>CM066330.1:143735778-146135778 GCA_033807585.1 Hydrophis major
ATCTATTTCATCTCAGTAATAATTATTAGGCCATTCTTTTAATTCACAATCAAATCATGGATGAACATTTTCCTATTATTGACTATCAGAGGATTAAATTAAGATTATAAAACCATATAACAAGACTAACCTCACAGCCTTAACCTTGAAATAAGAAGAACTCAAAACACAAACAACTAATCCAACTTTTAATTGAAGTACTTGCCCCTCATTTTTGCCTGATTGTTTAGTAAAGACATACCTTTCTTCTCCTTAACTTTCCTCTCAACAATGTGCATATGGACAATCATATGTATAAAAATATTTTTTTTTTGTGAAATTCTTGTATGCAAAGCAGTGAGAAAAGTATGGCGACATTCATCTGAATTCTTGAAATTGTTTTCAGGTTTAGCAAATATTTAAGGTGAATCAGAAGCAATTTAACTTGATATAAATATACTCTGTTGTCAGAAAGAATAATATAAAACTATTTTCTTCCTCAGTACCCTTTCAGAAGTGCTGAGACAAACACCTTCCCAAATTCCTAAAGGAGCTGACTAAGAAGCAAGGTACCTGTAGTTGTGAAATCAATGCATGTGAAGGTATTGATTTGAGAGGTGGTGATGATCAAGATTATGTGTCTTGATAATCCATTGTCTTCATAGTTTCAGTTGCAGAATATAGTGTGGGAATCATTATGCAAATAAATTGTAATATTGTTTTTAATGTGTTACATTTTTCTCCTCAAACCTTTCTTTTCATAGATCATTGGAGACTACACCACTTTTCTCAGATGAAGTACAACCAAGGGAAAATATCTTATACTGTATTTTCTATTTAGCTATCAACCATAAAAATTATAGTCATGGAAACTTTGGCTCAACTGTGCATACTAAAACATTCTCCTTCATCTAAATCATTAAAGAACAAAAAAGGAGAAAAAACTAAAGCATCATTCATTGTTTGTGCGGTAAAAGAAAAGAAAGGGGAAAAAAACAACTTCAAGTGAACATTGTCATTTTAGTTGACCTTCAGTTTCCAAGAATAGTTCCTAATATAAAGAACTTCCAAAGAACAGCTGCTGTGGATATGCTTCTCTGCTCCCCCAGGTTTAATGACTTTTTAATAGATAGAATTGTTTTAAGCATCCCATAGCTGAAAAAAATTTCTCACTTCTTAAATAAAGGTGTCTTCTTGAAGTATAAAGAATTGCACTGCTTATATATTCTGTGTTCACTTATTGTTTTTCTACTTCTCTGTGGAGTTCTTAATGAGACTTATGAAGCTGCAAGCTTCTGAATACTTTTCTTCAGTCAATCTAATTTGACTGGCCATGCCCACTGATCCCTGTCATCTAAAGCATATTTCTAGATTCTTTCATTACAAAGGAAGAAGGCTAATTGAAGAGGCTTCTTTATGTTTAATACTCAAAAAGATTTGATTTTTTTTCACAACAGGTAGCAGCACCTAGCCAACCTTGGGTATAGCTTGGTGTGCTTGGAGGGGAGACCACTAAGAAATTCCATAGCTGTACATTAGAATAGAAAGTTGCAAAAAACATTCTAAAACAAGCTGCAGCCAACCACTTTTATATTATGCAAAGAAAAGAACACATATATCAAAGTTTTCCAAATCACAAGGAATTTATAATTTCACTTCATTTGTGATTGCCAGATATCTTCCCGAGTCACTTCCAAATATTATCACATTTCTCTGGACTTTAAAAAAAAAAAAAACCTACTCCATTCACTTTTGCTTAAGTAACAGTTCTTGCATATTTCTTTCAAGGTCATCTTTCTGACTCTTTACAAGAAGGCAGTGAGGATGATCAGGGAATGAGAAACTAAGCAGTGTGATGAGAGATTGACATAATTGACCCTCAAGAAAAAAAAAAAAAACTAAAAAAAAAAAAAGACTAAGGACTAATTTGATAGCATTTGTCAGATAGATGAAGGAATATTGTATTTCAGAGTTCAGGGCATGCATTTACATTTCAGGAGCACAGTTCCAATTGAATGCTGGAACCTTAACAGCAGTTCAACAAAGAAACCAGTAATTATCTGGAGATGTGGAGGGCTCCTCCTTCACTGGATGTATTTAAGTAAAAGCTGGACAGCCATCTGTTGTCAATACCTTAATCTGTGTAAATGCAGGAAGCTGGTAGTTGCTCCTGATGGGCTAAATGACCCCTTCCAACTCTATAATTCTACAGTTCTGTGAACTTTCATGTACTTCCAACAGTAGTTTAGAAGTGGGATTTTGCCAGATGAAGTTTGTCCCACAGGAGAAACATTGCCCAAAGCAGCATGTTCTATTCTTCTTTGTCTGCAAATGATGCTGAGACAACTCACACTATATTTAGCTAAGCAGATGGTGCAAAGTGAGTTTTGCAACATAGTTGTCAAGGAGACTAAACTATCTTTCCTTTCTCTGAAAAAGTTTTTTTTCTCTCTCTCTAACCTGGGAAATTATCTTGGCATTATCCTCTTCAAGAAATTAAGCAGGTTGGAGGGCTATAAAAGGAGTTGGAGGGCTTTCATATTCATCATTGAATGAAGAGAGGGGGCAGAGATCAAAGCAGCCTTACTTTAGTCAAGATAAACTCTGAGTGACTGTCATAAAGCCTACAAAGGTACTGTATTGACTGATCCTTAAATTAAGAGTGGGTGGTCTTAATTTAATTTTAAAAATCATATTAAGTTATATATTAATAAACAAAGTTGTAGAAAGATGGTAAAGCACAAAGAGAGATCTGGTTCTGGAAATATCTTGTTTTGGCCCATTTTTTACTCATAGAATGCTGACTACAGTGGCCAGATCTGTGAAGACTGGCAATACCTTTCCCCCAGTTAGTAAGCTTAAGATAGTGATCATTTCTCATTAACTCTGAAATTAGAATTAAATATATTTAGCATGTCCCCTGAATGGGGAATACCTCTGCTTCTCTAGCCTTTCTGGATCAGTAAAAAAAACAAAAGACAAAAAAGCTATTTTTTCTGGCACTTGAATTAGAAGAGGAAAGTGGAAGAACTCTTGCCAATTTCACCTTTCTTTATTCCATCCTTTCATTGTTTAATCAGTGAATGTGTAAAAAAAAAAATGGTAGTGGAGAGCAGCAATCAGTGGGGAGGAATATTTTCATCAGAATACACTGTAGTCAGCTGGAATGGGAATGTTTGTTTTTATTTAAATAAAATGCAGCAAATGAATCGGCTAGCCCTGAGTTGGAACAAGATACACAGCACTGGTTTTGACAGAAGCATGAGAAAACAATTCAATGTTGTCTTTCCAATGAGCTGGAGAGATGTAGAAGATACAATGTGCATTCCTGGCCTTGAGAAATTATTGGTAGCCTGTACTGGCACTGGATAATAACAATAGCACGTAGACTTATATATCATTCCACAGTGCTTTACAGCCCTCTCTAAGTGGTTTACAGAGTTGGCATATTGCCCCAACAAGCTGGGTCCTCATTTTACCAATCTTGGAATGATGAAAGGCTGAGTCAATCTTTAAAAAACAAATATTGGTTTTTAAGACAAACATAGACAAACAAAACATAAAAACATTCAAGCCATCTTCCATATATATACATACAGCGTGTCGGTTGGTTTACAAATTGTTTTGTGCTTCCATTTCATAGTCTTCAATTACAATTACATTGTATATGTTGTCATAATTTCAATCAAATATTAAATACATTAATATCATTGTTAATCAATAATTTGATGATACTTTTATTCATGTTTTACGAAATAATCCATATATTACTTAATTTGTTTTATGACAGTTCATATTATCATCTCAAATCTACCCTACAATCATTTTGTAGATATAAGAAAAGAATACATCTTTATATATTTATTATTTTCTACATATTTCATTACCATGTTTATCTAACCTTTGATAGAATAGATCCCAAATTTTATAAAATTGTTTATCATCTTGTTCTCTGATTTCAAATGTCAATCTACTCATTTCAGCACATTCCAATATTTTCTTAACAATTTCCTCCTGTAATGGTATTTTCTCATTTTTCCAGTTTTTGGCAAATACAATCCCAACCGCTGTTAATACATTTACAATCAGGTATTTCAATTCTTTACTATATATTTCAAGTGAAATTCCCAATAAAAATATCTCTGTTTTCAAGTCTATATGCTTTTTTGTCATTTTTTCCAACCATGTGTGGATTTTAGTCCAATATTTTTTGGCATCCGCACAAGTTCAACACATATGGTAATATGAGCCAGGTATCTGATGACATTTCCAACATTTTTCAGATTTGTTCTTGAACATTCTTGCTATTCTCATTGGGGGGAAATGCCCCCTGTCAAACATCTTATACAAATTTTCTTTATATGCTGTTGATATTGTCATTTTATAATTTTGAGGCCACAATTTTTCCTATTTCTCTGGATCAATCCCATATCCAAAATTCTTCCCCCAAGCAATCATAGTTTCTTTAACTTGTTCTTCTTCTAGTTTAATTTCTAATAAATATCCATACAATTTTTAAATCACTTTTTCATCAGTACCTGTCAAAATCTTATCTAAGTCAGTCAGTTTATCATAGAAACCTTCTGTTTTGGAATCTTTGTCATACCTTGAATGTATTTATAGCCAGACTGGAATTTTCAAATAACATTGCCTTTTAGCCTTCTCCCAGTTTAACCACAGAGACTCCCATATATAATGTCTTCTAAAATACCCCTGTGTTTTAGTTCCTTTATATCATAGAAAAGCATGCCACCCCAACAACAGATCATGTCCTTCTAATGTCAACAATCTAGTATTTCTTAATGTTATGCATTCCTTAACCCACATCAAAATTGTAGCTTGGTAATACAACTCCCAATTAGGCAAATCAAACCTTCCTCTTATTCTAGCATCTTGCAAAAGTTTTAACTTTATTCTCGCTTTCTTACCTTGCCATATATACTTCAACACAATTTTATTTAAACCTTCAAAATAATCTTTTCCAAGTCTAACTGGAATTGTTTGAAACAAATATAAAATTCTGGGTAATATATTCATCTTGATTGTTGATATTCTCCTTATTAATGACAGTTGTAAATTTTCCCATTTCACCAAATCTAGCGCTATCTGCTGCTTAAGTTTGAAATAATTATTCTCTTTTAGCTTACTACATCTTGCTGTCAAATGTATCCCCAAGTACTTGATCTTATTCGTGATCTGAATTTTCAATACATCCGCCAGTTCTTCCTTTTGTCTTGATAACATATTCTTTCTTAAGGTCTTTGTTTTATCTTTATTTATTTTCAAACCAGCCACCTTTCCATATACCTCTATCTTTTCTATCAATTTTGATGCTGTTTCTAGAGGGTTTTCTGAAATGAAAATCAGATCATCTGCAAAAGCTTGCAACTTAAATTCTTTCTTTTTTAATTTTCATCCCTTTTATATCCTTTTCTTCTCTAATATTTCTCTTTAACACAATACAAACAACATAATACAACAACATAATACAAACAACAAAGGTGATAGTGGGTGCCCTTGTCTTGTTCCTTTTCTGATATAAATAGAGTCTGTCAGTTCTCCCTCTATCATTACCTTTGCTGTTTGGGTATGATATATAGCATCTATTGCTTGAATATATTTTTTTTACCAAAGCCCAGCTGTAATAACATGAATCACCAATTCACATATCAAATGCCTTCTGTACATCTAAAAATATCAAAGCCATTTGTTTTTCAGGGTGTGCCTCGTAATATTCCAAAGTGTCCAAGATTACTCTCATATTGTCTTTAATTTGTCTCTTTGGTAGAAATCCATTTTGATTAGGATGGATAAAATTGTTTAAGTATTTTTTAAGTCTTTCTGCCAATATTGAAGCAAAAATTTTATAATCTGCGTTTAGTAAGGAAATAGGTCTATAGTTCTTGATTTGTAATGGATTGATCTCTTCTTTTGGAACAAGTGTAATATAAGCTTCTGACCATGATTTGGGTATCTTCTTCTTTAACATAACTTCATTCATAACTTCTAGCAATGGAAGGTTCAACAATTCTTGTAGTGTTTTATAAAATTCTGCTGGAAGTCCATCTGCGCCTGGTGCCTTTCCATTGTTTTGCTTCTTAAGTGCTTCTGTTAACTCCATCATCGTTATATTGCTTTCTAACATTGTTTCAATCTCTGTAGGTATCTAGGGTAGATTAGCATTCTGTAAGTACTGTTTAACTCTTTCCTCATCAATATTCTCTTGTGTGTATAGTTTCCCATAATAGTCTGTATAATTTCCTTCTTCTCTTTACTACCATAGCAAACTTGGCCCTGGTCATCTATTAATTGCAATATTTTCCTTGATTCTTTCTCCTTTCTTAATTTATATGCAAACCATCTACCTGGTTTATTTGCATCTTCAAAATAGTTGTTTTGCACCTCTGATTTTCTGTGCTAGTTCTTCTTTTTCCATTAGTCCCATTTTATGTTTAATTATATCCATTTTTAACTTAATGTCCTTTTTCTGTGGCATTTTCTGTAGTTCTTTTTCAAGTCCTTTATACTCACTCTCTAATGCCTTAGAGGCTAGTCTTTTCATGGCATTTCTTTTCCTTGTATAGTCTATTATCAAGCCTCTGGCATATGCCTTCATTGTATCCCATACATTCTGTGTTGATGTGTCTTCTTTTTTATTTTCTTCAAAGAAAAAAGTCAGTTCTTTCTCCACCCACTGTATGAAATCTTTTTCTTTTAATAGTTTTATTTAACATCCATCTAGATTTTCTTCTTTGTCCTTTCCATTTAATTGTCATTGGATTGTGATCTGCCCAAATACTTGTTTCAATATTTATTTCTTGAAAATTAGCTAACAATTCTGTTGACATCCATATCATATCTATTCTGGACCATGATAAATGTCTCTTTGAATAGGTGTATTGTTTAGTCTTAGCATTTCTTTCTCTCCATGTATCTTTTAAATTTATTTCATCTATCATTTTAAAAGATTTAGGGAGAGTCTTTCTGTTTTGCTTTGTTTTCTGTACTGTATCGTCCAATTTATTATCTACAATTCCATTAAAGTCTCCCATCATAACTATATTAGCATAGTCCAGTTCAATTATTTTCATATGTAATTTTCTATAAAATTCTTCTTGATTGTCATTCGGGGCATAGATTGAAATCAGGAGTGTTTTCATATTATTGTCCATTATTTCCAACATCAGTAATCTTCCATGGTCATCGGTATAAATCAATTTCGCTGTGATAATATCTTTTATGTATAATACCACTCCTCTTTTCTTGCATTGTGTCCAAGAAGTAAATATTTTCCCTAATTTTGGCTGTATCAGCAATTGTTCATGTTGCTTTTTAATATGTAGTTCTTGTAGGCAGATTATATCAAATTTTAATTTCTCTAATTTATGAAAACTTTTCCTTCTTTTAACAGCCGAGTTAAGTCCATTTATGTTAATTGTAATCAGTTTTTTCTCTTCCATGGTTATATTTTGTAGTCAGCTTTAGCAGCTCTCATAGATCTTGGTTCATGTTGTTCTTTGACTTCCACCTTTCCGCCTACTGCACCTTCTTCTTTTTCAGTCGCTATTTGACAGTCCTCTTGGAATTCAATTAGTGACATTTCTTTTTCTGCCTCCTCCTCTTTCCCTCTAAAATATTCTGCATAAAATAATTCAGCTTTCTCAATTGAGTCAATTCTATGTCCCTGTTCTTGCCATGTGAACATTAAACCTTCTGGAATCAGCCATCTATAATTCACCTCTTTTTTAAAGTAGAATTTTAGTCAGAAATCAGTAATCTCTTCTCACCTTCTCTTCTCTCTTCTCATCTCTCTCACTCTTCTGGGTACTTGTTTCAGGACCACAATCTCCTTATCTTTATATTTCAATGTTTTCTCTCTTGCCACTTGCAATATTTGCATTTTAATGGCTTTCTTTGTAAATCTGATGTGAACTTCTCTTGGTAAACTATTTCTCATTGCATATCTTGTGAAGACTCGATAAATCTTGTCTATTCCATCCATCATCTTCTCTTTAGATATTTCCAGAGCTTCAGCCAAATTTCTATCATTATCTCAGCTAGGTTTTGTCCCTTTTCATCCTCTATGTTTTGGAATCTGAGGTAAAATTCTGATCTGTCCATCTCCCATCTCAACATTCCATTTTTATCTTGTTCAACCACAGTTAATCTGCTATCAATATCTCCAATCTTCTTATCTCTTTGTTTATCTTCTTCAATTTGGGGGAATCTCTCATACTTCATCATCATTTGTTGAATGTTCTCCACCTTTTATCAGTTTTTCCTGTTCTTTGTTCAATGTTCTCTCTTCTCTTTTCAATATTCTCTGTTCTTATTTGTATATTTTGAATTCCTTGCATAATCATCTGCAGTGTTACTTTTTCCTGTTCTTTTTCTTGTTGTAACATCGTCTGTATTGAGCATTGTCCTCCAGATGGTGAAGAGGAAGAAGTAGAGAAAACAGGAGCTGTTAGTTTCCTACTCATTTCAGACAATTCAAAATCTTCAGGTTCTTCTAGACCTTAATTCACTTGTGAAGTAACCAATTGTAATTCCAATTAAAAATTGTGGGAAATAATAATAATAATAATAATAATAATAATAATAATAATAATAACAACAACAACAACAACAACAACAATAAATTCTTCAGGTTCTTGTATACCTTAATCCAATCAATTGGTTAGATAGCAATAAAAACTCAAAAATGGAAGAAAAGACCATAAACACACACAAAAAAGAAAAAAAAAATGTTAAATCCTGGAAAAGGTGGAAAAATAGAAAATAAAAAAACTAAAGAAGAGAAAAGAAAAGTTCTCCAGGTTCTTCAACACCTTAATCCAATTAAAAAGTCTCAGGTATAAAAGGATGCATAACAGAAAAAGAAAGAAAGCCACACCAAAAAAAAAAAAAAAACCCCAATATGGAACGTAAATAGAAAAAAAAAAACAAGGGAGGGAGAGGGAAAAAAGAAAAGAGACTACTCCCTTAAAAAAAAAAAGGAAGGAAATCATTAATACTAAAGCTTTTCCTTTAAAATAAAATGCAAACATAAAAATTAGACTTCAAAAACAAAAAGAAAGACAAAAACAAGTTCCAAAAGGCCAAAGATCCAAATAGCTATTAATAAAAGTAAGCTAGTAAGGAGGGGGTTTGTTAAAGTAAGAAATAGCCCAGCTTAAAAAAAAGTAAAAAGAGCATACTGCAACTTGTTTGGTTATCCAAGGCTTTTGTTAAAATTTATAACTCTCTTCTCCAGAGTCTTATCACCTTTTTTTTCTATAAACTTCAACACCAGACTTCAGATATTGATAGAAACCCAGAAGAGCACCTGCAATAATATTCTCCCATGCTCTTCCCTCTATCTTATCAAACAGGCAATGTCCTTGAAAAGAAGTCTCAGTTTTTTCTCAGCTTTGTCTGGTCAAAAAAAAAAGAGATAGAATATTTCTAAGCCTCTAGTTGGTAGTGTTACAAAGTTTCTTCTGCTTTCATTTTCCCCCTCCTTTTCCAAACAAGATTTAATAAAAATTAATTAAAAAAGAAAAAAGATATTTAAAAAGATGACTAGAAGGGAGTCTCTAGCCTAAAATATTATAAAGTGAAAAAGGAGAGAAAGAATAGGTGGAAGAAAAAAAAAAACTGTCCAGTTTCAAAATATAAAATCATGTGTAAAAAATCCAGCAATGAGAAAAAAAAAATATTACTTTGACTTCCTGTTTAAAATCGCCACTGTCAAAACTTTTGTCACTTCTGTCAAAACTTTTGCAGATTCTTTCTTTTCCTTAGGGTGTCCTTTCAAATCTTAAAGTAAAGAAAAAATTCTCACCAAACCGGCACACTTTCTCCTTCTGTTCTCTTTCATTTTGGAGCTGTCCCAACTTCAGTAGCTTTAATAGCTGCCTCTTTGCCACTGGCAAAAAGAGCTTCTCCGGGATCTACCAAGGACTTTGCAGTGTCCCTGGGATTGACAGGATGCACTCTTTACATTCACTCTCTCTTCGGGATAGTTTGGATCTGTTTGGACTGTCCAGGAGCAAAGATATCGACAGCGATCTCAGACCTCCAAGATCGCATGCTGTATCGTCGTGATGCCAGCTCCACCCTTTGAAGGCTGAGTCAATCTTGAGCCAGTGAGACTCAAGCTGCCAAACTGCTGGCAGTCAGCAGAAGTAGCCTGCAGTACTGCATTCTAACCACTGCACCACCCCAGTAAGCTAGTACACACACAAACACACACATGTGTACACACTCACATATACATATACATACTTGCACATATAAGCAGATGCTTTATGTATCTTATTAATTAAAAGGAAGCATTTGATTTAATTCCAAGAAATTTACTTTGTATGAAGCTGGCAGACTTTCCCAAAGACCAGTAACTCCACCTTCTGAAAATAAAATTTCAACACAAATTAACTTCAACAAGTGCCTTAAAAATATATATTTACCAATATAGTCCAAAAAGAAGTGAAACTAGAGTGCATTTTGGCTCACTTCCCTTTTAATCTCTATATTTACCCCCAAATCCCAATTTTGTAGACTAGTGTAACAAACGTCACTTTCTTATACTACAAAGTAAATCAAATTTATTTTCTTTGTGTGATGATTTAGCTATCTTTTCCAAAACACAAATGTATTTGAGAAAGACTTTCAGCCATGATTAAATATTATGAAAAAGATATATCAAAAAATATTCTTAAAACATTAAGTGGCTGTCATTGCTTAAAGGCCCAGTAGTCACAATCAGGAATGGAAAATAAATAATGTAAATATTTTTATTTATTTATTTATTTTGTCAATTGCTTACAAGATAATAGGTATACCGTATATACTCGAGCATAAGCCGAGTTTTTCAGCCCACTTTTTGTGCTGAAAAAACCGCCCTCGGATTATACTCGAGTCAGATTCCCCTCTGTGTGTGTGGGGGGGGGGGGATTTTAACAGAGGGAAGATGAAGGGAGAAGGCAAAAGCGAGGCTGAGAAAACAACGCGAGCCGAGGTTGCTTCGGCTCCACTCAGCTTCATTTCCTCAGCTCCAACTGCAAAAAAAAAGCAAGAGCCATTCTTATGATCTCTCCCTCTCTCTCTCTCTCACCATAATACAGTCAAGCCCTTTCCAGCACGCGGGATCCGCCCCCGCCGCTTTGCACCTTGCAAATGCAAAAACCCCAGGATTTTGCATTTGCAAGGTGCAAAGTGGCGAAGTGAGTGTGTGTGTGTGTCTGTCTGTCTGTCTGTCTGTGTGTGTGTGTGTGTGTGTATGTGTGTGTGTGTGTCTCTCTCTCTCTTCCTCGCACCAGCGCACTTCCTTCCACTGCTACGCGTTTGGGCTGCTTTGTGCCCCCCTCCCTCCCCAGTTGAAACTGCGGACAGCTGCTCCGGAGGCGAGCGTGGTAGCTCCCATACAACAGGTGGGTAAAGGAGCCGCTCGATGCCAAGTCGGCGGCGCTTTGCAAGAAGAGCAAGAGAAGGAAGTGAGGAGGTGAGGTGAGGCGTGGCCCAGCTCGGCTCTGCAAAAGGCTGTGCCTGCAATGCCACCCCGGGCGCTGAGCGAGGCTGACTAGCAGCGCCCGGGCTGTTCGGGAGTGGGAAGCGGCTGTGCCCCTGGCCGGCCAGGGGAATGGGGACCTTGCCTGAGCGGGAGGCGGCGGCGGCGGTGGGGTCTTTCCAGTTAGGATCCAGGGGCAGCAGCCGCCCGGGCGTCCTCCTCTCGTCTTTCGGCCGGCCGTTTGCAGGGCTCAGCGAGTCGCGGTCTCTGCCGTCACGGCTGCAATTGCCTCCCGCCAGGGTGCTCTTCTGGAGAAGGCGGCGGTGGCACACACACCTAGAGAGAGAGAGCGATTGAGAGCAAGACAGAGGGTTGGCAGGGTTTGTTAGCAAGACAGCAGAGAAGCTGTCTGTGGAGTTGTCGGGGGAGCCCAGGAGGAAAGCGAAGGGCGGGCTGGGCTCCAGCAAGGCTTTTCCTTCCCTTCAGACTGCAGTGCGAGCTGGGAAGGGAATTGCCAGCAACTCTTGGTCGCCTCGGCCGCGGCGTCTGCTTCGGGTTTCTCCCAGCACATCAAGCAGCCATGAAAGCGCGCACAGGGGGAGGGGGGGTTACTCGAGCAGGCTGGAAGGAGGAGGTGTGCGCCGGGTGACTTCCCACACGGGGAGTCATCTTAAGTCACCTCCGCCGTCGCAAGAGCGGTCAGTATTCTCATTCACACTCTTTCTCACTCATTCTCTCTCTCTTTTTTTTTGCAAAGCCCCCCCCCGCACCCCTCTGGCAGCAGCAGGCGGAGAAAGCCCCGCTTCCCCCTGGCCTGTCTCGGGGAGAGGAAGCAAAGGGCCCCCTCTCAGCTCCCGTCCTTCTCAGATACCTCTGGGTATTTTTCCCCCTTCCAACTGGACGATGGCGATGTCCTTGAGCAAGTCTTAAAATGCCAGTGATGAGGGGCCTCCTGGCTCCCCAAAACACCTTCCTGGATACCGTAGCAACCTGCTTTGATGGCACGCATGAGTTGGCTTCTCACTCTTTTTTTTAACTCTCCTCCTCCTCCTCCTCCTCTCCTCTCCCATTGTTGTCTGGTCTTCCCTAAGGAAACTCGAGGGCTCACACTTCCAGGTGTTTCTCCCTGTCAATGATCTTTTCTTCGCTTCCCTTCTCTCAGCCCCATCCTCCTTCACCTTTGTCACCACAATCCTGAACAGATGAAGTTTGTACTTCTCAAGAAAGGTTGGATGTTCCTTTTGAGGAGGGAACCTAGTGTGACATCTGTATGTTGACCTACTACTGAGCCATGGCATGTGTGCACATGCAATGGAGGCATGAGGGAGAGCTGTGAAAGAGATGGTGGCTCTCCAAAACAGGATGTACATGCAGCACATACACATGCTTTTTTCTTGCAAGGGAGAGAGTGACTCCTGCCTCCCACTGTCATCATCATCATCTTTTGGGTTAGTGAATCAATTAAACCTTTCATGATAGTGAGATCGTTAATTGGCTATCTACTGTATGTATAAGATTTATTATGCGATTAAGAATGTAGAGATTGCAGGGAGAAGGCGGAGCTTCGTTCCGGCGATACAGCTGCGATCTCGGGGCTCTGAGATCGCAGCTGATATTTTCGCCCCTGGTCGGTCCTAACGGACCTAAATCATCCCGGAGAGACGGTGATCGTGAAGGGCACTGTTCCAGGATCCCAGAGATATCGCAAAATCTCTGGTTAGATCCGGAAGAAGCCCTTTTGCTGGCGGCGGAGAGGCAGCCTCCATAGCTGCTGAAGTCGGGACAGCTCCGGAAAGAAAGTGATTGGATTGAAGTGTGTCGGCTGGGTGAGAAAAACTCTTTAGTGTTGAAAATTCGTTGAGGTTGGAAAGTTCATTCTGAAGAGAGGAGGAAGCTGTGAGATTTTTTTTTTATTGAAATTGTTTGAGCGGCGTTTTTTAAAGTGATGTCAAATTGAGGCTTGGGGTGTTTTTGTTTTTGTTTTTCTCTTTTCTCTATATTCTTTGGGAAAGATTTTATTGTGACTTTGTAGGTAACCGGATTGAATTTTCTTTTATATATACTTTTAGGCTCCCTTTGATTTTTTAATTTTTTTAGGATAGAGGCTTCCTTTGGCTATCTTTTCTTTTTTTTTTTCTGTATATATTATTCCTCTTTTCCGGTTGGGGGGGAGAAAGAGCATTAAGAAACTTTGTAACACTGCCAACTAGAGGCTTGAAAGTATTCTATTTGAATTGGAGAGAATTGCAAAAAGACATCTTCTCAAGGACATTTTAACGTGATAAGATAGAGGGAAAGCACAGCAAAATATTATTGCAGGTGCTTTTCTGGACTGTTATCAACAACACTTGAGGTTTGGCTTTGAAGCTGCTGGAGAAGAGAGTCATAACAAGAGCCTTGGATAAATAACAAAGTGCAGTGTGCTCTCTTATATATACCCCACTCGCTAGTCTTTTTTTTTTTTTTTTTTTAAATTTCAATTCTAGTAATATTCTTGTTTTTGCCTTTTGTTTTAAAGGGAAAAGCCTCAGAGTTTTTTCTTTTTTTTTTCTTTTTTTTTCTTTTTTTTTCTTTTCTTTTTTGTTGGGACTTTTTTTGCTTTTCCTATTTATGTTTTTGGACCACTTTGTTAATTTTTTTTTTTTTTTTTTTTTTTTGGATTATTGAGATTTTTTAAGTGGATTAAGGTGTGAAGAATTTGAAGGAACTTTTTGTCTTTTCTCTTTTTGCTTTTTGTTTTTTCTTTTCTTTTCTTTGCTTTCAATCAATATTATTATTTTTGGATTTGTTTGTTTTTGCCTTTTTATTTTTTCCTTTTTCATGGTGGACTATCTCGTAATTGGATTAGGGTTTAGAAGAACCTGAAGATCTTTCTTCTTCCTTTTTTCCTGTTTCTTTTTTGGTTTTGTGTCTTTTACTGTTGGAGTTTTCCATTTTGGATTATAATTGGCTGCTCTAGCAGTTGGATTAAAAGTTAAGAAGAATTTGAAGCTTTGGAAGCATTGAAATGAGCAGGAAACCAATACCATCTGGCATCTCTGCTACTACCTCTGCTTCCCCACCAGCTGGAGGACAACGTTTAATTCAGACAATGTTAAAGCAAGATAAAGAACAAGAAAAAGTAACTTTACAGATGATTATGCAAGGAATACAAGATCTTAAGATAAAATCAGACACTATTGAACAAAGGATAGAGAACATTGAACAAAGAATGGAGAAGACGGATGAAAAAGTGGAAAATATTAAACAAATGATGGTCAAGTATGAGGAGAGATTCCAAAAAATCGAGGAAGAAGGAAAACAAAGAGAGAAGAAGATTGGAAATATTGACAGTAGACTAACAGCGGTTGAACAAGAAAAAGGTGGGATGTTGAGGTGGGAGATGGAAAGATCAGAATTTTACCTTAGATTTCAAAATATAGAAGAGGAAAAAGGAGAAAATTTGGCAGCGGTGATGATAGAAATTTTGGCAGATGCTTTGGAAATTACAGAGGAAAAGATGATGGATGGAATAGATGAGATATATCGAGTTTATACAAGATATGCGATGAGAAATAAATTACCCAAGGAAGTCCATATTAGATTTACCAAAAAATCTATTAAAACGCAAATATTACAAGTAGTAAGAGAGAAAATACTGAAATACAAAGGTAAAGAGGTTGTGGTTTTAAAACAAATACCCAGAAGAGTGAGAGAGATGAGAAGAGAATATCGATTCCTGACCAAAATACTACTGGAAAACGAAGTGAATTATAGATGGCTGATTCCAGAAGGACTAATGTTTAGGTGGCAAGAGCAGAGATATAGAATTGATTCAATTGAGAAAGCAGAACTTTTTCATGCAGAATTTTTCGGAGGAAGAAGAGAGGAAGCAGAGAAAGAGGTTTCATTAATTGAGTTTCAAGATGAACAACTGGAGACTGAAAAAGAGAAAGGAGCAACAGGGGGACAGATTGATAGCAAAGAACAGCGTGAAGTGAGATCCACGAGAGCTGTTAGACCTAAATATAAAGCATAATCATGGAAGAAAAAAAACTGATTACAATGAATATAAATGGGCTTAATTCGGCTGTTAAAAGAAGGAAAACTTTTCATAAATTAGAGAAATTAAAATTTGATATAATTTGTTTACAAGAAGTTCACATTAAAAAACAACATGAACAATTGTTATTGCAGCCAAAATTGGGGAAAATATTTACTTCTTTGACTCAATGTAAGAAAAGAGGAGTGGTTCTATACATTAAAGAGGCTATCCCGGCAAAATTGATTTACACGGATGAAGATGGAAGAGTATTAATGGTAGAAATAATGGACAATAATATAAAAATACTCTTGATTGCAATTTATGCTCCGAACGATAAACAAGAAGAGTTTTATAAAAAGCTACACATGAAAATAATTGGACTGGACTATGTTAATATAATTATGATGGGAGATTTTAATGGAATTGTGGATAATAAATTGGACTATATAGCAACAACAACAAAACAAAATAGAAAGGCTCTCCCAAGGTCTTTTTTTAAAATAACAGATGAATTAACTTTAAAAGATATTTGGAGAGAAAGAAATGTTAAAGTTAAACAATATACTTTCTATTCAAATAGACATTTATAATGGTCCAGATTAGATATGGTCTGGATCTCAACAGAATTAATATCTAATATTAAAGAAACAAGTATTGAAACAAGTACTTGGGCAGATCATAGCCCAATGACAATTAAATGGAAAGGACAAAAAAGAAGATTGAGATGGACATTAAATAATACTATTTTAAAGGAGAAAGATTTTATACAATGGATGGAGAAGGAATTGGCTTTTTTTTTTAGAGAAAATAAAAAAGAAGATACTTCAACGCAGAATGTGTGGGATACAATGAAGGCATACGCTAGAGGTTTGATAATAGATTATACAAGGAAAAAGAATATTAGGAAAAGGCAAGCTTCCAAGGCCTTGGAAGATGAGTATAAAACTCTTGAAAAAGAATTACAGAAAATGCCACAGAAAAAGGATATTAAATTGAAGCTGGATGTAATCAAACATAAAATGGAATTAATAGAGAAAGAAGGACTGGCACAGAAAATTAGAAACTCTAAACAGAATTATTTTGAAGATGCAAATAAACCAGGTAGATGGCTAGCATATAAATTGAGAAAAGAGAAGGAATCAAGAAAAATATTGAAGTTAATAGACGAACAAGGCCAAGTTTGTTATGGGAATAAGGAGAAAAAAGAAATTATTCGAGATTTTTATGGACAACTATATAAACAAGAGAATATTGATGAAGAAAAAGTCAAACAGTATTTACAGGAAGCTAATTTACCAAAGGTACCTAAAGAGACTGAAGAAATGCTAGAAAGCAATATAACAATGATGGAACTAAATGAAGCATTTAAGAGACAAAATAATGGGAAAGCACCGGGTCCAGATGGGCTTCCAGCAGAATTCTATAAAACATTTCAAGAATCATTGAGCATTCCATTGTTAGAAGTTATGAATAAAGTTATGTTAAAAAAGATAATACCTAAAACATGGTCAGAGGCTTATATTACACTTATACCGAAGGAAGAGACTGACCCATTGCAAATTAAGAATTATAGACCTATTTCCTTATTGAATGCAGACTATAAAATTTTTGCTTCAATCTTAGCAGAAAGACTTAAAAAATATTTAAATAATTTTATTCACCCAGATCAAAATGGATTTCTGCCAAAGAGACAAATTAGAGACAATATGAGAGTAATCTTGGACACTTTGGAATACTATGAGGCTCATCCTGAAAAGCAAATGGCTTTGATATTCCTAGATGCTCAAAAAGCATTTGACAACGTGAACTGGAGATTCATGTTATTATTATTGGAGCAGATGGGTTTTGCTAAAAAATTTATTCAAGCAATAGAAGCCATATATAATAAACAGACAGCAAGGGTAATGATGGAAGGGGAACTTACAGATTTTATTAATATAAGGAAAGGCACAAGACAAGGATGCCCCCTATCTCCTTTGTTATTTGTGTTGACCTTGGAAGTGTTGAATAGAAATATTAGGGATGATAAAAACATAAAAGGAATGAAAATTAAGAAGGAAGAATTTAAGCTACAAGCTTTTGCTGATGATTTAGCTTTTATTTTGGAAGATCCGTTAGAAACAGCTCCAAAGTTATTGGAAAGGATAGAGGCATATGGAGAGGTGGCTGGTTTGAAAATAAATAAAGACAAAACAAAGATCTTGACAAAGAATATGCTATCGAGACAGAGAGAAGAACTGGCAGACCTTTTGAAAATTCAAGTTACAAATAAGGTTAAGTATCTGGGGATATATTTGACAACAAGATGTAGCACATTAAAGGAGAATAATTATATTAAACTTAAACAACAGATAACTGCAGATTTGAAGAAGTGGGAAAACTTGCAATTGTCATTAATAGGGAGAATTTCAACAATTAAGATGAATATCCTACCTAAAATTTTATTTTTGTTTCAAACAATACCAATTAGGCTTGGAAAAGACTATTTTGAAGATTTAAATAAAATTATGTTGAAGTAAAGGTAAAAAAGCGAGAATAAAGCAAGGTAAAAAAGCGAGAATAAAGCTAAAGCTTCTGCAAGATGCTAGAATTAGAGGAGGTTTTGGCCTGCCTAATTGGGAATTGTATTATCAAGCTGCAAGTTTGATGTGGGTGAAAGAATGGATAACATTAAGGAAACATAGGTTGTTGACATTAGAAGGGCATGACTTGCTGCTGGGCTGGCATGCTTTTTTATGGTATAAGGGAACTAAAACACAGGGTTATTTTAGAAGACATTATGTATGGGAGTCTTTGTGGTTGAATTGGGAGAAGATAAAAAGACAATGTTATTTGAAAATTCCAATTTGGTTATCGACCATTGAAGCATTTTCCTATCCTATAATTTATAAGAAGGAACAAACAGTTAGATATGGGGAACTTTTAGATGAAAAGGGTGAACTTAAATCGATCCAAAACTTAGAGGAACAAGGTATAAAGATGAATTGGTTTTCATATGCACAAATACATTCAAGGTATGATGAAGATTCCAAAAAGGAGGGATTTTATGATAAACAGACTGATTTAGATAAGATTTTGATGGGTATTGATGAGAAGGTGATTAAAAAACTATATGGTTATTTATTGGGAATTAAATTAGAGGAAGAACAAGTTAAAGAAACTATGATTGTTTGGGGGAAGAATTTTGGATATGGGATTGATTTAGAGAAATGGCAGAAATTGTGGTCTCAAAATTATAAAATGACAATGTCAACAGCATATAAAGAAAACTTGTATAAGATGTTTTATAGGTGGCACTTTCCTCCGACAAGAATAGCAAGAATGTTCAAGAACAAATCTGAAAAATGTTGGAAATGTCATCAGATACCTGGCTCGTATTACCATATGTGGTGGACTTGTGAGGATGCTAGAAAATATTGGACTATAATTCACATGTGGTTGGAAAAAATGACAAAGAAACATATAGACTTGAAACCGGAGATCTTCTTATTGGGAATTTTACTTGACATATATAGTAAAGATTTGAAATACCTGATTGTAAATGTATTAACAGCGGCTAGGATTGTATTTGCTAAAAATTGGAAAAATGAGAAAATACCATTACAGGAAGAAATTATTAAGAAAATATTGGAATGTGCTGAGATGAGCAGATTGACATTCGAAATTAGAGAGCAAGAGGATAAACAATTTTATGAAATTTGGGATCTTTTTTATAAATGGCTAGATGATAAAATACGACAATAGAATATTTAGAATGTTAGAATGTTTTGCTATTATTTTGTTATTTGACATTATATTTATAAAAGGTTTTTTAAGGATTGATATGATATGATTATAGGATTTGTTATAGAGTAAATTGGTTTAAAGTATTGTTAGCTCATAAAGCATGAATGATTAAAAATATAATCAAAAATAATTTTTTTTTGGTGATATTAGGATACATAAGTTTGGATTGATGATATGAGTTGTTATGAAGCATAATTGTAATTGAGACTACAGAATGAATGCACAAAAATGATGAACCAACTGACACACTTGATGTACATATGAGAGTTGATGTTTTTATGTTTTGTTTGTTTTGTTTGTCTGTAGAAAATTAATAAAATCTTTTTCAAAAAAAAAAAAGAATGTAGAGATTGCACTCAGATGGTGTACTGTTACTGGGAATAATGAAATCCTATACATAATCAAGAAAATTGTGCAATAATAAGTGTTGTGTATATACCATAGTTAATAAAGTATGAGCTTGAGGTAAACTGCAGGGTTCTGGCCCTGCACTTCTGATTGGCTATTAGGCGGCCAGATCGGATTGGTTAGTTCTGAGGAATCCGATTGTCCCTTAACAGAGAATTCTTATTGGTTAAAAGAGCTAGCGTTCATAGCTCGTTATTGGACAAATTCTCACAAGGGTTGCCTATATAAGGCAGAGTTCACTGTTGTTGTTTTGAGAAGTCACTATGCAAATAAAGAGCTGAAAGTTCACTATTCAGAGGCTGTCTCCATTTACTCCGACCCATGCTCAGTACAAAACACTGGCGACAAGGATGGGATGTGGAGACGTCTGAACCAAAGAAGCCAGGAAGCAATACCGAACACATGATAGACGATGCCAACAACGGAACCATGTCCGGCAGTATCGTACCACCCACTCCATTCGGTCCGAACCAAGAGGATTGGGAATCCTACATGGATCGCTTCCAAATGTTTCTCGAAACGAATAACTTGAAGGACGCCACACCAGCAAAGAAAAGGGCGCTGTTCCTGACGCATTGCGACCCAGCCGTATTTAAGATGGCTAAAGCACTCGCCAAACCTTGAGAAGTGAAGGCCATGAGCTGGGACGACCTCGAACCCATCCTGAGAGACCATTATGCACCAACCGTGCCTATGCTCATGAGACGGCTCGAGTTTTATCAGAGGAACCAACGAAAAGGGAAAAGCGTGGCCGATTTCGTGGCGGACATCCAAAATTTAGGGGGCCTCTGCGGGTTCGCCGACTTAGAAGAGGCACTAAGAGATCGAATAGTTCTGGGACTAGATGCATTAGGCCTGCAAAGCAAGCTGATGGCGAAAGGCGACATCAGCCTTGCTGACGCCATCGCCGAAGCCACGGCTGCGGAGGCGACCAAAAAGCCGGCTGCACAACTACAGCGAAGCCGCACTCCGGTACCACCACCGGCCAGCGAAATCTCACCTAGCACAGAAGGGCAGCTATCAACAATGCACTATGAGGACCTCTCTTCGTCGTCAGACAGCGACGAAGAAGGGGTCCATCGACTGCAGTCTGACCGGGACCCTCGCCCAAAGCCCTTATGTCCTTGTGCTGGCTGTGGAGCCAACCATGCCAGGGCCGAATGCAAATTCCGCGACGCACTCTGCCATGAGTGCGGGAAATGAGGCCACATCGGCTGGGTCTGCCGCAGTTTACCAGGACTCAGCCAGGCCTCAAAAGGGGCCAACTATTGCCAATCAACAGGAAACCATTCTGTAAGGCGAGAGCCAGTAAACCACTCCTACAGAAATCGAGCTTTGCAAAGAGAAGAGGCTCACCATACTATCACTATCGGTCACGCCTCAGCTTTGGACACTAAGAAAATCTGGGTCACGGTAGCCATCGAGAACCAGCCTTGCCACATGGAGGTCGACTCGGGATCGTCCCTCTCAATGGTGTCTTGGAAGACACTCAAGCAACTCATCCCCACAATTCAATGCCAAGACCTCCAATTTCAATGCCTCATCCTCAAGGACTACCAAGGAAATCGAATCCCCATTGTCGGGTCCTGCCGAGTCCGAGTCTCCTTCAAGAAGCATACAGCATACTTACCACTAACGGTCATCGATAGAGATAGGCCTAGCCTACTAGGCCTCCAATGGTTCACGCCACTTGGCATTGAAGTGGCCGGCTTGAACCGAGTCGGTGGTTGTGAGTGGGAGGAAGACCTTATCTCTGAGTTCAGCGACGTCTTTGCGGACAGCTTAGGCGAGTATAAGGGGACCCCGATCTCATTCAGTCTAGATCCAAAAGTAGTCCCATTTGCTTGAAGCCCCGTCGAGTTCCGTTTGCTCTTAAAGCAAAAATCGACGAACAACTCGACAAGTTAATTGCTCAAGGGGTGTTGAAGCCCATCGATCACTCTCCATGGGAAACCCCTATTGTAACACCCATTAAGCCAGATGGGTCAATCCGAATTTGTGGGGACTACCAGGCCACTTTGAACCACGCCCTGCAGCAGAACACATATCCAGTTCCGATGGTGCAGCACCTCCTCCATTCCTTGGGGGGCAGTAAGGTTTTTGCTAAATTAGATTTAGCCCAAGCTTATCAACAATTACCAGTGGATGAAAAAACGGCTCAAGCCCAAGCAAGTGTAGCCCCGGGGATCTTCCAGAGCCTTATGGAAAGGTTATTACAAGGAATCAAGGGCGTGGTCCCTTATTTTGATGACGTATTAATTGCAGCCCCTACCCAAAAAATCTTACAGGACCGTTTGAAATGCGTCCTAAAAATTTTTCAAGAAGCCAGAGTTAAGGTGAAAAAAAATAAATGTAAATTGTATACTGACAATGTTGAGTTTCTAGGGTACCAGATTGATAGCCAGGGCATTCATCCTACCGAGAGTAAATTAAAAGCGATCAAAAACGCTCCCAGACCACGCAACAAGGCCGATCTCCAGGCGTTCTTAGGCCTCATTAATTTCTATAATGTATTTTTACTGCACAAGGTAACTGTCGCTGAACCCTTACACCAATTATTAGATAAGAAAGCATTGAGGGTATGGGGTTACCGGGAAGAGCAAGCGTTCCGGGATGTTAAAAAACTGCTCACATCTGACTCTGTACTTATGCAGTATAACGAGACTTTGCCGTTAGTTATAACCTGCGATGCATCGCCTTTCGAGGTGGGCGCCATTTTGAGCCATGTACTGCCTAATGGAAAAGAAGCCCCTGTTGCATACTTTTCGAAGACTCTTTCACAAGCAGAGCAGAACTATGGACAAATTGATAAAGAAGCCCTCGCAATCGTTTCAGCTGTAAAAAAATTTCATGAATATGTGTATGGAAGGATATTTACCATTATAACTGACCACAAACCGTTGCTAGGGATAATAGCCGGGGACAAGCCAACCCCCTACATATTATCCCCTAGAATGACCTGATGGTCAGAATTCCTAGCTGCTTATAATTATCACCTGCAATATCACTCGGGGAAAGCCATTCCCGACGCCAACGCATTAAGCCAAACACCGCTTCCAGAGACTCTCGACGATCCGGCACCAATGGCAACCACGTTGCAGATCGAAACACTCAACTTGCCACCTATGACCGCCCGAGACATCGTGAGAGAGACCAAACGAGACCACACCCTAGCTTGAGTCCTAGGCTGGGTAGAACGTGGATGGCCATTGGACCAAGTACCAGATGACTTCGCACCATTCAAATCTCGACAGACTGAACTTTTTTCCCAAAAAGGCTGTATCATCTGGGGTGATAGAGTCATTGTCCCAGAGCGACTCCAGAAGACGCTGCTGCAAATTCTGCATGAGGGCCACCCCAGCATCGTGCGAATGAAGGCGCTTGCACGGAGCTATGCATGGTGGCTGGGCATGGACCGGCAAATCGAGCAGTGGGTTAAAGCATGTTCCAATTGCCAACAAGTCAGCAATGCCCCACCAAAAGCCATGCCTACTGAATGGGAGACGCCACGTGGACCCTGGTCCAGAATCCACCTGGATTTCGCGGGGCCAACCAAGGGCTATACCTTCCTGCTGACAGTTGACGCATACTCCAATTGGTTAGAAATTCATCGTATGACGGCTACGACCTCCGAGGCGGTGATCAAGATTCTAAACAGACTCTTTGCAACCCAGGGATTGCCAGATGTCCTGGTGTCCGATAACGAGCCACAGTTTACAGCACTAATGTTCGAGCAGTACCTTGCTGACCGCGGCATCCGCCATGCGCTCACCTCGCCTGCACACTCTGTGACCAATGGCCGAGCTGAACGCATGGTCCAATTTGTTAAAAAGACTTTGCAAAAAGTGGACTATGACAATATCGATGACAAGGTCAACCAAATTCTCTTTTTGCAACACATAACTCCACATAGCGTCACCGGCAGAACTCCTGCCGAACTACTGATGGGACGAAGACTCCACTCCCACCTCGACCGGTTGCACCCTGCTTACGAACAGGAAAAGCCAATAGGATCCAGCGGCCGCTGTCGCACCTTCCAGGTAGGAGACCTCGTTTACGCACGAGGTCGACCCGTTATGGATAGAGGCGACAGTAGTACGAATGACCGGCCCTAAATCCTATATAGTGAAATGCTGTGACAATAAACTGTGGAAATGGCATATCGACCAATTACAGTCACGACTCACAACCGCCAGTCAACAACTCCCCCATGACCAAACCGAGGGGGTGAGGTACGGAAGAAGATGAAGTTCCAGGGAATCTGCTCAAAGGGAGTGACGAACTAAGTGATACTCAGGAAATAGAGCAGGATTTAGAAACGTTTGCACCGCAAGAAATTGCAGCTGAGCAAGAAGCAGAACCACTGCCAAACAACAATCTACCTCAACAGGATTGCAACCAACCAATCCAATGAAAATCCGAAAGAGTTAAAAGACAACCGTCCTATCTAAGGGACTATATAACTACACCATAATTAAGAAGCCGGGGGGAAGGGGTGTTGTGTATGTACCATAGTTAATAAAGTATGAGCTTGAGGTAAAGTGCAGGGTTCTGGCCCTGCACTTCTGATTGGCTGTTAGGTGGCCAGATCAGATTGGTTAGTTCTGAGGAATCCGATTGTCCCTTAACAGAGAATTCTTATTGGTTAAAAGAGCTAGAGTTCATAGCTCATTATTGGACAAATTCTCACAAGGGTTGCCTATATAAGGCAGAGTTCACTGTTGTTGTTTTGAGAAGTCACTATGCAAATAAACAGCTGAAAGTTCACTATTCAGAGGCTGTCACCATTTACTCCGACCCATGTTCAGTACATAACAATAAGTATTAATATGCAATGTATAACAAAGGAAAAGTACAATAAAAATATTTGGGGGAAAATAGAAATAATAGAAACAAATAGAAATAGAAATAGGACAGGATAGGATAGGATAGACTTTGTACATCATCTAGTCCAACCCCCTGCTCAAGCAGAAGACCCTACACCATTTCTGACAATGGCTGTCCAGTCTTTTCTTGAAAGCCTCCAGTGATGAAGAACCTACAACAGCTTGCTTTCTGAAGGCAAGCTGTTCCAGTGGTTGATTATTCTCACTATCAGAAAATTTCTCCTTATTTCTAGGTTGAATCTCTCCTTGATCAGTTTCCATTCATTTTTCCTTATCTGGCTTTCAGATGCTTTGGAAAATAATTTGCACCCTCCTCTCTGTGACAGCTCCTCAAATATTGGAATATTGCTATCATGTCACACTTCGTCCTTCTCTTCACTAGACTAGCCATATCCAGTTCTTGCAACCTTTCTTCATATGTTTTAGCCTCCAGGCCCCTAATCATCTTTGTTGCTCTTCTCTGAACTCTTTCTAGAATCTCAATCTTTTTTTATACTCTCAATCTTTTTTTATAGTGCGGTGACCAAAACTATAAGGTCTAGGAATATAATGCAAGCAACCCTATATTTGAAGACTTCAGGCAAACCTCTAACCACCGAGGAATATTTTGTCCAATATAGTGCTTTATTCCTCTTCATTTAATGGAAAGCTTATTGCATTCTTTTCAGGACATATCTGGTAAAGCAAACCTTCCTGGAGCAAGTTTAATCACTCACAAAGAAAATGGGGACCATATTTCTCTGTCAGAAGTTTTTACCTTCGCAACAGACTGGCTTCAGAATAAAAATGGAATTGCTTGGTATTGTTTTGTCTGCCCATGACAACTAGATGAATTCTCAAAGTTTCCCTACTTTCTCTCCCTGACAGACACCCTATTCAAGTTGGACTATTAATTATATCTAAAAATATAAATAGAAACCTGCAGGTGTGAGTTTCTAGAAATTGTGCTTTAATCAAGTAATTGAGTGATATCCATATTAGATCAGCGTTTCCATATGCATGCTGTTATTTTGCAAAAATAAAAAAATAACTTGTTTTGCTTCAATGTGTGCTTAAAATTCAGTGATCCTATGGTGGTAAAAGGATAGATATATGAGAAATGTATAAGACATGTGAGAAAAATAGGAGGAGTAAAGTGGATATGTTCATTGTCATAAGTTATTTGTAAAATTAATACAGGTGGGAAGTTTGGAAACCAGTGGAAGTGGAGGATCTCAGAAAGACCATAAAAATCTTTATTTCAGGAAACTGCCTCCAAGGTTCATCTAGAATTCTCCAGGATTTTATGATCTAGTGATGGATCTGTTTGATTTTTTTTTTGGGGGGGGAGGGGGGGGATAATTGATTTTAATGTACTTAGACAAAGCAAACATCTTAAGCTTTGAGTCCCAATTTATGTGAATTTGTGAATCTGTGAATTTTGAATAATTTTAGTTCCTGTTTGTTTTGTGACATCTTAAGTTATTTAAATCACAGATGCAGGTGACTATGGATTGATAACTAGGTTTGCCTGGCATTTTATGCAATTAATGGTGGAGGGATCTTTTTTGTTTGGTTTTTTTTTTTTTTTGTACTTTCTATCAGTGCTTAATGTCTTTTCAAAGAAAAGGGCTATCCAAAGTTGTGAGGGCCAAAGAAATAAAGCCATACTTTTATTTTCTATTTTCATCATTATTGCTAGGACTATTATGACATTCCCTTCATCGAAAATAAATTATTTCAGTGAGAAAGCACAACATCACATTTTTGTCATAGAAGACACGTGGGACATTGGGAAGCTACTTGGGAAGAAGATGGGGGAAAAATCCAGTCTAACCATCTGGATGACGGTGTCACCATGCATAATAACCTCTATTTTTAATAGAAAAAAAATATTTCATGTGTATCCTTCAAAACAGGAATTTATTCCAGATCTGTATTTTTCAGAATGCCATGATGCAATTGACAATACCAAAATATGCATGTGAAGGTATATATGTTAGAGAAAAGCACATTGAGAAACAATAATTTGCAAAAGTGTCCATGTTAGTGCATATGTGTATCAAAATGGGCAGCAAATAATAGGTAAAAACTTACATTCATTGTAATTATTTGTTTGTGGCTTGTTAAGGGTCTTGGTGCAATAAAAACTAATCTAAAACTCTGGCTGCAGATGCAATTTTTCCTGTCCACATGTCTTTTTCTCCAAATCTTGGTCAGCATTTTTGCAAGCACAATTTTGGATAGAGGGAAATTTTCCTTCTCCGATGCATTCACTTTTGAATAAATAATTCATTATGAAAACAACTACTATAAAAACCTGCCATTGAACATGAATCTATTGGCTTTGAAGGATAAGATGACTTAGCTGTCTCGCCTAACCTACATTTCTTTCCTAATAATTTATACCGCTCAAGAAACTGCCTTCCAGACTGCCATCAATTTTTCATTGAAATTATAACAGATACTTGGGACAAACCTCCATTTGTTCAGCCCTGGCATTTCTGGGTTAAACTTGTCACTGTAGGAAATACATATATAAAATGTGAACATAATTCTCATGCAAATATTTTATTTAAAAATGAAAGGTAATGGAAGATTTTTTTTCCCCCAAAAGATCCTCACAAAATAGTTCTATTGCATATTTCTGTGAGTGCCAGCAGGAAAAAAACAAACAGCAGCTATCAGAATCAAAGCAATATGATTATGCATTATGTTCCCTACACAATAAGATAAAAAGGAACCTGTTATCAAAATCCAGATCCATCTTTTGTACTTAAATTACATGTCTCAGCTAATCAGTAAAAGTTGACTCTGCTTGCCCTGAGCTGTTCATCAACATAACATTTTCTTCTTGCTTCCTTTGATTTGGGATATATAAAGCATGGCATTAAAAATTGATTTTGCTATATGTTGATACCTTTATTTGTTCTTAAATGTATACTTTACCTTTTCCTGAGAAGCTCAAGGCAGTATCTAAAGCTGTCATTTGCTTTTCTTTTTCCCTGGTAAGGTAGTTGAGTTAAGAGTTGTTAAGAATCTCCTACCTATCTATGCTTTGTATATTGCCTATATACTTCAGTAAAATCCAAGATGCTAAATACATTACCTTGTCACCAAAATCTTTTTTTCATAGTGCAGAACAAGGAAGGGATCACCTAGTGTTGTGTATGTTTGGAAGGAGGCCAGGAGTCGGTGACTTTGTATCAGCTCTTTATTGTTGCTAGGAACCAAACTCGCTCTTTGGAAAACCTTGCGGCTTTTTATTTCCAAACCGCGGCGGCCGCGGCCAATGGCACCACTTTGAATCTCCCGCGATTCGAATCTACCAATCGCGGGAGATTCTCAGGGAGCCAATCGGCGTGGCTCACCTAACCAATCTGATCACCCCGCGCTTTGGCCAATCAAAGCGCGGGGATTCCAAGAATTCAAATTAAGGTATAGAACACCCCTCCCCTCTTGGTTCGGTCCTTATGTAGCATAGTCCTATAGGTAGGCGGGGCTCCATCTTTGCCTACTGGACTGCGCAGATCAGTTGTAGGTTGGATCCCGGCCGGTTCGGTCGGGGTCTCTGTTTCTCCGGACTCCGGCGTGGGAACCGCCTGGTATGTCTGGCCGGGCCGCTCTTTGCAGCTCCCTCCTGGGTTACTCGGGTTGGTTGAGCTGTGGGTTTCGCCACTCCCGCTTGGTCTTCCCAGGTTGGTTGAGCGGGCCTGGCTGTCTCTTCCTGGTGAGGTTTCATGCTGGCTGCTTGCAGGTGAGTATAGTTGGTTTCTTTCTTCTGAGTTTTGGTTCCCGGGGTATCCTCTCCCCTCTTGATTTGTGTTGAGGGGGTTGGTTTTGTTTGGTTGCGTGTCGGTGGTGTCTTGTGTGGCAGTCCTTGATCTTAACTGATCGATGTGGCGTTTCCACGCTCGTCCGTCGGTTGTTTGTAGCCAGTAGGAGCGTGGGCCTGTTAGCTGTGTTATGATTGCTGGTACCCATAATGGGTCTCCAGTTAGGTTCTTTGTGTAGACAGCGTCGCTTGGTGCAAAGGTTCGATGTTTGCTGGTGGAGTCTGGGGGTTTCTCTGGGTTGTAAGTGGGGTGTAGTCTATCGAGTGGGGACCTTATTTTCCTCCCCATTAGCAGTTCTGCCGGGCTTTTATTTGTTGTGATGTTCGGGGTTATGTGCTGTATGAAGAGTAATTTATTTATTTTGTCCTGGATCTCCCTGTGGTCTATTTTCTGGATGGTTTTTTTTTGTGAATTGAACCATCCGTTCCGCCCTTCCGTTCGCCGCCAGATGCAACGGGGCTGTTAGTGCGTGTCGTATGCCCCTTTCCGCTAGGAATTTTTTGAATTCCAGCGATGTGAATTGGGTCCCGTTGTCAGATACGAGGACGTCCGGGAGGCCGTGTGTTGCGAAGAGTTTGCAGAGTTCTTTGGTCACAGCTTCCATGGTGGTTGTTCTCATGTTGCTTACCTCCAGCCAGTTGGAGTAAGCATCTACGGTTATTAACAAAGTGTGTCCTTTTGTGGGCCCGGTGAAATCTATGTGGATTCTAGACCGAGGTCCCCTGGGGGATTCCCACTCTAGGATGGGTGCTGTGGGTGGGCTTGGTCTAGTTTCCTGGCATCGTTGACACCTTGCTACCCAGGCCTCGATCTGTTTGTCCATCCCTGGCCACCAAGCGTAACTTCTGGCCAGGCTTTTGTTCTAATGATGCCCGGGTGCCCCTCATGTAACAGTTCCAGTACCTTCCCTTGTAGTTTTTCCGGAATGACCACCCTATCCCCCCATAGTATACACCCTTTTAGTAACAAAAGTTCTGTTTGCCGGTTTCGGAATGTCCTGAAAGTCTCGTCGTTTTCCTTTTCCGGCCACCCTTTCTCTACCCAATGCAAAACCCGCGCCAGACGTTTGTCTTTATTAGTTTCTCAGGCAATGTCTGACGCGGTTATGGGTAGGTTGGGTAGAGTCTCTATGCTGAGGGTGGTCGTCGTGGGTGCTGGGTCAGTGTCTGGTTTGGGTAACGATGAGCGGCTTAAGGCATCCGCATTGGAGATAGTCTTACCGGGTCGGTTTGTGAGCCTGTAGTTGTAGGCGGCCAGGAATTCGGACCACCTTGTCATTCTGGGAGACAGAATGTTCGGGGTGGCCCTGTTCCCTGCGAGTATTCCCAGCAGCGGTTTGTGGTCGGTGATGATGGTAAACGTCCGGCCGTAGAGGTACTCGTGAAACCTTTTGACTGCGGCGATGATAGCCAAAGCCTCTTTGTCCAGCTGGCTGTAGTTCCGCTCCAGTTTGGTGAGGGTCCTTGAAAAGAACACGATGGGTGCTTCCTTTCCGTCGGGAAGAGCATGGCTGAGGACAGCGCCGACACCGAAGGGTGATGCGTTGCATGTGATGGATAGTGGTAGGGTCTCGTTGTACTGGATGAGGACAGCATCTGAAATGAGCAGGTCCTTGGTTTTCCTGAAAGCGGCTTCCTCACGTTTCCCCCAAGTCCAGGTAGCTGCCTTGTCCAAAAGCCTATGCAAAGGCTCTGCCGCAGTCGCCTTTTGGGGCAGGAAGACATTATAAAAGTTAAGTAGCCCCAGAAACGCCTGCAGTTCTGTTTTTGACCTGGGTGTGGGGGCTTCTTTGATAGCTTTAATTTTTTTGTCGGTGGGGTGAATGCCGTGTCGGTCTAGGAGGTATCCTAGGAATTCAACCCGCTCTGTGTACAGCTGGCATTTTTTCCTCTTCACTTTAAGTCCAGTTTCTTTGAATCTCGTTAGCACCTCCCTTAGGTGACTCTCTAGCTCGGCCTGGTTGGTTGCCGATACTAGTACATCATTGAAGTAGGGTACCACCCCCTTGATGCCTTGTAAGAGCCTTTCCATGAGGCTCTAGAAAATTCCAGGCGCCACACTGACTCTGAATTGGAGTCGGTTACATCTAAAGGGTCCCCGGTGGGTGACTATGGTTTGCGCCTCTGCAGTTTCCTCGTCGACTGGCAGTTGCTGGTATGCTTGGGCCAGGTCAAGTTTCACGAAAACTTTGCCCCCTCCCAGTGAATGTAGGAGATGTTGCACTACTGGGACGGGGTAAACGCTTTGCTGCAAGGTGTCATTTAGGGTGGCCTTATAGTCCCCACAGATTCTCACTGACCCATCAGGCTTGATTGGGGTGACTATTGGGGTCTCCCACCAGGCGTAGTCTATGGGTTGTAGGACCCCTTGCTTGACGAGCTTGTCAATTTGCTCGTCGATTTTTGGTTTGAGTGCGAACGGTACCCGCCTTGGTTTTAGGCGTTTCGGGGGAATGTTTGGGTCTAGGCTGAAGGATATAGGGGGCCCTCAGTACTTGCCTAGGATGCCATTGAACACTTCTTGGAAATCCCGGGCCAGTTGCTGCTCCCAGTCTGCTTCGGCGATGTGGTCGATGCCCGTGACTACGATGCCGAGCGGTGCGAACCATTGAAGTCCCAGCAGGCTAGGTCAGTCTTGATCGACGATGGTCAAGGGAAGTCTTTCGGTGTGCCCCTTGTAGGTCACTGTGAACTGTCCTGTTCCGACTACAGGGATGCGGTTTCCCTGGTAGTCTTTGAGGATTAGTCTCTGGTTTTCTAGTTCCCTTCTCTGGATGGTAGTCACCAAGCATTTAATTTCTTGCCAGGCTACCATTGAGAGGTAGGACCCGGAGTCCACCTCCATTTTACAGGGTTCACCTTCGATGCCTACCTCCACGTAGACTTTTCTGGTGTCTGAGGTTGTTGCGTGGCCGATGGTGACCGTCTGATGTGTCTCTTCTCTTCGCCGGGTCTCGCCACCCTGTTGGGTTCATCTGTTCTGGTCCCAACGGTTGTCTGCTGGCTGGTCTCTGGTCCTGGGGTGTGTGCTCTCTTGTCTCCGCTCGCTCGGGTCCCATCGTCTGGGGCTGTGGTTTTTCTTGAGGTGGCAGACGCGGGCGATGTGGCCCTTCTTGTCGCAGTGCCAGCAAACAGAGTCGAAGAACTGGCATTTGGATCTGGGGTGGTCACCTCCACAACCAGCACACGCGGTCCTCGACTTACGACTCCGCCAGCTGCGCTGGTCGCGGCCTGCCTGGAGACGGTGGATGTCTTCCTCCTCATCTGAAGTGCCCGAGATGGAGTGGAGTTCACCCTGGTGGGTGGTAATTTCAGGTTGGCCCTCAGTCAACCTTGCAGGGTGGTTGTTTGCGGTGTGGTCCCAGTGTTCGGTCTCCGCATGTGGTCTGCTGATTGTCGGGTGGCTTCGGCTGCCGTGGCTTCTGTGATGGCATCAGCGAGGGCGATGTTGCCCTTGGCCATCAACCAACTTTGGAGAACAGGGTCCCAAAGGCCGAGCACGATTCGGTCCCGCAGGGCCTCGTTCATATTGGAGAATTCGCATAGTCCTCCAAGGCACCGCAGCTCTGCAACGAAATCACTGAGACTCTCGCCCGACCACTGGTCCCGCCGATAAAATTTGTGTCATCGGATGAGGATGGGTACGGCTGGAGTGTAGTGTCTCCAGAGTATTGGCTCGAGGTCATCCCAATCCATCGCGGTAATGTCAGCAGGCTTGGCTAGCGCTTTTGCCATCTTAAACACTGTGGGCCCACAGTGCGTTAGGAAGACGGCTCATTTCTTTGGTCCGGTGGTGTCCTTCAGGTCGTTGCATTCGAGGAACATGTGGAATCTGTCCGTGTAAGATTCCCAGTCCTCGCTAGCGGGGTTGAAGGGTGTTGGTGGCGCGATGTTGGCCATCTCGTCGGTTGGCTGGCTTCCGTCGGACATGTGTTTTGGTTCAGGATCAGAATCCCACCTTCGTCGCCAGTGTTGTGTCCATTTGGCAGGAGGCCAGGAGTCGGTGACTTTGTATCAGTTCTTTATTGTTGCTAGGAACCAAACTCGCTCTTTAGAAAACCTGCGGCTTTTTATTTCCAAGCCGCGGCGGCCGCGGCCAATGGCACCACTTTGAATCTCCCGCGATTCGAATCTACCAATCGCGGGAGATTCTCAGGGAGCCAATCGGTGCGGCTCGCCTAACCAATCCGATTGCCCCGCGCTTTGGCCAATCAAAGCGCGGGGATTCCAAGAATTCCAATTAAGGTACAGAATACCTAGTATCCTATTTTACTTCTCTAATCTGCTGATTAATGTACAGTATCCTTTGGTATTATTCATGCTGTAGCTCACAATATTGTTTCCCCAGTCTCTAGAAAGTTTTGTACCTTTAAAAATGCATTATAGATATAGAGAATGTAATTTGTTATTAAGTCCTCTCATCACATTTTGTTAAATAAATCCTATTCTATTCTATTCTATTCTATTCTATTCTATTCTATTCTATTCTATTCTATTCTATTCTATTCTATTCTATTCTATTCTATTCTATTCTATTTTCTATTCTATCCTATCCTATCCTATCCTAATTCTATTCTATTCTAATATTATTGCTTGACTATTGATCATGTCTTTCTCTTTTCCTGCTGTTGTCAAGTTTTTCAATTTAGTCTTTCTGATTTTTGCAAATGTAGAGCCTTTAAGAAATCTCATGGATAAAGGGAAGCCAACAAATAAAACAGATAAAAGAAGTAAATATGGCCTAAAAGTATTCAGAGAAAACTTTGATTTTCTTAAGAATGTACTAAAAGATCAATCACAGCTTGAGGTTTTGTTGGGCTCACTTAATTGTAACATGCATTCTATAAACTTGATTGCTGGGAATGGGGGAAGCATCTTCTTCCTATCACAACTATTATAGCCATTGATAAAATGTGACAACATTTTAGAAGAATTTCTCACATGAGAAGAATGACATTTCCTCCTTGGACTGGAATACAAGACAATGAAACAATAGATACAAATTACCTGTGCTTAAACTGATATTGACAAAGACAATGTGGCTGTCATCATTATAGAACATCAAAGGAAAAAAACTTCACCATTGAAAACCTGAGTATAGAAAAAAAAATTCAATGCAAAGTATTCTAAGACTTGTTTTCCATGCTGTGAGCAGCTATCAGCAGAACGTGTTTTTCAAACAAGCTCAATTGAACTAATGCAATTTGTAAACATACCAATGATCGTTTAAGAAATTGGTTGTTGTAGCTGATTATGGGAGATGATCAGGCTGAGCCCAAGGGAGGGGTCAAACTTGTCATGAGCCACAAATCCCTGCATGTTTGCCAGAAATCTAAGTCCAGACCACCTTGAATACCTTTTGTAGACAAAGCTTAAGCTTGCAATAAATCTTTATACTCATTTGAACTGCCTGAATCTCCTGATTTTCCCGATGCTTGACACTGATAAAAGGGATGGTGGAAATTTAGGCAAAATAGAAGCTGAATCTTATTTATTGCAAATATGTATCATTTATCTATTGAATTGCTCTAGTGTCTGTGAACTCTAAAATATCCCTTTCCAAATTATGATATATATATATAAAACTGTTCTAAACTGAGCAACCAACCTGATACCTACTGTAAGGGTTTGTTTGTTTGTTTTGCAACAATGTATAACTAGTTTACTATTGTCTTTTTCTGGAAAGTTTCCAGTTTGATTTTGCAGTCTAGTGTGCATCCTTGATGATTTTTTGAGATCTCCCATCCAATTATAGCCAGATCTGATTCTGCTTAGTTCTTTTAGTTTTTAAAAGAGCAAGATTGTTTGGCACTTGCCATTCTATAACACATGGGTATAGGGCAGGTATTAATACCTAATCATTAATGTAGTAATAGTAGAGGATGAAGCTGTACAAAGAAATAAAGGGGAAAAAATGAAAATGATCCCTAACATCTTTAAACTGAGTATTGAAGAGTTATATTAGCTACTAAGTATGAGACTTGAACCATCTTTTCCACCACAAGAGTGAAACTGATGAATTTGAAACATGCAACTATAATTATATTGGTAGGCTTTCTGGCTTAGTTCCACGATAGAGAAAGAAGGTAATACATTGCATACTACCCCACCAATTACTTCAATATTGGTAGTGGATGATGGAATCTTTGATGGCAGACAATGGGCCACAAATATACCACTTCCTATGTTTTGCTCTGACACTAGAATAAAATGTTACAATTGTAGCATGCTTCATTGCTCTCTTTTTCTCTTCTTCTCTTCAGAAGATAGATGGGCTTATATAAATGGTGATCAGCCTTTTCCCATTCATTACCATACCAAGATTAATGCCATGACCATAGCAACAGTAAAAACTATGGTTCCTTTTCCAACATGTAAACACGTTAAATTCACTACTAACATGGACAACATCCTGCCCACATGTTTTTAGCTTTCTTGGTGACCTCAATCAACCTCATATTAAGTGGACTCTAAACAAGTGTAAAAATGAACGCATACATGCAACCTTCTACAATGCTGTAACAAATCTGGAACTGGAACAACTAGTAACCAACAATACCAGACTTAACAACTGCCTTGATCTCATCTTCTGCAATAGTTTGAATTCAATTTACAGAATACAAATTAAAGAACCCTTTCCCAACAGTGACCACAACATAATTGACTTTCGTCTCAACATACATCCACACAAAAATCATCATAATGATGGGAACCCCAATTATAACTTCAAAAAAGGTAACTATGATCTTATAGACAATGATATTTCATCTCTTGATTGGCAACTACTATTCACTGGATGCAATACTGTTGAAGACCATTACAACATATTTTTACTTGAAGTCAAAAGAGTCATCAAACTATATATACCATTAACAACTCCCAAAACCAGAAAAAAAAAAAAAAACAAATTACCTATAACAATAAGGAAGCTTCAATCCAAAAAGAAATCACTTTGGGAGAAAAACAAATCTGGTCACATTGCCAACTTCAAAATATAAAAATTTATGCCACCAGATAAAGATTGAATGCATCAATTATCACATTAAACAAGATGAAAACCTTCTACGCATCAATTCCACCCGCACTTTCTACAATTTTATACACAATAAACTAAAAGACTCAAGGTCCATCCCACCCCTGAAAGGACCTAATGGTAAAGACTGCAATGAAGACACCATTAAAACAAACCTCTTTAACACATTCTTTGGCTCAGTATTTGTAAACAGCAATGGATCATGCCCAGTATTTCCTAGTCAAACCACTGACAACTACAATAATCTAATACATATCGATTTTACAGAAGACAATGTTGAAAAAGCACTACTCAATCTAAAACCATCTCTATCTATTGCACCAGATGAAATACGTGCCTACTTCTTAAAAAAGCTATACACTGCCATAGCTGAACCTCAAAGCACAATCTTTGAAAAATCCTTCAGGACCAGCTCCTTGCCAAAACTATGGTCACTGGCCACAGTCATCCCCATCTTCAAAAAGGGAAACCCCAACCTAGTTGAAAATTACAGACCAATCTCTTTATGCTGCATCACCTGTAAAGTCATGGAATCAATTATTAACCAATCCATTATCCTCCACTTAGAGACAAACAACCTACTCTCTAATGAACAATTTGGTTTCAGAAAAAAACTATCCTGTAATCTGCAACTCTTACACTGCAAAAACATATGCACCACTGTGAGAGTAATCTCTCAGTGAATATACATACATGTCTGCCTAAAGGTCACTGAGATAATGCAAGGAAATTAAAAGCAAACACCAGAAACAATTAAGCAGCTCAGACAACTGCAAACAAGTCTGTACTATTTCTAATTATTGTAATCCACAATGTAACTTGTAATCCACAAAATAATTTTGCTTACTATGTACTAAAATCTCAATAAAAGGAAGCACTGGAATTTATTCTGGGCTCCCATCCCGAGTACACACGCTTGTGTCTCATTCTTTCCATGGGAGACCACCACAGACTACACAACTTGATCAGGGCAAAGCAATAGACTCAATTTACATAGACTTCTGTAAAGCCTTTGTACATGACAAACTACTCCTAAAGTTAAAATCTTATGGTATCTCTGGACACCTGCATAATTGGATAGAGGCATTATTGTCAGACAAAAATGGTCAAAATTGGGAGCATCCTATCAAATTCTGTACTTGTCAATAGCAGTATCCCCCAAGGCAGTGTTCTAGGACCAATTCTCTTCATACTCTACATAAATGACCTCTGTGAACATATTAAGATTAACTGTGTTCTCTTTGCCAATGATGTAAAGCTATTCAACACCATCAGCAATACTGCTACCCTTCAAAAAGACCTTGACTATGTATCAGACTGGTCAAACAAATGGCAACTTCAAATCTCACCAAATAAATGCTCTGCCTTACATATTGGCAAAAAAAATCAGAAAATAAAATACAAGGTGAATAGTCAAGACCTCGTTGATGATCCAAACTCTGTCAAGGATCTTGAAGTACTCATCTCTAATGATCTAAATGCTAAAACCCACTGTAACTACATAGCCAAAAAGGCATTAAGAGTTGTTAACCTAATCCTACATAGCTTTTTCTCTGATAATATCACACTACTAACTAAAGCATACAAAACATTTGCTAGACCAATAGTTGAATACAGCTCATCAATCCGGAACCCGCATTACGTATCTGATATTAATACAGTTGAGAAAGTCCAGAAATATTTCACAAGAAGAGTTTTCCACTCCTCTACTCGTTGTAGAATACCTTATGCCACCAGACTTGAAATTCTTGACCTAGAAAACCTAGAATTACGCTGCCTTCGGTCCGATCTAAGTATAGTATATAAAATTACACATTGCAATGTCCTATCTGTCAATGAATACTTCAGCTTCAACCATAACAATACAGGAGCACATAATAGATACAAAATCAAGGTTAACCGCACCAAACTTGATTTCAGGAAATATGACTTCAGCAACAGAGTGGTCAATGTCTGGAATACTCTACCTCTACTCTGTGGTTTCTTCCCCAAACCCCCAAAAATTTAACCTTAGACTGTCTACTATTGACCTCACCCCCTTCCTAAGAGGTCTGTAGGGGGCATGTATAAGCGCACCAACATGCCTACAATGCCTGTCCTATTGTTGCTTTTTATTTTTCTTATATTTATCCATTTCATATATTCATAACTATGTTTATACTTATACCTGTTATCTTATAATCGCTTGACAAAACAAGCAAACAAACAAACTGTTAAGTCTGGAGCATGGGTGCGAATAATGGAGACGAGCCGGTAGAAACAGTGAACTTCAAACTCTTTATTTACATGGTATGACAGCTCAACTCGAGGGCTGCTATAGCCTTCCTTATATAGGCAACTTATTAACTATTCAACCAATAGCAAACCTGGAGCGCTAGCTCCGTTAACCAATGGGAATGGCCTGTTAATGGCCAATCAGATGCTCTTAAACAGACCAATCCGATCCTGCCATTAACAGCCAATCAGAAGTGCAGGGCCAGAACCCTGCACTTGACTTTAAGCTCAATATAACTTTATTAGTATTATTCATTCACAACACCCCTTTCCCCCGGCTTCTGCCCACAGGGCACGGTTACATAGTCCTTCAGGTAGGATGGCTGTTTTATTAGTCTTTTCGATTTTCGCAAAGTGCCTGGCAGTTGGCTGCACTTCTGCTGAGGTAGATCGTTGTTTAATGGTAGGGTTGCCTCTGGTTCCAAGTTCGCATTCCCGTCGTCACCAATATCACTAGCCACTCCCTGAGGTGAACTCACTCCGGTCCCTGGTTCCTGTTCCTGCGTTTCAGTTCCATTATCAGTCTCATCGAAAAGGGTTCCCTCTAATTGTAATTCGCTTTCCTCTGTATCTCTCCCCCCCTCAGCTTGGTCATAAGGGAGTTTGGAATTGCGAGACGGTAGCCGCGATCGTAATTGATCTATGTGGCGTTTCCGAAGTCTGTCATCAGGGCACTGAATGAGGTACGATCTTGGGCCAGTTATGCAGATTACGGTCGTCTCTACCCATAGCAGATCGCCTGATAAGTTTTTAGCGAATACTAAATCGCCTACCTGGAAGGTACGGCATCTGCCGCTGGATCCGAGTGGCTTTTCCGGTTCGTAGGCTGGGTGTAACCGATCGAGGTGGGAGCAGAGCTTTCGTCCCATTAGCAGCTCGGTGGGAGTTTTGTTGGTGACGCTGTGAGGTGTGATGTTTTGCAGGAAAGGATCCGGTTGATTTTCTCGTCAATGTTGTCATAGTCTAACTTTTGGAGAGTCTTTTTGATGAATTGTACCATGTGCTTAACCCTACCGTTGGCAACAGGGTGCACAGGCGAAGTGATCGCATGTTGAATACCCCGGTCAGCCAGGTACTGCTCAAAAGACAGCATGGTAAATTGGGGCCCGTTGTCGGATACCAGAACGTCTGGTAATCCGTGGGTTGCAAAAAGTCTGATGACCACGTCAGTGGTTTTGTTGCTCATTCGGTGAATCTTGAGCGAATTCGAGCAGGCATCGATGGTTATCAAAAACATGTGGCCTTTGGTTGGCCGAGCAAAGTCCAGATGGATGCGGGACCAGGGTCCCCGCGGCATCGCCCAATCGGTTGGGGTTGCCTTTGGTGGAGCGTTGCTTATTTCTTGGCATCTCTTACAAGTTTTAACCCATGATTCGATTTGTCTGTCGATGCCTGGCCACCATGCGTAGCTTCGTGCGAGGCCCTTCATGCACACGATGCCAGGATGGCCATCGTGCAAGGTTCTTAGCAGTGTCTGTTGGAGTCGTTCTGGGATAACGACTCTATCGCCCCAGATGACACAGCCCTTCTGCAAGAACAACTCTGTTTGACGACTTTTGAATGGTGCAAAGTCGTCTGGTACTTGGTCCAATGGCCATCTGCGTTCCACCCATGTGAGGACTCGCGCCAAGATGGGGTTGCATTTTGTTTCTCTCGCAATGTCACGGGCAGTTAATGGCGGTGTATGGAGTGTCTCGATCTGCAACGCTGTCATCGTTGGTGCAGGATCATTGATAGTTTCAGGGAGCGGTGTACGGCTCAGCACGTCGGTGTGGGGAATGGCTTTACCGGAATGATATTGTAGCTGATAATTTTAGGCAGCCAAGAATTCTGACCAGTGGGTCATTCTGGGAGAAAGTATGTAGGGAGTTGGCTTGTCCCCAGCGATGATCCCCAGCAATGGTTTGTGGTCAGTTATGATGGTGAAAACCCGGCTGTACACATACTCATGAAATCTTTTAACAGCTGATACAATCGCCAGAGCTTCTTTATCGATCTGGCTGTAATTTCGCTTGGTTTTTTTTTTTTTTTTGAACAAATTTTATTAATTTTACAAAAAAAAAAACAATACACAATCCAGGCATAACAACTTGAAAAATCTTTTCTAAAAAATAATAATAATAATTAAAGAAGAAAGCCAATAGAACATATAAAATAAGTCCAAATTGTAATATCAATATTTACATTATCTATTTAACTTCATATCTTATCCAAACTTCTCCTTTTATCCAAATTATATTTCTTGCTTATTAAAATTTTATTGCCTTTCATAAACCAACAAAACACAACAAAACACAAAACATAAACAAAACTAAAACATCTTTTCTGAAGGCTGCCTGATCCCGGGTTGAAACTCTTCACACAGACACAAATTCAAACATCATATTCACTTTATATATCCTTCCATATCTTATTATCATTTTCTTTTTTATATATATAAACCAATTTTATCAATTTTACAAAAACAGTGCATAAACAATCAAGGCATAACAGCTTATAAATTCTTTCCTAAAAAAATAATAATAATTAAAGAACAAACCAATAGAACATAATGATTCCAAATTATAATATCAATATTTACTTTATCTATTTAACTTCATCCCTCTTGATGGTTTCCTGGAAGACCCTTAAACAATTAATCCCTGCCATCTGGTGTCAAGACCTCAGAGCCCAAAGAATCATACTCAAAGATTATCAGGGGAATCAAATTCCAGTCATTGGATCCAGCCAAGTCCAAGTATCATTCAAAAATCGTACTGTGTCATTACCACTGACTGTCATCGACCGTGACTGGCCTAGTTTGTTAGGCCTTCAGTGGTTCACCCCACTCGGGATCGAGGTAGCCGGCATTCACCAAACCAGAAGTGATGACTGGGAGGAGGCCCTCATCCAGGAATTCCAGGACGTCTTTGCAGACAAACTAGGTGAGTACAAGGGGACCCCGATATCATTTAACCTTAACCCTGAAGTAGCCCCCATCCACTTTAAGCCTCGTCGGGTACCTTTTGCCCTAAAACCAAAGATCGACGAGCAGCTCGATAAATTAATACCCAGGGTGTTTTAGAACCAACTGACCACGCTCCTTGGGAAACCCCAATCGTAACACCCATCAAACCGGATGGATCGTTAAGGATTTGTGGGGACTACCGGGCCACCCATAATCATGCCCTTCAACAGAACGTTTACCCGGTGCCGGTGGTGCAACACCTTCTCCATTCCCTGGGGGGTGGAAAAGTCTTCGCTAAATTGGATTTAGCGCAGGCGTACCAACAACTGCCTGTAGATAAAAAAACCGCTGAAGCACAGACAATCGTTATGCACCGAAGCACCTTTAAGTGCAACCGACTCCAATTCGGAGTGAGCGTAGCCCCAGGGAATTTTCAAAGTCGGGTAGAGAGACTCTTGCAAGGGATCAAGGGGGTCATGCCATATTTTGATGAAGTTTTAATTGAGGCCCCAAATAGAGAAATACTAGAAAGGCGTCTTAAAATGGTTCTCCAGAAATTTAAAGACTTCGGCTTAAAGGTTAAAAAAAATAAATGTCAACTGTCTACAGATAAAGTACAGTTCCTGGGGTACCTAATCGATAAGCAAGGCATTCACCCCACTAATAGCAAACTAAAAGCGATTAAAAATGCCCCAAGACCCAGGAATAGGACAGACCTCCAAGCTTTCCTGGGGCACCTTAACTTTTACAACATCTTCTTGCCCCAGAAAGCGACCGTAGCTGAGCCCCTACATAGACTTCTCGACAAAAAAGCAACCTGGGTCTGGGGACATTGAAAGGAGCAGGCATTCCGACAAGTGAAAAACTTACTAACCTCCGATGCTGTTTTAATGCAGTATAACGAGACTTTGCCTTTAACAATTACATGTGACGCATCACCGTTTGGAATAGGAGCCATTTTGAGTCATGTGTTACCAAATGGTAGTGAGGCCCCTACTGCCTATTTTTCAAGGACCTTATCGAGGGCTGAACGTAACTATAGCCAAATTGACAAAGAGGCTCTTGTTGTTGTATCTGCTGTGAAACGGTTTCATGAATATGTGTATGGACGAGTTTTTACTATTATTACTGATCAAAAACCTTTGCTGGGGATTATAGTGGGAGACAAGCCAACCTCTATATATTGTCACCTAGAATAACTCGCTGGTCGGAGTTCTTAGCTGCGTACAACTATAAATTACAACACCGCCCGGGGAAAGCCATTCCCCACGCTGATGCATTGAGCCGTGCCCCACTTCCAGAAACCATTGACGACCCAGCTCCAACCCTTATGACACTCCAGATTGAAACACTACATTCCCCACCACTAACAGCCAGAGACACCGCTATCGAAACGAAACGAGATCCTGTCCTGGCGCGAGCTCTCAGCTGGGTCGAACGAGGATTGCCAATAGAACAAACCCCTGACGACTTCACCCATTTCAGAAACCAGCAAACAGAACTTTTCTCGCAAAAAGGCTGCATCCCATGGGGAGACAGAGTTGTCGTCCCAGAGTGGTTACAACGAGCAGTTTTGAAAACATTGCATGACGGTCACCCCGGCATCGTGCATATGAAAGTGCTCACATGAAGCTATGCGTGGTGGCTGGACATCAATAAGCAGTTCGAAGCCTGGGTAAAGACTTGTCTAAAGTGCCAAGAAGTCAGCAGTGCCCCATCTAAAGCAACTCCAACAGAGTGGGAAACCCCCCAGGGGCCTTGGTCCCGCATCCACATTGACTTTGCGGGACCTACTAAGGTACTTACGTTCCTCCTAACAGTGAATGCCTATTCCAACTGGCTCAAAATCCACAAGATGAAGACTACTACAACCGATTCAGTCATCCGCAAATTAAATAAACTATTCGCGATGCATGGACTGCCAGACGTTCTGGTCTCTGACAACGGACCCCAGTTTACCGCTCTACCCTTTGAACAATACTTAGCGGACCGGGGTATCTGCCATGCACTAACCTCACCGGTGCACCCTGCGGCCAATGGCAGGGCCTAGCGCATGGTCCAATTTGTTAAAAAAACTCTCCACAAAATGGATTATGGGGACATTGACGACAAACTAAACAGAATACTCCTACTCCAACACATCACCCCGCACAGCGTCACCAACAAAACTCCAGCTGAACTGTTGATGGGACGCAAGCTCCGCTCCCACCTCAACCGTCTCCACCCGTCCTACATGCCAGAGAAACCCTGTGGATCTAGCGGAAAATGCCGCGAGTTCATGGTAGGCGACTTAGTCTTCGGTAAAAACCTTTCCGGTGAACCATTATGGGTCAAAGCAACCGTAACTCAAACCACTGGGCCCAGATCGTACCGTGTGCAAACACTGGACGGAAAGATATGGAAATGCCATATAGATCAGCTTCACTCTAGGCTGCAACCCAGTTCCCATGACTCCTGTGACTCAAACTGAGGGGGGAGGGGATGTCAAAGAAACCAAATTCGAGATGGTGGAAAGCGGAATCGAAGGAAGTCAGCAGCCGGGCGCGTTACATGAAGAAGAATCAGGGAGAGGGGTTGCCTCGCCACAGAGGAATAACTCAACAGAGGTGAGCCCGCAGAGACCAGAGGACAACAACGACAGAATTAGTGGCACCAAGTCATCCAGTGAGGATGCGGAACTGCCTGTACCAGATAAATCAAAAAACGTTCCACCAAAACCAGAGTACAGACAGGAACCGGTGGGACAGCGCAAATCTAATAGACAGTTAAAACAACGTGCATATCTACGGGATTACATCACCGCACCTCTCAAATGGAACGTAGGGGGAAGGGGTGTTATGAACTAATAAAGGTGTTTAATAAAGTTTTAACAACCTTAAGAAAAAGCAGGTTTTAATCCTGCACTTCTGATTGGCCGATAATAGCGATATCGGATTGGTCCCTTCTGTGAAATCTGATTGGCTGTTAACGGGCCAACTCTCATTAGTTCAAGGGTTTAACACTTCCATATTTCTCATTGGCTAATAGGTCAGCAGCCAACCCTATAAAAGGGCTGCTGCTGCCCTTGGGTTTTGCTCTGTTCAGTATGCTTAATAAAGAGTTGAAGTTCACTGTTCACTGCCTCATCTCCGCTCATTGCACCCATGCGCTGAACTTAATAGATATGATATTATTTGTCAAATACTTTAAGGAAATCCCAAATTTGTATCATTATTCCAGACTTCAAGAAACGGAACACTTGTGTAAATGATAGAAAAAGCAGATTCCAGTTAAATGTTGAGCAAGAGCTAATTTCCCAGGAGGGTGAAGGACTTATTTCACTGGACATGTTCAAAGCAGAGGCTGGACAAGCATGACTTCATTTGGATTCCTGCACTGAGCAGAAGGGTGATTTGATTGCATAAATGGTCCTTTCCACCTCTCTTGTTCTTTGTGCTTTCACATTTCTTCAAAATGAATGAGGAAACACAACCTGACACAAGAGAGTTTAAAGGTTGATAGGTCTACAGATTGTAAGTAGCATTTTAAAATCTGCAGATAAGGTATTTGGGTGATTGATTTGGCATGTTTAATATGCTGCAAGTACCTTTCTAGGAACACAGATGGACAAGACTCTTATCATGGATTCTTGAAGAGAAACACTGGCAATGTTGCACAGTTTCATTCCCCCCCCCCCAAAAAAAAACCCCAAAAAACAAATGGTCCACTGTTTCAGATCTTTTTCTGCAATGTATTTCTATGGAAAAAGATTGTAGACATTTTAGGATTCATTAAGTCTGTGAGAACTGAATATCTTTTTTAGAATATATCTCAATATTTTTCAAGTATGTAAGTAATGATTTTCTATGTTCATGAAAATAAACTATAACAGTATAAAAGACTTAATACTAGCCTTGGACAGAAAACATTGAGTTTAAATTCATTTTGAAGCTGGGTTTATAGTCTTGCAAAAGTCATTATGTGACATCCGAATCAAATTTCCTTGCATTATTATTATGGGTCATTGCACAGTCAAACAGATGTTTGGATTGGATCTGGAATTTATCTATTGCATCCTTCCCAAGGACTTGAAATAGGCAGATGTTATTTATGATGTTATGAGCATTGTCACAGAATGTAAATTGCCTTTTGCAATTGCCTGATTTTGTCTATGCCAATAACGTTCAAATGGTTCTCCAGATGTTTTGGTACTGCACCCAAGAGACATATTACTATTGGTATTATATTTGTTTTCTTTTGCCAGCAATGTTCTACTTTTATTTGAAGGACTTTGTGTTTTGTGATTTTCTGAAGTTCTTTCTCTTTTATTTTGTTATTGTTATAATTCACAACAATGTGAAATCACAGTTGACATTGGCCTTCATTTACATCAACTTCTTCTCAAGAACCTAGAATGCCATAAAGTATCAGTGTATTATATATGTAGTTCCCACTGGTGCAGCCTTTTGTAATTGATAGATGAAAATTTTGTCTATGTTCAGGTTTTCTAAGTGTTATCCGAGTTTTTTTTTTTTTAATATGGAACCTGTGATGATAACTTCTGACATCATCATAGCCAGTTTATGCCATAATCTTTCAACTTTAATTTTCAGATTTTAATACATTATGATATTCTCAAATTCTTTGTCTTCTACTATCCCATGGCATTGTTATATCCATTATATACACTTTCTTCTTTTCAACTATGGTTAAATAGCGTTCCTGTTTGGAATCCACACTGTATATCGGACATTAATACAATTGAGCATGTCAGAAGTATTTCACAAGAAGTGTACGACTACACTCCTCTGTTCGCAACAGAATACCCTACACCACCAAGCTTGAGATTTGAATTTGGACAACATAGAACTATGCCGCCAACAGTTTGACTTAAGCATAGTTTATAAAATAATCTGCTTTAATGTATTACCAATCAATGACTTTTTTTTTTGAAAAAGATTTTATTAATTTTCTACAAACAAACAAGACAAACAAAACATAAAAACATCAACTCTCATATGTACATCCAGTGTGTCAGTTGGTTCATCATTTTTGTGCATTCATTCTGTAGTCTCAATTACAATTATGTTACATAACAACTCATATTGTCAATCCAAACTTATATATCCTAATATCACTAAAAAAAGAAGTTTTTGACTATATTTTTAATCATTCATGCTTTATGAGCTAACAATACTTTAAACCAGTTTATTCTATAACAAATCATATAATCATATCAAATCAATCCTAAAAAACCCTTTATAAATATAATGTCGAATAACAAAATAATAGCAAAATAGCAAAATAAAGATATTCCTTACTGTCTAGCATTCTAAATATTCAATTATCGTATTTTATCATCTAGCCATTGATAAAAAAGATCCCAAATTTCATAAAATTGTTTATCCTCTTGCTCCCTAATTTCAAATGTCAATCTACTCATCTCAGCACATTCCAATATTTTCTTAATAATTTCTTCCTGTAATGGTATTTTCTCATTCTTCCAATTTTTCGCAAATACAATCCTAGCCGCTGTTAATACATTTTCAATCAGGTACTTCAAATCTTTACTATATATATCAGGTAAAATTCCCAATAAGAAGATCTCTGGTTTCAAGTCTATGTGTTTCTTTGTCATTTTTTCCAACCACATGCGAATTATAGTCCAATATTTTCTAGCGTCCTCACAAGTCCACCACATATGGTAATACGAGCCGGGTATCTGATGACATTTCTAGCATTTTTCAGATTTGTTCTTAAACATTCTTGCTATTCTTGTCAGGGGAAAGTGCCACCAGTAAAACATCTTATACAAGTTTTCTTTATATGCTGTTGACATTGTCATTTTATAATTTTGAGACCACAATTTCTGCCATTTCTCCAGATCAATCCCATATCCAAAATTCTTCCCCCAAACAATCATAGTTTCTTTGACTTGTTCTTCCTCTAATTTCATTCCCAGTAAATAACCATATAATTTTTTAATCACCTTCTCATCAGTACCCATCAAGATCTTATCTAAATCAGTCTGCTTATCATAGAATCCCTCCATTTTAGAATCTTCATCATACCTTGAATGTATTTGCGCATATGAAAACCAATTCATCCTTATACTTTGTTCCTCTAAGTTTTGGATCGATTTAAGTTCACCCTTTTCATCCAAGAGTTCCCCATATCTAACTGTTTGTTCCTTCTTATAAATTATAGGATAGGAAAATGCTTCAATAGTCGATAACCAAACTGGAATTTTCAAATAACATTGTCTTTTTATCTTCTCCCAGTTTAACCACAAAGACTCCCGTATAGAATGTCTTCTAAAATAACCCTGTGTTTTAGTTCCCTAATACCATAAAAAAGCATGCCAGCTCAACAGCAAATCATACCGTTCTAATGTCAACAACCTATGCTTTCTTAATGTTATCCATTCTTTGACCCACATCAAACTTGCAGCTTGATAATATAATTCCCAATTAGGCAGGCCAAAACCTCCTCTAATTCCAGTGTCTTGCAAAAGCTTTAGCTATATTCTCACTTTTTTACCTTCCATATAAACTTCAACATGATTTTATTTAAATCTTCAAAATAGTCTTTTCCAAGCCTAATTGGTATTGTTTGGAACAAAAATAAAATTCTGGGTAAAATATTCATCTTGATTGTTGAAATTCTCCCTATTAATGACAATTGTAAGTTTTCCCACTTCTTCAAATCTGTAGCTATCTGTTGTTTGAGTTTAATATAATTATTCTCTTTTAATGTGTTACATCTTGCTGTCAAATATATCCCCAGATACTTAACCTTATTTGTGATTTGGATTTTCAAAAGATCTGCCAGTTCTTCTCTTTGTCTCAATAGCATGTTCTTTGTCAAAATCTTTGTTTTATCTTTATTTATTTTCAAACCAGCCATCTCACCATATGTCTTTATCTTTTCCAATAACCTTGGAGCTGTTTCTAGCGGGTCTTCCAGAATAAAAGCTAAATCATCAGCAAAAGCTTGTAGCTTAAATTCTTCCTTCTTAATTTTCATTCCTTTTATGCTTTTATCATCCCTAATATTTCTATTCAACACTTCCAAGGTCAATACAAATAGCAAAGGAGATAGGGGGCACCCTTGTCTTGTGCCTTTTCTTATATTAATAAAATCTGTAAGTTCCCCCTCCATCATTACCTTTGCTGTCTGTTTATTATATATGGCTTCGATTGCTTGAATAAATTTTTTAGCAAAACCCATCTGTTCCAATAGTAATAACATAAATCTCCAGTTCACGTTGTCAAATGCCTTTTGAGCATCTAAAAATATCAAAGCCATTTGCTTTTCAGGATGAGCCTCATAGTATTCCAAAGTGTCCAAGATTACTCTCATATTATCTCTGATTTGTCTCTTTGGCAGAAATCCATTTTGATCTGGGTGAATAAAATTATTTAAATATTTTTTAAGTTTTTCTGCTAAAATTGAAGCAAAGATTTTATAGTCTGCATTCAATAAGGAGATAGGTCTATAGTTCTTAATTTGCAATGGGTCAGCCTCTTCTTTTGGAATAAGTGTGATATAAGCCTCTGACCATGTTTGGGCATCATCTTCTTTAACATAACTTCATTCATGACTTCTAACAATGGGATACTCAATGATTCTTGAAATGTTTTATAGAATTCTGCCGGAAGCCCATCTGGATCCGATGGTTTCCCATTGTTTTGTCTCTTAAATGCTCCATTTAATTCCCTCATTGTTATATTGCTTTCTAACATTTCTTCAGTCTCTTTAGGTATCTTCGGTAAATTAGCATTCTGTAAATATTGTTTGACTTTTTCCTCATCAATATTCTCTTGTTTATATAGTTGCCCATAAAAATCTCGAATAATTTCCTTTTTCTCCCTTATTACCATCACAAACTTGGCCTTGATCATCTATTAACTTCAATATTTTTCTTGATTCCTTCTCCTTTCTCAATTTATATGCTAGCCATCTACCTGGTTTATTCGCATCTTCAAAGTAATTCTATTTCGAATTTCTGATTTTCGGTGCCAATTCTTCTTTCTCTATTAATTCCATTTTATGTTTAATTACATCCAGCTTCAATTTAATATCTTTTTTCTGTGGCATTTTCTGTAATTCTTTTTCAAGTCTTTTATACTCATCTTCCAAGGCCTTAGAAGCTTGCCTTTTCCTAATATTCTTTTTTCTTGTATAATCTATTATCAGACCTCTAGCGTATGCCTTCATTGTATCCCAAACATTCTGCGTTGAAGTATCTTCTTTTTTATTTTCTCTGAAAAAAAAAAGCCAATTCCTTCTCCATCCATTGTATAAAATCTTTCTCTTTTAAAATAGTATTATTTAATGTCCATCTAGATCTTTTTTTTTTGTCCCTTCCATTTAATTGTCATTGGGCTATGATCTGCCCAAGTACTTGTTTCAATATTTGTTTCTTGAATATTGGATATTAATTCTGTTGATATCCAAATCATATCTAATCTGGACCATGATAAATGTCTATTTGAATAAAAAGTATATTGTTTAGCTTTAACATTTCTTTCTCTCCAAATATCTTTTAAAGATAGTTCGTCTGTCATTTTAAAAAAAGATTTAGGGAGAGCCTTTCTATTTTGCTTTGTTGTTGTTGCTATATAGTCCAATTTATTGTCCACAATTCCATTAAAGTCTCCCATCATAATTATATTAACATAGTCCAGTCCAATTATTTTCATGTGTAGCTTTTTATAAAACTCTTCTTGTTTTTCATTCGGAGCATAAATTGCAATCAAGAGTATTTTTATATTATTGTCCATTATTTCCACCATTAATACTCTTCCATCTTCATCAGTGTAGATCAGTTTTGCTGGGATAGCCTCTTTAATGTATAGAACCACTCCTCTTTTCTTACATTGAGTCAAAGAAGTAAATATTTTCCCAAATTTTGGCTGTATTAACAATTGTTCATGTTGTTTTTTAACATGAACTTCTTATAGACAAATTATATCAAATTTTAATTTCTCTAATTTATGAAAAGTTTTCCTTCTTTTAACAGCTGAATTAAGTTCATTTATATTCATTGTAATCAGTTTTCTTTCTTCCATGATTATGATTTATATTTAGGTCTAACAGCTCTCGTGGATCTCACTTCATGCTGTTCTTTACTGTCCACCTGTCCACCTATAGCTCCTTTCTCTTTTTCAGTCTCCAGTTGTTCCTCTTGAAACTCAATTAATGAGACCTCTTTCTCTGCCTCCTCTCTTCTTCTTCTAAAAAATTCTGCATGGAAAAGTTCTGCTTTCTCAATTGAATCAATTCTATGTCTCTGCTCTTGCCACGTAAACATTAATCCTTCTGGAATCAGCCATCTATAATTCACTTCGTTTTCCAGTAGCATTTTGGTCAGAAATCGATATTCTCTTCTCATCTCTCTCACTCTTCTGGGTATTTGTTTTAAAACCACAATCTCTTTACCTTTGTATTTCAATGTTTTCTCTCTTACCACTTGTAATATTTGTGTTTTGATGGATTTTTTGGTAAATCTAATATGGACTTCCTTTGGTAATTTATTTCTCATCGCATATCTTGTATAAACTCGATATACCTCATCTACTCCATCCATCATCTTTTCCTCTGTAATTTCCAAAGCATCTGCCAAAATTTCTATCATTATCGCAGCCAAATTTACTCCTTTTTCCTCTTCTATATTTTGAAATCTGAGATAAAATTCTGACCTTTCCATCTCCCACCTCAACATCACATTTTTTTCTTGTTCAACCACTGTTAATCTACTGTCAATATTTCCAATCTTCTCCTCTCTTTGTTTTTCTTCTTCCTCAATTTTTTGGAATCTCTCCTCATACTTTCGCATCATTTGTTTAATATTTTCCACTTTTTCATCAGTCTTCTCTATTCTTTGTTCAGTGATGTCTGATTTTATCTTGAGATCTTGGATTCCTTGCATAATCATCTGTAAAGTTACTATTTCTTGTTCTTTATTTTGCTTCAACATTGTCTGAATTAAACATTGTCCTCCAGCTGGTGGGGAAGCAGAGGTAAAAGTAGAAATGCCAACTGGTATTGGTTTCCTGCTCATTTTAATGCCTCCAAAGCTTCAAATTCTTTTTGACTTTTAATCCAACTGGTAGAGTAGTCAATTATAATCCCAAATGGAAAAATCCAATAGTAAAAGACCCAAAACCAAAGAAGAAAAAGGAAAAAAGAAAGAAGAAAAATCTTCAGGTTCTTCTTGACCCTAATCCAATTACAAAGTAGTCCACCATAAAAAAGGAAAAATAGAAAGGAAAAAAACAAACAAACCCAAAAATGATATTATTGATTAAGAGCAAAAAAAAAGAAAGAAAAAGAAAAGAAAAAAAGAAATCAATGACTTTTTCACCTTCAACTGCAACAATATAAGAGCACACAATAGATATAAACTTCATGTACACCACGCCAAACTTTATTGCAGAAAGTACAACTTCAGCAACAGAGTGGTCAATGCCTGGAACACACTACCTGACTGTTCTCACATCCCCAATCTCAAACTCATTTTCTCTCAAACTAACCACTATTGACCTCACCCCCTTCCTAAGAAGTATGTAAGGGGCATGCATAAGCGCATAATCGTGCCTACCGTCCCTGTCCTATTGTCCCCAATTATTTGTACCCATTTCCTGTATTTATACTTATGTTTATTATCATGTAAGCTATTGACAAATAAATAAAATAAATAAATAAATGATGTGTGCTTTAAGCCAAGATTCCCAGAATATTTTAACCTGCTCATATTTTATTACTTTTCAACTAGATGTCTACACCAATTTTTCATTCCTGGACATAATAATTTTTACAGATGTCCCAGTGAATGATTTTTGCAATTGTTGTGTTATTGTTGCTTGTTCTTGGCTGTCTTTTACATAATCAGCCAATATGAGCAAAATTTGGGTGTTTGGAAATCTGCATGCCCTTATGACCAACCGCAGGGATACCCCAGCTGCCTCCACTTACATGTCTTCCCCCTTCCAGGGTCCTACCTTCCAGAGTCTCTTGCACCTTACCTTGCACCTGTTTGGGTTCTTACAGGGTCTTGGACTTGCTTCTCTCTTGATGCCTCGCTTTACTTACTTAAATTTATGTAATGATATTAATATTTGGATTAACTTATACAATTACTATATTAATTATTGTTTAAAGTAATTATTAACCCATTATGTAGATGAAAAGTGGATTATAAAGTATAATTATACCTTATAAATTAATTAAAACTGGTGAAGACATATCTTTGTCTCTGAAACATCCTGAAGAAATAGTAGACTAAGTAGATAAAAAATGAGTGCTGTGTATAAATATTACATAAAAAAGAGAATTCTTACTAATCTTTTAGAAGTATTTTTGCTATGTTTCTGATTATGATATTGCTTATAATTCACTTTCAGTTTTGTTTCGGATGAAATGAGCCATTCCAACTGAAAAGAAAAATAGCAGAAATTGCATTATGTGAATTTGGCCAGTTAAATAAAATTTAAAGCAACAATAACATCAGAATTTTGTAGTACATGTAAATTATATCTCCTATGTTAGTCACAAATGCCATTTTCATTTTTCTGGGGAAGGGGAGACTTCCATGTTTTTATTTGTTTCATAATATCCAACACCTAACATTTTTTAATTCACTAATTGTACACATTAGGGAAATTATTTCCAATTGCATTTCTGCTTATCATCTGGCTAGCAAATGTAAGAGTTCTGTTTGATAACACAGTAGCAATGTCTAAATTGTCTTGGATATAATTCTGAAAGAATGATTTACAGTTTTCATCACGTAGTTACTGCTGGAAGAATGGGTGAGAATCGTTATTGATGTCAAACACGTATAATTTTTTTAAAAAAAAAGGTTTTTCATAAACCAAATAATATGGAAGCAAATTTATCCTCAATCATCTTGGTACTTTTTAATATTCTTCATAAAACCTCTTCTTTCCAGAAAGGGAAGCTATCATCATCCTTTTCACTTACCTCATGTTTACTTCAGCATAGGCAATTTCAATTCCAAGGACTGTTCTGAAAGATCCTTTTACAATCTCTAGCTTTTTTCCTTTAGGCCAATATCCAATCAAGTCCTTGAGACTGGTTTAGTTGAGCAAACACCAAAGAAGAAGAGCTCCAAATCTTCATCTTTTTTTTTTTTATTATTATTAGAGATAGTTAAAAATGAACATGGCTCCTTCTGAAATGAAATCAAAACCCCTCCAGGCATTATAATAATATTGACAACTGTCCTTGTGGGTTTTGTTATTTTTTAAATAGTTGCGAGTTTTGTATCTTTGTATTTCATAAAATGAAAAAAGAAGGCATGCTTTAATGAATAACAGAGAATTAGTGTGGTCATGTGAGGTCTAAAGCAGTTCTTCCCAATCATTTATTTATTTTGTCAAGCAATTATAAGATTACAGGTATAAGTATAAACATAGTTATGAATACATGAAATTGATACATATAAGAAAAATAAAAAGAAGCAATAAGACAGGGACGATAGGCACGTTGGTGCGTTTATGCATGCCCCCTACAGACCTCTTAGGAAAAGGGTGAGGTCAATAGTAGACAGTCTAAGGTTAAAGTTTTTGGAGTTTGGGGAAGAAACAACAAAGTCAGCAGAGTATTCCAGACATTGACCACTCTGTTGCTGAAGTCATATTTCCTGCAATCAAGTTTGGTGCGGTTAACCTTGAGTTTGTATCTATTGTGTGCTCTTGTATTGTTATGGTTGAAGCTGAAGTAGTCATTGACAGGTAGGACATTGCAATGTATGATTTTATATACTATACTTAGATTAGGTGGTGTAGTTCTAGTTTTCTAGATTTAGAATTTCAAGTCTGATGGCATGAGGTATTCTGCAATAAATAGAAGAGTAGAGAACTCTTCTAGTAAAATATTTCTGGACTTTCTCAACTGTGTTAATATTAGATACATAATGTGGGTTCCAGACTGATGAGCTGTATTCAAGTATTGGTCTAGTAAATGTTTTGTATGCTCTAGTTAGTAGTGTGATATTACCAGAGAAAAAGCTATATAGGATTAGGTTAACAACTCTTAACGCCTTTTGGCTATGTAGTTACAGTGGGCTCTAACACTTAGATCAGTGGTGGAATTCAAAAGTTTTACTACTGGTTCTGTGGGCGTGGCTTATTTGGTGGGCGTGGCTTGGTGGTCATGTGACTGGGTGGGCATGGACAGCTCAATGTCACTCACATCAAGGAGTGCCTCACCTGGCCCCTCCCCTCCCAGCCATTCCTTGTCACCCAGCCTCAACTTATCTATAGTTGTGTAAAAATGTTCACTTTTTTTTACTTTATTATCTGCATACTATAGATATACTTTCATGGACCATTGAAATGAGGAAATGGCTCACATGCTTTACTCAAGAGTGTGATAGGCAACAGACTTTTAAGGGGCTGCCACAAAGAAAGTGCGACAATGTATTTTCCAAAGAAGCAGAATGCAAACAAGACGCAATGGATGGAAACTGAACAGAGAGAAGCAACCTAAAACTTAGGAGAAACTTCCTGACAGTGAGAACAATTAACCAGTGGAACTGCCTGTCTCCAGAAGTTCTGCGTGCTCAATCACTGGAAGTTTTTAAGAAAAGACTGGACAGCCATTTCTCTGAAATGGTATAGGGTTCACCCCAAGGTCCTTTCTAAGTATATTCTGACACCTTTCCCAGGATTTCAACTCAGAGTTTAGCATCCTCAGTTTTCTTGCCTGAGCTGGGATTGGACTAGAAGATCTCCAAGGTCCCTTTCAACTCTTGTTAAATATATGTGTATTTTATGCTCTGGACTATTGACAATGAATGCATGTAAACCTTGAAAAATATGTGGTAGCCCTGGGCAAAAGAAAGGCAGAAAAATCACTCTAAGTGTAGGGACAGTGTAAAATATTAACACATGATAAATAATGGAACAATTAAAAATAATAGCACGGAGTTTTATCTCTCTCTTCCTATTTTTTTCTTTCTTTCTCTACCTTCCTCTTTCTTTCTTTCTTTCTTTCTTTCTTTCTTTCTTTCTTTCTTTCTTTCTTTCTTTCTTTCTTTCTTTCTTTCTCTCTCTCTCTCTCTCTCTCTCTCTATCTGTTTCTCTCTCTCTCTCTCTCTCTCACACACACACACACACACACACAAACACACACACACACACACACACATACACACACAGAGTACTTAACAGACAAGCATTTTGGAAGCAGCTCCTTTAATTTCTCCAAGGCTGGAGTGGATTCTCCCACCCCCTCTTTCAGCCCGCATTCCTTCTCACTCCAGACACTTTAACTCACAAGGGGAAAGCGATACTTGCAGCGTCCATGGAGAATCTTTGGAGAAGTTTTTAAAGGACCTGCTTCCAAAATGCATTTCTTTTACATTGCAAAAGTACTCCAAGGCTATATTCACCATCACCCCCTCTGTCAGACCACATTCTTTCTCACTCCAGGCACTTTTCTCACACAGGGAAAGCGATACTTGCAGCATCCATACCTTTCTTCCTTTCCCCCAGGGAGAAAGAGGATGTGGGGAATAGAAAGCTAGGAGAGCAATCACAAGTGAGCAACCGGGTTGGGGGTATGGCCAGCCAGGGGTCGCCACCGGTTTGGCGACCCACACCAAATAACTGCTACTGGTTCACCCGAGTAGGTGCGAACTGGTTGAATACCACCTCTGACTTAGATCATTAGAGATGAGTACTCCAAGGTCCTTGGCAGAGTTTGGAACATCAACAAGGTCTTAGCTATTCAGCTTGTATTTTATTTTCTGATTATTATTTTTTTTGCCAATATGTAAGACAGAGCATTTATTTGTTGAGATTTGAAGTTGCCATTTGTTTGACCATTCTGATAAAAAGTCAACATCTTTTTGAAGGGTAGCAGTATTGTCTGTAGTATTGAACAGCTTTACATCATCAGCAAAGAGAACGCAGTTGCTCTTAATATGATCATAGAGGTCCTTTATGTAGAGTATGAAGAGAGTTGGTCCTAGAACACTGGCTTGGAGGACATTTCATTTTTGAAACAGGTACTGACCTAAAATATATTTGTGTCTCAAGTTTACCTTCCATATTTCTAGCAAAATTTAAATGATCATGGCTTCAGACCTGATTTCTTGTTCTAGGCAATCAAGGTACAGTGACAGCTACTCCAGTGGAGACAGCTCTTTTATGCATTTAATTAGGTGTGTGAATCGAAGTCATATTAAGCCTGGATGCAAAAGAAATGGAGTAATTCAGACAGTGCTTATAGGCTTTTTCAGTGAAGCAGCACCAGCCAATTCAAATCTAAATTTTCATACTGCTCTGATCTTAGTTCCTATTTCTAGAACTTTTAAAAAAGATTTTTCAGAAATAGTCCAGGGAAAGCAGTAGGAGGTGATGGAAAAAAGTATTTAAATCATATTGATACTTTGGCTGAAGTGAGCAGAACTAAATCAATCCCAATTAAATGGAAAGTAGACTAAAAGGTAATCTAAAAAAGAAAATGTAGAAGTAAGTAGCAATCTGATATAAATAGTTTTAAAAATCAGTAGCTTGAAAATATCAGGATTGAAGGCTCTATAAAACTTTACTCCTCTACATGGAAGAATTTGAAATTTCTGCTTGTAATCACCACTTGAAGCAGTATTATGTTAACTAATTCATATATATATATATATATATATATATATATATATATATATATATATATATATATATATATATATGGCATTCAGCTTTGTTCGGGTATTTTCCCACGTGGTGCTTTTAAAGTTGTAGCAACGTTTCAGCAGAATCTCATCTGCCATCATCAGGCTTCTGTAGGCAGATGATGGCAGATGAGATTCTGCTGAAACATTGCTACAACTTTAAAAGCACCATGTGGGAAAATACCCGAACAAAGCTGAATGCCAGACATGTAAGTACCCGCGAAAACTTAAGAAAAATATATATATATATATATATATATATATATATATATATATATATATATATATGGCATTCAGCTTTGTTCGGGTATTTTCCCACGTCATTTTCGCGGGTACTTACATGTATGGTATTCAGCTTTGTTCAGGTATTTTCCCACATCATTATAGTTATGCTTTTAAAGTTGTAGCAATGTTTCCTGAAAAGAACTGAACTACTAAACTTATCCTGAAAAGAACTGAAATGGCTCTACTCAGGAATGAGCTCCACAGCAAGAGATTCCAATTGGATCAGTTAAACAAAGATTTGCTAACACTACACCTGGAATTGAGCAGCAAAATCCACCCTCTACTTTGGGACAAGATAAAACAACTTACAACTTGGAGAGCTGAAACTGAAACCACTTACAAAAATGATAAACTCTTGAAGAAACTAAAGAAATTAGAACATGACAAGAAATCCCTCAACAACACACAACAACACCTGAAACAATTAGTGTACAATGTTTCCAACAGAGAACTCACCAAAACAGAAACAGATGTCCTAACCAAAGGATTCAATTATGCTATAGCACCCAAAAAAATCCTCACAGAATCCATCATATGTGCAGTAGAATTCAGTCTAACTAAATTAAATACAAATGAAGCTGATAGAATAAGACACCAAGTTACTAACATCCTATGCACAAGCAAATCACCCAAAAGCAAATTGCCCAAAGAGGAACTAAAAGCCCTGACAGCAGCATAATCATACTTCCAGCAGATAAAGGTAATGCCACAGTAGTAATGGATAGAAATGAATAGAAACAAAATTGACAGACCTACTCCAAGACTCCACATACAAACCCATAAACATGGACCCAACCACATATCTGGAAAAAATAACCAAGAAGAAAATTATAACCAGCCACATGAGCAAAGAGATCCAACAGATGATCATCCCAAGAGAAAAATCTTCCAGCTGCCCCAAACTATATGGCCTCCCAAAAATACAAAGAAGGCATACTTCTCAGACCCATAGCCATCTCCAGAAGAGCACCACTACAAAACCTAGCTAAACAGTTAGCAAAGCAGCTACAGCCCCATGCTAAAGCAGCAGCTTCACATGTACAAAACTCATATGACCTCTTGGAAATGATCAAAGATGTACACATGGAACAAGAAGATCCGCTTGTAAGTTTTGATGTGGTTTCACTATTCACTCAAGTCCCGATAAAAGAAACTCTTGAAATCATTAAAAATAAATACCAACCAGCTAAACACCTCATGGAATTAGCAGAACACTGATTAACCAATACATATTTCATATACAAAGGACAAAGATACAAGCAAATTGAAGGAGCCCCTATGGGATCACCACTATCATCCGTCATTGCAAACCTGTTCATTGAAGAATTCGAATCCAGAGCTTTAGCTAATGCCACCCACAAACCCAAACTATGATTAAGATATATCGATGACACATTTGTGATTTGGCCCCATGGAAAAGAAAACCTAAACAATTTCCTAACACACCTAAACAGCACACACCCCAAAATCAACTTCACCATGGAAACGGAAACAAACAAATAACTACCATTTCTAGATGTACTAATCTACAAAAAAACAGATGGCACTCTAGGACATACCATATACCAGAAGAAAACACACACCAACCGCTACCTCAATGCCCAATCCCACCACCACCCAGCACAGAAAAAAATCCATGGCCAAAACACTAATCGCCGGAACCAAACGCTTGGCAGACAAGACACACGTAAAAACTGAACTATGCACCTTGACTAAAGTACTGATAGCTAACGACTTCCACAAAAGCAAAATCACCGGCTTGATCAACAAAAACACATTGAAACATAATGGAGACCTAGAAGATGAACAGACCTGTGGAACAGCTGTCCTGCCCTACACAAGAGGTACAAAATCAGTAAGATACTACACAGGCATCACATCAAGACTGCCTTCAAAACAGACAAAAAAAAATAGCAGCCCTCCAAAGAAACCCCAAAGATAAAATTGACCTAGAAAACCAAGGCATATATGAAGTCCCCTGTGCATCATGCCCTGACACATACATTGGACAGATCAATAGAAGAATAAGTACCTGCCTGGATTAACACAAAAATGCAGTAAAAAAAGCTGGAACACACTTCCTCACTAGACCAACACTTGAAAGCCACAGGTCATAGCATCGATTTCAATGGCACCAAAACCCTAGCCACTATAGAAAACCCCAGCTACAGAATTATCAGAGAAGCCATAGAGATTGAAAAAAAGACTTGAAAGCATGAATAGAAGAGATGATTCCACCTGATTGTCAATTATTTGGAAGCCTGCACTTACAAACAAAAAAAATCTCCACACCACAAGCCAGGCAAACACCTGGGCACAAACAGATCCCCTCTGATACCTCCAGCTCAAACATAACCCAACAAGGCACCCAGATGAAACCTAGCTTCCTAATAAATGATAGCCACTCATTTACTCGGAGCCAAGCCACACTAAAAGCCTCCACTACAGGAACACAATGTTGCCAGCCAATCAAGACAAAAAAAGCCACAAAACAGACAGAAGATATTAGAAACACCAATCAAGCAGAACACAGCAAACTCCAAGACCAATAAACACAGACCAAGACTCCCAACCAATCAGGATGAAGAAAAAAACCACTCTGGCACAGCAGTAGGCTAGCTCCAATTTTAAAACTGAAACGGCTGTGAAAGTCTGACTCACAGACGAACACAATACAGAAGCCTGATGATGGCAGATGAGATTCTGCTGAAATGTTGCTACAACTTTAAAAGCACAACTATAATGACTTGGGAAAATACCTGAACAAAGCTGAATACCATGTGTGTGTGTGTGTGTGTGTGTTGTGGCTCTGATTCCCGAGCCTGTTGTTTTAGAGGAAGTGGACTTGGAAGATGAGGAGGAGGAACTGGGAATGCCTTCCTCCCCAGGACCTTCCTCTCTGGCAATGTCTTCCTCCCTGATAATACCTCAGGTTTCATCAGACAACTGAGAGGAACAGCCTGAGATTAATCAGGAGGAGGGCATATCGGAGTAGCCCCTGACAAGGAGTCAAGTGGACAGATGTTGGCTTGACCCTAGGCAGCATCATAGGAAGAAATGTGAGCTGCAATGTAGGAGGTGCGGGAGGGTCAGAGAGTGAGCTGAGTCATTGAGACACACCCCACAGGGGATAAAAGTGGGTGTGTTTTCTCCGGAAACTTTTTACGGGACAAAGTTTACTTCTCTTCCAGGTTTCATTGTGACTGTTCTTTGTGGTCTGCTTTGGAATCTTCAGGGGAGTATGTTAGGAATAACAAGGTTACCTAACTTAGTTTGGGTAAAATAATATATATAAACTAAGATTGTAAGTTAAAGTGTGTGTCACTTTAAACAGCAAAGCATGTAATTTTGGGTGCGGCTGTAAAACGCCATAAGAGGGAGCAAGAGAACTGGACTGTATTGTTGGCTTACTGAATTGCTTACTGACAATGATGGATTGATGGTTCCCTGCTGCTGCTGCTGCTTTTGCTGAAGAGAGAAAGGAAGTTTGAAATTCTTCATATCTCTACTGTGAGAAGATTTATTACTGGACTGATATTTGTAAGTTTACTGACCTCTTTTTCGACACTGGACTTTGCAACTGAATAATCCCCAGATGGACTGAACTAGTGAATGATATATGGACTGTTTGACTATGCTAAAACTCTTACTGGAACAAACTATTTAACTAGCACAGTGTATCTGTTTTTACTGAGTGTAAGCTACAAAAACGTTTATCTCAAATATTTTGCCTGACTGACTGACTGCCGTGCAGATTCTGCTAGGGTGTATCCCTAACACTGGTTATGGGCCCAGGCTGCACAGTCAGACTAACCAGGATATAACAGGCTTACATAAAGTGAGTGTTGGTGTAGTTACATAATACTGTAAACAGACAGCTGTGTTTTATTAATTATAGTTTAATATCCAGAGAAAGATGGCACAAGTCAATTTACCAAGTTTGTCTCTAATACCCAAACTGGAAGGAACAAACTATGTTTCATGGTCTATGAAATGCAGCCTACTTCTACGCAGAGAAGATTTGTGGAGTATAATTCAAAACCCACCAGAGGTAGATGCTTGGGATCCAGAGGATGAGGATGATGCCCAGAAAATACAAGAATATAAACTGAAGAATGAGCAAGCTCTCTGTATAATAGGACTGACACTCTGTGACCAGCAGCTTGTACATATTTGTGGAGAAGAAACAGCTGTGAAATGTTGGGAGAATTTAAAGAAAATTTATGTTCGAGACAGTGTAGGAGCACATATAAATCTTACACAGAAACTGTTCAGAACACATCTTCAAAAGAATGGAGACATGTTGACTCATTTAAATACTATAAAGAAAATTTTTCAGGAACTGCATGAAAAAGAACTTATCTTCACAGAACTACATCAGGTTTATATAATTTTGTCTTCATTAAATGAGAGCTATGATGACTATGTAACTTCACTGGAAGTACTGCCAAAAGATAACCTCACATTAACTGACATTACTGGCAGATTAATTGAAGAAGCCAGGAAAAAGCTTGAAAGGGATCAACTCAGAAGGGAACAATCTCAAGAAGATAAAGAATCTTCGACAGCCTATACAATTAGAAAATGTTTTAATTGTGGAGGAAAAGGACATTTGGCTAGATTCTGCAAGAAAGGAAAATGCCACAATGCCAGCCAGAATGCTAAAAGGCATCAAAAGGATAAAAAATGCTTTGAGTTAGCCATGTATAGCAACAAAACTGTGAATAATAATTTATGGGTTGTAGATAGTGGAGCATCACACTGCATAATGAAAGATAAGAAAAGATTTATTAAGATGTCCACCAGTTCACAGCAGATATCGTTAGCTAATGGCTGGAAACTGAAAGCAAAAGGTGAAGGTATTGCACATTGTTCTTGCTAAAAGAAAATGTAAAAATGTTATATGTACCACAACTTAAGTTTCATTTGCTTTGAGTTAAAGTTTTGATTAAACTAGGTTATGTAGTTACCTTTAAGGGAGAAAACTGCATAATAGAAAAGGAAGGTAAAAAAGTGATTGCAACTTTAAAAGGTGAATTGTATGTGTTAAATGATAATCAGTTAGAGGTAGCTAACACAGTGTATAATAACGTTAAACCTCATGATGAATGCATACATTTGTTACATAGACGTTTAGGGCATATAAATTTTAAAATGCTCAAACAAACAGTTGAAATGTCTAAAGGTATAAAACTGAAGCCTTGCAGTAAGTATTTGCACTGCAATGCTTGTAGTCAAGAAAAAAGCAAGGTAATACCAACAAATAGAATTAATGGATTTAAAACTAAAGAGCCTCTAGAAGTCGTATTTGCTGATATTATAGTTCCTAAAAAAACCAAGTGTGGGAGGTGCTCGTTATATTTTAAGTATAATGGATCATTATTCTAGATATGGTTTCTATTATTTAATGAAGAGTAAAACGGAAACATATCAGAATTTCTTTAATTGGTTGAAGTTTGCAGAAAGAAAAACTAAAAGGAAATTAGTAACTCTTGTAACTGATAATGGTACAGAATTTATAAATAATAAATTCCAAAATAGACTGAAGATGGCAGGTGTTGAACATAAAAAGTCTGCACCATATAGGCCACAACATAATGCCTTTATAGAAAGACAAGGCCAAACTGTTCTGTCCTTCATTAACATACTCGAGATCCCCGCGCTTTGATTGGCCAAAGCGTGGGGCTCTCCGATTGGTCAGGCGAGCCGCACCGATTGGCTCGCTGAGAATCTCCCACGATTGGTCCATTCAGACCGCGGGAGATTCAAAGTGGTGCCATTGGCCGTGGCCGCTGCGGCGAAAGCAATAAAAGCCGCGGGCTTTTTTCCTTTCGCCAGTTCGGTTCCCGCAGATCAATAAAATCGCACCGCCCGCCCCCTTCAACCCCGCCACCGAGGACTGGGAATCGTTCTCCGACCGATTCCGCATGTACCTCGAGTGCACCGGCATGAAGGACGCCTCCGGCCCACTGAAACGCGCTGTCTTCCTCACCCACTGCGGGACCGAGGTCTTCCAGATGGCCAAAGCGTTGGCCAAGCCCGCCGATGTGACCGCCATGGACTGGGACATCCTCGAACCCATCCTTCGGCGACACTACGCCCCAGAGGTACCCATCCTGATCCGGCGCAACGAGTTCTACCGGCGGGACCAGAGATCGGGTGAGAGTTTCAGCGACTTCGTCGCCGAGCTGCAGCACCTAGGGGGGCTCTGCGAATTCAATAACCTAAACAACGCTCTGTGAGACCGAATCGTGCTCGGTCTGTGGGACCCCGCCCTCCAGAGCCGGCTGATGGCTAAGGGCGACATCAGCCTAGCAGACACCCTCACCGCAGCCGCAGCCGCAGAAGCAACCCGAACTTCCGCTGACAGCATGCGCAGACCGGACACGAGGGACCGCGGCAGAAACAACAACCCGGCGAGGTCGACCAAGCCAAAAACCGAGACAACAACACACCAGGGCGATTTCCACTCGGCATCCGGCACGTCCGATGACGAGGAGGACATCCACCGACTCCAGACAGGGCGCAACCCACGGAACCGGCGAGGTCGTAAGTCGAGGACCAACTGTGCCGGCTGCGGCGGCGACCACCCCAGGTCGGAATGCCGGTTTTTCGATTCAATCTGCCGGCATTGCGACAAAAAGGGGCACATCGCCCGGGTTTGCCGCCTGAAGAAAAACCGCAGTCCGGCACGATGGGACCAGAGTGACCGGAGGAGGGAGAGCACACCACCCCGGACCAGAGATCGCCCCTCGGACAGCCGATGGGACCGGAACGGACAATCCTCGCGAGGCGGCGACAACCGGCGGAGAGAGGAGACCCACCAGATGGTCACCATCGGCTACGCCATCACCAACGATGCCTGGAAGGTCCACGTCGAGGTACGCATCGAGGGCCAGCTGTGCAAAATGGAGGTGGACTCCGGGTCCTACCTCTCCATGATTGCATGGCACGAGATAAAGTGGTTGGTGCCTACCCTCCAAAGGAGGAACGTAGACAGCCAGAGACTCATTGTAAAGGACTACCAGGGAAACCGCATCCTGGTAGTCAGCACCAAAAGCTTTAACATCACGTATAAGGGGCGCACCGAACGACTCAGTGTGCCATTCACACTGAAACCCAAAATAGACGAGCAAATTGATAAGCTCGTCAAACAAGGGGTCCTGCAGCCCATAGACCATGCCCGGTGGGAGACCCCCATAGTCACCCCGATCAAGCCCGATGGGTCGGTGAGAATCTGTGGGGACTATAAGGCCACCCTAAATGGCGTGCTGCAACAAAGTGCCTACCCCGTCCCAGTAGTGCAACACCTACTGCACTCACTGGGAGGGGGCAAGGATTTCGCCAAGCTCGATCTCGCCCAGGCATACCAACAGTTGCCAGTCAACGAGCAAACGGCAGAAGCGCAGACCATTGTCACCCACCGGGGAGCATTCAAATGCAACCGACTCCAATTCGGAGTCAGCGTGGCACCGGGCATATTCCAGAGCCTAATGGAGAGGCTATTGCAAGGTATCAAGGGGGTGGTACCTTATTTCGATGATGTCCTAGTGTCGGCAGCCAACCAAGCCGAACTAGAAGGTCGACTAAGGGAGGTCCTAACTAAATTTAAAGAGACGGGGCTAAAAGTAAAGAGGGAAAAATGCCAGCTTTGCACGGAACGAGTGGAATTCCTGGGCTACCTCCTAGACCGGCACGGCATTCACCCCACAAGCAAAAAAATCAAGGCCATCAAAGAAGCCCCCACCCCTAAATCAAAGACTGAACTACAAGCATTCTTGGGGTTACTGAACTTTTACAACATTTTCCTACCCCAAAAGGCGATGGCGGCGGAGCCCTTGCATAGGCTCCTGGACAAGGCGGCGACCTGGACTTGGGGGAAACGGGAGCAAGCCGTCTTCCAAAGAACAAAGGACCTCCTCACTTCGGACGCCGTCCTCATACAATTCAACGAGACCCTACCTCTGGCCATCACATGCGACGCATCACCCTTCGGCGTCGGCGCTGTCCTCAGCCATACCCTTCCCAACAGAAAAGAAGCGCCCATCGCGTTCTTTTCAAGGACCCTCACCAAACCGGAGCGGAACTATAGCCAACTGGACAAAGAGGCTCTGGCTATAGTTGCCGCCATAAAACGATTCCACGAATACCTCTATGGCCGGACTTTCACCATCATAACGGACCACAAGCTGCTGCTGGGAATCCTTGCAGGGAACCAGGCCACCCTGAACATTCTGTCTCCCCGAATGACAAGGTGGTCCGAGTTCCTGGCAGCCTACAACTACGAACTCATACACAGACCGGGTAAGACGATCTCCCATGCAGACGCCTTAAGCCGCTCGCCGCTACCGGAACCCGACACCGACCCAGCACCCACAACGACCACCCTCACATAGAGACTCTACCCAACCTGCCCATAACCGCGTCAGACATTGCCCGAGAGACTAATAAAGACAAACGTCTGGCGCGGGTGTTGCATTGGGTGGAGAAAGGGTGGCCGGAAAGGGACAACGACGAGTCGGTCAAAACGTTCCGAAACCGCCAAATGGAGCTCTCGTTGTTAAAAGGGTTCATACTATGGGGGGACAGGGTGGTCATTCCGGAAAAGCTACAGGGGAAGGTTTTGGAACTGCTACATGAGGGGCACCCTGGCATCGTGAGGACTAAAGCCCTGGCCAGAAGTTACGCTTGGTGGCCAGGGATGGACAAACAAATAGAGGCCTGGGTAGCTAGGTGCCAACGATGCCAGGAAACGAGGCCCAGCCCACCCACAGCACCCGTCCTAGAGTGGGAAACCCCAAGGGGACCTTGGTCTAGAATCCATATAGAGTTCGCCGGGCCCACAAAAGGACACACCTTCCTCATAACAGTTGACGCTTACTCCAACTGGCTGGAGGTAAGCAACATCAAGACGACAACCACGGAGGCTGTGACCAAAGAACTCTGCAAACTCTTTGCAACACACGGCCTCCCAGACGTCGTCATCTCCGACAACGGGCCCCAGTTTACCTCGCTGGAATTCGAAAAATTCCTAGCGGAAAGGGGCATCCGCCACGCGCTGACAGCACCGGCGCACCCAGCGGCGAACGGTAGGGCGGAACGGATGGTCCAATTCACTAAAAAGACCATCCGGAAAATAGACCACGGGGAGATCCAAGAGAAAATCAACAGACTACTCTTCACCCAACACATAACCCCGAATACCACAACCAATAAAAGCCCAGCCGAACTACTAATGGGTAGAAAGCTAAGGTCCCCACTCGACAGGTTACACCCTATGTATAACCTGGAGAGGCCCCCAGACTCAAGCACCAAACACCGAACTTTCGCACCCGGGGACCCCGTATATGCAAAAAACCTGACGGGAGACCCTCTATGGATCCCAGCCATCATCACCCAAGCAACAGGCCCACACTTGTACCGGCTACAAACAGCAGACGGACGAGCATGGAAACGCCACATCGACCAACTTAGGTCGAGAACTGCAAAGCAACAAACCGCCGACGCACAAACAAACGAACCCAACCCCCGCAACGCAAGCCAAGGGGGAAGGGAATACCCAGAGGACCGAATCCAAAGAAAAATAAACCAGCAGTACTCACCGGAATGCAGCCATCACGACCCCTCGCCAGAAAGGAACAGCCAAGCCAGCTCGACCGACCTGGAAAGACCGAGTGGGAGCGGCGAAACCCGTAGCTCAACCAACCCGGAAGGCCCAGGAGGGAGCTACAGAGAAAGGACCAGCCCGATCGATCAGCCGGTTCCCACGACAGCAGCAGGAGCAACGGAGATCCCAATCGAACCGGCCGGGATCCAGCCTACAACTGAGTTGCGCAGGTCAAGTAGGACCAGACGGAGCCCCGCCTACCTACGTGACTACGCAACGTAAGGACTGAACCAAGAGGGGAGGGGTGTTCTGTCCTTCATTAACATACTCGAGATCCCCGCGCTTTGATTGGCCAAAGCGCGGGGCTCTCCGATTGGTCAGGCGAACCGCGCCGATTGGCTCGCTGAGAATCTCCCGCGATTGGTCCGTTCAGACCGCGGGAGATTCAAAGCGATGCCATTGGCCGCAGCCGCGGCGGCGAAAGGAATAAAAGCCGCGGGCTTTTTTCCTTTCGCCAGTTCGGTTCCCGCAGATCAATAAAGAGCTTTGCACTAAGTCACCGACTCCTGGCATCATTTCGCGGACACAACACAAACAATACAGACAATGGCTTGTACTATGTTGCCGGATTCAGGATTACCTGAAACTTTGTGGGGAGAAGCAATAATGTGTGGTAATCATATATTGAATAATGTAGTTAACTCAACAACAGGTGAATTACCATTCACACGGTGGCATGGTAGAAAACCTGACCTAAGCTACATGCACACATTTGGAGCACCAGCATGGGTGCATATTCCTACACAACTGAGACATAAGGGGCAGCATAGGGCTAAAAAGTTATTCTTTGTAGGGTATGAATCTAATCACAAATCATACAGATTCTGGGAAAAAGGTACATCTAACGTTTACTGTAGTGCTAGTGCACAATTCCTTGAATATGTAGGATGGGCAAAACTGGAGCAAGATTCAAGTAAGGATGTAATCATAGAAACCTACAAAAGACCAAAACAACATATCAGTAATAAGAAGAGTACAATTAAAGAGGAAGTACAGAAAGAGCAAATAGGACGAGAACAGGAAGAAATAGGTGAACAGGAAGAAATAGATAACCAGGAACAGGTAGTACATGAAAGTCCACCTATAAGCCCTGTAATACCTAGACATTCAACATGTGAAACCAGACCACCTGACAGGTACCAAGCAAGTGTAGTTTGCCAAGTTATTAAAGTTCCAACTACTGTTGAAGAACTTAGAATGTATCCTGCAAAGGATCAAGAAAATTGGCCTAGAGCAATGGAGAAAGAATTAAATTCATTGAAACAAATGGAAGTTTATGAAAATGTTAAATTACATCCAGGTGAAAAGTCCATTGGCTGTAAATGGATATTTAAATTAAAAACAGGTAAAAATGGGACTGTTACCCATAAGGCTAGGTTGGTAGGTCAAGGATTTAATCAAACTGCATGTGATTATGATGAAGTATTTGCACCAAATTTAAAGGCAACAACCTTGAGAGCAGCTTTAGTATGGGCAGCTAAGAAGAACTATATCATAAATCACTTAGATGTAGAAACTGCCTATCTGCATGCACCACTGCAGCGCACTATATACCTAAAGAAACCTGTAGGAATTAAGGATGATAAAACGAATAATGACTGTTGGAAACTTAAAAAGAGTTTCTATGGATTAAAACAATTTGGTTACGAATGGAACCAATACATTGTTAAGGAGTTAAACAATATAGAGTTTAAAGCAGGTTTAGCTGATCCATGTGTATTTAAGAAAGAAGCAAATGGAATAGTGTCATTATTATTGTTGTTTACAGATGATATTGCATTAATTACAAAAACTAATAATGAAGCTACTGAAATAATATCATTATTAGGTAAGAGGATAAAATTAAAGCATTTAGGAGAGATAAAACAGTATCTAGGATTAATGATAAATAAAACCTAAGCTATAAGATGGCTATAAGATATCTCAAGAGGATAAGATTTATCAATTACTAAAAACATACAAGATGGAACTTTGTAAGCCGGCAAAAACTCCAATGAGTCAGGAATTTGGCCACACTGATGCTCAAAGTCCAAATTTCGATAAGAATATCTATCAATCGTTAATTGGTAGTTTATCGTACATTAGTAATTGGTCAAGGCCAGACATTGCCTATAGCATTAATCAATTGGCAAGATTCAATGCTGAACCCACTGAACGACACTGGCAAGCCACAAAACGTATCTTAAGATATCTTAAAAGGACAATGCTCTATGCATTGTATTTGGAGCCAAAAGATGATCTGATTTTAAGTGCATATGCTGATGCAAGTTTTGCAACAGACATAAACACTAGGAAATCAACTTCAGGTATGGCTATACGGTTAGGAAAAGCACTGATTGGTTGGAGGTCAATTAGACTGCAACACATAAGTATGTCCACAATGGAAGCAGAATTTTCATGTCTATCTTTATTATGTACTGATTTGATTCTGTATAAACAGTTGTTATTAGATATGGGAATAACTGTTAATGATTCCATTGTAGTTTATGAGGACAATCAAGCAGCCATATGGTTGGCTACAAATATTGCTGTGAAAACAAGATCTAAGCATACAGTTCTTAGATATCTGAATGTAAGGCAATCTGTAAAAAATAGTTTGATAAGATTGGAATATTGTAAGAATGAAGAAAATATTACTGATCAGTTTACAAAAGCCCAAGGTTCAGTCAAACACAAAGAAAGTTGTGATGACTATGGTTTAAGGTGGTAAATAGATATATATATTATTATATTACCCAAAAGGGGAGTATGTTAGGAATAACAATACGAATACGAATACGAATACGAATACGAATACCTTTATTGTCACTATCCACGTGTACAACTTGCATCATACGCATACACAGTGAGATTAAGCGACTCGTCGTTCAGTACAACCATACATGTTAAAAAGAGAATGTGCATAAGAATATCTAAAAATATCTAAAACAACAAAGAAGAATAAAATGAGTAAAATTACCAGCTTATTGCACTTAATTTGTGCCTATTCACAGTAGGAGTTATTGCACTTGTCAGCCAGCACAGTAATAGTCATGATATATTGCACAAAAATTTCCCAATTGTCCCAAAGTATTATTTACAATATGTTTGACAGGACTTAAAGTCAGTGCATATGTAAGTTCAGGGTAGTTATAGCTTTGGGAAAAAAACTGTTTTGAAGACGATTTGTCCTTGACCTGATGCACCTATAGCGCCTCCCCGAGGGCAACAGGTCAAACAGTCCGTTACCAGGATGGAAACTGTCTTTTATGATGTTCACAGCTCTACTAAGACAGCGTGAGGAATAGATGTCTGACAGGGAGGAAAGAGGGCAGCCAATGATCTTCTGAGCTGTTTTGACTATCCTCTGTAGTCTCTCCCTGTCTGCCATAGTACAATGACCATACCACACTGTAATGCAGTATGTCAACAGGCTTTCAATGGACGCACGATAGAAGGTAATCAGCAGGCTGGAGGCCAGATTGTGCTTCCTGAGCACTCGCAGGAAGTGGAGTCTCTGCTGAGCCTTCTTAATAACTGCCGTGGTGTTTTCCGTCCAGGAGATCTTATCAACAATAGTAACACCCAAAAACCGGAAAGTATGGACCCTCTCCACCTGCTCTCCATTAATGTAAAGGGGAGCCAGGTCAGTGTTGTGCCTCCTAAAGTCCACAATGAGTTCCTTAGTTTTCTTGGTGTTCAGAGCTAAATTATTGTCCGAACACCAAGCAGCCAACATCAGGACCTCCTTCCTATAAGCTGCCTCATCTCCCCTCGAAATGAGTCCAACCACCGTGGTGTCATCAGCAAACTTCACAATGAGGTTGCTATCATGGTGTGGACTACAGTCGTGGGTATAGAGGCAGTACAGGAGTGGGCTCAGCACACAGCCCTGTGGGGAGCCAGTGCTCAGCGTACGTGTGGAAGAAAGGTGGGGACCAAGCCTCACAATCTGGGGCCGATCACTCAGGAAGTTCTTTATCCAGGCACAAGTAAGGGGGGGCAAACCCAATGTATCCAGTTTTTTGATTAAAATTCCTGGGATGATTGTATTAAAGGCAGAGCTGTAGTCCACGAAAAGCATCCGGACATAGCTCTGCCGTTGCTCCAGATGGTTCAGCGTAGCGTGCAGAGCTATGGCTATGGCATCCTCCGTAGACCGATTAGTGCGGTAAGCGAACTGATAAGGATCAAAATCCAAGGGGAGATGATTCATGATGTGCCGGAGCACCAGCCTCTCAAAACATTTCATGATTACAGGAGTAAGCGCCACTGGGCGGTAATCATTGAGGCTGGAGATGGGAGATTTCTTCGGCACAGGGATGATTATGGCAGATTTCAGATAGGATGGTATAACTGCCTGGGCCAGGGAGAGGTTGAAAATATCTCTGAAGATGGAGGCAAGCTGGGGGGCACATGCCCTAAGCACCTTGCCAGGGACTCCATCTGGGCCAGCTGCCTTTCTGGGGTTCGCTGCTCGGAACACCCGTCTGATGTCATCCTCCGTCACAGAAAAAATACTGGGTGGGGTAGCAGAACTGAATGTAATTGGAGGAGGGAGTAGGGCTGGTGCAGCTGTACGCTGTTGTGAAACTTCAAAGCGAGCAAAGAAGTTATTCAGCTCCTCTGCTAGCGCTGCACTCAGATGTTCTGTTGTTCCGTGACAACCCCTATAATTAGTGATGTCATGTATGCCCTTCCACACCTCCCGTGTGTTATGGCTAGACAAGTGGGACTCAATACTCCTCCTGTGATCCATCTTGGCTTTCTTAATCCCCCTCCTCAGGTCAGCTCGGGCGACTGTATACAAAGCTCTATCGCCTGACCTGAAGGCTACGTCACGGGCTTTAAGAAGTCCACGGACTTGAGTAGTCATCCAGGGTTTCTGATTTGGGAAGACCCGGATGTTTCTGTCTACAGTCACATTTCCGATGCAGAACTTGATATAGTCCAGCACCGTACTTGTATACATTTCCAACTCTTGATGTTGGAACATCTTCCAGTCTGTCTGTTCAAAGCAGTCTTGAAGTCTACTAAGTGCATCCTCAGGCCAAATCGTTACAGTCTTCGTAATGGGCCTGCTACTGCGTCTGAGGGGGGTATAAGCTGGGGATAACAGGAGGGAGAGATGATCTGAATACCCAAGGTGGGGGAGGGGTATAGCTCTGTATGCATGTTTAATGTTGGTATAAACATGATCCAGAGTATTTTCTCCCCTCGTGGCACACTTAACATACTGGTAAAACTTCGGGAGTACAGTTTTCAGATTGGCCTTATTAAAGTCTCCTGCAATAATATGAACACCATCAGGGTAAGCCTGCTGCTGTTCGTTTATGGTATTCAGCAGGAGAGAGAGTGCCTTATCTGTGTTTGCGTCGGGCGGGATATACACCGCCGTAACGATCACAACAGTTAGCTCTCTCGGTAGAAAAAAAGGCCGACATCTTACAGACATGTACTCAAGATCCGGGGAACAATGATTATCTATAACTGTCCCATTATTACACCAGTTCTCATGTACGTAGATGCAGAGCCCCCCTCCTCTGCTCTTACCACAGTCCTTCGTTCTGTCCCAGCGTAAAAAAGTACGGCCTGCCAGCTGCATGCTAGCGTCAGGTATCCCAGAATGTAGCCATGTTTCAGTAATTACCATGACGCAGCAGTCTCGAACATAGCGGTTACCGGCGAGCTGTAGCTGTAAATAATCCGTTTTATGTGCCAGGGATCTGGCGTTGGCGAGATACAGACTCGGAAGAGGTGGCTTGAATGGATGTTTCCTCAGCCTAAGCATAACGCCAGACCTACAGCCTCGCTTCTGCTTCCTCTCCCTCCTCCGTCTTCGCCGCCTCCTGGCCCCGACAACAATCCACGGAGAGCCCGCTGGTCTCGCTATCTCATCGGGGATGTTATGGACGTGATGAAAGTCCCTCGAAACAGACATCTGGCATTGAATTCCAATGTCTATAATATCTGATCGTGTATAGAGTTGGCTCGTAGAGCCGATAGTCCAGAAGACGTATACAAACAGCGGAAAAAAGCACCGAAAAGAGCACCGAACGGGAGAGCCATAAGCCGCTGCGTCTATACGCGCCGCCATTAGCGTCACCAGGGTTACCTAACTTAGTTTGGGTAAAATAATATATATAAACTATGATTGTAAGTTAAAGTGTGTGTCACTTTAAACAGCAAAGCATGTAATTTTGGGTGCGGCTGTAAAACGCCATAAGAGGGAGCAAGAGAACTGGACTGTATTGTTGGCTTACTGAATTGCTTACTGACAATGATGGATTGATGGTTCCCTGCTGCTGCTGCTGCTTTTGCTGAAGAGAGAAAGGAGGTTTGAAATTCTTCATATCTCTACTGTGAGAAGATTTATTACTGGACTGATATTTGTAAGTTTACTGACCTCTTTTTCGACACTGGACTTTGCAACTGAATAATCCCCAGATGGACTGAACTAGTGAATGATATATGGACTGTTTGACTATGCTAAAACTCTTACTGGAACAAACTATTTAACTAGCACAGTGTATTTGTTTTTACTGAGTGTAAGCTACAAAAACGTTTATCTCAAATATTTTGCCTGACTGACTGACTGCCATGCAGATTCTGCTCAGGTGTATCCCTAACATGTTTTTCTTGTTATCTTTTCAGAACTTGGCAGGCAGAGTGTGTTGGAATGCCAAGGATGTTATCAGTATAAAGGATTAACTCTGTAAAGTCTGAGTCAGCTTGCTTGCCTGTGTTTGTGTGAATTTGTTCTCTTTCATCTTTTTTGGAAAGAAGAAAGGTGAGACATAACACACACACACACACACACACACATATATATGGCATTCAGCTTTGTTCGGGTATTTTCCCACGTCATTGTAGTTGTGCTTTTAAAGTTGTAGCAACGTTTCAGCAGAATCTCATCTGCCATCATCAGGCTTCTGTATAGTGTTTGTCTGTTGAGTGTTCATCATCATATATATATATAAATTCACAATATGTTATGAATGACTCATGCAGTAGGCAAAGCGCTTTTATAGATTTAATTCATTTTGCTCCTTTCTCCTGTTTATACAAGTAATAACCATATGAATGAAACATATCATCTTTCACATGAAGACCTGGGGATCTTTTTTTATGAGAGATGGGGGTAGGGAGGGAGAGAGGGAGAGGGAGGGAGAGATATGCAGTACTAAAATACAAACCATGCAGAAAATCACAAAGAATTTGTGGATTGTATTTCAAATATATAAGCATAAGCATAAAGAACATTAGATTTAGCATATTTAGTTCCAAATGAGATGAAACCTAAGGATTTGATAACAGAAAAAAATGCTTGTTGACTAAACAGGGTAGAAAATATGTGTGAGGACCTGGGGCAAGGCACGGAGGCAACACAGCCAGCTGATAGTTCGAATTCCCCTTTATTGCTTCAATTGTTTCCCAAATGCTTCCACGTTTATGGCAAGTCCCAGAGCAAAGTGTTCACACATACCAGCAGCAGCGTCTGGCTGCGAGTAGTCCAGCAAAACACTGTTAGCACAAAGACTTCAAGGCAAGAAGTTCAGTGAGGCAAAGAAACAAAGCAGCAATAAGGAAAGAATTCCAGTGAAATCCAGATGTCGGCAATGGCACACAAAACTCCATAAATTCAGCACTTGTTCCTGGCAAGTGCCCATCCCTACAGCATCTCCTTCAATCTCAGTCCCTAGATGTGCCTTGTGAAGAGGGGCAGGGTTCTCTCCTCCCAAATCATCAGGACAGCCCGTGCTGCTCCTGCCTCCTTTCTTTTCTCCCTGCTCAGGGATCAGGAAGGGGTGGTCCTTGCTCATTACCTGAGCTCTGTTGCTCCAGATCTCCACTCCACTGTCTTCCCCCTCTCTTGGTCATCTTGCCCCCATTCTTCCCTGCTGGTAAACCATACCAGGCCCAAGGGACACGGGGCTGCCTTGTCTTGCTCCTCCCTGTGTTCCTCTGGAGCCAATGACCTCCATCAACTCCAGCTCTGGCTTGTCTTCCTCTGAAGACTCAGGCTCCAACAGGGTCATGGCAGTATCATATAGCAGGTTCAAAGAGACAGAGTATCAAGATTATAGTTCCTATTTGCTGCCATTATCTACTATCCTTATTCTCTCCAGGTATTGGCCTATGTTAATCTCCACTGTGTGCCTCAAATCCAAGTAGCTCATTCAAACAAAAATATATACAATCAGACGAGACAATACTATGCCTATGGTACAGAGATATTCAATACAGTAATGCACCTATATAATATATTGCACTTAAGCCTCCTGATAAGAAGATTCTGTATCCTCAGAATGGAAGACATCTTGGACTATCTCTAAATAGGATTCCTTCTTTCATCCAGTAAAAAAAAAAATTATCTTAATTAAATGTAAAATTTAAATATATACAAACACATACCCACTTATATCATGTGCATTTGGAAACTAGTGTACCAAATAAATACAGATTTATTCAAAATTGTAAGCACCAGGTCAAATTATATTTTTCAATGAATTCTTAATTAAGCAGAAATAGATACAATCTTTAGATGATACAAAGTTAAGCATAATATACATTTTCCACATCTTTCGGTGCATACTTATAATTTATATGCATTTTGGGTTAACAGCAATTTATCAAAATGATACTTTTATTTTATTTTGTACTCAACATTGCTGTCTTTGAAATGCTAGACAAAAATCAAATTTTGGGATGTAAATACACAAATGTTTAGCAAATACAAACATTTACATTCTTTAAAAAAAAAGGCAGAAAACTAGCTTTCCTGAAGTAATGATAACATGTATATAGAGTTATGGATCATATCAAGAGTTTTGTTGTATTTATTTTTAAATCTAGCTTGACCAATTTCTTCACTCCATAGTTTTCTTTTAAAGTAGGGTATTCCTATTTAATAACAAGTAGATTTTCCCGTTCTACAAAGTTTCCACCCAAGCATGTTGAAATAGAAAAAATAATTTCAAAGAATATTAACTGATTCCTAAAATTTCAACATTACCTGGATTATAGTTAATGTTTTTACTTGTGGCATGCCACAGAAAAATAATAACAATTTACTACTTTCTAGCAAAGTCAAAACAGATGTTCCATGTATCAATGTTCAAAATCTGCATTTGGGGCTATTTTATGCACTGAGCATTGTGAAATGCATTTAACCACTTGATTTAGGTTTGAATTGTCTGCATGGGCTGTATTTTAAGGAAGGGAGTGGCAGAGCCATAGGAAAGCATCTGGACAAAAATGAAACTGAATTTATATTTAATTTCAGATAATATCATTACTCCAATCATGTGAAAAATTATTTAGTAGCATGATTTTGGAGGATGATATGCAAGGTTTTTGAAGGATGCCTCCAACCCAAGGCATAACTCAACAAGTATCCCTTTATATGATCAGATATTTTTCAATCTTGCCCATTTGTGGAAAAGTTAGTATCCAAGATTTCTAGTGCTAATAAAAACTCTGATAAGATGAATTTTCAAAGCTAATTAATTCAGAATGAATACATATTAGTATTAGAATGAATACTAATTAATACATATAACAAGACAAAATGGTTACTCACATATCTGCGGTATCTGCTATCCCGCATCTGATGGGCGGCTCATGATAGGGAGCGAAGGGGAGAGAAATGACAGGAAGCGAGGTTTCCTCTGGATGAGCGCGCCCCGAATGTCTTGGCACACGCTCTTTTATTGTGCTTTTTTACAAGAAAATGATTTAATCAAAGCTCAAGTCAAACATGATAATCTCATCAGGATGTGCATGTTTACAAAGCTGCATACCAGACAGATCATTTACAGTGTGGATAAGCTTATTAACAACCGTCTAGCTCCTTGTCCCTTGTACGTGCCTTGCAAAGGTCACTGAAGAGACAGAAGTTAATGATTACACGTGAATGATACAATGTTGCAAACACATGAATGATACATAATTGTAATGATACATAGTTGCAAACACATGAATGATACATAGTTACAACATCTCCTCTGTTTTTATTATTTATGACGAGTCTTCTTCCTCGTCTGAGAAGACAGGAACCATTTTTCTGAAATGTTCGCCGTCCCCGTCATCTAGGCAAGAATGCGACCCGTCAGCGTCAGGGTTGTCCAAGGAGCGGTAACTCAGCAATGACATTTTTTTCGTCCGGTGTTGAGGATATAACATGAGCTTGCAATAGCACATTAACATCAGCAGAGGATAATTGATTTTTAAAAAATTGCAATATTCTATTAAAACAACAAGGTCATATAATACATATCAATATAATGATTATTAATGATCCTGCCAATGCAGTTAAAAAGGTTGTAAACCATGGCAAAATAGAAAACAACCCCCCCCCCCCGCTATCAGCATAAAGACAACATTCTTCTTTAAGCATAGCACACAATCCCCCTTGTTTTAAAAAATAACAGATCTAAATCTTTACGATTTTGCAAAAGAGGGGTATTCCATGGGTACCTGTAGGGATATAAAATCATCAGAGTTATACACACAAGCCATACTTGAATGCAAAATGATTTGGATTTAACAATTTCATCCCCGTGGACACATGCCATGAGACCGGTGGAACAAGTCCAAACAAAAATTATTGCCAGGGATAAAATACATTCCTTTCAGGCGTGATGTTAAAGTTCCTCCTGCAGTGGTGTAGTTTGCAGAATATCCCCTGGTTGTGTGGGTGCGTCTGCCAAATCGAATTGAAGTGTTGGGTAGAAGTCTTCTATGCGAGAAAAATTGGTTGTAGAACTTAAACGAACGCCTTGAAAGTCAGTTATAGTCCAAGTAATATTATATCTTCTATGAGGCTTCTGCGGATTGTCATGGACAGTTCTTTTGAAGCATCGTTTGTTGACAGGATCAAAGTTTGGGTATATAAAAGCATGACAAGTAGGAGAGAGGGCTATGGACAAGTTAGTTGTAGAACATTTACGAGATGAGGAGGGAATTCAATTAGTAGAAAAAGGATAATAATTACAATAATGACAATAAAGATTAATTTGGTAATTCATCAAGGATGTTAGTTGGGGTGGGGAAACCCATAATACAATAGAAGGACATCTAGGTCCCCCTATGTTTAGATTGAATAGAGGAAAAGATTTTAAGGTTCCTTTCCATAGGAAGAGTAAAGAAGGAACAAAAGAGCGAGTGGTAGAGTGTTCTTTAAATAAAACAGAAGTGACAGAGTGAAAACTACGGGTAGCATTTTCATGACGTACCCACATGGAGCAAGTATAATAGCCTTCTGTTAATGAAATGGTTTTAACACAAATAGTCTTTTGACAGGAAGCATAGGTTTTGTTGAAGTAAGGTAGAAATTGCAAAGAAGATATAGGTAAGAATATCAGGAAGAGTTTTAAGATACAGATGTAGTGGAGGAATTCCCATGATAGGGTCTAACCGCCCTACCAGGGATCCAGCAAGTGGTTTTGTCTGGTAGTAAAATTGCAGCGTAGCCTCGTCCCCAAGTGAGAAGCTCAGCGGGACCCAGCCAGGCGGGATCTGGCAATCTGCAATAATATACCAGAGGTCTGTTAGGCAGGGGTGAGGGGGAGGAAAAATGACGTGATGCAGCAGAAGTGGGAGGAATGCCAGTCAGATTAAGAAAGTTTAAAGTGTAAAGACAAATGTTAAGAGAATTTTGCAATGCTGGGAGGTTCGGGGTTTTTTCCCGCAACGAATATCGATCAAGAGCACGTTTCAGAGATAAGTTCGCTCATTCCACAATAGCCTGCCCCTGGCTGTTGTAGGGAATCCCAAACTTGTGGGTTACATCCCATCTGTTACAGAAGTCCTGGAACGCAGAACTTGTATATGCAGGTCCATTGTCAGTTTTGATTTCTTTTGGACGTCCAAGCGAGGCAAAGGTACGAATTGAATGATTGATGACATGTTTTACAGTTTCTCCCCTTTGAGGGGTGGCCAGAATAAACCCTGAATATGTATCGATGGAAACGTGCAAATATTTCCAAGGGGCAAAAGGTGGATACTGAGTTACATGTATCGTGTATTGTGTAAAATACATAGTTTATGCATTAGGATAGGTTTGCTCTCAAATTCTTCAGTCATTAATTTTTGGCACCAAGTTTTTAATTCTCTCATTGCAAATCATCTGATGTTTTCAACTCAGTTTTTGCTGAGGAATAATTGAAATGATTGCTTTCATCTGCAAATCTTATCCTCATAGTATTTATTTATTTATTTGTTTACACATATATAAGTGCTACCTTTATTAAAAGGAATAGCATGGAGATATATTGATGTTGTAAATAGACAAATGACCTATATAGACTTGACTTGTTTTAAATTTATTTACATTTTGAGTCTGATTAATTTCATTAACAGTGCTTTAGAAATAACCTTTACAATGGATATAGAAAACATGCAAGACTGTATAGCTGTCCATGTAAACCATGAATGGTCTGGAAGTAAATTGTTTTTTAAACCTCCAAATCCATAGCAAATTAACATTAATAGTAAATTTCTATCAATGGAGTTGTATCCCTATCAACACGTTAACCTATGCACATTCCTTCATATAGAGAATAGAACAATATTTCTTATGTTACATGTTACATATCTACTGAAGAAAATTTCTGTGCCTACTCAAAAGAAGTGGAAGATGCATAATAAAACTTGTTAACCAGGAGACTCATTAAAGAAAAAGTTCTTATATACTGAATATACTAAAAGTTGGGCTTCAATATATTTGTCCAGAACTAGTAGATCTCAAATAGTAGGTAACAGAATAATAATACAATCACCCTAAAATCCTTATACTGAAGATCAAATCCAGCCATGTAAAAAAAGTTGTTAATCTTTTAATATCTCAAGAGAACCATACAACCAGGTTGTCTCTCTTGGAGTTTGATGCAAATTGTTGGAATTTGCTAGGAATCTGTGTGATAGAGTTTAATCCAGTTGCAAAGATCTAAATAGAAGAAATTAGAATCAACAGGAGATTAGTACTTCCAGAAAGTAACAGAAACTAGAGATTAAAAGATGAGTGGTTGTTACAGACAAAAGGTTAGATTTCCTGGAGTCAGTGAAGGAAAATAGAATTAGGGAAGAACAGACAAGACAGGTTGTTGTTCCAAAGATCGGTGACACTTTAATCTAGAACACTCCCCAGCCACAGTCCCATTTCATGTAGTCAACAGTTGAGAAGGAGAAGTTTGGGGGTAAAAAGCAATTAGTTGACAATACTGTTAGTTGGCAATTAGTTGACAATTAGTTGACAATACTGTAGGGTGACAGATGTTCATCAGTAAGAAAATTGTCAAGGGAATTGACGAGGATAGACTGATGCTTAAAGCATGGAGAGGAGAAACTGACTGGATCAGACAGGCCATGGAATTGATTGGATCAGACAGCCAAATATCAAACCCAAAAGGAATGACTGGTGACACCAAGTATAGTGCACCAGAAAAAAAGTTTTAGGGATAGATCATTATGGAATGCTAAGCTGGACACCTGCACTATGCTTTGTATAAATAACAATCTCCCTCAAATCATTCTAATCTCTCCTAGATTTTGATCTTCATTCAGATAATTCCCACCAATGACTGTCCAAATTACTATAAGCTTACTTAATTAAATAGTCTTGTGTGCTTGCATGTACTGTTTATATCAGGTTCTCCTCTTTGTATAATTATTTCTAGGTATTAAGTGGATTAGAGCTGCTCTGAGATTAATTTTGCTCAATGTTTAGCTTAAGGCTTTTCATTAGTTTTGTTTTAGTCTATAGCAGCAATGTTTAAGCATGCTAGAATGGAATTTTTTGATTCCAACCAATGTATTTCTTTTGAGTCTTGTGAAGCAGGATCAGTTATAACTCTCATGTCCCAGATTGGGTATCACTTTATTTCTTTGTTTATATTAATTCAACATAATTTAAAAAAAAAAAAAATAGCTTGGAGTTTTGGAGGCACTTTCATTTTAAAGAGACAACTTAATCAGATCCTCATTTCTTTATGCTTATTTTTAACATTTAATTAGAATTGAGAAAATTACCCTGTTCTCCTCTAGTATTATTTTACAATTCTGTTATTTTTCAATTTCAGGTTGAAGAAATGTTTTAAGTATTTTATATCTACCACTAGAAGTTGTTCTTGCATATTGATAGAATAGAATAGAACAGAACAGAACAGAACAGAATAGAATAGAATAGAATAGAATAGAATAGAATAGAATAGAATAGAATACTTTAATGGCCAAGTGTGATTGGACACACACGGAATTTGTCTTGGTGCAAATACTCTCAGTATACATAAAGAAAAGATACATTCGTTAAGAATCTAGAATCATAATGTACAATACTTAATGATAGTCATAGGGTACAATCAACAATCAAATCATACTAGGAAACAGTCAGTATAAATCGTAAGGATACAAGTGACAAAATTATAGTCCATCTGGTTTTTTTTTTAATTCACTGGAGTTTCTATTTTATTTTTATTTCATTTTTCCTAATTTAATCAAAATGTTATGTATTTCTAATCTAATATATCAGTAAATGTAAAACATATTTTTTGAAAAATATATTTATTTATAAGATATTGCTTACCTGTTCCTTAGAGACCCCTTCCAACTCTACTATTCTCTGTTCTTTATTCTAAAAATACTAATCAAAATAGCAACAGCAATAGCCCTTAGACTTATATACTGCTTTACAGTGCATTATAGCCATCGCTAAGTGGATTACTGAGTCAACATATTGCCCCCAACAATTTGGGTCCTCATTTTACCCACCTTAGAACGATGGAAGGCTTGGAAAGATGGAAGGCTGAGTCAACCAAAATCAAACAAGAATGTTTCTTCTATACACACACAGCAAGGCAAGCTGAGCCATGTTCTTTCTTTTTCTTTGAAAATTTTAAAAAGTGATAATAATCAAAATGATTCAAATAAAAATAGTAATAATATTCAAGTATAAAAATATTCAAGTAGCAATTTGTGGCTGGGAAAAAGAAAAATTGGAAGGGAGAGAAAGAGAGGGAGTTATCAGAATGCCACATATCTCTATTTCCATCTATCTATCTCTATCTCTATAAATATTTTTGTTTGTTTTGCATTTTATTTTTTTCAAAATATTACTACAATTTATGTGTCTTTTTTCTTTTACTCTGTTTTTGCATTGTTGCTGTTTGCATGCTTTACAAACAATAAAAAAGAAGTGTTAAGAAAACAATAACCGAAAGTCCAATAGATTTTTGGTTTACATTTCTTTCAAAATAATATTTTAGAAACAAACCTTATTGCATTTGTATTTTGGGGTATGCAGTAAAATTAATTCTTTACTTAAATATAGCATTCTACTTAGGATAGATATTCGTAATACATTTATCTTTAAGATGTAATGTTTTCAGGTGTTTATATTCTTTGGAACTTTATCTCTGCCATAAGGGAGTTGACATCCAAACATTGAAACTGGATTTTCTGTACTTACTTATAGTCAAAAGACATACTATTCAGTTCAGTAGTCTACAAATTTGATTAATATACTATAGATTAGCTATGGATGATTATAATGAATTATGGCTTCCATTTATGTAAATATTTATTGCACAACTTTATACATGTCTGTATGTCTGTGAATATATACTGTATATATATTGTTTTTCTTTCTTTTTTTATATTTAGCAAATAAAATAAAAATAAAACAAATAAAACAAATATTACTGAATATGGATCCATGTCTACAGATAGAAACCCTAAATCTTTCCAGTCCTCATCTAGCATCCATAATCCATGGTGGTTCAGTGGTTAGAATGCAGTACTGCAAGCTAACTTTGCCCACTGTCAGGAGGACAATTTTGATCCATTCTAGGTTGACTCAGCCTTCCAAGGTTGGTAAAATGAGGAACTAGATTGTTGGGGGCAATATACTGACTCTGTAAACCACTTAGAGAGGACTGTAAAGCACTCTTGAGCAGTATAGAAGTCTAAGTGCTATTGCTATCTTAACCCCTACATTACAGTGGTTCTCCAATGTAGGTATATTTGCACATGTCGTGTTCATTAAATTGTAGGAATAGATACATGTGAGAATGGAAGAGAGAGCAAGTTGCTGATATGACATTAGAAATGAAAATAAATGGTTTAAAATGAACATTACTTTGAAATCATTCTCACTCAAGACTAACAATGTAAAAGGAAGGTAATAAATTATTCTCCTATTCAGACCACCAGCAGAAGAAAGCTGCATTGAATAAATAGTAAAGTAATTCAGATTCTGTGCAGAAGATAGACAATCTCTTACTTCAGTTGCCCAAAATTGTTTATTGGATTGTTGCTTCACTGAAACAGCAAAACCCAATGAGGACTGACATATCTGTGACAGAAAATGCCAGAATGAAAGGAAGCTTTGTACTAAATAACAACTCACGTACTCATGATAGTCAAGCTAGTCAAAACAAAGTAAAATGTTTTAAAATAATTTCCCACTTGTCTTTGAAACTCTTTTGTAAGCTTCACTGTTTCCTTTTACTCTGTTCCAAATTTCTAAAGGCAGAGGTCATTTCTAAGTGCTAAACTGGCATAAAGAATTTTCTGCAAATGGCTGGTATAAAACTATATCACAATACTCATCTGGTCTGAAAAGAAGGAGATTTGCATGCAACATGAAGTTGTACAACCAATTTGCAGCTATTACATATCAGCCCCCCCCCCAAAAAAAAAAAACCCTCAAAAAACAAAACAAATGGAGTTGGATTTGCTCTATGCATTTTTTTGTAGAAGGGCATATACATTTTCAGGTATAACATCTTACTTCCTAGTGTAGTCAAATAGGATTTGAACTGAATATGCAAACTTAACACAAAAGAAGCCATTCTTATGACTTCCAGTTTTGTGCATAATTCTGGGTGCAAAGGTGACACTATAATGATTTATAAAATATCATTTATTTGCATAGTGTGTTTGGAATGACATGTACAGGTATATCTCCGTGTTTGTGTATGTGTGTGTGTGTGTTAATGTAATATAATGGTTAAGATCCTGAATTAGAAGCAGGGGGACTTATGTTCTAGTATAGGGGTTGCCAACCTTTTGGACCTCAGGGACCACCAAACTCATAATTTTAGATCCCAGGGACCACTAACTGGTTCTGTGGGTGTGTCCTAATTTGTGGGTGCGGCTTGGTGGTCATGTGACTGGCTGGGCATGGCTTGTATGTAAATATTATAAATATTTATATAAATATTGAATTTTTTATATAAAAAAAGCAACTTTTACTCAAAATCAGGCAAAGCAGGCAGACTGAGTTGCTCACAGAATCACAGATTCATTCATAGATCTATCTAACTGCCATTGGCTAGCTCAGTCTGTCACATAAAATTTGCTTGCAAGAAAACTCATAAAATTTGCTAGCAAGCAAACTCACAAAATTAACTCACAACACACCATGCTTGTAAATATTGAATTTTTTTATTTTTTTATTTTTTTAAAAGAGCAACTTTTACACAAAATCAGGCAAAGCAGGCAGATTGAGTTGCTCAGAGAATCATTCAGTGATCTATCTATCTGCCATCAGCTAGCTCAGTCTCTCAAATTTGCTTGCCATGAGTCTGCACAGAATTTGCTTGCAAGCAAACCTTCAATCCTAAGGGAAGCAGAGCCGAAGATCTAGACTAGCTAGAAAGCAAGAAATCCAACCATTTCCTGCTTCCTAGCTAATCTAACTCTCCCAGCACAGCAGAACAGATGATGGTTGGAAAAAGGAAAAATAGCAATTTAGCAGGCAAGTTTACCTGGTAAGGAGTGAGTGGGCAGGGAGGGTTCCCACATGCCATGTGGGCGGCACAGCCTTGTGTTTCTGCACAGTCTGGATTAATTGCTTTGTGGGAGTGTTCTGGAGGTGAGATTTCTCTGAGGCCCACCAAAATTTTCTCACGGCCCACTGGTTGGCGACCGCTGTTCTAGAGCATAAAGCATTAAAATGGCTGGATGAGTTGGCAGCCAGTCACTTCTTTTCGGTAATACATAGGGAAATTGAAAAAAAAAAAATCTATCTAGCAGCTTGTACTGGGCCAGCATGGTAGATTATAATTCATAGCTTTTATTGAAGAGGCCTTCATCCTGCATTTGATTGATTTGCATCAAAACAAGGAAACATCAATTATAGCATGCTATGGTAATCCTAGTGCTTTTCTTAGGAAGTTCAAAACTCAAAAAAAACCCCACTCTTTTTGATATTCAGCTTTTGGCACTGAGTTGGAGCATTGCTCTCTGCGCTGTTTGTGTCAATTCACTCCATTGCAATTCTGTGCAAACATTTCTTTTTAAATTAAATTTAATTAAAATTAAACAAAAAAAAAACTCCTTTCTACAAGGGTCCTGATATTTGTGAATTTTTTCAATTAAAAAAACATTTCACAAATATTAGGAGTCTTTTCAAAACAGGTAGTTCTTGTTTAATGACTTCCTTCTTTAGCAACCATTCAGTTACAAAGGTGATAAAAAGTAACTTTGCAACAAAATCCCTGAATGTATAACCTTGACAGACCTACAAAACAAAGGACAGCTGAAGTAAGATCATAAGCAGTCATGGATTCATTTAGTGATCACTTTGCTTAATGACCAAGTTGTGGATCCCAGTTAAGGTAGCTAAATGAGGACTACCTGTACACCAAATGAGGACTACCTGTACTGTACAATATTTATTTCTTAAGTGGTGTTATTTTCAGTTAATGTATACTAGCATTTAACAGAATTAATTGAACTTAGTATACACCAGGAGGTGGGCAACTTGCAGCTCCAGATCACATGCAGTTAACATGTCCCACTTTCTGTGTAATTCCTGGATCTCTTTATAGCCTACTATTTTGAGAATATAAACATAATTTAAACTGCATTCTATTAGAAAGAGACCCCTCCCCCCCAAAAAGGAGAATGATATTTTCTGTACAAAAGCCTAATATGCCCTGTCTACCATCCATCTTCATCCAGGTCAACTTAGCTTGTATTCTCTTTCAAAACCATGACATGTAATTCTGATTATATTATCAAAAGATTACCCATTCTTTCATATATGTTTTTAAGAATTTATATACTTTTTTTTAATTCAGCCAAAGACATGAGCATATTTTTGAGTGTAACCTTGGGAATCAGTTATATGTTAAACACATTGAAGATCATTCTATTTATTTGTTGCAAAATGATTTCTAGAGTTACCTCTATTTCCGCTTCTGTGGCTGCAGATAAGATCAAGTTCATTGCAACAAACAAGAGGCCAAGAGAGAAAATCAAATCACTCCATTTATAATATTCCTTGTTTTGAGTGGTGTCTAAGATATTTTATTATTATTATTATTTCTGTTACAAGTGCCTTCATGCCTTGAAGGAAAAACACTAAAAACTCATTGTCTCATTGGAATGATCTCCTCTGTCTTTCACATTTAAAGTCACAGCTTGTTTTAGAATTAGTTAAAGGATGTTTCATTTCATCCCAGAGGCCAGAGACAGCCAGAAGGAGAAGATCTGAAGGCACATTCTGAAACTGTCTTTCATTATATCATGGAATGTATTTCAAGATGAGAAAGAAAGAGAAAGAGAGAGAGAGTGGGGTAGCAGAGAGTAATAGTATTGTCCTGTACTCTCAAACCAATGCTAATTGTTTGCTGGGTGGACTTTTAATTTTGAGGATCCTTTCAGTGATAGCTATTATGAGAAGTTCATGATACTTATTCATGTGTGTCATACACTATCATATGCAGTATCATCCATATAACTAGATGTGCCCAAGGCTAAAACATGGTCTGTGTACATCTAGCAAAATTTATATTTAATGGGTGTGGGCTTGAAAGATTGTCTTCTATACCATACTTTCCATATTGTGGAATTATCCCATTGAGTAAGTTGCAATGATAATTTATAGTTGCTGTTTTGATTAAAAAAATATTTAAGCAGGCATGATACTCAGTATTTATTCCTTTGTTGATTAACATTTCATTGGATGCTGACGGTATTTTCATTTTTTTAACTTTAATAGAAAACAACCTCAGCATTACCTATGATGTAAAGTTGTAATGGTCCTTCCTTCCTTCCTCACTCCCACCCCTCCTCTTACATTTTAATTTTTGAGAAATAAATATTTTTTAAAAAAATTAGCACTCAGACATGGAAAGCCAAAAATTGATTTTATTAGTCAATTCCCCCCCCCACCAAAAGTTCCAGGTTTATTATTAAGTCAGCAGTGTTTTTTGATCCTCTCAAATAAAGAAACCATTTGTTTTTTCTCTTGAGCTAATCAAAGCACTTGTGGTTTTTGAAAAAAAGCAACAATTGCCCTCACAGAGGGACACTATATTTTACAAATAGTCTCCAGAGAGATTTGAACCTTGACATGCCTTCAGATAGTACTGGCCTTTCATGTCACAGCTATACACCACTGATTGATGCCACCCAGCCAATCCACATCTTTCAGCATAGTTTCTACAATGAGTAACCTTCAGGTGTCACCCAAACAACAATACAACTAAAAAGAAAAAGAAAAACCATTACAAATGTACCTCCAAACAGACTGAAGTAATACAAGTTCTGCAAAACTTGCTGTTTAAAAATAATAGTTGCTATAACACATAGGAATGAGATGTATTTCGATGTTACATTTATCAAGAGCCGATAAAACTAATGTACAACCTGTTATGTATGTAAATAGTTGAATAAAGGCAAGCTTGGGGTAAAGTGCAGGGTTCTGGCCCTGCACTTCTGATTGGGTGTTAAGCGGCTAGATCGGATTGGTCGGGTTCTGAGAATCTGATTGGCCCTTAACGAAGGACTCTTATTGGTACTGGAGCTAGCGTTTCACAAGCTCCTGTTGGTTATTTCACATTAGCATTGCCTATATAAAGCAGAGTTGTTGTTATACAAGTTAGAAGTCACTATGCAATAAAGAGTTGAAAGTTCACCAACTAAGACTGTCTCCATTCATTCTACCCATGCCTGAATCTATGACACTGGCGACGAGGATGGGATTTGGAGACATCTGATCTTAAGGAACTTGGATGAAAAAAAACAGAGCACGTGTAAAAACGGCACCACCAACGGAAGCCATGTCCGGCGGCATCGTGCCACCCGCTCCGTACAATCCATCCCAAGAGGATTGGGAATCCTACATGGATTGCTTTCAGATGTTCCTCGAAACGAACAACCTGAAGGACGCCACACCAGCCAAGAAGCGGGCGCTGTTCCTGACGTACTGCGGCCCGGCTGTCTTTAAAATGGCTAAAGCCCTCGCGAAGCCTCGAGAAGTGAAAGCAATAAGCTGGGACGACTTCGAACCTCTCCTGAGAGACCATTATGTGCCAACCGTACCCACACTCGTGAGACGCCACGAGTTCAATCAACTAAGCCAACGAAAAGGAGAGAGTGTGGCTGACTTCGTGGCAGAGCTCCGGCACTTGGGAGGCCTCTGAGGGTTCGCAGACTTAGATGAAGCATTGAGAGACCGCCTAATTCTGGGATTAGATGCACCAGGCGTGCAGAGCAAGGTGATGGCGAAGGGCGACATCGGCCTTGCTGACGCCATCGCCGAAGCCACTGCTGCTGAGGCGACCAAAAAGTCTGCGGCGCAACTACGGCGAAGCCGAAACCCAACGACCCCACCAACTGGCGACCTTTTATCCAAGTCGGAAGAGCAACTCGTTACGACGCACCACGAGGACCTCTCTTCGTTGTCAGACAGCAACGAAGAAGGGGTCGATCGACTGCGTTCCGACCGGGACCCTCGTCCTAAAACCTCACGCCCTTGCGCTGGCTGCGGGGCAAACCATCCCAGGGCAGACTGCAAATTCCGCGACGCACTCTGCCACAAGTGCGGGAAATGAGGCCACATTGGTCGAGTCTGTCGCAGTTTACCGGGACCAAGCCCGGCTTCAAAGGGAACCAACTTTTGCCAATTGGCAAGAAACTGTCCTGTAAGGCGAGACCCAGCAAACCACTCCTACAGATATCGAGCGTTGCAGAAAGAAGAAGCTCACCATACTATCACTATAGGTCAGGCCTCGGCCCTGGATGCTAAGAAGATTCGAGTTACAGTAGCCATAGAGAACCAACCCTGCCACATGGAGGTCGATTCGGGATCGTCCCTCTCGATGGTGTTGTGGAAGACATTAAAGCAGCTCATTCCTACCATCCAACGCCAAGACCTTCGAATGCAACGCCTTATCCTTAAAGATTACCAAGGGAATCGGATCCCTGTGGTCGGGTCTTGTCGAGTCTGCGTCTCGTTTAAAAAGCATACGGCATACTTACCTCTAACGATCATCGATAGGGACAGGCTTAGTTTGTTGGGCCTCCAATGGTTTGCGCCACTCGGCATCGAACTAGCCGGCATGAACCGAGTTGGTGATTGCGAGTGGGAGGAGGATCTTATGTCTGAATTCAGCGATGTCTTCGCAGATTGTCTGGGCGAGTATAAGGGGACCCCAATCTCATTCAGCCTCGACCCTAAGGTCGCCCCGATCCGTTTAAAGCCCCGTTGAGTTCCGTTCGCCCTTAAGGCCAAGATAGATGAACAACTTGACAAACTAATTAAACAAGGGGTACTGCAACCCATTGATCATTCCCCATGGGAAACTCCTATTGTAACCCCCATTAAACCAGATGGGTCAATCCAAATCTGTGGGGACTACCGGGCCACTCTAAACGACGCCCTCCAATAGAACGCATATCCAGTGCCGGTGGTGCAGCAACTCCTTCATTCCCTGGGAGGTGGAAAGGTTTTCGCTAAGCTAGATTTAACTCAAGCCTATCAACCATTGCCCGTGGATGATAAAACAGCCCAAGCCCGGGTTTCCGGTTTCGCGTGGCTTTGGGGCAGCAGGAATTCGCGACAGCTCGCGATTCCTGCTGTGCTAGCCGCCGAGGTACCCCCGATCCAGATGGGTCAGGGGGATATGGCTGCCCTGTAGGGACAGCTGAAGAGAGAGGGGAGTCGGACAGGGGGTTGGGGGTGTCGCAGACCCCCTCCCCCTCCGGAAAAACCCCTTTTTCCCAAGGCGGTGGAGCGGTGGTCAGCAATGGCCGCCACGAAGAAGCCAGCAACCGGGTAAGATTGTGCTGGAGGAAGTAAGGAGTGAAAGTGCTGTCTGAGCCGGGTCAAGTAACATCTTGCAAATTGGCTGGAACTGAGCTGTCTGAATTGCTGGAGGATACATTGTATCCCTAAGAAGATCGAAAGCGGCGGAGAAGCTGTTAAAGGGAACTTTTTTTTTTTCTTCACTCTCCCACCCCATGGAAACAGCAGATATGTTTGGATACACTGGACATTGAAAGTGAATTGTTTTGAGAGTTGAAGCTAAGGGACAAAAGGGTTTTTGGACATTGAAAAACTTAAGAAATTGGAAAACCCTTGTTGGAGGTATGGATTTCTGATTATTTAAAATTGATATTGCAAGTGGGAAGGGAGAGGAAAAAAAATTGGAGCAGAAGCTGAAAAAGGAGGAGATTGCCTAGAATCCCAAAGAAAGGTATATGGTAATTGGACCTCTTTGATTAAACATTAACCCCAGAAAGAGAAAGAGAAGAAGGAAGAAAAGTATTAATTTTTGGAATTTTTTTTTTTTTTAATTATTCTTGATTAAAAATATTTGTGGTTGTTTTGGGAAAAGTTTCTTTTTTCATGATGGCATCGCTTGTGGATGAACTAAAGACTGAATATCAAAAATATAAAAAAGAAGATACTTTGGGCAGTTTGTTTCAATTCTTAGAAATGGCGTTATGTACTTATGAAAAGCTGACTACGCAGCAGAAGGACTGGGACAAAGAAGAAGAAGAAGCCATCTTTGATGAACAATGGGTTCTTTCCGGGGAGGAGGAGAAAAAGGATAAGAAAAAGGGGATTTTAAGAATTATAAAAACAACCAAAGAAGAGAAAAATGAGCGGAAAGGTGGAGGCAAGGTTAGAAAGCAAAGGAAAGGAAAGGGAGTAAGAAAAGGGAGGAGGAAAGACAAAGGGGTAGAAAGGGCAAGGAGAAGAATAAGCAAGAGAGAAAGGGGGGGAGGAGAAGCCTCAATGAGGGGAAGCAAGATCTAAAGAAAAAAAGTTTATTCAGAGACAATGGGTGAATTTAATTTAGGATAAAAGAGGGATTCTGGAGGGTACATAAGATTGTGTTTTTTATATGTGTATTTAGAGTATAAAATTTATTGTGTAAATTTAGAATCTTTTAAACAGAACCCCAAGAAAAATTGTTATAAGAAGTACCTTTAAGTTAGGGTAATGAATTAAAGGTGTCACTCCAGTTAGTGTATAGGAGAAGTATAGTAAAAGAAAAAAGATGAATGGATAGTTGGAAATAGAACAGACAAAGAATGTTATTGAAAATGGAAATAAGATTTGGAAGGATATATAAAGGTTTTGTTATTTATTTATTTTTGTATATTGATAAAAGGCAATAACATTTTAATCAATAAGAAATAATTTGGATGAAAAGGAGAAGCTGGAATAAGATATGAAGTTAAATAGATAAAGTATTGGTTTGTTCTTTAATTATTATTATTTTTTTAGGAAAGAATTTATAAGCTGTTATGCCTTGATTGTTTAATGCACTGTTTTTGTAAAACTGATAAAATTGGTTTATATATATAAAAAAGAAAATGATAATAAGATATGGAAGGATAAATAAAGTGAATATGATGTTTGAATTTGTGTCTGTGTGAAGAGTTTCAACCCGGGATCAGGCAGCCTTCAGAAAAGATGTTTTAGTTTTGTTTATGTTTTGTGTTTTGTATGTTTATGAAAGGCAATAAAATTTTAATAAGCAAGAAATATAATTTGGATAAAGGGAGAAGTTTGGATAAGATATGAAGTTAAATAGATAATGTAAATATTGATATTACAATTTGGAGTTATGTTCTATTGGCTTTCTTCTTTAATTATTATTATTATTTTTTTTAGAAAAGATTCTTCAAGTTGTTATGCCTGGATTGTGTATTGTTTTTTTTTGTAAAATTAATAAAATTTGTTTAAAAATAAAACAGCCCAAGCCCAAATGATAGTAACACACAGAGGTGCTTTTAAATGTACCCGATTGCAGTTCAGGGTGAGTGTGGCCCCGGGAATATTCCAAAGTTTAATGGAACGATTGTTACAGGGAATCAAGGGCGTGGTTCCGTATTTTGATGACGTATTGATTGCAGCTCCTAGTAAAAAAATTCTGCAGAATCGTTTAAAATGTGTGCTTAAAAAATTCCAAGAAGTGGGATTGAAAGTAAAAAGGGATAAATGTCATCTGTATACCGACAGTGTTGAATTTCTAGGTTATCGCATTGATAGGCAGGGTATTCACCCAACTGAGAGTAAATTAAGGGCGATTAGAAATGCTCCCAGACCTCGTAACAAAACTGATCTTCAAACATTTTTAGGCCTTATCAATTTCTACAATGTGTTTTTACCGCATAAGGCGACTGTGGCTGAACCATTACACCGGTTATTAGATAAGAAAGCATTGTGGGTTTGGGGTTACCGAGAAGAAAAAGTGTTTAGAAATGTAAAAAATTTACTTACATCTGATTCTGTACTTATGCAATATAATGAAACATTACCCTTGGTTATAACTTGTGATGCCTCACCGTTTGGGGTGGGCGCTATTTTGAGCCATGTGCTACCTAATGGAAATGAGGCTCCCGTTGCATACTTTTCGAAGACTCTATCCCAGGCAGAACGTAACTATGGACAAATAGACAAGGAGGCTCTTGCAATTGTGTCAGCCATAAAAAAATTCCATGAGTATGTATATGGAAGGATATTTACAATTGTAACCAACCACAAACCTTTATTGGGGATAATCGCTGGGGACAAACCAACTCCCTATATATTGTCCCCAAGAATGACTCGATGGTCAGAGTTTCTAGCTGCTTATAATTATCGATTGTTACATTGACCGGGGAAAGCCATTCCCCATGCCGACGTACTCAGCAGAACACCACTACCAGAGACCCTCGATGATCCAGCACCAACAGTATCGGCGTTACAAATCGAAACGCTCAACTCGCCTCCTATGACCGCTTGAGATATAGCGAGGGAGACCAGACGAGACCACACCCTAGCACGAGTCCTAGGCTGGGTAGAGCGTGGATGGCCATTGGATCAGATCCCAGATGACTTCGCACCATTTAAAACAAGACAAACTGAACTTTTTTCTCAAAAAGGCTGCATTATCTGGGGCGATAGAGTCGTCATTCCAGAACGACTCCAAAAGACGCTGTTACAAATCTTGCACGATGGACATCCCGGGATCGTGCGAATGAAGGCTTTCGCACGGAGCTACGCTTGGTAGCCAGGCATGGACCGAAACATCGAGCAATGGGTCAAGGCCTGCACCAAGTGCCAACAAACCAGCAACGCACCACCAAAAGCTGCACCGACCGAATGGGAGACGCCACGTGGACCCTGGTCCAGAATCCACCTGGATTTCGCAGGGCCGATCAAAGGACAGACATTGCTGTTGACTGTCGATGCATACTCTAATTGGTTAGAAATTCATCGGATGGCCAATACAACCTCCGAGGCAGTCATTAAAGTTCTCAATAGACTCTTTGCAACTCATGGATTGCCGGACGTCCTAGTGTCTGAAAACTGACCACAGTTTACAGCACTAATGTTTGAACAGTACCTTGCTGACAATGGCATCTGCCATGCGCTCACTTCGCCGGCGCATCCTGCTACCAACGGCCGAGCGGAACGCATGGTACAATTTGTAAAAAAGACTTTACAAAAGATGGACTATGATAATCTTGACGAAAAAATAAACCGCATTCAACTTCTACAACACATCACTCCGCACAGCGAAACTGGCAGAACTCCCACTGAGCTTCTCATGGGGCGAAAACTCCGTTCCCGCCTTGACCGACTGCACCCTGCTTATGAGCCAGAGAAGCCTCCAGGATCCAGCGGATGCTACCGTACCTTCAAGGTAGGCGACCCCGTTTATGCAAGGAATTTATCGGGCGACCCAGTTTGGATTGAAGCAACGATAATACGCGAGACTGGGCCCAGATCCTATATTGTAAAATGTATTGATGAGAGACTATGGAAAAGACATATTGACCAATTACGGTCATGACTTATAACTGCTAGCCAACACCTTCCCAACGACCAAACTGAGGGGGGGGAAGGAAGAGAAGATGACGATATGCCAGGAAACCTGTTCCAGGAAAGCGATGAATCAAGTGAAACCCCGGAAATGGAGCAGGAAGAAGAATTGTACGCTCCAGGGGAAATCACACCAGAACAAGAAGCTGAGCCACTACAAAACGACATCCTACCTCAACGGGATTGCATGCAGCCAGTCCAAAGAAAATCTGACAGACCCAAGAGACAACCGTCCTATTTAAAGGTCTACATAGTCACAAACTAATTGTGAAGCCAGGGGGAAGGGGTGTTATGTATGTAAATAGTTGAATAAAGGCAAGCTTGGGGTAAAGTGCAGGGTTCTGGCCCTGCACTTCTGATTGGGTGTTAAGCGGCTAGATCGGATTGGTCGGGTTCTGAGAATCTGATTAGCCCTTAATGAAGGACTCTTATTGGTACTGGAGCTAGCGTTTCACAAGCTCCTGTTGGTTATTTCACATTAGCATTGCCTATATAAAGCAGAGTTGTTGTTTTACAAGTTAGAAGTCACTATGCAATAAAGAGTTGAAAGTTCACGAACTAAGACTGTCTCCATTCATTCTACCCATGCCTGAATCTATGATACAACCATTAACATTACATTAAAAGCTGAGGGAGAGGTTGGGAAGTGAGGAATGAGTCAAACATTTTGGTTTCTTATCTTTTCCAAACAGGAAAGTAATTTTAGAAGGTTCCAATAAAACATTTGGAATTCTCAATAATTTAGCATTCTTCAGTTTATTAAGCATTAGGAAAAAAAAACAATTAATTACAGCAGAAGAGGAAAAAAGGAAAGCAAATGAAATATATACTAGTTGACTAGCTTCTGACAAGTCTCAGTGCAAGGTTTCCATGGGAACCAAACTAGGCCATCCATTTCAAAATAGGCAAATAAGTAACCTGATTCGACAAGAACTCCAGCAAAAGATGCATGCCTCAAAATGAAAAACTTCCTTAGCTTCTAGAATATTCTATGCATGTTAACACCTGCAGAAGAAAGGATTGATATATAGAAGCTAGTAACTTTTTATCGGAACCAAAATATCTTTATCTTTTATGATTCAATCCTATGCTGATAGGAGGAAAATGATCTTAAAATCCAGATGGTATTTGGTTACTTGTTCACACATTCCTTTTTACCATGGGTAGGTATTCCACAAACTTTTTCTCTTTTTAGTAGGATGCTTATTTTCTTCAGTTTCAAAATGATTTGTTAATAGATTTTTAATAAGTTTTTCTTGCCCAACCCTCTTTTCAGACGCAGGCTGACCTCCTTGGCAAACTACTTAGAAGCCAAAGTGTTGTGCATTCTGGCACTACAGAATATGAAAAGTCTGAGAATATACTGTATATGCTTTTTTCAAAATGGCAAGGAGGGAGGGAAGGAGGGAGGAAGACATAGGATTTCTTCAATAATTGGTTGCCATGTACTAGTTAAAGCCAGCTAATTACTAGAATGACATCTGCCATGCTTCTGTTCTCTTTGGACAGGGTCTTTTGTTTTATCACCTTCTGTTTTACCATTGATACCTCTTTCCCTTTTTAAAGGTGGATAGGCACATTTCCAAGCAAAGCATCAGATGCCTTCTGCTTTTCCACATTGGGGAAACTGTTTAGAAATCAGATGGAAGTATACAATAAAATAAACACTAAAATAAAAGTAAAAAATGCATTTGTCCAGAAAAAAACTAATTCTAAAGAAATGATATATATAGGAATCACCATTCACTCTATCAAAGGCCTAGGGGAAGGGACAAATTTTAGGTCTCTTTTAAACAGAGCTGTGGGGAGAGGAGACATGCTTCTTAGGTAACATCAGATCTTCAGTCCATCATGACACAGCAAATCACTCAAGTTCAAAACAAAATCTAACTTCTCAGGTTGCACATGGTTGCTTAGGAATATGCATGTAAAGCAGGTAATTAGTTCTATATTGTGAATGATCCCTAAGATACCTTTTTCTTAGACAGTTCTATATTGTGAGTTCTATATTGTGAATGATCCCAAAGATACCTTATTCTTAGAGAGATTACCTGCTGGCACTATTTCAAAAATTACTCTAGGCATAAATTTGATTGCTTTCTATCCAATCTGATCTATAAAGGAAAAAACAGATTGCAAAGGAATGGGAAAGCTATTAACAGTAAAAATAGACAGTAAACAAAATCTCAGCCTTGGGAAAGAAGGAAGTTGTTGTGTCCGCGAAATGATGCCAGGAGTCGGTGACTTCAAATCATGCTCTTTTATTAAGGTAGGAACTGAACTGGCTCTTCGCAAAAGCTTCTCGGCTTTTATTCTTTCATCCGTGGCGGCCGCGGCCAATGGCACCGCTTTGAATCTCCCGTGATTCGAATGGACCAATCGCGGGAGATTCTTAGCGAGCCAATCGGCGCGGCTCGCCTGACCAATCAGAGTGCCCCGCGCTTTGGCCAATCAAAGAGCGGGGATATCAAGAATGCTAATTAGGGACAGAACACCCCTCCCCTCTTGGTTCAGTCCTTACGTCGCGTAGTCACGTAGGTAGGCGGGGCTCCGTCTGAGCCTACTGGACCTGCGCAGCTCAGTCGTAGGTTGGATCCCGGCCGGTTCGGTCAGGATCTCTGCTGCTCCTGATGCCGTCGTGGGAACCAGCTGGTCGGTCGGGCCGGGCCGCTCTCCGTAGCTCCCTCTTGGGCCTCCCGGGTTGGTTGAGCTGCGGGTTTCGCCGCTCCCGCTCGGTCTTTCCGGGTCGGTCGAGCTGGCCTGGCTGTCTCTTCCTGGCGAGGGATCGTGATGGCTGCTTTCCGGTAAGTATGGCTGGTTTATTCTTCTTTGGTTTTGGTCCCCTGGGTATTCCCTCCCCCCTTGGTTTGTGTTGTGGGGGTTGGTTTTGCCTGTTTGTGCGTCGGTGGTCTCTTGGTGGGCAGTACTTGACCTTAATTGGTCGATGTGGCGTTTCCACGCTCGTCCGTCTGCTGTTTGTAGCCGGTATGAGTGTGGGCCTGTTATTTGTGTGATGACGGCCGGTATCCATAGTGGGTCTCCCGTCAGGTTTCTTGCATATACGGGGTCGCCTGGTGCGAAAGTTCGGTGTTTGCTGTTTGAGTCTGGGGGCTTCTCCGGGTTATACGTGGGGTGTAACCTGTCGAGTGGGGACCTTAATTTCCTCCCCATTAATAGTTCGGCTGGGCTCTTATTCGTTGTGGTATTTGGGGTTATGTGTTGGGTGAAGAGTAGTTTGTTTATTTTCTCCTGGATCTCCCCGTGGTCTATTTTCCGGATGGTTTTCTTAGTGAATTGCACCATCCGTTCCACCCTACCGTTCGCCGCCGGGTGCGCCGGTGCTGTCAGCGCGTGGCGGATGCCCCTTTCCGCAAGGAATTTTTCGAATTCCAGCGAGGTGAATTGGGGCCCGTTGTCAGAAACGATGACGTCTGGGAGGCCGTGCATTGCAAAGAGTTTGCAGAGTTCCTTGATCACGGCCTCCGTGGTTGTTGTTTTCATGTTGCTTACCTCCAGCCAGTTGGAGTAAGTGTCTACTGTTATAAGGAAGGTGTGTCCTTTTGTGGGCCCGGCGAAGTCTATGTGAATCCTAGACCAAGGTCCCCTTGGGGTTTCCCACTCTAGGACGGGTGCTGTGGGTGGGCTTGGCCTAGTTTCCTGGCATCGTTGGCACCTTGCTACCCAGGTCTCAATTTGTTTGTCCATCCCCGGCCACCAAGCGTAACTTCTGGCCAGGGCTTTAGTCCTAACGATGCCAGGGTGCCCCTCGTGTAGCAGTTCCAGAACCTTCCCTTGTAGCTTTTCTGGAATGACCACCCTATCCCCCCATAGTATGCACCCTTTTAATAACGAGAGTTCCATTTGGTGGTTTCGGAATGCTTTGATGGACTCGTCATTGTCCCTTTCCGGCCACCCTTTCTCTACCCAATGCAACACCCACGCCAGACGTTTTGTCTTTATTAGTCTCTCGGGCAATGTCTGACGTGGTTATGGGCAGGTTGGGTAGAGTCTCTATGCTGAGGGTGGTCGTCGTGGGTGCTGGGTCGGTGTCAGGTTCCGGTAGCGGCGAGCGGCTTAAGGTGTCTGCATGGGAGATCGTCTTACCCGGTCTGTGTATGAGTCCGTAGTTGTAGGCTGCCAGGAACTCAGACCACCTTGTCATTCGGGGAGACAGAATGTTCGGGGTGGCCCGGTTTCCTGCAAGGATTCCCAGCAGCGGCTTGTGGTCAGTTATGATGATGAATGTCCGGCCGTAGAGATACTCGTGGAATCTTTTTACGGCGGCAACGATAGCCAGAGCCTCTTTGTCCAGCTGGCAATAGTTCCGCTCCGGTTTGGTGAGGGTCCTTGAAAAGAACGCGATGGGCGCTTCTTTTCCGTCGGGGAGGGTATGGCTGAGGACAGCGCCGATGCCGAATGGTGATGCGTCGCATGTGATGGCCAGAGGTAGGGTCTCATTATACTGTATAAGGATGGCATCTGAAGTGAGGAGGTCCTTTGTTCTTTGGAAGGTGGCTTGCTCGCGTTTCCCCCAAGTTCAGGTCGCCGCCTTGTCCAGGAGCCTATGCAAGGGCTCCGCCACCGTCGCCTTTTGGGGCAGGAACACATTGTAAAAGTTAAGTAGCCCCAGGAATGCCTGTAGTTCCGTCTTCGACTTGGGTGTGGGGGCTTCTTTGATGGCCTTGATTTTTTGGTTTGTGGGGTGAATGCCGTGACGGTCTAGGAGGTATCCTAGGAATTCTACCCGTTCCGTGTATAATTGGCATTTCTCCCTCTTGACTTTGAGCCCGGTCTCTTTGAATTTGGTTAGGACCTCCCTTAGGCGACTCTCTAGTTCGGCTTGGTTGGTTGCTGACACTAGGACGTCGTCGAAGTAAGGTACCACCCCCTTGATGCCTTGCAATAGTCTTTCCATTAGGCTTTGGAATATTCCCGGTGCCACGCTGACTCCGAATTGGAGTCGGTTGCATTTATATGCTCCCCGGTGGGTGACTATGGTTTGCGCTTCTGCCGTTTGCTCGTCAACTGGCAACTGTTGGTATGCCTGGGCGAGGTCGAGCTTGGCGAAAACCTTGCCCCCTCCCAGTGAGTGTTGCACTACTGGGACGGGGTAGGCGCTTTGTTGTAGCGCGCCATTTAGGGTGGCCTTATAGTCCCCACAGATCCTCACTGACCCATCGGGCTTGATCGGGGTGACTATGGGGGTCTCCCACTGGACGTGGTCTATGGGCTGTAGGACCCCTTGCTTGACGAGCTTGTCAATTTGCTCGTCTATTTTGGGTTTAAGTGCGAATGGCACCCGCCTTGGTTTCAGGGGTTTTGAGGGGACGTTTGGGTCTAAGCTGAATGATATAAGGGGCTCTCGGTACTTGCCTAGGTTTCCGTCGAAGACCTCTTGGAATTCCCGGGCCAGTTGCTGATCCCAGCTGTCGTCGGTGACGTGGTCGACTCCCGTGACTGCGATGCCGAGCGGGGTGAACCATTGCAGTCCCAGTAGGCTTGGGTGGTCGCGGTTGACAATTGTCAGGGGAAGCCTTTCGGTGTGCCCTTTATATGTGATGTTGAAGTGTTCGGTTCTGACTACCGGGATGCAGTTTCCCTGGTAGTCCCTTACGAAGAGTCTCTGGCTGTCTAGGTTCCTCCTTTGGATGGTAGGCACCAAGCGCTTTATTTCATGCCATGCTATCATGGAGAGGTAGGACCCGGAGTCCACCTCCATTTTGCATGGCTGGCCCTCGATGCCTACCTCCACGTGGACCTTCCGGGTGTCATTGGTTATGGCGTGGCCGATGGTGACCGTCTGATGGGTCTCCTCTCTTCGCCGGTTATCGCCGCCTCGCAGGGATCGTCTGTTCCGGTCCCATCTGTTGTCCGAGGGGCGATCTCTGGTCCGGGGTGGTGTGCTCTCTCTCCTTCAGTCGCTCTGGTCCCATCGTGCCGGGCTGCGGTTCTTTTTTAAGTGGCAGACACGGGTGATGTGTCCCTTCTTGTCGCAATGCTGGCAGATCGATTCGAAAAACCGGCATTCCGACCTGGGGTGGTCGCCGCCGCAACCGGCACAGTTGGTCCTCGACTTACGGCCCCGCCGGTTCTGTGGGTCGCGACCTGTCTGGAGGCGATGAATGTCCTCCTCGTCATCGGAAGTGCCCGATGCCAAGTGGAAGTCGCCCTGGTGGGTGGTCGTCTCGGGTTGGGCCTCGGCCGACCTCGCAGGGTTATTGTTTCCGCTGCGGTCCCCAGCGTTCGGTCTGCGCATGCAGTCGGCGGAGGTTCGGGTTGCTTCGGTGGCTGCGGCTGCGGTGAGGGTGTCTGCTACGCTGATGTTGCCCTTGGCCATCAGCCGGCTCTGGAGGACGGGGTCGCACAAACTGAGCATGATTCTGTCTCGCAGGGCGTCATTCAGGTTGTTGAATTCGCAAAGCCCCCCTAGGCGCCGTAGAGCTCTCACCCGACCGTTGGTCCCGACGGTAAAATTCGTTGCGTCGGATCAGGATGAGTACCTCTGTTGCGTAGTGCCGCTGAAGTATTGGCTCGAGGACATCCCAGTCCATCGTGGTCGCATTGGCGGGTTTGGCAAGCGCCTTGGCCATCTTGAATACCTCGGTCCCGCAGTGGGTCAGGAAGACGGCGCGCTTCATGGGGCCGGTGGCGTCCTTCAGGTCACTGCACTCGAGGAACATGCGGAATCGGTCGGAGTACGATTCCCAGTCCTCGGTGGTGGGGTTGAAGAGTGCGGGGGGTGCGATTTTCGCCATCGTGGTGGTTCGTCTGGCTTCTGTTGGATACGTGGTTCGGTTCAGGGTCTGGATCCCAGCCTCGTCGCCAGTGTTGTGTCCGCGAAATAATGCCAGGAGTCGGTGACTTCAAATCATGCTCTTTTATTAAGGTAGGAGCCGAACTGGCTCTTCGCAAAAGGTTCGCGGCTTTTATTCTTTCATCCGCGGCGGCCGCGGCCAATGGCACCGCTTTGAATCTCCCGTGATTCGAATGGACCAATCGCGGGAGATTCTTAGCGAGCCAATCGGCGCGGCTCACCTGACCAATCAGAGTGCCCCACGCTTTGGCCAATCAAAGCGCGGGGATCTCAAGAATGCTAATTAGGGACAGAACAGAAGTGTTAAGAAGGGATTCAAAATAGCTCCCTCTGATTCAGTGTGGTATAAGAGAGGACAAAGAAAAACTTTCAAGCTTTCAAGATTCTGCTATTCCAGAATTATCTAAAATAGTGTTTTTCAACTGTTAACTATTTAACAACTTTAAGATTTCCAGACTTCAACTCCCAGCATGCTTGCAAAACATCATGGGAGATGAGTTGGAAAAGCTGGTGAGAGGATTATGCATGTCATCTCTCTGTTACTTGTTTATGTTTGCAGACCTGTGGAGAATGGCCACAAACCCTATCTTATAAACTTATTTTTTTTTCACAATGACTGAGAATGTAAATAACATATTGACATCGGAATTGTAATCTGTTATTTAGTTGTATCTGTTATTTAGTTGTAATGTTGATTGAGACAAGCATCCTACAATGTTTGTTTTACTTCTGTGTGATCCTATATCTCCACAAATTTTGCTGAGATACACTTTCAGAAGGTCAAACAAATATAAACAAAGGTGTGGGATTCTGGCAATTGTAACTCAGCATTCAGGAAGCCATACATTTCTGGTCTCTGGTATAAGACATGGCATTAGTTCATCTCAGCATCAGCAGAAAATAGGAAAATTAAATAGCATGGATAAACAAAATGGATAAATAACATTATTAATGGTATATTGTCATATATATTCCTCTTAGGCCTTTTTGCCTTGCTTCTATTTATATCAGAATAAATGAATCAGTGGAAACTGCAATTATCATTAACATTATCTTGGAAAAAAATGATGCTGAACTTGCAGTTAAAATCATTACTTGAAATTGATTTTGCTATATTAAAAGGCACTATAATTACATTTTTAAAGGAAAGCTGAAACACTCTTCATATTAATAACCCTGATTAGAATAGATCTGCAAAACACTTTAACTACATAGATTAATACCAAAAATCACTACAACTGATATTTAAGAAAACAGTTCCCAGATTTACTATCTTTGCCATGCTCTAAAGTATTTTTTTTTTTTTTTAAAAAAAAAGCAGATCAGAGTATAACTTACTTTAGGCCAAAACTTTGATCATGCCTCCACTGCCAGGCTAACATAAATTATATAGAGCCATAGAAAATTAGTATTAGTATTTATTAGTGTTTTATTATTGTTGTTATTGTTGTTATTATTATTGTTGTTATTGTTGTTATTATTTAATCTTTAGTAAGATTCACAGTCTTTGGAGCTGGTTGATAGCTCAACAACTCATGTCCTAATCAAGGACCTAAGAAGTGTTAAGGTAGTGTTGGAGGATATAAGCTGTTCCAAGCAGGGTGGTTTTTTGTAGAATCATGGTATTCATGGTATTCAAGTCTGATAAATTCAGAATTTCTAAATAGCAAGGTAGCCCTTTAGTATTGCTCCAAGGGCTCCAATTACAATTGGGCTAACTATTGTGGTTAGCCAGCAACAGGTGTGGACAGCTGAGGAGAGTGAGGACTCAGATGAGGGGCCAGGATCATTAGAGAGTGGACTGCTGCCTTCAGAGATTGTGGGGGCTGGCAGCAGTGATGAGAAGGTTCCTGAGGAGCCTGTGCCAAGTGTTCATGCACGCAAGATTGCTTGCAGGAAAGAGCAGCTGCAACAGCATGGGCAACTTGGAAATAAAGCTGCAAGGTAACGGCCCCTCCTTCAAGAAGATAAAAGCCAGCTATGAAGCGAACATTCTTTGCAGGAAGCAAACTCCAGCCTCATGGACATTGCAGTATCTTAAGTTGGTATTTGAAGACTATTGCGTTGTAAAATATTTCTTATCTGTTGTTTTTGGCAGTCTTGCAAAACTTGGCAAGGCTCTTTCTTGTCGGAGCTAATTAGTTGGAAACAGCCTTTTATCTGTGAAGAAACAGGATTCATAGATGAAAGATTAAAAGGTTGTGCTGCTGCCTTTGTCTTGTATTTGCACTCTTGAAACCAGGTTTGAGTCAGAACAATAACACACCATTTCTTTTTCCAAAGTTGTTCAACTTCAATTTGTCAGTCCCGATAGTTTGTGATTTTTTTTTTTTGCTGCGTGTCTACAATTTGTGCATCACCAGGTATTGCAATGTCAGTGAACCAAACCCTTTTCTTTTCAACTATTGTTATGTCAGGTGTGTTGTAGGCCAAGTGCCTATCCATCTGAGTTCTGAAGTCTCACAAGATCTTGACTTTTTCATTCTCCAGAACCTTCTCAATCTGATGTTCCCAGTAGTTGTTACTATACTCAAATCCAAACTTTTGGCATAGTTTCCAGTGAATGATTTTAGCAACTCTGTTATGGTGTTCTAGGTAGTTAGTTTGTGAAATTTTGCTGCATCCACTGATTAAATGGTCAACTGTTTCATCTATCTCATTACAGAGGCGCCATTTGCTGTTGGTAGTGACATGCTGAATTTTTGCCTTCATGAAATGTGTGGCTAAGGCTTGTTCTTGAGCAGCCAAAATAAAGCCTTCACTTTCTTTTTTTCAGTATTCCTGATTTTAGCCAATTCCAGGTAAGCTTTTGGTCAGCTTTGCCTTCAATACTTTTCAGGTATTGGCCATGCATAGCTTTGCTTTTCCAATTTCCAATTTCCTTCTCAATTACTTCTTTTTTGTATTCAGTTTTTGACTTAGTTGTCTTCAAAAGGCCTCCTTTATGTACTTCCCTAATCATTGGCTCTTCATTTTTCTGGATGTAATCATTCAAGCCATGTCTTTCTTCTTCTATAGTCTGCTTTACTTGTAGGAGACCTTGACCATCTTCTGCTCTCTGTAAATATAATCAATCAACATCACTTTTAGAGTGCAAGGCATGATTCATAGTCATAAGCTTCCTTGTTTTTCTGTCCAAATTGTTCAGCTCCATCTGGGTCCAGTCAATTATTCCTGCAGAGTATCGAATTACAGGTATAGCCCAGGTATTTATTGTTTTTATGATGTTTCTACCACTCAATTTGGACTTGGAAATCTTGTGAATTCTTCAAACATACTTGACTGAAATTGATTCCTTGACTTTATTATGCATTAAATCAGAGGCTTTTAAAATCCCTAAATACTTGTAGCCTGCTTCTGGTTTCATTGCCTTTATCATTTCTTCATTGTCAAATTCTATTCCATGATCATTTATGAACTAGAATTAGAAGAACTTTATTGTCATTGTACAAGTAGAATGAAACTGTGGATGCACTCCAGCAACTGTTCACAACACAATAAAACCAAAGCACTTAAAAATGAAGATAAGAAAAATAGAGTACCCACATTTCCATTTGCAATTTGAGAATACAATATCTATGAATATACACAAAATATACATTCAACACTGACTGTAACGCTTTGCCGAGTATAATACATAAGAGATGGATTGTACTGCAATATGTTATTATACATCTGAATGTGGTATTGAGATTTCACATCTTTTCACATCTTAATAAGGTAGTGACTTTGTGTTTATCTGCTGTTTGGGTGGCCCAGGGAATGAAACTATTTGTTATCATAGTGGTTTGGGATTTTATTGACCTAAAATGCCATCCAGACAGCAGCAGGTCAAAAATATAATTGCCAGGGTGTGAAGGGTCTTCTATGATGGCCTTGATTCTGCTTTGGCAGCAGGACCTGGCTAAGTCTTCCAGGGAGGGCAGAGGGCAACCAATGATCTTTTGAGCTGTATTTATCACCCTCTGTACAGTTTTCCTGTCCTCAACTGTTGAGCCTGCATACCACACACCCAGACAGTATGTCAGAGTGCTCTCCACAGAGGCTTTATAGAAAGCCAGCAACAGCTTCTGATCCAGATTGCTCTTCCTGAGAACCCACAGGAAGTGCAGCTGCTGCTCAGCCTTCTTCACTATGGCCTCGGTATTAGGGGACCAGGAGATATCAGCTGAAATATGGATGCCAAGGAATCTGACCTTGCCTGCTTTGATTGCCATTGTTGCACATTTGTCAATTCCAAAGTGCACGCTGATGTCCTGGCTAAATTCTTTCGTGCTTTCAATTAGTGAATTCAGTTCACTTTTTGTTTTACCAAACAGCTTCAACTTATCCATGTACAACAAATGTGAAATTTTCAATCCTTTCTTTGCAAGTTCATACCCACAGTTCACTTTCTTTAAAATGGTTGTCAGTGGTAGCATTGACATAGCATTGATAATAAATTGACATAGCATTGACAATAAATAGTAGGAGTGAAAGGGAGTCACTCTGGAAGATTCCTCATTTAATTTCAACTTCCCCCAGTTCTTCTCCATTAGCTATAAGCTTTGTTTTCCAGAGGTTCATTGAAATTTCCATGAATTTTTGAATGTTGCTGGTGATGCTGAAGATTTCCAGGCATTTCTTAATCCAGTTGTGGGGGACTGAATTGAATACTTTCTTGTAGTCTATCCAAGCCATGTTGGTTCACCCTTTTTTTCAAATTCTTCAGAATTAGCTTGTCAATCAGCAGTTGGTCTTTTGTTTCTCTTGAGTTTTTGCAACATCCTTTCTGTTTTACTGGGAGCAGATCTTTTCTTTTCAAGCATCCATAAATTTGATTTGCAATTATGCCAGTAAGAAGCTTATAGCTTGTTGGCAAGCAGGTAATTGGTCAGTAATTTCCTGGATCATTTCCTTTGTCTTTCTCTTTCTGAATTAAAAAAGTCTTTCCAATTGTTAGCCATTCATCATTTTCAGATGTTTCTATAATTTGGTTCATATGGGCAGCAAATTATTATTATTATTATTATTATTATTATTATTATTATTATTATTATTATTATTATTATTATTATCATCATCATTATACACAAAAATGACAGTATACACAGCAAACGAGATAACTATGCTGGGTTTCATATCACAAATCACTAGTCAAACACTTCCCAAGTGTTCAGGACTGTGTGATGTATCAGCGGATTATGCAAGCAGATCCCAGTAAGGTGGACTTCTGCAGCTGACCAATGGTGATCTTGTCAGTGCCAATTGTTTAGGCACAGCACCCAGTGTGCCAAGTACCACTGGAACCACATGCACTGGTTTATGCCAAAGTCTCTACAGTTTGATTCTCAAGTGCTGATATTTGGTGACTTTTTCAAGTTGTTTCTTGTCGATTCTGCTGTCACCAGGTATGGCAATGTTGATGATCCACACTTTTTTCTTCTCCACAATCGTGATATCTGGGGCATTGTGTTCCAAAACTTTGTCAGTCTATATTCAGAAGCCCCACAGTAGTTTTGCATGCTCATTTTCGACCACTTTTTCAGGCTTATGATCCCATGGGGTGCTGCCTTGATGTGGTGGGGGGCCTAACTGCTTTAATGAAGCTGAGAGCTGTGCTGGTGGTAGTGCAAACTACCAGCAGGTCCAACCATGTCAGAGAGGTCTAGGCTGAGGAGCAGAACTGATTGCACCCAACAACCCATGCAGTGAATCATGGTGAAACACAACCAAATGAAGCCTATATCAGCTCGGTTGTCACCCGGGTTAACAAGGACCATGTCGGGTGTTGGGGAACCTGGGCATCCGTTGACAAATGGGCAACAGGCCATGGGTCCCATAGCTGAACCAGGGCATGGGCCTGCAGGGCTACTGAAAGCTGAACAACTTCAGAAGCAACAGAAATACACCATGTCAGGAACCAAACTGTAATGAAATGCTACTACAAAGCAGAACCAGAAAAACAAGACTACCAAAACAGGATGTTCAAATTATTGTTACTGTTACTGTTATTTTCATCTAATTATTTCAATTAGGAAGATACAACAGCAAACAAAAGAGGCTCTTCCTTAGCTTATCCTTATCTTAAATGAACATTTTTCCTGAAACCATATGACTCTTACGAAAACCCAAGAAAAGATATAGCTTCTATAAGGCTCCATTAATAGATGCAGTAATCATGCTAACACCCTGCTCCAAAATATCTTTTCTACCCTGGATCTAAATACCTGCATTAGCACTATGTCTTTCTCTGAGGAACAACTGGGTCCATGGAAGTTTCCCCACAATGCAACTCATGATTAGATTGTAATTCTATTGATTATTAAAGTTCCGCTTACCCAGATATGTATGGATATAGAAACGAAAATTCTACTAGGGTGGGAAAATATGTTTAGGTATAGAAGAGAATACCATTTATTTGTTGTTTGAAACAAAAAGCTAAAACTTTTTAAAAATTGAAATGTTCTTCTAATATGTGATAAAAGACCTTCAGATGTTTTTCAAAACTTGAATAAGGGAGAAAGCCAAACTGACAGATGCTATTAACAAATGCGGCCATGTTAACAGAAGTAAATTAGTCATGCCACAAGGACTGTGCAAATGTTTCTTCAAACCTTTCTGAATTCAGAATATCCTGTCTCAAGCCTGAAAATGTTCCAAAATTAACGAGACAACCCATTTCTTAGCGAGGACAGCTTTTTCAGCTTTCAATGAAGGCCTTTTGAGCTTAAAATGGAACATTTTGATTGTAAAATCTTATGCATTTTTTACTTGACACTGACATGCTTCTCTATTTTAATAACTGCATGGTGTATAGACACAGTATGATTCACTCTGCCCAATTACTTCACCTAGTCTAAATCTAAATTCTAGTAGAAGAGATATATTGCTCTGGGTATTTGGATTACAAGCAGCACCTTGAATTCAACTCAGAAAAGAATATAGATCTTTCAATGGTGTATAATTTCAATACCTATTTCTATCAGCATTCAGACATCTACGGTGGCCACTTTTGCTGGAGCAGAATCATATAATCACTTTACAAAAGTTCCAGTAAGTAGATATTAGTGAATGGTTCACTTAGATTTGCCAGTGGCACTGAGGCCTGATGAGCTTCCAGTATCTTAGCTGTATTGAAGAATACTTCTGGGATATAATCAGCTCCTCAGGACTCTACACCAAACAGGCTTTTAAACTAAGAACAAATCAAACATTCCTGGGTAGCTGGGAGCCATTATAATCCAACCAATTTTTACTTTGAGGCACTGACCCAGCACATCTACAGCCTGTTTCAAGTGATAAGAAGAATTAGTACTGTATTTTAGAAGCAAACTGACTGCATCTCAGTCCTACGATGCTGTCTTTCAAAACTATCATGTAACTGATAAAAATAATAGGAAACAGAATAGAGCTTTGTGGAACGCATTGTAAAGTTTTCCTTTTTTTTTTTTTTTGGTAAGCTGCCATTTTATCTTCCAATCACAGTATAGAATCCATCCTTCCAAGGTTGGTAAAATGAGTACCCAGATTGTTGTGGGGGGGAGGGGAATGCAAGGCTTACATTGTAAACTGCCCAGAGAATGCTGTAAAGCACTATGGAAATAGTATATAAACCTATATGCTATTGCTATGAGTCAAATCTCCTGTTGGTGAATCCACAAAAAGAAACTCCTGGAACATTATTTCACTAAGAGTATAAAACTTTACTGAAAAAAAAACACATTGGCACAGAAGAAGCGAAACTAGCTCTGGGTTTCCTATGCAAAAGCAAGCATAGTTAATCCCCCCCCTTTCCCTACAGTCCAATACATCCACCAATCACTTCTGTTCATTTTGTTATGGGAAACAGCCAGCCACACTTGGACACCTACTTAGTGTGTCCTCAAAAATCCCAGCACTGCCTCATGGAAGCCGATGGTTGTTTGGATACCATTCCTCCACCCTTGCATTCCATACACCCGTCACTGTCAAGCTGTGAGTGAAGCAAAAATGTAGCTGAAAATGCGAGTCAGTCTTGATACTCTGCTGGATTTTGCACATAATATTGCCTTACTTGAGGAAGACAAGATGAAGTTAGAACAAATGATGATGGCCTTAGATGAAGAAGCAGAGAACGCTGAAAAATTGGCCTCAGCATAAGTGCCAAGACATCAAAGGTGAAGTACATGAGCTTCACAGCACAGATAAAGGGAATCATATTCAGGTTACAGAGACTTGAGGAAGTGGAAAGGTTTACCTACCTATTTGGGTGTTATCACCCAAAATGGAGATGCAGAAATGGACATCAGGTGCAGCATTGGAAAAACAACAGCTTGTTTTCCAGGTGAATAAAATCTGGCCCTCAACATCTATATCATTGAAATTTAAATTCCATTTGTTCACTCTATAGTGAGCCTGACAGCCATTTATGCCAATGAGACTTGAAAGGTGTCAACAAATATTAGCAAGAGACTTAACATCTTCCAACAAAGATGGCTTCACCAAATATTAAAGTTTCACTATTCTCACCATATTACTAGTGAAGAGTTATTCCAAAAGAGTTCCTCCAGAAAATTACATAACATTCTCGCATGCAGAAGACTCCAACTTGCAGGTCATATTTTCCACAGGAAGAACAATTGCATCCCTAAAATGACAATGAGATGGATCCCAACACACAAACACATAATGCCAAATGACCAAGAGGACAACCTTGAAATATAGGGTGAAGAATTTTCATGGAAGCCTTAAAGACTAAAGCTCACAATGGAAGATGCTGAAGTACTTGTTCATGACTGAAAATACTGGAGATTTCTTGCTGATATGCTATGTGGCATGGGAGGATCTAACACTAATAAATAAATTGCTATACTTAACCAAGAAGTACAAGAAAATCAACATAAAATACACTCTTTTGCCCACTCCCAGCAAAAATAATCTACATGGTAAAAAAAAACATTTCAATACCAAGCTTGAATCTGAAGCCAAATTAAAATGGGTTATGATAATTAAATGTAGCTTTTCATTTTTATAATTAGAATTGATCAAATTCTGCAAATTTCTTCCTAAAAAGAAAAAAAAAAAACCTCTTACATTCTAGGAAATGTAAATGTGCAGAATTGCCCATTTCATCCATTCTTAGGTATTTCCTGAAATCACCTATTTTGTTGTCAAAATTGTATTTTTTTGGATATTTTCTGAATCTTAGCAATCATTTTTTTCCCTTATACTGACTGTAACTTTTTTTTGGATTATTCATGTGAGAAATTCCAGCCTATCAAATTGATTGAATAAAGAAAATTGTGTTAAATAGCTATAAGCAATTTTATTTGGTTATGTAATGCTTCAGCAATGCTGAAGGTGAAAGAAGTTAATTCGGAGTGAGGGCAATGATTCTTAAATAGGCAATACTTTCAAAATAATCTTATAAATTCCATGCCTTTTATTGTCCAAATTTTTCATGAAAAGCACCAAATTCCTTAGATTGTCATGATTTAATGAATATAAGGCTATATCAAAGCTATGTTGTCACATTAAAAAAATGTATCATCCAGATTACTGTGCATCTTTTATATACTTGTTTTCTGTCATGAATACAATTTTCTGTTTCGTATTAAAACAAATGATAGCAGATGATTTATACCTACGTCTTCAGTTCTGCTTCAAATGATTAAAGAAGGAGATGTTTAATGGATTATTGGAAAATTAATGAGATCTAAAACATTTCATTGTTTTCTAGGAAAAATTCAAAGCTAGAGGCTTCTTTATATTCAGTATCATCTGAGCCAAACAATAAGGCTTAACAGAATGGCCACCTGGACATAGTACAAGTGTCAAATTTCACTCCCTGTATTATACTCTAGAAACAGAAAAATATGTTGTGCCTGGAAGGCGAATATGAAATTAAAGAGTTTTGTTCAGTTGTACAGCATCATTTATACATCTCACAATCAGCTATTCTGCTAGACTTTGAAATAAATTTCAATTTATTCTAGCATGCATCGGGATTCAATCAGAATGCTTGAAGTGCTTTCGTCTGATGTGTAATAGGCCTTGAGAATTTTACTATTGAAGAGGTGCACTATTGATTTGTAACTTTTCCTGGTTTTAAATGTTCCTAACTTTTTGCAGAACTTAGCTGCTAGTTTAATGACCCATTAAAGGAGGTTTCACAAAAATGTTACTTAACCAGATGATTCTTAATGGATAGGAATTAACTATCAACTCCTAATATTTGTTTGGTTCAGATTATCTTGAGATAGTGGATAATGTTTTCTGTCTATATACAACATGATAAGATATTAATAGATATAAATTATTTCCCAAGTTGTACATATTTGTATACAATATGCATTCCACTGTGAGTCATCCTTCCTTGCTTAGTGTTGTAAACCACTGAATCTGATTTATGGACTGCCTTGATATTGATATTCATTGCTGATAATATGAAAAGAATGAAAGAGTTTTTATTTATGACATTTTAAATCAGCCCAGTCTGACTCTCTTGACATGAGAAAGGATGACAAACTGACAAAGAATGGGGGAGGACATTGCAAAAAGACAGGACCTTTTTTTATATGGTATTTATGCAACTGCAGTTGCTGAAATACTTGTAGAAGCCTCTGCAATAGTTCTCTTTGGGAGAGAGAACTATTTGGGAGTATAGGATTGTTGGTGTTGTAAATGAATAATACTAATAAAGTTATATTGAGCTTAAACTCAAGTGCAGGGTTCTGGCCCTGCACTTCTGATTGGCTGTTAATGGCAGGATCGGATTGGTCCATTCAGGAGCATCTGATTGGCCATTAACAGGCCATTCCCATTGGTTAATGGAGCTAGTGCTCCAGGTTTGCTATTGATTGAATAGTTAATAAGTTGCCTATATAAGGAAGGCTATAGCAGCCCTCGAGCTGAGCTGTCACACCATGTAAATAAAGAGTTTGAAGTTCACTGTTTCTACCGGCTCATCTCCATTATTCGCACCCATGCTCCAGACTTAACACTGGTGACGAAGGTGGGATTGGATGACATCCGAGCCAACTAAAGACAACTAAGAACGTGGCTGAAGCGAACAATGGTGGAACCATGTCCGGTGGCGTAGTACCACCCGCTCCATTCGATCCAGCTCAAGAGGACCCTCACTCGGATCTTCTTTGCATCTAACAATGAAGCATGATCAATTATAATGGTTTGGCGTGCCTCTTCCCGTCTCGTTGAAGTGGCCAGTGTTTTATTTCTGTAGGAGTGGTTGTTCCATTGGTGGTTCAAGTGTTCCCAACTCACAGGACAATTCCCTGTGGTCTGGCGGTAGTTGTTTTCTCTCCGAATCGGGCTGGATCCTTGCTTGCTTCTACAGACCTTCCCAATGTGGCCTCTTTTTCCACAGGAATGTCAGAGCGCGTCGAGGAATTTGCAGTCTGATCGCGGGTGGTTTTCCCCACAACCCACGCATTGGTGCAGTAGTCTTCGATTCCGCTGGTTGCATTGGTCGCATTCGGACCAGAGCTGGTTGACCTCCTCCTCATCACTTTCTGATGGAGATTCGAGGTCCTCATGGTGGGCCGCTGTTGTATGTCTCTTTAGGCGAGGTGAGGTATCGTTGGCGAGTTGACGAAGCGGTGCATTGGTGTGGCGCATTCAGGCAGCCGACTTCCTGGTTTCTTCTGCTGCAGTAGCGTATTTGATGACATCGGCAAGATCGATGTCCCCTTTTGCCATGATCTTGCTCTGCGCCATTTGGTCATCTAATCCCAGAACTAATCAGTCTCTCAGAGCTTCTTTGAAGTCTGCAAACCCACAGAGGCCTCCCTGGTGCCATCTTAAAGACGGCAGGCCTGCAATTAGTCAGGAACACTGCTCGCTTTTTCCCCGTAGTGGCGTCCTTCAAGTTACTGGTCTGCAGAAACATCTGGAACCGGTCTATGTATGAGTCCCAGTCTTCTTGTGCCGGGTCAAATGGAGAGGGTGGTATGGCGCTGCCGGACATGTTTTCCGTTGTCGATGTGCCTTCAGCCACGTGCTCTGTTTGGTGCTCTGTGAGTGTTCAATCAGCTCAGATGTCTCCGCATCCCATACTCGTCGCCAGTATTAAGTTCTGCGCATGGGTGTAATGAGCGGAGACGAGGCAGTGAACAGTGAACTTCAACTCTTTTTAAGCATACTGAACAGAGCAAAACCCTAGGGCAGCAGCAGCCCTTTTATAGGGTTGGCTGCTGTCCTATTAGCCAATGAGGAACATGGAAGTGTTAAACCCTTGAACCAATGAGAGTTGGCCCGTTAACAGCCAATCAGATTTCCCAGAAGGGACCAATCCGATGTCGCTATTATCGGCCAATTAGAAGTGCAGGATTAGAACCCTGCTTTTTGTTAAGGTTGTTAAAACTTTATTAAATGCCGTTCTAAATAGATGGATATTTATTAGTTCATAACAATATCCCCTTCTGGAGGTAGTCCAGTGTTTAGAATGCAGCCTTCCATCCTTCTGAGGTCAGTGAAATGAAGACCCAGATGGGGGCAATATGCTAACTCTATAAACCACTTAGAGACAACTACAAAACACTGTTAAGCAGTATATGAGACTAAATGCTATTGCTATTGCTATTCTGTCTTGTTTTGTCAAGAACAAATATATCTCTTAGCAATTCCTTGTAAGTTTATTTTTCTTACTGGCTTTCTTTGTACCTGTTTCAAATGTGGGCTTTGATGGTTAATGCAATATAATGGAAATAATATTTATAATGATACAACCTAAAATTATCATTTTTCTTTTTTCTTCTTCTTCCTCTTCATTTTTTTACATCTATACCACATTGCTGATCCTTATGCAACTTTCATTCACTATTATATCGAGTGTATTTTTCATGTATACTGTAGGACTTGTCTATTTCAGGCAAGCCAGTTTGGTATGGTGGTTAAGCAATCAGACTATAAACCAGACAATTGTGAGTTCTAGTCTTACCAAGGCCAGCTGGATATCTTGATAAGACACTGTCTCTGCCCTAAGGAGGATATGGTAAACCATTTTCAATGTCTTAAGACCTACTTGAATTTTTGCTCTGCCTTTAATGGTGTTAATCATCCTAGTATATCTCAGGTACAAACAGATTGTATTTCTTTCAAGGGAATGGCTATTTCTTTAGAAATAAGAATACAGAAATATCTCTGATTTCCACTAAACTATTTTTTCTGTGTGATATTGCTAGGGTTTTATTTTTAATTTCCCTGTCAATTGTATATAATTTAATCTTTATTCATACTTCATGCAGAGTTCATAATCTTTGCTTTAAAATATTATAGAGAATAGGTTCTATGGAATAGCCTGGAAACCTGCAATATTCTGATAGCATAGTTTGTAGTGGATCTAACTTTTGCTTGAAGCATTCAATTTTGCACTGTATTTTCTTTGTTAATCAAGAGGTCTTTATTTCCGCCAACATCAAATGTTTGCATTTTGGATAGTTAGATAGATTTTTTGACAGTTTATATTTTTAACAACAGTGTTTGATTTTATTTATAGGAGTAGAGGAAGGGAAAGAAGAATTTAAAACCTCTAGCCATATATCTCTATTGTGAATAAACAGGAGGTTACATTATTGCATATAGAGTTTTCATTTTTATCATTTTAGTAAGGTGACATTTATTTTTCTTACCTTACTAGATAAGAAGCAACAGTTTCACTGGTTTTGCAAACTACCAGGTAATCGGTACCTCATAGTTAATATTGATATTTCACACATATAAAATTTCTTCTTCTTTGAAAATAAAAATAAAAATAATACTGTTTTTTATATAAATCTAAAGGAAATAGTTGAAACAAATGTAGAATACTTTGAGGGAGATAAATCTGCTGTCCCAGTCAAGCACATGCACACACCACAGGTGTTAGGAGTCTTTATTAAGGCTTCCAAGGCTCAATTGGGATTCGGCAGCAATTCCCTGTGCCAGCACAAGCTCAGCCCCAATGAGTTCCACAGGCTACTCAAATGAAGCCAACACTGGTCTTCAAGGCAAAGGCAAGTCCAATCCACTAGGGAAAAGAAAGTTCCCAAGACAAAAGCAGATTTCAAGGCAAAGGCAAGTCTACAAGACAAGGCAAGTCCACAAGCAAAAGCAAGGCAGGCAAGGGAAGGGAAGGGAAAATCCATAGGACAAAGGCAAGGCCACAGCTGAAGAGACACAATCCAAAGTTCAAGGTAAGAATACACTGCACATTGTTCCCAACATCATTTTACTCTACTTCCTGAGCTAAATAATGCTTCCTAGTGCAGCTCATTAAGAGCAACAAGTCTACCTGACTGACTTCCTTTATGTCTGCCTCCTCTCAGCACTACATGTTCTCATATCTGAAGGAGGAGGTAGTTCTTGATCTCCACTCACCAGCTACAGCTTCTCCTGTCTCTAGCTCAGACAGCTGCTCCTCTGGTTGCTTCCCTGTGCTTGGTCCTTCCACTCCTGGCTCATAGCCCTCAGCTGCCAGCTCATCCTCCCCTGAACTAGCATCCTGAGACATATCTTTACATTAATATTTCAGGCAAGCATTACATTAAATTAATATATTTTGTTGCAATACTGTAATACATAGTCTTATTATACCTAATGCATTTCCCTAATACCCTCAGAAACAAGAATCTTACTGAATCACAGGTCAAATTCTTATAGTGCTACATATATTTAATCTACTTGGACTCTCATCAATGGAGATAAAAGCAACTTCCTTCTTCAATATTCAACCTTTGATATTCTGCAAAGGAAAACTGATAATCGATTATATTGTGCTTCTTATCCGGGCTAAATTTCATTTCACCAGTTAATCAAGGGACCTTTTTTCCTTTGAAGTAATGTTCAAATAATAAATGATGATCTATTGATTATTTATCTGCATAATCATAACTTGAAAAAGTACTGAGCTTCTCTGGAACATGGATAGTTTACATAATCTTGATAGGTTTATAGTGCTTTTAACAGCTATGTGTCAGGCAGAAATATAGCATTTAAAAACTCTATTTAGAGATGTGTGTACTGAAACACTCACTGTGTACAGGCTCTGGTTAAATCATACTCATTTGCCTTTTCCTCCTCAGCATTTCTTCTCAGTTTTATACAATATAAAAGTGAATCTTTAGGAATAAATATTGGTTTCCACATCAAGGACAATCTTCTGTGATGTTCTGAATTTAGACAATAAATCAGAAATTATCTTAGGCTTAAACTCCAATGTTTTTGTAATGATGACAGCTCCTTGCAGGCATTGGGGATGAGACATGACTTTGCTAATACAAAACCTATTAGGTTTTGGTTGGTTGGTTAGCTTGCTTGATTGTTTTTTGTACATCTAAAGTTTTACTAGAAAATTAGATCATTATGATGAAATATGCACTGTCAAATTTCACAGAGAACTGTGCAAGGATCATTCATTCCCCAGGAAAGAATAATGCTACAAGAAAGGTACAGATAGAAGTATATCAAATATCAATAGTTGAAGCTGAAGTATATCAAATGATATTAATGTGATGTTTTCAGATTACTTTTCTTTGAACATATCATCTAGGAATGTGGACACTGGGGAGGCACCTATCAATGCCTCATAAGCAAGCTGTGTATTTCCCTGGCTTTCATAATCCCCCCAAAATGTGCATTTGAGCTATCGAGGTACAATTAGCATCCCCATGTCTTTTCTATTTCACCTATGTCAGTGTTTTCCTAACTTTAAAAAATAAACATTTTCCTGGAACTGTACATCTACCATGTGAATTCAGGAAAAATGCAGCTTCTTTAAGGACAATGTGCATATCCATGCCTAGTTTTGATGCCCCACTAGCGGCCAAATCCTGCCATGAAATCCTTAACAGCAGCCAAGTAATATTTTGCCAAGGAATTTGTCTGAGGCTCTTCCCATTTACCTGTTCCCAAGCTTTTCAGTCACATTGCATGCACTGTTTACACTGGACTCTCTGTCTGACTCTTTCTGTCTCTGTCCCTCCCTCCCACTCCAAACCCCAGTGGAAAACAATATAAATTGGATTGGATTGTATCATTTCCTAAGGAAAATGAGCAAGATGATTTCTAAGATAATTTCTGATTGCTGTCAAGATTCAGGATGTTATAGAATATTGTCCTTGAAGTGTAAGCTAATATTCAATGTTCCTAAAGAGGCTTCCTTTTCCCACTACTTCGTATAAAACAGAAAGGGAGGGAGGGAGGGAGGGAAAGGTTTGCCACAAACATCAAGGGAGGCTGAAACCATATCTGCCAACCATCTTGTCTACAATGTGCATATATTAAAAGCTAAGGATAATCCCCACACTTGAATTAAACATTCTACATTCTTAGAATTGAGTTGAAAGAAGAAGTTGTGAGTAGAAGACCTACAGACTCCTTAGCTGGACAACAAGGATCAATCAAGAGATTCATCCTGATTGGTAGCAACCTATATTAACTATAGGAAACTTGGGAGGAGAGTTTTAAATTATTAATAGACATATTCCACAGTACATTGTTTGCCGTTCTAAATAGATGGATATTTTTATCATAGTCCAAGAAGCTATAAAAATAAAATATTCCATACACAAGACAACAATTTATCACTTTATATAAACAGAAGATCAAAAAAGTAATGAAAGGTTACTGGAAATAATAAATGAATGAAGCAAGAAGACTAAATAAAAAGTGTATCAATGAAGTGTAATTTAAACACTATTGTCCTTAAACAAGAGCAAAAATGGGGTATATTGTTAAAGGAAGAAGAATAAATTGGATTGGAAAGGAGAAAATGGAAAATTGGAGGAGGAAACTGAAGGTTTGAACGAGAATAGGATATATTTAAAATATATTCAAAACAGGGCATTTCAATGCTTTTATACCTTCAGTCAGTGAAGTCCTTGTATATTTTTAACCAGTATACCATTTCTTGTTTACAAGGGTTGCCCTTTGCTTCATTGTCTGGAAACTGAGCAGTTGTTGACTGAGGACAGAATCAAGTCTTTGTCCTGAAAACCAGAGGTCCAGTTTATCCCTACAGTAATTAATTTTAATAGAATAACAGAGTTGGACGGTACCTTGGAGATCTTCTAGTCCAAATCCCTGTTCAAGCAGGAGACCCTTGTATTCCATTCAAGTGACAGTCCATTCCCTTCTCAAAAAACTCCAGTGATGAAACACTTCTGAAGGCAAGCTGTTCCATGGGTTAATTGTTCTTATTGTTATGAAATTTCTCCTTAGTTCTAGGTTGCTTCTCTCCTTGATTAGTTTCCATCCATTATTTCTTGCTTTGCCTCCTGGTACTTTGGAAAATAAGTTGACCTTTCTTCTTGGTAGCATTCCCTCAAATATTAGAACAATGTATAATGTCACCCCAGTCCTTCTTTTCACTAGACTAGACATACCCAATTCCTACAACTATTCTTCATATATTTTAGCCTCCAGACCTCTAATCATCTTTGTTGCTCTTTTCTGCACTCTTCCAGAATCTCAGCATCTTCTTTATAATATGATGACCAAAACAGGGTGCAGTATTCTAAGTGAGGTCTTATTAAGGCTTTATAAAGTGATACTAATATTCACAATATTCACTTTATTCCTCTGTTAATGCAGTTTAGGATTGCATTGGGTTTTTTGGCTGCCGCTGCATACTATTAGCTCATATTTAAGTGACTGTCCATTAGAACTCAAAAATCCCTCTCACAGTTACTGCTATTGAGAAATGTTTCACCTAATATGGACCTGTAAAACTTGTTTTTCTTGCCCAACAGTAAAACCTTTCTTTTCTCTATATTACATTTCATTTTGTTAGATTTGTTTTTGGATTTTTCTTCTATAATGCACAATCATGCAAACTTATGTGGTCATTTTTAACTGGGGAACAATACTGAAAAATTAAATGTACATTTTGAAAGATAATTCATTTTTCAAGAATTGCTCCAAAAGTAAAAAAAAAAAAAAAAAAACTAGGTCTACCCACATCACACCACATCAGAGACTAAATTTCTCCTTCAGCCCTTTTCTAGATGGATATTTGCCTTTGCAAATCATGAGTTTTTTCACCAAAATTGGCATTAATTTAGCTTTCAGGGAAGCACTTCTCAGAATCAGCAAACTTCATCTTCCTATGTATATTATGGGGAACAAAGCACTGTGACCTTAAAGGATCATCTAAAAGATTTTGAAGTCCTTTAATAGAAGTTTTTTGATATGAATTAGTGCAATATAGCATTGTTCCTCTTCCCACGGTTTGAGGTACATATCACTGAATTCTAGGAACCAAATGGCAAATAGGACCTTCAGAGAATCGGCTTTGATACAGCTATATTATCTCTTCTAATTAGTTTCCAAAATGAGAAGCATAACTGCTAGACCCTGTACAGTGAAAGTGCAAGAAATAGATTTTTTCCCCATGCTAAAACATTTGTTTAAGAAAAATTAGAACTGTAAGAAATAGAGATAAAAGCCTCACCCGCGACATATTATTAGAGGTTTGTTCATCGAAAGGCAAAGCTATTTGATTTGGACCATTAAGCAGAGCAATCTAAATTGCTCTTATGCTGCTTGTAAGGAAATCCATTTCATCAGATTCTTTCTTCTTGGTGTGTCAAAAGAAAAAGAAGGGAGGAGAGGAATTAATGAGCAAAACATTGATGCTGTCATGTAATAGAAGGCCATTTGTTTTCTCTCTGCTGAATCAATCTTTGAATAAGTATCAATTCCATATTTAAACCCTGCAGAGCTGTGTGGCTCAAGGAGACTTTGCTTATTTCTCATGTCTGGAAAATCATGTCTCCCTTCTTCAGTTCAAAATCAGTGGAGGACATTTTTTTAACCTAGGAACACACACAAAATGATTTTATTTCTGATAGTGTGAATGTAGGACAATGTGGATACTCCAAATATTTTATTAGGCAATATTATACAAGCCTAACTTATATTTAGTAAGTGATTCATGGACATGCTGCCTTCTACATATGTTACAGCAATTTAAAAGCTAGTTAGCTAAGATTTAATTCATTTAGAGTGTCTGTTAAACTACATTTTGAAACAACTTCCTGGCTCAGCTTGGCATAACTGTTCTGAATGTACAGACTGACAGGCTTGTAAATCCAGAGCCAAGATTTGTATTTATCAGCAAAATTTACTTCAGACAGACTTAATCAATGATTTCCACAGTCAGGTGTATATCTCATTTGCATCCATGTTGACACTTTTTTGGTCCTAACTCTTTATCTCTGTTCATTGCCAACATCAATTAAATAATAGGCTTTTTTTTTTTTTTTAAAGCTCCTTCAATTCATTCCTGGCTTAAAGATATACCGTTAGAGTTTCCCATTAAAAATAGCAGTTATATTCAGTAAGATACCATATCATGTTACAAATTTCCTTCCTTTCTCATTTTCTACAATATTACAAACTTTTTGACAAGCAGCATTGAGGAAGGGAAGAACCACTGCCAATGGCAAAAGGAAATACTCTTCAGGCAAATAGTCTCTCTTTTTTTTTCATATCCAGAGGTAGGCTGCCCTTTTGTTGACAAGGGGTTCACTGGTTGTGAGCATGCACTCGCCGCTTTGAGGCTGCAATGCAGGCAACTAATTGACTCAAGCAGCCCCAGTGAGTACAATAGGGAGGTGCAGAACTCACCTGGGCAGCCTGGGCAAGGGAAAAGTTAGTTATTTAGGGAAAGCATAGCAAAAGGGTGGATGGGCAGGCCCAGCCAGAGAGCACAGCAAGGAGTTCACCTGAACTTCGCTGACTGTCCAGCAGCTCATCACTGTTTATAACTAGGAACTTTTGTTGGTTCACCGAACTGGGGACAATCGTGTGTGCAGCCTTTGCAAGAAATCATCAGCTGTGTCACCTGGACAGCTGACAAGTGCTGTGCTCAGGTGCGCAGCATTTGAAAATCCTCTTGTTTCCTGCTTTTTCAGCCTCAACTGTGCCGCACAAAGCAGCTGAGGAGGGAAAAGCAGGGAATAAAGGACAGCCTAGATCCAGGCAGGTGAGTGGGCCAAACACCGAACCGGTTCGGTGTCAGCTACTCTTCATAGGTTCAGGTTCTATAGAACCAGGGCAAACCAATAGCATCCCACCCCTAGAAAGGTAAAATTTCACTGAATAATCAGGTCTTTGTTTAGTCTTTGTGACTTTACAGCATCCTCAGCCACATATGAATCCAAAACACAATTTAGGGGATGGATAGATTGCAAAGCATCCATAACACTGTTCTCCAACACTTTAGTGCTGGTTTCTACCCAAAATTTGCCACCAGTTGATTCATTTTGTCCAGTGGTAGAACCAACTACATCTCACTTGCTTCTGGGAACAGTCTTTGGCTGACATTTCTTCTGACTTAAAAGCTACATGCCTGGGTAGTAATTCTGTTTTAACCAAGTGATCCTGATGTTAATTCACAGCTGTTTGTCAATATTTGCTTGACATGTGTATTTATGCTGGCCCCAAATTATATTTCTGAGGCACTTTTCCAAGAATTTTTCAAATTGACAATTTTCTTCTCTCCTCCTGTGCTGAGTGAATATATAATCTATTGGTATTACAGTAGAGTATCATATAACAGCTTTGGCCTAATTATATATAGGGTTCTATAAATATTACATGATTGATAATAATTTCTTCTAATTTACTGGCAACAAATCCTATCACATATTACTTGCACTGATTATGCAAGCAGTGGAAAAAGATGGTTTTGTTTCAGGCCAACCACATACAATTACATAAAGAGAGGTGGTTGCAAACTTTATTGGGAAATTTGTGAAGCAAATAAGCAGCAAACGAAATATGAGTGCAAACTCACACACATTAGAAAAATCAGGTCCAGAAATATCCAGCAGGCTTGCCTTGAGAGAGTTGAAATTCAAAATAGCAGACACAAGATTAGTCAAGTGTAGTTCAAATGTCAGCCTTCAAGACTCCTTTTCTTTCTCTCACATCTTTCATCTGCCATAGTAATAGGGGAGGGTGAAATAATTGGGCCTTGTGGGGGTGGGAAATGTGCTGGAGGTTTTAGAGAATGAACTGTATAACTTGGGGAAAACTTTATTGTTTATGCTTACTTGCTTGCTTACTGTGCAACTGCAGTTCTTTATCAAAATAGGCCAAGGTCAACAGCCAGATGTCTGCATCACCACCTGAAGATGCCCCACATGACATTATACACATCTTTGATTGGATGGACCATTTGAACTATGGAAGGTGGGAACATTGGCATCACTTTGTATATGTGTTTTTTGCGCGTAAATTCTCAGATCTAGAATTCCTTTGATGCTACCACTTGATTTCCAGTAAAAGTTTCTTTTCTCTATAATAATGGAATCTCAGATTGTCTTCCTGAGATTTTGAATGGAGCACCATCTGACACTAAGAGTCCATCTGTTGTAGAAAGGTCATCCACTGGAATTGGTCTAGAGTCATAATCATGAGAATTCAAATCAGAATTCAAGGCATATCAAATCTGGATAAATGAAGGGTTGTTTCCAATGTAGAGTTTGTGCTTGCTGTTCCATTTTAATAGAAGCAGTCCTGATGTAGTTCATTTAGTGGAGTGAGACTCCTTCCATACAAGCAGTCTCACAGAACCCCTTTGATTTACTTTCTTTACAGCCTGCCTTCTGTTGGCTGGGGATGATAATTCTATGCCCTCACTTTTAGAGAATAATGGCAGCTGTGTTTCTTGGTTGCTTGCCAGGCCCACATCCTCTGCTTGTTCAGACAGGAGTCCATCTGTTTGTCCAGCTATTTGTCATCTGTCAGCATTTCTGGAGCTCTGAGTCTGAGCCCACCATGACAAAGACTTTATAATCTAAATCTGATACTTCAGAACTGGTTGTGTTACATGAGTAAATACACTGCTCAAAAAAATAAAGGGAACACTTAAACAACACAATGTAACAATCACACTTTTGTGAAATCAAACTGTCCACTTAGGTAGCAATACTGATTGACAATCAATTTCACATGCTGTTGTACAAATGGAATGGACAACAGGTGGAAAGCAGAGGCAGTTAGCAAGACATCCCCAGTAAAGGAGTGGTTCTGCAGGTGGTGACCACAGATGCCTTTTCAGTTCCTATGCTTTCTGGCTGATGGTTTGGTCACGTTTGAATGCTGGTGGTGCTTTCACTCTAGTGGTAGCATGAGACGGAGTCTACAACCCACACAAGTGGCTCAGGTAGTGCAGCTCATCCAGGAGGACAACTCAATACAAGCTGTGTCTATCAGTGTAGTGTCCAGAGAAGACAGGCCAATGTACCACCAGAAGACAGGCCAGTACATCAGGAGACATGGAGGAGGCTGTAGGAGGGCAACAACCCAGCTTCAGGACCACTACCTCCACCTTTGTTCAAGGAGGAACAGGAGGAACACTGCCAAAGCCCTGCAAAATGACCTCCAGCAGGCCACAAATGTGCATGTGGCTGATCAAACGGTCAGAAACAGATTCCATGAGGGTGGTATGAGGGCCCAACATCCACAGGTGGGGGTTGTGCTTACAGCCCAACACCGTGCAGGATGTTTGGAATTTGCCAGAGAACACCAAGATTGGCAATTCACCACTGGTACCCTGTGCTCTTCACAGATGAAAACAGGTTCACACTGAGCACATGTGACAGATATGACAGGGTCTGGAGATGCCATGGAGAAGGTTCTGCTGCCTGCAACATCCTCCAGCATGACCAGTTTGGCAGCGGGTCAGTAATGGTATGGGGTGGCATTTCTTTAGGGGTCTGCACAGCCCTCCATGTGCTCACCAGAGGTAGCCTGACTGCCATTAGGAACTGAGATGAGATCCTCAGACCCCTTGTGAGACCATATGCTGGTGGGGTTGGCCCTTGGTTCCTCCTAATGCAAGACAATGCTAGATCTCATGTGGCTGGAGTGTGTCAGCAGTTCCTGTAAGACGAAGGCATTGATGCTATGAACTGGCCCATCCGTTCCCCAGATCTGAATCCAATTGAGCACATCTGGGACATCATGTCTCACTCCATCCACCAACACCACATTGCACCACAGACTGTCCAGGAATTGGGGGATGCTTTGGTCCAGGTGTGGGAGGAGATTCCTCAGGAGATCATCTGCCACCTCATCAGGAGCATGCCCAGGCGTCGTAGGGAGGTCATACAGGCACGTGGAGGCCACACACACTACTGAGCTTCATTTTGACTTGTTTTAACAACATTACATCAAAGTTGGATCAGCCTGTAGTGTTTTTTTCCACTTTAATTTTGAATGTAACTCCAAATCCAGACCTCCATGGGTTGCTAAATTTGATTTCCATTGATAATTTTTGTGTGATTTTGTTGTCAGCACATTCAACATTCAACTATGTAATGAAAAAAGTATTTAATAAGAATATTTCGTTCATTCAGATCTAGGATGCCTTATTTTTGTTTTTCCCTTTATTTTTTTTGAGCAGTGTATATAGAGATCCACAAAAGAAAGAAATTTGAAAGAGCAGATATTGTCTGGCATAGTTTAAATAACCAAACTACCAAACTATTTTGTTCAATTTAATATTATTTTTTTAGTTGCTATAAATACCACGTGAAAAAGTATTTGCTAGTTTTTAAGATATCAGCATAGAACCAAGAGACCAAGAGTTCCAGTGCTGTCTTAGGCACGAAGCCAGCTGGATGACTTTGGGCCAGTCACTCTCTCTAAGCCCTAGGAAGAATGAAATGGTAAACCTCTTCTGAAAATCTAGCCAAAACACCTGCAGAGATTTGTCCAATCAGTCATCAGCTATCAACACTGGAAGGGAAGGATAAAGATAGATATTTGTGAATAATTGTCTATATGTGATTTCTTTTATGTAAGAATTTTTGTCACCAAAAAATTAAAATAATTGATTAAGTGCTTCCTCTATTTCATCACACTTGAATGTTCTTACATGGTTTGGTCCACTACAAACTCTTTTTTCAAATGAAAGATTGTAGTACATTATCAAAAGAATCAGAAAATGCAGACAATTGCCTATTAAATATGATTAAATGGAAATAAACCTTTCCTGGGTAGCACAATTACAGTATTTTATTAACTTTCCATGTTAAGTTAAGCTTTTCACACACACACAGACACACACATAGAGAGAGACACACACACAAAACATGGGGATTAAAGCTAGATAAATTAGCTTTGAAATGTTGAAGAAACATCCCATTTAACACTCCTTTCTACTGTTTGGCTGCAATAATGAACATGGAATTTCCTGAAGCCTCATTTCACATAATGGGGAAGATTAAAAAAAGTAGATTGTGATTTAAATATTTAAATTTAACACTGTAGTGTTCTGAAAGAAACTTTGAATTTGTGCTTTTCAAGAATACATATCATTTCTATACCTTGGAACGAACAAATATGAAAAAGAAAGGAGTGCTCAATATAGCTTGAGCAGTGATGTCTGTGGGTTTCTAACACAAGAATGCATCAAGAAATTTTAACATTTAAATCACAGTCTACTTTGGGAAATGTTTAGAACTATATTGAAGTAATGATAAGCAAAATAGACAAAAACTTTTGATGTACTTGAGAAACTACAACTAGTAAAGACAGCCATTACATTTTTCAGTTCTAAGGGATTCTTGCTGTCCAATAAATATTTTTTCCATATCAATTCCCCTTCTGTCACAATTTCTTCTATCCCTTTTTTCTACTCTCACAAACTTTGATTGTACTTGTACAAGCTTTTTTTTCATTGTTACCAATCCCTGCCCCCAGTTTCAGCTTGTACCTTTCTGGAAACAATTTCACTTTATTCTTGCTCTTTTATTAATTCTCTTTGCTCAAATTCTTAACTTGTATCTGCCCTGCTTCTGTCTATCTTTCATCATCCTACTTCCTTGTTCCCATCAGTTATAAGAGATTTGTGTCTCAGTTAAACTGATTAAATCTATGTGATAACAATCTGTAACTAATCTTTTTTCATTCCTCAGATTCTGAAAACGTGGTACTCAAAGAGGTTAGCTACCTTATTTATTCTACAATTCTTGAATTATAGTATAAAATATGAGGAAGCAGTATTTGATATCATCTAAAGGAAGGGTGGAAAACTTTGGCTATCCAGATATTGCTGAACTGGCTCCTGAAAATGGCCAGTGTTGAGCAATGCTGTGAGGCATTATTCAACATCAACAAGAAGACCATAGGTTCATAACTCCTGCAAATGATGGATTCAATTCTATCAACATTTATTTGGAAGAGTCCTCATTCATCACACTGAGGTTTACTTCTGTATAAAATCAAGTTGAAGTAAGCCTCATTTGAATAAATTGAATTTCTTTCTTAGTAACTATAATGTAAAGATAGCTAGGTTGTTCGGTATGTGCAGTGAATTCCCTATTTCTACTGACTTGCCTAATGTGAGTTTTATAGAAGCATCCAACCAAAATGTTGAACTAACATGTAATGGATTACAGAAAACCAAGTTTATTTACCTTGTCTAAAAAGGGATGCCGGAAGAAGTTATAAGCTAAGTAAATCAACAGTAGAGTGTATTTATTCTTGATTTATTTCCAGTATTTATGCTCTGCTTAAAAGATTGTTGGTGCAGTTAAGAGATCCTTCCCATAAATATGCAAACACAGTCTCATACAGCTTAGTGTTCCAATGAACCTGGAGATAAATTAGTTCCTGGTAATGCTGAAACATCTCTAAATTAAACAGATAAACAAAATGAACAGAGAGGGAGTTGCTTACACTGTCCTTGTAAACTGTATTTGGGAAAACGACAGGGGTTGATGAATATGAAACTTTATAGATGTTTACAAAGCTATTGTCCAGGCATTCTTGAAAAAATCAAGGTTGACCATCTCATATATTTTGGTGCGCTTTTCTTATATACAAAAAACCATCAGGGAGATGAATACAGAACCCAATAGTACAGTGGAAAAGCAATTGGGCAAACATGCTTTAAATTAAGAATGCTTTCAGAAATAGAAGTGTTAATAGTTTATTTTTTATCAATTAGCAAAATAGAAAGTAAATGAACAGAAGAGAAATCTAAATAAAATCAATATTTGATGTGGCCACCCTTTGGCTTCACAATAGCCTCAATTCTTAAACTTTAGCACTTTGTCAGAGATTTTGTAGAATTAGAGTCATGTGTATGATTAACCATTATACCAAGCAGGTGCTAATGACTATCAATTGCATACATATGTTGAAAAATAGTCATTAACTGAAACAGAAACAGCTGTGTAGGAAGCTTAAAACTGTGTGAGGAACAGCTAAACTGCTACTAAAGTGAGGTTGTGGAAGATAGTTTCATGTCAGAACTAAGCACAGGAATAAGACAAGGTCTTATACAACATCAGCAAGGTTTCTCCAGGCAAAGATTTCAAAGCAGACTGGAGTTTCAAGATGTAGACACAGTGATCAGCCAAGGAAACTTAATGTAGCAGATGAAAGACACATCATGCTTAATTATCTTTGACATCAGAAGATGTCCAGCAGTGCCATCAATACAGAACCGACAACAATCAAAGGGACCCATGTACCCCTATTTACAGTCCAGAGAAATCTGACTAGAAGTGGTCTGCATGCAAGAATTGTGACCAAAAAGCTATATCTCCAATGTGGAAACAAGACCATGTACAATTGTGCAGAAAAACATAGCAACTAGCTACAGAAAAATGGTTGCAGATGCTCTGGATTGATGAATCAAAATTTAAAATATTTGGGTGTAGCAGGATACAGCTTGTTTGCCAAATGGCTGGAGAGCAGTATTATAATGAATATTTGCAGGCAACACGGAAGCATGGTGGAGTTTCCTTGCAAGTTTGGGGATACATTTCTGCAAAAGGAGTTAGAGATTTGGTCAGGATCAATAGTGTCTTCAGTGCTAAGAAATACAGGTGGATACTTATCCATCATATTGAACCATCAGGGAGGCATGTGATTGGCCTCAAATTTATTCTGTAGCAGGACAACAACCCCAAACATAGAGTCAATGACATTAAGAATTTTCAGTGTGAAAAAGAACCAGAAGTACTGCAAGTGATGATTTGGCCCCCACAGTACCTTGATGTCTATATCATCAAGTCTGTTTGGGATTACATGAAGAGATAAAAGTATTTGAGGCAGTCTGCATCCACAGAAGACCTGTGGTTAGTTCTCCAAGATGTTTGGAACAACTTTGAAGGAACCTTCCAAGTTCCTTCAAAAACTGTATGCAAGTGCACCTAGAAAAATTGATGCTCTTTTGAAGGCAAAGTGTGGTCACACTAGATATTGATTTGATTTGGTTTCTCTTCTCTTCATTTACTTTCCATTTTGTTATTTGATAAAAATAAACTATTAATACTTCTATTTCTAAACAAATTCTTAATTTACAGTATTTTGCACCACTGCCTAACACTTTTGTTTAGTACTGTACATCTCAAACAGAAGACCATAGGAAAGAGCTGTTCTTACTGTGAAATAATGCCCCCAAGGCAGAGGTGGTCAGCAGTTTCTGACCAGTTCTGGAGAACCAGTAGCAGAAATTTTGAGTAGTTTGTGTTGTGTATGCATAAAGATTAATAAAGTGTGAGCTTGGAGTAAGTGCAGGCTTCTGGCCCTGCACTTCTGATTGGCTGTTAAGCAGCCGGACCAGATTGGCCCATTCCGGGGAATCCGATTGGCCCTTAACAGAGAGTTCCTATTGGTTATAAGAGCTAGCGCTCCTAGCTCGTTATTGGTTAAAAGTTACAAAGTTTGCCTATATAAGGTGGGTTTAACTGCTATTGTGCGAGGAAGTCACAATGTAAATAAAGAGCTGAAGTTCACCGTTCAGAGGCTTGTCTCCATTCTTTCTCACCCATGCTCAAAACTTAACACTGGCGACGAAGGTGGGATATGGAGAAATCTGAACCAACGAAACTTTGAAGAACACCGAGCATGTGACAGATGACACCAACAATGGAACCATGTCCGGTGGCATCATACCACCTGCTCCGTTCGATCCAACACAGGAAGACTGGGAGTCTTACATGGATCGTTTCCAAATGTTCCTAGAGACAAACAACTTAAAGGATACCACAGCCGGGAAGAAACGGGCGGTGTTCCTAACGCATTGCAGTCCAACCGTATTTAAGATGGCTAAAGCACTAGCCAAACCCCAAGAAGTGAAGGCCAAAGATTGGGACGACCTCGAAACTATCCTATGAGACCATTATGCACCGACTCTGACTCGGTACTCATGCAGTATAATGAGACTTTGCCGTCAGTTATAACCTGTGATGCATCACCTTTCGGGGTAGGTGCCATTTTGAGCCACATACTGCCTAATGGGAATGAAGCTCCTGTTGCATATTTTTCAAAGACACTTTCAAAAACTGAGCGAAACTATGGACAAATCGATAAAGAAGCCCTCGCAATTGTCTCAGCTGTGAAAAGATTCCACGAATACGTGTATGGCCGGGCTTTTACTATTGTGACTGACCACAAACCATTATTGGGGATAATAGCCGGAGATAAGCCGACTCCCTACATATTATCCACTAGGATGACCCGATGGTCAGAATTCTTAGCTGCTTATAACTATCGGCTACAATACTGCCCGGGGAAAGCCATTCCCCATGCCGACGCATTGAGCCGAGCACCGCTTCCAGAGACTCTCGACGATCCTGCACCAACGGTAACCACGTTGCAAATCGAAGCGCTCAACTCGCCACCACTAACCGCCCGAGATATTGCGAGAGAAACCAAACGCGACCACACCCTAGCATGAGTCCTAGGCTGGGTAGAACGCGGATGGCCATTGGACCAGTTATCAGATGACTTCACACCATTCAAGACTCGACAAACCGAGCTCTTCTCCCAGAAAGGCTGTGTCATCTGGGGTGATAGAGTCGTTATTCCAGAATGACTCCAGAAAGCGCTGCTGAGAACCTTGCACGATGGCCACCCTGGCATTGTGCGAATGAAAGCCCTTGAGCGAAGCTACGCATGGTGGCCGGGCATTGACAAGCAAATCGAACAGTGGGTTAAAGCTTGTCCCAAATGCCAAGAAGTCAGCAACGCCCCAACAAAAGCCATGCCTACTGAATGGGAGACACCACATGGACCCTGGTCCCGAATTCACCTGGACTTCGCGGGGCCAAACAAAGGCCACATCTTCCTGCTTACCGTCGACGCCTACTCGAATTGGCTCAAAATCCATCACATGATGACTACGACCTCCGAGGCGGTTATCAAAATCTTAAACAGACTATTTGCAACCCACGGATTACCAGACGTCCTGGTATCCGATAACGGCCCTCAATTTACCACACTAGCGTTCGAGCAGTACCTCGCTGACCGCGGCATTCGCCATGCGCTCACCTCGCCTGCGCACCCTGCGACCAATGGCAAAGCAGAACGCATGGTCCAATTTGTGAAGAAAACCTTGCAGAAGGTAGACTATGACAACATTGACGACAAGGTCAATCAAATTTTCTTCTTGCAACACATCACCCCACATAGCGTCACCAACAAAACTCCCGCCGAACTGCTAATGGGACGAAAACTCCGCTCCCACCTCGACTGGTTGCACCCAGCTTACGAACCAGAGAAACCACTAGGATCCAGCGGCCGCTGTCATATCTTCCAGGTAGGAGACTTGGTATATGCTAAAAACCTATCGGGCGACCCGTTGTGGGTGGAAGCGACAGTAGTACATGTAACCGGCCCCAGATCCTACCTTGTACAATGCCTTGATGATAAACTTTGGAAATGTCATATCGATCAATTACGATCACGGCTTCCAGCGGCCAGTCTGCAACTCCCCTATGACCAAACTGAGGGGGAGGGAGGTACGGAAGAAAATGAATTCCTAGAAAACCCGTTCGAAGGAAACGACGGTTTGATAGAAACTCAGGAAGCAGAGCCAGAGGGAGAAACGGTTGCACCTCAGGAAATTGCAGAGAATGTGGGCAACGACGTAGAAGTGAACTCTGAACCAGAAATAGTCCCACTGCCAAACAATGATCTACTTCAGCGTGATTGCAGCCAGCTGAAACAACAGAAATCAAAGAGACTAATAAGATAACCGTCCTACCTAAGGGACTATGTTACTGCGCCCTGCAAATAAGAAGCCAGGGGGAAAGATTAATAAAGTGTGAGCTTGGAGTAAGTGCAGAGTTCTGGCCCTGCACTTCTGATTGGCTGTTAAGCAGCCGGACCGGATTGGCCCGTTCCGGGGAATCCGATTGGCCCTTAACAGAGAGTTCCTATTGATTATAAGAGCTAGCGCTCCTAGCTCGTTATTGGTTAAAAGTTACAAGGTTTGCCTATATAAGGTGGGTTTAACTGCTATTGTGTGAGGAAGTCACAATGTAAATAAAGAGCTGAAGTTCACCGTTCAGAGGCTTGTCTCCATTCTTTCTCGCCCATGCTCAAAACTTAACAGTTTGGAGAACCGGCAAATACCACCTCTGACTGGAGATTTTACAGTATCCTTGCCCTGCTATGCCCACCAAGCCAAGAATACCACCACTGTGCCCAAGGCCACTCTCATCATGTGTTTAAGAAAGTTAATCCAAAAGCAAAAGTAGAGTCATACTTCCGTCCAATTTCCATATAGATCAACTACTCAAAGCTCATTTTTATGCACAATATCTAATCCCTAAAAATAAATATGGGGAGAAGACTAAGAAATAATTTAATAACTTTGAGAATTTGCTTAAAATGAGATGAGGCACTTACCCTGTTAAATTCACTAATCATTCAAAGTATAGCTGGTGGGCTGCATGTGCCTTCAAAGATCATGAATCAATGTCTGAGATACTTTTTTCCCTTTCTGTCTGGCTTGGCTTATGACACAAGCTTTGAGTAAAAGAACTCATTCTGGGGTTCAAACTGAAAAATTGGTTATTTTCAATAACCTTAGTTTTCATGTTTCAGCATTCATAATGATTCTTAGCACATCACCAGGAGAAAAAAATAGACCTACAAAGCTCATTTATCTAGCTTTGAATGATATCTTTCTTGCAGCATATGCTGACATTTCTAGGACATACAGAATTGTGTAGAAAGTGCTTTCAACCTTTAATTAGGGAGGAGACTGTGACATACAGCTTGTTTTGTTTCTGAATTCTGCCTTTTAAGGCTACTGTAAAATAGTAAAATAGTTATTACAGATTCTCACAACATGACCTTGTATACCAAAATTATGAGTGTACACTCCATCCTACTTGTGATCTGTATAACTTACCTAGAAAATTGTTTTCTTTTTTATTTCTGTGGAAACATCTTAAAAACACATGACATATGATAGTAAAAAACTAAGAGTTCAAAGAAGAGTTTAAACTGCATTAACACAGATGTTATACTTCTAAGACTGATCCCAAACCAACTACACAGTCAGATACTTAGATGGAAACCTCCGGTTAAGTTCTGTGCATCGGTGCAAGGAACGGAGACGAGGCAGTGAACAGTGAACTTCAGCTCTTTATTAATCATCATGAATAGAGGAAAAACCTAGGGCAGCAGCAGCCCTTTTATAGGACAGGTTGCTGACCTATTAGCCAATGAGAACATGGAAGTGTTAAACCCTTGAACCAATGAGAGTGGCTCGTTAACAGCCAATCAGATTCTCCAGAATGGACCAATTCAATATCGCTATTATTGGCCAATCAGAAGTGCAGGATTAGACCCCTGCTTTTTCTTTAAGCTTTGTTAAAACTTTATTTAAGCACTTTTATTAGTTCATAACACCCCTTCCCCCCGGGTTCTGTTTGAGGGGTGCGGTGACGTAATCCCTAAGATATGTAGGTTGTTTTAACTGTCTATTATATTTGCGCTGTCCCACTGGTTCCCGTCTGCAGTCCAGCTTCGGTGGGACGTTTTTGGACATATCTGGTACCGGCAGTTCCACATTTTGACTGGATGACTCGGTGCCACTAATTCTGTCATTGTTGTTGTCCTCCGATCTTTGTGGGCTAGCCTCCATTGAGATATTCCTCTGTGGCGAGGACACTCCCCTCCCTGATTCTTCTTCATTTATCGCGCCCGGTTGCTGTCTTCCTTCGCTTCTGCTTTCCACCATCTCGAATTTGGTTTCTTCGACATCTCCTCCCCCCTCAGTTTGGGAGTCACAGGAGTCGCGGGAACTGGGTTGTAGCCTAGAGCGAAGCTGATCTATATGGCGTTTCCATATTTTTCTATTGCAGGTTTGCACACGGTATGATCTGGGCCCGGTGGTTTGAATTATGGTTGCTTCAACCCATAATGGTTCACCAGAGAGGTTTTTGGCGAAAACTAAGTTGCCTACCTTGAACTCACGGCATTTTCTGCTAAATCCACAGGGTTTCTTTGGTTCGTAGGATGGGTGAAGCTGGTCGAGGTGGGAACAGAGCTTGCGTCCCATCAATAGTTCAGCTGGTGTCTTGTTGGTGAAGTTATGCGGAGTGATGTGTTGGAGTAGGAGTATTCTGTTTATTTTTTCGTCAATGTCCCCATAGTCCATTTTGTGGAGGGTTTTTTTAACAAATTGTACCATGCGCTTGGCCCTGCCGTTAGCCGCAGGGTGCGCTGATGAAGTTAGTGCATGGCGGATGCCCCGATCTGCTAAGTATTGTTCAAATGCCAGGGTGGTGAACTGGGGTCCGTTGTCAGAGACCAGAACGTCTGGCAGCCCATGTGTTGCGAATAGCCTGTTCAATTTTCGGGTGACGGATTCCATTGTACTATTCTTCATTTCGTGGATCTCGAGCCAGTTCATGGATCTCGAGCCAGGCATCCACTGTTAGGAGGAACGTATGTCCTTTAGTAGGTCCCGCAAAATCAACGTGGATGCGGGACCACGGCACCCGGGGGGGTTTCTCACTCTGTTGGAGTTGCTCTAGGTAGGGCACTGCTGACTTCTTGGCACTTTAAACAAGTCTTTACCCAGGCTTCGATCTGTTTGTTGATACCTAGCCACCACACGTAGCTTCATGCGAGCGCTTTCATACGCACGATGCCGGGGTGACCATCATGCAATGTTTTCAATACTGCTCGTTGTAACCACTCTGGGACGACGACTCTATCTCCCCATAGGATGCAGCCCTTTTATGAAAAAAGTTCTGTTTGCCAATTTTTGAAAGGGATGAAGTCATCAGGGGTTTGTTCTATTGGCCATCCTCTTTCGACCCAGCTAAGAACTCGCACCAAGGCAGGATCTCATTTGGTTTCGATTGCAATGTCTCTGGCTGTTAGCGGTGGTGAATGTAGGGTTTCAATCTGGAGTGTCGTAAGGGTTGGAGCTGGGTCGTCGACAGTTTCCGGAAGTGGGGCATGGCTCAATGCATCAGCGTGGGGAATGGTTTTCCCCGGGCAGTGTTGTAATTTATAGTTGTATGCAGCTAAACATTCCGACCAGCCAGTCATTCTAGGTGACAATATATAGGGGGTTGGCTTGTCTCCCGCTATAATCCCTAGCAAATCCCTAGTTACTGACTATGGTCAGTAACAATAGTAAAATCTCGTCCGTACACATATTCATGAAACCGTTTCACAGCAGATACAACAGCAAGTGCCTCTTTGCCGATCTGGCTATAGTTACGTTCAGCCTTTGATAAGGTCCTTGAAAAATAGGCAATAGGGGCCTCACTTCCATTTGGTAACACATGACTCAAAATGGCTCCTACTCCAAATGGTGACGCATCACATGTAATTGTTAAAGGCAGAGTCTTGTTATACTGCATTAAAACAGCATCTGAGGTTAGTAAGTGTTTCACTTGTCATGTGCTCCTCGCGGTGTCCCCAGACCCAGGTTGTTTTTTTGTCAAGAAGTCTATGTGGGGCTCAGCTACGGTCACTTTCTGGGGCAGGAAGATGTTGTAAAAGTTAATGAGCCCCAGGAAAGCTTGGAGATCAGTTCTATTGCTGGGTCTTGGGGCATTTTTGATTGCCCTCAGTTTGCCATTAGTGGGGTGGATGCCCTGTTTATTGATTAGGTACCCCAGGAACTCTACTTTATCAGTACACAGTTGACATTTATTTTTTTAACCTTAAGGTCAGAGTCTTTAAATTTCTGGAGGACCATTTTAAGACGCTTCTGTAGTATTTCTCTATTCGGGGCTGCAATTAAAACTTCATCAAAGTATTGCACAACCCCCTTGATCCCTTGCAAGAGTCTCTCCATCAAACTTTGAAAAATCCCTGGAGTCGGTTGCACTTAAAGGCACCTCGGTGCGTAACGCTCGTCTGTGCCTCTGCGGTTCTTTTATCTACAGGCAGTTGTTGGTAGGCCTGTGCTAAATCCAATTTAGCGAAGACTTTTCTGCCCCCCAGGGAATGGAGAAGGTGTTGTACCACCGGCACTGGGTAAGCATTCTGTTGAAGGGCGTGAGTAAGGGTAGCCTGGTAGTCCCCACAAATCCTTAATGATCCATCTGGTTTGATGGGTGTTACAATTGGGGTTTCCCAACGAGCGTGGTCAGTTGGTTCTAGAACACCCTGGCCTATTAATTTATCAAGTTGCTCATCAATCTTTGGTTTAAGGGCAAAAGGTACCCGACGAGGCTTAAGGCGGATGGGGGCTACTTCAGGGTTAAGGTTAAATGATATCAGGGTCCCCTTGCACTCGCCTAGTTTGTCTGCGAAAACGTCCTGGAATTCCTGGACGATGGCCTCCTCCCAGTCATCGCTTCTGGTTTGGTGAATGCCGGCTACCTCGATCCCGAGTGGGGCGAACCATTGAAGGCCTAACAAGCTAGGCTGGTCACGGTCTATGACTGTCAGTGGTAACGATGCAGTACAATTTTTGAATGATACTTGGACTTGGCTGGATCCAACGACCGGAATTCGGTTCCCCTGATAATCTTTGAGTATGATTCTTTGGGCTCTGAGGTCTTGACGCCGGACAGCAGGGATTAATTGTTTAAGAGTCTTCCAGGAAACCATCAAGAGGGACGATCCTGAATTGACTTCCATCACACATGGCTGGTTTTCGATGTTGACCTTCACTCGGATCTTCTTTGCATCTAGAGATGAGGCGTGACTGATTGTAATGGTTTGGTGTGCCTCTTCTCTTCTCGATAAAATGGCCGGTGTTTTATTTCTGGAGGAGTGGTTGTTCCATTTGCAGTTCAAATGTTCCCGACTCACAGGGTGATTCTCTGTGGTCTGGCGGTAGTTGTTTCCCCTCTGAAGTGGGCTGGATCCTTGCTTGCTTCTACAGACCTTCCCGATGTGGCCTCTTTTCCCACAGAAATGGCAGAGCGCGTTGAGGAATTTGCAGTCTGATCACGGGTGGTTTGCCCCACAACCGGCGCATTGGTGCAGTAGTCTTTGAATCCGCTGGTGGCATTGGTCACGTTCAGAACGGAGCCGGTTGACCTCCTCCTCATCACTTTCTGATGGCGATTCGAGGTCCTCATGGTGGGTCGAAGTTGTGTGCCTCTCTAGGCGAGGTGAGGTATCGCTGGCAAGTTGACGGAGCGGTGCATTGGTGCGGCGCATTCGGGTGGCCGACTTCCTGGTTGTTTCTGCTGCAGTAGCGTCTTTGATGACATCAGCAAGGTTGATGTCCCCTTTTGCCATGATCTTGCTCTGTATCATCTGGTCATCTAATCCCAGAACTATTCAGTCTCTCAGAGCTTCTTCGAGGTCTGCGAACTCACAGAGGCCTTCCAGGTTCTGGAGATCTGCAATGAAATCTGCAACGCTCTCTCCCTTCCACTGGTCCCTCTGGTAAAATTCATGTCTTCGGACAAGTGTTGGTATGGCGGGTGCATAGTGGGCCTGTAGAAGGGGTGCGAGGACGTCCCAGTCCATGGTTTTCACTTCAGCTGGTTTCGCTAGTGCCTTAGCCATCTTAAAGACGGCAGGCCCGCAATGGGTCAGGAACACTGCTCGCTTTTTCCCCGTAGTGGCATCCTTCAAGTTGTTGGTCTCCAGAAACATCTGGAACCGGTCTATGTACGAGTCCCAGTCTTCTTGTGCCGGGTCAAATGGAGCGGGTGTTATGGTGCCGCCGGACGTGGTTCCATTGTTGATGTGCCTTCAGCCACGTGCTCTGTTTGGTGCTCTGTAGTGTTCAGTTAGCTCCACATCCCACCTTCATCACCAGGGTTAAGTTCTGCGCATGGGTGCAAGGAACGGAGACGAGGCAGTGAACAGTGAACTTTAACTCTTTATTAATCATCATGAACAGAGGAAAAACCTAGGGCAGCAGCAGCCCTTTTATAGGGTTGGCTGCTGACCTATTAACCAATGAGAAACATGGAAGTGTTAAACCCTTGAACCAATGAGAGTTGGCCCGTTAACAGCCAATCAGATTTCCCAGAAGGCAATCCGATGTCGCTATTATCGGCCAATCAGAAGTGAAGGATTAGAACCCTGTTTTTTCTTTAAGCTTTGTTAAAACTTTATTTAAGCGCTTTTATTAGTTCATAACACCTCCAATATTCACAATGAGGGTAAAGTAGATCTATGCAGGGGAGGGCTGCTACTGGTTTTTCCCCGGTTTAGGAGAACCCTTAGCTAACTGGTAGCTAATTTTACGGCTGGTTCAGTGAACCAGCAAATCCCACCCCTGGCTGGCAACCTCACCCCGGCCCTCTTGCCCATTTTGGATCCCAGGTAAGTGCAGCGCCCACATGGAGGCTCGGAGAGGGGGAAAAAAGGCCTCCTGGAAGCTCCAGAAGGCAGGACATGGGACATTTCCAGCCTCCAGAAGGCCTCTGGAGCCCGAGAAGGGCAAAAACTGCCCCCCCCCCCCACCATGGTGCTGGAGGCTGACTAGGCCACATCCACCATGGCCACTCCTACCCAGCAACCAGGCAGAGAACTGGTTGCTAAAATTTTTGAAGCCCACCCCTGGATCTGTGGTAATAACTGATCCACATTTTGTTTCTATTTTTTTTTTGGGGGGGGGGGAGGAAGCAGTATTGAATTTTTCAAGATCATTTTAAAAATTGTAATGTATTTTGATTAATTATTCTTAATTGTTTTTTGGAGTGTGCTAATTAGTGCATTAAAGAACCAGTGAATAACACAATCAGGCTTTCAAATGACATCCTTGCTGAGGAATGTGGAGATCAAAATGCAAACAAATGACTATTTAGAACTGCAAATAAGTTTAAAAGGATTGCAAACAATGGCACCTCAGCATGTTCTACTGATAAAATAAAAATATTTTTCTTGAATTTATTCAGACAGATAATTCTTAAGAATCCTTTGCTTTTTGTAGATTAATGTAAGATTTACATCATTTTATATGCTATTAGCTCCTTCTCTCCCTCCTCCTCCTTCTGCTCCTATTTTATTTTAACAAATGTTTGAAAGGGTAAACGAGAAAAAAAAGAAAAAAAGGAAAGGAAAAGGAAAAAAGATTTATTAGCTGCATGAAACTGAACAAACTTTTTAAAGCAACTCTAGATAAGAACTGCATGATGTTATTTCAATAAATCACTTTAAAATTGTTATTAAAATCAAATCTATATACTATAATTAGTAAAGGAACCAATGTTGTAAGAATCATAGATGAGAATAAGCAGTAGGAGCTTCAATCTGATCTGAAATTCTTTTTCCTTATCATATTGGGAAAAACCTAATATTTTAAAACCCTGTATCAAGAAGAAGCAAACTTTAGATTTGTGTGCCAAGTTATAAAACATAAATATTGTCCAATTTAATTTAAATCTAATATTTGCATTTTTTTAATACAAAATTATTTTTACATTGATGCATGCCACCTTAGCTTAGGTTTCCATTCCTGTAAAGAAAGAATTATGTATAATTTCCACTACGAGAATCCTCACAAATATTTCCTAAAAGAGACAACTCTATTTTATTTTTAGGAATATTAAGCTTGGTAATGCCTAACCGAAAAACAGGTGGTTCTCTGAGCCTGTTTGTTGCTTGCAGATGTTTCATTACCCATCTATGTAACATCATCAGTGTGAAAGTGTCCGATTTGCTGTCTATTTATATGTAATAGCTTGCCCTGCCAGTTTTGGTTTTCTCCTTGATGGCTCTTGGATTAGATTATTGCTTTCTGCCTGATCGTTTTTTTAGTGTTAATTCCTATTTATCTGAATATTGGGTGTTGGAGGCCATACGTTTTAGTCTTTTTCTCTCCATCCTAGATTATTTTTAATTATCTCTTTTGAAGTTATGTAAATGTGATATATATATATATATATATATATATATATATATATATATATATATATATATATATATTCTGCCGAAACGTTGCTACAACTGTAAAAGCACAACTACTATGACGTGGGAAAATACCCGAACTAAGCTGAATGCCATACATGTAAGTACCCATGAAAATTTAAGAATATATATATATATATATATATATATATATATATATGTATGTATATGTGTGTGTGTGTGTGTGTGTGTGTGTGTGTGTGCCTAATGATGGGTGTACTTTGAATCCAAGGACAATCTGAAGATGTGATTATTCACACACCATCCTGGAAAAATCATATTCATTGGAACAAGAAGAGTCAAAAGAGATTGAATGAACTTGCACAAATAATAGCAAAATACTAATCTTTTGCCTTTATTCAGTTAAGTATTCACCAACCAAAATATTTTTAAAGCATAACTTTTTATTTATACATTTGTACCAGTTTCCTGGAATTTTTTCTTAAGAATATATGTTGGCTTTTTAAAAAAAATAGTTTTCATATAAACACAAAAAGAAAATAAACCTTAAGTAAAGAGAAGGGGGAAAAACAAAACAGAAACAATACTTAAAGTAAACAAGTGTGAATTATACTCTGATGGTACAGAATAAAATTGTTTCCACAATATTGGTAAAAGCTGCTTCATATGTTAATAGTGTAGACATGACTTTAATCCAGAGATTCAAATCAGGTACAGCTCAGTATTTCTTATTACAATGAAATAATCTTTTTAGCTACACATGATAAAATACAAATGATAAATCCAGAGTTCTTCATACGTCAATACATTCTAAATTTTAAATATGTGATTTAATACCATAGCCAGACTGTTAAAACCTCTATTTTTGTTCCCAACAACACACCGACTGTTATAAAAGTTCTGGGATTGATTGACTTTAGTGTACATTGTGCACTTCCCAGTCAATCCTTCATTCCAGATGAGAACAAGCACACACCACTCAGTTCATCTAGCAAAAAAATATGGATCAGTGTTTTTTAAACATAAGGTAACAAGTAATTTTTTTGACCAAGTAGATAAAAATTAAGAAAAAAGATAGACAAAAGCAGAGAGAAAGGGAGGGGGAGGGAGGGAGGGAGGGATGGAATGGGGGGGGGGAGAATATGCAAAGCAACATTTATATTTTATCTATATAAATGGTGGCATGATGGCTCAGTGGTTAAGAAGCTGGGCTAGTTGACTGGAAATGTCATCTTCCATTGGAAGATGAAACTTTTTCCAATAAACTACTTCACTCATAGCTTGGTTGTAGCAAGATTCATTTATTGTGGTTTGTTTCTTCCAACAACAGCAATAAATGGTACTCCCAAGCAAAACCAGCACTGAGAGCATCTGCCTCTCAGCACTGTTTATATCCCTCCCCACCCTTAATCACTGTCATCTCCACCCTTAATCATTGTCATCCCCACCCTAATCATTGCCTACACTCCTGTTCCCAGCAAACAGTTAATTTCTACCTCCCTGCATGCACCACCACCCCGTGATACTCCCCATCTCCACTCCTACCCCCTGTGCATATTCCCGATTAAGAGTGCCCAGGTGTTACCCCCCACGCTATGTGCACTGCCACCCCAGTCCACAAAAGCTGAAAACCCCATATCATCATGTAAATCTAATCAGCTGACAAGCTGCTCCGAAATGCTATTTGAGAGGCGGGAAGCACTGTGCCAATATGCCAGCCCAATAGTTCATCCAGCTGGCTGTGTCGGGAGGAGGAGGGGGTGCAAAGCGTTTCGCCCATCAGTTCATCCAGCTGGCTGTGTTGGGAAGGAGGAGGAGAGTGCGAAGCATTTTGCCAGCTAAGCTCGCTCTCACCCGGAATGGATTCCCTGCCCCAGGAATGTGTTGGGCTTCATTCTATCCATTAGTATTGCTGACAAAGCCTAACATGCGTCCCCCTCTACCATGGATCTTTCTGAAACAGAAAATATGCAGTTATTCTATGGTATGTTCAAATTCCCCCACACACACTTTCTTGGGGTATCTTTTATGGAATTGCTACTGTAATTGAGGGGCGGATACATCTCTACATGGTATCCATGTGACATCTGATAGTCGATAACCTTTCCAGCTAACTAGATAGTGCAATATTCCTCATCTTTGTTGTGAGTCAAGTATTCTGTTGATCTCATAATGATCATCATGGATCGGTCCTGGTGCAGTCAATCTTGGTTCTTTCCTGATCATATCAGCTGGTTTTAGTAGATTGATGTGAAATATGGGATGAAGTCATTTAAAATGGGACGGTATTTGAAGACCCACCATTGCAGGATTTATTATGCGTACTATTTAAAATGGTCCAATATATTTTGGTCCTAATTTTTTTCTTACTCAGACCTACATGTATATATTTTGTTGCTAGGTAGACTATATTATAAGGTTTCTGGTCAGATCATTTTTTATCTCCCTGATTTTTATATGCTTCCTGCACCTTTTTTAATGCAATTCAAACCGAATCCCATTGCTTCTTTATATTGTATGCCCATGTAGTAGTATTTGGAACTTCCTGGGTTTGTTCAGTATGAGGCCATTCCAGTATAGGTACGAATTCCATACCATTAACAATTTGGAAAGGAGAGTAACTGGTACTACTGTGCACCGCATTATTATATGCAACGTCAGCATATGGTAGTAAAGTTGTCCAGTTACTTTGTTGATAATTAACATAGCACCAGAGATATTGCTCAATGGCAGCATTAGCTCATTCAGCTGCTCCGTTAGTGGCTGGGTAATAAGCTGTACTCAATCTTTGTGTAGATCCAATTGCATATATGAATTCATGCCAAAACGTTGATGTGAACTGTATTCTTCTATCAGATATAATTCCTTTGGGTACTTCATGTAAATGGTATATATGTTGTATAAACAACTGTGCTAATCATCTAGCTGATGGTATTCCTTTGCAAGGTACAAAATATGCCTGTTTCAAAAACAAATCAACAATAGTCCATATAACTGTGTACCCATTACTAAATCAACTATGAAATCCATCCCAATATCTTGCCAAGGTTTCATCAGTTTAGAGACAGATTGCAACAAGCCCGTTGTTTTTCCTATCTTCGTTTTATTTACTGAGCACACCGGACATGATTTCACATAAGTTTCAACATTCAATCGTATGCCTGGCCACCAAAATTGTTGTTTTGCCAAATGTAATGTTTTTAGGAATCCATAATGTCCCACCTGCTTCACATCATGGCATTGTTTTAACACCACTGATTGTAATACTTTTAGTACATAGATTTTGGTTCCACGCCATGCAATACCATGTTTCATTTCTATTTGATTTTCGTTATGTGTTAACCATTCATCTTCTGTTAATAATACAGGCAAATCTGGTGCAAGTATAGTAGTTTTTAATGATTCAGTGCGATCGATGATTGGTATAAGTAGTTGAATTGTATTTTCACGGTGACTGTGATATTGAGGAAGTTGGGGTAAGGCATCTGCTATAAAATTCCTTCCTGACGGAACATATTTCAATGTGAACTTAAATCGTCTAAAAAGCAATGCCCAGCGAACTTGCTTTGGCGATAAGCAACGTGGATTTTGGAGGGCTCCCAGGTTTTTATGGTCTGTCCATACCTCAAAAGGGTTCGGACTGCCCTCCAATAAATGCCTCCAGGTCAATAATGCCCAATAAACTGCAAAAGCCTCCTCCTCCCAAATTGCCCAATTACGTTTGGTTGGGATATAAACAGCACTGAGAGGCAGACATTCTCAGTGCTGGTTTTCTGTCAGCTTCTGTTGGAAGACGATAAAACTTTTTCCAATAAACTACTTCACTCACAGCTTGGTTGTGGCAAGATTCATTTATTGTTGGTTGATCCTTCCAACAAAAGCAACAAATGGCACTCCCGAGCAAAAGCAGTGCTGAGAACATCTGCCTCGCAGCGCTGTTTATTTACCTCCCCACCCTTAATCATTGTCATCCCCACCCTTAATCATTACCTAGCCTCCTGTTTCTGGCAAACAGTTAATTTCTGCCTCCCTACATGCACTGCCACCCCGTGATAGTCCCCATCCCCACTCCCACCCCCTATACATATTCCCAATTAAGAGTGCCCAGGTGTTACCCCCCATGCTATGTACACTGCCACCCCAGTCCACAAAAGCCGAAAACTCCATATCAACATGTGCATAAGTCTAATCAGCTGACAAGCCACTCCGAAATGCCATTTGAGAGCTGGGAAGTACTGCGCCGATATGCCGGCCCAACAGTTCATCCAGCTGGCTGCATCAGGAGGAGGAGGGGGGTGCAAAGCATCTTGCCTGGCACCAGTTAAGCTCACTCTCGCCTGGAATGGATTCCCCACCCCAGGTATGTGATGGGCTTCACTCTGTCAGTTAGTATGGTGTCGCTGAGGAAGCCCAACAGGAAAGCTGACAGCCCAGATTCAAGAGTGTCACACAATGGGGTGAGTGCCCATCTTCACCTTACTGCTGCTCACCTAACAGTTTGAAAGCATGCTCATGTGAGTAGAAAAAGAAAAGAAGAGGAAGAGGAAGAGGAAGAGGAAGAGGAAGAGGAAGAGGAAGAGGAAGAGGAAGAAGAAGAAGAAGAAGAAGAAGAAGAAGAAGAAGAAGAAGAAGAAGAAGAAGAAGAAGAAGAAGAAGAAGAAGAAGAAGAAGAAGAAGAAGAAGAAGAAGAACTTTATTGTCACTGTAAGTACAACAAAACTGTGGATGCACCCCAGCAACTGTTTGCAATACAATAAAACCAGAGCACTTAAAGATGAAGACAAGAAAAATAGAGTACCCACGTCTCCATTTGCAATTAGAGAGTACAATATCTACAAATATACACAAAATATACATCCAACACTGACTGTGACACCTTGCCGAATGAAATACACAAGAGATGGATTATACTGTAATATGTTATTATACATCTAAATGAGGTATTGCGATTTCACATCTTTTTGCGTCTTAATAAGGTAGTCACTTTGTATTTATTTGCGGTTCGGATGGCCCAGGGAAAGAAATTATTTGTTAGTCTAGTGGTATGGGATTTTATTGACCTAAAGTGCCATCCAGATGGCATCAGGTCAAAAAGATAATAGCCAGGGTGTGAGGGGTCTTTATGATGGCCTTGATTCTGCTTTGGCAGCTAGACCTGGCTAAGTCTTCCAGGGAGGGCAGAGGGCAACCAATGATCTTTTGAGCTTTGTTTATCACCCTCTGTACAGTTTTTCTGTCCTCAGCTGAGGAGCCTGCATACCACACACCCAGACAGTATGTCAGAGTGCTCTCCACAGAGGCTTTATAGAAAGCCAGCAACAGCTTCTTATCCAGATTGTTTTTCCTGAGAACCTGCAGGAAGTGCAGCTGCTGCTGAGCCTTCTTCACTATGGCCTTGGTGTTAGGGGACCACCATATCAGCTGAAATATGGATGCCAAGGAATTTGATCATAGGGACAGTTTCCACTCGTTCTCCATTGATGATGAGTGGGGCGTGGTCCTGTCCATGTTTCTTGAAGTCCATAATAAGTTCTTTGGTTTTATGGACATTCAGTGACAGATTGTTCTGTGAACACCAGACAGACAGGTTCGTTACTTCTAACCTATATGCCATCTCATCCTCTTGGAGATGAGACCAATCACAGTTGTGTCGTCCGCAAACTTTATGATGGTGTTTGTTGCATGGCTTGGTGAGCAGTCAAAGGTGTATAAGGCCTATAGCAGGGGGCTCAAGACACAACCCTGGGGGGAACCAGTACTGAGTGTAATAGTGGAAGAAAGGTGGGGGCCAAGTCTAACAGACTGTGGTCTGTTCTTAATCCAGGAGCACATGGGGGTAGGGACCTGCAGATTATACAGTTTGGTTACTAGTATATCTGGGATGATAGTGTTAAACAGAGAGCTGTAGTCCACAAAGAGTATCCTCACATAGCTCTGTTTGTTCTCCAGATGACTCAGTGCTCTATGAAGTATGATGGCCACAGCATTCTCTGTAGATCGGTTTGCTCTATAAACAAACTGATGTTGATCAAAGGAGGGCGGGAGTCAGTCTCTGATGTGCTGTGAAACTAGTCGCTAGGTTAAATAGGTACCACTTTAGTGGGGAGGAAACAGTGCTCCATGATGTCATGCTATCCACATGACTACACAAATGTCTCTGGACAATGGTGGTTCATGGTGAGATGGAGATCAGCACTGCCCCCTACAATTGTCAATGACTGTAAATCTGCAGTAAAATCTACAGGGATCTTATCCTATCCTATTCTATCCTATCTTATCCTTATCTTATATAAATGGCACAGAACTTTTCAGAACTGGAAAATAATACTGTGGATAATTAGCATGAATAATTCCATGGGGATAGACTTTTGGTTAGATTTTAACTCTGTAAAATACTCACACTTCTGGAAAAAAAAGATTTTTAAAAATGAAAGAAAGCTGGAAAAGACCTTCAGCTACTGAATCTTATAAATTTCACTTCCAGATTGAAAATGTCACTTCAGAAGCAAACAAATCAAAAGAATGACACTACCCCGATGTATTTATCTTTACAATTATTGACCCTCTCCTCTCCCTTTGAAATATTATTAAAGAAAAATCCGGCTCCTGAAATCTTATACAAGTACTGGTATGTCATCAATTTAAAAATAGATCAAATTCTCCCCATTCTGTTTTGGAAAACTCCAAGTGATTTTGGGGCAAAGGTGCAGAGGTGCAGAGGAATTATCTCTGCATTTTAATGATTTAGGGTTTCCTTTATTTTGCAATATAATCACCATCAACATGATCAATGAATATGTATAGAGTTCCCCTCCCATATGAGGCTAATGATTTTATTGAATTAGTCTTTGACAGGGAACAAATATACCAGTTGTACTTTTACTCACTCTCACTCTTTTATTTATTTTTGTGATTGTTTACTTGTTTGTTCAATTTATACTCATTCACTAGGCACTTGCTGACTTATTCTCATTGGGATGTAAGACAGGCCCCACAGGAAATTTATTATATTACTTACATTAAATGTTGGAATTGGACACTTCCTTACTTGTTGAAACACAACTTTTGAACATTGTTAAGTAGAAAATGTTTCCCTTAAAAAAAATAACAAAATGTATTGTGATTGGCTTATGGGGCCCTGGCTTTTGATACACTTTGCTTATCAACAACTCTATAAAATTCTGACTGACACATTTACGATATGTCTTGCAATTGTTTATCAATATTTCTAGCACACTGATCATATTTAGTGTTTCTCTTCTTAACTAACATAACTTCCTTCACTTTGAAAATCTAGAAATTTAAAATAATTAATAAGCTTTAACAAAATTAATTATGTTGATAAAAGAAAATAAATATGTTAGAAAGTAATAAACTGAGTTTTATTAGGATATTTCTTTCTCTTCTATAAACATTCCAAATGTTTCTACAAGGCCCATTGATGGAGAAGATGGAGACAGATGACTATTTCCAAGAGAAATAAAGTAAAATAATATGCTATCACATAAATAATAATGTGATTATTAGAATAATACTGTTTGGTCATGTTAACTCAGAGCTTTCAAGAGAAGAAAGCTAGTGGAAACTGATTTATAACTTAGTAATGCTTTCTCTCCCCCATCCCCCATTGCTTGTGAAACTCCCACTCTACTGGATTACAATCCATAGTTAAGATCTCAGTGACATTTTACTGAGCATTTTCTAAACCAGAACATGAACATGGACATTTCTTCTTTAATGATTTGATTGTTGCAAAGATTTGATATCCCATGCACTCTGGGATATATGGCGATATAGTTATCTAAATTATAAAACAGACATTAAACTGTATATTGGAGAAAAACATGCACATAAAAATGTGTACTGTCAAAACTGCAGGAGACAACATTGTATTGTGGAAAACTATCAGCAAAAATATGTATCAAGTAAAATTCCACACAAATTAACATATACATTCATCTGCAGTTGTGTTTGTTTGTTGATCAGATTTATATACTACCATGATCGTATAATAGGCTATGTGTGCTTTTGACCTGAGCATCAACTGTCTTCTTTCTGCTGCCCAATCTCCATGCTTTCTGGTTTAATGAACTGAAAAGGATCCAGCCCAAATCAACCAGCAGCATTCTCTTCTCATTGACATCTTTACAAAACAATACAGGACAAAGCTGTAAAACCAGTGCTGCCTTAGCACAAGAAATACACACTGATAAAATGCTTGCATTCTGGGGTGGAAATACTCCTGTGGTTTCAAGCTATGCCCAAACGTACATTACCAATTGCTGAAGGTAACCTAATGAGGACCTGTTTGTTTCAACACAGCAGACAAGTGGCACAGGAAATTTTATTTAGCATGGTAAATAATTGGCCATTTCAACTCCTATTACTTTGTCATCTTGACTGCATGGGAAATGAAAATTAGATTATCTTCTCCTATCCTGCAAAAAAACCTTGCCTATGAGGTATTAGTTTAGACTGGAGCACAATGCTGAAATCTCGGGAAGTATGCAAGTGTATGATTGCAATAATTGTAGTTTTTATTTGCTTTTAAGTTTATTGGTTTCATGGGTTTATTAATCCTTTGCCACCTGGTTGCTTTACATTACTGTAAATGATTTCAATACACAATTAGATTAGTAAAGCTGAACATTTCTTTTATAGTCAATGTCTTGATAGTAAGATTACTGGAACGTTTGTCGTTTGCAGTGTGTTATGAGCATTATTTGCCCAATCTTCTATCATACATCTTTTTCAAAATCAAGTTATTCTGTTCTATTTGGACACTTTGAGTTAGTATAGTCCAAAAGAAACCCTGCAGCTTATTCTTCCTCTTGGAAATGGCATCACTGTGCCTTTCTTTGATGTGTGGCTTTGCAAATATGTGATACTTCTTTTCCATCAATTGCAACACTGAATTTGCTTGCTGCTGACATCAGTGGAAAAATATCTAACACAGTATATGCTAACAGAACATTTATTTATTTCTAAAAAGTATCTGCACACAAGTATGCCCAGTGATTTTATGCTTATTTAATTTTATTTGTGCATTTATTAGTTTTCAGAAGGATAGAAATTAGTATTTGCTTTACAAATGATATTGCCAATAAATGCAATTCAGACTCTGTTCTTATGTATTCTACACTGTTCATATCAAACAGAACATATAAATACTGGGGAAAAATTCATACAGTGTAATACTTGAGCTAGTAAATCTATTAGATAAAAAGAAGAGGGAAGGAGAGAGGGAGAGAGAGCAGGGGAAGGAGAGAGAGAGAGAGATTCAATTTGTAGACCATCTATATAAATACATAACTCTGGGTGGCTAACTATGACTAAAAACTAAATAAAAACATAACACATCAATATATGGCAGCTGAGATGGAAAACTGACAAACACATCAGTTAACATAGCCATGATAAAAGCTCAACCATACAACCAGAATTCCAGGCTTGGTAGCAAAACCAAGATTTTCAGTGCTTTACAGAAGACCAGCAAGGTCTAATTTCTAGGAAAATTATATTTTGGAGCAGGGATGTCAAACTCAAGGCCTGTGAGATGCATGCAGCCCATGATGTGGTCGGATCTGGCCCACAGGGCTGTCCCAGAAAATGTAAGAGGCCAGCCCATGTCACTTCAGCCCAGTCTACCCATGTCTCTTTGGCCTGGTCTACCCAGTACAAAGAGGAAACATGCCAGCAGTTTGGGGACTGGCATCAAGCTGACCATACCCACTCAGCTGGCCACCCTCCCCTGAGGTCAACCACAGCCCTGATGTGGCTCTCAATGAAGTTGAGTTTGACACCCCTGTTTTAGAGGCTGAGTGTCATTACAGAAAGGCTCTCAGGAAATCCCACCTGATATCATTCAACATATTTGGAGATATTTATTCTGGACATATGTCTCCTATTTGTGCTATTTCATACAGATATTCTTTATAAATTCAAGGGACTTCAAACAGTTCAGTTTACAGTTGGACTCCATTTCTTACATCCTGAGGGTTTTTTTGGCTTTTATTTCTCAATAGTTATAAATAAATGTAAGTTTATTTTGAAGCTTATATTTTTCAAAATGTTAATTGTAATATTTTTGAAGTTTAATGAAACACATTGTAGAAAAAAATAGCAAGTGCTAATGGAAACAAGAAAATATGCATATACTTTCTTGGAAGCTTCCATTAAAACTGCAGAGAGCCTTTTAGATATTTTCTTTGATTCTTGGCAAAAGATTGGCAAGTCAGCATTGCTTGAGGCTTTCTATCCAATTATAATAATACATAAACATACTAACAATTATTTTTTTCCTTTTAAAAAAAAATCAAGTGTCTAGTGCAAGGTTTTATTTTTACATAAAAGTAATATGTCTACAAATGTTACTAATCCTATCCGGAATAGGAAAAACAACTTAGCTTCTTCTTGATTTCCTATGAAAATTCACAATCAGATTGGAGATTGATGTTACAAATCAGTATTTAAGTTTTGGCCAACCAGAATAAGGGAAGAAGTGGAGACTGAACTGATACAAAGTAAATACAAAGAAAAATAGAATCTGCACCAAATGTTGTACATGGTCTCACTCTTCACATTTGCTTTTTTTTTTTTTTTTAATGTATTGTTTTCTGTTCTGAACATGGGTGCAAGGATGGAGACAAGCCGGTGAAACAGTGAACTTCAAACTCTTTATTTACATGTGAAACAGCTCAGCTCAATGGCCAAGATGGGCCCCTTTATATAGGCTACTCTTAACTTATTTAACCAATGAACACAGAGAGCGCTAGCTCCATTAACCAATGGGAGAGGCTTGTTAATAGCCAATCAGATTCCCCTGAATGGACCAATCTGATGTCGCTATTATCGGCCAATAAGAAGTGCAGGGCCAGAACCCTGCACTTTACTTCAAGCTCTTAATAACATTCATTAAGCATTTTATTGATTCACAACACCCCTTCCCCCTGAGTTCCGTTTAAGGGGTGTGGTCATGTAGTCTTTGAGGTAGGCAGGTTGTTTCGATTGTCTATTAGATTTTCGTTGTCCTCCCGGTATTTGGCTACAGTCTTGTTGGGGTAGCACGTTATCTGATGAAAAAGGTGCCTCCCAATTCGTGTTCAAATTTTCGTCGTCGCTACTGCTTTTGGCATCTCTTTGAGGTGAGGCCACCCCCATTCCGGGTCCATCTTGTGCTGCCTCTGAGCGGTCATTACTACCGCTTAAACTTTCTGCCGCTTCAAATTCAGCTTCCTTACTATCTCCTCCCCCCTCGGTTTGGAAATCAGGGGGCTCAGAGATCCCCGACTGTAGCCTTGAGCGCAGCTGATCAATATGGCATTTCCAAATTCTATTGTCATGACATTTTACACGGTACGATCTAGGGCCAGTTACTTGTACTATAGTTGCCTCGACCCACAACGGATCGCCCAAAAAGTTCCTCACAAAAACCAAATCGCTTACCTGGAAATTGCAACATTTCCCGTTAGAACTGTGTGGCTTTTCAGGTTCATATGCTGGATGTAGGCGGTCGAGGTGGGAGCGGAGCTTCCGTCCCATTAATAACTCGGCGGGAGTTTTATTGGTGACGCTGTGCAGAGTGATATACTGCAAAAGGAGTATCCGGTTAATCTTGTCTTCTATATAGCTATAGTCCATTTTATGCAAGGTTTTCTTGACGAATTGTACCATGCACTCGGCCCTTCCGTTGGCCGCAGGATGTGCTGGCGAAGTTAGCGCATGTCGGATACTGTGGTCTGCCAGGTACTGTTTGAAGGACAGTGCGGTAAATTGAGGCCCGTTGTCGGATACCAGAACATCTGGTAGTCCGTGTGTCGCAAAGAGTCTGTCCAGTTTCCTGATGACTGCTTCGGTCATTGTATTCCTCATTTCATGGATTTCAAGCCAGTTCGAATAGGCATCCACCGTCAGTAAGAATGTGTGTCCCTTAGTAGGACCCGCAAAGTCCAGAAGAATGCGGGACTATGGTCCCCTCGTCGTTTCCCATTTGGTTGGGGTTGCTTTCGGCGGGGCGTTGCTTACTTCCTGGCATTTCCGACAGGCTTTTACCCATGTCTCTATCTGCTTGTCAATACCCGGCCATCACGTGTAGCTTTGTGCGAGGGCTTTCATATGCACGATGCCGGGGTGGACATCGTGCAAGGTCCTTAGTATCACTGGTCACAACCGCTCTGGGACGACAACTCTATCACCCCAGATAATGCAACCCTTTTGAGAAAATAGTTCTGTTTGCCGATTTTTGAATGGGGCGTAGTTGTCAGATATTTGGTCTAATGGCCATCCCCGCTCGACCCAACTGAGGACGCGTGCTAAAATGGAGTCGCGTTTCATTTCCATCGCGATACCCCGGGCCATTAATGGTGGCATTTGAAGTGTCTCGATCTGCAGTGTTGTGACCGTTGGAGCAGGGTCATCAATAGTCTCTGGAAGAGGTGCATGGCTCAATGCGTCGGCATGGGAAATGGCTTTCCCAGGGCGATGTTGTAATTTGTAATTGTATGCCGCCAAAAATTCTGACCAGCGGGTCATTCTGGGAGAAAATATATATGGTGTTGGCCTATCTCCCGCAATTATTCCCATCAAAGGTTTGTGGTCAGTCACTATGGTAAATGCTCGGCCATACACATATTCAGGAAATCTCTTAACCGCGGAGACTATAGCAAGGGCCTTCTTGTCAATTTGACTGTAGTTGCGTTCTGTTTTTGATAACGTCTTTGAGAAACAAGCAACAGGGGCTTCATTACCATTTGGCAAAACATGGCCTAAAATGGCACCCACCCCGAATGGGGATGCATCACACATGATCGTTAAAGGCAAAGTCTCATTATACTGCATCAGGATGGAATCACAAGTCAATAAATCTTTTACATGTCGGAACACCTGTTCTTCTCTATGTCCCCATACCCAGGTTGCTTTTTTGTCCAATAGACGATGTGGGAGCTCAGCTACGGTTGCTTTGTGAGGCAGAAAAACGTTATAAAAATTGATAAGGCCCAGAAAAGCCTGGAGGTCGGCCTTGTTCCGGGGTTTTGGGGCGTTCTTGATCGCTCGGAGTTTGTGATGGGTGGGGTGAATGCCTTGACTATCAATTAAATATCCCAAAAATTCTACGTGATCCGTACATAAATAACACTTGTTCTTTTTAACTTTGAGACCGGAGTCTTTAAATCTCTGGAGAACCAACCTCAGGCATTCCTTTAGTATTTTCTGGATTGGGGCTGTGATTAACACATCATCAAAATATGGAACAACACCTTTTATCCCTTGTAATAGCCTCTCTATTAAGTTTTGAAAGATTCCCGGGGTTACGCTCACTCCGAACTGGAGTCGGTTACATTTAAACGTGCCTATGTGTGTAACGATTGTTTGGGCCTCTGCCGTTTTTTTGTCAACAGGCAGTTGTTGGTATGCCTGGGCTAAGTCTAATTTAGCGAAGACTTTTCCACCCCCCCAGGGAATGGAGGAGGTGTTGTACCACTGATACCAGGTAAGCGTTTTGTTGAAGGGTGTGGTTCAGGGTGGCTTGGTAGTCTCCACAAATTCTTATTGATCCATCCGGCTTGATGGGTGTTACGATTGGGGTTTCCCAGGGAGAGTGATCGGTTGGTTCTAGCACTCCCTGAGCTATTAATTTATCAAGCTGCTTGTCAATCTTTGGTTTAAGGGCAAAGGGAACTCGACGAGGCTTAAGGTGGGTGGGAGCTATTTCGGGATTGAGGTTAAATGATATCAGGGTCCCCTTGTACTCGCCTAATTTTTCCGCGAAGACGTCCTGGAATTCGTGGACGAGGTCTTCTTCCCAATTGCTGCTGTAGGTTCGGTGAATGCCGGCTACTTCAATTCCAAGTGGAGCAAACCATTGGAGGCCTAACAAACTAGGCCAATCATTGTCAGGGGTAGAAATGCTGTATGGTTCTGAAACGATACCCGTACTCGGCTGGATCCAACAACCGGAATTCGATTTCCTTGATAGTCCTTAAGTATGAGCCTTTGGAACCAGAGGTCTTGCCTACGGATAGTGGGGATGAGCTGCTTGAGGGTCTTCCAGGAAACCATCGAGAGGGACAATCCTGAATCGACCTCCATCAGGCAGGGCTGGTTTTCGATGGCCACTTTCACTCAGATCTTTTTGGTGTCCAGAGATGAGGCGTGACTGATCGTGATCATTTGGTGAGCCTCTTCTCGCTTCGTTGGGTGGTTTAGGGTTTTGTTTCTGTAGGAGTGGTTGTTCCATTGGTGGTTCACAGGTTCTCACTTCACAGGATGACTTCCTGTCGGTTGGTGGTAGCTAGCCCCCCTTGAGGGCTGGCTGGGTCGTGGCTTGCTTCTACAGACCCGACCTATATGGCCTCTTTTCCTGTACACATGGCAGAGCGTGTCGAAGAATTTGCATTCAGACCGGGGGGTGGCGCATTGGTACTGTGATTTCTGGCATTGGTCCTGTTCAGACCAAAGTTGGTGGACCTCTTCTTCGTCGATGTCTGACGATGAATCGAGGTCCTCATGGTGGGCCGTTTCTATCTGTCCCTCTGACTGAGGTGAAATGTCACTGGCTCATTGGCGAACCAGTGTGTGTGTGTGGCACATTTGGGCGACCGACTTCCTGGTTGCTTCTGCTGCAGTAGCTTCAGCTATGGCATCTTTAAGGGTAATGTCGCCCTTTGCCATTAATTTACTCTGAGTGCCTGGTGCATCTAATCCCAGAATGATTCGGTCTCTTAGGGCTTCTTCTAAATCGGTAAATTCACATAGGCCTTCCAGATTCCGGAGATCCGCAATGAAATCAGCAATGCTTTTGCTCTTCCGCTGACTTCTCTGGTTGTGTGGGTGCGTCTGCCAAATCGAATTGAAGTGGTGGGTAGAAGTCTTCTATGCAAGAAAAATTGATTATAGAACTTAAATGAACTCCTTGAAAGTCAGTTATAGTCCAAGTAATATTGTATCTTCTATGAGGCTTCTGCGGATCGTCATGGACAGTTCTTCTGAAGCATCGTTTGTTGACAGGATCAAAGTTCGGGTATATAAAAACATCACAAGCAGGAGAGAGGCTTATGGACAAGTTAGTTGTAGAACATTTGCGAAATGAGGAGGGAATGCAATTAGTAGAAAAAGGATAATAATTACAATAATGACAATAAAGATTAATTTGGTAATTCATCAAGGATGTTAGTTGGGGTGGGGAAACCCATAATATAATAGAAGGACATTTAGGTCCCCCTATGTTTTAGATTGAATAAAGGAAAAGATTTTAAGGTTCCTTTCCATAGGAAGAGTAAAGAAGGAACAAAAGAGCGAGTGGTAGAGTTTTCTTTAAATAAAACAGAAGTGACAGAGTGAAAACTACGGGTAGCATTTTCATGACGTACCCACATGGAACAAGTATAATAGCCTTCTGTTAATGAAATGATTTTAACATGAATAGTCTTTTGACAGGAAGCATAGGTTTTGTTGAAGTAAGGTAGAAATTGCAAAGAAGATATAGGCAAGAATATCAGGAAGAGTTTTAAGATACAGATGTAGCAGAGGAATTCCCATGATAGGGTCTAACCGCCCTACCAGGGATCCAGCAAGTGGTTTTGTCTGGCAGTAAGATCGCAGCTTAGCCTCATCCCTAAGTGAGAAGCTCAGTGGGACCCTGCCAGGCAGGATCTGGCAATCTGCGATAATATACCAGAGGTCTGTTAGGCGGGGGTGAGGGGGAGGAAAAATGACGAGAAGCAGCAGAAGTGGGAGGAATGCCAGTCAGATTAAGAAAGCTTAAAGTGTAAAGACAAATGTTAAGAGAATTTTGCAATGCTGGGAGGTTCGGGGGGTTTTCCCGCAACGAATATCAATCAAGAGCACATTTCAGAGATAAGTTCGTTCGTTCCACAATAGCCTGCCCCTGGCTGTTGTAGGGAATCCCAAACTTGTGGGTTACATCCCATCTGTTACAGAAGTCCTGGAAAGCAGAACTTGTATAGGCAGGTCCATTGTCAGTTTTGATTTCTTTTGGACGTCCCAGCGAGGCAAAGGTACGAATTGAATGATTGATGACATGTTTTACAGTTTCTCCCCTTTGAGGAGTAGCCAGAATAAACCCTGAATATGTATCTATGGAAACGTGCAAATATTTCCAAGGGGCAAAAGGTGGATACTGAGTTACATCCATTTGCCAAATTTCACAAGCTTTTAATCCTCTAGGATTTACTCCTATGGGAATGGAATGTCCTTGCTTACTACATGTGGGGCATTGTTGAATAATGGCAGCAGCTTCTGCCTGAGTTAGGGAAAATTGTTTTTGTAATACTTTCTTATTTTGGTGAAAATAATCATGGCTTTTGGCTGCTGTCAGATTACAAATTGATTTACCGGATGCAGCCGCTGCAGTTGCGTCTGCCACCTTGTTTCCCTTCTGTAATATACCAGGAAGAGGTTGATGGCTCCTGATATGTGCTACAAAGAATGGATGCGTGCGGCTGTTGATACATTGCTGTAGAGGAAGCAACAATTTTAACAAAGGAACAGATATGCTAGGAGATAAATAGGCTTGATATATATTTTTCAAAATCTGAGAAATGTATAAGGAATCTACTATTAAATTAAAAGGAGCTTTTTGAAACTGTTGAAACGCAATAAGAGATGCAGCAAGTTCTGCCTGTTGAGCAGAAGATTGCGGAGGGGTAATTTTAGTTTTCCACTCTCCCTCCTGGTACCATGCACAAGCACCATACATTTTCCCCCCATCTGCATAAAGCGTAGGTGCATCTACTAATGGAGATATTGAGAGGGGGGAATGCCATTCAAAAGGGAGAGTTTTAAGAAAAGTGAACCGTGGGTCAGCTGGTAAATGGCAAGAAATTTGCCCTGGCCACTCTACTAAAGCGTATTGTAGTTCTTCTGAATTACACCATAGCATTTCCCACGTGGTCAATGAACAAGGAGTGAATATTAAAACAGGCTCACATCCCATGAGTTGTTTACATCTTTGTCGACCTTTAAAGATCAACTGGGAATATGCAGAGGCTTTATTAGTGATTGTGGTCCGTGGGGTGTGAGACAAATGCAGCCATTCTAAAATCAAAACCTGTGTCTGATGAAATTGCATAATGATAGCTGTGGGTCTCTGAACAGTATTGAATAAAGCAATTGATAAAGGACAATTTTCTATAGCTCAATCCACCCATCTAGTAGCCAGTAAATGGGAAATGTCTTTTAATGCCTGCAACTGCTCTTTATTTAGAATGATAACATCGGACGGGGCTTTACCTTGCATGAGAGCATTAAAGAGAGGAGCTAATGTAGTTGTAGTCAAACCCAAATAAGGACATGCCCAATTTAAGGTTCCCAGGAACTGTTGTAAGATCACGAGTGTTGGTTTTGGGGGAAGTGTTGGGAGGGGAGGGGAAAGAACAGCAGCTGAAGCAAGCAACTTGTGTCCTAATAGGAAAAGGGAGGTTTGGATTGTATTTTTTCTGGGGCTATAATGAGCCCTGCTTTACCTAAAATGGAGGTCAGGCACGGCAGAATTTTTAATACCGTGCCCTTTGGGCCAGGTGCAGATACCAATATATCATCCATGTAATGATAGATTAAAAAATGAGGATATTTGTCCCTGTATGGTTGCAAGGCTAAATCCACAAAAAATTGACACATAGTTGGACTGTTTAACATGCCTTGCGGTAAGACTTTCCATTGATATCGTTTGGTAGGTCTTTGATTTTTAAAGTTGGTACTGTAAAAGCAAATAATTTTTTATCTGACTTGTGTAATGGAATGGAGAAAAAGCAGTCTTTTAAATCGATAATGACAAGGTCATACTCTTGAGGAATTATGTTAGGATTTGGAAGACCACATTGCAGGGGTCCCATTGGAAGGAGGACCGAATTCACACCCCTTAAATCCTGAAGGAGGCGCCAAGCGCCGTTTTTCTTTTTGATAACAAAAACTGGGGTATTATATGGACTCAATGAGGGTTCTAGATGACCTCTATCTAATTGTTCTTGAACAAGAGAATGTAAGGCTTCAAGCTTTATAGAAGGGAGAGGCCACTGATCAATCCACACAGGGTTATTGTTAGTCAAATATAAGCGAAGCATGGTTAATGGAGGGTAAGTTGCGCATTAAACTGTGACATAAGGTCTCTTCCCCACAAATTAGTATACAGAGGTATTACAGCTGGTTTAATATAAGCAACACATTGAGACTCAGGGGAATGGGCTTTTACCCAGTTTCTGCTAATGCGAGTCTCCTGGAGTCCCCCCACTCCTCTCACCGCTGGTGCCACATCAGCAGGCCAGGTGTCTGGCCACTCAGCGGTTCGGATGATGGAAATATCCACTCCAGTATCTAAAAGACCAAGAAAGGATCGACCGTTCAAAAAGAATGTTACCGTAGGTTTCGGTTGACTAATTGGTCTTTCAATTGCATAGAGTTGCTCTTGTTGTTGGTCTAAGAGCACAATCATTTTTGCCACAACATCCCCCTCATTAATAGTAACTTCTGTATTAGCTAGTACAGACAGGCAGACATCAGACAATACAGTGGGGTCATGCAGAAAAGGAGAGGCAAGAATACCTTGTTCAGCTAAATCCCTTACAGGAAAGACTAGCACTGGAATATCGGGGGTATGTGAAAAGGCTGAACAGGGTGTACAAAGAGAAAGTCAGCGATACCAGGGAGATAAGTAACAGTTTCATTAGCAACAAGATCGTAAGCGAAAGAAGAAAAATTGCAAGTTTCAGCAGCCTTTGTTGTGGGGCTAGCTGCCTGCCCCATTACTAGTTTCCCTGATTCAAAAAGGGTTTTTGAATGATTGTAGGGTTATTCTGCTGTTCATTCTTTTGGACTCTGCACTGACTAGCCCAGTGATAGCCCTTTTTACATCGAGGGCATGGCGTTTTTGGGTGAGCTACCTGGTTTCTTGACATATTTACTCCCCCACCCGGGGCTCTGCATTGGCTCTTAAAGTGACCTGGCTTGCCACAATTAAAACAATTACCCATTTTACGAGTATTTTGTTGGGAAATGGGAAGAAGAGAGCCCATGTTCTGCTGCATGCCTTCCGTAATGGCTGTAGCCAGCGTAGACATGGAATGGGATGTGGTTCCTATGATTCGGCAGGCTGCAAGATAATCTGCCAAGGTAACATTTTTCTTATTAATTAATGGTTGCAAAACTTTCTGACAATCAGCGTTTGCATTTTCATAGGCAAGTTTTAAACTTAATTCATTACAAGCCTCCTCATTATCAATTTGTCTCTCTAAGGCTTCTGTGAGATGGTTTATAAAGGAGGAAAAAGGCTCAGAAGGTCCTTGGATAATCTTAGAGAAAGATTTGGGCACACATCCCGCATTATCAATTTTTCGAGCCGCGGCCAAAGCACAATCCTGTAATATAGGGAAAGTAGCTGCGTCTGTGGCAGTCTGCTGGGCAATGGTAAGCATGGTGCCGGTACCGTTAAGCATATCTAAAGTGACATTTGCCAGCAAGCCTCTAGTGGATGCGACTGCGGTACGTTTATGAAATTCTGACTCCCAGACCAAAAATTGTGAAGGCATGAGGATCATGGTAAATAATGTACGCCAATCAGCATTTATCAAGTCAGCGCCTGGTTGGGTTATTGACCCTAAAAGACCCTGTACATAGCGGGATTGAATACCATTTTCCTTGCAAGCTGCTTTCAAATCCTTAATTATTTTGTATGGCATTGGGGTATACTGAGGAGCTGGGGGATTGCCGGCTTGTATGACCGGATAGAGGGAAGCAGCTGCAAGGGTGTCCTCATCCATTTCCCCTTCATAAAAGGCTTGTTGAATGGCTTTTACAACACCCCCTCCACCTCGGGAGGGTGGTGGAGGACACGGGGGCTCTACATTTGTGGAAGTGGATTGAATGGAGGGAGGCTTCCGTAATGACTTATGACCATCGGGAGCGGAGGGTTGAAGGACAGAAAAGTTATCATAACTTGGCGGGGAGATTCAAACACACTCCCTGCTTCTATTTTATAATGGACTTTTAAAGCCTCCATAATTTTCCTCCAAGTGACCAAAATGCCAATAGGTGCAAGAGGAGGATTATGGAGATGTTCACCAATTTTTTGCCAAGTGGAAATTTTTAAGGACCCTTCCTCTGAATAATTAGGACAATGTTGCCACACATAAGCCAATAATGTACAATAGGTTTCATTTTTACAGGCGAGCCCTTTAAATTAGCAGAGTATTTAGAAGAAAAAGCGACTAACTCCCTCAATTCCTTCAGATGCTGCGTCTGTTGTTGAGAAAAGTTTCCACCCATACTTACGAAAGTCGAGACCGTGTTTCAGATCCGATGATGTGCAATTCGCTTCAGGCCTGGCGATGCACAGCTCCCATCGAGCTGATAAGATATGGGCGCGTCGCAACGTATCCCCCTTAGGGAATCACGTCGGGGTCACCATAATGTGGTATCTGCTATCCCGCATCTGATGGGCGGCTCATGATAGGGAGCGAAGGGGAGAGAAACGACAGGAAGCGAGGTTTCCTCTGGATGAGCACGCCCCGAATGTCTTGGCACACGCTCTTTTATTGTGCTTTTTTACAAGAAAATGATTTAATCAAAGCTCAAGTCAAACATGGTAATCTCATCAGGATGTGCATGTTTACAAAGCTGCATACTGGACAGATCATTTACAGTGTGGATAAGCTTATTAACAACCGTCTAGCTCCTTGTCCCTTGTACGTGCCTTGCAAAGAGACAGAAGTTAATGATTACACATGAATGATACAATGTTGCAAACACATGAATGATACATAGTTGCAATGATACATAGTTACAACAGATACAATGTTGCAAACACATGAATGATACATAGTTGCAATGATACATAGTTACAACAACATATCTCATCTATTTCATCCATCATCTTTTCCTCTGTAATTTCTAAAGCATCTGCCAAAATTTCTATCATTACTGCTGCCAAATTTTCTCCTTTTTCCTCTTCTATATTTTGAAATCTGAGGTAAAATTCTGACCTTTCCATCTCCCACCTCAACATCCCACTTTTTTCTTGTTCAACCGCTCTTAATCTACTGTCAATATTTCCAATCTTCTTCTCTCTTTGTTTTCCTTCTTCCTCAATTTTTTGGAATCTCTCCTCATACTTGACCATCATTTGTTTAATGTTTTCCACTTTTTCATCAGTCTTCTCTATTCTTTGTTCAATATTTTCTGTTCTTTGTTCAATATTTCCTGTTCTTTGTTCAATGATGTCTGATTTTGTCTTGAGATCTTGGATTCCTTGAATAATCATCTGTAAAGTTACTCTTTCTTTTTCCTTATCTTGCTTCAACATTGTCTGAATTAAACGTTGTCCTCCAGCTGGTGGGGAAGCAGAGGTAGAAGTAGAAATGCCAGATGGTGTTGGTTTCCTGCTCATTTTAATGCTTCCAAAGCTTCAAATTCTTCTTGACTTTTAATCCAACTGGTAGATCAGCCAATTATAATCCAAAATGGAAAACTCCAATAGTAAAAGGCACGAAACCAAAAAAGAAACAGGAAAAAAGGAAGAAGAAAGATCTTCAGGTTCTTCTAGACCCTAATCCAATTACGAAGTAGTCCACCATAAAAAAGAAAAAATAGAAAGGAGAAAAACAAACAAATCCAAAAATAATAATATTGATTAAGAGCAAAAAAAAAAAAAAAAGCAAAAAGAGAAAAAACAAAAAGTTCCTTCAGGTTCTTCACACCTTAATCCAGTTGAAAAGTCTCAATAATCAAAAAAGAAAAACAAAATGGTCCAAAAACATAGATAGGAAAAGCAAAAAAGTCCCAATAAAAAAGAAAAGAAAAATAAAGAAAAAAACTCTGAGGCTTTCCCTTTAAAATAAAAGGCAGAAATAAGAATATTACTAGAATTGAAATTTAGAAAAAGGCTGGCGAATAGGATATATATATATATATATATGCACACTGCACTTTATTTATTTATCCAAGGCTCTTGTTATGACTCTCTTCTCCAGCAGTTTCAAAGCCAAACCTGAAGTGTTGAATTATTGATAACAGTCCAGGAAAGCACCTGGAATAATATTTTGCTGTGCTCTCCCTCTATCTTATCATGTTAAAATGTCCTTGAGAAGAGGTCTTTTTGCAATTCTCTCCAATTCAAATAAAATACTTTCAAGCCTCTAGTTGGCAGTGTTGCAAGGTTTCTTAATGCTCTTCCTCCCCCCCAGCCAGAAAAAAGGAGCAATATATACAGAAAAAAAGAAGAAGAAAAATAGCCAAAGGGAGCCTCTATCCTAAAGAAAGTTAAAAAATCAAAGGGAGCATAAAAATATATATAAGAGAAAATTCAATCTGGTTACCTACAAAGTCACACTAAAGTCCCCCCAAAAAAATATAGAGAAAAGAAAAAAAAACCCCAAGCCTCAATTTGACATTACTTTAAAAAAAGCCGCTCAGACAATTTCAGTCAAAAAAAAAAAAAAGTCTCACAAATATCTTCTTTGTTCAGGATGTCCTTTCCAACCTCAGTGAATTTACAACACAAAAGAGTTTTTCTCACCCAACCGTCACACTTCTTTCCAGCCACTTTCTTTCCGGAGCTGTCCCGACTTCAGCAGCTATCGAGGCTGCCTCTCCGCCGCCAGAAAAAGGGCTTCTTCCGGATCAAACCAGAGATTTTGCGATATCTCTGGGATCCTGGAACAGTACCCTTCTCAATCCCCGTCTCTACAGGACGGTTTAGGTCTGTTGGGACCGACCAGGGGCAAAAATATCGGCTGCGATCTCAGAGCCCCGAGATCGCAGCTGTATTGCCGAAATGAAGCTCCGCCTTCTCCTACTTCAAGATCTTAATAACCTTTATTAAGCATTTTATTGATTCACAACATTTTCTTTACAAAATAGAAAAGTACACATATAAGTATGTAAATTTGTGGGCTTTTTGACCTTCGTTTTATATTAGACATTTTATAATCTCTGACACATTCAATCTGGAGGAAAACAATTACCACAAACATACATACGTAAAGTAAGTCCAGAATTCTTGAGAGAGGGAAAAGCGAAAGAGGGATGAAGATGAAAATATAGCATAAATTTGTGGACTGCAACTCCCAGTAATTTCCCATCAGTAGTGGCTAGGATGTCCCTAACAAAATTTCCATCAAATGATATCTGCCTGATCTTTCTGATGGAGGAGTCTCGTAATAAACTTCTATTTGTCACTTTTCTCTTATATTATTTAAATAATTAAACTGGAGGGCAGTTATATCTCATGAGATGTAAGTGCCCTCTAATGATATATGTTACAATAATTTTATTTTTCAACATATGTCTATTGTGAACTATCCCACAATTAGCAAACCATTTAAACTGAGCTTCAATATGATTATCAATATAATATGACTTCTACTCACTGAAATGTTGAGGATAAATTTTTGGACTTGTTTTTAGTTTTATCTGGATAGTAGAGCAGTCTTTAGTCTATGAAGTAATGTATCTCAGGCAAAAAAAAAAAAAAAATCTTCAGGTTTGCGAAGAATGGCTCTTTGGTTCAATTTTTTTTAAAATCCTATTCTATTTTTAAAAGAAATTAACAGACTAGATCTAATTTAGCTGTGCAGTGGATAGGAAATCTCACTATTGTGTACATTAAGGGCTTAAAATGGCCCTTGGCATGTTTTAATCTCTGAATGAGAAAGATAAACAGCCATCTGTTGACCACTTGCAACCCAGCCTAACAGTATGAAAATTGGAGCCAAATATTAAAACCTTCTCCAACAGTTCCAATAAAATGGTTTGCAAAACCAGAAATAAAAGAATAAATTACACATCCTTACATAACGATATCCTGGTGGCACCATGATGTTGATATTTAATCTTTAGAAGATGAGGAATTTGGGAGTCCATAAATGAGAATTTCAATGTAATAGCAGAAATAGAATCAGTTTAATAGAGTCATTCTAAAGACATTAGTGCAATAAGGAACACTGTTTTCTGGCTTTAAAACACATTTCAGTATCTTTTTTTATGAGTTGCCTATAGACAAAGTGAAATGTATTTTATGCACAAATATCAGATTCTTTGTCTTTATTTGAAGAGGGCAGAAATACACTTGACACATTCTTCCCATTACAAATATCTAAATATACACATGTACATATGTATCCTTGTAGGGAAAAGGGTAAATGTGTGCCTACTGCTGCATTTTAAAATAGGAGCTTAAACGTCCTTTAAATCTTAGATTTTTTTTAAAGCCCTCACATAGGCACAAGAGTACCCCAACCTATGAGAAAGCTAGCAGGATTTTTGGAGCATGAGACAGGACCACAGTAAACATACACATGTATAAAGGAGAACATTTGGAGCTTAGCCTGAAATGAGAGCTCTTTGGTGGTCTCATTGCTAGCACTGATGATATTAGCTAATTTGGTTGTCTGCAAGAAAACAACCGAGCTCAGAGAGCACCAAAGGACCCCACATTTATTAGATAGATAGATAGATAGATAGATAGATAGATAGATAGATAGATAGATAGATTGATAGATAGATAGATAGATAGATGTGTCAGCCTCAAGATATCTTCCACTGTTGCTTCTCTGCTATTACGCAACTTTTACTTCTTTCGGCTGTCATGACAACGGTGGGGGGGGGGGGACCTTGGAAGGGAAGAAAGCTGGAGGTGTTTTGCATTTCTTTGCTGGGTTAGGAAGGGGAGGGGGGATTCTTTTCTTTAACTTTCCATTTCTTGGCTAGCTTCTGTCCTCTTTTGCGCAACTGCGAACTTTTATCAAAATATGTCAAGGCCATTTGACAAGAAGCCTCATCACCACCTGGAGATGACCATATTCAGAAGTTTTAATTGGAAGAATCATTTGAACTTTGGGGGGTGGGAGCAATTCTATTTCTTTGTATGTGTGTTCTACCCACCAATTTCTCAGTTTCGGAATTGGATTTGTAGCTTCCACTTTATTTTCCAGTAAAAGGATAACTTTGCTCTACACCATGGAGTCTGAGTATTTCTTTCTTGGGATCTAAAGGGAGCACAGACTGACATTATTCCGAAACTCCCACATCAACCCACCTGGAGAAAACAGCAACTTTTCTTCCAAGGGGGTTTCATCTCATGTCGTCTCCAGCCAGCGATGAAGAGGACCAGTTGATGCTGCTACCGGAGACGTCGGAGACTGACCTGCTGGCCGACTTGACTCTGAAAGAAACCCCAGCCGAGATGCCCAGATGGTCATTGGGAGGTTGGTTGGAGAGACTCTGAAGACCCCCCTCCTCCCAGAATCACTGTAAGATGAAAAGGTGCCAGGGAACGGCTGTGGCAGGAGGGGGAGGAGATGGAATGCAGGCTGGATCAAGCCGGGAAATTCCTTATGGATGTTTCTGAGAAGCCTGACATGGCTCAAAGGTATGAAGGGGAAGAGGGAGCGAGGTCAGCCCGGGGAAGTCAAGCTATCCCTACCCCCCTTGCCCAGCCTACACCAGCGCAGCCGTCCGCCGCCGCCCAGGGAGCCCCAGCAATAGGTGTGGTTCCTGGAAGATGCCACCTGCCCCCCCCTAGATGTGAAGTTTGGAGGAAATCCCAGAAATTTGGGGGGTTTCCTGGTACAAGTCAGGAGCTATATGGCAGAATTTGAACGGGAGTTCACCTCTGAAGCAGCCAAAGTGAGATGTGTTACCAGAACCCTGGAAGGGATGGCAGCAGACTGGGTGGTGACTTTGTACAATGATAACTCCCCCCAACTGTGAAACCTCAATGTTTTCATGACTGCACTGAGGAGAAGATTTGAGGACCCTCTGGCAGAGGGAAAGGCCAGGATCAGAATGAAGACCTTAGTCCAAGGGGGGAGATCGGTGGCAGACTACACCCAAGAATTCAGGCAGCTGGCATACCACATCTGAGGTTGGTCCCAGGGGGCTCTGGTAGAAGGCTACAAAGATGGCTTAAATGAAGATGTATACCACAAATGCATCTCCAGAAGGGATCCACGTGATTTACAGTCGTGGTACTTGTTGGCGGAAGAGGTGGACATTGATCTAACCCAAAGCAGACGCAGAGGAGGTCCCGCCTGGAGAAAACCGCTCCCCCCACATCTCCAAGAGACTTCAACCCCCCAAAACGGGAGGGATGGCGGCAAGAGCCAAGACCACGGCATGCTTCTGTTGTGGGAAGGAGGGCAAGACGAACCCACCAAAAGCACGGGGCCCCGGGAGGAAGCCTGAAAACCCCTCAACCAAGCCTCACGAGACCAGGCTGAAGACAAGAGAGGTTGTAGAGGTCACCCTTTCGGTGGGAGAGGAGCTGGGACCTCCAACCCCACTCGACGAGAGCGAGACCGACTCGGAAGATGACGTTCCAGTAAATCCTAACCAAGGGCCCATGACCATCCCAATAAAGTTAAGGCAGCCCACCTCTGGGACTGAGGGAGAGATGTTGGCCTTATTGGACTTGGGGTGCATGAGGTGTGTAATTAACATGAAAATAGTTAAGGGTATGGGCATCGGACTGAGAACTTTAAGAATGCCCATATCTTTCTGCCAACTGGATGGATCTGTGGCGGGAGGTTGCCCCGCACGTTTTATAACAAAACCCCTAGAAATGGCCATGGGAAACCACCATGAGACCCTGTGTTTTATTGTGGCCCCTGGGATGGAACAGCCTCTAATATTGGGATTACCCTGGCTTCGGAAGTGGAATCCCCATGTGAACTGGAGAGAGGGGTGGATACGCATCCGCACCGATCGGCCACCGGAAGGGGAGGAGCAACCCTATCCGGAAGGGGAGGAGAAATCCCATCGGAAGTCCCAGGTTCCCACCGAGACAGCTTCTACAGGTGCCAAACACGTGGAAGGGGAGGAGAAAATCCCGAAGGAGTATTGGGACTTAAGAGAGGTGTTTAGTGAAGAGGCTTCTGATGAGCTCCCCCCTCATCGGTTGACCGATTGTAGTATTGAATTCCTGCCGGGGGTGACGCTCCCGAAGTCGAAGCTGTATTCGATGACACTGGGGGAGTTGGAGGAATTGAGGGCATTTATCGACAAAAACTTGCAATGGGGTTTCATCACACCTGCCAGACCTTGAGTGGCGGCCCCTGTGATGTTCCGCGAGAAGAAAGATGGCTCCAAACGTCTGGTAGTGGAATATAGAAACCTGAACGCAGTGTCCGTAGAGAACGTGTACCCCCTCCCTCTGATGAAGGACATGTTAGCCCACCTGGCAAAGGGGAAGATTTTCACAAAGCTGGACTTGAGGGAGGCATACTACCAAATCCGGATTAAGGAGGGAGACTAGTGGAAGACTGCATTCAACTGCCCAATGGGTTGTTTCCAGTTCAATGTTCTCCCTTTCGGCCTACAAGGGGTGCCTGCTGTTTTCATGTAAATGATCAATTAAGTGCTTCATGAACATTTATACAAGGGGGTTCTGGTATACCTTGATGATATTCTTATCTACACAAAGACTAGAGACGAACATGTGAAACTGGTACGCTCTGTGCTGCACAAGCTGAGGGCCGCCAAATTGTATACCAAACTATCCAAATGTGAGTTCCATCAAGAAAAAATCGACTACTTGGGATATCGTATCTCCCCCGAGGGCATTGAGATGGACCCAGAGAAAGTGCGAGCCATTTTGGACTGGGCCCCACCGAGAACCTGTAAACAGCTTCAAAGTTTTCTGGGATTTGCCAACTTTTATTGGCAATTCATCCCGTCTTTTGCTAAAATAGCCATGCCCATCACCAACCTCCTGAAAACAAAGGGGGAATTGAAACCAAAGCCCAGCCAACCATTGAATTGGACCATGGAGTGCCAAGCTGCATTTGAAAAGCTTAAGAGACTTTTTGCTGCAGAACCAGTACTGAAACACCCAGACATGGACACCCCTTTCATGATCCAAGCTGATGTGAGCGATGTGGTGGTGGGGGAGGTCTTACTTCAATTAAACGAGAAGGGGACACTACAACCGTGCGCTTACACCTCTCGTAAATTGACTGACACTGAAAGGAGATGGGCCATTTGGGAGAAGAAAGCGTTTGCCGTCCGTTGGTCTTTACTAGCTTGGAGGCACTTTCTGGAAGGAGCGAAACACCCATTTGAAGTGTGGACTGACCATAAAAATCTAGAAGCTTTAAAAACTCCTCGGAAGCTATCCCCTAAGCAAGTTAGGTGGGCTCAGTTTTTCAAGCAATTCAATTTCTCCTTGAAATATATCCCAGGGGGAAAATAATTTATGGCAGATGCTTTGTCTAGAATGCCTCAATACAACAGTATCCATAAAGAAGTGATAAGGCCAATCGTGTCCACTACACAGCTGGCTGCCCCTGTAGTTACCCACGCGCAAAAGAGAAACCAGGAGAGGGATCTGTCCACTGACCTGATGGAACAGTTTAAGGAGGCTTTGAAGACGGATGAGTGGTTCCTGGCAAATGCAAATAACTGCACCGTTCGAGATGGTCTAGCCTGGATGGGTGCGAAATTGTATGTACCTCAAAACCTGAGAAGCCAAATATTGCAACAAACTCATGATTCCAAAGTGGCTGGTCATTTTGGTTTTGTGAAGATCCTACATTTGGTGAAATGGCAGTTTTGGTGGCCTTCGTTGAAAAAAAGACATCGAGACTTATGTGGCGAGTTGTCCGATTTGCGCCTCAGCAAAAAGACCTCCTGGTAAGCCACCAGGGCTGCTGCAAAAAGACCTCCTGGTAAGCCACCAGGGCTGCTGCAAAATGTGGCCAGGCCAACTGCTCCTTAGAAGGAAATTTCCATGGACTTTATAGTAGATCTACCCAAGAGCAGTGGACACACAGTCATTTGGGTGGTGACTGACTTGTTCTCCAAACAAGCCCACTTCATCCCTTGCTCAAAGATCCCTTCGGTGAGGTCATTGGCCAGGCTGTTCATTCTTCATGTCTACAGGTTGCATGACGTACCTGAGCGTGTAGTTTCTGATCGAGGAGTCCAATTTACCTTGAATTTCTGGAGGGAATTTTTGAAGTTAATAGGCTCCACCCAAAGCTTAAGCTCCGCCCACCATCCCCAAACTAATGGGGCTTGTGAGAGGACTAACGGGGTGCTAGAGCAATACCTCCGATGTTACATAAATTATCAGCAAGACAACTGGGTGGATCTACTACCTTTTGCGGAGGTAGCATACAATAACTCTGTTCACAGTAGTACGGGGTTTACTCCTTTCAAAATAGCAACGGGGCAAGATTTTGTGCCCATACCTGAACTGCCTGGTGAAAAGCCAAGTGTCCAGTCGTTGAGTGACTGGATATCTCAACTTCAACTTAATTGGCCGGTCGCCTGCAAAGTTTTGGACGAGGCGCACCAATCTCATAAGAAATTTGCTGACTGAAAGCGAGCCCCGCAGATGTCGTATCAAGTGGGCGATAAAGTATTCCCCTCGACCAAGTATTTGCAGACTACCCAAAAATCGAAGAAGTTGGGTCCTAAGTATGTGGGGCCTTTTCCCATTGAGAGGATTGTAAATCCTGTGACTGTTCAACTGACTTTACCAAAGACTCTTCATCATATTCATCCAGTTTTCCACGTCAGTTTGTTGAAACCCGAACGTACCTGTACCTTGAGACCGACCCAGTCTGATCCCCCCGTACCATTGTTAATTGAGGGTGAACAACATTTCGAGATTAAAGAAATTCTAGACTCTAGGAAATGGAGGGGTCGTATCCAATATCTTGTAGCTTGGAACCATTTTCCTCCGTCCCATGCTGAATGGGTTAATGAGAAAAACCTTAGAGCTCCTGAACTGCTAAAGAAATTTTATGCCAAATACCCTGATAAACCATAGAAATGTATATCAATGTTAACATGTAATTATGTTATTTTTTCTTATAGGGACTAATGTCCTTTTTCTAGGGGGTCTGAATGTCAGCCTCAAGATATCTTCCACTGTTGCTTCTCTGCTATTACGCAACTTTTACTTCTTTCGGCTGTCATGACAACGGTGGGAGGGGGGACCTTGGAAGGGAAGAAAGCTGGAGGTGTTTTGCATTCCTTTGCTGGGTTAGCAAGGGGAGGGGGGATTCTTTTCTTTAACTTTCCGTTTCTTGGCTAGCTTCTGTCCTCTTTTGCGCAACTGCGAACTTTTATCAAAATATGTCAAGGCCATTTGACAAGAAGCCTCATCACCACCTGGAGATGACCACATGAGCATATTCAGAAGTTTTAATTGGAAGAATCATTTGAGCTTTGGGGGGTGGGAGCAATTCTATTTCTTTGTATGTGTGTTCTACCTGCCAGTTTCTCAGTTTCGGAATTGGATTTGTAGCTTCCACTTTATTTTCCAGTAAAAGGATAACTTTGCTCTACACCATGGAGTCTGAGTATTTCTTTCTTGGGATCTAAAGGGAGCACAGACTGACAGGATGGATGGATGGGTGGGTGGGCAGATGGGTAGGTAGGTAAGCAGGCAGGCAGGCAGGCAGGCAGACAGGCAGACAGGCAGACAGATAGAATTCTTTATTGGCCAAGTGTGATTAGACACACAAGGAATTTGTCTTGGTGCATATGCTCTCAGTGTACATAAAAGAAAAATACATTCATCAAGAGTCAAGAAACATAAGATACAACACTTAATAATAGTCATAGGGTACAATAAGCAATAAAATCATACTAGGAAACAGTCAATATAAATTGTTAGGATACAAGCAACAAGGTTATAGTCATACAGTCATAAGTGGGTGGAGATGGGTGAAAGGAAGGATGGGAGGATTAATGGTAATAGTAATGCAGACTTAGTAAATAGTTTGACAGTGTTGAGGGAATTATTTGTTTAGCAGAGTGATGGCATAAAAGCACAAATAAAGGGAGAAGATGGGACTTACAATCCAGATTGCAGAAGGCAAGGAGGAACTGTGGACCTTTCTTTCCTGAGCTTTCTCTGAATTCACAATTAGCAATGGAAAGAAAGCTTTCATTTATCTTAGGCTTACAAGACATCCATCAAAAAGAGGACATGTCCTCCTTTTTCTCCTGATGTCCTCTATCTGGCAGGCATAACCTTACGAACAAATGATGTCAGGCTTTTTGAGTATCTAACATGGTATATGTTCCTGAGTAGCTTTTTTTATGTCGCACAGCACTTCTCTAATGAATGCCAACTGCAAGTTAAGAAGCTGGGCTCTGTAGTCTTCATAAGTTGATTATGCTACTGCCTGAAATATGTGTGTGTTTGTGTATGCACGTAGGCATGCAACTTCAAGTTAGATTTTGACTCCTGATGAATGGCAGGACTAGTTCCTGAAGTTTTCTTGGCAGGGTTCTTCAGAAATAGATTAGATTAGATTAAAAGAAGACCTTGTAGATCATCTGGTCCAACCCCCTGGCCAAGCAGGAGACCCTACACCATTTCTGATAGATGGCAATCCAGTCTCTTCTTGAAAGCTTCCAGTGATGAAGCTCCCACAAATTTTAAAGGCAAGCTGTTCCATTGGTTGATTGCTCTCACTGTCAGAATTTTTTTTCCTTATTTCCAGGTTGAATCTCTCCATGTTCTGTTACCACCCATTATTCCTTGTCTGGCCTTCAGATGCTTTGGAAAATAACTTGACACCCCCCCCACCCCCCACTCCCTGTGGCAGCCTCTCAAATATGGGAAAACTGCTATATGTCTTCCCTAGTCCTTCTCTTCACTAGACTAGTTATGTCCAGTTCCTGCAACTGTTCATCATATATTTTGACTTCCAGTCCCCAAATCATCTTTATTGCTCTTCTCTGAACTCTTTTTAGAGTCTCAACATCTTTTTTATAGTGTGGTGACCAAAAAAGTTTGCCATTGCTTCATTCTTAGGTTGAAGAGAGAGTGACTAGTTCAAAGTCACCTAGTTTTGTGCCTGAATTAGAATTATAACTTACCCTCCTGGGTTGCAACCTGATGTCTTAAATTGCTACACCCAAGTGGCTTGCCTGAAATGACAAGCCTTTAATCAGTTACAGACTAAAGACATTTATTTGCCTTCTAACCTGCTCTAACATATTCCTGTAATTGAAAAACCAGTCTTTCTGATGTTGGAAAAAGTAATTTCACATGAATGTAGGGTTATGTACTTTTTTTCAGTTATTCACTGTAACTGTTGCTACAGATGCCAAGAAAGTAAAACAATTAGTGTGTTCCCCTTTCCTTCCCATTTGCCTTCCTTTCTCACTGTCCTGCCTGTTCAGATATCTGGTAACTCTGTTTCCACAATGGAAGCAGGGGTGGGATTCAAATTTCTTAACAACCGGTTCTGTGGGTTTGGCCTAATTTGTGGGTGTGGCTTGGTGGTCATGTGATTACTGACTGGGCATGGCTTGGTGGTCATGTTACTGGCTGGGCATGGCTTGTATGTAACTATTATAAATATTTATGTAAATATTGATTTTTTTATTAAAAAAGAGCAACTTTTACCCAAAAGCAGGCAAAGCAGGCAGATTGAGTTGCTCACAGAATCACAGATTAATTTAGAGATCTATCTATCTGCAATCAGTTACCTGAGTCTGTCACATAAAATTTACTTGGAGCAAACTCACAAAATTAACCATGTGTGTAAATATTATTATTTTTTTATTAAAAAAGAGCAACTTTTACCCAAAAGCAAGCAAAGCAGGCAGGCAGATTGAGTTACTCACAGAATCACAGATTAATTTAGAGATCTATCTATCTGCAATCAGCTACCTGAGTCTGCACTGAAAAGCTTCAGTTCTAAGGAAGGTTTGGCTCTGCTTTTAGATTAGCTAGAAAGCAAGAAATTTCCTGCTTTCTAGCTAATCTAAGTCACCTGGCAGAGCAGAACAGCTGATGGTTGGAGGAAAAAAAGGAAAAAAAAGCAACTTGCCAAACCAGGCAAGTTGGATGGCTCACATGCCAGGTAAGGAGTGAATGGGTGGGGAGGTGAGGCGCCAGCCAGTGGAGTAATTTGCCGGTTCTCCGAACTGGGGACAATCATGTGTGCAGCCCTTGCAAGAAATCATCAGCTGTGCCACCTGGACAGACAAGCACTGAGCTCGGGTGCGCAACGTTTGAAAATCCTCTTGTTTCCTGCTTTTTCAACCTCAGCTGTGCTACATAGCCTAGAGTCTGGGCAGGCCAAACACTGAACCAGTGCGGTGTCTGCTGATCTTCACAGCTACAGGTTCTATAGAACCAGCCCGAACCAATAGCATCCCACCCCTGAATGGAAGCAAATAAAGCTTTGGAGATATGGTTTTCAACAAAAGAGCTATGAGAGGTAAGAAAAACCTAAATCTTTTCCATATGGCTCCCAACAATTATCGCACATACCCAGTATTATTGTGTTCTCATTTTATAAGTTATAAAATGGCACACATGCATGAAGTACTGTATGCAGGAATGAGAAAAGGGATCCAGGATACATTCGTTATCTAATATAGTCTCTCAACCTGGCTCAGTATGTGAGAACACAGTCAAGAATTTCTGTTTGCTCTGTATAGATTGTGCTACCACACATAGTTTGCAAGGTTTTCTGAATTTTGGCTCCCATGATTAGGAGATCTTGATGTCTGCAGAAAATACAGTATTCTTACTATTTTTTTTTTTTTCTTCTATTCAATCATCTTCTGGACAAGCTTCTGCCATTTTCTTGACAAGTGTTTTTCTCTCTCAGAGGTAGTTTGCCATTGCCTTGCTCCTAGGGGTGAGAGAGAATGACTGGCCCAAGGTCACCCAGTTGGCTTTATACTTAAGGCAGAATCCATAGTCCCCCGGTTTCTAGACTGATACTTTAACCTCTATAGCAAACTGTGTCCAGCAGATAAGTATCCTTATTATGAAAGCCTTTAAATAATTTACATTTATAGCTTGTTATTTTTCATATGTTTGGAGTTTCATTATTTAACCTTCAGTGATGACAATAGGATAAATTTTATTATCATTTTCTTGAAAACAAATATATTTTAATCCCAGACAGGAGGAAAGTAGAAAAATAACACTCTTGGTATTCAGTGAACATAGTTGTTCACTAAAGGCAGCAGAATTATTCAATCAAACTTTGGAAATATCCCTAAGATAAATGTAATAATCAGGATTTGTAGCCCTAGCTTGCAACAGCATTAATATTTAGGGACAGATTAGTGAAATGCAGCTACTGAAACAAAGAAGCTGGGCAAATGTCAGTGGTGTATAATGAATAAAACAAAATGAAAAAGCCCTGCATTTTGAATAAAAGTGTTTAAGCCCCATGAAGAAATTCAGTAATTGAAACAAAATCCATTTCCAAGTTACATATTTGAGTTGCGGAATAAAATTATGCTATTCTAATGGATCTACCCTATTGTGCTTTTCTGTTCATTACACTGCATATATGAGTTTATTATCTCTTTGATATTATTCCATACTTAACAGCTCCAAATTGGGATGCACTCTTTATTCAGAGCAAATACATTCTTTCAGAGTTCCATTTACTCAAGAAGCTTTTTGCAATTTCTATACTGTATTTTAATTTAGATCTATTTACTACCTGGAGAAAGTAGTATAAATTGTGTTTACTGAATTTTGTTGCAGCCTCTATGATACTTAGATAATATTACCATGTCATTCTCATTTAATTTCCGAAGTATTAGGTCTCTATGGTTTTTTTTAACCCATTATACTTAAGCCTGTAACAGATGTACTGTTTTTCTTAAAGTAAAAGAGAACTAGGCTGTAGAACAAAGTGTTGATTTAAATGAAACATGTTGTACCATAAGACACACATAGCCAAATGTGCTTAACCCAATGCACCACTTGCCAACTTCCTGATTTTAACTTGTCTCCTCTCTTCCCCACCTCAATATCACTGTTTCAAAGTGATTTTGGTAATATATGAAAATTAGATATTCTCATTCAGTCTATGGAAAAAATAAAATGTAAATTGTTATGTATGTAAATAGTTGAATAAAGGCAAGCTTGGGGTAAAGTGCAGGGTTCTGGCCCTGCACTTCTGATTGGGTGTTAAGTGGCTAGATCGGATTGGTCGGGTTCTGAGAATCAGATTGGCCTTTAATGAAGGACTCTTATTGGTACTGGAGCTAGCATTTCACAAGCTCCTATTGGTTATTTAAACATTAGCATTACCTATATAAGTAGAGTTGTTGTTATACAAGTTAGAAGTCACTATGCAATAAAGAGTTGAAAGTTCACCAACTAAGACTGTCTCCATTCATTCTACCCATGCCTGAATATATGATATAAATGATATTATGATATTATGTTTTATACTATGACTGCTATCACTTTCACTTGTATTCCTATTTTAATAAGAGCCCCACTGAAAACATCTGCTTCAGGGGATCTTTTCCCAATATTTTTATTTGCCAATCAATGAATTCTTTAAAATGGCACATCATCATCTTCTTTTAATGACCCCATAATCCCTTGTGGGGTGGAGTCTGGGCACCTGAATGGAGCTAGTAGAGTGTTTAATGGCCCGATGCCCTTCCAAGACACAAAGGCATAAAGATGGCACATGCTATTTCTGATATCATTTCTACTCTCTTTCTCTCTCCCCCTCTCCCCCTCTCCCCCTCTCCCCCTCTCCCTCCCTCCCTCCCTCCCTCCCTCCCTCCCTCTCTCTCTGTTTGTTTTTGTTTGTTTGGGAAGAAAAGAAGAAAGGAAGGAAGGAGGGAGGGAGGGAGGGAGGGAGGGAAGGAAGGAAGGAAGGAAGGAAGGAAGGAAGGAAGGAAGGAAGGAAGGAAGGAAGGAAGGAAGGAAGGAAGGAAGGAAGGAAGGAAGGAAAGAAAGACTTTGTTTTGATCTCAAAAATTCTACAATTAAGTTTTTCTACCTTGGAATTATGTCAATAGATGGGGGTAAAGTAGAAAATAAATTGGCAATAAAAAGATGCATAAAAGATACATAAGATGTAAACTTGTCAAGAAGTTAAGTATGAAAAGTGCTTAAGAGGTATCTGTTAACAACAATGGGTTGATGACATACAAATCTAGATACAGATATTGCTGTGTAAATTGATGCTATAAGTAAAAGATTGCACTTATAGGAGCTTTGTTTATACTTAACAATCTTTTGATAATAGCTGGAGTACACACTTTAAAAATATAGCTGAAATAAACAAAATTATGTTCATTTAATTCAATATATCTTAAACTGTTAGTATGAAGCATTTACTACACATTTATTGATTTTCTCTATCACATTTTTAATGACATTTTTGTGGAAACTTGTGGAGGAGTTTTGTAATCACACCCAATATATTCACAAATCAAATATAACCTTGCATAGTTCTGGTTGATGATAAGGATTACATTATAAAGGCTGAGAAACATTTAACTTCATTCTTAGAGACTAATAGCAAATTGGTAAAGTATTATCTGACAATAGATAGATGTATATTTAAATGAGGAACCCACTTCTGCAATATAACTAATGGTAATGAATCTTGTATGGGATCATAAATCTGGCTTGGGAAATATATCTGGCTGCTTTTAACAGTGATTTTTTGTTTCTTTACTCCCTTTAATAAGTAGATGAAGATCAAATCTGAAAAATCGTCACAGCAAATGATATGGAAATTAGAAGCAGAGAATACCCTGCTGATTAAATAACAACAGCAAAAATTGTATTAGTCAAAAAAAGACTTCAACCAGGATTCTTATAAAATTGATAGTAATATAGGGACAGATTGAGTGTCTCCATCTTTCTTTATGTACCTAAGCCTATTATTTCTTTTCAGATGTTCCTTTTCAAACACATATATACATGTAGAGAAATGCACTAATTTTGTGGTTTCAATAATTCATTTCAAGAACCTCTATGAAGCAGGGCTAAACTTGTGAGGAGATTCTGCCACTGTTCTTATATAGATTTCCCACAAAATGTTGGAAGACTGAACATTCAGGTTTTTGATTCATGCAAAAATCCTTTAATTGTAAAATAAATTCCTCCATTCAGGATTATCACCTCTTGTATGAGATAGGAAATACCTGAACTGAACTTTGATATAATATGAAACTTCATGCCTTTCTACCCCAAGGCAATAATTTACAGTGCCATTTTTGGTGCATGATCATTTTGTTTTATTGCACTAATCTGTAATGCATGCATAAATATATATTAACATACCAGGAACCCTGCTGGTGCAGTGGTTAAAGTGTAGTATTGCAGGCAAACTTTGCCCATAGTCTGGAGTTCGATCCTGAAGGGACACAAGGTTGATTCAGCCTTCCATCCTTCCACGGTCAGTAAACTAGGGATCCAGATTGTTGGGAGCAATATGCAAATAATGCTTACTTTGTAAACCACCCAGAGAGTGTTGTAAAGAATTGTAGGGCAATATATCAATCTAAATGCTTTTGCTATTTCTATACATTCCTCAAGCCTTTGCAAATATTGAATTAATCCACCTATCCCAAATGGAAAGGGAAGGGAGAACAATGACAATTTTATGCCTTTTGTTTGAAAAATATGGTAATCAATCAGCAAATCTTAATAAATCTTCTGGTGAGCCTAGGAGCTCTCCCAATTTGCAACCTTGTTCATTCAATGCTAGCTCATTTCAATTAGTAGACTAAAATTGTACATTCCAATCAATATACAGTATTCATTTTAGTTGATAAAATAATTGGGATGAATTGGGATGTTTGCCATCAGAATGTAAATTATAAATAGGAGTCATTGTCATTCAGCCCATAATGGACAGGGGTTCAGGCTGGGAAAAACTGGCATAGCAGAAATGTTGTATAAAATAATGTCTTTCTATGTTTTCTTTATCAGCATTTGAATTAAGAGAGGCATGTTACTTAAAGGTTGTATTCTGTATCATGAAAATGCCACTTCTAAAAGACAAAAGTGCAAATGGGCAAGTGTACTATGATTGCTTCATTGAACTGTTCACTGTAAATACTCTCTGTATTAATTATATTAGACTGTTGGTACTTTATTTAAAATAATTAAAATAGCAAGGAGCGGTGTTTCAATAAATAATAAATAAATGATGGAGGGCAGAGATATTAAGATAGGGACCATGACTGGTGAGATGAATGAATGCAATGTCAGAGGGAAACACTATACTGCAAGTCCTTACAGGTAGCCCAGACAAGAAGCACAAAGCAGGAGTATAAATGCCATCATTGTTGTGAGATTACAGCAATAGAATATTGCAAGTCTGAAAGCATTAGATGGAAACTAGGAAGGTCCCTTCTGAGATGCTCCCCATTCCATTTTTCTGTCTCAGGGCTGAGATAACTTTTAAATGATAGTTAACTAGCCTCTGGCTCTTCCTCCTATCTCCTATAGTTATTCCCACATACCATTAGAAATTGAGGCAGGAATGAAGCCATATTTACACCAGCAGATAATAAGAACTGTATATCATTATACAAGCTTAGTCTAAAGTTTTTCAAACTTCTTTTCATATTTCTTAATAGCCCATCTCTTTCACTGTTCTGGGCAGCATACAATATGATCTATATACTCTCTGTCCATCTGTCTGTATAGATAATACACACACACACACACAAACAAACAAACACACATACACACTGTATATGCATACACAATGTTGTTACAAATAACATTGTAAAATTACAATGTTGGGAAGGTTACCAATTGTTAATACAGTTGGGGAGAGTTCTTATGGGGCCAATTGTCCCCATGGTTATATCAGCCTCTGTGTCCCCCACACCAGGCTACACAACCAAGTTTTGACCCCTTTGCAAAAGGCCAAAAATTGGGGCTTTCCTCAAATCTGAGGGCAAATTATATTCCTCAATGCAGGGACAGCGACAGAAAAGGTCCTCTTCATTGACCCTGCCAGCTGAAATTTTTTGACTGATGGGATCTTGACATGTTGTCCCTGTCTGGATGAGTGGAATTGGCTGAGTTTAATAGGGTGAAGACAGTTCTGTAGGTAACCTAGTGATACACTATATAGGTCTTTATAGTTAATAACCAACACCTTGACTTAGAGCTTGAAGCAAATTGCAGTTCATTGATCATGTGCTCTTCTTTGAACACCCATTATGGCTCACATGGCTGGATTCTGCCCCAGTTGAATACTTTTGGATACTTTTCAAGGATAGCCTCATGTAGACCATGGGTATTAGGTTTACAATAATTCTGGTGATAACATATACAGGTGAAACTCAAAAAATTAGAATATCATGCAAAAGTTCATTTCAGTAATGCAACTTAAAAGGTGAAACTAATATATGAGATAGACTCATTACATGCAAAGCAAGATAGTTCAAGCCGTGATTTGTCATAATTGTGATGATTATGGCTTAAAGATCATGAAAACACCAAATCCACAATCTCAGAAAATTAGAATATTGTGAACAGGTTCAATATTCTAGGCTCAAAATGTCCCACTCTAATCCACTAATGAAGTCATAACACCTGCAAAGGGTTCTTGGGCTTTTAAATGCTCTTTCAGTCTGATTCAGTAGGAAGCACAATCATGGGAAAGACTGCTGACCTGACAGTTGTGCAGAAAGCCATCATTGACACTCTCCATAAGGAGGGAAAGCCTCAAAAGGTAATTGCAAAAGAAGTTGGCTGTTCCCAAAGTGTTGTATTCCTCTTGTCAAGCCGCTCCTGAACAAAGAAAAACAGAACTGGTCTGTTGCTCAGTGGTCCAAAGTCCTTTTTTCTGATGAGAGCAACTTTTGCATCTTATTTGGAAACCAAGGACCCAGAGTCTGGAGGAAGAATGGAGAGGCACACACTGCAAGATGCTTGAAGTCCAGTGTGAAGTTTCCACAGTCTGTGTTGATTTGGGGAGCCATGTCATCTGCTAGTGTTGGTCCACTGTACTTCAGTAAGTCCAGGGTCAATGCAGTCATCTACCAGGAGATTTTGGAGCACTTCATGCTTCCTTCTGCAGACGAGCTTTATGAGGATGCTAACTTCATTTTTCATCAGAACTTGGCACCTGCCCACACTGCCAAAAGCACCAAAACCTGGTTCAATGACCATGGGATTACTGTGCTTGATTGGTCAGCAAACTCGCCTGACCTGAACCCCATAGAGAATCTATGGGGCATTGCCAAGGGAAAGATGAGAGACATGAGACCAACAAATGCAGAAGAGCTGAAGGCCGCTATTGAAGCATCCTGGTCTTCCATAACACCTCAGCAGTGCCACAGGCTGATAGCTTCCATGCCACGCCGCATTGAGGCAGTAATTGCTACAAAAGGGGTCCAAACCAAGTACTGAGTACATATGCATGCTTATATTTTTCAGAGGTCCAATATTGTTCTATGTACAATCCTTGTTTTATTGATTGCATGTAATATTCTAATTTTCTGAGATTGTGGATTTGGGTTTTCATGAACTGTAAGCCATCATCTTCATAATTATGATAAATCATGGCTTGAACTATCTTGCTTTGCATGTAATGAGTCTATCTCATATATTAGTTTCACCTTTTAAGTTGCATTATTGAAATAAATGAACTTTTGCATGCTATTCTAATTTTTTGAGTTTCACCTGTGTGTGCATGGGTCTATGTTAGTGTGAGCATGTGTGGAGAGAAAAAGAGAATGTACACACACACACATGCACACACAAATGTATGTGTATTGTATCTGGATATATACATGCATACACACACACATGCATATACAATTTGATGCATGATTTGATTATGTGCCTTCACATTCTTATCAATCTTATTGACTACATAGGTATTTTTTATCCATGATGATCTGTTCCTAACCTGGTCTTTCATGATTTCCAGTGTGGACTCATTGCCATTGTATCTGACCAACTTGCTCATGGTCATCCTCTTCTCTCATTTCAGAAAGCTGATTCTTTAGATAACCTATCTGCAGTAGGTTAACTGGAATCTGGTCATTTGTTAGTTAAGTAAGAACTTGGGTTTATCTGTTTGATGATCCATTATTTTGTTTTCTTGTCTGTCCATGATATACTCAAGAATCTCCTCTATTTTACAATCCTAGGTTTGACAAAGTTTTGCACAAATATCTTTGGAAGAAATTTGTATATATCTTCTGGATTTTATTAAGCATTTTAATGGATAATTGTATGATCAGAATTCTTCATATCAGACCCCAGTGCAAAGTAAGTTAGTTCTGAAGAAATAAATACAAATAATAATGTTTAATGTGTGTTTGTGTGTGTGTGTTTCTATTTTACTCTATAAATTGTTGGATAGTAAATGATTCATGTGACCCAAATAAACAAGGATACTTATTTGTAAAAAATATACATGCTGCTAGGAAATTACACATTCATGGATAATCAAAGAAATTAATTAAATTAATGTAAACTTCTGACTGGAAAGTTAGAAAATTAGCAGTAACTATGCACTGTTTGTTGGGTAAAATTTTGTAAAAAGTAATGTGGATTCTGTCCAGAACAGTTACTATGTAATTTTCCACAAACGATAAAAAGGAAACCAATATATTCAGTGGATATTTAAAATTCAGCAGGAACAAAAGCAGTAAAAAGAGAAATATTTGCATCATGCTGCCATCTATTCATTATGAGATCTTGATTAACATCTGGAATATTTGGCAGGAATTGTTTGATAAAGAATATGCTCCAAGAATGTGATGGCTCATTGATTATTGTGTTTGTTTTTACAATTGTCCACCATTCTTCTTATGGAGTGAAGCAGCTGATACCATCTCCACAATATATAGCTGTGTGTAATAAAAGCAAATGTCCCAAATAGCAATTATCATCTGAACACTGAATTCAAAAGATTCAGAATTACAAAAACACACTGGATTGTATCCAGTCTTTGTCATACTCAAAGTAGTTTTTCTGAAATCAATGGCTACTCAGTTACTTAAATTTAGTTAAATTGAGGGTCTCCTTTAATCATGACAAAGTATGAAAGCATCCATTACCCTTGATGCAAAAAGAAGCTATCAAAATGCTGGTGGTTTTATAATGTATGTCAAACTATGTTCTTACAGACCAATCATATTGTCTATTTGAATAGAAGCAGTTTTTTTTCAGTTTTAGCAAGAAAAAAAAATCACAGACCCATGGACAACTGTTTATGGTTTCCAGAGAGAAACTCCATATAAGTACAGTGACACAGTCTCCCTCTCTCTCTCTCTCTTTTCCAATTAACCTGCAACATTTTACAATGAAAACATCTGAGATTCTAGAAAGAGGCTAATTGTGTTTTTTGGAGGGAGGATTAATTTCCTTATAGCCCAATCTGGAAGCTCTCATAGACATAAACAATGGAGGTCTCATCAGGTGATGATTGCTGTAATTTCCAAAAACAGTCCTTTGTCTGAGCCACACCATGCCTTTTGAACAAAGCAAGAATGTATTCAGCCCACTTCATTGTTTCCAAATCTTCCAATAATCATTTGTGACTATGTTTTAAATGAAATATACTCAAACTGTCCACCCTTCATCTTATCTTATGATTATGAATTGAAAGCTTTTATATAGCCTTTTTTTTAAAAAAAACACATGATTGTAATACTCACCTTAAAGGCTACAACTGGGCCCATTAATGGTAGCCTGATCACAAGAGTTACTTTGATCTGAGAATAGACTTTAATCAATATTTCCTTTTCTTTTTATTCTCCTCAACACCCAAAATAAATAGATATCGTCACCCTCTATGTTCTTGGGGGGGGGGGGGGGGGGATTGCCATGAAAACAAGAGAAATCCTGTATTATACACTATCATGCTAAAAAGCTTGTTCATATACATTTTTTGAACTAAAGAATAGATGGATGAAAAATGGCCATGTTATCATATTTTTTTTAAAGTCATAAACAATGACAAGAGGTTCCTACTCAGATTTTTTTTTTTATTTTACTATTTAGAGAAAATATTATATTGTTAATATTTAGAGTGCAAGATCAACATATCCTATTTTAACACAAGCAGATCTGAACTATTCTACTTTAACTTAGTCTGAACTGATTTTCAGAAACTTGGAACTAGAACACTTGTAGTTAAAACAGAATAAGATTAAAAAGAGAAGTCTGACTAATTAAAGGAGCAAGTTACTCAGGCTTGTGTTTTTAAGAAATGAAAATACCTGTAATTAAAAATCTTTTCAATGAATAGGGTAAGGGATCAAAATTGTAAAAAAAAAATTCAACCCCATCTCACCTTTACATGCATTTTACCACAACAGATTTAATAAAAAAAAGGAGCTTTGGCATTGACTGTGTAGATTGAAGTAGCATCACCTTAACTTTACTTTCCTTGGATATATCATGCCTCTGCCTGTATTTTGTGTTAATCTGGAGGGAAAATAGATCATATTTGTAGCCATGATTACTCTGTTCATTGCAGATAATCTCCTTATGTTCCTAATAGATAAGAACAGGGAACTTTTCTCCACTCGGAGGAAATTTCCTAATTTGGGGATTGCAGTTGAATGGTTGAATACTTTGAAAAAGTAAGAAAATTTCTTCACATATTGATAAAAGTGAGGTATTTTAATTTATTAATGCTGGAGCAACTGTTGGTAGATATTGTCAGTTGGTACATGAAGCTATTGAAATTCTTCTCCTTTGCAAGTTAGTGAATAGATAAACAGCTGAGCTAAACTGGCATATTAGATTAGCTTACTCTTCAAGATAGTAGAGCATCTCTTAGGATTCATCTTCAAATATTGTCTTCAGTTTAATATGGGGGTTAAATCATTGCTCTCCAGAGGACACACATTCTGATTGGTCTTCATGTCACATTAGCCAGCTGGATGACCTTGGAACAATCTCTTTCTTTCAGCCTTTTAAAACAAATATTTTCCAAAAATTTTGCTAGGAAGGAAGGAAGGAAGGAAGGAAGGAAGGAAGGAAGGAAGGAAGGAAGGAAGGAAGGAAGGAAGGAAGGAAGGAAGGAAGGAATGGGTTTTCATGTTAGACTTCTTCCTCACCAAAAAATAACTGAAATAATTGATGTCAATTTCACCACAATTGAAGACAATGAAAAGCATCCTTTGAAAATCTTGCCAAGAAAGCTGTGGAAAGTTGTCCAGACAGTTACCAGGAAGTGACAGTGATGCAAAGGCACAAACACATTGTCTTCAGAATGCTCTTCTCCAATTTTTAGCTTTAGCTATTATGAAACAGGTTAACCTAGTACTTCACCAAATTCATTCTTTCTTCTCCTATTCATTTACATCCCCGGAGGTTTTTTAGTTGAAACCCCCTCTCCCCCCCCAAAAAAAAGCTTCAGGCTGACTGTGATTTGTGTTGGAAATTTTACATCAAGATGAATTAGCTTAGACCCTTTTCTCAATATATATTAAGTGCGTATTAATCATTACAAGTGAATTGGATGCATATTTGATGATGAAAGATGAGATGAATAGAGAATTAAAACTTTGTAATGGTTTCCACATCCTATTGTTTGGACAGAGCACTCAAAATATGTGTATTATATAAAATGATGAACCATTTTACCTTGTTCAAACCATATAATAGATTCTATGAATAATGCACATAAGTGATTTAATATATAAGCTCCAAAACATAAGCAGTATATCTTGGTTGTCAGGAAACTACTTTTCATAAAATGACATCTGCTCCATAAAATCCTGATGATTCATTACAGTATTTAAATAAATACCCCTGAAGAGGCTACACACTGTTATCTTAACAATGAACCTGCACCTTTGATAGCTTGTTTAAGACACATATCCATAAGGGTGTTTAAGCAATTCTTGCAGTAATTTTTGATTAATTCATGCAAGTCATTATCTGCATTTGGATTAATTATGCAACATGTTCTTTATTCAACATCTTTTCAAGCACCATAACCCAGATTAGAATCATTGTTACATGTCATTTACTTATGAAACAGTTTTTGAAACTGATCAACATTTGATTTTGTAAGTGGAACCAACAAAAATGTCACTATTAAAAATACTGTAATTAAATATGCAAAAAAGGGGGGGCTTACATCAAATAGCTTTGCCCTTGACATTGCACATACTGTATGTCACAGCCCGCTACTGAAGAAGATTGATGAGGGGGCTGCAGGAGAGAAACTAATGAATATAGGGAGATTTTCACATATTTTCAGAGAAACTTCTGAATACTGCATATAGCTGCATTCTACAGCTGATAGTGATAGTTACATTATAAGAATTATAGCTGCTTTCTCATGTGGACTAAGTTAATTTTTACACACAGGAAGTGAAAAATTAGTTATTGTTCTATGTGTACATTTGTATTGCCACCACCCCTCTAAGGGCTCCATTTTATGTGGGTTCTCCCTTCATTTTTTTCCCCTAAAGCAATCGCATGAGATAGATCAGTTTGAGAAACTGCTTCAGACTGAGTTTCAGTAGTTGAGATCAGATTTGAATTAAATCTTCCCAGTCTTAATCCAACACCTCCTTCATAACAGAAATAGTTTCAAGAAAATGAGGTAATGTTGGCTATATTTAAACCTCTGCCCCGCTTAAACAGCACTTGCTTGTGGTTTCCATTATAGTCTCAGGTCTACTATTATGTGATGCATCAACTACATTGTAAAGGATGGTGATGGATCAAGAATTGCTGTTGCTATGGAAAAGTAAACAAAACCAAAAGTTTAAAAAAAAGAAAAGGAAATTCACTATTGAAATTCACTGCATACAACAAACAAAAATTGAAAAGGTGTTGGACATTGGTGTCACCTCTGGTTGTTTCCATGAAGTTGCCAGTAGAGCAAGGCTGTAGAACTTGTGGCCCACAGACTGGATGCATCATGCTCTGGCCATGCCCATGCCTGGCAAAGGGGGGGGGGAGGTCACAATATGTCACATGATGCTGCCATTGTGATGTGAGTTTGACACCCCTGCAGTAGAGTAATAGCAATGCATCCAAGAGATTGCAAATTGTTCCTCCAAGATTCAAGTTGGGGAAAAACATAACTGCTTTGTGTTTCTCCAGATCACTGCTCTCAATTACTGCTCTCAATTAGAAAACTGGTTGGTTTCCACTGGCTGCCAAACTCCCCGACTTCCATAATGTTTACTGAAGACAGTTTGCAAGCTACTCTTGAAAGACCATTCCAGGTGATAAGCAAGACTGCTTTGTTTTTCCTAGGGGACAGTTTGCAAGCTTACCATCTCTGACTAATACAACAATGTTCTGCGTCTTCCCTATCTACAATGGATCAGAGTTGTAATATATATTGTTAATTCTTGTAATAAAAGTGAATATGCAGCTAGAGGGCATGTGAGAAGAATTATGGCTTTCTGTGTGAATGCATTAATCATTTTTTAAATCTTTTCCTCAGTGATCAGAAAAAAGTCCCTGGATTTTTAAACAACTCATCAACTCATTCAATTGATGAAAGATAAATTTATTTCAAATGAGAGGACAATTTTGGTGATTTTTTTTTTTTTATGGGTAGAGTATGGGGTTCTGATAATTATTCATTTATTATTTGTCTGAGTCAACTTTCCAGTCATCTGAAGCCTCTTTGGCTTTTTGTTTTGGTAGGAAGGGAAGAAAACTTCTGAGAAATTGCAAAGCATATTTTATTACATTATCATTATCATCACCATCACTAAATCTTTATCAAGGCCATTCTCCATTTTCATTAGTTTTTTTTTTCTTTAAAAGTAAACATGGTGATATCTGGTTGAGAGCAAATCTCTTAACAATTTTGGGTCTTTTTGTACATTTTTCTTTAAGAAAAACAAACAAACAAATACAAGAAAAAAAGAAAAAAGGAAAAAATATGTCAAATATTTTTTTCTCGCACAAATTCTTATATGGGAATAAAAGAATTAATTGATCTAAAAAGGACAATGCATAATTATGCAGAGATGATTTACAGCAAAAAAGGAATGCTGTCCTCAGTGGGGAAAAAACTAATTAGGATAATGAAATACTTATAGTGTGTATATCTGTGACAGGAAACAGAAGATCCCTAAAAAGATACATATCAATATCATCTAAATAAGTAACTGAAATCTCAGAAGAAAATGGGCATGTCAAAGACAATGTCAAAAACTTGTCATGCCAATGTAAAAGTTGCATAGTTGAGCCTATATGTAAGTTCTCTACAACAAATCTAGAACTGAACTATTTATTTTCTCAATAAGCCATTAGGATTAGATTTATTTAGCAGCTGGTTAATTTCCCACAGTTCCTCCAAATGTGTCATCCAGGTCATGAAAGGACAAAGGTTAGTGCCAAACATGCCTACTACCTGATCCAATTGATCTAAAGGGCCATAATTTGTTCTCTGGCATAGAGGGAACCACACTCCTTCTTAGCAATGCTCTTTTGAAATATAATTGTCCCTTTGAGCAAATTATGATGAGTGGCTTTCTATAATGAACCTGAAAAGAATTGGGCTTTCTTGCTAATAGGTGAATATTTAGTACAACACAACTTCTGAAGGACTTATTTAAATGGTTCCTATTTTTAGCACTTACCCTTCACATTTCATGAGAGAGTACAAGTTCACTTTGAACAACAATCTAGTGGGAAGAGCAAAAAAAAAAAAAAAAGACAGGTTGTGTGAATAATAAAAAATGTCTCAGCGGTGACAGGCAGACTCATTTTACATATCTGTGGTGAGCAGGGTTTAATCTCCCACTGCCTTTTATAATGTGCATCGGATATTGCTTCTTTTTTCACTTTCTAGCAGACCAGCATAAAGCTTAATCATAAAACAATATCTTGCTGCTGAAAGGCCTCTGAAGATCTACTGTCAAAATAACAGTGACATCTGACTTGGATAGAAAGAATGGATAGAATAAAATCTCATATGCTATAACTTGTTCAAAGCTTTCTCTCATTAAACACTTATTTATCGTATTTGTATTCTCCTTTCATCTCTTCTTCTACCTCTTTCCATTCCTCTCTGAAAGTCAGGACACCATACTATTTTACCCTTGTAACTCCCTTGTGTGAAAGGAGTTTTGATGCTATCATTTTGGTGCCACTATTTTACACAGAATTGTCTATGTAATATATCCACAAGTCATATTTCAATGATTTTTAAAGAATGGGACTGTATGTATATGCCTAAATCCACATTTTTCTGAATGATACAATTTGCAGAAAGACACACAAAACCACATACATTTGGGAAAAGTCTGCATTATATATTTATAGGATTGGGAAATGCTTCAGCTTCAAGTCCAGAATAAGTGCTTTCAAATGAACAAAGGAAGCAACATTGCACTAGTCTTCAACACTTTAATAGAGCTGCATCTTTCCACAGACCCTTATGCCCGAATGGAATAATGTTATAACAGGTTCTTTTTTTAATCACTATTGTTTTCATGGAGGGTCATGAAACATAATAGTGGGGAAAGGGAGTTTTAAACTTCTCTATCCCATGTAAAATGTTTTCTATTGAAACGGATCAACTACGCACTCAGTATATAAAGTGCTATGTTGACTTGATGAAGTAAAGTGAACTTTTCCAAATTTACAAATGTTCTTTTTTCATTAATTTTATTACAAAAGTGATTCTACATCTAACAGGGCTGTCGTGTCTTTTTTGCTTTGTTTGTATACCGGTTAATTTTGATTGGAGAACATAATAGCTGGAGTGTATTTTTCTAACCATTTAAAGCCTTTTCAAGTATTCATGGGGCCAGGCAAAAGAAATGCAAAAGTATTTAGTCCAATGAAGAAAACTAGATTGGCATCCCACTTTCCCTAAAAATATTTCAGTGGCAAGTTAGAAGCTATAGACACTTAACAAAATCTTTCAGGAATCCTCCAATTTGCATTACAAACACACAATGTTTTTTGTAAACATGTTCACTTCAGCTGCAAAATATGTTGTAGTACATAAGATCTGTACTATCAACACACATATCTGCACATTTTTCCAAGGGAATTTCTCTAGCAGTTGGCATCAATTAACATTTAGCAAGAGCCTGTTATGAGGTATGGATGAACCTAGAAATATTTATCATAACTGACAAATTATGCTTTTTAATTAGTTTCTTATATTTGCTGTATAGTACTATTCTGTTGTAATATTACTTGTTGTCCAGGTGAGCATACTTATTTTATGCTAATAGATTGACACTGGGAATTATTTAGAATGTTATTTTTGTACATGTCTCTTGTTAAATATATTAGAGAATCAGACAAAAGTTTTAGTAAAGGGTAACAAAGCAACCAGCTTATTTTTCCCTTTTTATTTGTAGCTGTAGCAGGTTGGGGACAATGTTTTCCCATCTCTATGTAGTCTGTAGTCTGTTCTCTGGCAAAAAAATTTGAATGGCACATATAAAAATACTTCTTTCAAATACACTTATGCTACTATGATTTGTTGATCCACCCCAATGAGGATTCCTTGTAGGAGCAACGTCATTACAAGGTTCACGAAGAGCTCCTCAATTTGAGGAGGACAAAACTCAATTCTTTTTTGATGGTTTCTAATGGACTTACCTGCCCATATTGGACAACAATAAGCAGCACTGGTGATAATAGTTGTGTTCTGAACAACATGCTGAATTAAATTAAAATGACAGCTTGATACTGGAGTTTTGAAATTGGGCCACAGCTGAAATTAGTGGTAGGACCCATGAGTGAGTGAGTGAGTGAGTGAGTGAGTGAGTGGAAGGAAGGAAGGAAGGAAGGAAGGAAGGAAGGAAGGAAGGAAGGAAGGAAGGAAGGAAGGAAAAGAAATTGGCTTGCCTAGAGTAGGAAGCAGCTTGGAGAGAATTGTCAAGTTAAGGAGGAGCCACAAAGATTATTCATGACTGGGAGGTGAACAAGATGAATGAAAATAAAAGATTGAAAGCAGATTGCAGCACCATGACCAGTTAACAATCTACTCCCAACATTTCTAAGGGAAGTTGGCAACTTAGGGTGGTACGAAACATCCTATGAATAAAGATGTTGACAAAGTTTATGTACATTGGATAGCCCCTTGGATTTGAGCAGGAGCAAGATGCTGATTTTACAAGCCAAGAGGTAGAGATCAGACAGGTCAAAAGGAAGAATGATTGTCAAGTCTCATGAATCTGAACAAGATCAAAGATGCAAGAACAACCTAGATGTCAAAAAGACATCTTAAAAAGTAGTCTAGATTAAAGAAAATGAAACAAAACAAAACCCAAAGCAAATAACAATAGCACTTAGATTTATATATTGCTTCACAGTGCTTTACAGCCCTGTCTAAGTGGTTTACAGAGTCAGACTATTGCCCCCAACAATCTGGGTCCTCATTTTACTGACCTCAGAAGGATGGAAGGCTGAGTCAACCTTGAGCCTGGTGAGATTTGAACTGCCAAATTGCAGGCAGCCAGTAGTCAATAGAAATACCCTGCAGTACTGCATTCTAACCACTGTACCATCATGGCTATTAGAGTAGGGCTGTCAAACTCATGGCCCATGAGCCTGATGGGTCATACACAGGCCATGACCATGGCCGGTTTAGCAAAGGGGAAAAAAGTCACAATACGTAATTTGACAATGCGACTTTGACACTCCTGTATTAAAGGAATGTCTCTGCCTCATTTACTTTGATTTATTCATAATGAAACTTCTTTGCATCATTTTATCAGAGGTCTTTACCAACCCTTTTATCAGAGGTTTTTCTACCAGCATGGTTGCACAAAGAACTCTCTGATAAACTGAAAGATGAAAAGGATAAGTACACAAAAAATGGAAATGATGCGTATCTAAGGCAGGATACCAACAAATAGCCCAAACTTGCAAAGATGAAGTCAGGAACCCAAAGGCTCAGAAGAAAGTACGCCTTATAACAAATGTCCAAAATAATAATTTAAAAGGTTTCTTTCAACATATAAAAAAACAAGAAAAAAAGCAAAGGAAACAAGTGGTCTATAATGGGAGAAGATGGCAAGGAAGTAGGGCAGTAGAGAGAAAGCAGAGCTGCTTAATTCATTCTTTGCATCTGTCTTCATGCAAAAAGAAAATATAGCCAACCTATATAAAATTTAGATTTGGACGAGGAATGCAAATTAAAATAAGCAAGAAAATGCTAAGAAAACACCTGTCTGCTCTAGACTAGTTCAATTCATTGGGGCCTGATGGATTATATCCCAACTTTTAAAGCCCCCACTGCTAAATGAAGAAGTGAGTATAGTCTTGTTTAAAATAAATTGGGGAAAAGCTGAAGGAATCCTGTGTAGAAATCCTCTGGGGAATCAGCTTCATGAATTCAGAGTAATTCAAATTATTACTGTGTTAACAGCCAGCTCTTGGGTTGACAGAATTTTATTGCTAGCTCAATAAAAGATTGTGTAGGTATATACAATCAATTCAGTTTCCATACTCACATTGAAAATGAATTAAGATATCCTTGATATCTCTTCCAGAGAGTTACTTCTTTAGATGGACAGTGGAAAAGATGATGCATTTAAAAATATAGCAATAGATCCTTTTACCTTGAAACTGTCATTCTGTTTTGTGTCATTGCCAAGACTTCCAGTATCCAGTTATTGCCTGGAAGAAGTTGTTTTGTCTTACTCATTGTAAAACACCATTTTATGGAAGGCAAGCAAGCTAGATAAAATATCATTCTACTATAATACAAAACCATGGAGAAATGAATTGTAAAAAAATATCCAAATCAGGGTTGCTAAATGGCCCTTTATTTACCCTGAAATAGAATCCATTTGAAATGCAGGTGGTTTCTGCTTACAGGGATTGGAGTCTGTAATACTACAATACTAAATTGGCCATACCTTTAATATTCCCATAATGTTTTAACTTCCTATAAGCAATTGTGGCATTATGCATCTTTCTGGCACCATTTCTCCTTTTCTTTTGCACACCTACATTATTTGGATACCAGGATTGTGATAGTGATAAATCTTTTCCATTTTGGAAGTGAAAGGTTTATCTTTTTGTTGTTGTTGTTGTTATTGTTCAGGTAGTGTGCCTGAAGCATTTTCTCTCGGAGTGTGTTTAAAACACCTCCCCTTTCCTAAATGGTGGATTCAAATTTTTTTACAACCGGTTCTGTGGGTGTGGCTTGGTGGGCGTGGCAAGGGAAGGATATTGTAAAATCTCTAGTCAGAGATAGTATTTACTGGTTCTCCAAACTACTCAAAATTTCCATTACCGGTTCTCCAGAACTGGTCAGAATCTGCTGAATACCATCTCTATGACAGCAGAACCAAATTTTGAAACACATATATGTACACAAAGTTCTAAAATCATCATGATAGAAACAGCTTTAAAGAGAGAAAGTAAATATGAAAAGAGACAGGTCTTTCCCAGATGGAATGGAACAAGACAATACTCCCTGAGATTAAATCAGCCACAACTTTACCAGCCTTTTGCAAAACATAGGAGAGCTGGATGTGCTCTAGAGCATGGGAGTTGGAAGGTTAGGTGGCCTATGCATTTTTGTCTTGCCTATTCTTTGGGGTTTAGTCTCAACATCATTATCACTTTGTTTCATTGATTTTGTTCTTTTTATTGTTTGTAATGTGTTCTGAGCCTCTCAGGGGGTTGTAGACAACCATATACAGTAAACCAATTAAACAAACAAACAGCTACTAGGTCACTTATGATAATGAAACTAGATAAATAATGTCCAAGCAAGGACTCTTTGATATCATGACTAATAGAATCAGAGTTACAGATAATTAACAGGATTGTGTATTCATAGAATATATCGGAGCAGAGAACTAAAATTTGGTGGAAAAAGATCCTCTTTTTTCTAATCATTTCTTTCTTTCTTTCTTTCTTTCTTTCTTTCTTTCTTTCTTTCTTTCTTTCTTTCTTTCTTTCTTTCTTTCTTTTTCTCTTTCTCCAATCCTTCTCTCTCTCTCTCTCTTTGTGTGTTTATATGTATGTACAATATGTATGTATGTATTATACTAATTGATTCTGAAATAGTATAGGAAGTTATAATAATGAATTTTATATTTGTGCTTCTACTATGTGAATATGTTTATGAATGTGTATCCTGCTATTCAAAATAAGCAAACAAAGGCACTATACTACAGGAGTGTTGGGTGGAGTTGTTCAACAGAATTAAAATGTGGACATGATGAGATATTTAAAGTTCTAGCTCTTTTTAATATATATCATTTCAAATGGGTGAAGCTTTCATAACTCAGTTATGTCTTTTTTAACACTATTGATGAGGAAATTTGTATGTAAACTCTAGTTGGTTTATTTATTCATATTAGGCTTATAATAGCTGACTCCAAAAGGTTTATACAACACCATCAATATACTTTCCCAACTCCAAGAAATATACATATATATAAAATATTCACCCACTAGGAAGGAACAAAAATGATTTCTTCAAAAACCTACTGAAATAGTTAACAGCTTTGTGTGAGTGTGAATACTTCTCTTATATCAAAAGAAAACTTTGTAATTTAACATAGAGTTCAGCAATCTGGAGCCTGTATGGCACATATAAATATTTCCCATTAAGAGTTACTTGGCACCCCCAGGTTTTATTGCCAAAATTTGATGTTTTAATGTGACTTCAGGAAGGCAGATGGAGTTAAAAGTAGTGATGGAAATAGTTCACTTCTAAGAGAGTTCATAACTTCCACTTCCCCACTTCAAACAAACCAAAGACTTTCAGCCCATTTCTTCCAGGGATGTCAATACTAAAGATATATTGAAAAATTAAATGAAACAAAACAAAATTAAGGGACCAATTGCATTAATGGGAAATATCAGGTAGTGGTCTAAAAAAAATCATGTCAAATGGATATACTTCCAAATTACTACATTGGTATCCAGAAGTTCCCATGTTGCATGGTCTTCTCATATGGTCCAGATCTTCCAATCTTAGCATTCTGATCATAGTTAGACACATGTTGTTACAGACTCTCTGTATACTGAATTAAACATTATATATTTTGTTTTTGGAAGTGAATGACAAAAGATTGTCTGCTTCCATTCATGTCCCAGAGCCAAACTAGAATAAATCTTTGAATATTTGGGCTTAATTTTTTTTTTTTTTTAAATAACATTATACATCTTATGTCTGCGCTGCTTAGTGATGATGAGAGATAAAAGCTCACTCATCTTGAGGACACAAGGTTGGGAAAACTGATTTATAGAGTCAATCTTTTTCCTTCCCTGGAGGAAGTAGAAGCTCTGACCAAGTATTATTTCTCTAAATGCTTTCAGTGACAGCTAAACAACCAGTTCTCAGATATTTTTTAGCTTGAAATAATTTCAGAGAGTGTTTTTGTTTTGTTTTTGCTTTTGAAAGATGTCATGAATCAAATCAATTATTATAATTCAATCATTCTCCAAGATCATCTAAGTTAAATATTAACTGTGAAAACAGGTCTTTTCAAACAAAGTGTAGGTTCAATGCTCAAAAAAAAGCAACTTCATTTATAGATTGTTTAAGAAGGTTGTTAGAATATTGCCATTACTGCCACAACTTGTGAACTTGTGCTATTATTATATTTGCTTTTTGTTCAAATAGAAGGGGGGGAATACAATTTTTTTAAAAAAAAATGTGCTGTCATTTTTTTCCCTCAAACCTCTCTAAAGCTAAGCATCAGCAGAGCATAAGAGTTGATGATAAAATGGCTTGTAAATTTTGACTCCAGTTGTAGAGTTAGCCTGCCCTTTCTGCTTTGCTAATAAATGTAATTCAACTATGAATACTGAAGTTCCAACAATGCCCTTTGTTAAGTCCTGAGCATGGGCGCAAGGAATGGAGACGAGACATTGAACGGTGACTTCAACTCTTTATTGTAAAATAAGAACAGGGCAAATACTTGGGCAGCAGCAGCTCTTTTATAGAGATGGCTGCTGTCAAAACAACCAATGATTTGAGTTTACCGCTTTCACAAGTGTCCAATCAGAGGGGCCCGTTAACAGCCAATCAGACTGGCCAGTAATGACCAATCACGACTCGCTATTCGCGGGCCAATGAGAAGTGCAGGATTACAAGCCTGCTGTAAAGTAAAGCTGTTTAGGGTTGTACCGCTGCATTGGCTTAGTCCATAACACCCCTCCCCCCAAGGTTCCATCTGAGGGGTGGGGTGATGTATTCTCATAAATAGGCAGGTCGCTTCACCTGTCTGCTTGACCTGCACTGTTCCACCGGTTTCTGTCCTGGCTCTGGTTCCGGTGGGCTGCTAGCTGGGTTGGATGGTGAAAACTGTGGCCCTGGGCTGCTTTCCCTGCTTTCGCCAGTGCTGTCTTCCAGGTTCCCTGGATCTGTTTCCATTGCAGTGCTGTCACGAAGCGAGGCCACTCCTTGGCTCGGTTCTCCTTCTGACGGTGAGTATCCCCTGGTTGGTTGTATAGACTGTTGGGTTTTGATTGTTATTTCTTCATCGGCCTCCTCAATGTTTCTCCCCCCCCCCCAGCTAGAGATTCCGGGGCTGAGATAGGACTAGGTGCTAATCTGGAATGGAGTTGGTCTATGTGGCGCTTCCACATCTTATCATCTGCAGTTTGCAGGTGATAGGATCAGGGTCCCGTAAGTTGCGTTATGGTAGCGGGGACCCACAATGGGTCACCCAAGAAGTTTTTCGCAAACACGAGGTCACCTTCCTGAAATGCCCAACACTTGCTGCTGGATCCTGGGGGTTATTCAGGTGTGTAGTTTGGGTGGAGGTGATCGAGATGCGAGTGAAGTTTCCGGCCCATCAGGAGTTCAGCTGGGGTTCTGTTCATAGTACTGTTTGGGGTTATGTGCTGGAGGAGAAGCATCTGGTTTATTTTGTCGTCAATGTCGCCGTGGTCCATTTTGTGCAAAGTCTTTTTTACAAATTGAACCATTCGCTCAGCCCTACCATTGGCCGCAGGGTGGGCTGGCAATGTTAAGGCATGGCAGATGCCCCGGACTGCTAGGTCCTGTTTGAATGGCAGGGCAGTGAATTGGGGGCCATTATCGGAGACCAGGACATCCGGCAATCCGTGGGTAGCAAATAGCTTATTCAGTTTTTTAGTGACCGCCTCTGTGGTGGTGCTTTTCATCTTGTGGACTTCGAGCCAGTTTGAATAGGCATCCACTGTTAGGAGGAAAGTGTGTCCTCTTGTGGGTCCTGCAAAATCAATGTGGATATGGGACCAAGGACCTCGAGGCATTTCCCACTGAGTTGGGGGAGTTTTTGGAGGAGTGGAGCGAGTCTCCTGGCATTTGCTGCACTTTGCTACCCAAGTCTCTGTCTGTTTGTCTAACCCAGGCCACCATGCGTGACTCCTGGCCAATGCCTTCATTCACACGATGCCTGGATGTCCATCGTGCAACATTTTTAATACCCTATGTTGCAATTTCTCCGGGATTACAACTCTGTCTCCCCACACGATGCAGCCCTTTTGGGAGAATAGCTCTGTTTGTTGATTCCTAAATGGCTTGAACGTGTCATTGGTTGCGCTGACCAACCAACCCCATTCCACCCAGCTGAGGACTCGTGCCAAAACAGGGTCCTTTTTTGTTTCTAAGGCAATGTCTCGGGCGGTCAGTGGCGGAGATTTGAGGGTTTTGATTTGCAATACGGTTAAGGCTGGAGCTGGGTCCTCTATGACGTCTGGTAGTGGAGAGCGGCTCAAAGCATCAGCATGGGGAATGATTTACCCTGGGCGGTGTTGCAATCGGTAATCATAGGTGACTAAAAATTCTGACCAATGAGTCATTCTTGGTGATAAGATATGGGGAGTTGATTTGTTTCCCGCCAAAATACCAAATAGCAGCTTGTGGTCTGTAATTAAGGCAAAGGGTCTCCCATACACATATTCATGGAAACGTTTAATTACGGATACAATAGCGAGAGCCTCTTTATCAAGTTGACTATAGTTTCTTTCGGTCTTCGATAAAGTTCTCGAAAAGAACGCAATAGGTGCCTCATTCCCATTTGGTAGGACATGGCTTAAAATGGCTCCCACTCCAAATGGTGAGGCATCACAGGTAACCATCAAGGGTAGAGTCTCGTTGTATTGCATTAATACAGCATCGGAGGTTAAGAGGTTTTTTACTTGTTGGAATGCCCTTTCTTTACGCCGTCCCCAGACCCAGGAAGCCTTTTTGTCAAGAAGTCTATGTAGGGGCTTGGCTACAGTCGCCTTCTGGGGCAAGAAGATGTTATAAAATTAATGAGTCCCAGGAAGGCTTGGAGGTCTGTCTTATTCCTAGGTCTCGGGGTGTTTTTGATTGCAGTTAGTTTTTTTTCAGTGGGGTGGATTCCCTGTCTGTTGAGAAGGTATCCCAGGAACTCTACTCTCTCCGTACAAAGTTGACACTTGTCCCTTTTTACCTTCAGACCAGCATCTTTAAATTTCTGAATAACTTTTCTGAGTCATTGTACTAATAACTCTTTAGTGGGGGCAGCTATTAGGATGTCGTCAAAATGAGGCACGATGCCTTTTATGCTTTGTAATAGTCTCTCCATTAAACTTTGGAAAATGCCAGGTGCCACGCTTACTCCGAATTGGAATCTATTGCACTTGAAAGTGCCTCTATGTATAACTATTGTCTGGGCTTCTGCAGTTGTCGCATCTACAGGTAGTTGCTGGTACACTTGAGCTAAGTCCAATTTCACAAATATTTTTCCACTACCCAGGGAATGAAGAAGGTGTTGGACCACTGGTACTGGGTAAGCGCTCTGTTAAAGAGCATGATTTAGGGTGGCCCGGTAATCCCCACAAATTCTTAACGAACCATCTGGCTTCATTGGAGTTTCCCAGCGGGCATGGTCAATCGGTTCCAATACGCCCTGGGCTATCAGTTTATCTAGCTGCTCATTGATCTTCGGCTTTAGGGCAAAAGGCATCCGATGAGGCTTAAGCCGAATGGGAGCTACATGGGGGCTGAGATTAAATGATATCGGGGTCCCCTTGTACTTGCCTAATGTTCCTGTGAACACGTCCTGGAATTCCTGGATGAGAGCCTCTTCCCAGTCATCACTTCTGGTTTGTTGTATGCTGGCTAGTTCAATCCCAAGTGGGGTGAACCACTGTAACCCTAACAAACTGGGTCAGTCACGATTGACAACAGTCAGGGGAAGTGTCGCAGTGCGGTCCTTGAAGGATACTTGGACGTGGCTGGAACTGACAACTGGAATTCTGTTGCCCTGGTAGTCTTTTAGGATGATTCATTGAGTCCTGAGGTCCTGTCGGCAGATGACAGAGATCAGCTGTTTGAGGGTTTTCCAGGATACCATCGAAAGGGATGATCCTGAATCGACTTCCATCACACACGGTCGATTCTCAATAGTAACCCTTACGCGGATCTTTCTTGCATCGAACGATGAAGCGTGGCCGATAATAATGGTTTGGTGGGCCTCTTCTCATCTCATTGAAGAGGCAGGTGCTCGATTTCTGTAGGAGTAGTGGTTGTTCCATTGGTAGTTCAGGAGGTCCCAATTCTCAGGAGGTTTGCCTGTCTCCCGACAGAGGTTGTTCTCCCTTCGGCTGGGACTGGGCTCTCATCTGCTTCTGCAGACTTTTGCGATGTGGCCTCTTTTCCTGCAGGTACGGCAGAGTGCGTCGAGGAATTTGCAGTCCGATCGTGGGTGGTTTGCCCCGCAACCAGCACATTGGCACAGACGTCTCTGGTTCCTTTGCTCTCATTCCGAGCGGAGCCGGTTGACTTCCTCTTCCTCACTGTCTGAGAATGATTCGAGGTCTTCGTGGTGGGTGGTGATAGCGTGTGGGCGAGTGGGCTATCGTTAGTGAATTGGCGAAGCGGTGCATTTGCTCGGCGCATTTGAGTGGCTGACTTCCTGGTTGCTTCTGCGGCAGTAGTGTCGGCGATGACATCTGCAAGGCTGATGTCTCCTTTCGCCATAAGTTTACTCTGCACTTGTGGTGCATTTAATCCCAGAACTATGCGGTCTCTTAGGGCTTCCTCGAGGTTTGCAAAACCACAAAGGTCTCCTAGGTTCCAGAGGTCGGCTACGAAATCCCCAAGGCTCTCATCCTTCCGTTGGTCCCTCTGGTAAAACTCGTGTCTTTGTATCAGTGTAGGTGCTGCGGGTGCATAATGGGTCCAGAGGATTGGGGCAAGGGTATCCCAATCCATGGTCTTCACTTCCGCCAGTTTTGCCAGTGCTTTAGCCATTTTGAAAACGGCGGGGCCGCAATGAGTCAGGAACACCACTCATTTCTTGCCAGGCGTAGCATCTTTTAAATTGTTGGTCTCTAGGAACATCTGGAAGCGATCTATATATGAGTCCCAGTCTTCAGTTGCTGGGTCGAATGGAGCGGGTGGTATGACACCACTGGTCATCTTGCCGTTTGTTGCATGCGCTCTTCAGCCACGTGCTCTGTCTTGTTCGATGCGTACTTAGTCAGCTCTATCGTCTCTGCATCCCATCCTCATTGCCAGTGTTAAGTCCTGAGCATGGGCACAAGGAACGGAGACGAGACATTGAATGGTGACTTCAACTCTTTATTGTAAAATAAGAACAGAGCAAATACTTGGGCAGCGGCAGCTCTTTTATAGAGATGGCTGCTGTCAAAACAACCAATGATTTGAGTTTACCGCTTTCACAAGCGTCCAATCAGAGGGGCCCATTAACAGCCAATCAGACTTGTCAGAAATGACCAATCACGACTCGCTATTCGCGGGCCAATGAGAAGTGCAGGATTACAAGCCTGCTGTAAAGTAAAGCTGTTTAGGGTTGTACCGCTGCGTTGGCTTACACCCTTATTCTTTAGAAAAATGTCCGTAATTCAGAAGAGGACTACCCTACTGCTGGAAGACAGTAGCTTAAAAAAGACTTGCAGTTAGCATATTTCAGAGAGAAGTAAAGGTAACATTTTGCTTGTTTATATTTGAACAATCTAAAATTTTCACTTGTCCGCATTGTTGGAACTTCAGTATTCACACTTTGGAATGTTTGTTGTATCAACTTCAATCTTATCTGTCTTATTTTAGGTCACAAGAAGCTGACTTGCTTGTTAACTAACTTCTCCGACTCTTCTGCGCTGCGAACAGCTCCTTGCTGCAGAACTTCAGTGCTGCTAGCTTAAATCTCCCAAGACTTTGCTGACATCTCACATAAGCTCTGTACATCTCTGGCAAAATTGCAAGAGAATTCATAACTGCTTCTAAGGCTCAGATGAACATACAAGGAAAGGAAAGGAAAAATAAGCATTAATCTGCAGGAGGGCCATGTGAAACTTGTCCTCTAGATTGTCAGTCAACTGCCTATCAGTAAAGATGCAGGCTTAGCCAAGAAACTACTGCCATTCCCCTTTTTCTTCTATCGTGAAGCAGCAGGATACCAGCCTACATTCAATGACACTCTAGTGTGCTACAATATCCACAGAATGCCTTTATAGCAGCTATAACACTAGATTGGACAGTTTGAGGAACCTCACAGGATTCAGTTCTGCATCTGTTTTCAAAAAGACTAATAGGTCAGGATGAGAATATGGAGGCAAATAATAGAGCAAATCTGTGGAAGTTATAAATCATGGTTGGAAAATTTCTAAGTTGCATTAAGTTTGCTGCCTTGAGATCTACCAAGGAAATTTAAATTGGTACAATCTACAAGATATGAGTGAGTCAAATTGTATAAGATTTGGCCATCTTTACACTGAACACTCACCTATTAACATAATGGTGAAAGATGCTGTTGGAAAGCAGATCCAATATTGTTTTGGTAATATTGTCTCCTTGATTCTCCTTGAGCTGAATAAGAGTTCCCTCTGATTAAATATGTGCAAATTTGTGCTGTGAATGTTCAGTATTTACCTCTGAATATACTGACTCTCTCCCTTTCCCTCCCTTCCTCCCTCACTCCCCCCCCCTCACACACACACAAGGTAAAAGAACACATATAAAAATTAAGAAAAGGCTTATGGTTTCAGTTAGCCATTAAAGTAAGAAATCTAAACTTGAGAGATTATTGCACAAAATGAGTTTGGAAGGGGGTGGATGGGAAATACACTTAATTAGGAGTTTATTCATTTTGTGGGTTCTTCCCTTCAGAACTTTGCTTTGAGGAGGGGGTAAAGATTTCAAAACTGGAAACAGCGCTGAGAATATTCTCATGTGCTTGAACTGATTAGGCCCTGGGACAGGATTTGTATCGCTGTGGTCTTCCACTAATGATTACTAACTGACTGTCAAAGGATTATTGTGCTTCACTTTCTGCAACAGTGGAATCATCAAAGTTGAAATTGGTGCTAAGACCATTTGATGTATATTTACAGGAGCTGTCTTCACTTGAAACAAGTTTTCAGGCTGACCAAGATTTATTTATATCTTAGAGATATAGGAAGGAAATTTAAAATAAACAAAACAGCATGATATGATTGAACTACAACTATAATAACTCAGGGAAGACAAACAACTTATATACAAGAAAGGAAAAGCCCCATAACAAGAAGGCTACACTTCTCATAGTCATTCCAATTCCCAAATTGTCTCTTCCCAGAAGAAAACATATTTTAATGGCCTTTCTAGAAATCAGCAGGGCAATAAGTAAGCAAATACCACTGCCCAGCAATTTAGTGATTTATTTATTAAATTTATGTGTTGCCCATCTCACTGTTGAAGACTGACAGCACTGGTGGAGACTGACTCTGAGGGAGAGGAGGAACAGCTGACAGGGAGTGGATGTGTAGCTCCGGAGGTTGTGGAGGAGGCTGGGGAAGGGCAGAGGCCAGCTGAGTAGTCAGAGGAGGACCCAGGCCCATCCCCTATCGGTCATAGGGCATGTAGGGAGGAGAGGATAAGGGAGATATGTAGTCTACTCAGGAGGAGAGGGCCTTAATCCTCTTCATGGGCTGCAGCTGTGACAACTGAAATAAGAGTATGGACCTGTGTATTGGTGAACACTGGAAACAAAGTGTGGAAATATCTCTAGTTTATAGTTCTTCCCTGAGTTTGGCGTGCTTCCCAGTGTGCATTATATGTGGACATCCTCAGCCCTTATCTTGCCTGGTTTGTGTTGCTTTTTTCCTACTTCGTGTAACTGTTTGTGTGGGAGTGATTTTGTCTTCCATCAAAGATATTCGGAACTTGGAAGCAAACTGAAGGAATAAAAGGGGCTTCACCTGTTTCTGAGACTGTGTTTGTTTTGTATCCCACCCTGGGTCATCACAGTTGAGATGACTATAATGGAGTTCAAATTCCATTCAAACTGATTCATCTTGTAGAATATATTTGGTTTTCTTCTCTTTCCATCTTATGGAATCATGGTAAGCTTTAGACACATTACTGGCAATTTTATGGTTTCATATAATATCATTGACATCATCCTATGCTTTTTTTTCTTGGAAGCAGATTTCTGTCAGAAAGAGACTGACCCAGTTAGGAGGAGGAGTCAAGCAGGGGATGAGTCTAGAATCGTTACATACTCACAAGAGGACAAACTGCCACTCGAGGAAAATTGCTGTGAAATGGGCTTGAGCAATGAAATAACTAGTTTATACTCTACATATGTGGGCCTGGTTTTCACACGTGACAATTTCCCTGTGTTTGTTTACCTTGGTTCCCAAGGGGATACTTTTAAGATGAAAACTGGCATGGCAATCCTGTCTGAATTTTCAGACAGCTTTTAGAAGTTAAATTCTTCTCTGTCCCCACCCAATGGCTCCTAGATTGTCCTCTTCAGAGAACCCTACAATGGTTAGAGTATCTATGAACTGTAATTCATAGGGATAGGGTTCAGATGTTTGGAGAGCTACTTTTCATTATGTTAGCTTTATTTCTGGAATAACTGTATAGAGTATATTATTCTCCAATCAGACAGGATCTCTTTTTAACTACATATTATTATTATTATTATTATTATTATTATTATTATTATTATTATTATTATTATTATTATTATTATTATTATTATTATTATTGCTATTGTTGTAAGCCATTCAGAGTTACTAACAAGTTACATGTCCTCTAAATATTAATAAATAATTAAATAGGAACACAGAGAAAGTATAGAATACATCAGATTAATGAAAGCATTTAATTTTTCTTGCAGTTACAAATTACCTGAGAAGTCATAATGCTTTCTTAGATTTCAAAAACCACAAAATTGGCAGTATTCAGTCTCCAACAGAGTCCACTGTCCTTTCCTTATAGCTAGCAGAGCCAGAATGAATTGTGTGAGAGAATAAATACTACAAACAAAATATATAAAATGTATTATATCAGTAATTTCAAGTTGCCTAGAATACATAGACCATAGAAAACAATTTTCTTCATTAATTTGGATTTTCTGTATGTTGAGCTTTAATTACCCTTGATGTTCTTCAACTTACTTCATCAAGCCTCATCTCCCTCTTTATCATCTCTAAGCAGAGAAGTTATTTTTTAACCTTCCAATACCAATGTAGTTTGTTGTCATTGTAAGAAGGGTAGAATTGTTCCAGCAAGTGAACTTTATACTTTTAGCAATTTTCAACAATCTTTGTGTGAGAATGGGTTTATTGTCAACTCTGTTTCATGTCACATATTCTTAATAATTTTGTAACCTTAGAAGCAGACCAAAAAATAGTACAGTTAATTGTATGGAACAAGAAGGCACTGATAATAGCATCATCTAATTTCACATGCCTCAAAGTGAAACTCTTGCCAACTTGTGGCTTGCCCTTGAGTCTAGTTGGTCTCATTGATTTGTTTTTTCTTGTGGTTATGGTTGCTTTGTTTAGCTATGTTTTAAAGATATGTGACTCTATAGGTTATAGGGAATTTTTTAAATACTGAGTTTAGAAGCTAATACAAACAAATCTTTGGAAACCAAATCCCATTGAACCACATGAAAAAAACTTAATTTTCAGTTTGGACACCCCTCATGCAGTCTTTTAGTCAAGTTGCTGATTCATTTCCAAACCAGTTTCTATTAATAACATATATCATCTAATAATGCCATCCATCAGTATCTCAGTATAACTCCTGTGTTCACTACTAGGATATCAGCACAGTAATGGTTAAAAATTCTAAAAGATCCTCTATACCTCATAATGAGGACATAGCCTATCAAGTACATTCTTTCAGGGGTTGTCTTTTGATACCAAAACTCTTTCTTTCAGGAAGGCTGTCAAGACCCACTTCTTTAACTTAGCTCTTTTGAATTGTTTTAGAAAGCATTTTATTACCAATGTTTACCTTTTAAATTATGCTTTCATTCTATTGCTCCTTACTTTGAATATTTTTGTTAGGCAGGATATAAATGAATAACAATGCATACAGGACACTGTTAATGTGCATCATGATGGGATGGTTGTGCTTGAGAAAAAGTACATGAGGACAAAGTTCACAGATTAATGCCTCCAGATGTTTTTCCAGGCCTTAGCGTCAACTGTACTTGTCTTTGAATTTGAAATGTCTTCCTACAGTACCTTGACTGAAGTTGAGCATAGAATGATAAAATAGGCTATTACACAAATGTAGGAGGTGTAATATAGGGGACTTCCAAAATAAGATATTTTGTTGCATACATTTGTTGGTTGTAACTGAATTGGTTCCAGTAAAGTTGAGAAGAAAGAAAGTTAATGTGAGTACTAGATTTCTGTTGGAGTGAACTGTAAGTGAAGCAAAGAACATTGAGTCCCCAAGATGCTAAGATAAAAAGAAGGGGAGTTATAAAATGACTCCTGATAGGCAAACTGGAATCAGTGAGGAAATCAGAATTAGGAGGCCTTTGGCAAGGAAAAGATATGTTCCACTCAGTAGAGAGGAAAGAAACAACATTCAAAGCCAGGAAAGATATAAAAAAGTTGTGAAAATGTGAAATACATTAATGCACAGGGGAGAAAGGAGAGAAAGAGACATTTAGCCTGGAGCAATGGCTATAGGAAAAAGAAAAGAAGCTTAACTAGAAAGCAACAGCTTAAGTAGATGAAGGAAATAAAACTTTAAAACAAGAGTGACAGAAAGGCTACTAGGGAGAATGCAAGAGGTAAAAAAAGAGAAAGTGCTTCTCTCTGCAGTTCTTTGCTCAGCTAGGATTCCATTTCTTGTGGCTAATAAGAACAGACTGCTTAGTACAAGAAATCAAAATATCGGTTGGTAGCTGTGCCAATGGGGAGAGGGGGAGGCTTTCACAAAATGGCTGTGGGGAGATTTTCCATTCATAACATGGTTGCTATGAGTGACAAAATAACAAAGAACATTCTCTTCAGCAGAATGTACCTGGAACCTTTGCTTGTCTTTGTGCTATTTTTCTGGATATTGGGCTCAGTCTCTAGAAATCACTCAGTTGCAGCCTTCTATCATTTTTTTTTCCTCCTAAGAGAACTCAGGGGTTTTACTTAAAATCTATTGGAAATAAAGATGCCAAACTCCAATTGATAGATATGTTGTGTGTGTGCATGTGTGTATCACCTGTGTATTTGTGTGTGTATGTGTGTGTGTATTTATTACTATATCAATTTATTGATCTATTGATCTAAAAGTCAGAGTTAATTTGGTCTATATCAAAAGAGGTATATCCACAGTCATAATAGTGCCTTTGCTACATGTCTTACTGTGATTCCAATTGTAAATCATTTGTGCACTTTTCAAACATTGAGACATTTTTGCACATATCAAGTTCCAGAGATTTTCTACTATCTAAGTAGTTGCACAACAGATATTGCAAGCATGTAGGTGCCATGAACCTGTAAATAAAAATCATTGGGCAAAGCCAATAGTCAGGATCAAGCAGAAAATAAATCTGCAACCTGCTCTACTTGGGGGATGCCCTTGAAAACTACCCAGAAGGTAGGACTGGCATTGACAGTCAGTTTGATTCTGGGTGTGATTCAAGATGCTGTCTATTGCCTACAGAGCCCTACCTGGCATCCAGCCTGGTTACTTGAGAAACTACAATACTTATCTCCCATAGTAACTGCACAGCCAATTTGATCCAGAAGGGTTGTCTTGTTCCATATTTGTTCAGTAAACATATTTTTATTTTATTGTTATTTATTTACAATCAGCCTTTATTATTTTTATAAATAATTCAAAAATGCATAGGCTGTGAACTTATGTAATAGTCCTTGGTACTCTATTTTTCCCATAACAACAATCTTGTAAGATGGGTGAGGCTGAGAGAGAGTGACTGCCAAAGTCATCTAATTGACTTTCTTATCTAAGATAGGACAATAAATTGATATCACCTGATTTCTTGCCTTGGTATCTTTAACTGCTTGACCATCTGGCTCTCAATGTCAGATCCCTCAAAGTGTGCCTTCTCAGTAGCATTTTCTGTCCTTGTGGGACAGAGGCCCAGATAGTTCCAATTTGCTTGTGTTTTGAAGGACTTTGAAAATCTCTTTTGCTGAGGCCTTTATCAAGAATGACTAAAGGTTCTTTTAGATTGTATGTTTTTGCTCCTGTCCAGGTTACTGTCTTTTGTTGCTGTTTTTTTCTCATTATTATATTGTTTTATTGCTTTTAATTTTTACTTATGAGCTACCCAGTGTTGAAATCTGGACTATATAAATATGTAATTATCAACACCAACAACAGATGAAGAAGCATAAGGCAGAACTCCTGAAGAACCAAGCAGCAATCTACAATCAAATAACAGCTAAGGATTCAGGAATATTTCACTATTTTAAAGAATCTCATGATTCAAGCAAATCTCAAATGCAGCAATAAGCCCTCTTATACTTTCTCTTGTCCAGAGTATCCAATGACATTGTGAGTGGACACAATCATACCAGTGGATATACTCCACTGAAAAGCTACCATTTGCAGTTTAGGGGAGAAATCAAATTAAATCACATTCACATTATATATAGGTGCAAATTTTCTTCCCACCATTGCTGTTAACCCAGAGAGGAATTAATACAAGCACCCAATAATTATAAGGTATTATATTTGGGTGTTTTTAAGCTAAGAAATCATGACAATTAAAATAGAGTAGAATAAATTATTTGTCAACCATGAAGTAAGCCTGGCTGAAGCCATCTTGGAGCCTTCAGGGTTGCCACACAATGGTGGGAGGGGGGAAATAGTTAAATGGGGTTTTGTAGCAAAAAAAAAAAAAATTCCTGTGGGAACCAAAGACATTCTCACAGATGGCTCACCAGAAGAGGAGAAAGTAACCAAGCAACTGGCCAGTACCTGGATTGGACAGCATAACCAGTGACTTGGGAGGAAAGGGGAAACTTTTACTTTTCATTAGGTGAAACTGCAGAAAATTTCAAAGTTGGCTTTCACCAGTTGTGCCAATATGAAGCATCCAATAAACTGTTATTTGAGGAACCTGCCTGCCTCGGAATTCTGTTTTCTATGGATGTATTACTTGGAATGCTGACACTATTCACAACAAATTGGTTTTCCAAATCCTTTAGCTATGTTGGAGTCTCAATATTCAGATTTGTCATTCAATATACTCATTGTCCATATTGGTTTATGGCAGGGGTATCAAACTGGTGGCCTGCAGGCCGGATGTGTCATGCGCACCTACCCCATCTCTGTGAAGGGTAAAAACATCGTGATGCATCACGTGATGGCAACATGACACCACAAGTTTGACACCTATGGTTTATAGGCATATTCCCATTCTGGGAATGTGTTCTCCTAAATAGAGGTAGAGGAGAGAAAACATAATTGGGAAAAAGTAGGGAGTCATTTTCTTTTCTAATTTCTTTAGGAAGGACCCTTTTCAAAAGGCGAAAGGGCTTCACATCTTTAATTTCATCTGGAGAACTATTGGTTGGAGAAGGCAGCTATACATATGCCAGTGGAATGACCCCAGAATCGACAAGTACAGCACATGGAAGCCAGCTTTAACCATTATATACTTTGCCTTTAATGATTCAGCTGGTTGTTTTACTAGGATTTATTTGCTGACTCATTTGATTTTAATAGCTTTGCAGTATAATATGGTATAAGAATGCTAAATAAGAGAAAAATCAATACCTGCCATATTAAAATACATTATCATTGTCAATATCATCATCATCATCATTGGCTGATTGTGCAACAAACAACAACAACAACAACAACAACAACAACAACAACAACAACAACAATAATAATAATAATAATAATAATAATAATAATAATAATAATAATATCAATAGTCTCATGTGAGTCACTGGATAATACATCACAGCACAGAAAATAACATTAACATTAATTTCCCAGAGGCCTTGTGGAAGAACAGTGTTTCTCTACCTCATCCCATTTATTCATTAAAGGTAAATATTTTCTGCAAAGATCTCATGATTCTGATTCAATCCAAAAAGCTTCATAGGATCAGACTTAGTTAAAGATAAATAAAATCTACCAGGCAATTCTTGAGGTGAAGATCACCCTGAGAGTTTGAAAATACATCAAAGAAGAAAACAACAGCATATTTGCTTCCAAAAGCATATGGTGCAAGTCACCAGGTACTAAGCATAACTTGAGAAAATGTTCATGTTATTCACTGTTTATTTTTTAAAATGTACTGCTATCTATTTTGACAATAACAGCTGCCATCATAAGTGCACAAACAGGGGAGTCCCTTGAAACAAGGAGGAGTTAATTTTAATCTTACAAGAAATATAATGGCATAGAACTGATTCCCATATAATAGTTGTGAGGAGGTCCCATAGCTCCTTTTCACAGTACATTTCCTTTGGCTCTTTTAATCATGGCCAAGAATAACCCAGGTCAGTGTTTAAACTAAAGAAAGCCCTGTTTTCTTCTCATCATAATTTTTTTTTAATAAATTGTATTCATAACTTCTTATACACCATCAAAGCTGACAACAGCCAGATCATAGAACAACTCAAAGAAGTAGTGCAAGATTAAAAGGCATAAGGATATCTGCCCCATAGAATCTCCAAGAGTCAAATGCAACTGAAGGGATATCATCATTATCATCTTCTTCTTCATCTTATAATATGCAGATAAATCTTTTCTCATTGATGAAATAACATAATAGATGGAAATAGCTGGAAGGATCACTTTGATTTGGGCCAGTGTGCCTTTGCATCTTTTAAGTATGAATCTATTGTGATCTGTTTCTATAATCTGTATTTAAATCCTAATTTGAATTTGCATTTCATCTTTTCATTGAAAGCTCAAGGTAGGGGTATCTATAGGGTGATCACTGCTAAGTATATCACTACAACAAATCCTTGAAAGTGGGTGAAACACTGAATGATGGTGGTCCAAGATCTCCCAATAAAGTAAGTAGAAGTATAAATGCTTCAATGTATATTTTGGGAGCATTTTCTCATAAAATATGTATTTTTCCCTAAAGAAATCTTAGATAATCAAGGAGAATCTCAAAATTTTCCTTTGATGTTTCTAGAAAGATTTTTAAGAATTTCTAATGAGTTGATTAATCAAATTCTTCAAACATCTGACCACTCTAAATACTAAAAATATGATAATGATCAATGATGTGAAACATTTTTTATCTCCAATATGGACTTTTGGTGTGGTTTCTGTATTGTCCATATCTGTGAAAATAATGAATAAAAAAAGAAAATTAGTCTCTACAGCATGCTACATAACTATACATCGTTTTTAATTTTATTTATTCACCATATTTTTACCTCACCCTTCTTACCTAGTGACTCCTAGTTCCTAAATTCCCTTGCAAATTCTTGTGCTATGTAAGTTTTTCAGATCATTTTTAAAATATCTCTCTTCCTTTGTCCTTCCTAAAATCAGGATGCAATTAATTGACATAAGATATTGTGGCCTGGTTACTATGAATCCATCAGCACAATTCTGACCTCTAGTGAAGAAAATAAATACATTTCAACATGTAATACAATAGTTGGTACTGCAGAAACAATCTTCAAGTATAGAATCATATCACACTGATACACTATTCATCCCTGTTTTTGAAAAAATTCCCTGCTCATGGATTGTTGTTGTTTTTGCATGTGCTTAATCATACTATTGGCCCTCTGATCTTTTCCATTTTCTTACTATGTGGCTGTCCAAACTTTGAAATATCACCAAATGCAGTCCATTAGTCATTTATGATAGACCACAAGTAGTTTGAGAAATTGTACATCTGTTTGAAGTTTTAATTCAGAGATTTAATTTGAAAGCAATTATATTAAGTCCTCTGCGGTATCTGCCATCCCGCATCTGATGGGCGGCTCATGATAGGGAGCGAAGGGAAGAGAAACAACAGGAAGTGAGGTTTCCTCTTGATGAGCGCGCCCCGAATGTCTTGGCACACGCTCTTTTATTGTGCTTTTTTACAAGAAAATGATTTAATCAAAGCTCAAGTCAAACATGGTAATCTCATCAGGATGTGCATGTTTACAAAGCTGCATACTGGACAGATTATTTACAATGTGGATAAGCTTATTAACAACCATCTAGCTCCTTGTCCCTTGTACGTGCCTTGCAAAGGTCACTGAAGAGACAGAAGTTAATGATTACACGTGAATGATACAATGTTGCAAACACATGAATGTTACATAGTTGCAATGATACATAGTTGCAATGATACATAGTTACAACATCTCCTCTGTTTTTATTATTTATGACGAGTCTTCTTCCTCGTCCGAGAAGACAGGAACCATTTTTCTGAAATGTTCGCAGTCCCTGTCATCTAGGCAAGAGTGCGACCCGTCAGCGTCAGGGTTGTCCAAGGAGCGGTAACTCAGCAATGACATTTTTTCGTCCGGTGTTGAGGATATAACATGAGCTTGCAATAGCACATTAACATCAGCAGTTATGGAGGATAATTAATTTTTTTAAAAAAATTGCAATATTCTATTAAAACAACAAGGTCCTATAATACATATCAATATAATGATTATTAATGATCCTGCCAATGCAGTTAAAAAGGTTGTAAACCATGGTGAAATAGAAAATGAACCCCCCCCTCCCGCCATCAGCATAAAGACAACATTCTTCTTTAAGCATAGCACACAATCCCTCTTGTTTTTTTTTTTTTTTAAATAACAGATCTAAATCTTTACGATTTTGCAAGAGGGGGTATTCCATGGGTACCTGTAGGGATATAAAATAATCAGAGTTATACACACAAGCCATACTTGAATGCAAAATGATTTGGATTTAACAATTTCATCCCCGTGGATACATGCCATGAAACCGGTGGAACAAACAAAATTATTGCCAGGGATAAAATACATTCCTTTCAGGTGTGATGTTAAAGTTCCTCCTGAAGTGGTGTAGATTGCAGAATATCCCCTGGTTCTGTGGGTGCGTCTGCCAAATCGAATTGAAGTGGTGGGTAGAAGTCTTCTATGCAAGAAAAATTGGTTGTAGAACTTAAACGAACGCCTTGAAAGTCAGTTATAGTCCAAGCAATATTATATCTTCTATGAGGCTTCTGCGGATCGTCATGGACAGTTCTTTTGAAGCGTCGTTTGTTGACAGGATCAAAATTCGGGTATATAAAAGCATGACAAGTAGGAGAGAGGGCTATGGACAAGTTAGTTGTAGAACATTTACGAGATGAGGAGGCAATGCAATTAGTAGAAAAAGGATAATAATTACAATAATGACAATAAAGATTAATTTGGTAATTCATCAAGGATGTTAGTTGGGGTGGGGAAACCCATGATACAATAGAAGGACATTTAGGTCCCCCTATGTTTTAGATTGAATAGAGGAAAAGATTTTAAGGTTCCTTTCCATAGGAAGAGTAAAGAAGGAACAAAAGAGTGAGTGGTAGAGTGTTCTTCAAACAAAACAGAAGTGACAGAGTGAAAACTATGGGTAGCATTTTCAGGACCTACCCACATGGACCAAGTATAATAGCCTTCTGTTAATGAAATGGTTTTGACACGAATAGTCTTTTGACAGGAAGCATAGGTTTTGTTGAAGTAAGGTAGAAATTGCAAAGAAGATATAGGCAAGAATATCAGGAAGAGTTTTAAGATACAGATGTAGCGGAGGAATTCCCATGATAGGGTCTAACCGCCCTACCAGGGATCCAGCAAGTGGTTTTGTCTGGCAGTAAGATCGCAGCGTAGCCTCGTCCCCAAGTGAGAAGCTCAGCGGGACCCAGCCAGGCAGGATCTGGCAATCTGCAATAATATACCAGAGGTCTGTTAGGCGGGGGTGAGGGGGAGGAAAAATGATGTGAAGCAGCAGAAGTGGGAGCAATGCCAGTCAGATTAAGAAAGTTTAAAGTGTAAAGACAAATGTTAAGAGAATTTTGCAATGCTGGGAGGTTCGGGGGGTTTTCCCGCAACGAATATCCATCAAGAGCATGTTTCAGAGATAAGTTCGCTCGTTCCACAATAGCCTGCCCCTGGCTGTTGTAGGGAATCCCAAACTTGTGGGTTACATCCCATCTGTTACAGAAGTCCTGGAAAGCAGAACTTGTATAGGCAGGTCCATTGTCAGTTTTGATTTCTTTTGGACGTCCCAGCGAGGCAAAGGTACGAATTGAATGATTGATGACATGTTTTACAGTTTTTCCCCTTTGAGGAGTAGCCAGAATAAACCCTGAATATGTATCTATGGAAATGTGCAAATATTTCCAAGGGGCAAAAGGTGGATACTGAGTTACATCCATTTGCCAAATTTCACAAGCTTTTAATCCTCTAGGATTTACTCCTATGGGAATGGAATGTCCTTGCTTACTACATGTGGGGCATTGTTGAATAATGGCAGCAGCTTCTGCCTGAGTTGGGGAAAATTGAAAAGTTATCATAACTTGGCGGGGGAGATTCAAACATACTCCCTCCTTCTATTTTATAATGGACTTTTAAAGCCTCCATAATTTTCCTCCAAGTGACCAAAATGCCAATAGGTGCACGAGGAGGACTATGGAGATGTTCACCAATTTTTTGCCAACTGGAAATTTTTAAGGACCTTCCTCTGAATAATTAGGACAATGTTGCCACACATAAGCCAATAATGTAGCAATAGGTTTCATTTTTACAGGCGAGCCCTTTAAATTAGCAGAATATTTAGAAGAAGCGACTAACTCCCTCAATTCCTTCAGATGCTGCATCTGTTGTTGAGAAAAGTTTCCACCCATACTTACAAAAGTCGAGACCGTGTTTCAGATCCGATGATGTGCAATTCGCTTCAGGCCTGGCGATGCACAGCTCCCATCGAGCTGATAAGATATGGGCGCGTCGCAACGTATCCCCCTTAGGGAATCACGTCGGGGTCACCAGAATGCGGTATCTGCCATCCCGCATCTGATGGGCGGCTCATGATAGGGAGTGAAGGGAAGAGAAACGACAGGAAGCGAGATTTCCTCTGGATGAGCGCGCCCCGAATGTCTTGGCACACGCTCTTTTATTGTGCTTTTTTACAAGAAAATGATTTAATCAAAGCTCAAGTCAAACATGGTAATCTCATCAGGATGTGCATGTTTACAAAGCTGCATACCGGACAGATTATTTACAATGTGGATAAGCTTATTAACAACCGTCTAGCTCCTTGTCCCTTGTACATGCCTTGCAAAAGTCACTGAAGAGACAGAAGTTAATGATTACACGTGAATGATACAATGTTGCAAACACATGAATGATACATAGTTGCAATGATACATAGTTGCAATGATACATAGTTGCAATGATACATAGTTACAACAGTCCTCAAACTGATTTTCCATACAGACCATATAGCTGAATCTGATCTGGTGTCTTTCTTTCTATTGTTTTCAAATTAAATGGGTATCTCAAATCAAATTATTCTGATTCTGCAGTTGAGAACAATTTGGGCAACTGATTCCAATCAAATTCAGTTGATGCTTTAAATCAGCATGCACATAGCATGTCCCAAATAACCTGTTTGTATGAAGTGCTTCTGGGATTAGTTTTACAAAAGCATGACAGGTCATATAATATGCATGTGTTGCAGAATGAACAATCAGTTTGGTGGGAGACAAGTCCTGCATATTCACTTTCAATGTGGAAATATAAGAATTTTGGACTGATTTTGGTTGCCAGATAGCTGGCCTTTTCATATTAAACTGTTCCAGCAGCTTGAAGCTTAATTTAAATCAGAAAAACAAACTTACACATGAGTTCCTGACTGTGCCAAGTGAAAATGTTAGCCAACAAATTAAGCCTCTATCTGAAAAGTGATCTGGGAATTGGGTAGGAACATGAACTCTGAGGGATCAGATCCACAATTTGAAAATGCTCTTAGAATTTTCATTACTTCTCTATAGCCAGGATTTTCTCATCTTAGTTTCAACATGTATGTAAAATATGCTTCTGCATGTGGAAGGAAGAGTAAGCTTTAGTTGCTTCTAATTTATATTGCTGCCATGTACTACTCCATGTGGGACTGCTACTGAAAAATGTTGAACACTACAATTACTGCTAAACCTGATGACCATACCAAAACACAATGCCATTGTGGACAACTGCATCAGCTTCTGGTTTATTTACAAGATAGAATATTCTGTTCAGTTTTATGAATTAAGAAAGAAAGCATTATAGCAATGAGGAAAGTTAAAGCCATGAGCTATTAAATGCCCCTGGTTCATCTGGCATGCTCAATTCTTCCTCCTTCTTCTGGTCTGTAGATGGTTACCACATACTGTCTCTAAGCAATCTAGTCTGAACTGTAATGCTTATATATTAAATTCTAACATTTTGTTCTGGCCCATAGAGAATTCTCTCTCAATGAGAACACTTTAGAGATAACTTTACCAATTCTCTTTGGTTTGGCCTACTTGCTAAGTAATGATTTAATAGAGAAAATGCCTGCAGATAATTTGTTCAATGAAAGTGTTTTTCCCAGCACATCCCAAGGTGTCATAAGATATAATGATTACAGTGGAAAAGTGACCCTATCCAATGCCTTTTGATCTAAGTCTCATTTTGGTAAGAAGAATCAATCATTTTGATTGCACATGACTCAATTGCTTCCTCACTCCAAGTGTTGTTAGAGATTTCTAATGAATGTGTTTAAAACACAGAGTGTGCGCTTCAAACTGTACACAGTACACATTGGGAGGGCATGTATGATTGTTGCCTTCTTTATAACTTTCAAGAAAGTCTAAATGCTAGTTCTGTGACTAATTGTTCTATGACCATGTAAAAAGAGAAAAGAAATGTCCATATTTTGTTTAGTTTTTAATGGGGTCTCTTTTAAGCCTCTGGACTGCTTTTGGAGAAACTAAAATCAAGCCGATTAAAATGTAACATTGTGAACAATTTAAATCCGCTTCCAGATAATGAAGGTCAGTACAGAGTTTTCAATAAAAGGACAGATTAGACATTTCAAACATAAATCTGGTTGATAATGAAATCTATAAACAGAAACCTCTTTTAGGTTGTATAATGCTGGAGCATGACATTTTCTGTCCAGCAGCTTTTAATTTTCTTGTAAATATTACTGTATTGCATTTATTTCTACAAAGATATTAAGCTCCATCAAGCCAGACATGCCTCAATTAATCCCTCTTTATGATGCAAGGTTATAATAGGCTTTTAATCTGTTGAATTAAATTATCTATCCTGGTAAATCTTTTGGTACAATTAGAATTTGTTACATTTGTTAGAGACGGAACTTTTTTTTTCCTTTGTAAGCTATGTTTTAATAAACATATAGTTATTTAATAAAACTGTTGATAAGCAAGGATACTGAAACTACTCCAGAGTTTCTTCCAGTATAATAGTTTATAATTTGGAATGGATTTCAAAACAATTGATGGTTAAAGAAAAACTATCTGGTAACTATCTAAAAGTATTGGGAGAGATCAACTGAGATTTGATTTATAGTACAAAGACATGCACCTAAATTTGTTTAAATTAAAAGTATGGTATCAGTAATGTCATCTTGAAAAGTGATGATGACAGTCTGTATATGTTATTAATATGTATTATGTGACAGTAGTTCAAGAAAAATAGAACTACATTTCACATTAATCAATTTACCCAACACCAACAAGAATTTCTCTCCTTCCTATATAATTTTTGTAAGTCCTAAAAACCTGAGTCAACACTACTGTTGGATAATGATTTGATTATTGTGTTAGAATGTTGTTATAGAACACAGATGGGCAAACAGTTGATTGCAGGCCACATGTGGTTTCTTTTTACAGTTCCTCAAGCTCTATCTGGTTTTACATTAGCAATACAGTATTCTGCTGATTTAAGAATTAATTCAATTTTTAAGCCTTAAATATTTTATTACTAACTGAGTGTTTATCCTGGTTCAGTCTTATGATCCCTGAAAGGATAATTATGCCTATGTCATATACACACATAAGTAGTTAATTTAATTGGAACCCTAAATCAGTTTCTACCTAACTTCTCAACAATGAGCTGTTTGACTGTCATTCAACCCACATTTGGATTGCCATGCTACCATCTCATCCAGAGCTGGCAGAAAATTGTGCCACTCTAAATCTTGTTCCACAGCATGTCCTTAGTATTTACTGGCAATGGATCTATACTACATTGAATTAATATGTAACATTCTATTCAACTTTAACACACAACTTTCTGAGGGATATAACTGGTGTTTCCCTCTGTTTCTAGCTCTACCCAGTCTCATGCAGTACATGAAATACATCTTCCACGTGAAATGGATAATGCTATACTTACTCCACGCACTGCAATATTTTATCTTTTTCTTTTTCTTGTTGTACCGTTAACTTGATAAGCTTTTTAAAATTATTAATTGAAACTATGGGTTGATGAATTGACTATTTGATGCATTCATAACATGGCAGCAAGGGGAGGGGAGGGGAAAACATATCATTTAACTGCCACCTATTAGTTTTTGAGATGCATGTACCAGCCAATAGATAAGTAGTGCTGAAAATTGAGGATTTGATAAGGGGATTGTTGTAATAAGAACGCTATGCTAGTCTATGATAGCCAAAAATCAGAAGGAGTTGAGCATCTTTTTCAAAAATTTTATTAAGTCCAGAAGCTTTTATGATAAAACACATTGTAGTAATGAAAATGTATGCCTTTTAAGAATATTTATTAATTGGAAAAGGTGCTACCAAATTCTTCAAAGGTGCTTGGGACTGTAGCAGTTAGTGTGGGAACTATAAGCCCCAAAAATATAATGTGAGAAGAGGATGTGAAGTTTCCCTAAAGTTAGTGGCCACTGTTAAGGGAATGAAGGCAAATATACGTGTCCCAAAATAATGTTGCAGTGTTCAATCTGGGTCAATCATCGGGACCAGAGGTTTTGTCTTCTGAACTTTCAGACTCATGATAGAGCCTATCCTCAGAGAATTTCGCTGTGTGAAGAGAAGTTCACCCGCAGGGAACAAAAAGAAATTCCCTGAAGATGGGTTTCAGCATTAGTCCAAAAGCTCGAAAGACAAAACCTTTGATCCAGGTGAATGACTAAGACTGGATCTTGCAGCATTTAAGGGGATTTTATGCCAGGTAAGCTGCATATTGCAAAACAAAATCCTTTCAACTGTACTTTCAAATATAGGTAATTCTTGACTCTGTTTATTTGTTTAGGGACTGTTCAAAGTTACACTGGAATTATTTGAGAACTATTTATGATCTTCATTTGCAGCTTCAGAAATTGGGCCCTCCCCTCCCATTTCACCAAATTTCAGTCACCCAGAATATGGTCACATTTACAGCCATGACCTCATTTGGTAATGGTTTTGCTGAAATCTGGCATTTACTTTTGGCTTTTGGCACAGCTATGCCCGTAGCGAACCATAGGTTTACTCAATGACTATAGCATTAACTTTGTGATTGTAGCACCTCTTTTACAAGTACCGCATTAATTTAATGACTGCAACAAAAATAGTTGTAAAATCTAATTGGTCATGTCAAGAACACATTTTATGACTGTCACAATTTAGGACCAATTTAGGTTCAATTCAGGTTGTAAATCAAGAAATATGTGTACATGCTAAACATGGTCGCTAGATTCTGCACAGTAGCACTGGAGATTCATTGGCAACACATGATTACAAATCTGTGATCGAGGCTTCTGCACCATCACGTGGCTCTCCCAGGTGGTAGGAAAGGGAGAGAGAGGTTGCCTGGCCAGGGAGAAAGTTAATCTTACAAAACAAGCAAGAAGCCAGCGAGAATGAGATTAAAGGGTAACTTTAACATGTGGAAGGGCAGACAAGTTTGTTCAGCCAGTCAGGACTTTCTCTACGAAGTAGAAGGGGAAATTGGCCACAGCCATGTTTGATTACCACCTGAGTATGTGCATGACCAGTGTTGTGTATGTACCACAGTTAATAAAGTATGAGCTTGAGGTAAAGTGCAGGGTTCTGGCCCTGCACTTCTGATTGGCTGTTAGGCGGCCAGATCGGATTGGTTAGTTCTGAGGAATCCAATTAGCCCTTAACAGAGGATTGTTATTGGTTAAAACAGCTAGCGTTCATAGCTCACTATTGGACAATTCTTACAAGGGTTGCCTATATAAGGCAGAGTTCACTGTTGTTGTTTTGAAAAGTCACTATGTAATAAAGAGCTGAAGTCACTATTCAGAGGCTGTCTCCATTTACTCCGACCCATGTCCAAGTAATTAACACTGGCAACGAAGGTGGGATGTGGAGACGTCTGAACCGAAGAAGCCAGGAAGCGATACCGAGCACGTGATAAGACGACGCCAACAACGGAACCATGTCCGGCGGCATCGTACCACCCACTCCGTTCGATCCGAACCAAGAGGATTGGGAATCCTACATAGATCGCTTCCAAATGTTTCTCGAGATGAATAACTTGAAGGACGCCACAGCAGCAAAGAAGCGGGCACTGTTCCTGACGCATTGTGGCCCAGCTGTATTTAAGATGGCTAAAGCACTCGCCAAACCTCGAGAAGTGAAAGCCATGAGCTGGGACGACTTCGAACCCATCCTGAGAGACCATTACACGCCAATCGTGTCTACACTCGTGAGACACCACGAGTTTTATCAGAGAAACCAACGAAAAGGGGAGAGTGTGGCCGACTTTGTGGCAGACCTCCGAAAATTAGGGGGTCTCTGCGGGTTCGCAGATTTAGAAGAGGCACTAAGAGATAGAGTAATTCTGGGATTAGATGCACTAGGCATGCAAAGCAAGCTGATGGCAAAAGGCGACATCAGCCTTGCTGACGCCATCGCTGAAGCCACAGCTGCTGAGGTGACTAAAATGTCAGCTGCACAACTTCGGCGAAGCCACACTCCAGTAACGTCACCGACCAACGAAATCTTACCCAACTCAGAAGGGCAGCTCTCGACAATGCACCACGAGGACCTCTCTTCATCGCCAGACAGCGACGAAGAAGGGGTCCATTGACTGCAGTCTGACCGGGACCCTCACCCGAAGCCCTTACACCCTTGCGCTGGCTGTGGAGCAAACCATGACAGGGCCGAATGCAAATTCCGCAATGCACTCTGCCATGAGTGCGGAAAACGAGGCCACATCGGCCGGGTCTGCCGCAGCTTACCAGGACCCAGCCAGGCCTCAAAAGGGGCCAACTATCACCAATCGACAGGAAACCATCCTGTAAGGCGAGAACCAGTAAACCACTCCTACAGAAATCGAGCTTTGCAAAAAGAAGAGGCTCACCATACTATCATTATAGGTCACGCCTCAGTTTTGGACACTAAGAAAATCCGAGTCAGGGTAGCCATCGAGAACCAGCCTTGCCACATGGAGGTCGACTCGGGATCGTCCCTCTCGATGGTGTCTTGGAAGACACTCAAGCAGCTCATCCCCACAATTCAACGCCAAGACCTCCAATTTCAACGCCTCATCCTCAAGGACTACCAAGGAAATCGAATCCCCGTTGTCGGGTCCTGCCGAGTCCGAGTCTCCTTCAAGAAGCATACAGCATACTTACCTCTAACGATCATCGATAGAGATAGGCCTAGTCTATTATGCCTCCAATGGTTCATGCCACTCGGCATTGAAGTGGCCGGCGTGAACCGAGTCGGTGGTTGTGAGTGGGAGGAAGACCTTATCTCTGAGTTCAGCGACGTCTTCGCGGACAGCTTAGGCGAGTATAAGGGGACCCCAATCTCATTTAGTCTAGATCAAAAGGTAGCCCCCATTTGCTTGAAGCCCCGTCGAGTTCCATTCTCTCTTAAAGCAAAGATCGACGAACAACTCGATAAGCTAATTGCTCAATGGGTGTTGAAGCCCATCGATCACTCTCCATGGGAAACCCCTTTTGTAACACCCATTAAGCCAGATGGGTCAATCCGAATTTGTGGGGACTACCGGGCCACTTTAAACCACGCCCTACAGCAGAATGCATATCCAGTTCCGGTGGTGCAGCACGTCCTCCATTCCTTGGGGGGCGGAAAGGTTTTTGCTAAATTAGATTTAGCTCAAGCTTATCAACAACTACCAGTGGATGAAAAAACGGTCCAAGCCCAAACAATTGTAACGCACAGAGGTGCCTTTAAATATACCTGATTGCAATTCGGATTTAGTGTAGCCCCGGGGATCTTCCAGAGCCTCATGGAAAGGTTATTACAGGGAATCAAGGGCGTGGTTCCTTATTTTGATGACGTACTAATTGCAGCCCCTACCAAAAAAATCCTGCAGGATCATTTGAAATGCGTTCTTAAAAAATTCCAAGAGGCTGGACTTAAGGTAAAAAAAAATAAATGTCACTTATATACTGACAATGTTGAGTTTCAAGGATACCGAATTGATAGTCAGGGCATTCATCCTACCGAGAGAAAATTAAAAGCGATCAAAAATGCTCCCAGACCACGCAACAAGGCCGATCTCCAGGCGTTCTTAGGCCTCATTAATTTCTATAATGTGTTTTTACCGCACAAAGCAACTGTCACTGAATCGTTACACCGATTATTAGATAAGAAAGCATTGTGGGTATGGGGTTACCGGGAAGAGCAAGCATTCCGGAATGTTAAAAAACTGCTCACATTTGACTCTGTACTTATGCAGTATAACGAGACTTTGCCATTAGTTATAACCTGCGATGCATCGCCTTTTGGGGTGGGCGCCATTTTGAGCCATGTACTGCCTAATGGGAACGAAGCCCCTGTTGCATACTTTTCGAAGACTCTTTCACAAGCAGAGCGGAACTATAGACAAATTGATAAAGAAGCTCTCACAATCATTTCAGCTGTGAAGAAATTTCATGAATATGTGTGTGGAAGGACATTTACCATTATAACTGACCACAAACCATTGCTAGGGATAATAGCCGGGGACAAGCCAACCCCCTACATATTATCCCCTAGAATGACCCGATGGTCAGAATTCCTAGTTGCTTATAATTATCGCCTGAAATATCGCCCGGGGAAAGCCATTCCCCACACTGACGCATTAAGCCGAACACCGCTTCCAGAGACTCTCGATGATCCAGCACCAACGGCAACTACGTTGCAGATCGAAACACTCAATTCGCCGCCTATGACTGCCTGAGACATCGTGAGAGAAACCAAATGAGACCACACCCTAGGTCGAGTCCTATGCTGGGTAGAACGCGGATGGCCATTGGACCAAGTACCAGATGACTTCGCACCATTTAAATCTCGACAGACTGAACTTTTTTCCCAAAAAGGCTGTGTCATCTGGGGCAATAGAGTCGTTGTCCCAGAACGACTCCGGAAGACGCTGCTACGAGTTCTGCATGAGGGCCACCCCGACATCGTGCAGATGAAAGTGCTTGCCCGAAGCTACACATGGTGGCCAGGCATGGACCGGCAAATCGAGCAGTGGGTCAAAGCATGTGCCAATTGCCAACAAGTCAGCAACGCCCCACCAAAAGCCATGCCTACTGAATGGGAGACGCCACATGGACCCTGGTCCAGAATCCACCTGGATTTCGCGGGGCCGACCAAGGGCTATACCTTCCTGCTGACAGTCGACGCATACTCCAATTGGTTAGAAATTCATCGTATGACGGCTACAACTTCCAAGGCAGTGATCAAGATCCTAAACAGACTCTTTGTAACCCACGGATTGCCTGACGTCCTGGTGTCCGATAACAGGCCACAGTTTACAGCACTAATGTTCGAGCAGTACCTCGCTGACCACGGCATCCGCCATAGGCTCACCTCACCTGCGCACCCTGCGACCAATGGCCGAGCGGAACACGTCCAATTTGTTAAAAAGACTTTGCAAAAAGTGGACTATGACAATATCAATGACAAGGTCAACCAAATTCTCTTTTTGCAACACATAACTCCACATAGCGTCACCGGCAGAACTCCCACCGAACTACTGATGGGACAAAGACTCCGCTCCCACCTCGACCGATTGCACCCTGCTTACGAACCAGAAAAGCCAATAGGATCCAGTGGCCGCTGTTGCACTTTCCAGGTAGAAGACCTCGTTTACGCACGAAACTTATCAGGCGATCCGTTATGGATAGAGGCAACAGTAGTACGAGTGACTGGTCCCAAATCCTACGTAGTGAAATGCTGTGACAATAGACTGTGGAAACGGCATATCGATCAATTACGGTCACGACTCACAACGGCCAGTCAACAACTCCCCCATGACCAAACTGAGGGGGGGGGGGAAGGTACAGAAGAAGATGACGTTCCAGGGAACTTGCTCGAAGGGAGCGATGAACTAAGTGATACTCAGGAAATGGAGCAGGAAGGAGAATCGTTTGCACCGAAAGAAATTGCACCTGAGCAAGTAGCAGATCCACTGCCAAACAACAATCTACCTCAACAGGATTGCAACCAACCAGTCCAACGAAAATCCGAAAGACTTAAAAGACAACCGTCCTATTTAAAGGACTATATAACTACACCATAATTAAGAAGCCAGGGGGAGGGGGTGTTGTGTATGTACCATAGTTAATAAAGTATGAGCTTGAGGTAAAGTGCAGGGTTCTGGCCCTGCACTTCTGATTGGCTGTTAGGCAGCCAGATCGGATTGGTTAGTTCTTAGGAATCCGATTGGCCCTTAACAGAGGATTCTTATTAGTTAAAAGAGCTAGCGTTCATAGCTCACTATTGGACAATTCTTACAAGGGTTGCCTATATAAGGCAGAGTTCACTGTTGTTGTTTTGAAAAGTCACTATGCTAATAAAGAGCTGAAGTCACTATTCAGAGGCTGTCTCCATTTACTTCAACCCATGTCCAAGTACTTAACAACCAGATTAAAAAATTTGGTAAATTTTTTATTTGGAACCCAATTTGGTCATGGTCAGAAGCATTCTTGACCAGAGGTTCTACTGTAATTAGGCCACATGGAACTGACAGAGTGGATGGCCAAACTGTGGTTTTAATATAGATTTTGTCTGTTATTTATTATTTTATTCTAGAATTTTTAACTGGTTATTCCTTGAGGTTTTTATTTATTCTGGTGTTTGCTATTTGACTGTAATAAACTTGATTTGCTCTGATCTGAAGCTAAACATGGGTTGGTCAATCAACCAATCAATCCATTTTATTAAAAAAAAGCAGGAACTGAAGAAGCTGGACCTCTCATTTTCTTAAAGCCAGAAGAAAGAAGAAGAGAAAGAAAAACTGAGTAGCAGGTGAAAAAGTTGAGGGCCTAACCAAAAAGGGGAAACCATCCAAATTGGAGCCAAAAGATTTTGGCATGGGGCAATTGGAGCATGTGTATAAATAAAATGTATAACACTTTAAACCAGTACTTTTCAATGTTGACAGCTTTAAGCTGTGTGGAATTCAACTCCCAGAATTCCCCAGTCATTGACCAGTAGTGGGATTCAATTTTTTTTACTACCAGTTGTGTGGGCGTGGCTTGGTGGGTGTGGTAGCGGAAGGGTACTGTAAAATCTCCAGTCAGAGGTGATATTTGCTGGTTCTCTGAACTGCTCAAAATTTCCGCTACCAGTTCTCCAGAACTGGTCAGAACCTGCTGAATACCAATCAAGTTTTCTCAGCTATGAGAGATCACTGAGATTCAGATGGGGATGTGTGAACTTATGATTGGAACTCAGTGTATGATTATGAAGGACCAAGGAGCCTTTATGGGTTTGGATTTAAATATCTAGGATTGTGTCGTAATCATAATTTCATGAGGAAGAGTTATCCTATGTTAGGGATACACCCTAGCAGAATCTGCACGGCAGGCAGGCAAAATATTTGAGATAAACGTGTTTGTAGCTTACACTCAGTAAAACAGATACACTGTGCTAGTTAAATAGTTTATTCCAGTAAGAGTTTTATCATAGTCAAAACAGTCCATATATCATTCACTAGTTCAGTCCGTCCGGGGATTATTCAGTTGCAAATTCCAGTGTCGAAAAAGAGGTCAGTAAACTTACAAATATCAGTCCAGTAATAAATCTTCTCACAGTAGAGATATGAAGAAGTTCAAATCTCCTTTCTCTCTTCAGCAAAAGCAGTAGGGAACCTCAATCCATCATTGTCAGCAAGCAATTTAGTAAGCCAGCAAGACAGTAAGCTCTCTTGCTCCCTCTTATGGCGATTTTACAGCCGCACCCAAAATTACATGCTTTGCAGTTTTAAAGTGACACACACTTTAACTTACAATCATAGTTTATATATATTATTTTACCCAAACTAAGTTAGGTAATCTTATTATTCCTAACATCCTATTTTCTTTCTGTTGCTTCCTTAGGAATTAACTGGAGCTACTTTTTTTAAATGCCAAAATTAATTGTTATTTTTTTAAAAAAATAAGCTTCTGTTTGCTTCCAGAGTCAGAATTCTCTAAAATAAATAGTGATAGCTCCAGCTGTTTAATTTAGTAAAAAAAAATGGTCATAGCAACTTCAATGATGTGTAATATGTACAACTCAGGAGATGAAAGTATTGAAAGTCAATTCATAAATATAGCAAAAAAAAAATTGAGAAGCACTCTCATAAAAAATAAATAAATGAAGAACCATCAGGAATCTTCAGATTTCTGCAAAGGATTACAAGATCCAAGCCTTATAGCAATAACAATAGCACTTAGACTTATATACACTGCTTCATAGTGCTTTACTGTCTTCTCTAAGCCAGGGGTCTCCAACGTTGGCAACTTTAAGCCAGTTGGCTGAGGAACTCTGGGAGTTGAAATCCACAAGTCTTAAAGTTGCCAATGTTGGAGACTCCTGCTCTAAGCAGTGTACAGATCAAACTCTTGACAGTGGGCAGAGTGAGCCTGCAATATTGCATTGCAATCACTATGCCATCACTGCTCCTATAGTATTATTATATACTATTTCAATTCCTTAATTCATTGGAAAATCTGTATGCCACTGTCAAGGTTATGCTTTTCTGGAATGGCCTGCAATCTACTAAAATCAAAGGTAAAAACATTGATTTTAATAAAACTAAAAACACCAGCCAGAATACTTAAAAATGTCTAGGCGGCAGACTAACATTTAGATAAAAGGCTTGATGGAGCCCAGCTGATAAATAATTTCCCAAAGATGGGGCCACTGCTGAGAAAGCTTGAGAAAGTTTTTTGAAATAGTCCTTTTTGCTGATGCATATATGATCCAAGCCTCATTTGTTGACCCTAAATGTTCTGTTTTTTTTGTAAACTAGAAATCCCAAAGTGCCCCATTATGAAGCATTATTTTCCTAGTCATTTTGATTGCCTTTTTCACATTTTTTTAAAAGGGCTAAGGAACAACTTCTACTGATATGCTTTGACAGTAAAGGATTTGAGGTTGTAAATTCTTCATTTGTGAAAGAGTAAGATATTTGACAATATTTTCAATAGGACTTGCATCTCTTTTTTTTTAAAGGAATTCTTTTTAATATTATCAAAATAGCCAGCCACCTACCCTAAAATTGTGCTGAATCAAAAATTATTATTTTTAATGCAATGATGCCCTTTTGCATTACTGAACTGCACTCTCATGTTTAAAATAATAGGCTTCTTTGCTTATGAATTTTTATTGCAAGGGAGTTATGATCATAATGGCCCTGCTGTAATGCTTGTTCTGATTCAAATGTGTGAAATTAATTTTCAGATACAACTTGCAGTGAAGTTTTAAATTCACAGAAATAAACCTGGTGACTGTCAAAGAGCTGACAGTAATTTTCTTGCATAGCAATATCTCTGCTAGACTTGGAAGAGGCTGTTATCAATACATTGTTGTTGTTGTTGTTGTTTTAATAAATAAAATAAATAGCCTTTCTCTCACCTTCATAGATACAGTGATGGAATTAGGTTTGAAGTGGGAACAAGCACAGTGATGTGGAAACCAAATTCGACAGTATCTTTGACATAAAATAGAAAATTATTCAAAATCGTGGTTACAATTAGAAACATTAGAGTGGCTTGCAGGCTAATTCAGACGTGTCAAATCTTGTCATGTCTAGATAATCAGACAGGAAATGGGGAGACTTTGATTCAAATCCCTATTTAGACATGAGGCTTGCTTAATGACCTTGGCTCATTACTGAGTCTCAGTCTAATTTCTTTTGTCAGATTATTGTGCAATTGAAAATGGAGTTTGGAAATTGGCAAATTTTAACAGAGTTGCTGAGAGAAAAGATGGAATTTCATTGAATAAAGCATAAAAGACAATATGTTGCTAAACATTTCACAACCAATCATGCTGCACTGGGTGTGATTTCTGGAGTTTCTAGTTTCTGATTAAACCTTATTGCTAATTACTTAATCTACACTGGACTGATGTGTATAGGTGAAAGAAGATCCTTTTAGTATTTTCTGGCTATAGAATTCCAAATTCCAAAGCTGATTAAGTGACTGCTGCCCTGAAGTAGTGTTTTTTTTTGTGTGTGAAACTTAATGGGTTTTGAATTGTGGATTTTTAAATGTTGTAAGGTACCCAGTTTACAGCATTTGTGACTTGGACAGTCATATAAATTTGTTTAACAAATAATAATAAATACATAAAAGTGTTTTTCATGAACAATCCAAAAAACACACAGATGAATCAAGGCAAACAGATTAAAAATGCACACTTTCACAGAATTAATTGCAATAAAGACACTTGTTTAGCACATGTCCATACTGTTAAGTTCTGCGCATGGGTGCAAGGAACAGAGACGAGGCAGTGAACAGTGAACTTCAACTCTTTATTAATCATATTGAACAGAGCAGAACCCTAGGGCAGCAGCAGCCCTTTTATAGGGCTGGCTGCTGTCCTATTAGCCAATGAGAAACATGGAAGTGTTAAACCCTTGAACCAATGAGAGTTGGCCCATTAACAGCCAATCAGATTTCCCAGAAGGGACCAATCCGATGTCACTATTATCGGCCAATCAGAAGTGCAGAATTAGAACCCTGTTTTTTCTTAAGGTTGTTAAAACTTTATTAAACGCCTTTATCAGTTCATAACACCCCTTCCCCCTAGGTTCCGTTTAAGGGGTGCGGTGACATAATCCCGTAGATATGCAGATTGTTTTAGCTGTCTATTAGATTTGCGCTGTCCCACCGGTTCCTGTCTGTAGTCCGGTTTCAGTGGAACGTTTTTTTATTTATCTGGTACAGGTGGTTCCGCATTCTCACTGGATGATTCGGTGCCACTAATTCTGTCATTGTTGTCCTCCGGTCTCTGCGGGCTCACCTCTGTTGAGGTATTCCTCTGTGGCGAGGCAACCCCTCTTCCTGATTCTTCTTCATGTAACACGCCCGGCTGCTGACTTCCTTCGATTCCGCTTGTTAAGCCTGTGTTCCCCAACCAGGGTTAAGGAGAAAAGCTAAACAGAATGTGCAGCGTTAGTTAGATAGGCACACAGATAAATGAGTGAGATAAGTTTGTATGTTTGTTAACATGCAGTAAAAATAACAGATACGCTTGTGCAATCAAAAATATAGTTTATTCCATTTAGAGTTTATAGCATAGTTAAAATAACAGTCCATAAGTCATGTATTGTTTTAGTCAGTCCATTCAAGGATATTCAGTTAGCAAAGTCCATGTAGAATATCCAATGTCAGTTCACTTACAATAAATCAACAGTCCTTTCTCTCTCCCATTCAAGTAAGGAAAAAACGCAGTCTTCATCCAGTAATTAGGGATCATAAAGCCAGAGAGAGCAAGCTTCTTTTATGGTGCTTTCACAACCATTCCCTTAATTACATTCCTACAGTTAAAGTTGCAGACACTTTAACTAACAAACCATGATAACATATTTATTATTTTACCTAAACCAGTTAGAGTAAACAATGTTATCCTTAACATTCTCCCCTTTTAGGTAATAATAATAGTATAACTAATAACTATTTACATCTTTAAATCATATTTGTTACAACTCTCTTTAAACTTGATTACTCCTTGAGCTTTTGTAAATTGGTCTGCAATATTTTCTTCTGTCATGCAGTATTCCAATTTAATTAGCCCATTTTTTACAGATTCTCTAACATTTAAGTATCTTAAATCAGTATGCTTTGATCTAGTTTTTACAGCTATATTAGTAGCTAACGGTATGGCTTCCTGGTTGTCCTCGTACACAATAATGGAATCTTCAACAGTTACACCCATGTCTAATAATAACTGTTTGTACAAAATTAAGTCAGTGCATAGTAATGACAGACATGAAAATTCTGCTTCCATCATGGACAAGCTAATATGCTGTTGTCTGATTGACCTCCACCCTATTAGTGTCTTAACAAATAATATAGCCATCCCAGATGTTGATTTTCTAGTGTTTATGTCAGTTGCAAAACTTGCATCTGCATAGGCACTAAGACTCAAATCACCCTTTGGTTCTATATGCAATGCATGGTTCATTGTTCCTTTAAAATATCTTAAAATTCTCTTTAATGATTGCCAATGACATTGATGTGGATCCGAATTAAAACGTGCCAGCTGATTAACACTATAAGCTATATCTGACCTTGACCAATTGCTTATATATGATAAGCTACCAATCAAAGATTGATATATAGACTTATCAAATTTGGGACTTTGATCATCAGTTTGGCAAACTTCCTGACTCATTGGAGTCTTTGCCGGTTTACAAAGTTCCATTTTATACGTTTTAATTAATTGGCAAATTTTATCTTCTTGAGATATCTTAAATCCATTTTTTTGTTTTGTTAATTGTCAATCCTAGATACTTTTTAATTTCACTTAAATGCTTTAATTTTATCTTTTTGGCTAATAATGATATAATCTCATTAGCTTCATTATTAGTCTTAGTTATCAAAGCAATATCATCTGTAAATAATAACAATAATGACACCGTTCCATTATTTTCTCTTTTAAACACACATGGATCTGCTAAATCAGATTTAAAACCTATATTGTTTAATTCTTTCACAATATATTGGTTCCATTGATAGCCAGATTGTTTCAACCCGTAAAGACTCTTTTTGAGTTTCCAACATTACTATTTACTTTATTGTCTTTTATAATAATTGGCTTTTTCAAATATATAGTGTGCTGCAATGGTGCATGCAAATAAGCAGTTTCTACATCTAAATGGTTAATGACATAGATTTTCTTAGCTGCCCACACTAAAGCTGCTCTCAAAGATGTAGCTTTAAGAATTGGTGCGAAAACTTCATTGTAATCAGATGCAGTTTGATTAAATCCTTGAGCTACCAAACTAGCTTTATGGGTAACAGTCCCATCATTTCCAGTTTTTACTTTAAATATCCATTTACACCCAATGGATTTTTCTCCTGGAGGTAATTTAGCATCTTCATAAACTTTCATTACCTTTAATGAATTTAGTTCTTTTTCCATTGCCTTTTGCCAATTCTCCTGATCCTTAGCAGGATACATCCTAAGTTCATCTACACTAGTTGCAACTTTAGTTACTTGGCAAACTATACTTGCTTGATATCTATCAGGTGGTCTAGTTATACGTGCAGTACATCTAGGTATTACAGGTCTTAAAGGTGGACTTTCATTTATTAACTGTTCTTGATTATCTAACTCTTCCTGATCAACTGTTTCCTCTTGTTCTGGTCCTATTTGCTCTTCGTGGACTTCTTCTTTTATTGGACTCTTCTTATAACTAGTTTGATCTTTCTGCCTTTTGTAGGGTTCAATAATTACTTTATTATTTAAATCTTGCTCTAATCTATTCCATCCTACATGTTCTAGGAATTTAGCACTAGCACTGGTGTAAACTCTAGATGTACCTGGTTCCCAGAATCTATAAGATCTATGATTAGATTTATATCCTACAAAAATAATCTTTTAGCTCTATGTTGTCCTTTTTGTCTGAGTTGTGAAGGGATATGCACCCATGCTGGTGCTCCAAATGTGTGCATGTAACTTAAATCAGGTTTTGTACCATGCCACAGTGTGAATGGTAATTCACCTGTTGTTGAATTAACAACATTATTTGATATATGATTACCACACATTATTGCTTCTCCCCATAAATTGTCAGGTAATCCTGAATCAGACAACATAGTACGTGTCATTGATTGTAATGTTTGGCCTCGTCTCTCTATAAAGGCATTATGTTGTGGCCTATATGGTGCAGACTTTTTATGTTGAATACCTAACATTCTAAGTCTATTCTGGAATTTATTATTTGTAAATTCCGCACCATTATCTGTTCTAAGAGTTACTAATTTCTTTTTAGTTTTCCTTTCAGCAAATTTTATCCAATTAAAGAGATTTAGATACGTTTCAGTTTTGCTCTTCATTAAATAGCAAAACCCATATCTAGAATAGTGGTCCATTATACTTAATATGTATCGAGCACCTCCTATGCTTGGTTTTTTTCGGACCTATTAAATCAGCAAATACTACTTCTAAAGGCTCTTTGGTAGTGAATCCATCAACTCTATTAACCGGTATGACCCTGCTTTTGCTTTGATTACAAATAGAACATTGCAAATACTTATTACAAGGTTTCAAATTTATTCCTTTAGATAATTCAACAGTTTTCTTAAGCATTTTAAAATGTAAATGCCCTAGGCATCGGTGTAACAAGTGAATACATTCATCATGAGGTTTCTTATTATCATAAACCGTGTTAGCCACCTCTAAACCATTATCATTTAACACATATAATTCACCTCTTAAAGATGCAGTAATTTTCTTATCTTCTTTTTCAATTGTGCAGTTATCTCCTTTAAAGGTAACTACATATCCTAGTTTAACCAAAATTCTAACTGAAATTAAATTAAACTTAAGTTGTGGTACATATAACATTTTTACATTCTCTTTTATGAAAGAACAATATGCTATACCTTGACCTTTAGCTTTCAGTTTCCAGCCATTGACTAACGATATCTGCTGTGTTCTCTGGGACATTTCAATAAAATTTTTGCTATCATTTGTTATACAATGTGATGCTCCACTGTCAACCACCCATAAATTATTTTTTATAGCTCCGTTAATATACATGGCTAACTCTAAATTTTTATTTATCTTTTGATGACTTTTAGTTTTCTGGCCAGCATTCTGGCGCTGTGCTTTTTTACAAAATCTTGCCAAATGTCCTCTTCCTCCACAATTAAAACACTTTTTAATTGCGTATGCAGTAGGAGATTCATTATTTTCTTTTTGAGGTTGCTCCCTCCTTAACTGATCTCTTTCAAGTCTTCTTCTTGCCTTTTCAATCAATCTGCCAGTTATATCAGTTAAAGTTAGACTTTCCTTAGGCAAAACTTCAAGGGAAGTGACGAAGTTATCATAACTTTCATTTAGTGATGATAGAATTATGTAGACTTGGTGTAGTTCAGAGAAAATAAGCTCTTTCTCGTGCAGTTCTTGAAAAATGCTTTTTATAGAATTCAAATGACTAAGCATATCACCATTCGTTTGGAGATGCGTCCTGAAAAACTTCCGTGTTAGATTTATGTGAGCACCAACGTTATCTCGGACATAAATCCTCTTCAGCTTCTGCCAACACCCAACAGCCGTTTGCTCTCCGCGGATATGAACAAGTTGCTGGTCAGTTAGTGTTAGTCCTATTATGCAAATAGCTTGTTCATTCTTCAGTTTAAAATCTTTTATCTTTTGTTTATCTTCCTCAATTTCTGGATCCCATTCCTCTACGTTAGGTGGGTTTTCTATTATGTTCCACAGACCTTCTCTTTGTAGAAGTAGACTACATTTCATAGACCATGATTCATAGTTTGTTCCATCCAACTTGGATATAAGGGACAAACTTTGTAAATTGATTTGTGCCATGTTTTCTATATATGGATATAAAACTATAATTAATAAAACACAGCTGTCTGTTTACTTTTACATAAATCTGTTTTATCCTAGTTAAACTGACTTTGCAACCTCTGGGCCCATAACCAGTGTTAAGCCTGTGTTCCCCAACCAGAGTTAAGGAGACAAGCTAAACAGAATGTGCAGCGTTAGTCAGATAGGCACACAGATAAATGAGTGAGATAAGTTTGTATGTTTGTTAACATACAGTAAAAATAACAGATACGCTTGTGCTATCAAAAATATAGTTTATTCCATTTAGAGTTTATAGCATAGTCAAAATTACAGTCCATTAGTCATGTATCATTTTAGTCAGTCCATTCAAGGATATTCAATTATTCAAAAAGTCCGTGTAAAATATCCAATGTCAGTTCATTTACAATAAATCAACAGTCCTTTCTCTCTCCCATTCAAGTAAGGAAAAAATGCAGTCTTCATCCAGTAATTAGGGATCATAAAGCCGGAGAGAGCAAGCTGACGTTCCTTGCTTCCTTTATGATGCTTTCACAACCACTCCCTTAATTACATTCCTGCAGTAAAAGTTGCAGACACTTTAACTAACAAACCATGATAACATATTTATTATTTTACCTAAACCAGTTAGGGTAAACAATGTTATCCCTAACACCGCTTTCCACCATCTCAAATTCGGTTTCTTTGACATCCCCTCCCCCCTCAGTTTGAGAGTCACAGGAGTCGCGGGAACTGGGTTGCAGCCTAGAGCAAAGCTGATCTATATGGCATTTCCATATCTTTCCATCCAATGTTTGCACACGGTACGATCTGGGCCTGCTAGTTTGAGTTACGGTTGCTTCGACCCATAATGGTTCGCCGGAAAGGTTTTTAGCGAAGACTAAGTCGCCTACCATGAACTCGCGGCATTTTCCGCTAGATCCACAGGGTTTCTCTGGCACGTAGGACGGGTGGAGACAGTCAAGGTGAGAGCAGAACTTGCGTCCCATCAACAGTTCAGCTGGAGTCTTGTTGGTGACACTATGCGGGGTGATTTGTTGGAGTAGGAGTATTCTGTTTAGTTTGTCATCAATGTCCCCATAGTCCATTTTGTGGAGAGTTTTTTTAACAAATTGGACCATGCGCTCGGCCCTGCCATTGGCCGCAGGGTGCACCGGTGAGGTTAGCGCATGGCGGATACCCCAGTCCGCTAAGTATTACGCCAGGGCAGTGAACTGGGGTCCGTTGTCGGAGACCAGAACGTCTGGCAGCCCATGTGTTGCGAATAGTTTATTTAATTTGCGGATGACTGAATCGGTTGTAGTAGTCTTCATCTTGTGGATTTTGAGCCAGTTGGAATGGGCATCCACTGTTAGGAGGATCGTTTGTCCCTTAGTAGGTCCCGCAAAGTCAATGTGGATGCGGGACCATGCCCCCCGGGGGTTTCCCACTCCGTTGGAGTTGCTCTAGGTAGGGCACTGCTGACTTCTTGGCACTTTAGACAAGTCTTTACCCAGGCTTCAATCTGCTTATCGATGCCTGGCCACCACGCGTAGCTTCATGCGAGTGCTTTCATACGCACGATGCTGGGGTGGCCATCATGCAATGTTTTCAAAACTGCTCATTGTAACCGCTCTGGGACGATGACTCTGTCTCCACATAGGATGCAGTGAGAAAAGTTCTGTTTGCTGGTTTCTGAAAGGGGTGAAGTCATCAGGGGTTTGTTCTCCTGGCCATCCTTTTTCGACCCAGCTAAGAACTCGTGCCAGGATAGGATCTCCTTTCGTTTCGATAGCGATGTCTCTAGCTGTTAACAGCGGGGAATGTAGTGTTTCAATCTGGAGTGTCATAAGGGTTGGAACTGGGTCATCAACAGTTTCCAGAAGTGGGGCATGGCTCAATGCATCAGTGTGGGGAATGGCTTTCCCCGGGCGGTGTTGTAATTTATACTCATACGCAGCTTAGAACTCCGACCAGCAAGTCATTCTAATTTTTTTTTGAAAATACCTGAACAAAGCTGAATGCCAGACATGTAAGTACCCGCGAAAACTTAAGAAAACATATATATATATATATATATTTTCATAAATTTACAGTTTATCGATTGGTTTACCACTCCCTTTTGTGCATCCATTTCATAGTCATCAAAATAATTATATTACATAATAACTCACATTATCAATCATCAGTAAAATATCCTAATATCATTATTGAACAATCATTTGACTATAATTTTACTAATTCATACTTAAGCAAGATAACTATAATTAAGTTAAATTATTTTATAACAAATCATAGAATCATACCAAATCTATCTTAATAAAATATTCTAAAAAATTATCAAAACCAAGAAAAATTATATATTCATGATTTCCTAAATTTCTAAATATTCTATTATTATATTGTATTATCTAACCATTGATAAAAAAAGAACTCAAACTTCATAAAATTGTTTATCTTCTTGTTCTCTAATTTCAAATGTCAATCTACTCATTTCAACACATTCCAATATTTTCTTAATAATTTCTTCCTCTAATGGTATTTTCTCACTCTTCCAATGTTTAGCAAATACAATCCTAGCCGCTGTTAATACATTTACAATCAAATACTTTAAGTTTTTATAATATATATCAGGTACCCAATAAAAAAATCTCTGGTTTCAAATCTATGTGGTTTTTTTTGTCATTTTTTCCAGCCATATGCGAATACTAGTCCAGTATTTCCTGGCGTCCTCACAAGTCCACCACATATAGGAATATGAGCCAGGTATTTGATGACATTTCTAGCACTTTTCAGATTTATTCTTGAACATTCTTGCTATTCTTGTCGGGGGAAAGTGCCACCTGTAAAACATCTTATATAAATTTTCTTTATATGCTGTTGACATTGTCATTTTATAATTTTGTGACCACAATTTTTGCCATTTCTCTAAATCAATCCCATATCCAAAATTCTTCCCCCAAGCAATCATTGTTTCTTTAACTTGTTCTTCCTCTAATTTAATTTCCAACAAATAACTATATAGTTTTTTAATCACTTTTTCATCAGTACCTGTCAAAATCCTATCTAAATCAGTCAATTTATCATAAAATCCTTCTATTTTAGAATCTTTAAGATACCTTGCATGTATTTGAGCATATGAAAACCAATTCATCTTTATACCTTGTTCTTCTAAATTTTGCATCGTTTTAAGTTCACCCTTTTCATCCAATATTTCCCCATATCTAACTGTTTGTTCCTTCTTATAAGTTATAGGATAAAAAAAAGCTTTAATAGTTGATAACCAAACTGGAATTTTCAAATAACATTGTTTCTTAATTTTCTCTCAATTCAACCATAACGATTCCCGTATATAATGCCTTCTAAAATAACCCTGTGATTTAGTTCCCTTATACCATAAAAAAGCATGCCAACCCAATAATAAATCATGACCTTCTAATGCCAACAATCTAGTCTTTCTTAACGTTATCCATTCTTTAACCCACATTAAGTTTGCAGCTTGATAATACAACTCCCAATTAGGAAGGCCAAATCCTCCTCTAATTCTAGCATCCTGTAAAAGTTTTAATTTTATTCTCGCTTTCTTGCCTTGCCATATATACTTCAACACAATTTTATTTAATTCTTCAAAGTAATCCTTACTTTACCTAATTGGTATTGTTTGGAACAAATATAAAATTCTGGGTAAAATATTCATCTTAATTGTTGAAATTCTACCTATCAATGACAATTGTAGGTTTTCGAATGCTATCTGCTGTTTAAGTTTAATATAGTTATTCTCTTTCAGTGTAGTACATCTTGACGTCAAATATATCCCCAAATATTTAACTTTGTTCGTAACTTGAATTTTCAATAAATCTGCCAGCTCTTCTCTTTGTCTTAATAACATGTTCTTTGTCAGAATCTTTGTTTTGTCTTTATTTATTTTCAAACCAGCCATCTCACCATACATCTCTATCTTTTCCAATAGTTTTAGAGCTGTCTCTAAAGGGTCTTCCAAAATAAAGACCAAGTCATCCGCAAAGGCTTGCAATTTGAATTCCTCCTTTTTGACTTTCATTCCTTTTATGTTTATACCCTCTCTAATATTACTATTTAAGACTTCCAAGGTCAATACAAATAACAAAGGAGATAATGGGCATCCTTGTCTTGTACCTTTTTTAATATTGATAGAGTCTGTGAATTCTCCATCTAACATTCCTTTTGCCGTTTGCTTATAATATATTGCTTGGATAAATTTTTTAGCAAAGCCCATCTGTTCCAATAGTAATAACATAAATCTCCAATTCACATTATCAAATGCTTTTTGGGCATCTAAAAATATCAAAGCCATTTGTTTTTCCGGGTGCGCCTCATAATATTCCAAAGTGTCCAGGATTACCCTCATATTGTCTTTAATCTGTCTCTTTGGTAAAAATCTATTCTGATCAGAGTGATAAAGTTATTTAGATATTTTTTAAGCCTTTCTGCCAAGATTGAAGCAAAGATTTTATAGTCTGCATTCAATAAGGAAATAGGTCTATAGTTCTTAATTTGTAATGGATCAACCCCTTCTTTTGGAATAAGTGTAATATAATCTTCTGACCACGTTTTAGGTATTTTCTTATTTATCATAACTTCATTCATGACTTCTAACAGTGGAATGCTCAATGATTCTTGTAATGTTTTATAAAATTCTGCCGGGAAACCATCTGGTTCTGGTGCTTTTCCATTGTTCTGTCTGTTGAGTGCTTCGGTTAATTCCATCATTGTTATAGCACTTTTTAACATTTTCCGAGTTTCATCAGGTATCTTAGGTAAGTTAGCATTTTGTAAATACTGTTTAATTTTTTCCTCATCAAGATCCTCCTGTTTATATAATTGTCCATAAAAATCTTGAATGATTGCCTTTTTCTCCTTATTACCATAACAAATTTGACCCTGATCATCTATTAACTGTGATATTTTCCTTGTTTCTTTCTCTTTTCTCAACTTATATGCTAACCATCTACCTGGCCTATTTGCATCTTCAAAATAGTTCTGTTCAGCACTTCTAATTTTTTGTGTCAGTTCTTCTTTCTCTGCTTGATCCATTTTATGTTTAATTCTGTCCATTTTAAGTTTGTATCTTTTTTCTGTGGCATCTTCTGTAATTCTTTTTCCAGTTTTTTATGGTCATCTTCTAGAGCTTTAATCATTTGCCTCTTCCTAATGTTCTTTTTCTTTGTATAGTCAATTATTAATCCTCTTGCATATTCCTTCATTATATCCCAAACATTCTGTATTGAAGTATCTTCTTTTTTGTTTTCATTAAAGAAGAAAGCCAATTCTTTTTCCATCCATTGTGTAAAATCTTTTTCCTTTAGAATAGTATTGTTTAATGTCCATCTAGATCTTCTTTGTTGTCCTTTCCATTTAATTGTCATTGGATTATGGTCTGCCCATGTACTTGTTTCAATATTTATTTCTTGAATATTAGATAATAATTCTGTTGATGTCCAAATCATATCTATTCTGGACCACGATAAATGCCTGTTTGAATAAAAAGTATATTGTTGAGTTTTAGCATTTCTTTCTTTCCATATATCTTTTAAATTTAGTTCATCTGTCATTTTGAAAAAGGATTTAGGGAGAGTTTTCCTATTTTGTCGTGTTGTTTTTACTGTATGGTCCAGTTTATTGTCTACAATTCCATTGAAGTCTCCCATCATAAGTATATTAACATAGTCCAGTTCAATTATTTTCATATGTAATTTTTTATAAAATTCTTCTTGTTTATCATTTGGGGCATAAATTGCAACCAAGAGTGTTTTTATATTATTATCCACTATTTCAACTGTTAATACTCTTCCGTCTTCATAAGTATAAATCAGTTTGGCTGGAGTGGTTTCTTTGATGTACAAAACCACTCCTCTTTTCTTACAATAAGTCAGAAAAGTAAATATTTTCCCTAACTTTGGTTATATCAATAATTGTTCATGTTGTTTTTTAATGTGTACTTCTTGTAAGCAAATTATATCAAATTTTAGCTTCTCTAATTTACAAAAAGTTTTCCTTCTTTTGATAGCTGAGTTCAGTCCATTTATATTCATGGAAATCAGTTTTTTTTCCCCCATGGTTATGCTTTATATTTAGGTCTAACAGCTCTTGTGGATCTTATTTCACGTTGTTCTTTGATCTCCATTTGTCCACCAATTGCTCCTTCTTCTTTTTCCATCTCCATTTGGTCCTCTTCAAATTCAGTTAAAATCTTTTCTTTTTCTATCTCCATTTCTCTTCTTTCGAAAAATTCCTCATAGAATATTTCTGCTTTCACAATTGAATCAATTCTGTGTCTCTGTTCTTGCCATGTAAACATTAATCCTTCTGGAATCAGCCATTTTTAGTTCACCTCTTTTTTCAATAGCATTTTGGTCAAAATTCAATACTCTCTTCTAATCTCTCTCACTTTTCTAGGTACTTGTTTTAAGACCAGGATCTCTTTGCCTTTATATTTCAACCCCTTCCCTCTTACCACTTGTAATATTTGGTTTTTAATAGTTTTTTTTGGTGAATCTAACATGGACATCTCTTGGTAATTGGTTCCTCGTCGCATATGTTGTGAAGACTTGATATATCTCATCTACTCCATCCATCATCTTTTCCTCTGTTATTTCCAAGACTCCAGCCAGAATTTCAATCATTACTGCTGCCAAGTTTTGTCCTTTTTCTTCCTCGATATTTTGAAATCTAAGATAAAATTCTGACCTGTCCATCTCCCACTTCAACATCCCACTTTTTTCTTGTTCAACCATTGTTAATCTGTTATCGATATTTCCAATTGTATCATCTCTTTGCTTGTCTTTCTCTTCTATTTTTTGGATTCTCTCATCGTGTTTCACCATTATTTGTTGAAAATTTTCAAATTTCTCATCCATCTTTCCAATTCTTTGGTCAATAATCTCCATTCTTTGTTCAATACTCATTTTAAGTTTTTGTATTCCTTGCATAACCATCGTTAAATCCACTTGCGCTTTGTCTTGCTTCACCATTGTTGAGAGTCGTCCTCCAGATGACGGGGAGACAGGAGCAGAAGTTGAGATGCCCGAAGGTAACATTTTCTTACTCATTTTGATAACTCAGGGTCTTCTGGGTCTTTTAATCCAATTAGTGAGGTAGCCAATTATAATCAAAAAAAAAAAAAAAAGGAAAACACCATAAAAAATGAAAAACAAAACCAGTAATAAGTAAAAAGCCCCAAATTAAAAATAAAAAATTCTTCAGATTCTTCAAGACCTTAATCCAATTGTGAAATACACAAATATAATTCAAAAGTAAAAATTAAAAAATGAAGAGAAAAAAAGAAACAAAATAAAGCTCAATAACATCAAAAAGTAATAAGCAAAGAAAAGAAAAAAAAGAAAAAGAGAGTTCTTCAGGTTCTTCCCACTTTAATCCAATTGAAAAACCTCAGAAAATGAAGAAAAGCCATAAAAAAAGTCAAAAATAGAAATCAAAAGGCAGACATCCCTATAAAAAAAAAGGAAAAAAGCAAAAAAAGAATATTCTGAGGCTTCCCCTTTAAAAAAATAAATAAAAATGAGATATAATAAAAAATAAAAAATAAATATATCAATATTACAAAATGGTGTGGGGTTGGAGGGGAGGGATGAAACAATTAATAAGGAGTTTAAAAAAAAAATGCACACTGCCTTTTATTTATCCAAGGCTCTTATTTGACTTCTCCACAAATTTCAAAGCCCAACTTCAGATATTCATTTAATAATAGAAGTTCCAAAGAGCACCTGTGTAAACATCCTCCAGTACTCTTCCCTCTATCTTATCATTTCCAGCAGCCTTGAGAAAAGTTTTTCAAACAAAAGTTTTTCAATTTCAAACCGAATATTTTCAAGCCTCTAGTTGGCAGTGTTACAAAGTTTCTTCAAACCACTCCCCCTTCTTCCCCCCTGAAAAAAGCCTAAAAAGAGAAAACAAAAGTATATATGTATATTTATATATATTTAAAAAAATATTAAAGGGGGGCTCTATTTTAAAAAAATATAAACAGTCAGAAAGGCGAAGAGAAAGCAAGTAAATATAAAAATGTAAAAGAAAAAACCAGTCTGATTAACTAGATCGCAATAGAAATTCAGTAAAGAAAAAAAAAAGTAAAAATAAAAAGCCAAGCCTCACTTTGACATTACTAAAAAAATCGCTGCTAAATCAAATTTTGTCAATAAGTTTACAGATTTCTTCTCATATTAGAGTGTTCTTAAGCCCCAAGCAAAAAAAAAAAGAACCTCACAAGCCGATACACTTCTTTCTATCCCGTTCTTCTGGAGCTGTCCCAGCTTCAGCAGCCTAATGGCTGCCTCTCTACCGTTGGCAAAAGGGCTTCTTCTGGATTGACCAGGGACTTGCGATGTCCCCAGAATCTACAGAACGCGCCCCTTACTGTCCCTGTCACTACGAGATGGTTTAGGTCCATTAGGACCGACCAGGGCGAAGATATCAGCTGTGATCTCAGAGCCCCGAGATCGCAGCTGTATTGCGGCGACGAAGCTCCGCCTTCTCTCCAGCGAGTCATTCTAGGTGACAATATATAGGGGGTTGGCTTGTCTCCCGCTATAATCCCCAGCAAAGGTTTGTGATCGGTAATAATAGTAAAAACTCGTCCATACACATATTCATGAAACCATTTCACAGCAGATACAACAGCAAGAGCCTCTTTGTCAATTTGGCTACTTGGACTTGGCTGAAGCCAATAACCAGAATTCGGTTCCCCTGATAATCTTTGAGTATAATTCTTTGGGCTCTGAGGTCATGATGCCAGACGGCAGGGATTAATTGTTTAAGGGTCTTCCAGGAAACCATTGAGAGGAACGATCCTGAGTCGACTTCCATCACGCAAGGTTGGTTTTTGATAGCGACCCTCACTCGGATCTTCTTTGCATTTAACGATGAAGCGTGACTGATTGTAATGGTTTGGTGTGCCTCTTCCTGTCCTGTTGAAGTGGCCAGTGTTTTATTTCTGTAGGAGTGGTTGTTCCATTGGTGGTTCAAATGTTCCCGACTCACAGGACGATTCCCTGTGGTCTGGCGGTAGTTGTTTTCTCTCTGAATCGGGATGGATCCTTGCTTGCTTATACAGACCTTCCTGATGTGGCCTCTTTTCCCAAAGGAATGGCAGAGCGCATCAAGAAATTTGCAGTCTGATCACGGGTGGTTTGCCCCACAACCCGTGCATTGATGCGGTAGTCTTCGATTCCGCTGGTTGCATTGGTCGCGTTCGGGTCGCTATTATCAGCCAATCAGAAGTGCAGGATTAGAACCCTGCTTTTTCTTAAGGTTGTTAAAACTTTATTAAACGCCTTTATCAGTTCATAACACATACATTCATCTTTTGAACCTAAGAAAAGCACACAGAAGGAAAAGGAGATTGGTAGGAAAAAGAAACAGAGGGAATTGGTCTTCAGCTTTTAATATTGTAAGGTTTTTGTACTACACACACATACATACACAGAACCTAATGGAAAGTAGGGTCTTTCTTGTTTCTCAAAAGGCTTTGTTAGATCACCATTAACAATGAATTGTATTTTTTCTATAGTACAAATTGACCTTACCCATTTTATAAAATTCTTCCCAAAGTTTTTATCTTCCAAAACCAGGCCAATTCAAATTGTCAAAAGCCTTCTCTATATCTGAGAAAATCAGTAAAACTTATTTTCCATTAAGATGCTCCAAATATTCCAGCTTGTCCCACTCACTTTTGTACTATTCTTTACCTCTTTTAGGTAAAAAAAAAAAAAATCCACATTGATCCCTGTGAATGAATTCTTACAAAATTATTTTCATTCTATCAGCCAAAATCTTTGTAAACAACTTGTTGTCATTATTCAATAATGATATTGGCCTATAGTTTCTTGTCAAAATAAAAACTAGTCCCTCTTTAGGTGAATTCTATAGGGGTCTTCTTCCAACCATCTTGCATCTTTCTTCCTATAAAAGAGAATTCATTGTGTCTTGAAAAGGTTATAAGAGTTCGTCCTCAAAATATTTAAAATAAGAATGATAATCTGTCTGGTCCAGGAATCTTTCTTAGTTTAATCTTTTTTACAGCTTCACAAAATTATTATTATAGATCCAATCACAATCTGTTCTTCTGTAATGCTCAGTAAATATTGTTTAAGTTTTCATGTATTTTCTCTAGAAAAATGTCTTGTCCTTTATACAAATTAGAATAAGATTGATGATGTGCCTTTTGCATAGGCACATTATCCAAATTAGAATAAGATTGATAATGTGCCTTTTGCATAGGCACATTATCCCTTAATATGGTATCTCCCTTTTGTACTTACAGTATCATTTTCTTTTCTTTTTCTTTTGTAATTTATCTGCCAACCTTTTCCCAAATTTGATTGAAAACTCATATTAGATTTAGATAGTTCATTGTTATTTCAATTTCTCTTATTGTTAACATCGATAGCCGTTTTTGTAAAAGCTTAATTTGTTAGGAAATACTCATCTTTTCTGGAAATTTCTTTGTACTAGATATCACATTTCTAATGTGATCCAGATATAAGGAAATGAGGCATTATAATCTTAAAAAAAAAAAAAAAACAGAACCAGCTACAATTACCGCCATTCAAAAAGTGAATGACTGAACTTCATTTCGGTGATACAGCTGCGATCTCAGGGCTCTGAGATCGCAGCTGATATTTTCACCCCTGGTCAGTCCCAATGGACCTAAACCATCCCATAGAGATGGTGATCATGAAGGGCATAGTCCCACGATCCCAGGGATATCGCAAAATCTCTGGTTTGATCTGGGAGAAGCCCTTTTGCTGGTGGCAGAGAGGCAGCCTCCATAGCTGCTGAAGTCGGGACAGCTCCAGAAAGAAAGTGGCTGGAAGTGAAAGTGTGTCAGCTGGGTGAGAAACTTCTTTTGTGTTGTAAATTTGCTGAGATTTGAAAGGGCATCCTGAATAGAGAAGAAACCTGTGACATTTTTTTTTTTTGACAAAAACTGTGTGAGTGGCATTTTTTAAAGTGATGTCAAATTGAGGCTTGGATTTTTTTTTTTCTCTTCTTCTTACTTTTTTGGGGGGGACTTTAGTGTGACTTTGTAGGTAACCGGATTGAATTTTCTCTTATATATATATTTATGCTCCTTTTGATTTTTTAATTTTCTTTTAGGATAGAGGCTCCCTTTGGCTATTTTTTTTCTTTTTTCTTTTGCATAAATTATCCTTTTTTCTGGCTGGGGGGGGAAGAGTATTAAGAAACTTTGTAACACTGCCAACTAGAGGCTTGAAAATATTTTATTTGAATTGGAGAGAATTGTAAGAAGACTCCTTCTCAAGGACATTTTAATGTGATAAGTTAGAGGGAGAGCATAGCAAAATATTATTACTGGTTTTTCCTGGACTCTTATCAATATTTCAACACTTGAGGCTTGGCTTTGAAGCTGGTGGAGAAGAGAGTCATAATAAGAGCGTTGGACAACTAAATAAAGTGCAGTGTGCTTTCTTATATTTTTTTTCTTTACTTGTCATACCCCTACTCACCAGCCTCTTTGTAAATTCCAATTCTAGAAATATTCTTATTTTTGCTTTTTATTTCAAAGGGAAAGCCTCAGAGCTTTTTCTTTATTTTTCTTTCTTTCTCCTTATTTTTACTGGGATCCTTTTGTTTTTTCTGTCGATGTTTTTGGACCACTCTGTTTTTGTTTTTGTTTTTTTGATTATTGAGACTTTTCAATTGGATTAAGGTGCGAAGAACCTGAAGGAATTTCTTCTTTTCTTTTTTCTTTTTGTTCTTTTTTTTTTCTTAATCAATATTATTATTTTGGGGTTTTTTTCTCTTTCTATTTTTCATTTTTTATGGTGGACTACTTCGTAATTGGATTAGGGTCTAGAAGAACCTGAAGATATTTCTTCTTCCTTTTTTACTTTTTTCTCTTTAGTTTGGGGCCTTTTACTATTGGATTTTTCCATTTTGGATTATAATTGGCTATTCTACCAGTTGGATTAAAAGTTAAAAAGAATTTGAAGATTTGGAAGCATTAAAATGAGCAGGAAACCAATATCATCTGGTGTTTCTACTTCTACCTCTGCCTCCCCACCAGCTGGAGGACAACATTTAATTCACACAATGTTGAAGCAAGATAAAAAACAAGAAAAAGTAACTTTACAGATGATTATGCTAGGAATTCAAGATCTCAAGATAAAATCAGACATCATTGAACAAAGAATAGAGAAGACTGATGAAAAAGTGGAAAATATTAAACAAATGATGGTGAAGTATGAGGAGAGATTCCAAAAAATTGAGGAAGAAGGAAAACAAAGAAAGGAGAAGATTGGAAATATTGACAGTAGATTAACAGTGGTTGAACAAGAAAAAAGTGGGATGTTGAGGTGGGAGATGAAAAGGTCAGAATTTTATCTCAGAGTTCAAAATATAGAAGAAGAAAAAGGACAAAATTTGGCTGCGATAATGATAGAAATTTTGGCGGATGCTTTGGAAATTACAGAGGAAAAGATGATGGATGGAATAGATGAGGTATATCAAGTTTATACAAGATATGCGATGAGAAATAAATTACCAAAGGAAGTCCATATTAGATTTACTAAAAAATCCATTAAAACAAATACTACAAGTGGTAAGAGAGAAGACATTGAAACACAAAGGCAAAGAGATTGTGGTTTTAAAACAAATACCTAGAAGAGTGAGAGAGATGAGAAGAGAATATCAATTTCTGACCAAAATGCTACTGAAAAATGAAGTGAATTATAGATGGCTGATTCCAGAAGGATTAATGTTTACATGGCAAGAGCAGAGACATAGAATTGACTCAATTGAGAAAGCAGAATTTTTCCATGCAGAATTTTTTGGAAGAAGAGAAGAGGTGGCAGAGAAAGAGGTCTCATTAATTGAGTTTCAAGAGGAACAATTGGTGACTGAAAAAGAGAAAGGTGCAGTAGGTGGACAGGTGGATAGTAAAGAACAGCGTGAAGTGAGATCCACGAGAGCTGTTAGACCTAAATATAAAGCATAATCATGGAAGAAAAAAAAACTGATTACAATGAATATAAATGGACTCAATTAAGCTGTTATAAGAAGGAAAACCTTTCATAAATTAGAGAAACTAAAACTCGATATAATTTGTCTACAAGAAGTTCATATGAAAAAACATGAACAATTGTTAGTACAGCCAAAACTAGGGAAAATATTTACTTCTTTGATTCAATGTAAGAAAAGAGGAGTGGTTCTATACATTAAAGAGGTTATCCCAGCAAAACTGATCTACACGGATGAAGAAGGAAGAGTATTAATGGTGGAAATAATGGACAATAATATAAAAATACTCTTGATTGCAATTTATGCTCCAAATGATAAACAAGAAGAGTTTTATAAAAAACTACACATGAAAATAATTGGACTGGACTATGTTAATATAATTATGATGGGAGACTTTAATGGAATTGTGGACAATAAATTGGACTATATAGCAACAACAACAAAGCAAAATAGAAAGACTCTCCCCAAATCTTTTTTTAAAATGACAGACGAATTAACTTTAAAAGATATTTGGAGAGAAAGAAATGTTAAAGCTAAACAATATACTTTTTATTCAAATAGACATTTATCATGGTCCAGATTAGATATGATTTGGATCTCAACAGAATTATTATCCAATATTCAAGAAACAAATATCGAAACAAGTACTTGGGCAGATAATAGCCCAATGACAATTAAATGGAAGGGACAAAAAAAAAGATCGAGATGGACATTAAATAATACTATCTAAAAGAAAAAAGATTTTATACAACGGATGGAGAAGGAACTGGCTTTTTTCTTTAGAGAAAATAGAAAAGAAGATACTTCAATGCAGAATGTTTGGGATACAATGAAGGTGTATGCTAGAGGTTTGATAATAGATTACACAAGAAAAAAGAATATTAGGAAAAGGCAAACTTCTAAGGCCCTGGAAGATGAGTATAAAAGACTTGAAAAAGAATTACAGAAAATGGAAAACTTCCGGTTTGCGTGGCTTTGGGACAGCAGGAATTCGCGACAGCTCGCGATTCCTGCTGTGCTAGCCGTCGAGGTACCCCCGATCCAGATGGGTCAGGGGGATATGGCTGCCCTGTAGGGACAGCTGAAGACAGAGGGGAGTCGGAAAGGGAGGTGGGGGCATCGCAGACCCCCCCTTTCTCCGGGAAAACCCCTTTTTCCCAAGGCGGTGGAGCGGCGGTCAGCAATGGCCGCCACGAAGAAGCCAGCAACCGGGTAAGAACTGTGCTGGAGGAAGTGTGAAGAGTGAAAGTTCTGTCTGAGCCGGGTCAAGTAACACCTTTTAAATTGCCTGGAATTGAGCTGTTTGTTGCTGGAGGATACATTGTATCCCTAAGAAGAGCGAAAAGCGGCGGAGAAGCTGTTAAAGGGAATTTTTTTTTTTTTTTTTTACTCTCCCACCCCACGGAAAAAGCAGAAATATTTGGATATATTAGACATTGAAAGTGGATTGTTTTGAAAGCTAAGATAAGAGACAAAGGGATTTTTGGACATTGAAAAATGTGAGAAATTGGAAAATCTCTGCTGGAGGTATGGATTTTTGATTATTAAAATTCTCATTGCAAGTGGGAAGGGAGAAAAAAAAAAATTGGAGCAGAAGCTGAAAAAGGAGGAGATTGATTAGAACGTCTTTGTGGATCCCAAAAGAAGATATATGGTAATTGGACCTCTTTGATTAAAAATTAATTCAGAAAGAGAAAGAGAAGAAGGAAGAAAAGTATTAACTTTTGGAACTTTTTTTCTTTTTTTTAATTGCTTTTGATTGTCTTTGATTAAAAATTCTTGTGGTTGTTTTGGAAAAAGTTTCCCTTTTCATAATGGCATCGTCTGTGGATGAACTAGAGATTGAATATCAAAAATATAAAAAAGAAGATACTTTGGGCGCTTTGTTTCAATTTTTAGAAATGGCGTTATGTTCCTTTGAAAAGTTGATTACGCAGCAGAAGGATTGGGACAAGGAAGAAGAGGAAGAAGAAGCCATCTTTGATGAACAATGGGTCCCTTCTGGAGAGGAGGAGAAAAAGGATAAGAAAAAGGGGATTTTAAGAATTATAAAAACAACCAAAAGAGAGAAAAATGAGCGAAAAGATGGAGGCAAGGTTAGAAAGCAAAGGAAAAGGAGCAAGAAAAGCGAAGAGAAAAAGCAGAGGGGTAGAAAGGGCAAGGAGAAGAATAAGCAAGAGAGAAAGGGGGGGAGGAGAAGCCTTAATGGGGGAAAGCAAGACCTAAGGAAAAAAAGTTTATTTAGAGACAATGGGTGAATTTAATTTAGATTAAAAGAGGGATTCTGGAGGGTATATAAGAGTGTGTTTTTATATGTATATTTAGAATATAAAATTTATCATGTAATTTTAGAATTTTTTTTAAACAGAATCCCAAGAAAGATTGCTATATGTAGTATTTCTAAGTTAGGGTAATGAGTTTTAGATGTTACTCCAATTGGTGTACAGGAGAAGTATAGTAAAAGAAAAAAAAGATGAATGGATAATTGGAAATAGAACAGACAAAGAATGTTGTTGAAAATGGTAATAAGATATGGAAGGATATATATGCTTTTTTTTTTTTTGGATTTTGTATATTGATAAAAGGCAATAAAATTTTAATTAATAAATAATTTGGATGGAAAAGAGAAGTAGGGACAAGATATGAAGTTAATATTATATGAAATATTGATATTATAATTTGGAAATGTTATGCCTTATTGGTCTATTATTATTATTTTTTCTTAGAAAAGAATTTATAAGCTGCTATGCCTTGATTCTTTGTGCATTGTTTTTATAAAACTGATAAAAATGGTTTATATATATATATATAAAAAAGAAAATGATAATAAGATTTGGAAGGAGATATGGGTTGAATATGATGTTTGAATTTGTGTCTGTGTAAAGAGTTTTAACCCGGGAACAGACAACCTTCAGAAAAGATCTTTTAGTTTTGTTTATGTTTTGTGTTTGTATGTTTGTGTATTGTGCTTATGGTAAAACTAACAAAATTTGTTTTTTATTAAAAAAAAAAAAAAGGAAAGAATCAATAAAACCTTGGAGGAATGTTAGATGAGAATAATTTATACAAGCCAGAAAGAAAAGAATATGATGACTATAAAATGGATAAATATGGAAGAGAAATGAAATTGAATAGGAGTAAAGAGAAAAAATGAGAAATTTGCTGAAAGATGTTTGTGTGTCCATATGGAGATGGGATAAATTGGAATTATGCTGTATAAAAATAATGTTTTGTTTGACTTGTAAGGATTTACAATGTTAAGAGGTTTTATGTGTTTATGTATTTAATAGTTAATGATGTGTTGTTTTACCTTTAAAATCAATAAAAATTTGTTTAAAAAAAAAAGAATTACAGAAAATGCCACAGAAAAAAGATATTAAATTGAAGCTGGATGTAATTAAACATAAAATGGAATTAATAGAGAAAGAAGAACTGGCACAGAAAATTAGAAATTCTAAACAGAATTATTTTGAAGATGCAAATAAACCAGGCAGATGGCTAGCATATAAATTGAGAAAGGAGAAGGAATCAAGAAAAATATTGAAGCTAATAGATGATCAAGGCCAAGTTTGTTATGGTAATAAGGAGAAAAAGAAAATTATTCGAGATTTTTATGGGCAACTATATAAACAAGAGAATATTGATGAGGGAAAAGTCAAACAGTATCTACAGAATGCTAACTTACCGAAGATACCTAAAGAGACTGAAGAAATGTTAGAAAGCAATATAACAATGATGGAATTAAATGAAGCACTTAAGAAACAAAATAATGGGAAAGCACCAGGTCCAGATGGGTTTCCAGCAGAATTCTATAAAACATTTCAAGAATCATTGAGCATCCCATTGTTAGAAGTTATGAATGAAGTTATGTCAAAGAAGATGATACCCAAAACATGGTCAGAGGCTTATATTATACTTATTCCAAAAGAAGAGGCTGACCCACTGCAAATTAAGAACTATAGACCTATTTCTTCATTGAATGCAGACTATAAAATTTTTGCTTCAATTTTAGCAGAAAGACTTAAAAATATTTAAATATTTTTTTACACCCAGATCAAAATGTATTTCTGCCAAAGAGACAAATCAGAGACAATATGAGAGTAATCCTGGATACTTTGGAATAGTATGAGGCTCATCCTGAAAAGCAAATGGCTTTGATATTCCTAGATGCTCAAAAGGCATTTGATAACGTGCACTGGAGATTTATGTTATTACTATTGGAACAGATGGGTTTTGCCAGAAAATTTATTCAAGCAATAGAAGCCATATAAAATAAACAGACAGCAAAGGTAATGATGGAGGGAGAACTTACAGACTTTATTAATATAAGAAAAGGCACAAGACAAGGATGTCCCCTATCTCCTTTGCTATTTGTGTTGACTTTGGAAGTGTTGAATAGAAATATTAGGGATGATAAAAGCATAAAAGGAATGAAAATTAAAAAGGAAGAATTCAAACTACAAGCTTTTGCTGATGACTTAGCTTTTATTTTGGAAGATCCACTAGAAACAGCTCCAAAGTTATTGGAAAAGATAGAGACAAATGGTGAGATGGCTAGTTTGAAAATAAATAAAGATAAAACAAAGATTTTGACAGAGAACATGCTACTGAGACAAAGAGAAGAACTGGCAGACCTTTTGAAAATCCAAGTTACGAATAAGGTTATATATCTGGGGATATATTTGATAGCAAGATGTAGCACATTAAAAGAGAATAATTATATTAAACTTAAACAACAGATAGCTACAGACTTGAAGAAATGGGAAAACTTGCAATTGTCATTAATAGGGAGAATTTCAACAATTAAGATGAACATTTCACCCAGAATTCTATTTCTGTTTCAAACAATACCAATTAGGCTTGGAAAAGACTATTTTGAAGATTGAAATAAAATCATGTTGAAGTGTATATGGCAAGGTAAAAAAGTGAGAATAAAACTAAAGCTTTTGCAAGACGCTAGAATCAGAGGAGGTTTTGGCTTGCCTAATTGGGAATTGTATTATCAAGCTGCAAGTTTGATATGGTCAAAGAATGGATAACATTAAGAAAGGCTAGATTGTTGACACCAGAAGGTCATGATTTGCTGTTGGGCTGGCATGCTTTTTTATGGTATAAGGGAACTAAAACACAGGGTTATTTTAGAAGGCATTATATCCGGGACTCTTTGTGGTTAAACTGGGAGAAGATAAAAAGACAATGTTATTTGAAAATTCCAGTTTGGTTATCGACTATTGAAGCATTTTCCTATCCTATAATTTATAAGAAGGAACAAACAGTTAGATATGAGGAACTATTGGATGAAAAGGGTGAACTTAAATCGATTCAAAACTTAGAGGAACAAGGTATAAAGATGAATTGGTTTTCATATGCGCAAATACATTCAAAGTATGATGAAGATTTTAAAACGGAGGGATTCTATGATAAACAGACTGACTTAGATAAGATCTTGATGGGTACTGATGAGAAGGTGATTAAAAAATTACATGGTTATTTACTGGGAATGAAATTAGAGGAAGAACAAGTCAAAGAAACTATGATTGTTTGGGGGAAGAATTTTGGATATGGGATTGATTTAGAGAAATAGCAAAAATTGTGGTCTCAAAATTATAAAATGACAATGCCAACAGCATTCAAAGAAAACTTGTATAAGATGTTTTACAGCACTTTCCTCTGACAAGAATAGCAAGAATGTTCAAAAACAAATCTGAAAAATGCTGGAAATGTCATCAGATACCCGGCTCATATTACCATATGTGGTGGACTTGTGAGGACGCCAGAAAATATTGGACTATAATTCGCATGTGGTTGGAAAAAATGACAAAGAAACACATAGACTTGAAACCAGAGATATTTTTATTGGGAATTTTACCTGATACATATAGTAAAGATTTGAAATACCTATTTGTAAATGTATTAACAGCGGCTAGGATTGTATTTGCTAAAAACTGGAAGAATGAGAAACTACCATTACAGGAAGAAATTATTAAGAAAATACTGGAATGTGCTGAGATGAGTAGATTGACATTTGAAATTAGAGAGCAAGAGCATAAACAATTTTATGAAATTTGGGATCTTTTTTTATCAATGGCTAGATGATAGAATACGATAATAGAATATTTAGAATGTTAGACAGTAAGGAATATCTTTACTTTTTTTCTTGTCTTTATAATTTGACATTATATTTATAAAGTGTTTTTAGGATTGATTTGGAATGAATATATGATTTGTTACAGAATAAACTGTTTAAAGTATTGTTATCTCATAAAGCATGAATAATTAAAAGTATAGTCAAAAGTTGTTTTTTTTTAATAGCGATATTAGGATATATAAGTTTGGATTGACAATATGAATTGTTATGTAACATAATTGTAATTGAGACTACAAAATGAATGCACAAAACTGATGAACCAACTGACATGCTGGATGTACGTATGAGAGTTGATGTTTTAATGTTTTGTTTGTCTTGTTTGTTTGTAGAAAATTAATAAAATTCTTTTCAAAAAAAAAAAAAGTGAATGACCCAAACATTGCTAGTTTCTTAATTTGGCTGATGGTTCACATTTTTTTTTCTGATCTTACCCTTTTCTTAAGCTGCTGGAAGAGCAGCTGGATTATAGACAAGGAAAAGCCAAGCCAAGTTTCATAAACCTGCAGATGCTCCAATTGGAAATAGTGCAAGGAGGAAAAAAATAGCAGTCATTTAGACCATCAAATCTGTTTCCACATAATCTAATGGTCAAATGTCTTTTAAAAGCTATGAATCAATGTCCCAAAGGAGCAGGGAGTAATAATATATGGTGCTATGCAGAGACCCTAGGATGTTATTTGTAGCATGTCATGTCTGCCTTGAGCTTTCCAAAAATATGACCCATCTAGGTTCTAGTAATCATACTTTTAGAGATTTGTCTTAGCTGATTTCTGTCTAAGAAAGATAAAAAAAATATTCAACCTAAATTGTGAGTCCAATTTCAGGCCTCCCTATTACCATTTCAGTTGTTATCATGTTCTACACACTAACAAATATCAAGTACTTGTAATAGTGTGTTTCTGCAATGTTTTGTTGCAATAACTGAGTGGCAGAAGCATTGTTAAATTGTTTAGTTTCTATGGAAAGAAAGGAGCTGAAAGTTAAAGACTAAGGTTCTTGTTTCAGAGAAAGAATGAGCTGCAATCAAGCTCCATGCAATTAGATAAGAAATTGCAATTCCATTTACTGTAGACCAATCTGTATGTAGTGACATGTGCAAAGGCTCCTTCTCCAGATTGAATTCCTTGTCCCTCCATGGACATAGCAACAAATTGGAAGTCATCTTGTATTATTTTCTTCCAGGACATTTTGTCGCTATTTCTCTAACATAACAAAGCTTCCAAAGACTCACTTCAGTAGAAGCTCAAATATTTTTAAATTGAATTGTAACTTGAAAGATATTTTTTAATAAAATGATGTGTCATTGGTATTTAACACCTGATAAATTATCAAAGATGTATAAAGATGTGCCAAATAGATGTTGTGAATGTAATCAAACTGTGTACTTTGTTGTGAATGAATAATACCAACAGAGTTATCTTGAGCTTGAAGTCAAGTGCAGGGTTCTGGCCCTGCACTTCTGATTGGCTGTTAATGGCAGGATCGGATTGGTCCATTCAGGAGCATCTGATTGGCCATTAACAGGCCATTCCCATTGGTTAACAGAGCTAGCGCTCCAGGTTTGCTATTGGTTGAATAGTTAATAAGTTGCCTATATAAGGAAGGCTATAACAGCCCTCCAGTTTGAGCTGTCACAATATGTAAATAACGAGTTTGAAGTTCACTGTTTCTACCGGCTCGTCTCCATCATTCACACCCCTGCTCCAGACTTAACACTGGCAATGAGGGTGGGATTGGATGACATCAGAGCCAACTAAGACAACTAAACACATGGCTGAAGCGCACAACGGCGGAACCATGTCCGGCGGCGTAGTAACACCCGCTCCGTTCGATCCAGCTCAAGAGGACTGGGAGTCCCACATGGATCATTTTCAAATGTTTTTGGAAACGAATAATCTGAAGGATGCCACACCCGGGAAGAAACGGGCAGTATTCCTAACGCACTGTGGCCCGACGGTATTCAAAATGGCCAAGGCATTAGCGAAACCAGCGGAAGCGAAGGCCATGGACTGGGACGTCCTCGAACCGCTACTAAGGGCCCACTATGCACCAACCATTCCAATGCTCATAATATGACATGAGTTCTATCAAAGAAACCAGCAGAAAGGAGAAAGCGTCGCCGATTTCGTTGCAGACCTCCGGAACTTGGGAGGCCTTTGCGATTTCACCGACCTAGAAGAGGCCTTGAGAGACCGAGTAGTCCTCGGGCTAGACGCTCTAAACGTACAGAGCAAAATAATGGCAAAGGGCGACATCACCCTTAAAGATGCCTTAGCTGAAGCTACAGCAGCGGAGGCGACCAAGAAGTCGGCTGCCCAACTATGCTGAAATCGCAGTCCAGCACACCCACTGGCCGGCGAAGTTTCACCTAATGCAGAAGGGCAGCTGCACACGGCCCACCATGAGGACCTCTCTTTGTTGTCAGACAGCGACGAAGAAGAGGTCCATCACCTGCGGTCCGATCGGGACCATTACCCAAAGTTCCAGCAACCGTGCACTGGCTGCAGGGCCTACCATTACTGCTCTGACTGCAAATTCTACGACGTGCTCTGCCATGAGTGCGGGAAACAAGGCCACATCGGACGGGTCTGCAGAAGCCTCCTCGGACCCAGCTAGACCTCGAAAGGAACCAACCTCCGCCAATTGACAGGGAATTGCCCTGTAAGGAGAGAACCAGTAAACCACTCCTACAGAAACTGACCCGTGAATCTTCTAGCGAGACAGGAAGAGGCCCACCAAACACTCACTATTGGCCATGCCTCTTCACTAGACACTAAGAAAATTCGGGTCAACGTGAACATTGAAAATCGGCCCTGCCAAATGGAAGTTGACTCGGGATCGTCTCTTTCAATGGTCCTATGGAAGACCCTCAAGCAACTCATCCCCACTATCCGGCGCCAAGACCTTCAATTCCAACGGCTCGTGTTAAAGGACTACCAGGGGAACTGAATTCCAGTCGCAGGATCCAGTCGAGTCCGGGTTGCATTCAAGAACCGCACAGCGTACTTACCCCAGATGGTGATAGACAAGGACCGGCCTAGCCTGTTAGGCCTGCAAAGGTTCGCACCACTTGGCATTGAAGTGGCATTAACCGAATCGGCGGCAGTGACTGGGAGGAAGACCTCACCCATGAATTCAGGGATGTCTTTGAGGAAAAGCTAGGTGAGTAAGGGGACCCCGATATCCTTTAGCCTTAATCCAAAGATAGCTCCCGTCCACCTTAAGCCTCGTCGAGTTCCGTTCGCTCTAAAGCCAAAAATCGACGAGCAACTTGATAAGTTGATTGCCCAGGGAGTGTTAAAGCCAACTGACCACTCCCCATGGGAAATGCTGATTTTGACACCAATTAAGCCGGACGGCTCCATTAGAATTTGTGGGACTATCGAGCCATCCTAAACCATGCCCTGCAACAGAACCCATATCCGGTGCCGATGGTACAACACCTCCTCCATTCCCTGGGAGGCAGAAAAGTCTTCGCTAAACTAGACTTAGCTCAGGCTTATCAGCAACTGCCAGTTGATGAAAAAACGGCACAGGCACAGACTATCGTAACACACCGAGGTGCCTTTAAGTGTACGCGGCTTCAATTCGGAGTCAGTGTGGCCCTGGGGATCTTTCAGAGCCTAATGGAGAGACTATTGCAGGAGATCAAGGGCATTGTCCCCTATTTTGACGATGTGCTCATTGCCACCCCCACTCCAAAAATCTTACGGGAGCGTTTAAGACTGGTATTACGAAAATTCCAGGAAGCAGGCTTGAAAGTCAAAAGAAACAAGTGCAAACTGTGTCCCGATCATGTTGAATTCTTAGGGTACTTCATTGACAGTCAGGGTATTCACCCTACCGATGAAGAGCAATAAAATTAAGAGCAATAAAAAACGCTCCCAGACCCCAGAACAAGACTGACCTCCAGGCATTCGTAGGCCTCATCAATTTTTATAATGTATTCTTGCTGCACAAGGCGACTGTCGCTGAACCTTTACATCGTCTATTAGATAAAAAATCGATTTGGGTATTGGGTCACAAAGAAGAGCAGGCATTCCGTAATGTGAAAAAACTACTGACTTTGGATGCCGTACTAATGCAGTACAATAAGACTTTGCCAATCAACATTACATGTGATGCATCGCCTTTTGGAGTGGGCGCCATTTTGAGCCATGTGTTACCTAACAGTAACGAAGCTCCTGCTGCTTACTTCTCAAAGACACTCTCAAAAACCAAGTGAAATTACAGCCAGATCGATAAAGAAGCCCTGGCGATTGTATCACCTGTTAAAAGATTTCATAAGTCCGTGTACGGCCGGGTTTTCACCATTGTAACTGATCACAAACCATTGCTGGGGATCATCACTGGGGACAAGCCAACTCCCTACATACTTTCTCCCAGAATGACCCGCTGGTCAGAATTACTGCCTACAATTATCGGCTACAATATCGTCCCGGTAAAGCCATTCTCCACGCCGACACGCTGAGCCTTACATCGCTCCCTGAAACTATCAACGATCGTGCACCAACGATGACAGCGTTGCAGATTGAGACACTCCACACACCGCCTTTAACTGCCCATGACATTGCGAGAGAAACAAAACGCAACCCCATCTTAGCATGAGTCCTCACATGGGTGGAACGTGGATGGCCATTGGACCAAGTATCAGACGACTTTGCACCATTCAAAAGTCATCAAACAGAGTTGTTCTCGCAGAAGGGCTGTGTCATCTGGGGCGATAGAGTCGTTATCCCAGAACGACTCCAACAGACATTGCTAAGAACCTTGCACGATGGCCACCCTGGCATCGTGCGCATGAAGGGCCTCGCACGAAGCTATGCATGGTGGCCAGGCATCGACAGACAAATCGAATTGTGGGTTAAAACTTTCAGGAAATGCCAAGAAATAAGCAATGCTCCACCCAAGGCAACCCCAACCGAATGGGAGACGCCTCGGGGACCCTGGTCTCGCATCCATCTGGACTTTGCCAGGCCGACCAAAGGCCACACATTTTTACTAACCATCGACGCCTTCTCGAATTGGCTCGAGATTCACCAAATGAGCAACACGACCACTGATGCGGTCATCAAAAGACTGGAAAGACTGTTTGCAACCCACGGATTACCAGACATTCTGGTATCCAACAACGGGCCCCAGTTTAACACGCTGTCTTTTGAGCAGTACCTGGCTGACCACAGTATCCCACATGCACTCACTTCACCTTCACACCCTGCTGCCAACGGTAGGGCTGAGCGCATGGTACAATTTGTCAAAAAGACTCTCCAAAAGATTGACTACGACAACATCGACGAGAAAATCAACCAGATCCTTTTCCCACAGCATATGACACCTCACAGCATCACCAACAAAACTCCTGCCGAGCTGCTTATGGGACGAAAGCTCTGCTCCCACCTCGATCGGTTACACCCAGCCTATGAACCAGAAAAGCCACTCGGATCCAGCGGCCGATGCCGTACCTTTCAGGTAGGCAAATTAGTATTCGCTAAAAACTTATCGGGAGATCCGTTTTGGGTTGAAGCGACCGTAATCTGCGTAACCGGCCCAAGATCATACCTCGTTCAGTGCCCTGATGACAGACTTTGGAAGCGCCACATAGATCAACTACGATCGCGGCTACTGTCTCGCACTTCCAAACTCCCTTATGACCAAACTGGGGGGGGGTAGATACATAGGAAAGCGAATTGCAATTAGAGGGAAACCTTTTTGAAGAAACCGATAATGGGACTGAAACGCAGGAACAGGAATCAGGGACCGGAGTGAGTTCACCTCAGGGAGTGGCCAGTGATATTGGTGACGATGGGAACGTGAACTTGGAACCAGAGGCACCCCTACCGATAAACAACGATCTATCTCAGCAGAAGTGCAGCCAACCACCAGGCACTTTGCGAAAATCGAAAAGACTAACAAAACAGCTGTCCTACCTTAAGGACTATGTAACCGTGCCCCATGGGCAGAAGCCGGGGGAAAGGGGTGTTGTGAATGAATAATACCAATAAAGTTATCTTGAGCTTGAAGTCAAATGCAGGGTTCTGGCCCTGCACTTCTGATTGGCTGTTAATGGCAGGATCGGATTGGTCCGTTCAGGGGCATCTGATTGGCCATTAACAGGCCATTCCCATTGGTTAATGGAGCTAGCACTCCAGGTTTGCTATTGGTTGAATAGTTAATAAGTTGCCTATATAAGGAAGGCTATAGCAGCCCTACAGTTTGAGCTGTCACCATATGTAAATAAAGAGTTTGAAGTTCACTGTTTCTACCGGCTCGTCTCCATCATTCGCACCCATGCTCCAGACTTAACATACTTTTTATCATCTTTGGTGGACATCTTGGGATCAGATATGTATTTTGATTCAGAGAATTCTCAAATTAAATGTACAACTGAAACTAAACTTTTAAGTTTGATGCACAAATAAATAGAAAAAACTCATGGAACTTTGTTTTTAAAATAATAACTAACAAGATTTCTTTATCTGCAGAGGCGGAAAGGCCATCAGATTTCTACAATGGAAAAATGGAAGGTAAAGCTAATGGAATTGTCAGAAATGGCGAAACTAACTTCCTGGATTATAGAAAAGACTTGAATTATGTTTCTTGGAAAATATATTTGGACTATTTTCTAGAAACAAAAAATGAAATTTAAGCTTTGGATTTGATGACTAAAAATCTTTGAAACTCAATAAAGTTTTATGAGAAAAAAGCTATATATTCATAATGGCTGAGTTTATACTAATCTCTCCTTTTAATCATAATTTCTTTTAGCCATATTTTGTTGAATGGATTTCAAATGGCTGAGCATAGACAAAATGCTAAAACCAAACAGCCATTTTAATGAATTAGCATCATGAGTGAAAAAAAATAATGTGTTAAATCAGGAAAGAGAAGAGAGGAGAGGAGAGGGAGGGAAGGAGGAAGGATTTTACTTTAGTAAATTTGTTTACCAACAGAAATCCACATGTTCAGACAATTATTTTATTTGTTTTAATTTGTGCCCTAGAACCTCAATATCTCCAGAGGTGTTATGGAACTTCATATAGCTGTCACTTGTTTTGGCAAGAAAATATTGTCTTCATATTAGGATGTTATAGCTATGTTTAAAGAAATGTTTTTTATGCCATTTTATAACTTTTATAACAGTGACTAGTCACTGACAGTAGTAAAGTTATACAAGGAAAATCCTTCTTTCTCCATCACACTGCCATAAATTTCTAAATATATATACCTGGGAAGGATGCTAATTTGGATAAAGTCATGGGAGGGGACTTCTCTTTAAAGCTAGTCTTGTTTTGGAGGCCCAGTTGACTGTCTAGTGAGTCCCGAGTGCTGAGACTAATGAAAATGGAAGAAGAAATTATTTTGAAAAGTTCAGACTACAGTATTTTGTGGGTAATGGCAGGGGAATTGTAAAGGCTCCTGCTCCTCTCTGAATTATGTTCTTAATCAGATAAAAATATGAAGTTTCAAGATTAAGCATCAAGAAAGTTCCACAAGAGATTGGAAGATGTTTTTTTATATATATAGTAGTTGTTTTAAAGAGGAATCATTTGACTAACTTTAAATCCGTAATTTTCAAAATGCATCCATTGCTTTTTAATGCAGTATGGGAAGGGAGTTCAAGAAGCAAAATGTCTTGATAAAGCAGCTTCAGTAAATAAGCTCCTAAAGTTAATGTGGGCACTTTGTGTGTGGGTGTGTATGTGTGTGAATGCTTACTTCTGATTAGATATGTGTGGGATTGCATTTTAGTAGTCAACCTTTAATATGGGATTTACTCCCCTTTTCAAAATCTCTTCAGTGATATTAAATCGTAAATATAATGATGTTCCCAAAGTTAGGATCTATCAGCACTATATCCTGCTGATATGTGCAGTGCAATTCTCGATTGGATGGACAGATAAACAGATCAAGCTAAATCTTAGAGTGATGAGAAATCTCAGCTAAGAAGCTTGGTTTATCCTCTATAGATTTATTTTCTGACCTTTCATTTATTTTGCAATCATTTAACTGAGCTGGAACTTGGGCTCTTATTGACAAAACTATCTACAGATTTTTGCTTAGACTTTTTCATATAGGGAGGAGAAAACAAATTAATGTGAAACAATTCCTCAGCTACAGAATTGATTAATATAATTCTAAATGGGTAGCTGTGACAGATAAGCCTCCTATTTGACAATCCATTCCTCTAAATAAAGGACATGTTTAGCATATTCAGACCAAAATCTATTTGAATCCACATACCAGAATGATTTGTCCTGGATTTTTTAAAACGTGATTCTTTTATTGCTTTCTAAAAACAAAGCACAAAGATACAAATATAAACCTCATCAAAGAAAGAAAAGATGCATCAAAAGTGTTTTTTTAATGAAAAAATACAGCAAAATGTGTATATATGTGTGTGTGTGTGTATGTTTGTTTTCTGAGCTTCTCGCGGGTATTTGTATGTGGATCTTTGGTAATTCGGGTTTTCTCCCATGTAAGATTGAAAGTATCTAGGCATTCTCTCGCGTAAGATTGGAAGTATCTAGGCAACGTTTCGATGAAGTCTCATTCATCATCTTCAGGCTTGGTCTTCAGCTCTGCACTTCTCAGAGTGATGTGAGCTTGCAGCTGCTTCTTCCTTTTAACTGCTAGGGATGTGACTTGATTGGCTGGGGGCTTGGCTGTGTTCTGATTGGGTGAGGGTTGGCTGTGTTCTGATTGGCTGGAGGTGTGTTTTGTTCAGGTGGGGGCTTGGTTGTGCTCAGGTTAGTCTTAGTTGCTGGGGGATTTGAGCTGGTGAGCTGTGATCTTGCTGTTTGGCTTCAAGTTCGTGGTCGTGCTGCATCTCCATGGTGGGGGTCAGTTTGCTTCATGTATGTCTCAGAGGGATTTGAAGTGGGTAGTGATGCAGCTGTAGTGTGGCTTCTGGTCTGTGGTCGTGTCTCATCTTCTGTGTGGGTGTGAGTCTGCTTTCTACGTGGAAGTGTGGTGGTGGCATCTTGTGTGGCTCTCAGGGGTGTGGGTTGTATTTGTTTTGGATGGCTGTCAAGGCTTCTTTTATTGGCACTTGGGTGAAGAGGGATATGACATCGAAGCTCACTAGTAGGTCACTGGGTTGTAAGTTTTGTTTCTTTATGATCTCGATGAACTGGAATGAGTTTCTTACGTGTGAGTTGATGGATTCTGCATAGGGCTATAGTTGTTTGGTGAGAAATTTGGCTAGGTTTTGTAGAGGTGAGCCTATGGAGCTGACTATTGGTCTAAGTGGGGTTCCTTCTTTGTGTATCTTGGGGAGACCATAAAGTTTAGGGCATCTGGATCATTTCTCTCTGGGTATGATTCTTTGCTGGATTTCTTCACTGATGGAGGAGGCTTTTATTTTGGATCTGGTGATTTTTTCTAGGTAGCTGTTGGGGTCTGTCTTTAGGGGTTTGTATGTGGGGTCTTGGAGTAGGTTGGTTAACTTGGATTGGTAGTCAGATGTGTTCATAACCACTGTCGTGTTGCCCTTGTCTGCTGGTAGGATTATTATGCTGGTGTCTTCTTTCAGGTTAAGTAGTGCAGTTTCTTCTTCTTTGGATAAGTTGCTTTTGGGTGGTTTGCTAGTGCAGAGGATGTTGGTGATTTCAAGTCTGATTCTATTAGCATCATCAGGGTTGGTTTTGGTCAGTCTGGTTTCAACTCCGCATATGATGGTTTCTGTGGGGATGTGTTTGGGAGCTACAGCAAAGTTGAATCCTTTAGAAAGGACCTTGGTTTCGGCTTCGGTGAGGATCTTGTCTGAGATGTTGTGCACTGTTTGTTTCATGTGTGGCTGTGAGGGGGGAGGAGTTGGTTTCTGGCATTGTTGTAGTTTTCTGAGTTTGTTGGTGTGTGTATCTGTCTTGAGAGTGGTCTGTGTTTCAGCTCTCCAGACAGCGAGCTGTTTGGATTTGTCCCAAAGTAAGGGGTGAATCTTGTTGCTGAGTCTGAGGTGAAGTGTGAGGAGATCTAACAAGCAACTTCCCTTCCTAGATGTCTTGGAAAACAAAAAATCCAATGGCTCCCTAGGACACACCATCTACCAGAAGAAAACACATACAAACTGCTATCTACATGCACTCTCACACCACCACCCAGCACAGATCAATTCCATAGCCAAGACACTCATCTCCAGAATAAAATGCTTAGCCGACCAACAACACCTAGAGACCGAACTACACACTCTCACCAGCGTTCTGACAGCCAATGGATTCCAAAGAAAGAAGATCACCCATCTAATCCAAAAAAAAACCCCAACCAAAATCCAAGACAGAGAACAAGAGAATGGCAAAGCCCTCCTCCCATATATAAAAGGCACTGCAGACAAAATCAGCAAGATCCTCCAAAAACACTACATTAAGACAGCAGTCTGCACAAACAGAAAGATATCCACCATCCTAAGAAACCCTAAGGACAAAATTGAATAAGAAAATCAAGGAGTTTACGAAATCCCTTGCACTGCCTGCCCCACCACATACATTGGACAAACTAACAGAAGAATAAGTGCACGCATTGAAGAACATAAGAACTCAATCAAAAAGGAAGAACCGACCTCTTCCCTGGTCCAGCACCTCAAAGCCACAGGACATGAGATTGACTTTAAAAATACCAGAACTATCGCCAAAACCAAACACTTCAGCAGCAAAATAATCAGAGAAGCCATAGAGATAGAAAAACGCCCACACAGCATGAATAAACGAGATGATACCTCCCGCCTACCAGCCATTTGGAAACCCGCCCTCATGAACAGACGAGTACCGAACATGAAGAATGACACCAGACATACACCCCTGAGAGCCACACAAGATGCCACCACCACACTTCCACGTAGAAAGCAGACTCACACCCACACAGAAGATGAGATACGACCATGGACCAGAAGCCGCACTGCAGCTTCATCACTACCTACTTCAAACCCCTTTGAGCCATACATGAAGCGAACTGACCCCCACCATGGAGATGCAGCACGACCATGAACTCAAAGCCAAACAGCAAGATCACAGCTCACCAGCTCAAACCCTCCAGCAACTAAGACTAACCTGAGCACAACCAAGCCCTCACCTGAACAAAACACGCCTCCAGCCAATCAGAACACAGCCAACCCCCAACCAATCATAACACAGCCAAACCCCAAACCAATGAGAACACATCCCCACCCAATCAGAACACAGCCAAGCCCCCACCCAATCAAGTCACACCCCCACTAGCAGTTAAAAGGAAGAAGCAACTGCAAGCTCACATCACTCTGAGAAGCACAGAGCTGAAGACCAAGCCTGAAGATGATGAATGAGACTTCATCAAAACGTTGCCTAGATACTTCCAATCTTACGTGGGAGAAAACCCGGACAACCAAAGATCCACATACAAATACCCACGAGAACCTCAGAAAACACACACACACACACACACACACATACATATATATATAGATATGTGTGTGTGTATATATATTTGTTTTCTGAGGTTCTCGTGGGTATTTGTATGTGGATCTTTGGTTATTCAGGTTTTCTCCCGCGTAAGATTGGAAGTATCTAGGCAACGTTTCGATGAAGTCTCATTCATCTTCTTCAGGCTTGGTCTTCAGCTCTGTGCTTCTCAGAGTGATGTGAGCTTGCAGCTGCTTCTTCTTTTTAATTGCTTGTGGGGGTGTGACTTGATTGGGTGGGGGCTTGGCTGTGTTCTGATTGGTTGGGGGGCTGGCTGTGTTTTGATTGGCTGGAGGCGTGTTCTGTTTAGGTAAGGGGGGACAGAACACGCCTCCAGCCAATCAGAACACAACCAGCCCCCCAACCAATCAGAACACAGCCAAGCCCCCACCCAATCAAGTTACACCCCCACTAGCAGTTAAAAGGAAGAAGCAGCTGCAAGCTCACATCACTCTGAGAAGCACAGAGCTGAAGACCAAGCCTGAAGATGATGAATGAGACTTCATCGAAACGTTGCCTAGATACTTCCAATCTTACGTGGGAGAAAACCCAAATAACCAAAGATCGATCGATCGATCTATCTATCTATCTATCTATCTATCTATCTATCTATCTATCTATCTATCTATCTATCTATCTATCTATCTATCCATCCATCCATCCATCCATCCATCCATCCATCCATCCATCCATCTATCTATCTATCTATCTATCTATCTATCTATCTATCTATATTTATATATATATATATATCAACAAAAATAGTATAGATAGATAGATTGATTTACAGTAGATATACCTTTGATATATAGATATCTAATACAATTATTCAAGTAAACATGGATTTTAATTTCATTTATATAAGTATTTTTTTAAATATAGTGTATTTTGTATAAATGAGTCCTCTTTTTCATTATATTTGGCAAAATCTATGTCTACAGGTAATCTCTTCATTCCCAATAAGTGTAGTTAAGCTCTTATTTCCCTTGAGTGAAAGCCACCATATATTTATCTTTCCAATCCTGCAAAATCAGTCTTTTGGCCCTAATAAGGGTACAGAGAATCCATTTACATTGTCCATTATCATATTCCACATACTAAGCATGCAGTTGAAAAAAATGTTATCAACTGAAAATTTGGACTTTGGTCACACAATTATACTTATATAACCCAGTACTTTCTACCAAAACTTAATAAGTGTAAGATGTTTTCAAAAGAAGCATTATGCAAATGAATCATCAACAAACTCTTGGGTTAATTTTTAATACATGTACTGAATTTGGAATTTGAGTTCATTTAATCTTTTTTCCCCTGAACCTGTATGCTAGACTGCTGAATGTATATCATTACTTTTAGAATGGAAGAGAGACTTGTGAACTGGATATTTAAGCCTAGATTATGCTATGCTCAGACTAAGAGTTAGTAATTTAAAATCACCCAGTTTGCCATTTGGTGGATGTGAGTTAGGAACACACAAAAAAAAAACAACCTACTTCACCCAGAATGGAAAGAAACTGAAAAGGTGTTCCCTGCAGATATAAAAGTTGAAAAGGAGCATGAATTTCTCAGTTGAATCATTCATTTAAAGAGTCATTGTTGAATCACCTTTTTTTAAAAAAAAATAAACAACTGCCAACCAACCAAGAACAGCTTGGCAACTCAAGATGAAACAGCTGTCAATAGAATGGGCAAACCAGGTGCTGCAGGCAATCAACTGGGATTGCTTCCACAAAAAAATAAAAAAAAAATCTGGATACTATCCATTCTGAGGGCCCTAAAATCTTAGATCAGAAAACAGCTATTTTGATTTGAAGCTGGAAAATAGAGACTTGGGATGTATATCCAATGATGTGGGATGAGACAATGTATCCATTCTTGTAATTAGAAAGCAGGAAATAGTCCTTACTGGTAAGAGGCAAAATAAAAAAAATGCAGATTTGCCAGAAATTTGCATTTGCTCATCCTGTAATTTGTTTTATGATGCTCTGCTGTTTTTATTTATTGTTTAGTGTTACATCTTATCCCTTCAGTGCATTTGCATTGTTTGGGAAAACAGCATAACCATGGAAGCAGGTTTAGCAAAAATATTTTTTTTAAAAAAACCAAAATGCTGCATTAAAAAAAATATGCTTGGCAAAGAAAGTATATGCTGGCAGAAGAAAGGTTAAGCAGTTTTTCTGAAAACAGGAGCAGAAAGAACCAAATGGACATGCTTATGAGAAGGTGACTACTGTATTATTGGTCTCTTATTTGTAATATAACTTTGTTTTATTACAGAATTGTGAACTGCTTTGGGAACTTGGCCTTAGAAATGAGATTTAAACTCAGAAGTTCTTGCTGCATAGACTAATCCATTCAGTTAAAGAGAAAGATGAGACAGGAAGTTGGTAGTATTAAGTCCCTTACTTGTTATATCAGATAAAAGGCTTTACTAATTTAATGTTCTTTTCCCTTAGTGGTCAACTAGGGATCTACAAGAAGGTCATGCATGTGAGAAATATGCAGACCTATTGCTTACCTTCTTACATCTTGTAATAGGAATGCAAGATATGCCATCAGACTGGGTAAGACTGCAATCCACCACTGTGCATTTTCATTTAGCTACTGATGTCCTAATTGTTGATGGCCATAAGAGTCCCATTCTCTCTACATTTGTCTATTCCTCTTGGTTTAGTAAGGGCAGCATTTCATACTAAGGGATGTTTCTCATTAAAAACTGTAAGGTATGATATACGGTCTTCCTAAAGACAAACTGGTTTGGCGATGGTGAGTTTTATTAGTTGGTTCATTGGCTTCTTCTCAGCTCTGTGCTCCTATGAATTCTTAATGAAACATCTCATAAACATAGATTTCTGTAGCATTCACTGCAAATGTGTTCTGTAATATGAGTCTCCGCTCCTTTTTGTATTAGACTCTGCCTTTATATTCATATTTATAGCAGGAAAAAATCCTATTACTATTAATTGTTCATAGGGGCCTCTTAACTGTATTAGAATTATTACAAAGCAACAATCTGTCACTTTTCAGACACACCTGGTTTGTATCTCTCCAAACAATCTACTTCCTATGAACATATCTATACTTTATTTTTAATGGGATAATGCAAAAGATTTGGATCATGTTTTGGTCAATTTATTTGGAGTTTGGGAAGCTTATATTTGGGCTTACCTTCACTGTAAACACAAATGTAGAGCATCCAATATTTTCATAAAACAGAACTGATCAGGTATAATTTCAAGTCTTTGCATAGCTTCTCCGCTGTTCTCACTGAGAGATCTCTGCAAATTTATGAATATAGTACTTTTGTTGTTGTTGTTGTTCTGTTTGTCATGCCCACATCTGTAAAATAAGGGGCAATTTGTCTAGTGTTTCCAAAGAAAGTGATAGGTCATAAGCATCAGCACTGAAATTGGTTTCAAACCAAAGGCAAGAATGTAAGTTATCCATCTGAAAATTCTCAAAAATTCTCAAAATGTTCCAAATATTCTAGTGCAGGAATGTTATCCTTTTTTAGGCTAAAGATTCAGCATGTCAGGTATCTAATTGATATGTTGGAGAGGGGATTGAACTAAAAAAAAAAATGGAGAGAGCTAGAACCAAAAAGGTGGCAGGTTAGAACTAAAGAAAATTTATTTTATTTTATTTTATTTTATTTGATTTGATTTGATTTGATTTGATTTGATTTGATTTGATTTGATTTGATTTGATTTGATTTGATTTGATTTGATTTGATTTGATTTTATTTTATTTGATTTATTTATTTGATTTGTCAATTGCTTACAAGATAATAGGTATAAGTATATACGTAGTTATGAATACATGAAATGGGTACATATAAGAAAAATAAAAGAAACAATAGGACAGGGACGGTAGGCACATTGGTGCGCTTATACATGCCCCCTACAGACCTCTTAGGAAAGGAGTGAGGTCAATAGTAGACAGTCTAAGGTTAAAGTTTTTGGGATTTGGGGAAGAAACCACAGAGTCAGGTAGAGTATTCCAGACACTGACCACTCTGTTGCTGAAGTCGTATTTCCTGCAATCAAGTTTGGTGTGGTTAACCTTGAGTATGTATCTATTGTGTGCTCTTGTGCTGTTATGGTTGAAGCTGAAGTATTCATTGACAGGTAGGACATTGCAATGTATGATTTTATATAACATACTTAGATCATACCGAAGACGGTGGAATTCAAGGTTTTCTAGGTCTAGAATTTCAAGTCTGGTGGCATGAGGTCTTCTACAACAAGTAGAGGAGTGGAGAGCTCTTCACTCCTCTACTTGTAAATATTTCTGGATTTTCTCAACTGTGCTAATATCAGATACGTAATGTGGGTTTCAGACTGATGAGCTGTATTCAAGTATTGGTCTAGCAAATGTTTTGTATGCTCTAGTTAGTAGTGTGATATTACCAGAGAAAAAGCTAAGTAGGATTAGGTTAACAACTCTTAATGCCTTTTTGGCTATGTAGTTACAGTGGGCTCTAGCACTTAGATCATTAGAGATGAGTATTCCAAGGTCCTTTACAGAGCTTAGATCATCAACAAGATCTTGATTATTCAGCCTGTATTTTATTTTCTGATTTTTTTTGCCAATATGTAAGACAGAGCATTTATTTGTTGAGATTTAAAGTTGCCATTTGTTTGACCATTCTGATACATAGTCAACATCTTTTTGAAGTGTAGCAGTATTGTCTGTGGTATTGAACAGCTTTACATCAGTGAAAAGAATGCAGTTGCTCTTAATATGATCACAGAGATCATTTATGTAGAGTATGAAGAGAGTTGGTCCTAGAACACTGCCTTGGGGGACACCACTATTGACAGGTACAGAATTTGATAGGACACTCCCAATTTTGACCATTTGTTGTCTGTTTGACAGGAATGCTTCTATCCAGTTATGCAGTTGTCCAGAGATACCATAAGATTTTAGTTTTAGGAGTAGTTTGTCTTGTACCACTGAATCAAAGGCTTTACAGAAGTCTACATAGATTGCGTCTATTGCTTTGCCCTGATCAAGTTGTGTAGTCCAAATGTTTTTGCAGTGTAAGAGTTGCAGATCACAAGATAGTTTTTTCCTGGAAGCAAATTGTTTATTGGAGAGTAGATTGTCTCTAAGTGGAGGATAATTAAATTGATATATTCATTATAATTAATTGATTTGTTTCTGTTAATATTACTCCATGTGCAGTTACTAGTTTTCATATTCTAACGTATTAAAAATTCATTTTCAGTGCAACTTTTGGAGGGTTGTTTAAATTATACCCAAAGTTTTCAGCAGCTACATGCAATTGCAACCCTGAAAATGGAAGTTAGGCACCTCTTTCCTAATGAAAAATTAAAATCATATTACCTTTTCCCTATCAACTTTGTACCAATAAACATTAGTTACCCATGGTATCCTAAACTGGGAAGCTTCATTTGTTATTGCAAATAAACCAAGATTATTTCAAAAGATTTCTGAGCTTCATAAATTAATAAATTATAAACAAACGAACATTGATGCTTACTTACTGGGAGGGAAAAGAGAATCCAGATGCCTACTCAATGCATCCAGCATTATAGTCTCATCATGGGCAATTTCAAAACCTGCCACAAAACTCAAAGTGACATGCCCTTAACACTTCCATACACCTATCTTATTAGAAGATAACTTCATTCTGATTGGCATATTTATCTAAAATGACATTTCTGCTTTCTCCTTACAAAATAAATCTTCTGACTAACTGACTCATACTTTGTCATCCTGTAAAGTCTAAGACTGATTTTATTAATTTGCTGTTGAAAACATATCAGGTGAACAGTGTTAAGCCTGTGTTCCCCAACCAGGGTTAAGGAGACAAGCTAAACAGAATGTGCAGCGTTAGTCAGATAGGCACACAGATAAATGAGTGAAATAAGCTTGTATGTTTGTTAACATACAGTAAAAATAACAGATACGCTTGTGCTATCAAAATATAATTTATTCCATTTAGAGTTTATAACACAGTCAAAATAATAGTCCATTAGTCATGTATCATTTTAGTCAGTCCATTCAAGGATATTCAGTTAGCAAAGTCCGTGTAGAATATCCTATGTCAGTTCACTTACAAATCAGTCCTTTCTCTCTCCTTTTCCAGTAGGGGAAAAATGCAGTCTTCAGTCTATCCAGTAATTAGGGATCATCAAGCCAGAGAGAGCAAGCTGACGTTCCTTGCTTCTTTTATGGTGCTTTTTACAACCACTCCCTTAATTACATTCCTATATTTAAAGTTGCAGACACTTTAACTAAGAAACTATGATAACATATTTATTATTTTACCTAAACTAGTTAGAGTAAACAATGTTATCCCTAACATTCTCCCCTTTTAGGAAATAATAATAATACTATAACTATTTACATCTTTAAATCATATTTGTTACAACTTTCTTCAAACTTAATTACTCCTTGAGCTTTTGTAAATTGGTCTGCAAAGTTTCCTTCTGTCATGCAGTATTCCAATTTAATTAGCCCATTCTTTACAGATTCTTTAACATTTAAGCATCTTTTTTTTTTTTTTTTGAAACAAATTTTATTAATTTTAAAGACAAACAACACATCATTAACCATTAGGTGCATAAAACCTCTTAGCATTATAAATTTTTACAAGTCGGATAAAACATTATTTTTATACAACATAATTCTAATTTATCCCATTTCCATATGGACACATAAATATCTTTCATCAAATTTCTCATTATTTCTCTTTACTCTTATTCAATTTCATTTCTTTTCTATATTTATCCATTTTAAAGTCATCATATTCATTTCTTTCTGACTTGTTTACAATTACATTCCTCCAAGGTTTTATTAATTCTTTAAAAAAAAAAAAATTAATAATTAAGACACAATACACAAACATACAAAACACAAAACATAAACAAAACTAAAAGCTTTTTTCTGAAGATTGTCTGATCCCGGGTTAAAACTCTTCGCACAGACACAAATTCAAATATCATATTCACCCCATATATCCTTCCATATCTTATTATCATTTTCTTTTTTAATATATATATATAAAAAACATTTTTATAAAAACAATGCACAAAGAATCAAGGCATAACAGCTTATAAATTCTTTTCTAGGAAAAAATAATAATAAAAAACCAATAGAGCAAAACAATTCCAAATTATAGTATCAATACTTTATCTATTTAACTTCATATCTTATCCCTACTTCTCCTTTTCATCCAAATTATTTCTTGTTAATTAAAATTTTATTGCCTTTTATCAATATACAAAATCCCCCCCCAAAAAAACCATAACAAAGCCTTTATATATCCTTCCATATCTTATTACCATTTTCAATAACATTCTTTGTCTGTTCTATTTCCAACTATCCATTCATCTTTTTTCTTTTACTATACTTCTCCTATACACCAATTGGAGTAACATCTATAACTCATTACCCTAACTTAAAAGTACTTCGTGTAACAATTTTTCTTGGGATTCTGTTTAAAAGATTCTAAAATTACATAATGAATTTTATACTCTAAATACACATATAAAAACACAAACTTATGTACCCTCCAGAATCCCTCTTTTATCCTAAATTAAATTCACCCATTGTCTCTGAATAAACTTTTTTTCTTTAGATCTTGCTTCCCCCCATTAAGGCTTCTCCTCCCCCCCTTTCTCTCTTGCTTATTCTTCTCCTTGCACTTTTTACCCCTTTGTTTTTTCTCCTCTCTTTTCTTACTCCTTTTCCTTTGCTTTCTAACCTTGCCTCCACCTTTTCGCTCATTTTTCTCTTTTTTGGTTGTTTTTATAATTCTTAAAATCTCCTTTTTCTTATCCTTTTTCTCCTCCTCTCCGGAAGGGACCCATTGTTCATCAAAGATGGCTTCTTCTTCCTCTTCTTCCTTGTCCCAGTCCTTCTGCTGCGTGATCAACTTTTCATAAGTACATAACGCCATTTCTAAGAATTGAAACAAAGCGCCCAAAGTATCTTCCTTTTTATATTTTTGATATTCAGTCTTTAGTTCATCCACAAACAATGCCATTATGAAAAGAGAAACTTTTCCCAAAACAACCACAAGTATTTTTAATCAAAAACAATTAAAAAAAAAATTCCAAAAGTTAATACTTTTCTTCCTTCTTCTCTTTCTCTTTCTGGGGTTAATGTTTAGTCAAAGAGGTCCAGTTACCATATATCTTTCTTTGGGATTCTAGGCAATCTCCTCCTTTTTCAGCTTCTGCTCCAATTTTTTTTCCTCTCCCTTCCCACTTAAAATGTCAATTTTAAATAATCAGAAATCCATACCTCCAACAAAGGTTTTCCAATTTCTTAAATTTTTCAATGTCCAAAAATCCTTTTGTTCCTTAGCTTCAACTCTCAAAATAATTCACTTTCGATGTCCAATATATCCAAACATTTCTGCTGTTTCCATGGGGTGGGAGAGTGAAGAAAAAACGAAAGTTCCCTTTAACAGCTTCTCCGCCGCTTTCGCTCTTCTTAGGGATACAATGTATCCTCCAGCAATTCAAACAGCTCAGTTCCAGGCAATTTAAAGGATGTTACTCAGACAAAACTTTCACTCTTCACATTTCCTCCAGCGCAATCTTACCCGGTTGCTGGCTTCTTCGTGGCGGCCATTGCTGACCGCCGCTCCACCGCCTTGGGAAAAAGGGGGTTTTCCGGAGAAGGGGGGGGGTCTGCGACACCCCCACCTCCCTGTCCGACTCCCCTCTCTCTTCAGCTGTCCCTACAGGGCAGCCATATCCCCCTGACCCATCTGGGTCGGGGGTACCTCGACGGCTAGCACAGCAGGAATCGCGAGCTGTCGCGAATTCCTGCTGCCCCGAAGCCACGCGAAACCGGAAACCACATTTAAGCATCTTAAATCAGTATGCTTTGATCTAGTTTTTACAGCTATATTAGTAGCTAACTGTATAGCTGCTTGATTATCCTCGTACACAATAATGGAATCTTTAACAGTTATACCCATGTCTAATAATAACTGTTTGTACAAAATTAAGTCAGTGCATAGTAATGACAGACATGAAAATTCCGCTTCCATCGTGGACAAGCTAATATGCTGTTGTCTGATTGACCTCCACCCTATTAGTGTCTTACCAAATAATATAGCCATCCCAGATGTTGATTTTCTAGTGTTTATGTCAGTTGCAAAACTTGCATCTGCATAGGCACTAAGACTCAAGTCACCCTTTGGTTCTATATACAATGCATGGTTCATTGTTCCTTTAAGATATCTTAAAATTCTTTTTAATGATTGCCAATGACATTGATATGGATCTGAATTAAAACGTGCCAGCTGATTAACACTATAAGCTATATCTGGCCTTGACCAATTGCTGATATATGATAAGCTACCAATCAAAGATTGATATATGAACTTATCAAATTTGGGACTTTGATCATCAGTTTGGCAGACTTCCTGACTCATTGGAGTCTTTGCCGGTTTACAAAGTTCCATTTTATATGTTTTAATTAATTGGCAAATTTTATCTTCTTGAGATATCTTAAATCCATTTTTTGTTTTGTTTATTGTCAATCCTAGATACTTTTTAATTTCACCTAAATGCTTTAATTTTATCTTTTTGGCTAATAATGATATAATCTCATTAGCTTCATTATTAGTCTTAGTTATCAAAGCAATATCATCTGTAAATAATAACAATAATGACACCATTCCATTATTTTCTCTTTTAAACACACATGGATCTGCTAAACCAGATTTAAAACCTATATTGTTTAACTCTTTCACAATATATTGGTTCCACTCAAACCCAGATTGTTTCAACCCGTAAAGACTCTTTTTGAGTTTCCAACAATCATTACTATTTACTTTATTGTCTTTTATAATAATTGGCTTTTGTAAATATATAGTGTGTTGCAAAGGTGCATGCAAATAAGCAGTTTCTACATCTAAATGGTTAATGACATAGTTTTTCTCAGCTGCCCACACTAAAGCTGCTCTCAAAGATGTTGCTTTAAGACTTGGTGCGAAAACTTCATCGTAATCAGATGCAGTTTGATTAAATCCTTGAGCTACCAACCTAGCTTTATGGGTAACAGTCCCATCATTTCCAGTTTTTACTTTAAATATCCATTTGCACCCAATGGATTTTTCTCCTGGAGGTAATTTGGCATCTTCATATACTTTCATTACCTTTAATGAATTTAGTTCTTTTTCCATTGCCTTTTTCCAATTCTCCTGATCCTTAGCAGGATACATCCTAAGTTCATCTATACTAGTTGGAACTTCAGTTACTTGGCAAACTATACTTGCTTGATACCTATCAGGTGGTCTATTTACACGAGTAGTACGTCTAGGTATTACAGGACTTACAGGTGGACTTTCATTAACTAACTCTTCTTGATTATCTAACTCTTTCTGATCAACTGTTTCCTCTTGTTCTGATCCTATTTGCTCTTCGTGGACTTTTTCTTTAATTGGACTCTTCTTATAACTAGTCTGATCTTTCTGCCTTTTGTAGGGTTCAATAATTACTTTGTTATTTAAAACTTGCTCTAATCTATTCCATCCTACATGTTCTAGGAATTTTGCACTAGCACTGGTGTAAACTCTAGATGTACCAGGTTCCCAGAATCTATAAGATCTATGATTAGATTTATATCCTACAAAAATAATCTTTTAGCTCTATGCTGTCCTTTTTGTCTGAGTTGTGTAGGGTTATGCACCCATGCTGGTGCTCCAAATGTGTGCATGTAACTTAAATCAGGTTTTGTACCATGCCACAGTGTGAATGGTAATTCACCTGTTGTTGAATTAACAACATTATTTTATATATGATTACCACACATTATTGCTTCTCCCTACAAATTGTCAGGTAATCCTGAATCAAACATCATAGTACGTGCCATTGACTGTAGTGTTTGGCCTCGTCTCTCTATAAAGGCATTATGTTGTGGCCTATATGGTGCATACTTTTTATGTTGAATACCTAATATTCTAAGTCTATTCTGGAATTTATTATTTGTAAATTCCACATCATTATCTGTTATAAGAGTTACTAATTTCTTTTTAGTTTTCCTTTCTGCAAATTTTATCCAATTAAAGAGATTTAGATACGTTTCAGTTTTGCTCTTCATTAAATAGCAAAACCCATATCTAGAATAGTGGTCCATTACACTTAATATGTATCGAGCTCCTCCTACACTTGGTTTTTTCAGACCTATTAAATCAGCAAATACTACTTCTAAAGGCTCTTTGGTAGTAAATCCATCAACTCTATTAGCTGGTTTGACCTTGGCTTTGCTTTGATTACAAGCATTACATTGCAAATACTTATTACAAGGTTTCAAACTTATTCCCTTAGATAATTCAACAGTTTTCTTAAGCATTTTAAAATTTAAATGCCCTAGGCGTCGGTGTAACAAGTGAATACATTCATCATGAGGTTTCTTATTATCATAAACCGTGTTAGCCACCTCTAAACCATTATCATTTAACACATATAATTCATCTCTTAAAGATGCAGTAATTTTCTTATCCTCTTTTTCAATTATGCAGTTATCTCCCCTAAAGGTAACTACATATCCTAGTTTAACCAAAATTCTAACTGAAATTAAATTAAACTTAAGTTGTGGTACATATAACATTTTTACATTCTCTTTTATGAAAGAACAATATGCTATACCTTGACCTTTAGCTTTCAGTTTCCAGCCATTGGCTAACGATATCTGCTGTGTACTCTGGGATATTTTAATAAAATTTTTATTAACATTTGTTATACAGTGGGATGCTCCACTGTCAACCACCCACAAATTATTTTTTACAGCTCCGTTAATATAGATGGCTAACTCTAAATTTTTATTTATCTTTTGATTACTTTTAGTATTCTGGACAGCATTCTGGCGCTTTGCTTTTTTACAAAATCTTGCCAAATGTCCTCTTCCTCCACAATTAAAACACTTTTTAATTGCGTATGCAGTAGGAGATTCATTATCTTCTTTTTGAGGTTGCTCCCTCCTTAACTGATCTCTTTCAAGTCTTTTTCTGGCCTCTTCAATCAATCTGCCAGTTATATCAGTTAAAGTTAGATTTTCCTTAGGCAATATTTCAAGGGAAGTGACGTAGTTATCATAACTTTCATTTAGTGATGATAGAATTATGTAGACTTGGTGTAGTTCAGAGAAAATAAGCTCTTTCTCATGCAGTTCTTGAAAAATGCTTTTTATAGAATTCAAATGACTCAGCATATCATCATTCGTCTGGAGATGCGTCCTGAAAAGCTTCCATGTTAGATTTATGTGAGCACCAACGTTATTTCGGACATAAATCCTCTTCAGTTTCTGCCAACACCCAACAGCTGTTTGCTCTCCACGGATATGAACAAGTTGCTGGTCAGACAGTGTTAGTCCTATTATGCAAATAGCTTGTTCATTTTTCTTCATAAAATCTTTTATCTTTAGTCTATCTTCCTCAACCTCTGGATCCCATTCCTCTATGTTTCGTGGGTTTTCAATTATGTTCCACAGACCTTCTCCTCGTAGAAGTAGACTACATTTCATAGACCATGATACATAGTTTGTTCCATCCAGCTTGGATATAAGGGACAAACTTTGTAGATTGACTTGTGCCATGTTTTCTTATATGGATATAAAACTATAATTAATAAAACACAGCTGTCTGTTTCCTGTAATGTGTAACAACACAAACTCTCACTTTTTACATAAATCTGTTTTATCCTAGTTAAACTGACTTTGCAGCCTCTGGGCCCATAACCAATGTTAAGCCTGTATTCCCCAACCAGGGTTAAGGAGACAAGCTAAACAGAATGTGCAGCGTTAGTCAGATAGGCACACAGATAAATGAGTGAGATAAGCTTGTATGTTTGTTAACATACAGTAAAAATAACAGATACGCTTGTGCTATCAAAATATAGTTTATTCCATTTAGAGTTTATACCATAGTCAAAATAACAGTCCATTAGTCATGTATCATTTTAGTCAGTCCATTCAAGGATATTCAGTTAGCAAAGTCTGTGTAAAATATCCTATGTCAGTTCACTTACAAATCAGTCCTTTCTCTCTCCTTTTCCAGTAGGGGAAAAATGCAATCTTCAGTCTATCCAGTAATTAGGGATCATCAAGCCAGAGAGAGCAAGCTGACGTTCCTTGCTTCTTTTATAGTGCTTTTTACAACCACTCCCTTAATTACATTCCTATATTTAAAGTTGCAGACACTTTAACTAACAAACTATGATAACATATTTATTATTTTACCTAAACCAGTTAGGGTAAACAATGTTATCCCTAACAAACAGTACATAAAAGGGAATAATCAATTAACAAAATTATTTTAATAGACTTTATAATATGCAGAAAAAAAGGGGCGCTAAATGTTAACATAAAAGGCAAGACAATGAAATCTTAACGTTCTAATCTGGAGAGTGAAATAATTATTTGTAAAAAGGCCAGTTCTTATAAAGATAGTCAACTGCCCCATCACTGAATTGTCTAAACCATACTTTTCTCTTTGCATTGAAACTACACTTTTATTTGATCAATGAACCAATGATTTAACTATGTTTAGAGAACCTGTTTACTGTAGTAGTTAAGGACATCAGGTTAGAAACTGGGAGATTAGTGAGTTCTAGTTCTGTTTTAGAATAAAGCCAGCTGGGTGACCTTGGGTTAGTCACTTTCTCTCAGCACTACTAAGAAGATAATGACAAAAATCTGGAATACTTTGCCAGCTGCAGAGACTTATCCAGGTGGTCTCTGAGCATCAGACACAATTGGATGGAAAAGAGTGGCAAAAGTATATTTTACTTTCAAATGGATTATGACCAGTGGATTTATAAGAAGCTCAGTATAGCTATAGCAGTTCAATGATAAAACACATGCTTTATATGTCAGAGGTTTCAAGATTAATTCTTGGCACCTGAAAGCAGGAAATGCTCATTTCTGAAAAAATACTGTACTGCAGACAAATAGGATAAAATATAATGAATACAACTGACCGTGGGTCAAAGTCAATTCAAGGAACCATCCTTTGAATTAAATGTTTCATTTTCCAATGTAATCAACAACCTCAGGATGGTAAACATGCAATTTTTGCATTCTTCTAAATCTTTTCATAAAATGAAGGCCTCAGACTCTTGAAATTACCCTTCTGTGTAAGACATGCCATGGCAACAGAGTTCTAGGATATAAGGTCCTTCAAGCAGGTTCACATTGAAAACAATCCCACGAATCTCTGTACAGATACATACTCCTGCTGTTTTGAAATATACTAGTTTATTTGAGGGGGCTCAGTGGTTAAAAATGCTGAGATTGTCAGATAGAAGGTTGACAGCCCTGGTTCAAGACCCGAGCACTATGTTCCTGCATCAGCTCCTGCCCATCTAGCAGTTTGAAAACATGCAAATGCAAGTGGATTAATAGGTACCATTTGGGGGAAACATAATAGCATTCAATGCACCTTTGGCATATAGCCATGCTGGCCACATGACCACAAAATATCTTCAGATAATGCTTCCTCCCATGGCCAAGAAATGGATTTGGACACAACTGGACAGGGAAACCTTTACTTTTACAGTTTCCTTGACAGTTATTTAACTGCAGCAAGATATAAAAAGTAAATCCTTCAATCCCTCTTTAGAATACTCTAAGGTAGAAGATATTTCTGGTATCTTCTAGTTATGGAGTATGATCTTCAGGCTAACTCCAAAAACCTACACTAGGGCTTCTTCTGTCCCTCTCTCTGGTCTTCTCAATATTTTCTTTCCTATAGTTATTGGTGTCCATAGCAGTGATCATCACAGCATTTAATTTCCCTGTACAGCCTGCTGCCAGGTTTGAATTAAAGAACAAAATTCCCCATCCCCAGTATGTGCCCAGTTAAATGTAGGAGTTTGTGCATGGGACAGTTTTCACAATATTTCTATTTTCTTTCCACACTGCAGTCTGTCACATACTTGATTCCTGAAGACAGTTTTATGTCTCATCATGCTAAGTATCTGAATAGATTAGTAATTATTTAAATTGTGTTATTAGTTTAAGTCTCAAATTATTTGACTCATGCTTCTGTTATATATTTAGATTAATTTCTAGCCTGCGATAGGTAAAGTGATACACACACAGTGCAGGCTGGGTCTTATTTTCTTTTAACCCGAAAAAATGCCTATGCCTTCTTTTTGGAGGAACCCGCTGCTAGCCCACTTCTTCTTCAGCCTCTTGCCACGACTTGCACGCATTGCCCCAGCCTCCATTTTGCCTTTAGATGCCTGCTGGAAGGAATTTGTTGCCGATAACAGAGCTCCAGATCTGGAGCTCTCTTATTGGCTGCAAATGCCTTCTGGCAGGCATTGGAAGGCAAAACAGAGCCTGGGGCAATGAGTGCGAGTGGTGGCAAGTGGCTGCAGAAGAAGTGGCCACAGAAGAAGGCGAGGTAGGAGTCGGAGTGTATGAGGCCTGATAAGTAGGGCAGCTCTACCACCTCCATCTCTATCCTAGCTTATTTTTTATTTGCATCTGGGAGTAGGCAGGGTCTTAATTAGGGTTAATTTTGTGGAAGTGGCTTAATTTGATTGCATGCACTCAAAAACATGATAGGGCTTCTTTTCAAGGTGGGTCATTTTGGGGGGAGAAACACAGCATATATATATTTATAACACTACAAAGAAATGACTGCTGAGGAATAGATGTATGAGGGCACTGGATCTCCTCCTGTGAATAAACTTTACCATGTCAGGAAGTTTTGTTTATGGTTACTACCCACTGATAAATTTGTAAACTTCTGGACAATCAATGAACTTTAAAAAAGTTATCCAAGCTAATTGCTATTAAATATTGCATCAATCGGATTTCCTGTAATTTCCATACATTGGAAATATAATGTAAGGAAAAGAAATGAGAGATGTCAATAATCTTCAGATTTTTGAAAAGTTGTCATGTAGAAGATAAAGCAAAAAGTCCTTTGTTGTTCCTGAGATTTGAGGGGTTGATATGAGAGAAAAATGGACAATGTGTCTGAATTTAACACAGTTTATCAAATTTAATCTTGTAAATTTGATCCAGCATTTTAGGTTTTCAATATTATTTTCAATGTTGAAATAGCTAAGGCCATTTCTACCAGCAATCTATAATCTTCAATTTGAAAGACAATCTCTCTTTTCATTATTTATTTATTGAATTGATGTAGCCACTCATCTCATGTATATGCCTCTGCGTGGCTTGCAAAATGAAAAACTACAACGATAAACAAATAAAAACAAATAAACAGTACGATCAGATTAAAAACCATAAAAGTTTAATCAGTGGCATTTTTTAAATCCATACAATATGAGCAGTATCTCTAGCAGCCTCCAAACAATGTTTAAATCCTTATGCATAGTGGTCGAACCATGTTTCCAAAGCTTTCTGGAGGGCAAATAGGGCTGAGCTAATCTAATATCTGGGACGTCTGAAGTTCCAAAATGAGGAGCCTATGGCTTTTCAAATGGTGGGATAATAATATGCCTCTCCTGTCAATCCTGATGGGATGCATGGTTGTAACCAAGGAGAGTCAGTCCCTCAAATTATTGTAACCCAATACCATGTGGTTTTATAGATTTATATGATATTGAACAATAGATGGCTTGGAAAACTGCCCAGTGACAGCCAATAAAAATGTGCCTCAATCCAGGTTGACCCAGAGAAATTCATTCTTAATGGCCACTGTTTTTGTCATTATATAACTAATTTCTAATCTACCCAAGAATAATATGGTTTGATCCATATTTTACCATCTTATTAAGAAAGCTATTATGGAAACCGATAGAAGATTTAACAATACAAGATTGTTAAATGCATTACTAGAGTCAAGAATAATTTCACAATAAATATTCTGGATATTGACTCTGCTCAAATTATCCCCTTGGCTCCATTCAATCTTCTTGCATGTGTTTATCACACAATTCTCATTGTGTTTCAAATTGTATTGTATAATGTCTCTCTACAGCCTTCTTACATGATGCTGCCCAAATCTGGCTTCTGCAAAAATTTTATTATGGCAGTATTGAGATGATGCTTTTCACTAATTAATAATAACTATGTTGCAAAATAGATCACTATAGTACAGAAAATGACTGGGAATGTAACATCGCATCATCCTTTACAGCAGTGAAATGTCATAAAAGAAAATTTTGTGTTCCCAAATAAAATGGCCCAAAATATTTTTTTGAGAATAACTCTCTGAGCATATTTCTAAAATGGAAGATAAGTTATTTCAGATTAAATCTTTAATGTATCAATTGCTGGAAAGAAAGAATGTTTTATAATTAAAGATGTAAGATTTCCTACATGTTCCTACTTTTGTGTATTTCTTTTTCATACTTGTTTTGAAAAGAAATAAATACAGCATAAATCATTTTGTGGGGAGTAAATTATATCAGCAGGCTGAATTAAAAACAAAAACAAATAGTTGATGAAAAATTCAGCATTTCTATAGCCCAACTATTAATTCAAATAATTGTTGAAAGCTATATGTGTTCCTTAACTGAGAAATGAGCATGTGTTTGAGATATCAAACAATTATCTATCAGGTGAAACTCAGATGTTGTGATATTTTCATTTTACAATTCATTTACTTATTAGCTTCATGCACAGCCACTCTAGAAATTGAATAGATTAAATGCAATCTTCAGAAATTTTAAAAAAAATATGGTAGATGTACATGTAGTAACATGTATCCACATGTTACAACATTTAAAACTTTCAAGATTGAACCTGATCCATTCCTGCTTATGTAGAGTTACTGTTCTACATAACACAATACATAATATTGCAAGTGTGGTTGTGGATTCACGCACTAATCTCTCTGACATTAGAGGTGGTTCTGAATTCATGGCTGCCATAAAAACTATGGGCTTGTACTTGATCTGGCCTTTACCAAAGATGCAATAGTATGGCAAGGCTAAATTTACTATTTACTATAGCAATTTATAATTTACTATGGTAAATTTAGTATTTCCCATTGCACCTTACTAAAGATGCCTCTGGTAGCACCATTATAATAAATATACAAATTTCTCCTAGTTTTTGGTTAATATGCCCATTATTCCACTGAGGAAGGATTTGTACATATAATTTACATCCTATGCCTTTAACATACTATATTTCAAAAGGGAGATTTTTGCAAACACTTATTGAAACAGTGCCCTTGTTCCTTTGACTCTAGCCAAAAGGAGGGCAACATTCTATGATCAGGAAAGAAACTCAGTCAGTCAAATGGCACACCCCAGGACTCAGTCCATTCTCTAATTCTGTTTAATGTTTATACATAAATCTGCTGGGAGAAGTCAGTTCCCATTTTGGAGTGAAGCATCATTAATATTCAGATCTACATTCCAATGCCTGAAAGCTGGATGGGGGAGGGGAACAGACTCCATTCAAACAAGACAGAATGGATATCACTTTAAAGACTACTGATTTCTTTTGACAATACCAATTTTTTTTTGAAAAAAGTTTTATTGATTTTAACAACGAACAAAAACACATAAAACATAAGACATAAAACATAAAAACCTTCATAAATTTACAGACAGTGTATCAGTTGGTTTGCCACTCCTTTTTGTGCATCCATTTCATAGTCTCCATTGTAATTGTATTACATAATAGCTCATATTATCAAACAATTATATAACCTGATATCATTATTAAACAATCATTTGACTACAATTTTATTAATTCATGCTTTAACGAGATAACTATAGTTTACTTAATTTATTTTATAACCAATCATAAAGTCATACCAAGTCTATCTTAATAAAATTTTATAAAGATACTATCAAAGAAAAAAAAACATTTAAATTGATTCTTTCCTCAGTTTCTAAATATTCTATTATTATGTTTTATTATCTAGCCACTGATAAAAAAGGTCCCAAACTTCATAGAATTGTTTATCTTCTTGTTCTCTACTTTCAAATGTCAATCTACTCATTTCAGCACATTCCAATATTTTCTTTTTTCTTTTTCTTTTTGGTCAAAGTTTTATTGATTTTAACAACAGACAAAAAACATATAAGACATAAACCATGACATAAAAAAAATAAAAAATAAAAAAATTATAACATTCTTCATAAATTTAGTGTATCGGTTGGTTTACCACTCCCTTTTGTGCATCCATTTCATAGTCATCAGAATAATTATATTACATAATAACTCACATTATCAATCATCAATAAAATATCCCAATATCATTATTGAACAATCATTTGACTATAATTTTACTAATTCATACTTAAGCAAGATAACTATAATTAAGTTAAATTATTTTATTACAAATCATAAAATCATACCAAATCTATCTTAATAAAATATTCTTAAAAATTATCAAAACCAAGAAAAATTATATATTCATTATTTCCTAAATTTCTAAATATTCTATTATCATATTGTATTATCTAACCATTGATAAAAAAGATCCCAAACTTCATAAAATTGTTTATCTTCTTGTTCTCTAATTTCAAATGTCAATCTACTCATTTCAGCACATTCCAATATTTTCTTAATAATTTCTTCCTCTAATGGTATTTTCTCACTCTTCCAATGTTTAGCAAATACAATCCTAGCTGCTGTTAATACATTTACAATCAGATACTTTAAATTTTTATTATATATGTCAGGTACAATTCCCAATAAAAAAATCTCTGGTTTCAAATCTATGTGTTTTTTTATCATTTTTTCCAGCCATATGAGAATTCTAGTCCAATATTTCCTGGCCTCCTCACAAGTCCACCACATATGGTAATATGAGCCGGGTATCTGATGACATTTCCAGCACTTTTCAGATTTATTCTTGAATATTCTTGCTATTCTTGTCAGGGGAAAGTGCCACCTGTAAAACATCTTATACAAATTTTCTTGATATGCTGTTGACATTGTCATTTTATAATTTTGAGACCACAATTTTTGCCATTTCTCTAAATCAATTCCATATCCAAAATTCTTCCCCCAAGCAATCATTGTTTCTTTAACTTGTTCTTCCTCTAATTTAATTTCCAGCAAATAACTATATAATTTTTTAATCACTTTTTCATCAGTACCTGTCAAAATCCTATCTAGGTCAGTTAATTTATCATAAAATCTTTCTGTTTTAGAAACTTTAAGATACCTTGATTGTATTTGTGCATATGAAAACCAATTCATCTTTATACCTTGTTCTTCTAAATTTTGCATCGTTTTAAATTCACCCTTTTCATCCAATATTTCCCCATATCTAACTGTTTGTTCCTTCTTATATGTTATAGGATAAGAAAAATCTTCAATAGTTGATAACCAAACTGGGATTTTCAAATAGTATTGTCTCTTAATTTTCTCCCAGTTCAACCATAAAGACTCCCTTATATGTCTTGTAAAATAGCCCAGCGATTTAGTTCCCTTATACCACAGAAAAGCATGCCAGCCCAATAATAAATCATGTCCTTCTAATGTCAACAATCTAGACTTTCTTAATGTTATCCATTCTTTGACCCACATTAAATTTGCAGCTTGGTAATATAACTCCCAATTAGGAAGGCCAAATCCTCCTCTAGTTCTAGCATCTTGTAAAAGTTTTAATTTTATTCTCGCTTTCTTACCTTGCCATATATACTTCAACACAATTTTATTTAATTTTTCAAAATAATCTTTGCCAAGCCTAACTGGTATTGTTTGGAACAAATATAAAATTCTAAGTAAAATATTCATCTTGATTGTTGAAATTCTATCTATCAATGACAATTGTAGATTTTCCCATTTCTTCAAATCAGATGCTATCTGCTGTTTAAGCTTAATATAGTTATTCTCTTTCAATGTAGTACATCTTGATGTCAAATGTATCCCCAAATATTTAACCCTGTTCGTAACTTGAATTTTTAATAAGTCCGCCAGTTCTTCTCTTTGCCTTAATAACATGTTCTTTGTCAGAATCTTTGTTTTATCTTTATTTATTTTCAGACCAGCCATCTCACCATACGTCTTTATCCTTTCCAATAGTTTTAAAGCTGTCTCTAGAGGATCTTCCAGAATGAAAACCAAATCATCCGCAAAGGCTTGCAATTTAAATTCCTCCTTTTTAATTTTCATGCCTTTTATATTTTGGTCCTCTCTAATATTTCTATTCAACAGTTCCAAAGTCAGTACAAATAGCAAAGGTGATAATGGGCATCCTTGTCTTGTGCCTTTTCTTATATTAATAGAGTCCGTAAATTCTCCCTCTATCATTACTTTTGCCGATTGCATATAGTATATGGCTTCTATTGCTTGAATAAATTTTCTGGCAAAGCCCATCTGTTCCAGTAATAATAATATAAATCTCCAATTCACGTTATCAAATGCCTTTTGGGCATCTAGGAATATCAAAGCCATTTGTTTTTCAGGATGAGCCTCATAATATTCCAAAGTGTCCAGAATTTCCCTCATATTGTCTTTAATTTGTCTCTTTGGTAAAAATCCATTTTGATCAGGATAAATAAAATTATTTAAATATTTTTTAAGTCTTTCTGCCAGAATTGAGGCATTTATAGTCTGCATTCAATAAGGAAATAGGTCTGTAGTTCTTGATTTGTAATGGATTGGTCCCTTCTTTTGCAATAAGTGTAATGTAAGCTTCTGACCATGTTTTAGGTATTTTCTTATTTAACATAACTTCATTCATGACTTCTAGCAGTGGTATGCTCAACGATTCTTGTAGTGTTTTATAAAATTCTGCCGGAAGCCCGTCTGGACCTGGTGCTTTCCCATTATTCTGTCTGTTGAATGCTTCAGATAATTCCATCATTGTTATAGTACTTTCTAACATTTTTTCAGTCTCTTCAGGTATCTTGGGTAAATTAGCATTTTGTAAATACTGTTTAATTTTTCCCTCATCAAGATCCTCCTGTTTATATAGTTGTCCATAAAAGTCTCAAATAATTTCCTTTTTCTCCTTATTGCCATAACACATTTGACCTTGATCATCTATTAACTGTAATATTTTCCTTGATTCTTTCTCCGTTCTCAGTTTATATGCAAACCATCTACCTGGCCTGTTTGCATCTTCAAAATAGTTCTGTTTAGCACTTCTGATTTTTTGTGCCAGTTCTTCTTTCTCTACCTGGCCCATTTTATGTTTGATTATGTCCATTTTAAGTTTAATATCTTTTTCTGTGGCATTTTCTGTAATTCTTTTTCCAGTTTTTTGTAGTCATCTTCTAGAGCTTTAATAGCTTGCCTCTTCCTAGTATTTTTTTTCTTTGTATAGTCTATTATTAATCCTCTCGAATATGCCTTCATTGTATCCCAAACATTCTTTATTTTTTATTTTCACTAAAGAAGAAAGTCAATTCTTTTTCCATCCATTGTGTGAAGTCTTTTTCCTTAAAAATAGCATTATTTAATGTCCATCTAGATATTCTTTGTTGTCCTTTTCATTTAATTGTCATTGGATTATGGTCTGCCCATGTACTTGTTTCAATATTTGTTTTTTGAATATTAGATATTAATTCTGTTGAGATCCAAATCATATCTATTCTGGACCATGATAAATGTCTATTTGAATAAAAAGTATACTGTTGAGTTTTAGCATTTCTTTCTCTCCATATATCTTTTAAATTTAATTCATCTATCATTTTGAGAAGGATTTAGGGAGAGTCTTTCTATTTTGTCTTGATGCTGTCACTGTGTAGCCCAATTTATTATTTACAATTCCATTGAAATCTCCCATCATAACTATGTTAATATAGTCCAGTTTGATTGCTTTCATATGTAACCTTTTATAAAATTCTTCTTGTTTATCATCTGGGGCATAAATTGCAACCAGGAGTGTTTTTGCATTATTATCTACTATTTCAATCATTAATACTCTTCCATCTTCATCATGATAGATCAGTTTGGCTGGAATAGATTCTTTAATATACAAGGCCACTCCTCTTTTCTTACAATGAGTCAGGGAAGTAAAAGTTTCCCCTAATTTTGATCGTATCAATAGTTGTTGATGTTGTTATTTAATGTGTACTTCTTGTAAGCAGTTTATATCAAATTTTAATTTCTCTAATTTATGAAAAGTTTTTCTTCTTTTGAAAGCTGAATTCAGTCCATTTATATTCATAGAAATCAAGTTTTTTTCCTCCATGATTATGTTTTATATATAGGTCTAACAGCTCTCATAGATCTTACTTCACATTGTTCTTTGGTCTCCACTTGTCCACCTTCTGCACCTTCTTCTTTTCCCATTCCCATTTGATCATCTTGAAGTTCAGTTGAGATAGTCTCTTTTTCTATCTCTATTTCTCTTCTTTTGAAGAATTCATTGTAGAATATTTCTGCTTTCTCAATTGAATCAATTCTGTGTCTCTGTTCTTGCCATGTAAACATTAATCCTTCTGTAATCAGCCATCTGTAATTCATCTCTTTTTCCAGCAACATTTTAGTCAGAAATCGATATTCTCTTCTCATCTCTCTCACTTTTCTGGGTACTTGTTTTAAGACCACAATCTCTTTGTCTTTATACTTCAATGTCTTCTCTCTTGCCACTTGTAATATTTGTGTTTTAATAGTTTTTTTTTTTTTTTGTAAATCTAACATGGACCTCTCATGGTAGACTGTTCCTCATCACATATCTTGTGAAGACTCGATATATCTCATCTACTCCATCCATCATCTTTTCCTCTGTTATTCCCAGAACTCCAGCCAAGATTTCTATCATTACTGCAGCCAAATTTTGTCCTTTTTCTTCCTCTATGTTTTGGAATCTGAGGTAAAATTCTGATCTGTCCATCTCCCACTTTCAACATCCCACTTTTATCTTGTTCAACCATTGTTAATCTGCTGTCGATGTTTGCAATTGTCTCATCTCTTTGTTTATCTTTCTCTTCCATTTTTTGGAGTCTCTCATCGTATTTCACCATCAATTGTTGAATGTTTTCAATTTTTTCATCAGTCTTCATGATTCTTTGTTCAATGCTCTCTGTTCTTTGTTCATTACTCGTTTTAAGTTCTTGAATTCCTTGCATAACCATTGTTAGATCCACTTGTGCTTTATCTTGCTTCACCATTGTTAAAAGTCATCCTCCAGCTGATGGGGAGGCAGGAGCAGATGTTGAAATGGCAGAAGGTAAAATTTTCTTACTCATTTGGATAGCTCCAGGTCTTCAAGCTCTTTAAATCCAATTGGTAGGGTGGCCAATTATAATCCAATTAGGAAAAAGGAAAACATAAAAAAAAGCCAATAAAAAATAAAAAGCCCAAAATTGAAAATAAAAAAGGATTAAAAATAAAAATAAAAAGGAAGTTCTTCAGGTTCTTCTAAACCTTAATCCTGTTATGGGATAGTCAGTTGTTGTTCAAAAATAAAAATTAAAAATAAAGAGAAAAAAAATAATACCCAATAATATTAAAAAAATAATAAGAAAAAAAAGAGAAAGAAAATTCTTCAGGTTCTTCACACCTTAATCCAACTGAAAGGTCACAAAAAGTAAGAGATAACCATAAGAGTAAATCAAAAATGGAAATGGGGAAGACAAAAGTCCCAATAAAGAAAAAGAAAAAAGATATTCTGAGGCTTTCCCTTTTAAAAAAAAAAGATAAAAATAGAATAAAAAATAAAATAAAGAATAAATATACAAATATTACAAAGTATTGTGGGGTTGAATAGAGGGGATAAAACAGCTAAGAGAAAATTAAAAAAGGAGCACACTGCATTTTATTTAAGTATCCAAGGCTCTTATTATGGCTTCTCCACAAATTTCAAAGCCAAGCTTCAAATGTTCAATTAATAATAGAGGTCCCAGAGAGACACCTGTAAAAACATTCTCCAGTGCTCTTCCCTCTATCTTATCAAGTTCCAGTGTCCTTGAGGAAGAATTTTTCACAGTCCTCTCAACTTCAAATAAAGTATTTTCAAGCCACTAGTTGGCAATGTTACAAAGTTTCTTTAATTCACTCCCCCTTCTTCCCAAAAAAAGCCTAATAGAAAAAGAAAATACACACACACACACATACACACACACACACACACACACACACACACACACACACACACACACACACACACACACATATATATATATATATATATATATATATATATATATATATATATATATATATATATATATATATATATATTACTAAAGGGAGCCTCTGTTCCAAAAAATATAAGCAGTCAAAAAGGAGAAAGAAAATAAGTAAATATAGGAGAAAAATCCAGTCTGGTTACAGTTACTAAGTCGCAATAGAAGTTCAGTGAAGAAAAAAAAAGTAAAAGTAAGAAGCCAAGCCTCACTTTGACATTTCTCTTTAAAAAATCGCTGCTAGGTCAATTTTATCATTTTTTGTCAGAAATCTTACAGATTTCTTCTCATTCTAGAGTGTCCTTAAGTCCCAAATATTTGAAAAAAAAAATCTTCACCAGCCGATGCACTTTCTCTTTCTGTCTCTTCCTTCTGGAGCTGTCCCTGCTTCAGCAGCTTAATGGCTGCCTCTCCGCCAATGGTAGAAGGGCTTCTCCCGGATCAACCAGGGACTTGCGATGTCCCTGGGATCAACGGAATGCTCCCCTTACTGTCATCGTCTCTACGGGACAGTTTAGGTTCGTCAGGACCAACTGGGGTGAAGATATCAGCTGTGATCTCGGAGCCCCGAGATTGTAGCTGTATCGCAGTGACGTGGCTCCACCTTCTCCCCGACAATACCAATTTTGATATCTGATGGGACTATGCTCCTCTGAAGTGAGCAGACCTCAAATTGGAAGTCATTTTGGACTCATGTCTTCTATTAGATGAACAGGTAGAAGGTGTCACCAGGAAAGCTTTCCCCAGCTTTGACCAATATGCAAGATGTAACCCTAACCGAAATAGGATGCATTGCAAACAATTACTCCTGCCCTGCATCTTGCAATCAGATTTCTGTAATTACATATAGCTGCTGTTGAACAACTGGAAATGTCATGTGATCCAAAAAGGAGAAGTGTTTATTGGGCAGGATTAGTACTACCATTCAATAACACAACTGATGGAAAAACACTGATTATCAAGTGTAGTTCAAAGTGTTCATCACCACTTATGTAGCTTCTTATGGCCCCCAGTTCTGGGTATATAAGAAGCTCCTTTTCCTGGTTAGATTCTGCCAGCCAAATCCAGATGACAAGAAGCATCTGTTAAAAGTTTTATCTTATTGGGTGGCATGATAGGATGGAGTGCAATGGCAAAAATTATGGAGGAGGTGGATTCCCCCCCCCCCCCCCCCCTTTGGAGATGGAAGAGAGAGTGGCTAGTAATAGCTTAGCTTTGGTGGTAGAGGTTCTTTTGAGTGTTCCTAAGACCACCAGAATGGTTACTGTTATTCTGTATTGTATTTTTTGTTATATTTTAGATCTGTATACTACTCAAAATCCCTTGGGATTGAGGCAGTCAATAAATTTTATGAAAAGAAATAAATGATTTGATAGCTTTCTCTGGTTCCAGTATTTCATTTCTTTTCCAAAATTTAGTGTGTCATAAAAAAGTCATCTCTGGGTATTATAAAGCAGAACTATACTGCTAAAGCACTAAGAGAGAATCTGGAAGTGTGAGTTCTAATCTTAGGCACAAAGTCAGCTGGATGACTTTGGGACAGTACCTGTTTTTTAGCCACAGGTAAAAGGCAAGCACAAATCACTTCTGAAAAATTTTCCACGAAAACTGCAAATACTTGAAAATACACATAAATACATACAAAAACCTCCTACTACAGGTTCCCAGCAGCACATCTCATTCATACTGTACATCCTTACATATTCTACAAATACTTTTACAAGTTGATACAAGTTGATGTGCGCACACACTCACAAATATATGTTTTCCTTAGTGCAGTTTTTATTCTTTAAGGAATAAAGAATATTTTTCAGTTATTAGTTTGCAAATTAGCTGTCTGTGCTTCCCCAAAGAAAACAAGTCAGTCAAATTTAGTAGACAGTGTCAACCTTGGCTATGGTGATATGTTGATAGAGGAAATGTTTGAAAATGGCAGGGTCATGCTCTTGCCAGCTATCTGTTGCCAACTTGTTGGCATTCTGGGAAAACATCTTTGTTATGATGGACAGAAATAAGCTTGAAAAGTTTTCTTTGTCCATAATGATGAAAAAAAAAACCTCATGGTGTGACAGCTGTGTACCAAAGATTCAGACTGGTACTGCAGTGTGCTTTTATACGCAGAAAGAAACGTCCAGCTTAAATAAGAGGATTGAGTTGTCTAGGGAAAAATATTCAGTGTAGGACATACCTTCTATATGACGTCTAAGTTATTTAAAACTCATGGTGTCTCTTATGTCCTGTCATGACCCGGGTTCAGGACTCAGATTCTTAATCTGAATAAACTACTCCAGATGAACCTTCAGAATGTCAACCTCAGAAGACACCAAACTAAGAATTGCATGAGGCTGATCAAACAGGCATCAGTTAGACAGCTAGAATACTCAAATGAAGATAAGAGAAATCTGCACTAGAGAAAAGAGCACAGCAAAAATTTTCCATGAGTTTTGCCAAACAGGGAAGTAAATTTTTTAATTAATGACAGCTAGTTGCAGCCTGGTTTAAGAAGCAAGTCTCTTTACCTGAAAACAATATTTGTCCTCTGGCTGTTTGTGGTGTTCCTGTGAATGCTGTTGGTAAAAGAAACCCTGAACATCTGACCTGTAGATCGGCTGACATTCCTGACCTAACTCTCATAATCCTGGATTAGATTTGAACCATTCTTCTGTGCATTCCTATTTTAAAGCAGACTCTTCAGGCAACCTGCTGTTTTGTTTATATTCCTTTATTTCCTGTTATTTCTTCAGCCTTGAAGAAAAATTGTATCCACAAAGCAGTTGTGCTTGAGTGTCTATGGTTGAAATCTGAAACAGAATATCTCCATTCTCTTCCTTAACTCACTAGGTTGCCAGTTGCCATTCTACATATCTAGTAGCTCCAAATTTGTTAGCAATGTAGTTCCTGGATGTTCTGTCCCTAATTAGCATTCCTGAGACCCCTGCGCTTTGATTGGCCAAAGCACGGGGCACTCTGATTGGTCAGGCGAGCTGCGCCGATTGGCTCGCTAAGAATCTCCCGCGATTGGTCCATTTGAATCGCGGGAGATTCAAAGCGGTGCCATTGGCCGTGGCCGCCGCGGCTGACAGAATAAAAGCCGCGAACCTTTTGTGAAGAGTCAGTTCGGTTCCTACTTTAATAAAAGAGCATGATTTGAAGTCACCGACTCCTGGCATCATTTCGTGGACACAACACTGGCGACGAAGGTGGGATTCAGACCCTGAACCGAACCACGTGTCCGACGGAAGCCAGACGAACCACCACGATGGCGAAAATCGCACCCCCCGCACCCTTCAACCCCACCACCGAGGACTGGGAATCGTACTCCGACCGATTCTGCATGTTCCTCGAGGGCAGCGACCTGAAGGATGCCACCGGCCCCATGAAGCGCGCCGTCTTCTTGACCCACTGCGGGACCGAGGTATTCAAGATGGCCAAGGTGCTTGCCAAACCCACCGATGCGACCGCGATGGACTGGGACGTCCTCGAGCCAATACTTCGGTGGCACTACGCTCCAGAGGTACCCATCCTGATCCGATGAAACGAATTTTACTATCGGGACCAACGGTCGGGTGAGAGCTTCAGCGACTTCGTCGCCGAGCTACGGCGCCTAGGGGGGCTCTGCGAATTCGACAACCTGAACGACGCCCTGCGAGACAGAATCGTGGTCGGTTTGTGGGACCCCATCTTCCAGAGCTGGCTGATGGCCAAGAGCAACATCAGCCTAGCAGACACCCTCACCGCAGCCGCAGCCGCCGAAGCAACCCGAACCTCTGCTGACCGCATGCGCAGACCGAACGCTGGGGACCGCAGCGGAAACAACAACCCTGCGAGGTCGGCCGAGGCCCAACCCGAGACGACCACCCACCAGGGCGACTTCCACTCGGCATCGGGCACTTCCAATGACGAGGAGGACATCCATCGCCTCCAGATAGGCCGCGACCCACGGAACCGGCGGGGTCGTAAGTCGAGGACCAACTGTTCCGGTTGCGGCGGCAACCACCCCAGGTCGGAATGCCGGTTTTTCGAATCGATCTGCCGGCATTGCGACAAGAAGGGACACATCGCCCGTGTCTGCCACCTAAAAAAGAACTGCAGCCCGGCACGATGGGACCAGAGCGACCGGAGGAGAGAGAACACACCACCCCGGACCAGATATCGCCCCTCGGACAACAGATGGGACCGGAACGGACAATCCCTGCGAGGCGGCGATAACCGGCGAAGAGAGGAGACCCATCAGACGGTCACCATCGACCATGCCATAACCAATGACGCCCGGAAGGTCCACGTGGAGGTAGGCATCGAGGGCGAGCCATGCAAAATGGAGGTGGACTCCGGGTCCTACCTCTCCATGATAGCGTAGCATGAAATAAAGCGCTTGGTGCCTACCCTCCAAAGGAGGAACCTAGACAGCCAGAGACTCATCATAAAGGACTACCAGGGAAACCGCATCCCAGTAGTCGGAACCAAACACTTCAACATCACATATAAAGGGCACACCGAAAGGCTTCCCCTGACAATCGTCGACCGCGACCGCCCAAGCCTACTGGGACTGCAATGGTTCGCCCCGCTCGGCATCGCAGTCACGGGAGTCGACCACGTCACCGACGACAGCTGGGAGCAGCAACTGGCCCGGGAATTGCAAGAGGTCTTTGACAGAAACATAGGCAAGTACCGAGGGCCCCTTATATCATTCAGCCTAGACCCAAACGTCCCCCCAAAATGCCTGAAACCAAGGCAGGTGCCATTCGCACTTAAACCCAAGATAGACGAGCAAATTGACAAGCTCGTCAAGCAAGGGGTCCTACAGCCCATAGACTATGCCCAGTGGGAGACCCCCATAGTCACCCCGATCAAGCCCGATGGGTCGGTGAGGATCTGTGGGGACTATAAGGCCACCCTAAATGGCGCGCTACAACAAAGCGCCTACCCCGTCCCAGTAGTGCAACACCTACTGCATTCACTGGGAGGGGGCAAGGTTTTCGCCAAGCTTGACTTCGCCCAGGCATACCAACAGTTGCCAGTCGACGAGCAAACAGCAGAAGCGCAAACCATAGTCACCCACCGGGGAGCATTTAAATGCAACCGACTCCAATTCGGAGTCAGCATGGCACCGGGAATATTCCAAAGCCTAATGGAAAGACTATTGCAAGGCATCAAGGGGGTGGTACCTTACTTCGACGACGTCCTAGTGTCGGCAACCAACCAAGCCAAACTAGAGGGTCGCCTAAGGGAGGTCCTAACCAAATTCAAAGAGACCGGGCTCAAAGTCAAGAGGGAGAAATGCCAATTATACACGGAACGGGTAGAATTCCTAGGATACTTCATAGACCGTCACGGCATTCACCCCACAAACCAAAAAATCAAGGCCATCAAAGAAGCACTCACACCCAAGTCGAAGACGGAACTACAGGCATTTCTGAGGCTACTTAACTTTTACAATGTTTTCCTGCCCCAAAAGGCAACGGTGGCGGAGCCCTTGCATAGCCTCCTGGACAAGGCGGCGACCTGGACTTGGGGGAAACGCGAGCAAGCCGCCTTCCAAAGAACAAAGGACCTCCTCACTTCAGACGCCGTCCTTATACAGTATAACAAAACCCTACCTCTGGCCGTCACATGCGACGCATCACCTTTCGGCGTCGGCGCTGTCCTCAGCCATACCCTCCCCGACAGAAAAGAAGTGCCGATCGCGTTCTTTTCAAGGACCCTCACCAAACCAGAGCGGAACAATTGCCAGCTGGACAAAAAGGCTCTGGCTATAGTTGCCGCCGTAAAATGTTTCCACGAGTATCTCTACGGCCGGACTTTCACCATCATAACCGACCACAAGCCGCTACTGGGAATCCTTGCAGGAAACCGGGCCACCCCGAACATTCTGTCTCCCCGAATGACAAGGTGGTCTGAGTTCCTGGCAGCCTACAACTACGGACTCATACACAAACCAGGTAAGACGATCTCCCATGCAGACGCCTTAATCCGCTCGCCGCTACCGGAACCTGACACCGACCCAGCACCCACGACGACCACCCTCAGCATAGAGACTCTACCCAACCTGCCCATAACCGCGTCAGACATTGCCCGAGAGACTAATAAAGACAAACGTCTGGCGCAGGTGTTGCATTGGGTAGAGAAATGGTGGCCGGAAAGGGACAACGACGAGTCCGTCAAAACATTCCGAAACCGCCAAACGGAACTCTCGTTATTAAAAGGGTGCATACTATGGGGGGATAGGGTAGTCATTCCAGAAAAGCTACAAGGGAAGGTTCTGGAACTGCTACACGAAGGGCACCCTGGCATCGTTAGGACTAAAGCCCTGGCCAGAAGTTACGCTTGGTGGCCAGGGATGGACAAACAAATTGAGACCTGGGTAGCAAGGTGCCAACGATGCCAGGAAACTAGGCCAAGCCCACCCACAGCACCCGTCCTAGAGTGGGAAACCCCAAGGGGACCTTGGTCTAGGATTCACATAGACTTCGCTGGGCCCACAAAAGGACACACCTTCCTTATAACAGTAGACGCTTACTCCAACTGTCTGGAGGTAAGCAACATGAAGACAACAACCACGGAAGCCGTGATCAAGGAACTCTGCAAACTCTTTGCAACGCATGGCCTCCCAGACGTCGTCGTTTCCAACAATGGGCCCCAATTCACCTCGCTGGAATTTGAAAAATTCCTAGCGGAAAGGGGCATCCGCCACGCGCTGACAGCACCGGCGCACCCGGCGGCGAACGGTAGGGCGGAACGGATGGTGCAATTCACTAAGAAAACCATCCGGAAAATAGACCACGGGGAGATCCAGGAGAAAATAAACAAACTACTCTTCACCCAACACATAACCCCAAATACCACAATGAATAAGAGCCCAGCCGAACTATTAATGGGGAGGAAATTAAGGTCCCCACTCGACAGGTTACACCCCACGTATAACCCGGAGAAGCCCCCAGACTCAAACAGCAAACACCGAACTTTCGCACCAGGCGACCCCGTATACGCAAGAAACCTGACGGGAGACCCACTATGGATACTGGCCGTCATCACACAAATAACAGGCCCACACTCGTACCGGCTACAAACAGCAGACGAACGAGCGTGGAAACGCCACATCGACCAATTAAGGTCGAGGACTGCCAACCAAGAGACCACCGATGCACAAACAGGCGAAACCAACCCCCACAACACAAACCAAGGGGGGAGGGAATACCCAGGGGACCAAAACCAAAGAAGAATAAACCAGCCATACTTACCGGAAAGCAGCCATCACGACCCCTCGCCAGGAAGAGACAGCCAGGCCAGCTCGACCGATCCGGAAAGACCGAGAGGGAGCGGCGAAACCCGCAGCTCAACCAACCCAGGAGGCCCAGGAGGGAGCTACGGAGAGCGGCCCGGCCCGACCGACCAGCCAGTTCCCACGACGGCATCAGGAGCAACAGAGATCCCGACCGAACCGGCCAAGATCCAACCTACGACTGAGCTGCGCAGGTCCAATAGGCTCAGACAGAGCCCCGCCTACCTACGTGACTACGCGACGTAAGGACTGAAACAAGAGGGGAGGGGTGTTCTGTCCCTAATTAGCATTCTTGAGATCCCCGCGGTTTGATTGGCCTAAGCGCGGGGCACTCTGATTGGTCAGGCGAGCCGCGCCAATTGGCTCGCTAAGAATCTCCCGCGATTGGTCCATTCGAATCGCGGGAGATTCAAAGCGGTGCTATTGGCCGCGGCCGCCAAGGCTGAAAGAGTAAAAGCCGCGAACCTTTTGCGAAGAGCCAGTTCGGTTCCTACTTTAATAAAAGAGCATGATTTGAAGTCACCGACTCCTGGCATCATTTCGCGGACACAACACTGGAACTTTCTATTTTGTATAGATCAAATAGGGTAGATGATCTACTCTTGGAATAAATTTTAAAGTGATTATTTATTCTGTAGTAATTGCTGTAGATTTACTATCTATAAAAAGAAAAAGAACAATTATATTTCTAAGAACCAAAAAGCTGTTAATACCACCGATTACAGAAGAAGCAATAGTGATAAAAATAAATACCTGGCAGAATAGGTAAGTATCTGGAAGTCTTCCTTTATTTCCACTCTATTTTCTTTATTTCCACTTATTTCATTTCCTTTCAGAGCAAATAGGAATGAGAACTGAACTTACTTGATAATGCAGATAGTTTCTATTTTTCCAAAGATAAATGAAACACCTTCCAGGTAGCAATGGACTATAACTTCCATCAGCTGTACTAATAGGAAAAACCAGTTGATTGTTGATTTCTCAACTGAAACAAAGTACTCTTATTTTTACTATTAAGCATGTTCAGAGCAAAATATGAAATACGTGAACCAATAAATTAATAATGAGATTTTATCTAGTTTTGTCCACCACATTTATGATATTAAGGAACACCTTCATTTTCACTGAAAAGCATTATCATTACATTTTCTGCATTAGCTTTTCTTATGGTTTGGCAGACATAATAAATTTCAGATTGTTCATATTATCAGTCCACATCCTGTTTTTCTTTGCAGCCATTTGCCGATATTCAAATTTTGAATGCTTTTCCAAGCTCTAGCAAATCTGGAGATTACTGATTAAAAGTTATAGTTTCTGGGATTTTGTAAGTACATTTTTCTCTTAGGTATCTGTCTTCATTATGTATCTTTCTTCCAAAATAGTCATTCTTTCCCAAAACTCTCTTCTTATAGATTTGCTTATTTGCCAAAAATATCTTGTGGCCCTTGAACTAAGTGGTTGATATTGTAGTTTTTGGCAAAATGCACATTTAATTTCTCCATCTTTTATGTATTTTCCCTCTAATGGATGAGCAGAAATTGATAAGATTTAAGGAAGTCTTCATATACTGGAAAAGATACTGGAAAAGATAATAAAAAAACAGATCTGCCAACATCTATAAACAAGTAAAGTAATAACTAGCAGTCAGCACGGGTTTGTTAAGAACAGATCATGCCAAACCAATCTTATTTCATTCTTCAACACAGTGACAAAATTAATAGACCAGCAAAATACTATGGACATAATATATTTAGATTTCAGCAAAGCATTCAACAAAGTAGACCACAACCTACTTCTTAGTAAGCTAGAGAAAAGTGGAATAGATAGCACCACCACTAGATAGACTCGCAACTGGCTGGCAAACCATACTCAACGAGTAGTCCTTAATGGGTCTAAGTTTGCATGGAGGGAAGTAAGCAGTGGGGTGCCACAAGGTTCTGTTTTAGGCCCAGTACTCTTCAATATCTTCATTAATGACAGATGAGGGAATAGAAGGGGAATTTACCAAATTTGCAGATTATACAAAGCTGGCAGCTTACACCCAAGAAGATAGGCTCAAGATCCAGATGGATTTTGACAGAATGGGCCGTATCTAACAAAATGAAATTCAATATAGAGAAAAGTAAAGTCCTACACTTAGGCAAGAAAAACTAAAAGTACACTATAGACTGGGTGAAACCAAGCTCAATAGCAGTAACTGTGAGAGGGATCTTGGAGTCCTAGTGGACAACCAACTAAATATGAGCCAGCAATGTGCAGCCAAAAAAGCTAATGCAATCCTAAATTGTATTAACAGAGGGATACAATCAAGTGAGGTACTAATACCACTCTATAAAGCCTTTGTAAGACCACACCTAGAGTACTGCATCCAGTTTTGTTTACCACATTATAAAAAAAGATGTTGAGACTCTAGAAAAAGTACAAAGAAGAGCAACCAGGATGATTAGGGGACTGGAGGCTAAAACATACAATGAACGGTTGCAGGAACTGGCCTTGGCTAGTCTAGTAAAGAGAAGGACCCAGATGATAGAGGTCTTCCAATATTTGAGGAGCTGCCACTGAGAGGAAGGGGTCAAGCTATTTTCTAAAGCTCCTGTAGACCAGGCAAGGAATAATGGATGGAAACTGAACAAGGAGAGATTTAACTTGGAAATAAGGAGAAACTTTCTGACAGTGAGAACAATCAACCAATGGAACAACCTGCCCTTGAAAGTTGTGGGAGCGCCATCACTTGAAACTTTCAAGAAGAAATTGGACTAACATTTGTCAGAAATGGTGGGGGGTTGGACTAGATGACCTATAAGATCCCTTCCAACTCTGATTATCTGTTATCTGTTAGATAATGATTAAACTTGATTAAGATAAATCTGCTACATGATAATAACTCCTATTTCATTCAATACTGACCAGTTTAGCAATATATTGAATTACTACCATTCGCAGCCAATTCTGTTTATAATTTAGGCTTCATAAAAAAGATTAATTTAATAACAAGGAGAAAAGTGGGATTTGACTTCCTTCTGGCATACAACTATTGCTCCAATATCACTCCAAGTTAAATTGATAGGAAAGTATAATTTACAATGGAATTTGTAGATGTGAGTTCAGCATCCTATGTTTAACTTTGAGAGATGAGATGAGCTGGCAGACTAGATAGATAGATGATAGATAGATAGATAGATTTAGATTTCAGCAAGGCATTTGACAAAATCAATCACAAGTTATTTCTTAGTAAGCTAGAAAAAAGTGGAATAGATAGCACCACCACTAGATGGACTCACAACTGGCTGACAAACCATACTCAACAAGTAGTTCTTAATAGATCTAAGTCTACACAGAGGGAAGTAAGCAGTGGGGTGCTACAAGGTTCTGTCTTAGGCCCAGTACTCTTCAATATCTTCATTAATGACAGATGAGGGAATAGAAGGGAAACTTACCAAATTTGCAGATGATACTAAGCTGGCAGCTAACATCCAAGAAGATAGGCTCAAGATCCAGATGAATCTTGACAGACTGGGCCATATCTAACAAAATGAAATTCAATATAGAGAAAAGTAAAGTCCTACACTTAGGCAAGGTTCCTTCCAATTCTGATTATCTGTTATCTATTATATGTTGAGTTAATATTTTTATCACTCCATTTTGATAGAGGTAGTTCTCAACTTACAACCACAATTGAGCCCAAAATTAATGTTGCTAAGTGAGACATTTCTTAACAGAGATTTGCCTCATTTTATGACCTTCTCTCCCACTGTTGCGAAGTGAATCACCGCGATTATTAAGTTAGTAACACACTTCTTAAGTTTGAGTTAGCTTGTCAGAAGGATTGCAAAATGTGATCACATGATTCCAGGACACTGCAACTGTCATAAATATGAATCAGTTGTCAAACGGCTGAGTTCTGATCATGTAACCATGGGGATGCTGCTACAGTTGTAGGTATGGCAAACAGTCGTGAGTTCCTTTTTCAATGCAGTTGTAACTGAACAGTCATTAAATGAACTGTTGTAAGTTGAGGACTACTTGTACTGACTGCTTCTAGCACATACTCTTTCATGTGAAATGGGCATTTTTGATATTAATTTTATCCAACTCTAATTTTTGCTTATTTTCATTTTTACCCCTTGGATAAAAAAATACTATGATTCATTAAATGCAATATTTATAAGATATTTGTAACATTTTAACAATACAGAAGCTCAAAAGCCAACTCTCATAAAAGACAGAGATTACTACTAATAGCTCCAAAAAGAGGATTTGTTATTAGATGCATACAGGTAGAATAAACTTTACATTTAGGCTTCATGGCCACAGATGCTTTATGTAAATGCTTTGCATAGATTTGGGAGTGGATTCCAAATTTAGATTTGCATTACAATTGAGATCTCATTAATCAAGGAGTTATTGATTCATCAAATCAATAAATCAGATGGATCTGATTTATTTTTCATAATCCAAGCATCTTACTATTAATATTAGCCAAAAAGCAATAATATAGTATGGTGCTAGATTTTATCAAGTGGGTCATTTATACTGCATTAAATAGGATTCTCTTCAAACCTTAGATATGTGGAAAAGTCAAATGGATAGTATTTTATTTCACAGGCAAATAGTTAAAGCACTCTTGTGGGGAAGATGCTCAAAGTACTACAAAATGATTACATCATGGGTGGTTTCTAAAGGAAAGAGGAGTTTAATTTCTTGTCATTGCATGGAAAAGTCATTGTCTGCTCAGAAAATTGCCTCCATTTAAAAATGACAGAAAATATCGCACAAGATAAAATGGAGGGCTAGTATGACCATCTAGATGAGTCTGTTTTAATATCTGAAGTGTTGATGGATGAATATAATGTGATTAGTATTCAACTCTGATATGTGTTCATTTAAATCAAGGGGGGGGGGGATTCAAGCACATGGTCCACTTGGTATTTGTAATTGTGCTTTTAGGGAAATGACAGAAAACAAGAACTGACTTTGATATAGTTTACATATAGACTTAATCACATTTTCCCTCTGTATTAAATAAGTCTTTTCTTCTGATAAATTCAAAACAGTATTTTGGAGGCATCATTTGGAAAGTGTCAGGGAATTGCACAACAGGTGTCCAAATGAAGTCAGAGACACTGACACCAATTTATAGATTTATATAAATAAATATATTTTACATCTATATATACACCAAACAAGATACTCAGGCAAACAAAAGCATCATGAGGTAAATCAACACAGCAGGAACATCATGAGGTAAATTACAGAGCATAGACAGGAAAAAAGGCGGGAATAAAGGGAAACTCCCCCTCTACTCCCACAGCAACCAATCACAGCACACATTGCCTCGTGCAGGAGCCAACAATCTATAACTAATCAACCACAACTGTGTGTTCTGGCTCACTGCACAATATCTTTACAGAAGGGCTCATGGGGAAGCAGGAGGGGTGGAGGTTGCTGTACAACTAAGACATTATAGATTGGGTTGTGAGCTTGTTGCCTAAAGCAGTATTTTAAATGAAGAATGTATTTATATTAATAGTAAAGGTTTACCAAATTGGTGATGGCTATCTGTAGTACCTATTTTGATAGTTTATAAAGGAGTTCTATTTGGCACATCACATTTGCCTTATGTAGTTTTTGGTATCTGCTTTAGGATACTTAATTTAGACAATTTATTAACATTTTGAGCATCCTCATCTTTAAGAATGTATTATTCTTCTACATAGAGTTTTGTTCCCCTTCTTATCTCTTTTTCTTCTTCCTAATCTATTTCTACATTGTTCCTCCTTCCCTCTCCCATCATTTTAAGCTCTTTTTTTCTCATAAAGAATAATTTAGTTAATCACATGAGTACCAGGAAAAATTTTTATACCAAAATACATTGTGTACCAAATGTGATGAGTTGCAAAGCAATTGAGCACCAAGGTACCAATGTAGTTGGGAAATAGGAAAACTATTTCTATTATGGATTATTATATTTCTATTCTATTACTGGAGAAGCTGTGATGGCGCAGTAGTTAGAATGCAGTACTGCAGACTGCTTTGGCTGCCTGCAATTTGGCAGATCAAATCTCATCAGGTTCAAGATTGACTCCATCCTTCTGAGGTCGGTCAAATGAGGACCTAGATTGTTGGGGGCAATACGCTGACTCTGTAAACTGTTTAGAGAGGACTTTAAAGCACTGTGAAGTGGTATATAAGTTTAAGTGCTATTGCTATTAAGAAAAAAATGGATTCTTAAAAAAAAACATATTTTAGTTATAAAGGCCAGAAAGGAATAGATTGGCAAGAAGAAAGAGGCATAAAAGTTTGTACTCTAATTTGTACTAAATATAGATTAGGTTATAGTTAATAAATTGCCCATCCTGCCAAACAGAATATAAACAGCAGGACCTTGTACATAGTATATTTGTTTTTATGAAGTGTTTATGATTTGTTTTTATGTTTCCATATCTATCTAACCATCCATCCATCCATCCATCTATCTATGATCACAAAGAATCTATCTCTTCACGTTGCTGTAAAACAGCAATACTTTCAAAAATGTTTTGGGGAAAAACATTAAGTTCTTCTGAATGCACCTGGTTGGGATATAAAAAAACAGGATATAATTTTTGGTGTAGATGAGACAGTGCAAACTATTCAATGTCTAATTATAACAGGGCCAATAACTATGCCTTAGTGCAGATAATTAAGAAAATGTAGGCACTATGACATTACATTGGTAAAAAAATTGCAAAAATATTAAGAATCTTTGCATTTTCCGATTAAACTTGTACATCACAACAACCTTCATTTTTTATTAAACTGTTATTTAAGAGGTTTTGTTTTCATTTTTATTATTCAGCAATGTAATTACTAGTATCAGTCTGATCTATCAGTTGGAAGATGACTTTATTTAAGATTATTAAATTGTGAGTTAAAATGGATTCTTTATCAGCAGGATCCAATGATCATCTTAAAAGGTAATTGTAATACAGCAAATGCAGGAGTGATTCAAGTCAAATACTGTTTAATGAAATGCCAAGTTTCATTTAATTCTCAATTTAAAAATAATAATAAATATAGGTTCTTTGCGAAAAAAAAGAATGAAATCTTTATGTTATTTAATAAAACCTATGAAACACAGAAAAGAATCATGCATTTCTGCTATTTGAATACTTAAAATATTTTTTCATCCACATACAACCTTATAGTGGAGATGTTTTATGAAAACGAGCATAATATTTGTAGCTCTATAACAGGTTATTGGTCAGGAAATGTTCATTCAAATGTAATATTTTATTACAAGAAATAAAGCAAACTCAATTTTAATATGACAATTAGACAAATCATTACATTTAAATGTACAGTTTTCTATTTTCCCATTGTATGTGTTGGATATTTGTTTAATAAAGTCCTCAAAGAATGTTTTAAAAGTTGGCTGTTAGATTTCTTCTGCTGGTGATATAAGAAATTCAAGTTATAAGTTAATAAGGCTTTGAGTAAAGATGGTATGTTAATTAAAGATGTAAATGTGATTATTTATACTCTCAGAATATGAAATTTGACATTTAATGAAGAACTTTCAGCTTATAAAGAGAATTATTTAATATAGATGGAAAGAAATCTGCCAATATTGAATAACTGATTCTCTTTATCGATTTCTGAAATCTGCTTATAATTGAAAAATGAGAAGCTGGTCACCTTCTTTTGGTCACCGTCTTTTTCTTTCATCTGTTTTTTTTAGCTTGTTTTAACCACTGCATGTATATTCTTTATTGCCTGCCATTAACATGTAATTCATTTGCTTGCTTAGTTAGGCCTCATTAATGCAATATGAACTTTAAAATATAGGTTTTGGATTTCTAAAAAAAAAAAAGAGAGAATTCATGAGATAGCATAATCCATTAATTGAAAGATATAGTAAAGTCAATTGCACAAATTCTTTACCAACCTATTTATTTTCATAAATATTAATTTAAGCATATTTTTGTTTGGATTTAATTCTGTTTCTCAAAATATTTTCCAAATGACTTGATACACAGCTATGCTCTGCTTTTTTCTTATATATTTAATATGTAACTTCATTTTGAATAAAATATGATAAATCCATCTCTCTCTCACACACACACAAACACACATCAACACACTGACAGAGATGTGCGGAGAAATACTTGGGAAGAATGGGGAAGAGGAAGACACTTCCTGATTATCCATTTAATTGTCTTCTGGCTAAATACCAGAAGGAAAGTATTTTCCTTCCTTTTCTTCCATGAGGAAGACAAAAAATATTGATGTTTCTTAGGGTTCAGCATTTGTTTTTGAAGGCACCTGAAATGCTCTCAAATCCTTGTCCAAACTTAGGTCATTACTTGCATATACTTATTGAGTAGTGGTCCATTAACTGATTATTCATTCTATTTTTTTTTTATTATGGTCTTTTTCTTAGCTATCGTACATGAAAAAAATATATCAGACCAATGTGTGATCAAGTACAAAGTCCTACTTGGCAGAAAAATGGCCAAATCTGCCTAAACTATACTTCTGGGATGTCACAAGATACCAACAGTGGGATAGAAGTATCTAGAATGCCTTCCAACACTCTTAGCACTATTCCTGATAGTTATATTATCTCTTCCCCCTAAAGCCATTGATGCTACTGGACACTGGGACTGAGATATATGGACTGAGCTGTCAAGGTAACTCATTTTGAATCTATTTCTGCTGTGTAGTAAATCTAAGGTCAAGATATTTATGACTATGCCTTGAATCTGTCCATCATTCCAGAATCAGAACAAAGAAACTAGACTGTCTCACCATGAACTGTTGGCCCCTAAAAGTATACAATTAAAAAAAAATACTTCCTTTACTTACAGGGGTAAAGGCAATTGATTATTAATCATGGTAGTGAAATGTAAATTCTACATTTAATTATATTTTTGCAGGCTTTCATTGCCAGATTATGGGGTTAAATGACATGGATAGTGATTGGTATTATATATTAGGCAGTTTCTCTGAGCATCACAGAGAAACATTAATTAGCCTGTTGGATCTGATCAAGGTTTTAAATTCACAAAACAGAAGCAATTCTTTATTTTGAAAACCTTCAAAGGAAATTGTAATGGAAAGATAAAAGCAAATTGCTTCAACAGTCACCACTGCCTATATTTATGATAGACCAAAGGAACATTTATACTGTATATCACATATTGGAGTATGGTATAAAATAATACTAAGAATAAAATATTGGGAAGTTTGCAACAATATCCAGTTCAACAGCTGGATTAAATGTGAAAGCATCAATGTATCATAGCCTGAAAATGTCATCATACTGAAAATTCCATCAAATATCATACCTCTTTCTGCTAAACATGTTTGTGTGTGTGTGTGTGTGTGTGTGTTTCTAATTTATCTTTTGTGATTATCTGAGTAGAGTTATTGTTATGCTGTATTTTAATCTACCCAATAATTGGAGTTCTCTGAGTAGATTACAAATATATTTGAAAATTGGTAAGACATTTAGCCATATGTAGCATGTGTTTTCTCAATGGGAAAGTCTCCCCTCCCCCTTTGTGCATTCTGCTCCCTCTAATATATATATATATATATTTTAAAAAACAAATTTTATTAATTTTTTACAGAAAACACAATACACAAACATACAAAACACAAAACATAAACAAAACTAAAAGATCTTTTCTGAAGTTTGTCTGATCCCGGGTTAAAACTCTTCTCACAGACACAAATTCAAACATCATATTCACTTTGTATATCCTTCCATATCTTATTATCATTTTCATTTTTTTTTATATATATATAAACCATTTTTATCAATTTTATAAAAACAATGCACAAAAAATCAAGGCATAACAGCTTATAAATTCTTTTCTAGGAAAAAATAATAATAAAAAACCAATAGAACATAACAATTCCAAATTATAGTATCAATACTTTATCTATTTAACTTCATATCTTATCCCTACTTCTCCTTTTCATCCAAATTATTTCTTGTTAATTAAAATTTTATTGCCTTTTATCAATATACAAAATCCAAAAAAAAAATAACAAAACCTTTATATATCTTTTCATATCTTATTACCATTTTCAAGAACATTCTTTGTCTGTTCTATTTCCAATTATCCATTCATCTTTTTTCTTTTACTATACTTCTCCTATACACCAATTGGGGTAACGTCTATAACTCATTGCCCTAACTTAAGAGTACTTCGTATAACAATTTTTCTTGAGATTCTGTTTAAAAGATTCTAAAATTACATAATAAATTTTATACTCTAAACACACATATAAAAACACAATCTTATGTACCCTCCAGAATCCCTCTTTTATCCTAAATTAAATTCACCCATTGTCTCTAAATAAACTTTTTTTCTTTAGATCTTGCTTCCCCCCATTGAGGCTTCTCCTCCCCCCCTTTCTCTCTTGCTTATTCTTCTCCTTGCCCTTTTTACCCCTTTGTTTTTCCTCCTCCCTTTTCTTACTCCTTTTCCTTTGCTTTCTAACCTTGCCTCCACCTTTTCGCTCATTTTTCTCTTCTTTGGTTGTTTTTATAATTCTTAAAATCCTCTTTTTCTTATCCTTTTTCTCCTCCTCTCCGGAAAGGACCCATTGTTCATCAAAGATGGCTTCTTCTTCCTCTTCTTCCTTGTCCCAGTCCTTCTGCTGCGTAATCAACTTTTCATAAGTACATAACGCCATTTCTAAAAATTGAAACAAAGCGCCCAAAGTATCTTCCTTTTTATATTTTTGATATTCAGCCTTTAGTTCATCCACAAGCGATGCCATTATGAAAAGAGAAACTTTTCCCAAAACAACCACAAGTATTTTTAATCAAAAACAATTCAAAAAAAAATTCCAGAAGTTAATACTTTTCTTCCTTCTTCTCTTTCTCTTTCTGGGGCTAATGTTTAATCAAAGAGGTCCAATTACCGTATATCTTTCTTTGGGATTCTAGGCAATCTCCTCCTTTTTCAGCTTCTGCTCCAATTTTTTCTCCTCTCCCTTCCCACTTGCGATATCGATTTTAAATAATCAAAAATCCATACCTCCAACAAGGGTTTTCCAATTTCTTAAATTTTTCAATGTCCAAAAATCCTTTTGTCCCTTAGCTTCAACTCTCAAAACAATTCACTTTCAATGTCCAATATATCCAAACATTTCTGCTGTTTCCATGGGGTGGGAGAGTGAAGAAAAAAAAAAAAAAAGTTCCCTTTAACAGCTTCTCTGCCGCTTTCGCTCTTCTTAGGGATATAATGTATCCTCCAGCAATTCAAACAGCTCAGTTCCAGGCAATTTAAAGGATGTTACTTGACCCGGCTCAGACATCACTTTCACTCTTCTCCTCCAGCACAATCTTACCCGGTTGCTGGCTTCTTCGTGGCGGCCATTGCTGACCGCCGCTCCACCGCCTTGGGAAAAAGGGGTTTTTCCGGCAAAGGGGGGGGGGTCTGCGACACCCCCACCCCCCTATCCGACTCCCCTCTCTCTTCAGCTGTCCCTACAGGGCAGCCATATCCCCCTGACCCATCTGGATCGGGGGTACCTCGACGGCTAGCACAGCAGGAATCGCGAGCTGTCGCGAATTCCTGCTGCCCCGAAGCCACGCGAAACTGGAAGGTGCTCCCTGTAATATTTTGAAAATGACCCACATGATTCAAAAACACTGGAAATAAGGAATAAAAATCACTGCCCAAGTTCAAGTTGTAATAGGTTCTACATCACAAAATTCCTTCATCACAAAATTTCATCTTATAAAAGTAGAGAAGAAAAACTCCCTGACTTTCATGGTCTGACTCTTTCTCTCAACCTGCAACTCAACTAAAAATGGATCAGAGCCTTGTTTAGTTATTCCTTCTTACTTCCACTCTACTAAAGAGGAGCCATGAGACCAAGCAAGAAGCTGACTTAATAGGCAACTGAAGTTCAGGAACCAGAGGAAGGAATGATCTCATAAGCTTAGCTCTGAAAGAGATACAAAAGCATGCATTGCAATCACATAGAATAGCACAGTTTTGTGCGCTCTATCGTGACACATAAAAGACATACTACAAGTAAGTAACTTGGAAAGCCTTTCTAAAAAGATAAATTGTATTTAAAATATTAATATAACTGTTAGCCCTTTCATGTAATCCAGGCAAAATTCACAACTATCTCTACCTTTATTGAAAGGTAGCAAAAACAGAATCTTGCAGGTCTGAAAATACTCCCCCCTTTCTTCACTTTTACTCTTTCCAAAACTAGGTATGTCCCCTTTTGTCACCCCCTCCTACTTCAAACTGGAATTTAGTTTATTGAAGCATTATCTAGGTTATGACTTTTTCTCCTGTTTCCAAGTTCATCACTTCATACCATTGCAATTATATACTAACCCCTAAATTCAGCTTACTAACATAATGGCATTGGCCCTCTCGGTTTCTGGCAAATAGATGGGGAAGAAATGGAGGTAGTGACAGATTTTATTTTCCTGGGCTCCAAGATCTCCACAGATGGGCACTACAGCCATGAAATTAAAAGACACTTGCTCCTGGGGTGGAAAGCCATGGCAAATCTAGACAGCATATTAAAAAGCAAAAACCTTACCCTGCCAACAAAAGTGTGTATAATCAAGACTATGATTTTTCCAGTTGCAATGTATGGCTGTGAAAATAGGACCATAAGGAAGGCTGAGCTCCAAAGAATTGAGGCCTTTGAACTATGGTGCTAGAGAAGACTCCTGTGACTCCTTGGACTGCAAGGCAATAAAACCAGTCAGTCCTGGAGGAGATCAACCCAGATTGCTCTTTAGAAGGCCAGATCCTGAAGATGAAACTCAAATACTTTGGTCATCTAATGAGAAGGAAGGATTCACTGGAGAAGAGCCTTATGCTGGGAATGATTGAGGGCAAAAGAAGAAGGGGACAACAGAATGATGTGGCTGGATGGAGTCAGTGTGAGATTAAATGGACTCTGGGGAATTGTAGAAAACAGAAAGGCCTGGAGGAATGTTGTCCATGGGGTTGCAATGGGTCAGACATGACTTCGCAACTAACAACAACAACAACATTCAGCTTATCATTATACTATTCTTGCATTCAAAGAACACATAATGCTAATATGCCCAAACATACTCTAATTATCTATTACTCTAACTATCCTATCTATTCACCCCAAGTTTAACTTACCGTATATACTCGAGTATAAGTCGACCCGAATATAAGCCGAGGCACCCAATTTTACCACAAAAAACTGGGAAAACTTATTGACTCGAGTATAAGTCGAGGGTGGGAAATGCAGCAGCTACTGGTAAATTTCAAAAATAAAAATAGATACCAATAAAATTACATTAATTGAGGCATCAGTAGGTTAAATGTTTTTGAATATTTATTTCAAAGAAAAACAGTAAACTAGCTCTGTAAGTGGAAAAGAGAGCCAACAAAACCAATATGGTATCAACAATAACTTTAAAAGTACAAAAACCTTAGCTCAATCAGCAACCAAGCTAAAACACAAGAGTTAAAATCCTTCAAAACTGGATTCCTCATCATCATCTGTATGTCCAAACAGAGTCACTCTCTCCCTTGCAAGAAAAAAGCATGTGTATGTGCTGCATGTACATCCTGTTTTGGAGAGCCACCATCTCTTTCACAGCTCTCCCTCATGCCTCCATTGCATGTGCACACATGCCATGGCTCAGTAGTAGATCAACATACAGATGTCACACTAGGTTCCCTCCTCAAAAGGAACATCCAACCTTTCTTGAGAAGTACAAACTTCATCTGTTCAGGATTGTGGTGACAAAGGTGAAGGAGGATGGGGCTGAGAGAAGGGAAGGGAAGAAAAGATCATTGTCAGGGAGAAAGACAGGGAGAAACACCTGGAAGTGTGAGCCCTCGAGTTTCCTTAGGGAAGACCAGACAACAAGGGGAGAGGAGAGGAGGAGGAGGAGGAGGAGGAGAACTAAAAAAAAAAGAGTGGGAAGCCAACTCACGCGTGCCATCAAAGCCAGGGGGAAGCGGGGCTTTCTCCACCTGCTGCTGCCAGAGGAGTGCGGGGGGGGAGTGCGGGGAAAGGGGGTTCGTGCCGAGGCTCTGCAAGCGATTACCAGATTTGCAGCTCCGTTTGTTGGCGAAGCTGGAAGTACGCCCGTTAATGGGGAAGGAGAGCCCGCAGCTCCGAAAGTCTTTTCAGCATTGGGGACTGAAGAGGAGAGCCGCAAACGCCGCGCTCCCCAGGAAAGGGCGGCCCTCTTCCACTCGGCGGCTCCCGCCACGACTCAGCCAGGCACTTTGTCTCACTGCCCCCGGAGCGCATGCGCTCTTCGCTGCTAGGGTAGGGGGTGGAGGAGGCTGCCTGAGCCTGGCGGTTTGTTGGCAAATCTGGAAGCGCGCCCGTTAATAGGGAAGGAGAGCCCACAGCTCCGAAAGTCTTTTCAGCATTGGGGACTGAAGAGGAGAGCCGCAAATGCCGCGCTCCCCAGGAAAGGGCGGCCCTCTTCCACTCGGCAGCTCCCGCCACGGCGCAGCCAGGCACTTTGTCTCGCTGCCCCCGGAGCGCATGCGCTCTTCGCTGCTAGGGTAGGGGGTGGAGGAGGCTGCCTGAGTCTGGCGGTTTGTTGGCGAAGCTGGAAACGCGCAACGCAGGAGCTCGCGGGGGCCCCGGGCGCCCATTAATGGGGAAGGAGAGCCCGCTTGGGGTCGCCTGTGTGGCCCTCAGTGGGTAGACAGCTGTGGCAGCGATGCTGCCCTGGAGGCGCGATCGGTTGCAGCCACGCCAGCGCAGGCCAGGCATGGTGCCGTAGCGGCTGACTCGAGTATAAGCCGAGGGCAGTTTTTTCAGCACAAAAAATGGGCTGAAAAACTCGGCTTATACTCAAGTATATATGGTAATCTAATAAGATGTAAAAATTCAGTTATTGTGTTGCCATTGTTCCTTGATCGAATGTGAAGCCAAGGGATCTGGATTTTATTAAATCCAAATGATTAATTCTTCACATTTCCACGCAGGAAATTCCATATTTTTCAGTTTGCTTTCTACTACCCACTTCCTCTGTTAAACAAACAAATTTTCTTATTCCAAACCTTGTGAAGCAGAACAAATTTTCTTTAAAAAGTTATGTCAGATTTCAGAAAAATAATACGAAAGAGACAATCTGGAACTTTTAGATATTTTGTGTTTATGAATAGACAGATCACATCTAATACAAGAGTGTCATGATATACTCTGAGGATATGGCTTGCATTGCTCTGTCATAGCAATAAAACAAAGAAATTTCAAAGTCATTGTAGAAAGGAAACAGTTCAGGATGTATTTATTTGACTATTTAACCTCAAAGAGAAGACTTGCTGTGCAAGATACATACTGTAAAAGCAAGAATAGAAGGAACTTATTCCTGGAAGTGTGGTATTCTTTAGTGAAACTATATCAAGCTGTTATTGTTTAGCTACCTAGTTTTAATTTACAAAACAATAGGTGAAATGCTGTTGTTTAATTCTACTCATGTTTGGTGGTAAATTCATTCAATGGGACTGTTTGGTAAATCAGTGCTTCTGCACACTTAAACTAAGCCATTGTTAATATCAGATGAATATTGTCTGTGACTATACCAAATGCAATAGCCTACCCCTAATTTAATATATTTCCTGCCACATGCCACTTTGATTATGAGTATTCCATAATGTTTTGTTTTCACTGTATGTCACCAGTGATATTTGTATTACAGACAACCATATCACTCTTGTCATATGTTGTAAAGCATTACATAAACTGAGCCTGATTAAGAATCTGTATGTATTTTTAAAAGATGAATGAGAAGCAAAACAAATTGCATTTTCTAATTAGTTCAAAATTATGTTCCATTCTCTCTCACACACAGAGACATACAGACACACACACAGAGACACACACACACACAGAGAGAGAGATTATTAAATTGATATAAGAGTAAATTGAAGTGGATGTGAAAGACCAACACAAGCTTTTTATTTCTTGCCTTTGTTTGTGTCATTTTTTTCTCACAGGAAGAATTCTTGATAGTGGCAAATATATTCTAGAACATTGCTTAATTAAAATAATTACTGATAAGATTTCAGTATGGTCCTGAACAGAGGGTAGATTTTGCAGAGCTCTGAAGTGAAACAATAATTGCCCAATCTAAAGCAAACTTCTGATAAATTGTTCTAACTGACAGGAACTTTCTCCTTAGTTCTAGGTTGGTTATCTCCTTGATTAGTTTCCATCCATTTCTTCTTCTCCTACCTTCAAGTACTTTGGAAAATTGGTTGACCCATTCTTCTTTATGGCAACTTCTTGGATATTGGAGCACTGTTATCATGTCACCTCTAGTCCTTCTTTTCGTTAAACTAGATATACCCAATTCCTGCAACCATTCACCTTTCTTTGTGTGTTTTAGCCTCCAGACCCCTAATTTCCTTTGTTGCTCTTTGCACTCTTTCTAGCATTTCAATCTCTTTTTTACATCATGTTGATCAAAACAGGATACAATATTCCAAGTGTGGTCTTACCAGGACATTATAAACTGGTATTAACATTTCATCAAATTTATTCAAATTGAATGTAAAACACCAACATTTTGTGTGTCAATGAATAAAGGAAAGAAATGCATGGGGAAACAAGTCTAAACAGAACAGAGGGAACATCAAATGGAAACCAAAATTCAGATGACCTTTTAGAGCTTTTAAAGGACAGACCAATCTGCCTGACATCAATACCTGGGAAGATTCTGGAAAAGATAATTAAGCAGTGCATTTGTCAGCATATAAAAATAAATGAGAAAAATTATTAGAAGTCAGCATGGGTTTGTCAAAACAGGTCAAACCCATGGGTTTGTCAAAACAGGTCAAAAACTTATTGTCTTCTTTGATAGAGAAGTGGATAAGGGAAGTGCTATGAACATAGTTTACTTAGACTTCAATAAGGCATTTGACAAAATAGACCACAGTCTATTTCTTAGTAAAGTAGAACAATGTGGGCTAGACAGTATCATCATGAGATGGATACTCAACTGGCTAATCAACTGCATCAGTGGGTAGTCATTAATGGAACTACATCAGGGATGGGCAAACTACGGTCTGCGGGCCACATCTGGCCCGTTGGTCTTTTTTACCTGGCCCGCCGAAGATTGGTCTGTATGTAACCGTGGCCACTTTTCGGCTGCTTTCAGACTCGTCGAAAGGAGGCAGTTGAGGTGGAGGGTGGGCGGCGGAGAGCGAGCAATGCGCCTGGTGGGCTTGTCAGGCGGAGCAGGAAACGGGGGCAGGAGCCCATCGGAGCGAAGAGAGATGAAACCTGTGGAGGTCTCGCCACAGTCCCTTCTCAGGGAGAGAAGCCGCCGAGCCAGGAGGAGCATGGGATGCTGCCAGCTCGCCTCCCCGCCCCTCCGTCGTGACTGCGAGAGAAGGAGCCCTGAGCACTGCTTTCGCAGCTACCACTGATGGAGCCCAGCTTGATGTCACCTGAGCTGTGTTTGATTTGGAAGGGGGCATGGGAGGCAGCACCAAAGGAGCACTCTGGGGTTCAGCCAACTGCCCACTGAGCACCTCTGGGATCCCCACCAAGGCCGGCAGACCTTGGGGCTGCGCTCCGGAACCCAGCGCCACGGGACAGTGAAGCCGAGCGGCGGAAGGAGGCGTATTCGGAGCTGCAGGGGCCAGCTCAGATCTCTCGGTCCTGGGGAATCCCCCTCCACTGAGGCACCTGAGCCCCGAGCAATTTTCCAAAGCCAGCAGTGAGGAGCATGAGAAGCGCAATGGGGCCACGGGAAGAGCTGTGCCCCAAGGAGCAACTGGCGGCCAGAGCAGCCAGGACGGGCAGTGGCGGCGAGGGCCCGACCTGCACGGTGGGGGCCTGGAGCAGTTTTCTCCCAAGCCCAGCTTCGGAGCAGCCCACCATGCGCTCTTGGGCATCTGGCTCGCTGCGCCTTGGGCGCGCCTTTACCTCGCCTCTCGGCCAGCAGCAACAGCAGAGTCTCTATCACTGCCTCCTTCCTCCCCTAACGCCCGCTGTTGTGATACATATTCCCGTAGACCCGAGCACCAGCAGGCGCTTCACACCTCCCTCCACTTCCTCTGCGGTAAGATGGGAGAGAACAGCGGCGCCCTCAGCGTGCCGGTCCCGGGACCTCACAGCAGGACCGAGGCACGCTCGGTGGTGGACGTCTGGCCGATCATCCAGGAGAACTGGTGAGGACCAACAGCCCCAACTTCTTGTGCTCGGTGTTGCCTTCCCACTGGAGATACAACAAGACCCTCCCCGTGGCCTTCAAGGTAAGCCGGGATGGGAGGCTGGGTGGAGCGGGCAGGTCCTGGGAGAGACGCGCAGATGTTTCCTGCCAAGCGGACTTCCCAAGCGCCCGGGAGGACTCACGGTTTAATGGCAAAAGCAGTGGCGGGATGGGCGCTGGGCAGGTGGGGGGAAAGGCAGGTGAAAGCCCCCCACACACACACCTTGGCAAGCAGTTTGCAGGGTTAGCCAGCAGTTTCTCGCAAGAGACTGAAGGCCGGTCTGCTCCCCCCAATTAGACGTTGGGTCAAGAGGGAGGGTCAGCCCTGCTACTAATTGGTGGTTCACAGTTTATCCGTGGGCACCGGAGGAGTTATGTTTTGGGGGGTGGGCATTTATTTATTTCTTATCTTATAAGTGGCCAACTTGTGTAAGCTGAGGGGGTACATTCATACATACATACATACATACATACATACATACATACATACACGCACACGCACACACACACACACAGTCATTTATTCGTAGGGGAAGAATCTGTCTATCTGTCTGTCTGTCTGTCTGTCTGTCTGTCTGTCTGTCTATCTATCTATCTATGTTGTGCGAATTTAACTATGACGCCAAACTTGAGTTTTGGAGGGTGTCTCGGAGAAAAAAATAGTTATTTTTCCTTCCCCGAGTATGCGTCTCTCCCGCTTAAAAAACAAAACTCTTTCCTCCCCTCGCTTTGAAAAGAGGAACTGTTAACAAATGCAGTTTTTTATATGTATCATATCTTGTGCTGACCCGGCCTGTCTGTCAAATTTTAAAAGTCAATGCAGCCCCCGAGCCAAAAAGTTTGCCCACCCCTGAACTACATCTATACAAAGGAAGGAAGCATACAGTCAGGTACCTCAGAGATCTGTCTTAGGTCCAGTACTCTTTAGCATCTTCATAAATTATTTAGATGAGGGAGTAGAATGAGTGCTCCTGTCAACTCTCAAAATGACTCTAGCTCCATCATTGGAGGTTTTCAAGAAAAAATTGGATAACTATTTGGACCAAGTGGTACATGGACAACAGGAAACCTCCAAGGGACCTTCCAACCTCATTATTATATGTTCTATGTTGTGTAATAATAATGAAGTAAAATAAAGCATATCAAAAAAGCATTCCTAGTTAAGATATAAAGACTTTGGGCTGGTAATCTATAGTTTATTGACATAGAATGAATTTGATGCTCATATTTTGTCCCCATGAACTAAGATAAATACAATAAAGTAAACCTGGTTTCTTTGAATCACAGTTTTCTATTACACCCAGCTTAGAAAACTGCATTAACTCTTACCTCCTAATCAGGATATGCCACTATGTCAAAATATGATACAACCATAATTAACATTTTAGATTACAAACTGGCATTTTGAGTTTTTTTATCAGTTTGCACAACATGCTTAGGCTATGCTTTGTGGTAGGAGCTATCAAAAAGTGGCAGCATCCAGGCCAAAAAAAAAAAAGTGACTGAGGTCAAATCAATTTTATTTAATGTAACTTATATTTGAATCAGTAATTAAATATAATTGATAAATTAGTCTCCAATATTTGTTTTGCAAGTAAACTGGGAATAATTTTCTTGGGATATTATCAAATTACAGTTTTGGGGGAAGTTCTGAATCAATTAGTAGGCGATATACATAGTTCCTAGGGGTTAAATGAATCCTTGAGTCTCCATGTTTTGCTCTTCTGTCATAAACCATGGAAGACTTGCTTATTTTCACTGTACTATCTATTCACTTGATATGCTTCAGAACTGTGACTACTGTTGACCTTTTGAGAATACATTTATGCCTTAATTTAGAATAAATTTCAATTTCAAAAACATCAAGAACCTCATAATTAATTATAAAAATATCTCCAGCTTTCCACTTTTTTGTAAGCTTTTATTTTTTGCAGTTAGTTTTATTCAGTTTTAACATTTACTTCTTGTTTTTAAGCCAGCTGCATGTTCTTTAATAGCATGAGCCCCATAGTCTTATTAGAATTGAAATATGCTGTTCTGGGTATAACCAATTGAGATCCCTTGGCAAAAATGGTACAGCTGAAATCATGAGACAATTGTTTAGCTAGCCTCTCAAAGACAGACTTTGCTTCAGCTCTCCAAGATTATGAAACTCTGAACAGAAAATCATTAAGAGCAAATCAAATATTGGAAGAAATATCAAAACATTCCTTTTACTTCTCCAAAGGAACCCAGTATATAACTGCAGTGATTAAAGTGTTCTCAGCTAAGATTTGATTCCAGTTCCTTTTGGAGCTTAGTTGGGCCCCTACAGGCCATTCCTTCCCTTGGAAAGAGTTCAGTGACCAGTGGTGGTATTCAAAATTTTTTACTACTGGTTCTGTGAGCAGGGTTTGGTGGGCGTGGCTTGGTGGATGTGGCAGAGGAAGGATACTGTAAAATCTCCATTCCCATCCCACTCCAGAGAGAATTTTACTGCAAAATTCCCATTTCCTTCCCACCCTACTACCTGCTTTCCAGTTCCATTCTCCTGTGCTGAACAAAAGAATACCCGGCCGATCAGCTGGAACTCAGGAGGCAGAGAACAGGTGGGGGCGGGACCAGTCAGAGGTGGTATTTGCCGGTTCTCTGAACTACTCAAAATTTCTGGTACCGGTTCTCCAGAACTGGTCAGAACCTACTGAATACCACCTCTGGTTCAGTCCAAATTTCCCAGAATCATCTGTATGTTTCAAACACAGTACTTCATCATGAAGCTGACTGTCTCAAAATTGAAATATCTTCCTGGATTTACATCTTGCCCACTGATTTAAAATTCTCTTCTTTCCAATTGGTTTGACCTCTAATGATGACTAACAGTTTTCAGTGACCTTAGAGCCAGGCAATAGAAGCCAAAGTACAACTCTTTGGCTATAATCATGGCCAACCATCACCGTAATGGGCTATGAGTGGGCTCTAACAATCTTAGATAGTGGACCATTGATTTAGAGCTGCAAAATAATTTCTCAGCCTTACTCAGAAATACCTTATTGAGACACTCTGCACATTCTCTCCAACCACCCAGATATCTCAATTGAATAAGAATCCCAAAATTCAGAAGAACCCTTTCTTTAACCAGATTCAATGCCATTCCAACTACCATTATTAAAGGAAAATACAAAAATATCCAAATTGAACAAAGACTGAAACCATGTGGTGGTGGAATAATTAAATCACTGGAACATGCTATGCTCTATCTATAAGCACATTATTATTTCCACTTTTTATGAAATACCCTGGTCATACTGATTTGTTTTATCTTAAAATGCTATTATCAGATCAGTCTGACTCCATGTCTGTGTCCACAGTCAGCCAAATACTATTCAGTACCGTATTTGCCGGCGTATAAGACGACACCCCCCCTCTGGTAACTAATAATCCAATATTTACACAGTATGCATGTTATTCTGTGTTGGTCAGCCAAACGATCCCAGCGGGGACACCGGAAACACCCTCCAGAAATCCCCAGGGCTGCAGTGGCAGAGTGGAGTGCCAGGGGCCGTGGGAGGAGCAGGAAGGTGAGCAGCCTTCACGTGGCCCTGCCTCGGGCGACAGGAGCGACCCACGCTCTCGCTCCCCCCAGTCGCTGCAGCCTCAGGTGAAGCGAGGCGAGTGGGATTCGAACCTGATTCAGAAACCCAGGGAGCCTCTTGGCGGAAGTGACGCGGGGGATCCGGGAAGGCAGAGGCGCCTTCGCTGCATCCCACAAGCATCTGATAGCCAGCAGTGGATATACCGGCATATAAGACAACCCCCCCCCCCCGCTTGGAGGCATGTTTTTCAGGGCAAAAAAGTTGTCTTATACGCCGACAAATACGGTAATTTGCACTTAACACCATAAAATTGATTTAACCCTCTTAGGTATTTTAGATATACATACATACATACATACATACATACATACATACATACATACATACACAGACACACAGAGAGAGAGAGAGAGAGGGAGAGAGATATGATAGATAGAGTTTAGTTATAGACTACATGGAAAATATTGAAATTGCAGTTAATTAAAATAAAATGTGTGTGTGTATAAATACTGTACATACATACACATTTATCTTTTTTTGTATTGTACATGTGTTTCTGTGTGTGTCTATATTGCAGTGTGTGGGTGTAGTTGTGAGTGTGTGTCTTAACATGCCACATGATCTTTTTTTGTGTATGATTGTTGTCATAAGATCAGTACAACTCCCATCTCCTTGACTGCAACTAATTTTTTCTATACTGCCAGTAAAATTCAATGGACTTTAATTATACATTGATCAACCCACCACTAATTGTAATAATTCTCCTTGTTTCATTTTTCCTTTATTTTAAAAAGAAAATTTACAATTATTTGTTTGCAATTTTGGTCACTGAGTAAATATTTATTCAAGCAGATTCCAACTCAGGGATCAGGACTTAAAAACATGGCAAATGTTGATGGGGATCTTCTTAGATACCAACTGGAGCTGCAGGAGGAAAAGAAATTGAAAGAAAAGAAGCACTGTTCTGTAAAGTTTTAATGAAGATAGCATCTGAGAACACAATACCATAAAGGCTTGTTTCACAATCCAATCTGCAAATACAATCTGTGGGTGGGAAAGCTTCTTTGCATTGCAACAAATGGTGGGATAGCATATGGTTTTTACATACATTTTTTTCACAAGCATCTCACTTTCAAATGTCTGGAAATTCATCTATTTATGCAATACTTCATCATTCCAATGCAGATTATAATTACCTTGTAAAGATATTGCTGTGAAATCTTTTTTGTTCCTGAACAAATCTATAACATCACCCTCAGAGAATAAAACAAAAATACTTCATGGTTTTTACCTTATCCTGTAAATGCAAATGCACAAATTTAGATCTGTATTTAGTTCTAAACTAAGTGTCAAATCTGCATATGTTATTATTTGTTACCAGCAAATACCAATGAGAATGGTAATCACTGGGACAGTGAAAGAAAAATGGAAGATTTAGGACTGAGTGATGAGAGAAGAGTCAGTGGCTTCAGATGGCTTTTCTGAACTTCTCTTGAAACTGTCACTATCATAGTGGAGTGTGGAAATGGGAATAACATTGATTCAATGAATTAGGAATGAGATCAGAAAGGAGAGAGTAAATTTGAACATGGTCTTGCTCACAGGGTGAGGAACAGGAAGGAAAGGTAACAGCATCTTCCAGAATGTGAAAATGGGTGGTGACAGAAGCTCCTTACCTCTGCAGTCAGTGAACTAATGATAGGAGTATACAGGGAACAAGGAAGGCATTGTGGAAGGCATATGCATTGGATAATCTTTGGGCTAACAAGTTAGGAACAGAGTAAGACAAACTGAGAAAATTTCAGGCTGAGTTCTTCTATTGATATGCAGTGGTGAGCTCTGTTCTTGGCAAGTTGATATTTTGCATATTGTTTCCTTAGAACATATACAAGGCTAAAAATGTTGAATTAAATGTCGAATAGGATCTAGGGTAAAGAGATCGATCCCATATTGGAACAGTGATAGAAAGAGAAAGATAGAGCAATGGGGCCTGGGTAGAATTTTATGAGATAATGGAGACTTCATAGCTGCTCCCAACCAACTTCTCCAAACAAGAGCCTGGGTGGCCAAATTGTCAGTACCTTATGCTCAAACTAGTGCCAGTTAGCAGCAAATCAATACAGAATAAGATTCCTGCTTCAGCAAGCACGAACTTTGATAATGGAGATGGTGGGGAAGAGGAGAATTACTGAAGCTAGCAGAGTTGGAATACTTTGTTCAAGGAGAACATATGAACAGGATGGTGCAACTATCAGCAGAAAAATAAACAAAAAGAAACAGTTCTGATATGTTGAGCATCAAAAACTTCAAAACATATAGAAAAGGAGACCTAACATTTTGTTCACAGATGAAACTCAGTTTAGATTAAAAAGTTACACTTATGAAAGATTCTTCCTTGATTGGTGCAACTACAGCAAGCTAGACCCCATCCCTTATTTATAAAGGGAGGGTTAATTTTGTTTAAACTCAGGTGTACATTCTACTATAAGACTCCACTTCTCCTCTGTACAGTAGTTCTATATGGGTATTATATGCACAGAGATTTGTATCCAGTCCATTAATGATTCCATTAGTGTTCTTTTCCAGAACCAAATGTTATGACAACTCTTACTATATGAATATTATATAAAATGATTTTAACATTTGGATTTCTCTGTTAAATCAGACTCTCAAAGCAACTTTGTTAAACCATGATAATATATAGAAAATTTAGTTTTATGTAATTTTTTTTGCAGGAGATATCATGATGTTTCATATTTTTTTTGAGTTATTATTGAATATTGCCTAAAGAAAAGCTGACAGAAGCTTCAACTCATGCAGAAAATTAGAATAATTTAAATAAAATTAGCACTATTTCTCAAGGGGCTCTGCAATACATTTCGGTAGTCCAACTTCAATGTTATATATCTACACTTATTTGCTGAAACCTTGCCTTTACTTCTGCAAAAGCATTTAACTTTCCATTTTTATTCAATTCTAGTCTGCTCCTATTTCTGTTTCCATTTTGAAATCTTCCCTATGGAGGATATATTTGGAACAGAGGTGCACAATAGAAGGAAAAAGCACAACCTTCAGAGGTGTGTATGTGTGTGTGTGTGTGAAAATTTGCTTGTTCAATGTGCCAGAGGAAAAATGGTAAGTTCCTTCAGACTTTTCTTAGTAGCCAATAGCACTTATATCTCAATTTCTTTTTACCTTACCTTTTTACTTCAGAACGTGAAGCTTCCTATGAACCAGAAAGAGGTGGCTTTGCTAACCCCACTTTTTTCTTAGCAGCAGCAAACCCATCAGATTTTTAGGTGGCAGTAGATTGAAGACCTTTCCCTCCCATTTACAGCACCAGTGAAGCCATAATTGCCCAGGGTTATCTGTGGAATCTATTCCAATTCACAAAGACATTTGTCCTTGCCACACGCATCCTTCAGTGATTATCTGGCAGAAACAAAAAATGCTAAAACAGCATTATGGATCTTAAATGGCTTTCAATCATGCCTTAAAGGATTATTAGGTCTTAGTTCCTACTACTATGCTGTACTGAAGAGTTTGTTAACTGAATTTGACCTTACATGGTCCTGAGCTAGGACTATTCCTATGCCAAAGGGAAATGGGGGGGATGGGAAGAATCTGAGGCAATAGCCCAAATTAATCAGCACTGTGCTGTGAATACCTTGTCACTGGAACAGCATATAATGAGTCACTTAATTTCATAGTGAGTGAGCAAAACTGGGTTGTAAGTTTTGTTTCTTTATGATCTCGATGAACTGGAATGAGTTTCTTACGTGTGAGTTGATGGATTCTGCATAGGGCTGTAGTTGTTTGGCGAGAAATTTGGCTAGGTTTTGTAGAGGTGAGCCTATGGAGCTGACTATTGGTCTAAGTGGGGTTCCTTCTTTGTGTATCTTGGGGAGACCATAAAGTTTAGGGCATCTGGATGATTTCTCTCTGGGTATATGATTCTTTGCTGGATTTCTTCACTGATGGGGGAGGCTTTTATTTTGGATCTTGTGGTTTTTTCTAGGTAGCTGTTGGGGTCTGTCTTTAGGGGTTTGTATGTGGGGTCTTGGAGTAGGTTGGTTAACTTGGATTGGTAGTCAGATGTGTTCATAACCACTGTCGCGTTTCCCTTGTCTGCTGGTAGGATTATTATGCTGGTGTCTTCTTTCAGGTTAAGTAGTGCAGTTTGTTCTTCTTTGGATAAGTTGCTTTTGGGTGGTTTACTAGTGCAGAGGATGTTGGTGATTTCGAGTCTGATTCTATTGGCATCATCAGGGTTGGTTTTGGTCAGGCTGGTTTCAACTCCGCATATGATGGTTTCTGTGGGGATGTGTTTGGGAGCGACAGCAAAGTTGAATCCTTTAGAAAGGACCTTGGTTTCGGCTTCGGTGAGGATCTTGTCTGAGATGTTGTGCACTGTTTGTTTCATGTGTGGCTGTGAGGGGGGAGGAGTTGGTTTCTGGCGTTGTTGTAGTTTTCTGAGTTTGTTGGTGTGCGTGTCTGTCTTGAGGGTGGTCTGTGTTTCGGCTCTCCAGACAGCGAGCTGTTTGGATTTGTCCCAAAGTAAAGGGTGAATCTTGTTGCTGAGTCTGAGGTGAAGTGTGAGGAGATCTTTGTTGATTTGGTCTAGGAGAAATCTTTTTGTGTGAAGTTCATTTCTAATTAGGGCCAATTCTGTTCTTTTTAGGATGTGTTTGGTGGCTGCTGTGTTGGTGTGGAATTTCAATTGGAAGCTTGTGGGAATTAAATATTGATCTCGGCAGTTGCATAGGAATGCGAGGTCACATAAAATGGAAGCTCTTTGGACTTCAAGTTTTTCATAAGTCCTGGTCAGATGGTGGGTTTCCTCCCCATAGAGGTGCAATATTTGTTTTCTGAGGTTCTCGCGGGTATTTGTATGTGGATCTTTGGTTATTTGGGTTTTCTCCCGCGTAAGATTGGAAGTATCTAGGCAACGTTTCGACTAAGTCTCATTCATCATCTTCAGGCTTGGTCTTCAGCTCTGTCAGCACGCCGGTGAGAGTGTGTAGTTCGGTCTCTAGGTGTTGTTCATCGGCTAAGCATTTTGTTCTGGAGATGAGTATCTCGGCTACGGAATTGATCTGTGCTGGGTGGTGTTGTGAGAGTGCGTGTAGATAGCGGTTTGTATGTGTTTTCTTCTGGTAGATGGTGTGTCCTAGGGAGCCATTGGATTTTTTGTATACCAAGACATCTAGGAAGGGAAGTTGGTTGTTAGCTTCTGTTTCCATGGTGAATTGTATTTTGGGGTGTTGGCTGTTGAGGTGTGTGAAGAAGTTGTGAGAAAAACACAATGGCTCCCTAGGACACATCATCTACCAGAAGAAAACACATACAAACTGCTATCTACATGCACTCTCACACCACCACCCAGCACAGATCAATTCCATAGCCAAGACACTCATCTCCAGAATAAAATGCTTAGCCGACCAACAACACCTAGAGACCGAACTACACACTCTCACCGGCGTGCTGACAGCCAATGGATTCCAAAGAAAGAAGATCACCCACCTAATCCAAAAAGAAACCCCAGCCAAAATCCAAGACAAAGAACAAGAGAATGGCAAAGCCCTCCTCCCATATGTAAAAGGCACTACGGACAAAATTAGCAAGATCCTCCAAAAACACAACATTAAGACATCATTCTGCACAAAGATATCCACCATCCTAAGAAACCCTAAGGACAGAATCAAGTTGGAAAATCAAGGAGTATACAAAATCCCTTGCACTGCCTGCCCCACCACATACATTGGACAGACTAACAGAAGAATAGGTGCATGCATTGAAGAACATAAGAACTCAATCAAAAAGGAAGAACCGACCTCTTCCCTGGTCCAACACTTCAAAGCCACAGGACATGAGATTGACTTTAAAAATACCAGAACTATCGCCAAAACCGAACACTTCAGCAGCAGAATCATCAGAGAAGCCATAGAGATAGAAAAACGCCCACACAGCATGAATAAACGAGATGATACCTCCCGCCTACCAGCCATTTGGAAACCCGCCCTCATGAACAGACGCGTACCTAACATGAAGAATGACACCAGACCCACACCCCTGAGAGCCACACAAGATGCCATCACCACACTTCCACGTAGAAAGCAGACTCACACCCACACAGAAGATGAAACACGACCACGGACCAGAAGCCGCACTGCAGCTGCATCACTATCCACCTCAAACCCCTCTGAGCCATACTTGAAGCGAACTGACCTCCACCATGAAGATGCAACACGACCACGAACTCGAAGCCAAACAGCAAGATCACAGCTCACCAGCTCAAACCCTCCAGCAACTAAGACTAACCTGAGCACAATCAAGCCCCCACCTGAACAGAACACGCCTCCAGCCAATCAGAACACAGCCAACCCCCCAACCAATCAGAACACAGCCAAACCCCCAACCAATGAGAACACCCCCCCACCCAATCAGAACACAGCCAAGCCCCCACCCAATCAAGTCACACCCCCACTAGCAGTTAAAAGGAAGAAGCAGCTGCAAACTCACATCACTCTGAGAAGCACAGAGCTGAAGACCAAGCCTGAAGATGATGAATGAGACTTCATCGAAATGTTGCCTAGATACTTCCAATCTTACGTGGGAGAAAACCCGAATAACCAAAGATCCACATACAAATACTCGCGAGAACCTCAGAAAACAAATATATATATATATATATATATATATATATATATATATATATATATATATATATATATATATATATATATATATATATATATTCTGTCTCACCTGTGGCCATAAGGTGAGAGTCCAAATGTCCAAAGGAAAAAACATGAACAGACCATATCAGGAACAACAGAGTTAACTTTCCTCTGGCTGAAGTCATCGTTGGCAGCTTTCCAAGAAGCTGTCTGCAAATCCAGATAATGAGCAGCACTATAAATCAGAGCCGAACGGCAAACAGAAAACTTTTTTCCAAACTGCGAATGTAAATAACAAAGTTTGACCTGAATGGGGATTCCAAGCTAACATGCCTCCTTATATTCCTTGAAGGGGCATGTCAGTCTCTTTACTCAGTCCCTGATTTGACGTTTCCTTTCAATTTGTGCTTGACGTCTCAGCCTACGTCTAGTCCTTACATCAACCCAACATTCATTGGCTTGATCATCACCCAAGGACTCCGGAACATTCTGTCAATCATCTGCTGACACTTGAGGCATAATTGATGAGGACGATTCTGGAGAGGATGATGATTCCAACACTTCCTCACCCTCCTGGCTCACATCTGCATCTCCCATTAAAGCAGGCTCAAATCCCAATGCCAAACCCTCCTCATCACTTGAACCTGTGTCTTCTGACACATCAGACTCAAAGTGCACAACAGGCTCAAACCTCCCAGTCACAATATATATATATATATATATATATATATATATATATATATATATATATATATGTATGTATGTATGTATGTATGTATGTATATGTATATGTATATGTATATGTATATGTATATGTATATGTATATGTATATGTATATGTATATGTATATGTATTTGTTTTCTTAAGTTTTCGTGGGTACTTACATGTATGGTATTCAGCTTTGTTCGGGTATTTTCCCACATCATTATAATGATGTGGGAAAATACCCGAACAAAGCTGAACACCATACATACATACATACATATATGTTAACATAAAATAAATCAAAAGCAGCATGCATTTTCTCTGCCATATGTATATATATTAGAGAAACATGCTGCTTTTGTCATAAATAGCTTTATTTATTCATTATGTCATTATATATTAGATTTATTTCCAAACTTCTCCAGGTGTGGGAGGCAGCATATCTGAGTATGCTTTCCCATCCCCCCACCAAAATCAGGTCTATAATATAGGTATGGCTGAGAAATAGTCACCAGCTCAGTCACTTGGTCCCTAAAATGCTGCTAAGAGACCACTTGGATTCATACCTCACATTAAGTAATGGTTGTTTTGGCCAATTGTTAGTGTAACAAATTTCCTTGTTCATGCCTATTGCAATCTGATTTATAAAATGGAATGTCTGGCTTCATATACCTGCAGAAGTCACCAAACTATAACCACATAATGTTTCAATGTGATGTGAAAATGCCATCTTTTTTAGGGAGATGGAATAATGTGTTTCCATTGACAGCTCAGTAGAACCTGGAATGATTTCTTTCTTTTGGCTTCAGCAACTCTCCATGTGCCTTCAAACTCTGATTTGGGTGATCTTGGATGCTGCAAAAACTATCTGGAAATTGCAATGTAGATTGTCCATAGTAGGAAGTAGGAAGCTGAACAGCTAAATACTTTATTCTAGCCTAAGACCACTTCCTGTATCTATTCATATGTAAGCTTACTACAAACATTATTAATCTAAATGTCCTATTTATCACAGAATATGTTCTTTTCCCATGATTAGTAATTTTTTCCCCAGAACAAAATACCAAATAATGGTTTGAGAAAAACAGTATTCAAGATATTCAATTATTCCCTCTTTCCTCAATTTTTTGGTTCTAATCAAATTCTTGTGATTCTATCTACCAAGGTAGGTAGAGTTGTGATTGAAAGTTATGATTCAGGTTGTATTATGGGATGTATTATGGGACCTTCTCTGAATTTCTTTTAAGGCTAACTTTGGTACTTCATTCTCTTCCTGCTGTGCCATTCACATTACTCAAGAACAGAGAGTGTGAACAATCAGGAGTTTATGAAATTAGACAAGACTTTCACTGCCAACTGACAGAAATGAAAATAAAGGCCCCCATGGCAGCTGTAAAATTTAATATCTATCACACTGCATGCTCAAATGATCTTAAATGCTTTTTCATTCCTAATTATTTTGCCCTATTTAATACCTGACAAATTATTCCATATGGCCAGTATTATGAGAAGATCTGGAAAGTTTCTATGTGATGAAGTAATAGAAAATAAGTAGGTGAAAAAAGCTATTGTGTTTCATTGTGCAAAATACTTTCTCAAAAACTCTTTCCTCATATTTTTAAAGTCCTTAGAATATTTTATCTTGTACACCTTTACTTGAAAGGGGACTAATCACTGTTTGTTACATGGGAAGGTTCAAAGTGGCAAAGCAACATTATGTTTGTCTTATTCTGCATCATATCAAAATGGGGAATCCCACCTCCTAAAATTTTTGGATTTTTCCTGCAAGGAATTTGGGGATGAATTGTCCTCATACATTGCCAAATGAAGTTAGGCAGAACATTGTTATTTCCAAATAGCAATAGCACCTAGACTTATATACTGCTTTATAGTGCTTTACAGCCCTCTCTAAGCAATTTACAGAGTCAGCCTATTGCCCCCAATTTGGGTCCTCATTTTACAACCTCGGAAGGATGGAAGGCTGAGTCAATCTTGAGCCTGGTGGGATTTGAACTGCCAAATTATAGGCAGCTGGCTGCAGCAGAAGTAGCTTGCAGTACTGCACTCTAACCATTGTGCTACAAAGGCTACTTAAATAGCTTTAAATGGAGATATGTTTTATGAACTGTTGGCCTATGATATATTAAATATCCTATTCTTAAAATAAATGTTAAGAAAATATAAAAAGAGCAGTTTGTTTCTTGAAATACCCTTTTCTATAACAATTGAACATATGTGAAGAGTAAATGTGACTTCTTTGGATGTGAAATTTTCCAGCAATTTCAGACTTTCTCATTGGGCTTTCTGCTTAATAAAGGGAGGAATGCTACATGCTGATAGTAGGCAGGATAAATGAACCATTGGAGAGAAATATCCAATAGACATTTGTGGAATTAACAATCTATTTTGTTGTGATAGTTATTGTAATAAAAATAGTGATAATAGATAGAGGTGAGGTCATTTTATTCACTGTTGGGATATCAAAATCAGAACTGTCCAAATTCATGATTCAGTGATGGATCACTATTCAGATGGTTCACACAATTCCCAAAAATGGACCATAGGCCTGGTAGCTAGTACTATTTGCATTTCTTCTCCCATTGTTTTTTTCCTTGAAAATTTTCCCATCAAATCAACTTTCTTCCTTCTTTCCTTCTTTCTCTCTCCTTCCCTGATCTATACAACAAAGTAAGAGGGTGCCACCCCTAAAGGTACACAGAACCAAGAAATAGATTCTATGTGTATCTAAATCTACTTTTACTAAGATTGGCTACAATCTTGCAAGTCTAAATATCCTCTTTCCCGTTTTATGTTAATCTGTAATTAGGATGTGCCTATTGTTGTACCCCTCCCTCCTTAACTGGGCTTCTGCAGTGTTTATCTCCTTGTTGCCTTGGTAATGTACCTTCCCTCTCCATGTCAAGTTCATTCTCATTACTCTCTATAGAGACGGCAGAAGAATCTAGCATGGAATATGTATACAGCTTCCTGAGGCCATTTTCCAAGAGGCTTTTCAACCCTGGCAGCACCACTGCAAATATCAATAATGCAACAGCTCATTTATCTATTATGTAAATGCATGGTGTCTGTTATAATATTTCTGCCTTCTCCAGACAAAAAAAGTCATCCCCAGAATCATAACAGGATTGTCCATAACAACTATTACAAGATGGTTGTTATGATCAATTAATTATTGGAAGAGAGGCAATCTCTTACATGTAAGATTAGCTCTTCAGCAGAATGTTAAGCTATAACTTTAAGGCCTGTCTTGGAGTACAGTTCCCAACATTCCCTGCAATTCTTCATGCTGGTTGGCATTATTGGACTTGAAGCTTGAAACACTTGACAGATGCTGTGTTTTTTTACCCCATGCTGTCTAAAGTTAATATACCAACCTGTTAACTTTAACACTAATTTCACTCTTTAATATCCTTCCCACCACTTCCATTACATTTGATTTATAATGCTTTCTTTTTTGCATTATACTTTTTCTGTTAAAGAGGAGGAAGGAAATATATAACAATAGTAGTTCAACTGTATTGTTGAAGAAATATACAATTATGTTTTACTACTGTAAGTATTTGGATTGCATTAATTTCACAGGAGGACTTTTTCATCCCTTTTGATGAAGTTAGGATAGCTTGTATTAGCAGGAAGGGGAATAGCTAAGATTCTGGTCACAGAATGCTTACAACACCTTGGAAGTCAAATTACTGTAATCTTATTACTAATGTACATGGCATTAAGATAAGAATCTACTGCAGTCACAGTAACTAGTGCTTAACAAAATAGAAACAACCCCATAACTGGGGCTGAAGACTGAGTTTGAGGTGGTAGTGGTGGTGAAGTCATGCTGATATCTGAAATGGATGAAAAAAGAAACCAATTACGCCTGTGATTTGGGGTTGCACAATTTATGGAAAGTTCTTGCATCTTGTGACTCAAGGTAAAGAGAAGGCAGCCTAGGAAAATGCATGGGTTTCTCCCATTTCCTGACTGAAAGTCACACATATTAATTCAAATAAATTGAATTAATCTCATGAATGTAGACTTAAGACAAAACAATCATCTGAAAACAGAAACTTCATCTTACTTATTTTGCTAATCTAATGTGAGCTTTATATTTGGGAATTGCATAGGAAAGATGCCACTGTTCTCTGTTTTCTCAATTCTGTGTTGAATCACTTGCTGTCATCGATGAAACAAAATATCTATTATCCAGAAAAGACAGAGATTATTTTTGCCCTCTTAATTTCATCACAAGGATAGGAAATGAACAGCCAACAATTTTTAAGAAGAGTAAGAGTAAGGACAAAAGGCTTTGGCAATCTGCAATGACCTCTCTGAGATCTATTAGTTCTACTTTCCTATAGTTCTGCTTTTTTCTACTTTCCTAAAAAGAAATGATGGACAAACTCCCTCAGCTCAGTTAAAACCAGTTTAGCATTTGCAAAATCATTCAGCATGTGTTTAGATAATGTTTGACAAGAGTTCTCTCCCAGGTCATAATGTAAGCATCCGCATATTGATTGTACAGTGTTAATACGCATTGCTTGTTGGCTCCCAGTACAAATATGAAATATGATAATTGCTTGGGAAGTTCCCCTGGCTTACCTATTTGTGCAGAACATTATTTTTATTTTAGTGACAGGCACAAATATACCTGTTACTTTTAAAGACATTCTTCATATTCCTTGAAATATGTGTACTCTTGAAAGGCTTAAGCTTAGAAAGCTGTTGATCTGGGTGCCGGGTGTACTGAAGCATATAAACTCTTGCTTCTCATCTAAGTCAAAGGAGAACTTCTCAGGGTAATGGTGGGTGGTTGATTGGTAATAAAGCCATGCATTGTGAGGTAATCAAATGTGAACACCATCTTTCAAAGGGATCATCAGAGGGCTTTTATTTATTATAGCAAGGACATGGGTTGGGGAGTGACCAAGAGTCACTCTACCTGGCTAATTTGCATTTTTACAGAATGCAGACCATTACCCATTCAAAAGACTTCCAAGAGTGTTGCAGTTAGGCAATTTTTAGCATAATCATGTAGGATATAGCGGTTGCTTCTGGCAGCCATGTTGCATTACCTTAGTTGTAAAGCACATAACTGACATTTCTATTGCCTCTCATCCTCTCAGATTCCAAGCTATCATTTGCCATGGTTCTGCACACAAAAAAGATAAACTATCAGTCTGTAGTGGTATCCACTTTCGCAATTCACCCAGGTATGGTATGCTAATGATTACAGGAATAAAATGGAGTCTGATTGGGCAGCCCTGATACTTGACACATTTTTTGGGAAGTTTGCATTTATCATTCATTCATTCATTGCTATGGAGAGCATTCTCTAGAATGGCTTTATCTACCATTGTTCCTGATCATTAAGAATATGATTAATTCAATAAAAATGTTGTCATGGGGATAAATAGATGTGAATTAATTTCTCATCCAGCAATCATAGCAATCAATAAATGATCACCCTATGGTGAAAACAATTAACCAATGGAATGGCTTGCCTTCAGAAGCTATGAGACCCCCATCACTGGAAGCTTTTAAGAAGAAATTGGACAGTCACTTGTCCAGAATGATGTAGAGTCTCCTGCTGAAACAGGAGGTTGGACTAGAACAGGGATCTCCAACCTTGGCAACTTTAAGACTTGTGGACTTCAACTCCCAGACTTCAACTCCCAACTTTGCCAGCTGAGAAATTCTGGGAGTTGAATTCTGGAAATTCTTGAGTTAAAGTTGCCAAGGTTGGAGATCCCTGAACTAGAAGACCTCTGAGGTCTTTTCCAACTCTGTTATTCTATGTTCTATGACTACAAAAATAGTAGCTGGATTCAGATATGTTTAATGCAGGGGGAGTTTGCTTAATGGAAAGATTTCATTCATCATATATTATACTTTGACACTTTGCAATTATTTAAAAACAAAAACTTTGGCTCATGCTTTGCATTTTTGTCAGGGCCATCCTTGACTTTGATTCCAAAGGACTTTGATTATTTTCTTCTACTCCACTAGAAGAAAGCCAAAAACTTTCTTAACCTTCTTGCAGGTTGTGTCTTATTTCTGCCTCATTTTCTTCAATTGTTCTCTAGTCAGGAGGCAATCTTGATAACTGTAAAACAATTGTTGCAGTCAAATTGTTAAGGTGCCATTAACTGAAATCCCTGCTCAGAAAAATAGGGGAATTTTCATTTTGATTGAACGCTTTCATCAGCAACAGAAGAAAAGTATAGATAGTGAATTTTCATCATTTTTTTTTTCAAGGGCTGGGCAATCAAAAGCACTGCTGAAAGCAAACCAATGCTCGCCAAGCCAAGCACAAAACTCAGTGTTGCCCCCACTTTACTTTCGAAATGGTTATAGGAAGTTTAGGTACATAAAGATTGATCTCTTTAGCTTTGTTAGATGGACAGTCTCTGACATTTTTACCAGCAATGTGGAAAACTGCCAGTGACATCTCTAATATTTTATCTTCCTTAATCTTTACAGGTAGGTTAGACTTTGCAGGAATTGTTGCCTGTTAGATCCTTTAAGCAGCTCAGATTTCTTAACATGAAGCTATGAGCCCTTTTTTTATATATTAGAGAGGATCCTGAAACAATACAAAGGCACCTTGTGAAAGTGCTGTGTGTGTTTGGTATACAGTGATATACATAAATACCATAATTGAAGAAAGGTATACTCTAAATATACAGAACTTCTCTGTCATTCCCACTAATAATACTTACAACATACAGGCAATCCTTGTTTAGTGATTGCTTCATTTAATGACTGTTCACAGTTATGATGGTGAGAAAAAGTACCTTTATGACCAATTCTCAGATTTATAACCATTTCAGGTCTATAAAGTAAAGGAAAAATTGTAAGCAGAGTGGTGGTGTCAACCAAGTTTGTCTTAAAGATCAAGTTGTTGATCACTGAATGAGAGCTGCTTGTATTTCTGTATCACTGCCACTACTACTACCTATATATGTTCCGAACTAAGAAAACTCGTTAGCTTGCAATTCTAATAGTTTTCTTTCCATGACAGGCTCGTAAACCTGCACTTCTGATTGGCCCGCTGACAGCGGATCGTGATTGGTCAGTTTTGGCTGATCTGATTGGCTGATAGCAGGTTGCTGCTGATTGGACGCTCCCAGAGTGGCAAACTCAAATCATTGGATGTTGTGACAGCAGCCAGCTCTATAAAAGGAGCTGCTGCTGCCCTAGTATTTTGCTCTGTTCTGAAGTCACTAATAAAGAGTTGGAGTCACTATTCGATGCCTCGTCTCCGTTCCTTGCGCCCACTCTCCCAGATCTAACAATAGGGACGAAGGTGGGATGCAGAGACGAGAGAGCTGAATGAACACTCATTGAACGCTAACAGAGCACGTGGCTGAGAACGCACCAATAGTGACAGAATGACCAGTGGCGCCATACCACCCGCTCCATTTGACCCAGCTAGCGAAGACTGGGACTCCTATATGGACAGGTTTCAGATGTTCCTGGAGACCAACAACCTGAAGGATGCTACGCCTGGCAAGAAACGAGCTGTATTCCTGACCCATTGCGGGCCCGCTGTTTTTAAGATGGCAAAGGCACTTGCAAAACCAGCTGAAGTCAAGACGATGGACTGGGATAACCTCGTCCCAATCCTCCGGGCCCATTATGCCCCAGCAGTGCCAACACTCATGAGAAGACATGAGTTTTACCAGAGGGACCAACAGGAAAGTGAAAGTGTTGGAGACTTCATCGCGGACCTCAGAAACCTGGGGGGACTCTGTGGCTTCGCAAACCTCAAAGAAGCCATGAGAGATTGAATTGTTCTGGGTCTAAAAGACCCCACAACCCAGAGCAAGATTATGGCAAAGGGGGACATCGCCCTCGCGGATGTCATTGCTGATGCTACTGCAGCAGAAGCAACCAGGAAGTCGGCAGCTCGAATGTGCCAAGCGAACGGACCACACTGCCAACTTGCCAGTGACCCTAAGCCCCTTTCTGAGAGGCAAGCAATGACCACCCACCATGAAGACCTCGAATCCTCATCAGAAAGTGAGGAAGAGGAGGTCAACAGACTCAGGTCAGACCGAGATCAGCGAGATCAATGGACTTGTAAGCCCTCGTATCAGTGTGCTGGATGCGGGGGAAACCACCCACGATCAGACTGCAAATTCCTAGACACCCTCTCCCATTCCTGAGGGGACACATTGCAAAAGTCTGTAGAGGCAAGCGAGGGTCCAGCCCAAACCGAAGAGAAAATAAGTTGCGGCAGACAACAGGCACCCCATCAGTAAATCAGGACCGCCCAAGCAACCAATGGAACCACTACTACAGAAATCGAGCACCAGCCACTTCTATCAGATGAGAAGAGGCACATCAAACCATCACCATCGGCCATGCTTCATCCCTTGATGCAAGAAAGATCCGAGTAAAGGTCACCATTGAGAATCATCCATGCGCTATGGAAGTTGACTCCGGGTCTTCCCTATCAATGGTCTCCTGGAAAACCCTCAAACAGCTGATCCCTGACATCCGTTGCCAGGATCTCAGCCCTCAGAGAATTATATTAAAGGACTACCAAGGAAATAGGATCCCAGTTGCCAGCTCCAGCCATGTCCAAGTCTCCTTCAAAGACCACACCACAACTCTACCACTTACAGTCATCAATAAAGATCAACCCAGCTTATTAGGCTTGCAGTGGTTCGTGCCACTAGGAATCGAATTGGCGGGCATCAACCAAACTGAAAGCAATGACTGGGAAGCGACCCTCATCCAAGAATTCCAGGAAGTGTTCACCAAGAAGCTAGGCAATACAAGGGATCCCCCATATCGTTTAACCTCTGCCCAGATATTGCGCCCATTCGCCTTAAGCCCCGTCGAGTGCCCTTTGCACTCAAACCAAAGATTGACGAACAATTGAACAAATTAATAGCCCAAGGCGTGTTGGAACCGATTGACCATGCCCGATGGGAGACCCAATTGTAACCCCCCATAAAGCCTGATGGATCTCTGAGAATTTGTGGGGATTACAAGGCCACCCTAAATCACGCACTTCAACAAAGCGCTTACCCCGTGCCTGTGGTCCAACACCTACTTCACTCCCTTGGGGGCAGAAAAGTGTTCGCAAAATTGGACCTAGCCCAGGCGTACCAGCAGCTGCCTGGAGATGCAGAGACCGCAGAAGCCCAAACTATAGTCATGCACAGAGGTGCATTCAAGTGTAATAGACTCCAGTTCGGAGTGAACGTAACACTTGGCATCTTCCAAAGTCTGATTGCTACAAGGCATAAAAGGGGTCATGCCATATTTCAATGATGTCTTGATAGCTTCCCCCACTAGAAGTCTACTAGAAAAGCGGCTAGAAAAGAATGGTCCTCCAAAAATTTAAAGATGCTGGCCTGAAGGTCAAGAAGGACAAGTGTCAATTATGTACTGAGAGGGTTGAATTCCTTGGTTACCTTCTTGACAAACAGGGAATTCACCCTACTGACAAAAAATTGGCTGCAATAAAAAATGCCCCAAGACCTAGAAACAAAACAAATCTTCAAGCCTTCCTAGGACTTATTAACTTTTATAACATCTTCTTACCCCAGAAGGCAACTGTTGCTGAACCCCTGCATAGGCTCCTCAGTAAGAAGGCTTCCTGGGTCTGGGAACATCGAGAGGAGCAAGCTTTTCAGCAAGTAAAAGACCTTTTAACATCAGATGCTGTATTGATACAATATAACGAGACTTTACCCTTAACTGTCACCTGTGACGCCTCACCGTTTGGAGTAGAAGCCATCCTGAACCACGTCCTGCCAAACGGCACTGAGGCACCCATTGCATTTTTTTCCAGAACTTTATCTAAAACTGAAAGAAACTATAGCCAACTAGATAAAGAGGCTCTCGCTATTGTGGCTGCGATCAAACGATTCCATGAATACATATATGGAAGGTCCTTTTCTATAATCACTGATCACAAACTATTACTGGGCATACTGGTGGGGGATAAACCAACTCCCCATATCTTATCGCCAAGAATGACACGCTGGTCAGAGTTTTTAGCTGCATATGACTACCAACTGTGACACCGACCGGGGAAAGCCATTCCCCACACTGATGCCCTGAGTCGCTCTCCACTACCAGAAGTCCTAGATGACCCAGCTCCAACCCTAGCTGTACTACAAATCGAGACACTCCCTTCACCACCACTGACATTGCATCCAAAACAAGGAAAGACCCTTGTTTAGCACGAGTCCTCAGCTGGGTGGAAAGAGGTTGGCCTGACAACGAACTCAATGACACCTTCAAGCCCTTCAAGCACAGGCAGACAGAACTTTTCACCCAAAAAGGTTGTGTGTTATGGGGAGACAGAGTCATCTTCCCAGAAAGACTACAGCACAAGGTCCTAAAACTATTGCATGATGGACATCCGGGCATCGTGCAGATGAAGGCACTAGCAAGGAGCTACGCTTGGTGGCCAGGTATAGATAAGCAAATAGAAACCTGCATGGCCACCTGCAACAAATGCTAGGAAACACGCTCAGCTTCACCAAAAGCACCACCAACTGAATGGGAAGCACCCCGAGGTCCCTGGTCCCGTATCCACATCGATTTTGCAGGACCCACCAAAGGGCATATATTTCTCATAACAGTGGATGCCTATTCCAACTGGCTTGAGGTCCACAAAATGAAGAGCACCACCACAGAGGCAGTCATTAAAAAACTAAACAGACTATTTGCCACACATGGCTTGCCAGATGTCTTGGTTTCAGACAATGGCCCACAGTTCACCGCCTTGGCATTTGAACAGTACCTACCAGACCGGGGGATATGCCACACTTTAACATCACCGGCTCACCCTGCGGCCAATGGTAGGGCTGAACGAATGGTCCAGTTCATAAAGAAAACCTTACACAAGATGGAACAAGGGAACACCCATGACAAGGTAATCAGGATGCTTCTCCTCCAACATATTACTCCGAACAGCACCACAAACAAAACCCCAGCCGAACTCCTGATGGGCTGGAAACTTCGATCACATCTTGACCTTCTACACCCTGCCTACACACCAGAAAAGCCTCTGGGTTCCAGTAGCAAGTATCGCACATTCAAGATAGGCAACCCGGTCTTTGCAAAAAACCTTACCGGTGACCCATTGTGAGTCCCCGCTACCATAACTCAACTTACGGGTCCCTGTTCCTACTGTTTACAAACCACTGATGGGAGACACATTGACCACATCGACCAGTTACATTCCAGGCTGGCACCTACCCCTTTCACAAGCCCTGAACTCCAAACCAGAGGGGGAAGGGAAATCGAGGGGGTCGAAAATGAACTAGTACCTGATTCACATTTTCATATTTTACTGAAAAGTCAATAATAATTTACTTCTCACTGACTTACATAAAGATAGTGATTATTTTTTCTGAGGGTTATCATGTGAAAACGGGGTGAGGAAAATAAGAAAAGGATTCATTTAATCCACATAAATGTATAAATAAGTGGAAGAAGCAGAGAACAATATAGTCTAGCCAACAATAAATCAATAGCTAATTAATAGCAAAATGAAAAAGGTCTAGGACTTCTGTCAGTGTTGACAAAATAAAGGTCATCTCTCCTGTCCTAAATCTGCTTAGTGTTGTGAATGCTGGCAGGTTTATTGCCAGTAAGGCAAGGGCAGATGATTCAGCAAGCAAAATTCGCTGATAGATTTAATGTCCACTCTTCCAAATAGATATAGAAATTTGTTCTAGGAATGCAGTCTGAATAAAAGAGGGTTGATATAACTAGAAAAAAAACCTTGTAGGTACACATTTGGACATATGGCAATCTTAGTTCTTGGATCACCAAGGAAGAAGCACTTAGGATCCTTACTGGCCAACAACAACAATTGGAAGCAGGTAAATCACTTGCAGCATTCACTGGAAAAATTAAAATTGATTTCATGGTTGCTAAATTTTCATATACTCATTCATCTGACACAGGACATAGAAAGATGCTTTAAGGACATAGGAAGATGCTTTCAGATGAGTTAAAACATAGTTCTACTGAGAACTATATTATATGGTACAGTACAGTACAAACAATATAGACTGATAAGCACCAATCACCATTCTGAATAGTTGGGCTTCTTTCCATTCCTAATTGGATATACCAGGGACTGGATCTGGGCTTTGAGCAAAATATTAATTTGCTATTGAACAACCTACTCTGTCTCAGAGCAGATCCATATTTCCTGTCTGTTTCAATTTTTGGGATCAAGGAACATTTGATGTCATTGTCCATACATTCAAGCCTGCAGTAAATGCAATCTCTATTTCCCTGTAGCATCTCAAATCATTGTCTTCTATGGAAGAAGGGATGAACCATTCCCAGCTGTGCTTTACTGCCTTATAAACCAACGTCACCATTCCAATTGTCTTCACTGATGGACTTTCACCTTTCTGCCCTCACTTGTGATAGAAGAGGTAACTAGCAAATCCTTGGCAATTTTACTTTAGTTTTCAAATTAACTAAATGGCTAAGAGGAAGAAATGGAGGGAGGGAGGGAGGGAGGGAGGGAGGGAGGGAGGAAGGAAGGAAGGAAGGAAGGAAGGAAGGAAGGAAGGAAGGAAGGAAGGAAGGAAGGAAGGAAGGAAGGAAGTTGACTGATTAAATAAACAAAACTCCAAATGGAAAAGTGAATATTTCAGGTGAATTTGTATTGTTATTTTTGCTTCTGTCGAGTTTCAAATAGGGCATATTCACATGTTAGCAAATGTGATAACCACACACCATTAAAGATTTTCTAGAGCAAAAATAAGGAGCCAAACATGGGGAAATGGAAGAAAGGAGTTTCATAAGATAAGAACTTCATAAGATAAGAACTGATGATGTTTCATGCATGAAAAACAGCATGGATGAAAAACAGCAGAATTATACAGCATCTACCAAAAGTGTATGCAAGATATGCCTTGGGAAGCAATTGGGTCCAAAATATTTAATTTTCATAGTAATGATACAAATTGTATAATTCTGAAGGCTACCCAAGTTTGGTCATTTAGTAGTTAGCACAAAATTTTTATTATGAAAATACTTTCAATAGTTTATACTTGAGAAGCAGATTAATTCTGTCTTACAAAAGTGATAGGATATTTCAGAAACATCTTGCACTACTGTATTGATGCCAAGTAGATACACAATTTCACAATCTGAGCAAGTACACAAACACATCTGTAAGCAATACAGTTCTATATGTCCAACAGTACAATTAAGGAGAGCATTCAGATATGCCAATGTAAAAGTCTTCCTGTGAGATGGGACTAATAAATGATGACAATCATTGGAGGACTGTTATAGAGTCTGTGAGATAATTATAGCACTGAAATAACTCAGGGTATTTTATGGTAAAGAGGAAAGGGGAAAAGATTAGGTTACTCATGTCTCTATTATATAGTATATTAAGGAAAAAAGTCATGAATAATGCACTATTTTAGGTACACATGTACAAAAATACTTTTTTTTTTTTACCTCTCTTGGATATTTTTAAGAGAAAAATGGCAAAATAGCAGGATTCTCTAAAATAAAGTCTATTGTGTTACTTAAGTGTTTCAAAACATAGAGTATTCTACTTGTCATGGGACAATTTGCCACAGCTGTCCTGCCCTGGCTGACTCACCTTGGCCAACTCACTTGGGCCAACTTGCTATAGAACAACTCAATGTGGCTATCTCGCTACAGGACCATTGTACTGTACTGTTATCTGTCACTGTTTCTTTGGCATAATTTTAATTTTTGTTTTTCACATTTCACTTTGTCCCTCCTTTAGCATTTAATTATTCTATTCTACCATTTCTTTAATATTTGACTGGGATGAGAATGCTACAGTTAGATGGCTGTAGCAAGTCACTCACCATGAGTTGTTCCAGATTTTCACGGGTACAGGTATGTAGGTCTAGGTGTGTTCGGGTCTTTTCCCATGCAAGATTAAGAGTATCTTGGCGATGTTTCGGTGAGGTCCCACTTGCCATCCTCAGGCTGGTGCTTTCAGCTTCGTGCCAGTGCAAGCAGTGTGTGATAGGAGGTGCCATCTCTCTATAAATACTGATGGTGGGGGCTGGTGTGCTGGGCTGGTTGGCTGCGCTGCTACCTCTTGATAGATTGACAGAGTTGATGTTGGTATAATGGGCTGTGTGATGGCCTTGTGAGTTTTGTTGTGGAGATATCCTGGATCTTGTGCTGTAATCTCCTGGGTCGTTTGTTTTGTAGTGATCTTTTTTCCATTAGCCTTTCGTGTTTTAATGGCTTGGGTAATGGGTTGTGTGATGGGCTTGCAAGTTCTTTTGTTGTGGTATCCTGGGTCCTGCATTGTAATATCCTGGGTCGTTCATGTTTTGATCTCTTTTCTATTAGTCTCCTGTGTAGTAACAGCTTGGGTAATGGGTTGTGTGATGACCTTGTGAGCCTTATTGCTGTGGTACTCTTGGTCTTGTGCTGTGATATCCTGGGTCATTTGCTGTATTTCAACTTCTTGAGTTCTTGTGGTGTAATTTTCTGAGTTTTCTGATGTGATATCCTGAGCAGGTGGCTGTGATGTAGCATTCTGGGTTTTAGTCTGGCTTCGAGTTTGGGGTCTGGATCTGTGTTCTTGGGGTGTGTCAGCTTCTTTGGTTTTGGGGTTGGGGGGTGCAACAGCTGGTGAAGCAGCCATGGTCAGTTTTCTGGATGGTGGTTGTCCTTTGTTTATAGGATGGGCTTGGGCCTGGGTCTGATGAGGGTGATTGGCGGTGGTGTCCCATGTTGTTTTGGGTCTGGTGTTGGTTTTCGTGGCTGGGACTCATTTGTTGGTGAGGGCTAGCTTCCAGATGTCTGGTAGACAGGAGGTATCGTCCTGTCTATTCATGTTATGGGGGCGTTTCTCTATCTTGATGGCTTCCCTGATTATTCTCTGGTGTGTTCAGTGTTGGATATTAATTTGGTTCCTTTGAAATTAATTTCATGTCCTGTGGCTTTAAGGTGCTGGAAAAGGGAGGAAGTATTTTCTTCTCTTCTGACTACATTTTGGTGTTCTGCGATGCGTGCATTTATTCTCCTGTTGGTTTGTCCAATATATGTGGCTGTGCAATTGTTGCATGGTATTTCATAAACTCCTTGGTTTTCTAGCTGGATCTTGTCTTTGGGGTTTCTTAGGATGTTGGTTATTTTTTGGTCAGTGCCGAAGGCTGTCCTGATATTGTGTTTGTGGAGAATTTTGCTGATTTTGTCTGTGGTGCCTTTGATGTAGGGGAGGAGTGCGATACCGTTGTCTTGTTCTATGTCTTGGTTTTTTGGGGTTATCTCTTTTTGGATTAGATTGGTGGTAGTGTTTCTTTGGAATCTGTTCGAAATTAATACATTAGTGAGTGTGGGTAGTTCTGTTCTCAGGTGGTCTTTTTCAGCTTGGCGTTTGGTTCTGGAAATGAGGGTTTTGGCTACAGAGTTGATCTGTGTAGGGTGGTGATGGGATTGTGCATTTAGGTAGCGGTTGGTGTATGTTTTCTTCTAGTAGAAAGTCTGCCTAGGAAGCCATTGAGTTTTTTGTAAATTAGGACGTCCAGGAAGGGAAGTTGTTTGTTTGTTTCTGTTTCCATGGTGAATTGTATTTTCGGGTGTAGGTTGTTAAGATGTGTGAGGAAGTTGTCCAGTTTTTCTTTCCCATGTGGGAAAGAAGTTGCAACACAGCAAATGAACCAGGTTATCACAGCACAAGACCAAGGGTACTACAGCAATAAGGCTCACAAGGTCACAAGGAGATTACAGCACAAGATCCAGGATAACTCCACAACAAAACTCACAAGGCCATCACACAACCCATTTTCCCACATCAATTCCATCAACCAATCAAGAGGCAGCAGCGCAGCCAACCAGCCCAGCACACCAGCCCCCACCATCAGTATTTACAGAGAGGCAGCACCTCCTATCACACACTGCTTGCACTGGCATGAAGCCGAAAGCACCAGCCTGAAGATGGCGAGTGGGACCTCACCGAAACGTCACTAAGATACACTTAAACTTACACGGGAAAAGACCCAAACAAACCTAGACCTACATACCTGTACCTATACCTAACATATATATATATATGTGTGTGTTTTCTTAAGTTTTCGCGGGTACTTACATGTCTGGCATTCAGCTTTGTTCGGGTATTTTCCCACGTCATAATAGTGATGCTTTTAAAGTTGTAGCAACGTTTCAGCAGAATCTCATCTGCCATCATCAGGCTTCTGTATAGTGTTTGTCTGTGAGTCAGACTTTTACAGTGGTTTCAGATTTAAATTTGGGGCAGCTTATTGCTGTGTCAGAATGGTTTTTTCTTCCTCCTGATTGGTTGAGAGTCTTGGTCTGTGTTTATTGGTCTTGGAGTTTGCTATGTTCTGCTACTAATATCTTCTGTCTGTTTTTTTTTTCTTTTTGGGGGGGGGGATCTTTTTGTATCTTGATTGGCTGGCAACATTGTGTTACTTTATTGGAGGCCTTCAGTGCAGCTTGTCTTCGGGTAAATGGACGGCTATCATTAGTTAGGAAGCTGGGTTTCATCTGGGTGCCTGGTTGGGGTGTGTTTGAGCTGGAGGTATCAGGGGGGATCTGTTTGTGCCCAGGTGTTTGCCTGGCTTGTGGTGTGGAGATTTTTTTGTTTGTGAGTGCAGGCTTCCAAATGATTGACAGCCTGGTGGAATCATCTCTTCTGTTCATGCTTTCTGGTCTTTTTTCAGTCTCTATGGCTTCTCTGATAATTCTGTGGCTGGGATTTTCTATAGTGGCTAGGTTTTGGTGCCACTGAAGTTGATGCTATGACCTGTGGCTTCCATGTGTTGGACTAGTGAGGAAGTGTGTTCCAGCTTTTTGACTGCATTTTTGTGTTCATCCAGGCGGGTGCTTATTCTTCCATTGGTCTGTCCAATTTATGTGACCAGGCATGATGCACAGGGGACTTCGTATATGCCTTGGTGATTTGTGGATCAAGTTGGTGACACTAATTACTAGAACCAAACGCCTGTCAGACAAGACACACATTAAGACTGAACTATGCACCCTGACTAAAATATTGACAGCCAACGGCTTCCACAAAAGCAAAATCACCAACTTGATCCACAAAAACACACTGAGACATAATAGAGACCCAGAAGATGAACAGACCCATGGAACAGCTGTCCTGCCCTACATAAGAGGCACTACAGACAAAATTAGTAAGATACTATACAGACACCACATCAAGACTGCCTTCAAAACAGACAGAAAAATAGCAGCCATCCTCAGAAAGCCCAAAGACAAAATTGACCTGGAAAACCAAGGCATATAGGAAGTCCCCTGTGCATCATGCCCGGCCACATACATTGGACAGACCAATAGAAGAATAAGCACCCGCCTGGATGAACACAAAAATGCAGTCAAAAAGCTGGAACACACTTCCTCACTAGTCCAACACATGGAAGCCACAGGTCATAGCATCAACTTCAGTGGCACCAAAACCCTAGCCACTATAGAAAATCCCAGCCACAGAATCATCAGAGAAGCCATAAGAGATGAGATTGCCATCTATGCCATACATATACATATACATATACATATACATATACATATACATATACATATACATATACATATACATATACATATACATATACATATACATATACATATACATATACATATACATATACATATACATATACATACATCCATATATATGTCTGGCATTCAGCTTTGTTCGGGTATTTTCCCACGTCATAATAGGGGTGCTTTTAAAGTTGTAGCAACGTTTCAGCAGAATCTCATCTGCCATCATCAGGCTTCTGTATGGTATTTGTCTATGAGTCAAACTTTTACAGTGGTTTCAGATTTAAATTTGGGGCAGCCTATTGCTGTGTCAGAATGGTTTTTTCTTCCTCCTGATTGGTTGAAAGTCTTGGTCTGTGTTATATGGTCTTGGAGTTTGCTGTGTTCTGCTACTAATATCTTCTGTCTTTTTTTTGGGGGGGGCTCTTTTTGTAACTTGATTGGCTGGCAACATTGTGTTACTTTATTGGAGGCCTTTATATATACATACATACATACATACATACATACATACATACATACATACATATATGTTTTCTTAAGTTTTGTTTTCTTAAGTTTTCATGGGTACTTACATGTATGGTATTCAGCTTTGTTCAGGTATTTTCCCACGTCATTATAGTTGTGCTTTTAAAGTTGTAGCAATGTTTCGGCAGAATCTCATCTGCCATCATCAGGCTTCTGCATAGTGTTCGTCTGTGAGTCAGATTTTCACAACCCTTTCAGTTTTAAATTTGGGGCTAGCCTACTGCTGTGCCAGAATGGTTTTTTCTATGTATGGTATTCAGCTTTGTTCGGGTATTTTCCCACGTCATTATAGCTGTGCTTTTAAAGTTGTAGCAACGAACACAATACAGAAGCCTGATGATGGCAGATGAGATTCTGCTGAAACGTTGCTACAACTTTACAAGCACCACTACTATGACGTTGGAAAATACCCGAACAAAGCTGAATGCCATACATGTAAGTACCCGCGAAAACTTAAGAAACAAATATATATACATATGCACACACACACACACAAACACACATACACACATACATATGGCATTTGCATTTTTAAAAATAATCAGAACTGTGACTTTTAACAGTAACAATATTTGGGAGAAATGTACAGTAAACATCTTCTTTAAGAAAAGCTTTGCATTGATGTAGATTTATCAGTGGTTTTATTTCAATAAAATCATAGGAAAAAGATTGGATGAAATGTGTGGGTGCTCGGAACACTGACACGGAATAGTTTTAAACTGATTTGTGCATCTTTAGCATTTTTGTTTCGGTATAAGATTATTCTTTACTGTGGTGCAGAGGTGGTATTCAGCAGGTTCTGACCAGTTCTGGAGAAGCACTAGCAGAAATTTGGAATGGTTTGGAGAACTTGAAAATACCACTTCTGAGTGGAGATTTTACAGTATTCTTCCTCTGTCACGCCCAACAAGCTACGCCCATCAAGCCACGCCCACAGCACTGGTAGTAAAAAAATTTGAATCCCACCACAGCTGTGGTGTCATGAAGTTAGGCCACTAGAGCTGAATTGGTTAAAACTTGCTGGCTCGAGATGTATAAAGTTGAATGCTTCTTTGGCATTAATTTGGGAAGATTTCAGGTCCAACAAGTTTTCTTCACATTAAGCATAATGAATGTATGTATGAGTTTCAGTCATGAAATTAAAATAATTGATGATAATTCGCTCCCCAAACTTAGCTGGATTCATTTGGTCTCATATTGTTAAGAGCTTGATGCAGCTTGGCAGTGCTCATGACCACTGAAGTGAAAAGCAAACTGCACAAAAGTGTAAATCTGTTCCTTATAATCTAATTTGCAAGCAAAGCTTTAATAATGTTAACATATATTAATCCAGGTAATTGTCACACTTTTGTGATTTTTATTCCAGACTTCTACTTTTCCTTAGCTGCAGTTTAAATCTCAAGGATATACAGTGTGTGTCTTTTTTCACTCCTTCAAATTTTGACCTATGCCTTCCATAATGTTTTTAAATGTTATTATTTTTTATGATCATTTTAGAAACAAACTTTATACAAGGACATCAACCTTCTAGGTATAACTAGCAACTAATGCAAGCTGGGAATTTTTAAGTATAATAGCCCTTAACTACTTATACTTTTGTATTTACACATTTGCATTTGTTCAGTGACCATTTGAAATTGCAACAGCACTGAAAAAAGTTATTTATAGCCATTTTTTTCACATTTATATTGCAGATTCCCTATGGTCAGGTGATCAAAATTTAGATTCTTGGCAACTGACTCACATTTATAACAGTTGCAGTATCCTGGGATCATGGGATCATCTTTTGTGACAAGCAAAGTCAAATGGGAAAGCTAGATCCACTTAGTAACAACCACAGTGATTCAATTAACAACTAGTTATAATGCTGGCGATGGAACATTTGCATTCAATTGTGGTCAATAATTTGAGGATTACTGCACTGTTTTAAAATATATATAGTAGATCTCGAGTTGTTTGGTTAATGAATTCCATGAAATAGTTGCATTATTCAAATTCACATTATTCAAATAGATAGAAATGATACCACTTTGATGGAAAGTCAGGTAACTTTCCAATGTAAATATGCAAATAAAATTTTTAAACATAGATTTTATGTTTATTAATGAAACACTATATAATAATAAAAGATGATAAATTCATATACAAAGGATATGTTATCTCTACTGTAATTCTTCAAAATAAGAAATTAGCTTTCTAAAAATGGAACCTTACTCTTCTCTATTTTTCACACACAACAATGAGCATCTAAAAATCCACATTAGTCTTTCTCTAACTGAATTTAGGAATATATTGCATTAAATGTGACCTGGTATCAATTTATAATTCACATTAAATCAAGTTTCTCACTATTTCAGCTCACATTAACCATGACCTACCTGTATTTGGCATTTGAAGCCCAAAACAGGCAAAGCAGCTATACTGTGATTTCACTGGTGTGGCGAAGCAAGGATTTTCATTTTCTCCCTGCTTATATGAATTCATAGATTTAATAACCAACGATTACTGTTTTCCATCCCCTTAAAAATGTATTTGCCCTAATTTAGCAGTTAGAAGTTAAACTTGCCTTTTCTCTAAAACTTATGGCTCATTCCTGGTACTGATATCGTATTGAAGAAGAAGCTTCTATTACATTTCATTTTGTTGCTATACTACATTCCTAGTCAATATGTTAAATTGTGGGGTATTGATTCATTGTAGCTTAGCAATGCTGGAGGACCTCATGTCCCTATCCCTGCACTAATGTATAACTATATCTTAACTTTGGTTATTTGCAGTATATTCCTGCCCCTACTTTCCTTTCCAATATTTTGTTAGTTGGTTGAACTTTGGATTCCTTAAATCAGAAACTTGTATCTTTATGTTTTAAAAAGATCGTGTATATTAATGAAGCTATATAAATGCTAAAAAATAATGATAATTAATCAAAACCTATTGACAAGAGTATTGGACTATCCGGAAATCTTTATTATTCTTATCTATATTTGTTTCCTTCTATCTAAACAGCAGAAAAGAAAGTGGAAAGATAAAAAAAATATCAATAACCATGGTAATGAAGTTAATGCACAGAAAGGTTTTTATAAGTATACCTCACCAATCTGTGTCAATCTTCCTGATTCAACCAACTTGTAAAGATCCCTTGATAATGTTTGCCAAATCAGCTCCTCATGAGTGAACTCCTTGGCAAAGCCTCATTGTTTCTGAATTGACTTGTAATGTGTTTAATGAAATTTTTGCAAGTCGTGCTGTGTGGGCATTCCTCCACCCACCTTCCTCAGGGTGAATGTTATTACTTGTGATTACAGTCATGTGAATAATTCACCAAAATGGTTTATTCAACAAATTGAATCTGTCTTTTGGTTTGTGCAGTGTCTGTAAACAAAACTAAATTATTTGCAAATTTAATCACTGAATAATTCTTTGTCTGCAGTGTACGGACTGCTGTCTGGTTTCATATTTTCATGTGTAACTAGAATTTTCTTTTTTTTCTTTTTGAAATGAATATTCAAAGTTACGCTTAAAAAATAACTTTTAGAAGAGGATGCCATTGTGTGCATCTGGTGAACCTCACAAGAACATAGAAAGTAACCTTATACAAATCAGAAAACTGATCTATATAACAGCACAGTCAATCCAGTATAGCAGTGATTCTCCAGAATTTCAGTTAGGTATTTTTCCAGAATTGAATTTGAGAACTATATGTGTTCTACCTCTGAAAACTATATATCGTCTCTCAAAATCTAGTAATATTCCACTGGTGGAGTACTCCTATCTGCTAAACCTAAATGGTTTCAAATTGTGCTTTTAGGTAATTTCAATACAGGCTATGACTCTCATAAACAATCCAGTATCCAAACTAACAATAACCATTGTTATAGTCAGAGTGCTTTCTCGACTGCAAAAATGTTATAAGTCTATTATAACTTGTGCTATTAAGTAGGTGAGAAGCTTGTTAACTTAATGAAAATGAAATGAAATCAAATTTAGTTTTTTGCCCTAATCCTGCCTACTTCTTTCTTCTCACACTTCATTACTTTTTGGAGGACAGCCTATGGTATGTCAACTGTTGATCCTGATCGTACTAGTCTATTTTTGTCCAGGCTAATGTTCCAACAAGTATGTCCATCTGTGCACTACTTTGGTGTAGTGGGTTAAGGCATCAGACTAGAAATTAAGGAGACCATTAGTTTTCTCTTAAGCAGAATGACTTGGGGTGAATCACTTTCTTTCAAACTTAGGAGCAGGAATGGCAAACCACTTCTGAAATTTTACCAAAAATTGTGCAGGGACCAATCCTGACAGTCACCAGGGGTCAAGAATGACCCAAAGACATTATTTATATATTATAATGCCCTACCTCATAATCACTAATAGTAGAACACACATACATCTTTGTTTCCTGTAGGTATTACCTTTACAATAGGGAGAGTACATAAAAAAGCATTTCCTATTGCGTTATCTGTTTATTGATGTAATAAGGAGAGTTCCTGTTTGGTTATCAGCAGAGGCAATCTTGAAGCCTATGTAGGTAACCAATAAGCCTTTACACAAGTCAGGTCCAATTTAGACAATTAAGTGATTCCCAAAAGGCTAAGTAAATGTTATTGAGTGCATTGTTTTGCGTTTAATTGCATTGTTGGTGACATACTTTTACTCTCATAGTTGCCAAGGCTGCTTGCCCCTCCCCTTTCTATAGTTTTAAATTGCACCAGGAAAAAAAAATCAATAGAACAAGATTCTTCTTTGCAACGATGAGTTTAAGCCTCTTTGTTTCCTATTGAATCATCTGTAACGAGAACAATTCTAGGGAAAATGTTGCTACTAAAGTGATAATTACATGAAGATTGCTCACCTAACAACTGTGAATATAATCCAGAGGCCTTCTTTATCCACTCTGAGTTCTTCCACAATCAATAGGTGCATGGTTTCAGCTTCAAGGGTATGATATACATTGTTTATCAAGGTAGTACAAGACAGGAAAAGAAAAGAGAAACTGCATTTCCAAGTTTTCAACATAGCCATAAATTCCTATACTGGTAGTTCCATGTCAGCAGTCTTTATTTTACATAGTGGTGTTAGTAACATCATCCCAATATCTTGGGATATCTTTTTTTTACAAGTTCCAGTGCAACTATTTATTTTAAAAGTACCCATTTTATCTCTTCCTGCTCCAAATTCCAATGATTGACACCAGTCAAACATGGATTATTTATTATCCCCAAGCAAACCTATTTCTCAGTTTTCTGATAAAGATATTTGCATTTGGAGGAACATAACAATTTTAAAAAATGATAGCTAAATTATTCCACTTGAAATCTACTGAGTCACACACTTTGACAGACTTCTGTCTAAAAAAGGTTGCCTTCACTTGTAACAAGGAATTAATTTATATGAGACTCCAAATCTTTTCGAGCTGGCATCAAAATGTCAATCTGGTGAATAATGAAATAAATTACAAAGTAAAACCTGTGAAAAATTTGAAAGCAATTCCAAAACAACTCAGAAAACATCTCTAAGAAGCTTTTATAATAATTTATAATAGGCATCATACTCTACAATTCCGCCTAAAATGAGTTTTTTGACATTAATTTTGAGGTTCTTCCTTAGGAAAAATATCAAAGGAATAAGAGACTAAAGGCCTTTGATAAAGCTAGAAAATGGTATTTAAAGGTTTGTGACTTTCAGAATCCACAAGCTTGTATCATTTTTTTTATTTTGTTAGCAATAGATGATGGGGATGATTGCAGTCACAAGATTCTTTTCTCCCATTTTTCTCAGCTCTTTTTCTATTCTGCTACAACAGAGAGGTTGCATGACAGAAGTTATTGAATTTCATATTGATAGAAGAAATAAAAACAGAAGTTCCAGATAAAAAAACAAATACATGTTTCCCAAGAAGATTTTGATAACACATTTGTTTAAACTGAAATTTCTGCCAAATATTCTGCAGTGAATGGAAGATCTCCTATAAAATATATTAATACCTTCCTATATTGTTCTTTGCCTCTGAGCACAACAAATTAAAACATGTAAGTCACTGATATTCTTAATTCATGATTTAATCACGAGGTCATAGCTTTTGACTCAAAAGAAGATTATATCTTGATCAAATGTACAATTTTATTTCTGTAATCAAAATCTGCAAGGCATATGAATGAAATTGAACTATGCTTTCCAATGATCTTATCAAATTATTTAACTACCAACATCCTTTCACCTGCATTTAAAGAACCCTTTTATAGTTTTAATAACTTATTTTATAAATAACAGGTTTCCTCTGTTGTTGTATATAGATTTGTATAGACCTCAGTGTTTGTCACTTAGAGTCAGACTGCTATCACACCTTTACAGTATATGGTGACATTCTCAATTTATCTGCAGTGTAACTACTGCTTATTACTGAGGACAGTTTCTGAGCACAAATCAGGTTAAGAAAATGATACTGATAAAAGAACTATTATTTTATGTATACCTGTATTTATTAATTCAAATCACTCCTGTCAGGCTTATAACCTTCATCATATTATTTTTTTTTCTACTGGATAACATTTACTGAACTCTAGACTTGTCATTCTCAGATTTCCATTTCCTTGTCATAGTGATGAAACATGAAGGCAAAATATTTTTTCTCCTTCTTCTATCTTTTAAGAGAGAGAAGCTTCCATTAAAATCTCCAACATCACGCTTGTCTTGTTATTTATCCTGGCTAGTTTCCAGTCAAGGCTGTCAAAATGAAGCAAAATAACTGAAAGAAAAGAAAAAGAGTTAAATCCAAAGACGAAAATGCAATGAGGGATCTTTGATTTATATGCAAAGAGAGAGAGAAAAAAAACAAAGTTTGAAAAGGAGCTGATCTCCACCTAATATGCCCATTTATGAAGAGAAGGTAATTCTCTCATAGATTTATTTGAGAGCCAGTTTAGTCTAGTGGTTAAGGCACCAGGCTAGAAAGTAGGACACCTTGACTTCATGTCCCACTTTAGACATGAAAGGGAGCTGGGTGTCCTTGGGCCAGTCACTCTCTCAGCCCACCACATTTCACAGGCTTGTTATTGTGGAGAAAATAGGGAAATGAAGTTGTGTAGGACATGTTTGCTGTCTTTAATTTTTTTTTTCTTTTAATAATCCCTTAATCCCTTGCGTTTGGGTAAAGTTGGGGCAACTGAATGGAGCTGAGTGTTTACTGGCTGGATGCCTTTCCTGGCACCAATGTGGAGTTCGCAGCAAATATATTCTCATTGTGCCCAGAAAGAAAAATATCCCCCTCTACCTAGGATCAAACTCATAGCCTCCTGACTGTGAGATGAGAGATCTACCTCTAGGCCACCGCAACACTGTTCATGGTCTTGAATGATTTGTAAAAATAATAAAGGTGGAATATAAATAAGATAAGAATAAATTTTGTGATTTCACAAATGATAAAGACAAATACTTACAGTATTCTAAAGTGAGGTTGGCAAAATAGGGCTTGGACATATCAATGCTCTAAATATCTCCCTTAGCATCTGATAAGGACTATCAATTTTCTTCACTGGCTTTGCCCATGTCTCTTGGATGTATACTCAGCATGATGTTGAAAGGACAGGTGCAGCTCTTGATCTTGAAAGATTTGTGAATGGATTTCTGCAAGATAAAGATACACAAGCATTGTCAGAGCCTGGTCAAGAGTTGCATTATCACAATGTAAGAATGTGATGGAGCCAGAGACCATTTCATTTGAGGAACATATCAAATTCTCAAATTTCTGCCCTTCTAAAATCCATAAATAAAATTCTGGACACAAACCAGATACAGATAGTAAGAAATATATGAGGATTATTGAATAAATATTGCAGAATAGCATGATAGCCTAAAGGTGAAAATGATTACCTGTCACTCAGGAGGTTAAGAGTTCAATACTAGGCAGCAACAGATGTTTCTCTTTTAGGGTGCAAACACAAAAATATCTGCTGTGAACTCAGTGTAGGCATCAGGAAGGGCATCTGCCCAGTAAATGCTCAGCTCCATTCACCCTGATCCTGAAGCAAAGGATTAAAGGGTGATAAAAAGAAAAAAAGGAATAAATATTGCAGATAGAAAAGGAATAAATATTGCAGATAGAAAAGGAATAAATATTGCAATGAGAAAAGATTGAAAAATGAAAAGGCCAATATGGATCCGTAAGAAAGAAAAGAAAATAATTTGACAACTTTTATGTAAGACTGCATTTTGAAAATTTTGAATTTAACTTTTCTTTTATATACTTTGATACTTTTTTTTCTTTTTGAGATTCTGTCTTGTACCTGCTCAAAGAAAACATCTGAAATGGTTTATGGCAAGATTGCCTTAGGCTATTTTATCTTAGTGTTCAAAATGGCCTCTGGATAAATTAGAGTAAAACTGTAGGGATTTAGTATAGAAGTTGCTATGAATAACAGAAGTACTATTCAAAGACTTTGCAGCACCTATGAGAGCTACATGGGTTTTTTTTTTCCCCTTTCCAGTGTTTTATAATGAGAGCTGAATTGAATACTAAGAAATTTACTGCTTAAATTCATCCAGAAAATTACATCAGGATAACCCTATTGCAAAATACAAGCCAATATTTGCATTTCTTCCTAACAATTTATCCAGTGTTGTGGACATTTTCATGAGGAATAATTCAAGTTGCACATTACTGAACTTGAGATTCATCATCATCATCAATGGAAGTCTGAAATAACATGAAACTTGTTGACTGAAATCCCATTTGCAAAATAAATGGATTGTTTCAAATGAATGATTTTTACATTCCTCTGTGAACTTTTTAACATGATAATTCACATTTAAATATAATGTTTAGTTTTTCTTCAAATAATTTTTACTTTGATTTATTTTAGATAAAAGCTAAGCGGAATCTTTTGGGAAGTTCTCAGCTCAATCAAGAAGAATGAATCAATTAAGAATTCACCAAACAATATTTTTTAACCAAAACCTTATCCATTACATCTTACTGCATTCATGGTAAAAATACTGATGAGGCAGAAAAGTTCCTGGATTGGAATTAGATAAACATATTTGCCAGTTGAATGGACTTTTCTTTCATGCTTTGAAATGTAAATAGACAAATTAGTACCTTTTTTCTTTTTTATTCAGCTCTCCATTTCACTTTATTCTTCTAAAATGGAGAAAGTGCTCATCCTAATTTCTGAGATTATTCGATAGAAAGTCCTCCTCCCTCCCCAGAATAAAATATTATTTATTCCTAAAATGAAAAAGAGGCAGAATAGAATATTTCCAGTGAAGGAGAAGAGGAGACATATTCTTAAAGGCAGAAAGCAGTCCCAGTCTTCCTGCTACAGGAAAACACCTCAAGCAGAAACCTGAGGGGTTTGTCTTTAGGAATGGAGATTTTATATCCATTCAGAAAGACTGAAACACTCTGTTCATAAGCAAACAGACTCCAAATAAATAACACAATAGGCTAGGAACCAAAGCTGATAAAATTAGCTCAGGCAAACAAAACACCTAATATTTTCATTTTTCCTTTTGCCTGTAGAGCCAGCATGACCCCACATGACCCCATAGGAATCTGGCAACAGCCATTGAAATATTGAAGGACATATTCTTGCACAGGAATAGGCATCTCAATCACAAAGCCCCAAAGAAAGTATCAAAGGCCACCTACTCTCAACCCCATTTTTTCAGCTACCATAGAAACATGCTGCTGTTACTGAAGTTTCTGGCAACCACATGGCTGCCAACTCTCACGCAATCAGCGTGAGATTCACGCAATTCAACCAATTTTGACTGTCTCACTCTGATAAACGAAATCTCACGCTAAACCCCCAAAATGGAATGTACAAAAATAAATATATCTCTACATTCTCTGATATTCCGAATATCGATATGCCCAAGCCCAAAGTTTCGAGAAGTGAAGCCTCCGATCCTGGGCGGCTTCAGAGGGCGAACAGAGCATGTGCGAGAGGACGTTGCCCGCATTGATTTCTGTACTGGGGTGAGGAGAGAATTCCACGCTGCAGGAAGCGGTTGCTCCTTTCCGCTCTAGGATGTCACAACTCTCTGGGCTTAACCCTTGCGCTGCACTCTGCTCTGGCAGGCGGAGATGAGAGAGACGAACTCTCTATCCCCCATGAAGTACGACTACAGGGCATCCCTGGGCCTTTCTCGAGAGCTGAGCTCCCATCATCCCCTCCCTGCACCCGTCTGGTCTCAAGGCCGCTGGGATTGGGGCGCAAAGGCGCGTCCCTCTCCAGCCTCCCTCTCGCAAGGGGAGCTGCTGTGGCTGGCCTCTTGCGCGCCTCGGCTTCTCTCGCTCCCCAGCCTGATGGGAAGTCCCTGGAGAGGGAGGGGGAAGGGGGGGGAGGGCTCCTTCCCGGGTACATTGTGTCCCTCCCCCCGCCCTTTGCACCTAGATATGAGCCCCCCCCAGCCTCCCCTGGGTCCAAGAGGCTGCAAGAGGGTCTGGCAGGGAGGAGCCTCTCCAGGAAGGGGTTCCCGCCAGAGGGCAGGCTGGAGCGGGGCGTGGGGGGGCTCGCAAGGAGGGGGGTTCCTGTCCCCTCCGAGCCCCAATCGCAGCCGGTGCAGGAGTTTCTCTCTTTTTAGGCTTCTTTCCCCACTTGATGCCAGGAACGTTTGGATGCTCTTTGGGAGCCCCTGGGAAGGAATCTCGCCTTGAGGGGTCTCCCCACAAATGCCAAGCAAAGGGGGGGAGTGGCCACTGTCCTCTCCTCTCCTCCCCCAGACAATCCAGGACTTCCCTGCAGGGGAGCAGCTGATGGCAGCATTGCTGGGGGTCCCATGCACAGACTGGGAGGGGGGCGTTTGGGGAGTGAAGGACACCAGCCTCCCCCCCCATTCTGTGTGTGTGTGTGTGTGTGTGTCCATCTGCCTGCCTGGCCCTTTCCGACCCTTCAGCTGGACTGTGAGGCTGGTGGGTCCAAGACTCAGCCTGGATCCCCCTCCCCTCCGCAGGTGGGAGGCCCAGAGGGTGGGAGAGGGCTGGGAAGGGCCGTTTCTGCCCAGCTCCAAGGCCGGGAACCCTGGCAAGGCCCCCTCCACCCCCGGGGCCATGTGAGGGAGGCTTCTATGGCCCTGAAGAGGCAGCCTGGAGGGGCCGGATCCCAGGCACTTGGGACGCCCCTCTCAGCCAGGGACCCTGGAGGAGGAGGAGAGCCAGAGCAGCCCAAAGGGACAGAGCAGATGGGCAGAGGCCCAAGAATGTGGACCCTTTCCGGCCAAGATGGTCAGTGAACTGCATTATTAATATCTTACAAATCCGGTTCAAGTACATTGGTGCTGCTTGCATGTATGTATGTATGTATATGTCCAAATCATGACTAAAGTATGCATCAGATTGCACCATTTAAAATGTAAAATTGTCAAAGCTCCCTACCGTGGAAGGGGGGACACCCCCCTTCCACACCATCCCCCCCTCGGTCGCTCCGCTCCCTCACAGTGTCTCACTCCGAACTATCACTCAAGGTTGGCAGCCCTGCAAACAAGTAAATGGAGACCTTCTTTCCTTCAGCCTGTCTCCATTTTATTTCAATATTTTTCTCCTGGCTTGCACCTGGACCTGATTTTTATTCTCACAGTTCCAAAATGCAAACAGAGCCAAAACAGTATAATATCAAATATATTTCCTTCTAGGCCATGGGATGATTTAATATGATTAAGCCAAGAGAACCATAGGCCAGAAGTAATCTTCTCTAAGCTAAATTTGTCAAAGAAATTCAGCTTTAATTTATCGTAATATGCAGTTCTTTGGGCCCTGGGTCAGCAAAATGCCACACAGATATTATATAAAAAAGCAATTAGATTGAAAGTGTTGTCAAACTCAATTTTGCAGTTTTTCTATTAAGTATCAACTGCAGTTTGACTGGCTTGGAGTACAGAAAAAATATCTATATTTGAAATTAAAAAAAAATATCTGTAGAATTTGCATCCTGGAATTTGCATACTTCATCCTGTTTCAGCATCTACTGATCACATTAGGAAATTCTGACAATCATTTGGTTCAACAAATATTTCTTAATGTCACAACAAAAATCACAATGAAGTAAAATATGACCCTATATTATAACTAGAACTTCCCAATTCTGCTTACTGTATAATAATTTGTCTTATTTCTCAAACAAGACAATTTCTTAATTTGCTGTGCTTACAAATGCCTGGCTGAAAAGGAATGTTTTCATGTCATATAAAATTTTTGATCAGCCACATGGTGATAGGAAAAAAATTCCATAGCTGATTGTAAAATAACTTACTATGTTCCATTCCTAAATAAATAATATGGCAGATTTGAAAGAGAGTCTTGCATGTAGGAGCTCTTTTTGCAGTTGATACCTTATTCTCTGTAGTGGCAACTCAGTGGATGGATCATTGGAGGAAGAGTATTGCATAACCTTCCATAAACTGGAATAGATGGGCAATCCAAATCAAATCAGATTTTCCATCTCTTATTAGCTCTTAGATGGATCGATGTATGAGACAGAGACTAGAAAACCCAGGAAATGAGTTGAGAACAATACAATATTCAGATCAATTGAGAAATAGATTTTGTTCAAAATTTGTAAAATATGTGCCTGGCCAAGACAAATGTTTCCTACCATACTGCTGGTATGGCCTTTCAAATACATATACAATCCTAGGTCTGGCCTGATGATGAGAATGAGAATGATGATAAGTCAGTGTCAGCTTTTTGCAACCTTACAAGTGGATTTTCTCCAGGGTGATGTATTCCAATCCTATCCTTCAGGTCTTCCAATTGTTCATCCATGAGCACTGTAATTCAGTCCAGCCACTATTCTACTAGTTGTTATTTTTTCTCTCTTCCCCTTCCCCTTTTCTTGAAACTCAGAAAGCAAGGTTCTCAAAAACATACGTTTCAAAAATATAACCATTTGAGCCTGGTCATTTGTGTCTCAAGTGAAAATTCTGGATTGATTTGTTCTGTGATCCATAGTTTGTTTTCTAGGTTGTTCATAGCATCTTGGGAGTCTTCTTCAACAACTAAGTTCAAAAATTCAAAATCAGACTTGCAAGATTCTGTTGTTATGGCCAACTTCAATAAAAGCAATTTTAGCTTAACCATTTCCTGGTCTGACATCAATCTTGGAAATTAGGTTGTTCTGTGTCTCCTCCTCTTTTGTGTAGTTCAGTGAATTAAGGAGCTGCCTATCTGATCCATTTCTGTATATTATCTGATTGTGGAATTGAAAAAAAAATGCTTCCTTCACATTTGCCTAGACAAAAGATTCTAACAAAATTTGTCAATATCAGCTTCCATATACCGTATATACTCGAGTATAAGCCGAGTTTTTCAGCACATTTTTTGTGCTGAAAACCCCCCCCTCGGCTTATACTCGAGTCAGATTCCCCTCTGAAAAAAAAATGGTGTGGATTTTGCATTTGCAAGGTGCAAAGTGGCGAAGGCAGATCGCGTGTGCTGGAAAGGGCTTGACTGTATTATGGGGAGAGAGAGAGAGAGGGAGAGATCATAAGAACGGCTCTTGCTTTTTTCTTGCAAGGGAGAGAGTGACTCCTGCCTCCCACTGTCATCATCATCATCTTTTGGGTTAGTGAATCAATTAAACCTTTCATGATAGTGAGATTGTGAACATCAAACTTATTTGCGCGCTCTGTCTCTCTGTGAGTGTGTGTGTGTGTGTGTGTGTCTGTCTGTCTGTCTGTCTCTCTCTCTCTCTGTCTCTGTGTGTGTGTGTGTGTGTGTGTGTGTGTGTGTCTCTCCCTTCCTCGCACCAGCGCACCTTCCTTCCATTGCTACGCATTTGGGCTGCTTTGTGCCCCCCTCCCTCCCCGCCGTCTTTTATTTTCTCCTTTCCTTTAGGAGGTGTCCTAAAGGGTTGGAAGAGCGAGGAGGCAAAGTAGCTTCCTCGAGCATTTCTTGCCGCTTCTCCGGGCAAGATTTATTGGCTGGAAGCGAGGAGTGAGTTGTTCGCTTTCCTAACGAGGGTCTTGGAGCAACAACACCCCCTCCCCCACCGCACCCCGCATCCCCACCCCTGCGCTTCCACCTGAGTTTGGAATAAAATACGAAGGTGTGAGTGTGAACTTGGTGGGGACTCTCCGCTCGCGAGTTTTTGCGTCACTTTTGGGTAGTGCTCGGTAAAAGGAACTGGGAGGAGGAGAGCTGCTTAGCCAAAAGTCTGCCTGCCCTTTGCTCAAAAACGAGCTTTTGAGTTCTTCTTCCGCAAAAGCGGCAAGTTCTCTGGGGAGGGGTTTAAGGAAAGGAAAAGTAGTCAAAACAATGAGGAGGAGGGAGGAGGAGGACGGCAACTTTAGGTGGCTCCGGAGTTCGAGAATCTGTCCGACTGGAGGAACAGACTGCGTGGGACGAAAGTGTGTCCGTCTGTGTGCGTGGAGGGGGTGGATTGTCGGGGGCGAGTTTCTAAAATGGGCTGACTTCACGTGAGGAAAGATGAACAACTCTTGACTTCGGCCAGCGCTTCGGAAAGCCACGGGGGCCGATCGGAGCAAAAAAAAAAAGAGCCGCCGATTGAAAGGGACCCACTTGGGGAGTCCAGAACGGGTGCGCGGTAGGGCGGAGGCTGGGATTTCTAACATTGAAGCTGTTTGTGGTTTACAGCATACGGAACCCCTGCCTGCTTAGGCTGATGTGACCACGGGGGCTCGAAGAGAGGCTGTAGCGGTGGGGGTGGGGGGTCTTCGTGCAGTCCTCTGGCTCTGGCACTTTCCAAAGCAACTCAAAACTTGGTGCGTCCTCGCCTTCCCTTCCAAAAAGGTCCCACTCCAGAGTAGCAAGATATGAGACCCTGCTCTCTGTTTCGGAGTGGGGGAGAGCGAAGGCGGGGGGGAGAGTCTTCCTATTCACCCCTCCATTATAAACTTTAAGATCATTATCTTATTTTCCAAACAACCGTTCCCCCCCCCGCCGCTTTGCACCTTTCAAATGCAAAAACCCCAGGATTTTGCATTTGCAAGATGCACAGTGGCGAAGGCAGATCGTGCGTGCTGGAAAGGGCTTGACTGTATTACGGGGAGAGAGAGAGAGAGAGAGAGGGAGAGATCATAAGAATGGCTCTTGCTTTTTTCTTGCAAGGGAGAGAGTGACTCCTGCCTCCCACTGTCATCATCATCATCTTTTGGGTTCGTGAATCAATTAAACCTTTCATGATAGTGAGATCGTTTCCCAAATTTCCCTTAAATCAGGGAAGAAATCAGAAACAAACCTTTGGACTGAGAATAAGCCTGTTCCTATGATGCCATTTTTGTTCACTGCAGTGTAAAAAGTGTGAAAAAACACACTTCTTTTTCTTCATCCTCTTGTTCCCTATTTACTGGTCTCTTTCAAAGAGGAAATTGTGAACATCAAACTTATTCTCAACTGTCCTAGTGAAAGTTTTCATTGGTATCTATTTTTATTTTTGAAATTTACCAGTAGCTGCTGCATTTCCCACCCTCGGCTTATACTCGAGTCAATAAGTTTTCCCAGTTTTTTGTGGTTAAATTAGGTGCCTCGGCTTATATTCGGGTCGACTTATACTCGAGTATATACGGTACATTCATTGATCTGAAGTCAGTACTGCTTTAACACTAAAAACTTGAGATATATTAATTCACATCCTGTCAATCTTCTATGGTCAGTGTTATTTTTCAATTTAAATATTTTATCGCCATTAGTATGCAGCCTCAGTGTGTCTTATATGTGTAGTGCCAATACATGCTTTGTATCTATTACGGACTAAGCAATTGCGCTAATTTGAAAAGCTTAAATGGTTTTACTTCCACAGCAGGCTTGAAATCCTGCACTTCTGATTGGCCCGCCAGCAGCGGATCCTGATTGGTCGTCCTAGGCCGATCTGATTGGCTGTTAACAGGCACTGCCAATTGGACGTCGCCAGCACGGCAAACTCAAAGCATTGGCTGTTATGACATCAGCAAGCCCTATAAAAGGGCTGCTGCTGCCCGAGTATTTTAGCTCTGTTCTGAAGTCACTAATAAAGAGTTGAGTCACTTTCCGATGCCTCGTCTCATTCTTTGCGCCCACGCTCCGAACAGAACACTGGCGACAAGGATGGGATACGGAGACTTTAAGAGCTGATCAAACACTCAATGAACCCTACAGAGCACGTGGCTAAGAGCGCACCAAAGAAGCAGCAGAATGACCAGCAGCGCTATACCACCCGCTCCATTTGACCCGGCTAACGAAGACTGGGACTTGTATATGGACAGGTTCCAGATGGAGACCAACAATCTGAAAGATGCTACGCCTGGCAAGAAATGAGCTGTATTCCTGACCCATTGTGGGCCTGCCATGTTCAAGATGGCAAAAGCACTTGCGAAATCAGCAGAAGTCAAGACAATGGACTGGGACAATCTTGCCCCAATCCTCTGGACCCATTATGCACCAGCGGTGCCAACACTCATCAGAAGACACAAGTTTTACCAGAGGGACCAACGGGAAAGCGAAAGCGTTGGAGACTTCATCGCTGACATCAGAAACCTAGGAGGACTCTGTGGCTTCGCAAATCTCAAGGAAGCCATGAGAGATCGAATCCCCGGGGCTACACTTACTCTGAATTGCAGCCGGGTACATTTAAAGGCACCTCGGTGTGTTACAATAGTTTGGGCCTGTGCTGTTTTTTCATCTACTGGTAATTGCTGATATGCCTGAGCTAAATCCAATTTAGCAAAAACTTTCCCGTCCCCCAGGGAATGGAGGAGGTGCTGCACCACCGGAACTGGATATGCATTCTGCTGCAGGGCGTGGTTCAAAGTGGCCCGGTAGTCCCCACAAATTCGGATTGACCCCTCTGGCTTAATGGGTGTTACAATAGGGGTTTCCCATGGGGAGTGATCGATGGGCTCCAACACCCCCTGAGCTATCAGTTTGTCGAGTTGTTCATTGATTTTCGATTTTAAGGCAAACGGAACTCGACGGGGCTTTAGGCGAATGGGAGCTATTTTTGGATCTAAGCTGAATGAGATCGGGGTCCCCTTGCACTCGCCTAAGGTGTCCGCGAAGACGTCCCTGAACTCAGAGATAAGGTCTTCCTACCAGTCACAGCCACCGACTTGGTTTACGCCGGCCACTTCAATGCCGAGTGGCGCGAACCATTGGAGGACCAGTAGGCTAGGCCTATCTCTATCGATGACCGTTAAAGGTAAGTATGCTGTGTGCTTCTTGAAAGAGACTCAGACTCGGCCGGACTTGACGATGGGGATTCGATTCCCCTGGTAGTCCTTGAGGATGAGGTGTTGGAAACGGAGATCTTGGCGTTGAATTGTGGGGATAAGTTGCTTGATTGTCTTCCATGACAACATCGAGAGGGACGATCCCTAGTCGACCTCCATGTGGCAAGGCTGGTTCTCGATGGCTACCATGACTCGGATTTTCTTAGTATCCAAGGCTGAGGCGTGACCGATAGTGATAGTATGGTGAGCCTCTTCTCTCTGCAAAGCTCGATTTCTGTAGGAGTGGTTTACTGGCTCTCACCTTACAGGACGGTTTCCTTTCGATTGGAGATAGTTTGCCCCTTTTGAGGCCTGGCTGGGTCCTGGCAAGCTGCGGCAGACCCGTCCGATGTGGCCTCATTTCCCGCACTCATGGCAGAGTGCGTCATGGAGTCTGCATTCGGATCTGGCATGGTTGGCTCCACAGCCAGCGCAAGGGCGTAAGGGCTTCAGCCGAGGGTCCCGGTCGGACCGCAGTCGATGGACCCCTTCTTCATCGCTGTCTGATGATGAAGAGAGGTCCTCGTGGTGTGTTGTCGCGAGCTGCCCTTCTGAACTAGGTGAGATTTCGCTGGCCGGTGCTGATACCGGAGTGCGGTTTCGGCGTAGTTGTGCAGCTGACTTCTTGGTTGCTTCCGCTGTGGTAGCATCGGCAATGGCATCAGCAAGGCTGATGTTGACTTTCGCCATCAGATTTCTTTGGACGCCTGGTGCATCTAATCCCAGAACTATGTGATCTCTTAGTGCTTCTTCTAGATCGGAGAATCCGAAGAGGCCTCCCAAATTTCGGAGGTCTGCTATTAAGTCGGCTACGCTCTCTCCCTTTTGCTGGCTTCTTTGATAAAACTCGTGGCGTCTCATGAGTGTAGGCACGATCGGGCCATAGTGGTCTCGCAGGATAGGTTCGAGGTCGTCCCAATCCATGGCCTTCACTTCTTGGGGTTTGGCTAGTGCCTTAGCCATCTTAAATACGGTTGGACCGCAATGCGTCAGGAACACCGCCCGTTTCTTCCCGGCTGTGGCGTCCTTTAAGTTGTTCGTCTCTAGAAACATTTGGAAAAGATCCATGTAAGACTCCCAGTCTTCTTGTGATGGATCGAACGGAGCGGGTGGTATGATGCCACCGGACATGGTTCCATTGTTGGTGTTGTCTGTCACGTGCTCAGTGTTCTTCGAAGTTTCGTTGGTTCAGATGTCTCCTCATCCCATCCTCGTCGCCAGTGTTAGGTTTGAACATGGGCGAGAAAGAATGGAGACAAGTTTCTGAACGGTGAACTTCAGCTCTTTATTTACATCGTGACTTGCTCATTTAACATCAGTAAAACCCACCTTATATAGGCAAATCTTGTAACGTTTAACCAATAACAAGCTGGGAACGCTAGCTTTTATAACCAATAAGAACTCTCTGTTAAGGGCCAATCGGATTCCCCGGAACAGGCCAATCCAGTCCGGCCGCTTAACAGCCAATCAGAAGTGCAGGGCCAGAACCCTGCACTTACTCCAAGCTCACACTTTATTAATTATATTGCATACACAACACACACAATATCAGACACCACTTGTATCTCCTCAGCTTTTTCAGGAGCATGTTAACTACCTTCCTACCTGAGAAGCTCATCATTCTGCACTAGGTTGCCAGGCATTTTATCTTGTTATCCATGTGGTTTTCATGGCAAAGTACATGAATGGTTGCCATGGCTTTTTTTCTCCATTGTGCAAAACTAGCCATTGACACCAAAGTCATACTATATTCTGCTCACAGCAACTTTCTATAGCATATGTCTACTATTGATCTCACTCCTTTCCTGAGAGGTCTGTTAGGGGCGTGCATAAGTGCACCAACGTGCTTACCATCCCTGTCCTATTGTTTCTTTTATTTTTCTAATATGTACCCATTTCATGTATTCATAACTACGTATATACCTATACCTATTATCTTGTGAGTGATTGACAAATCAAAATAAATAAAATAAATAAAAATAAATTACTACCCAATAGCAGTGTCTGTTTACTTAAACTGAACATCTGGGATACTTTTCACATCTTCTATACATATATATAGATCTCAGCAATGAGGTAATAAAACATCTGCAAAAAAAAACCCAACCAAGCTCAGAGAGAATGTAACACTTCATGGGGACTAATATGCATGCTCCTTTATTCTCTGTATGTATAATGTATGTGTGTACATGTGTAAGCATACAGGTACCTGTGGTGCATATGAGAGAGGAGGGAGGGAAGGAGAGTGTTATGGACTAAGCCAACGCAGCAATAACAACCCTAAATAGCTTTACTTTGCAGCAGGCTCGTAATCCTGCACTCCTCATTGGCCCGCGAATAATGAGTCGTGATTGGTCGTTTCTGGCCAGTCTGATTGGCTGTTAACGGGCCCCTCTGATTGGATGCTTGTGAAAATGGTAAACTCAAATCATTGGTTGTTTTGAAAGCAGCCAGCTCTATAAAAGAGCTGCTGCTGCCCAAGTATTTGCTCTGTTCTTATTTCACAATAAAGAGTTGAAGTCACCGTTCGATGTCTCGTCTCCGTTCCTTGCGCCCATGCTCAGGACATAACACTGGCGATGAAGGTGGGATGCGGAGATGATAGAGCTGACTAAGTACACATCGAACAAGACAGAGCACGTAGCTGATTAGCGCACGCAACAAACGGCAAGATGACCAGTGGCGCCATACCACCTGCTCCATTCGACCCAGCAACCGAAGACTAGGACTCGTATATAGAACTTTTCCAGAAGTTCCTTAAGGCCAACAATTTAAAAGATGCTACGCCTGGCAAGAAATGAGCAGTGTTCCTGACTCATTGCGGCCACACCATTTTCAAAATGGCTAAAACACTTGCTAAACCGGCAGAAGTGAAGACCATGGATTTGGATAACCTCACCCTGATCATCCAGGCCCATTACGCACCCACTGTACCTACACTGATATGAAGACACGAGTTTTACCAGGGGACCAATGGAAGAACGAGAGCATTGGGGATTTTGTAGCCGACCTCCAGAACCTAGGAGGCCTTTGTGGTTTTGCAAACCTCGAGGAAGCCCTGAGAGACCGCATAGTTCTGGGATTAGATGCACCAGCCGTGCAGAGTAAACTCATGGTGAAAGGAGACATCAGCCTTGCAGATGTCATCGCTGACGCTACTGCCACAGAAGCAACAAGGAAGTCAGCCGCTCGAATGCGCTGAGCGAATGCACCGCTTCGCCAACTCACTAACGATAGCCCACTCGCCGCTGAGAAGCACGCTATTACTGCCCACCATGAAGACCTTGAATCATCCTCAGACAGTGAGGAAGAGGAGGTCAACCGACTCCACTCGGAATGAGAGCAAAGGAACCAGAGATGTCTACGCCAATGTGCTGGTTGCGGGGCAAACCACCTGCGATCGGACTGCAAATTCCTCGACGCACTCTGCCGCACCTGCGGGAAAAGAGGCAACATCGTGAAGGTCTGCAGAAGCAAGCGAGAATCCAGTCCCAGCCAAAAGGAGAACAACCTCCACCAGGAGACAGGCAAACCACCTGAGAATCAGGACCGCCTGAACCACCAATGGAACAACCACTACTACTACAGAAATCGAGCACCTGCCTCTTCAACGAGACGAGAAGAGGCCCACCAAACCATTATTATCGGCCACGCTTCATCATTCGATGCAAGAAAGATCCGTGTAAGGTTTACTATTGAGAATCGACCGGGCGTGATGGAAGTCGATTCAGGATCATCCCTGTCGATGGTATCCTGGAAAACCCTCAAACAGCTGATCCCTGCCATCTGCTGCCAGGACCTCAGCACGAATCATCCTAAAAGACTACCAGGGAAACAGAATTCCAGTTGTCGGTTCCAGCCACGTCCAAGTATTCTTCAAGGACCGCACCGCGATGCTTCCCCTGACTGTCGTCGATCATGACCGGCCCAGTTTGTTAGGGTTACAGTGGTTCGCCCCACTCGGGATTGAACTAGCCGGCATACACCAAACCAGAAGTGACGACTGGGAAGAGGCCCTCATCCAGGAATTCCAGGACGTGTTCATAGGAACATTAGGCAAGTACAAGGGGACCCCTATATCATTTAATCTCAGCCCCGATGTAGCTCCCATTTGGCTTAAGCCTCATCGGGTGCCTTTTGCCCTCAAGCCGAAGATCGACGAGCAGCTAGATAAACTGATAGCTCAGGGCGTGTTGGAACCGATTGACCATGCCTGCTAGGAAACTCCAATATTAACGCCCATGAAGCCAGATGGTTCATTAAGAATTTGTGGGGATTACCAGGCCACTCTAAATCATGCTCTTCAACAGAGCGCTTACCCAGTACCGGTGGTCCAATACCTTCTTCATTCCCTGGGTGGTGGAAAAATATTTGCGAAATTGGACTTAACTCAGGCGTACCAGCAACTACCTGTAGACGCGACAACTGCAGAAGCCCAGACAATAGTTACACATAGAGATGCCTTCAAGTGCAATAGATTCCAATTCGGAGTAAGCATGGTGTCTGGCATTTTCCAAAGTTTGATGGAGAGACTATTACAAGGCATAAAAGGCGTCATTTTGACGACGTCCTAATAGCTGCCCCCACTAAAGAGTTATTAGTACAACGACTCAGAAAAGTTCTTCAGAAATTTAAAGATGCTGGTCTGAAGGTAAAAAGGGACAAGTGTCAACTTTGTACGGAGAGAGTGGAGTTCCTGGGATATCTTCTCGACAGACAGGGAATCCACCCCACCGAAAAAAAAACTAACCGCAATCAAAAATGCCCCAAGGCTTAGAAATAAGACAGACCTCCAAGCCTTCCTGGGACTCATTAACTTTTATAACATCTTCTTGCCCCAGAAGGCAACCGTAGCCGAGCCCCTACATAGACTTCTCGACAAAAAGGCTTCCTGGGTCTGGGGACAGCGTGAAGAAAGGGCATTCCAACAAGTAAAAGACCTCTTAACCTCCGATGCTGTATTGATGCAATACAACGAGACTCTACCCTTGACGGTTACCTGTGATGCTTCACTATTCGGAGTGGGAGCCATTTTAAGCCATGTCCTACCAAATGGGAATGAGGCACCTATTGTGTTCTTTTTGAGAACCTTGTCTAAGACCGAAAGGAACTATAGTCAACTTGATAAAGAGGCTCTCGCTATTGTATCCGCAATTAAACATTTCCATGAATATGTGTATGGGAGACCCTTTGCCATAATTACAGACCACAAGCCGCTACTTGGTATTTTGGCGGGAAACAAACCAACTCCCCATATCTTATCACCAAGAGTGACACGTTGGTCAGAATTTTTAGCCACCTACGATTACCGATTGCAATACCGCCCGGGGAAAACCATTCCCCACGCTGACGTTTTGAGCCACTCTCCACTACCAGATGTCATAGAGGACCCAGCTCCAACCTTAGCTGTATTGCTAAATCGAAACCCTCAAATCGCCGCCACTGACCGCTCGAGACATCGCCTCAGAAACAAAAAAGGCCCCTGTTTTGGCACGAGTCCTAAGCTGAATGGAATGGGGTTGGCCGGTCAGCGCACCCAACGACACTTTCAAGCCATTCAGGAATCGACAGACAGAACTATTCTCCCAAAAGGGCTGCATCTTGTGGGGTGACAGAGTTGTAATCCTGGAGAAATTGCAACATAAAGTATTAAAAATGTTGCACGATGGATATCCAGGCATCGTGCGGATGAAGGCATTGGCCAGGAGTTATGCATGGTGGCCTGGGTTAGACAAACAAATAGAGACCTGGATAGTAAAGTGCAGCAAATGCCAGGAGACTCGTTCTACTCCTCCAAAAACTCCCCCAACTCAGTGGGAAACGCCTCAAGGCCCTTGGTTCCATATCCACATCGATTTTGCGGGACCCACAAGAGGACACACTTTCCTCCTAACAGTGGATGCCTATTCAAGCTGGCTCGAGGTCCACAAGGTGAAAAGCACCACCACAGAGGCGGTCACTAAAAAACTGAATAAGCTATTCGCTACCCACGGATTGCTGGATGTCCTGGTCTCTGATAATAGCCCCCAATTCACTGCCCTGCCATTCAAACAGTACCTGGCAGATCGGTGCATCCACCATGCCTTAACATTGCCAGTCCACCCTGCGGCCAATGGTAGGGCTGAGCGAATGGTTCAATTTGTAAAAAAGACCTTGCACAAAATGGACCACGGCGACATTGACGACAAAATAAACTGGATGCTTCTCCTCCAGCACATAACCCCAAAAAGTACCACGAACAGAACCCCAGCTGAACTCCTGATGGGCTGGAAACTTCGCTCGCATCTCGATCGCCTCCACCCAAACTACACGCCTGAACAACCCCCAGGATCCAGCAGCATGTGTCGGGCATTCCAGGAAGGTGACCCTGTGTTTGCAAAAACCTTCTCGGGTGACCCATTGTGGGTCCCCGCTACCGTACCACAACTTACGGGACACCGATCCTATCGCCTACAAACTGGAGATGGTAAGATGTGGAAGCGTCACATAGACCAACTCCGTTCCAGACTAGCACCTAGTCCTATCTCAGCCCCTGAATCTCTAACTGGGGGGGGGGGAAGGAACATCGAGGAGGCTGAAAAAGAAATAACAATCAAAACCCAACAGTCTACACAACCAACCTGGGGATACTCACCGTCAGAAGGAGAACTGAGCCAGGGAGTGGCCTCGCCACATGACAGCACTGCGATGGAGACAGATCCAGGGAACCCGGAAGACAGCACTGGCGTAAGCAGGGAGAGCAGCCCAGAGCCATTCGAAGGAACAGCGGGCCATTTTCACCATCCAGCCCAGCCAGCAGCCCACCAGAACCAGAGCCAGGACAAAAACCAGTGGAACAGCACAGGTCAAGCAGACAGGTGAAGCGACCTGCCTATTTACGAGAATACGTCACCCCACCTCTCAGACGGAACCTAGGGGGAGGGGTGTTATGGACTAAGCCAACGCAGCAGTAACAACCCTAATTAGCTTTACTTTGCAGCAGGCTTGTAATCCTTGATTCCTAATTGGCCCGCAAATAGCGAGTCGTGATTGGTCGTTTCTGGCCAGTCTGATTGGCTGTTAACGGACCCCTCTGATTGGATGCTTGTGAAAGCAGTAAACTCAAATCATTGGTTGTTTTGAAAGCAGCCAGCTCTATAAAAGAGGTGCTGCTGCCCAAGTATTTGCTCTGTTCTTATTTCACAATAAAGAGTTGAAGTCACCGTTTGATGTCTCGTCTCCGTTCCTTGCACCCATGCTTCTGACATAACAGAGAGAGCTCTAGATTGCCACAATAAGTCTTAGTATTTACAGTCCCAGATACCTTCCTGGTCCTTAATAGATAAATCTGAAGGGTTTTTTAAAAAAATAAAAATACTGAGATAATTCTTATTGCATTTCTTTTGCTTTCAACATAAAAAACCTAGCATCGCTATCCTTTATTTGATTCAGTTTTAATTAGGAAAATCTTGCATAATTAGTATGACTTAAAATTATATCTGTAGTTATTCTATAACAAGATGCTGAAAGTTCCCGCTTTTGTTCTATAATCAGATTATCTTGACTTAGATATTTTGGTCTTTTTCAACAATCATATAATTAACTGAATGAAATTTTAGGAAGAATGGGATAAAAATGTAGACTGTTCATTAATATTCTATTATTAAACCACTCTTCAGCAAGTATTGTATTCCAAACTCTATATTGTAATCACTACTGTATTTGTGCAAAGATTAACTTTAGCAATTAAAAAGACATTATCAAGAATTTCAATTGGTTTATATTTTGCATGGTCCAAATGTAGGAAAAGAAATTGTAATCCAAAAATAAGACTTCTTCTTCTCTTCATTAATTTCTTGTCCTGAGTTCATCTGTGTGTAGAAATAAAAAATAGACCTAGAGAAGTTGAACACATCTGGAGAAGTCTGATTTAGTTATTATTGAAGAATGACATATTGAAGAGAGTTGATTTATCTATGTATGATGCCACTTCAATCTGAAAAGATGCTGATAGATCACCAAGGCAACAGATATTTTCTTAAAATGGCATTTAAAGAAAGTTCTGTTCTAAGATGGTTTGTAATTCATTGAAGCCTCAAACAATTAAATTGAATATGCTACTAAGTAAGCAACTTTTGCTATGACACACACTTTAAAAAGGCAATATAGTTAATGAATTCTCCTTCTATAATCATTTCCTTTCATTCTGTCTAACTTTTTTGTTGTTGTTCTTGCTTCCATCATAAGATTAGATAATTTTAAATATTTCCATAACACATTTTAGGAAAGCTATGTTCAACTTGGAACAAAATAAGCATCATGACTTGATATTCCAATTCAAATGTTAGAAGGAATGAAACAGAGAATTAGCATATTGTTGACAATAAATATTTGTCCAAAATAAAAACAGATGTGTCCAGTAATGAGCAATTTTATTTCTATACAAGGAAAATTTAAAATTTTTCAACATTTTAAATTTTAAACACTGTGCAAAATGATTTTAAAAAATGGAATAGTGGAGGTTCAAAAAGTCAATATTTTAACCAAAATGATTTGAACCAGGAAGTGGCAGGTGGTTGGTTTCTAATAGTGACTAATGACTCTTTGCAAGAGAGACTGATTTGCCTACTTTGATAGAAGCAAAAAAGCATCCTTTATTAAATGGACTTTCTTTGTAGACAGTGATATCCTCAATGTGCAACTTATACTGTTATATATCTCCACCCCATGCTGTATAGAGAAACTGGTAATGACTCAACCTTAGGAAGCTAGAGTGGCTTTGACTTTTGCTCCCACCCCCTGGGATCCAGTGAATTGTCATCTGTGACTTGATGGGGCAGCACTCTTCAAGAAAGAGTTGGTAGACAGTTTGAGGATCATTCTGAGAAAGTAGCACTGGAAATATGTTGCTTTTTATATCAAGGAAGTATAAAATGTAAGATATTGGAAACCTTTGGAAAACTAGGTTGGTTTGCAAAATCTGACCACAAATATGAACTAAAGGTAGGGACATCATAACACTAATTGGATGAAAATATAAAAGAGTGATTTTGTGGTGTTGAAAGAAACCTAGGGGGAAAAAAGGCAGAAGAGAAGTTATTGTAATAAAGAGGAACTTAAATAACCCTTACATAGAAAAAATGTGGGCCACTACAAGTTTTGTTCTAAGTGTTTGTCCCACATAGTTGCAGAGACTGCTTGTTTTTGTATTGGCCTAAAACAAACCCATCAATGTATGATTATAATGCTTACTGTCTGGCTTGTTATAAAGTCTGACACTGATTTATAGTTGAAAGGGAATGACTAGTTCAAGGTCACCCACTGGCTTCTCTACTCAAAGGTGGACTAGATCCTGCTCCTAGTTTGACAATTTAGCCACTGTATTACATTGGTTCTCAACAAGCTATTGAAAATAATGCTGGCAATTTATACAATGCTGAAGAAACTATTTAAATAATTAGTGAGCAAATTAATGTACTATTTTTAATGGGCCACATAAAAATAAAATGGATGTTAACTCTGCTTTGTTCAATATTTTTGGAGTTGCATAAAACTGTAACTGTAAACTGTAATTTGCTCATAGCGGAAGCATTTGTTTTCAGAGTAAAATCACAATAACCACTGTTGAGGTATTCCCCATTAGGAGAATGAGTGCACTCAGGGGAATGCAGTGAGAGTGGTGTTGAATAACACAACCAGCATACAGATACACTAAATAGTAAAATGTAAACGAAGTCCAACAAACAGTCCAAATCATACACAGTTAAAGCAGGTAGTATTCAATACAATCGGTCCAGGGATAATCCAAAAACAAAGTCCAGTAAACAAAGTTTACTGTAAACAAAGTAAACTTTACTGGCCTAGACCAATTACTAAAATAGGATAAGCTACCAATCAATGATTGATAAATGTCTTTATCAAAAATAGGACTTTGAACATCACTATGGCTAAACTCCTGGCTCATTGGTGTTTTAGCTGGCTTACAAAGTTCAATTTTAAAGTTCTTCAGTAACTGGTTAATTTTATCTGCCTGTGAGATTTTGTAGCCTTCCTTAGTTTTCTCTATTTTCAAACCAAGATACTGTTTAATCTCACCTAAATGTTTTATTTTAAATTTCTTCTCTAACAGTGAAACAATCTCAGTAGCTTCTTTCTCAGTCTTAGTGATTAATGCTATGTCATCAGTGAACAATAGCAGTAATGAAATTACACCATCACTTTCCTTTTGAATAAACATGGATCAGCCATGCCAGCTACAAAACCTATCTTTGTTAATTCTTTCACTATGCACTGGTTCCATTCATAGCCTGATTGCTTCAATCCATAAAGACTCTTTTTTAATCTCCAGAAATCAGTTTTGTTATCAGTTTTTGTTATCAGTCCCCAAAGGCTTCTTTAAATATATAGTATGTTGCAATGGTGCATGCAGATATGCTGTCTCAACATCTAAATGGTTTATTGTGTATTTCTTCTTAGCTGCCCACACTAAGGCTGCTTGTAATGTGGTAGCCTTCAGACTAGGTGCAAACACCTCATCATAGTCATTGGCTGACTGATCGAACCTTTGTGTTACTAACCTGGCTTTATGGGTAACAGTCCCATCCATACCTGTCTTAATTTTATAAATCCACTTATACCCTATGACATGCTCACCTGGTAGTAAACTGACATTTTCATATACCTCCAACATTTGTAAAGATTTCAGTTCCTTATCCATTGCTTCCTGCCAAGCAGGCTGATCTTTAGCAGGATACAGTTTCAGCTCATTATAGTTAGTGGGAACTATATTTACTTGGCATATTATACTAGCCTGATATCTATCTGGTGGTCGTGTTACATGGGTTGAATGGGCAACTGAGTTACATGGGCAACTCAGGGCTTACTGGTGGACTTTCCTGTTCCATCTACTTCTGTTGTTCTACCTCCTCCTGTGCCTGTTCTTCCTCTTTAATGGCTATTGATGGTTTAACTATCTCATCATTAGGGATTACTTGGGTTTCAATAGCAACATTGGATTCCTGTTCTAGTTTATGCCACCCAACGTGCTCAAGAAATTTAGCACTAGCGCTACAGTAAATATTAGCTGTGCATGGAGCCCAAAATCTAAACGATCTATGGTTCACCTCATAAACTATGAAAAATAATTTCCTAGCTCTATGTTGCCCTTTCAGTCTTACTTGTGAGGGAATATGCACCCATGCTGGAGCCCCAAATGTGCGTAGATAACTTAAATTTGGTTTTCTGCCATGCCAATGAGTGAATGCCAATTCACCAGTTGTGTTCACCACATTGTTTAACACATGGTTGCTACACATAATGGCTTCACCCCACAGTGTTTCAGGCAAATCTGAATTAGATAACATACTGTGAGCCATGGCTTGTAACATTTGCCCTCTTCGTTTTATAAATGAATTATGTTGTGGCCTGTAAGGTGCAGAATGCATATACTCGATATCAGCCAATTTCAACATCGTTTGGAATCTATTATTAATAAACTCAGTCCCATTAACTAAAGTAATTACCCTATGTTCATTTTCCTTTCTGCAAATCTTAGCCAGTTAAAGAAATGTTGGAAGGTTTCTGTTTTGTTCTTCTTAAGATAGCAGAAACCATATCGTGAATCCATTATATTCAAAACATAACAGGCACCTCCCAAACTGGGTTTCTTAGGACCAATTATGTCAGCAAACACAATCTCTAAAGGTCCTTTGGTCTTAAACCCATTTAGTCTGTTTGCTGAAGTAACCTTGCTTTTCTCCTGGTTACAGGCATTGCAATTTAAGTATTTGCTACAGGGTTTTAATTTTACTCTCTCTGACAATTCAACAGTTTGTTTCAACATTTTGAAATTAATGTGCACCAGACGTCTATGCAGTAAATGTATACATTCATCATGTGGTTTAACATTGTTATAAACCAAGTTAGCCATCTGCAATTGGTCATCATGTATGACATATAAATCATTCTCTAAAGTAGCAGTAACACTTTTACCCTCTTTCTCTATTATACAGTTATCTCCCCTAAAGGTTAGTACATAACCAATATTAACTAAAGCCCTTACTGATAACAAATTAAATTTCAGTTTAGGTACATATAACATAGGTAAATGCTCATTTACACATGAACAATATGCAGTACCTTCACAAGATGCTTTATCTTCCATCCATTTGCCAATGATACATGTTGCTCACTTGTAGACATCTTTATAAACCTCTCTCTGTTTCTAGTAATGCACTGCAATGCTCCACTATCAACTACCCACAAATCATGGTTTACAGGTGAATTGCTAGACATAGCTAAATTAACATTCTTCTAAGCCTTCTGGTGATTACCAGTATTCTGTCATTTTCCCTTCTTACAGAATCTAGCTATATGTCCTCTAGCCCCACAAGAAAAACATTTCCTAACAGTATAGGCAGTTGAAAACAAATCATCTTCTTGAGGTTGTTTCTCTCTCAGTTGGTCACTATCCTGCCTCCTTCTTGCCTCTTCTAACAATCGTCTGGTTATGTCATTCAATGTCAGTTCATTTCTGGTCAGGAGTTCCAGTGAAGATACTTAATCATCGTAATTTTCATCCAATGAGGAAAGAATGATGTAAACCTTATGCAGCTCTGAAAAAATCAGTTCCTTTTCATGTAGCTCTTGAAAAGTTCTTTTCATAAAGTTCAAATGAGCTAACATATTTCCACCTTTCAGAAGATGTGCTCTAAACAGTTTATGTGTAAGATGTATGTTTGCACCTACACTGTCATAAAGATAAATCCTCTTCAAATTCTCCCAACACCTAGCAGCAGACTCTACTCCACGAATATGGACTAGCTACTGTGCGGAATCTGCTATCCCGCAACAGATGGGTGGCTCATGATAGGGAGCGAAGGAGAGAGAAATGACAGGAGACGAAGTTCCTCGGGATGAGCGCGCCCCGAATGTCTTGGCACATGCTCTTTTATTGTGCTTTTTCACAAGAAAATGATTTAATCAAAGCTCAAGTCAAACAGGATATACATGTTTTACAAAGCTTAAGTCCATCAGGATGTGCATGTTTACAAAGCTGCATACCAGACAAATCATTCATAATGTGGATAAGCTTATTGACAGCCGTCTAGCTCCTTGTCCCTTGTACGTGCCTTGCAAAGGTCACTGAAGAGACAGAAGTTAATGATTACACATGAATGATACATAGTTACAACATCTCCTCTGTTTTTATTATTTATGATGAGTCTTCTTCCTCGTCCGAGAAGACAGGAACCATTTTTATGGAATATTCGCCGTCCCCGTCATCTGGGCAAGAGTGCGACCCGTCAGCGTCAGGGTTGTCCAAGGAGCGGTAACTCAGCAATGACATTTTTTCGTCCAGTGTTGAGGATATAACATGAGCTTGCAATAACACATTAACATCAGCAGTTATGGAGGATAATTGATTTTTCAAAAATTGCAATATTCTATAAAAACAACAAGGTCCTATAATACATATCAATATAATGATTATTAATGGTCCTGCCAATGCAGTGAAAAAGATTGTAAGCCATGGCGAAATAGAAAACAAGCCTTGATACCAATTATACATGTTTAACCTTTCTTTTTCTCTATCTTTCAAGCGTTTTTCTAATTCTTTCATAGAATCCAACATGACCCCCCTGCTATCGGCATAAAAACAACATTCTTCTTTAAGCGCAGCACACAATCCCCCTTGTTTTTAAAAAATAACAGATCTAAGCCTCTACGATTTTGCAAGAGGGGGTATTCCATGGGTACCTGTAGGGATATAAAATCATCAGAGTTATACACATCAATTTTTGGTACAAGCCATACTTGAATGCAAAATGATTTGGATTTAACAAGTTCATCCCCATGGACACATGCCGTGAGACCAGTGGAACAAGCCCAAACAGAATTATTGCCAGGGATAAAATACATTCCTTTTAGGCGTGATGTTAAATTTCCTCCTGAAGTGGTGTAGACTGCAGAATATCCCCCGGTTGTGTGGGTGTGTCTGCTAAATCGAATTGAAGTGGTGGGTAGAAGTCTTCTATGCGAGAAAAATTGGTTGTAGAACTTAAACGAACGCCTTGAAAGTCAGTTATAGTCCAAGTAATATTATATCTTCTATGAGGCTTCTGCGGATCGTCATGGACAGTTCTTTTGAAGCGTCGTTTGTTGACAGGATCAGAGTTCGGGTATATAAAAGCATCACAAGTAGGAGAGAGGGCTATGGACAAGTTTGTTGTAGAACATTTACGAGATGAGGAGGGAATGCAATTAGTAGAAAAAGAATAATAATTACAATAATGACAATGAAGATTAATTTGGTCATTCATCAAGGATGTTAGTTGGGGTGGGGGAACCCATAATACAATAGAAGGACATCTAGGTCCCCCTATATCTAGATTGAATAGAGGAAAAGATTTTAAGGTTCCTTTCCATAGGAAGAGTAAAGAAGGAACAAAAGAGCGAATGGTAGAGTGTTCTGTAAGTAGGATACGAATAAGGTAGAAATTGCAAAGAGGATATAGGCAAGAATATCAGGAAGAGTTTAAGATGCAGATGTAGCAGAGGAATTCCCATGATAGGGTCTTTCTGCACGACCAGGGACCCAGCAAGTGGTTTTGTCTTGTAATAGAATCGCAGCGTAGCCTCGTCCCCAGGTGAGAAGCTCAGCAGGACCCTGCCAGGCGGGATCTGGCAATCTGCAATAATATACTAGAGGTCTGTTAGGCGGGGGTGAGGGGGAGGAAAAATGACTTGAAGCAGCAGAAGTGGGAGGAATGCCAGTCAGATTAAGAAAGTTTAAAGTGTAAAGACAAATGTTAAGAGAATTTTGCAATGCTAGGAGGTTCGGGGGTTTTTCCCGCAACGAATATCGATCAAGAGCACGTTTCAGAGATAAGTTCGCTCATTCCACAATAGCCTGCCCCTGGCTGCTGTAGGGAATCCCAATCTTGTGGGTTACATCCCATCTGTTACAGAAGTCCTGGAACGCAGAACTTGTATAGGCAGGTCCATTGTCAGTTTTGATTTCTTTTGGACGTCCCAGCGAGGCAAAGGTACGAATTGAATGATTGATGACATGTTTTACAGTTTCTCCCCTTTGAGGGGTGGCCAGAATAAACCCTGAATACGTATCTATGGAAATGTGCAAATATTTCCAAGGGGCAAAAGGTGGATACTGAGTTTCATCCATTTGCCAAATTTCACAAGCTTTTAATCCTCTAGGATTTAATCCTATGGGAATGGAATGTCCTTGCTTACTACAAGTGGGGCATTGTTGAATAATGGCAGCAGCTTCTGCCTGAGTTAGAGCAAATTGTTTTTGTTGGGCTTTCTTATTTTGGTGAAAATAGTCATGGCTTTCAGAACACCCCCCCCACCTCGGGAGGGTGGTGGAGGACACGGGGGCTCTACATTTGTGGAAGTGGATTGAATGGAGGGAGGCTCCCGTAATGATTTATGACCATCGGGAGCGGAGGGTTGAAGGACAGAAAAGTTATCATAACTTGGTGGGGGAGATTCAAATACACTCCCCGTTTCTATTTTATAATGGACCATTAAAGCCTCCATAATTTTCCTCCAAGTAACCAAAATGCCAATAGGTGCACAAGGAGGATTATGGAGATGTTTACCAATTTTTTGCCAAGTGGAAATTTTTAAGGACCCTTTCTCTGAATAATTGGGACAATGTTGCCACACATAAGCCAATAATGTAGCAATAGGTTTCATTTTTACAGGCGAGCCCTTTAAATTAGCAGAATATTTAGAAGAAGAAGCGACTAACTCCCTCAATTCCTTCAGATGTTGCGTCTGTTGTTGAGAAAAGTTTCCACCCATACTTACGAAAGTCAAGACCGTGTTTCAGATCCGATGATGTGCAATTCGCTTCAGGCCTGGAGATGCACAGCTCCCATCGAGCGGATAAGATATGAGCGCGTCGCAACATATCCCCCTTAGGGAATCACGTCGGGGTCACCAGAATGCGGTATCTGCTATCCCGCATCAGATGGGCGGCTCATGATAGGGAGTGAAGGAGAGAGAAACGACAGGAGACGAAGTTCCTCGGGATGAGCGCTCCCCAAATGTCTTGGCACACACTCTTTTATTGTGCTTTTTCACAAGAAAATGATTTAATCAAAACTCAAGTCAAACAGGATATACATGTTTTACAAAGCTTAAGTCCATCAGGATGTGCATGTTTACAAAGCTGCATACCAGACAAATCATTCACAATGTGGATAAGCTTATTGACAGCCGTCTAGCTCCTTGTCCCTTGCACGTGCCTTGCAAAGGTCACTGAAGAGACAGAAGTTAATGATTACACATGAATGATACATAGTTACAACACTACTGGTCACGGAGTCTTAGTCCAATTATACAAAGAGCTCATTCATTGTTCCATTTAAAGTCATCTAACTTTTTGATATCATCCTCATCATTTGGATCCCAAACATTTATATCTGGTGGAGCCTGAACTGCAGCTCATAACCCTTCCCTATGCAGAAGTAGATTGCACTTCATAGACCAGGAAACATAGTTTGTTCCATCCAACTGGGTTATCAGTGATAGACTTGTTGGAGTGTCTTGTGCCATCTTTACCAGGGCAGTAACCCACAATTAAACAGTAAATAGCTATCTGTATACAGTACTGTGTATTCACACTAACTCTCAGCTATCTGAATCTCATATGAACTGGGCCCATAACCAGTGTTGAGGTATTCCCTGTAAGGAGAATGAGTGCACTCAGGGAAACGTAGTGAGAGTGGTGTTGAATAACACACAACCAGCATATGGATACACTGAATAGTAAAATGTAGGTTTTACTTTCAGCAAACAGATAAACAAAGTCCACCAAACAGTTCAAATTATACATGGTTAAAGCAGGTAGTATTCAATACAATCAGTCCAGGGATAATCCAAAAACGAAGTCCAGTATCATAAACAAAGTTCAGTAAACGGAATTTGCTAACAGTTTGCAAGACTCACAGCAATTCCAGCAGAATGATGATCAGGCAAAAGGTAATAGGGAAATGCAAGAAGAGAACATCTGGCTCCATCTTATGGCTGTCGGAGGAACCTCAGCCAATCACAATTATAGCACTCTCTTAAAGATACAACAGTATTAAATGACTATCCAGGTTTACATATTGCCAACCCAACTGTTAGGTGACTATCATTCCTAACAGCCACCATGAGATTTACCTCAAGCATAATTCTGCTTTGGAGTTATCTTTTAAAAACTTCTTTTAAGCAATTTAAAATGAATTCTGGAAATTTCTCAATGGTTTCAGCACTTTGAATTTTGCCAGGGATTGAATTTGATACATTTTGAGGGACCCACATAGAAAAAAACCAACAGCCTGAACTATAGATAAAATATCAAGAAGACATACTGTCAAAATGCAAAAATACATTAGTAAACATATTTATTAGAAGTAACCTTGCTTAGACCACTATAGGACTAAGCAAGGTTACTTCTATCAACTTTTTAGAAAAAGGCTGGCGGTAGTATACATATTAAGATACTGCAGTGGCACCAATGAAGTGCTGGAAGGGCTTATGGATCCTTTGGCATATAATTCCCAAACACTAAGTTGAGGTTCACTCCAATTATTTTTCTAAAAAAAATAACTATTTTTGAGTCTGAGTTCAAAACTGCAGAATAAGCCTAATTGGGATGGGTACTGGCTGTTCCAATTTTGCAAGTTCAGTAGATTTCTTGACTCCCTCTGTTCTTTTTCTGATAAAGTTATGTCCCTTTCCAATTTCATAAAGTGTAGTTTCTTCCATCCTAAGTCTTGCAGAAGTGTTAGGCTTCTGTATCCTAACATTTTTGCAGGGTGTGTGTGTGTGTGGTGTGTGAATGAGAACATCTGCATGGAAGCCTATTCATATACGGTATAAGGAGGACTTCAAAAGATCCAGACTTACAACAATGTGACATTTTCAACCTGATGAAAGAACAGCAACCATGTAAACTCTTCTTTTGCCCTCATACAGGACAAATGCAGAAGAGGACATCAAGGAAACTTTGGATGGTACTACAGTCCCATCAGTGCATGAAGCTGCTTTAACACAGGCATTACTCACAAAGAAGAATTTCAAGTAAAACATGCCAAAATTTCAATAGATATTTGAACCCAAACCTTATTATTTTCCAGAATTATATTATGATTATATTATATCTGTGTCAATATTATTTGTGTGTTCCTAGTCTTAAAAGACAGAGGTTCTGTACAAACTTATTTAGATCCAAGTGCAGTCATATCACTATTCTGTTTATTTCTTTACGTAATTCAATTCATTTTTGTTCAATTATATGGCCAGAGATTATCCATTATTCACACATTCATTTTCCCCTCAGGAATCAGCTTGTCCTTATATCATTGTGCATATAGGATCTGTATACATCATGAACAGGGTTTTTTTCTAAAATCTTCTGTGATTAAATGTTCAAGACAGATAAAATTCTTGACGTTTTGAAGTGGAGCAGTATCAGAAAAGGTTTAATACAAATTGCCAGAAAAGCTTTTTAGATGTGAAACTTATTCTGATCTCAAGGGAAATTGGCTTAAAATTAAAAATAAGGATGACAACATTCCATTATAACTGAAAATCATGAAAAAAAAAATCCAAGATTGTTGAGAAGAGAGCCTTAGAAATGTGGCTTTTAAGGTAAAACTGGAGAATCCCTTAGAGTCACAAAATATCAAATCTTGAAGTCATATAGTTGGCATAAATAAATAAAAAACAGTAAATAGAATAAATAAACAAATTCATGGACAGAATCCTACAGATGAAAATCCACAATATTATAATGCAAAATTGACAGTATACAGTATATTCACAATAGTTTAACATTAAATTGGCCCTCTATGTCAGGCATATTCTTGAGCAATGCAGAGTTGGATATCTGGACATGTTTTTAATACTAAACAAACTAGGAACAATTAATAGAATTCAGCACAAAGGTCAAATATCTAAACTGTAAATATCTAAATTGTAGCAATTGGTACAAATTGGTATCTTAAGGCAGCAATTGGTAATAGAAACTTATGGTTTCTTGAAAACATAACCCTTCCTTCCTTCCTTCCTTCCTTCCTTCCTTCCTTCCTTCCTTCCTTCCTTCCTTCCTTCCTATCTATCTACCTACCGTCCTCCTTCCCTCCCTCCCTTCTTACCCCCCCCTTTTTTTTTCTTCTTTCCTTTCTTCCCTTTAAATTTCAAGTTTTTAAGTTTTTGTTTTAGGAGGAATATTGTTATGTAGTAGAACAATGTTGAAGACATTCTTCATTATATAAAACTTTATTCATTTATTATTCTGTAAAACCACTTTTTTGCAAGTATTGCTGTAGACTTTTTGAGAACTCTGGGAACTAAATATCACACATTTAGTAAGCCTCTGTGTTATGTATTGAAAATGGTATACTCGAAATCCCCGAGCCTTGATTGGCCAAGGCACGGGGATTTCTGATTGGCCCGATTTAGGTCTCCCGCGATTGGTGCAAACTGAGAGCGGGAGACTTGAATCGCTGCCATTGGCCGCGGCAGCCTTGCGAAAGGTATAAAAGCCGCGGGCTTTTTACCTTTCGCCGGTTCGGTTCACTTGTTGAAAATAAAGAGCTTTTAATTGAAGTCACCGACTCTGAGCTTATTTCCGGACACGACACTGGCGACGAGGATGGGATCTCGCCCCTGAACCGAACCCCGTGTCCACCTAAGAACCAGCGACAGCACTAAGATGGCGAAGATAGCACCGCCCGCTCCCTTCAACCCTGCCGCCGAAGATTGGGAATCGTATTCGGATCGGTTCCGAATGTACCTAGAATGCGCCGGCATGAAGGACGCCCCGGGCCCGCTGAAATGCGCTGTCTTCCTTACACACTGCAGACCAGAGGTCTTCCAGATGGCTAAGGCATTAGCCAAGCCGGCAGACGCAACCGCCATGGACTGGGACGTCCTCGAACCAATACTGCGGCGCCATTATGCCCCCGAGGTCCCCATCCTAATACGGCGCAATGAGTTTTACCGCCGAAACCAGAAGCCCGACGAAAAATTGAGCGATTTCGTCGCAGAACTGCGACGCCTGGGAGGACTCTGTGAGTTCGAGGGTCTCAACAGTCTCATAAGAGACCGCTTCGTACTCGGGTTATGGGATCCTACACTGCAGAGCCGACTTATGGCCAAGGGCGACATCAGCCTAGCCGATGCCCTTACAGCCGCCGCAGCCACTGAAGCAACACGCACGTCGGCAGACAGCATGCGAAGATCTGATGCGAAGGGCGGGAACAACAACCCGGCAAGGTCGGCCGACGCAAGAAGTGAAGCGACCGCACACTACGGTGAATACCAGTCAAACTCCAGCACGTCTGAAGACGAGGAGGACATTCACCGAGTACAGACGGGACGCGGCGATCAACGAAGTCGAAAAGGCCGTAAGTCGAGGACCAGCTGCGCCGGGTGCGGCGGCGACCACCCCAGGTCAGAATGCCGATTTTTTGACTCTATCTGCAGGCATTGTGAACGAAGGGGTCACATCGCCCGAGTTTGCCGCCAAAAGAAGACTCGCAGCCCGCCCAAATGGGAACAGCACGACAGACGGAGAGAAAACTCCCCGCCCAGAACCAGAGAACGACAGCCAGACGGTCGATGGGACCGCGCTCAACGATCTCAAAGAAGCGGCGACGGTCGACGGAAAGAAGAGACCCATCAGACGGTGACCATCGGCCACGCCACCTCCGACGGCGCCAGAAAAATACATGTAGAGGTATATATAGAAGGCCAGCCATGCAAGATGGAAGTGGACTCTGGGTCCTACCTTTCCATGATTGCATGGCGTGAAATCAAAAGACTGGTGCCAACTCTACAAAAGAGAAACGTGCAGACACAAAAGATCATTATTAAAGACTACCAAGGGAACCGTGTCCCAGTAGTAGGCACCAAGAATTTCAACATAACCTACAAAGGCCACACCGAACAACTACCACTCACAATCGTCGATCGCGACCGCCCAAGCCTACTGGGTCTACAATGGTTCGCCCCGCTTAACATCGCGCTGACAGGTGTCAACCAAGTCACCATCGAAGCTTGGGAACAGCGGCTAACCCAGGAGTTCCAGGAGGTGTTCGATGGAGGCTTGGGCAAGTACCAGGGGCCCCTTATCTCATTTGACTTAGATCCAAGGGTCCCCCCTAAGAGACTTAAACCTAGAAGGGTACCGTTTGCATTAAAACCAAAAATTGACGAGCAGCTTGACAAACTCGTCAAACAGGGGGTATTACAACCGATAGACCATGCCAGATGGGAAACCCCTATAGTGACCCCAGTAAAACCGGACGGGTCAGTGAGAATTTGCGGGGACTATAAGGCCACCCTAAATGGCGCGTTACAACAAAGCGCCTACCCAGTCCCTATAGTACAACATTTACTACACTCGCTAGGAGGGGGCAAAGTCTTTGCAAAACTCGACCTTGCTCAGGCATATCAGCAGCTGCCGGTAGACGAGAAAACGGCGGAAGCCCAAACAATAGTAACCCATCGGGGGGCCTTCAGGTGTAACCGGCTCCAATTCGGAGTCAGCGTGGCACCAGGCATTTTTCAAAGCCTGATGGAACGTTTGTTACAGGGCATAAAAGGGGTGGTGCCCTATTTTGACGACGTACTAATAGCGGCGCCAAATGAAGCCGAGTTAGAGACGCGACTCAGACAAGTCTTAACAAAATTTAAAGAAACAGGACTTAAGGTTAAGCGAGAGAAATGCAATCTATGTACAAAGCAAGTAGAATTTTTGGGCTATCTCCTAGACCAAAAGGGCATTCACCCTACAACAAAAAAAATAAAAGCCATCAAGGAAGCCCCCACCCCAAGATCCAAAACGGAATTACAAGCATTCCTAGGATTACTAAATTTCTATAATGTTTTCCTACCTCAAAAGGCAACGGCGGCGGAGCCCTTACATAGACTCCTAGACAAGAAGGCAGCCTGGACTTGGGGGAGGCGAGAACAAGCCGCTTTTCAAAGAACCAAGGACCTCCTCACCTCCGATGCTGTCCTGATGCAATTTAGTGAGACTTTACCACTAGCTGTCACTTGCGACGCATCACCCTTCGGCGTCGGCGCTGTCCTCAGCCACACCCTCCCAGACCAGAGAGAAGCACCCATCGCCTTTTTCTCCAGGACTCTGACCAAACCAGAGCGCAACTATAGCCAGCTGGACAAGGAAGCTTTGGCTATAGTTGCCGCCGTTAAACGTTTTCATGAATACTTGTACGGCCGCCCGTTCACCATCGTGACGGATCACAAGCCTCTGTTGGGCATCCTCCCGGGAAACCGAGCCACACCCAACATCTTGTCACCCCGAATGACAAGATGGTCGGAATTCCTGGCAGCCTACAATTACGAACTGTTACACAAGCCAGGTAAGAAAATCTCGCACGCAGACGCTTTAAGCCGCTCGCCCTTACCTAACTCTGAAACTGACCCAGCACCTACCACAAATACCCTGAGCATAGAAAGTTTACCTATTACTGCATCCGACATTGCCAGGGAAACCATTAAGGACAGGCGTCTGGCACGAATCTTACACTGGTTAGAAAAGGGCTGGCCGGAAAAGGACTGTGACGAGACTTTTAAAACATTCCGCCAGCGCCAGACCGAACTGTCACTACTGAAGGGATGCATTCTATGGGGTGACCGGGTGGTAATTCCAGATAGATTGCAAGAAAAAGTCTTGAGGATGCTACATGAGGGTCATCCTGGCATCGTCAGGACTAAAGCCCTGGCCAGAAGCTACGCTTGGTGGCCAGGGATGGACAAGCAAATTGAGGCATGGGTCGCCAAATGCCACCGATGCCAGGAGACCAGATCCAGCCCACCCACAGCACCCATCCGGGATTGGGAAACACCACGAGGGCCCTGGTCCAGAATCCATCTCGACTTTGCGGGCCCCACAAATGGACACACGTTCTTAATCACAGTCGACGCATACTCAAATTGGCTAGAGGTGGCTGACATGAAATCCACCACCACAGAGGCTGTCATAAAAGAACTGAGCAAACTGTTCTCCACACACGGCCTCCCAGACATCATCGTCTCAGACAACGGGCCCCAATTCACCTCCATCGATTTCGAACGGTTCCTGGCAGAGAAGGGCATCCGCCACGCGTTGACAGCACCGGCGCATCCGGCGGCGAACGGTAGGGCGGAACGGATGGTCCAATTTACAAAAAAGACACTCAGGAAAATGGACCACGTGGAGATCAACGACAAAATCAACCGCCTACTCTTCATACAACACATCACTCCCAACACTACAACCAACAAGAGTCCGGCAGAGCTGTTAATGGGCAGGAAGCTGAGGTCTCCACTTGACAGACTGCACCCGACCTACAACCCGGAGCAGCCCCCAGACTCCAGCTCCAGGTTCCGGACATTTAACCCAGGCGACCTGGTTTACGCAAAAAACATGACGGGGGACCCCCTATGGATCCCAGCCGTCATAACACAAATCACTGGTCCAAAGTCGTACCGGCTCCAAACCACGGATGGGCGAGCCTGGAAATGGCATATTGACCAGTTAAGGTCCCAAACGGCAACTGACCTCAACCCCCAAGAAGCGAACCAAGGGGGGAGGGAATACCCGGAAAGACAATCGCAAAATAAAATAAACCAAAAATACTCACCAGAAAACAGCCATCGCGAGTCCCCTCCGGAGAAGAACTGTCTGGCCAGCTCTACCGACTCGGAGAAGCCAAGCGGGAGCGGCGAAATCCGCAGCTCAACCGACCCGGTAGGCCCAGGCGGGAGCCACGGCGAAAGAACCGGCCCGATCATCCAGCCGGTTCGCGAAGAGGCAGGAGCAGCCAAAGGAACGACCGCTCCGGCCGAGATACAACAGGGAAGTGAGTTGCGCAGGTCAACTAGGACTCGACGGAGCCCCGCCTACCTGCGTGACTACACCACCTGACGGACCGTACCAAGGGGGGAGGGGTGTTATGTATTGAAAATGGTATACTCGAAATCCCCGAGCCTTGATTGGCCAAGGCACGGGGATTTCTGATTGGCCTGATTTAGGTCTCCCGCGATTGGTGCAAACTGAGAGCGGGAGACTTGAATCGCTGCCATTGGCCGCGGCAGCCTTGCGAAAGGTATAAAAGCCGCGGGCTTTTTACCTTTCGCCGGTTCGGTTCACTTGTTGAAAATAAAGAGCTTTTAATTGAAGTCACCGACTCTGAGCTTACTAGGAACAATTAATAGAATTCAGCACAAAGGTCAAATATCTAAACTGTAAATATCTAAATTGTAGCAATTGGTACAAATTGGTATCTTAAGGCAGCAATTGGTAATAGAAACTTATGGTTTCTTGAAAACATAACCCTTCCTTCCTTCCTTCCTTCCTTCCTTCCTTCCTTCCTTCCTTCCTTCCTTCCTTCCTTCCTTCCTTCCTATCTATCTACCTACCGTCCTCCTTCCCTCCCTCCCTTCTTACCCCCCCCTTTTTTTTTCTTCTTTCCTTTCTTCCCTTTAAATTTCAAGTTTTTAAGTTTTTGTTTTAGGAGGAATATTGTTATGTAGTAGAACAATGTTGAAGACATTCTTCATTATATAAAACTTTATTCATTTATTATTCTGTAAAACCACTTTTTTGCAAGTATTGCTGTAGACTTTTTGAGAACTCTGGGAACTAAATATCACACATTTAGTAAGCCTCTGTCTTTTCAAAAATATAATTATTTTAAAATAATTTAAAAATATGTGAATATTTCTTATGCTATAGCTATGTGTTTATTTGTAGATCTCTTAGATTTTTTTCTTTTATATGTTTACATGTATAATAAGGTACATGTTATCACATGTCCAGGAAGCTGTTACGATAAAGTGGATTAGGAGCCTTTTCTTCAGCTATATAACAATTTCTGAAGGCTAATGCTAAATTTATTTTGTTCCCTATTATATTTGATGTCTTGGTTCTTTTCTTCCACTATCATATTTTTTTCTCATCATCATTTCATAAATGCCAATAGAGTTAATTGGGGGCAAAATGTGTCCTCTGCTCCAAGAAAACCAGAATGACCTCAGTATTAAGAAAGGAGAAGGGTCTCTAATGTCAGCTCTTTCTTAGGAAAATAAATAAATATTGCTGAATTTTACTGGCATTTTGAAAATTGTAAGGTGTTTTGAAGGGAACAAAAATAAAGCAATATTTTTACACAAATACGTATTCCTATTTCCCCTAAATGAAAGTATCAAAAAGTATGATAGCAAACAGATGAATTGGGAAGGAAAGAAAGGAAGGAAGGAGCTACTTTTTTCACTGTTTTCACCATCACCATCATCATCATGAGTTCTGGGTACTGGTGAAATAATTACACAAAATTCAACTACATATTTTTTTGAGCCCATGTGTTAGGTGTTGACATGATCAGTTGAGGTAATTTAGAACAATCTATTCATTATGCAGAGGGATACAGTTGACTCTCATAACAATATATTTTCCTCAAACATCTAAACCTCTTGCCTGATCAGTCAGGAGTCTGGATCTATATATATATTATAAAGAAAGGAAGTAAGTTAATTCATTCTGCATGTTAATGTGAGCTAATTAAAATTGGCCTTTCTGAACTATTAGAGAAGCCAGAACATGGTTATTATGCCCTTATTGTACTGCATAGTGTATTTTATTCATGGGTACCAAAATTAAAGAAAATAGCATACAAATAGTCATAAGATAAGATAAGATAAGATAAGATAAGATAAGATAAGATAAGATAAGATAAGATAAGATAAGATAAGATAAGAAGAACTTTATTGTCATTGTACAAGTACACCAAAACTGTGGATGCACCCCAGCAACTGTTTGCAATACAATAAAACCAGAGCACTTAAAGATGAAGATAAGAAAAATAGAGTACCCGCGTCTCCATTTGCAATTAGAGAGTACAATATCTACAAATATACACAAAATATACACCCGACACTGACTGTAAAGATTTGCCAAGTGTAATACACAAGAGATGGATTAGAGAAATAAAATCATGTAGAGACATAAAGTAGGGTGAAATATTTGCAAATGTTGGTAAATTGGAAAAGTGACTATAAAATAAGTGTGGGTTTTTGTGGATGTGAATATGGAAGTGTTCACAGAATGTAAGATGGAGTTAATTTTGTACTGTAATAAATTGTTGAACTTAGTAAAATAAATCACAGTTTTATCTATCCCAATCATGGAATTCTGAGAACACACCTGCATTATAAAATGATAGACTACATACTTCCTCTCCTTAAGTAATCTTGAAATTTTAAAAACATATTTCTGACATTTATTTATGTCTCATATTTATTTAGGTATATCTCACATTTATCATGTTTACAAATAACTCAAAGCCAACATATCCAGCATACCTTCCTCCTCATCCTATTTTGCCCATATCAACAACCCTGTGAGGTGAGTTGGGCTGAGACAGAGTGACTGACCTAAAGTTAGCCAACTGGCTTTCATGGTTAAGATGGGAATTGAACTCATGGTCACCTGCTTTATAGTCTGGTATCTTAACCACTAGACCAGGGATGTCAAGTCATGTTGTCATGTCATTGTCATGTCACATAGTGTGACTTTTCCCCCTTCACTAAACTGGGTGTGGGCGTGACCAGCACATGATGTATTTGGCCCACAGGCTGCAAGTTTGACAGCCCTGTACTGGACCCTGTACTAGCTTTCAGTTCTCAGTTAAACTTTAATAAATTAATATTTCAAGCTGTCCATGAAAAATATCTACATGACAATTAAATAACAGAAAATGACTTGATGAATTGGTAATGTAGCTATGACATAGATGTTCTACAATGACTTATTTGTTACTAGAAAATTAAGTGTAATTATTTATTGGGCAACTGTCCCAGAATTGCTCAGCCTTCATGTACAAAAATTCTCTTATTTACATGTAAAGAATGTTGATGGATGATGGTAGAGAAAGAATAAAAATGAAATGATCATGACCAGCTTTTCTCAAAGCTGGTTCTAAAAGAGGTCATTAGGGGTTCCACAAGAGGTTGTGATTAAAAAAAATTTTTTTTTGAATGTTATTCACCATGCAATGCTAGCATTTGCAGTGGTAGGACTTACAATGAGACATGACTCATCAAAGCCTGATGCTTTGATGATATTATAAACATCATAACATGTGTATTGTGTGTGCTAGATTGAATTATTATTGGGGTGTGTTCTTTCCCTCTCTTTTTCTTTTCTTTTCTTTTGCAATTTTATGAAAGGTTTCTAGAAGTCCTGAAGTTTACTTCAAAATTCTTCTAGGGTGAAAACATTGAGATAGATATTAAATCCTTCAAGTTCTAATGACACCAGTTAGTAGATCTGGCTAGACTTTCTTGATTGTCATTAGAAATTGACAATCTAACATCTTTCTCAAGATGTTTCTTTAAACATATTTGAAGGCCTTCTTAGAACCATGACATCAAATCTCCCCTTGCCTTTTTTCATCTTTACAGTGCTTTACACATGGAAGTAGGGAGGGTTTTTTTTGTTTCCTTCACAAAGACAAAACAGCTTGCTACCAATGAATGAAGGGCTTTGTTCCAAAATTGTCAAAAATGTAATTATAACTATTCAGTCTTCATTTCAAAAGTACCTGCATGAATAATTATCAACAATGGATTACTCCCACTTTTAATTTAGCCACATGCAATTTCATTGAAAAATCCAAACAACCCTAGTGATCTTAACAATAATTATTTGTCTATTAAATTCAATTTTACATTATTGTACAATTCTAGACCTGTTATCAATCATCATTAGGAAATAAGCAGCCTGAATTATGCATAATTGTATTAGTTGAGAAAAGTTTTATAAAATGGCATTGACATTCAATGCAACCATATAAGGATGGTGTCCTAATATTGATATAGCAAAACAAAAAATGCCCCATCCTAATATCTGCACATACTCCCAGTATTCTACCAACCTAAATTCAATCTTTAGTTCATTGTAGAGAAAGAGAGCTACCATTATTAAAAAAAGGGATCATTAAAATAATTACACAGTTGCATGCAAAAGTGTATGCAGCCTAGTCTAGCTTTAGGTTTCAATGAATCCCTCTGAGAATAGAAGCTGGCATAATATCAAATTCCATAACAATAACCAAGCAAAGAAAATAGGGAATCAGATTGTAATGGTATTCACCATGATGTTTTATGGAACTGAAGGTTGGACTTTGAAGAAACAGTATAGGAATTGTGTTAACACTTCTAAACTTTGGTGTGAGAACACCTGAGAACACCGTGGGCAATCAAGAAAACAAATGGATCATTGCACAAATCATCCAGAGTTCTAATAAATAACCAAACTCCAATAATCCTACATTGCATGTATTATGTTAATATATAACTTTCTAGAAGTGGTTCTAATACCGAAGAAAGATGAAAGGTGAAAGAAAAGAAGATAACCAGCAACAACATGAAAAGATTCAGTTACAATGTTGATGAGTACATTGTGGGAAGACCTGAAGGGCCAGGTTAGGGACAGATAAAGAAAATCTATGTGATCTAAGAGTCATGTGATTTGAGAGAACATCATCTTGGCTTTATGAGTCCATATATTAAGGTAGATTCTCCATGTCCTCTTTCTTGATTTAAGGGCAAGGTGGTTATCTATTTAGCAGCTACAAAGGCAATCATTTTCTTCTGTCATGTTTGGCAAATATCTATTCTCGTTCAAATAATTCTACTACATTCAACATCTACTGTACATGGTAGAAGTTAAACACAATACCTTTCTGCAAATAAGTAATATTTATTTGATTCTCCCTTCTACCAACACAATTTTTTAATTTGTATCCCACTTTTATTATTTTTACAAAGAGCTTGAGACAGTGAACAAATCCAACAAATCTTCCTCCTCCTATTTTCCCCACAACAACAACCTGTGAGGTGGTTGGGCTGAGAGAGAGTGACTGGCCCAACACATCCAGCTACCATTCCCCTAAAATGGCACTTGAACTTTATAGACTAGTATCTTAACCACTAGACCAAATTGGTTCTTTTATACAATGTTACTTGTGTAAGGGATTTGGGTTCCTCTACTTTTAAAAACTATGCAGAAGAAGAAATTTTAGATGGTGTTTCATCTTCTGAGAAATTATTAAAGAAATAAAAGCTCTAACTTCTTTTGCACCTAGTGATCCTATTGATAATTTCATTCAATTAAATACTGTTTGGGGTGTTTAATTCTGATGTCTTCATCTGAGAGAGGGAGAAAACATTTTTAATCAGCAGTTCTGTAATTTCAGGAAGTATAAATGCTCTTAAATTACCAGCATTTAGAGGAGGAGAAAGGATCTGTCTGTAGTTCTATATTATGCTATGTGAATTCAATCCTTTAGGAAACCAATTAAGTTCCAGTAAAAGAACATTATGCTGCATTTGTATGAACAGCAAAGGTTAGTTGGAACAACTCAGTTTTCTTCTTGTGGCTTTGCCATATTTTCTAGCAATAATACTGCTATGAATTAATTATTCATATAGTCAATATTTGGTGGAAATTTATGAGTGATTAGCTGGAGTACAATGGGAAAACAATATTGTAGTCTAGTTTACAAAAGTGAGAAATGTCTAGATTTAATAATGTGAAAACCAGGATTGTATGTGTATTGTAATTTCCACAAAATTCATACTTGTGCATGCAAAACCGACCTCAACTTATCCTCATAAGTCTGATTATCTAAATTTGCAATGCCTGCCATCCCATTTCCTGATGTTAATGTAGCATTCTATAAAAACACATCAGTTGATCTGGGTTACCAATAAACAGTTTTAATATATCTAATGACTGAGTTGTATAATCATTCTGCTCTGATGCACAAGTCATTCAAGCTAAATGTAAACACTAATCTGACTCTGACAGGAACCAAAGCCTCTGAATAAGGTGTACTGCGGTATCTGCCATCCCGCATTAGATGGGCGCCTCATGAGAGGGAGCAAAGGAGGAAGAAACGACACGAGATGAGGTTTCTCGGGATGAGCGCGCTCCGAATGCATCGGCATAGGCTCTTTTATTATGCTTTTTCACAGGGGGGTGAAATTCTTCAAAGCCCAGGGTAAACAAGACATACATGAATTATAATAGCTTAGGTCAACAGGAATACATATGATTTATAATAGCTCAGGTTAGTAAAGATAACAGGGTATCAGAAAGTGTGAGTTATAACGATCCAGGTCAGTTAGAACATCATTCTGTATTGACAGCTGCTTAACTCCTCTTCTCTTTTGCATGCCTGGCAAAGATCACTGAAGAGACAGGAGTCTAATGTTTACATGAGAAAGATACATCGTTACAATGCAGACAGGAGTCTAATGTTTATACAAGAAAGCTAAATCGTTACAATGCTAGGATGGTACAGAATTGCACTGATACAAAGTTGCAAATCACATGAATGATTCATAGTTACAACATCTCCTCTGTTTTTATTTTTTTATGACGAGTCTTCTTCCTTGTCCAAGAAAACAGGAACTATTTTTCTGAAATATTCTCCGTCCCCGTCATCTAGGCAGGTGTGCGACCCGTCAGCATCAGGGTTGTCCAAGGAGCGGTAACTCAGCAATGATATTTCTTCATCCGGTGTTAAAGACATAACATGAGCTTGCAATAACACATCAGCATCAGTAGTCATGGAAGATAATTGATCTTTAAAAAATTGCAATATTCTATTAAAACAACAAGGTCCTATAATACATATCAATATAATTATTATTAATGGTCCTGCCAATGCAGTTAAAAGGGTTGTAAGCCATGGTGAAATAGAAAACGAGCCTTGATACCAATTATACATGTTTGACCTTTCGTATGCTCTATCTTTTAAGCGTTTTTCTAATTCATTCATAGAATCCAGCACGACTCCACTGCTATCAGCATGAAAACAACATTCTTCTTTAAGCGCAGCACACAATCCCCCTTGTTTTAAAAATAACAGAGCTATACCTCTACGATTTTGCAAGACTACTTCCGAGAGGGATGTCAAGGAGTTTTGCAAAGCTACAATTGATTTTTCAATTCATAATAAATCATCATCAATGGCTGAACCCAGAGCTGTAATTCTTTTGTCAGAAACAGCTAATCCTGCAATGCCCGTGGCTGCGCCCGTAGCGCCCAGAGCAAGCAGTAGACCTAAAGTGAGAGTACTAATAATTTCCCGTTTTGCTCTGAGGGGGTATTCCATGGTTGCCTGTAGGGATATAAAATCATCAGAGTTATACACATTAATTTTTGGTACAAGCCATACTTGAATACAAAATGATTTGGATTTAACAAGTTCATCCCCATAGACACATGCTGTGAGACCGGTGTTACAAGCCCAGACAGAATTTTTGCCAGGGATAAAATACATTCCTTTTAGGCGTGATGTTAAATTTCCTCCTGAAGAGGTGTAGACTGCAGAATATCCCCCGATGGTGTGGTAGCGGCCAAGGCGGTTCTTAGGAAGATATAAATCACAATGATAGCCATTAGAAACATTATGACAATATTGTGAGTAATTGGATGGAATATTTCCCAAACAACAACCAACCCCAGTGATGGAAGAAACAGTAATAGTGGAGTTTCTCCAACGGCAAAGTTCATCTGATGTGGAATTAATGATGGGTTCTTGGGAAGTGATGGCTTCGTAAAAAGGTGGAGAGGCAGAAGCACAAAGCCAACATGTGGAGGCAATTAATGAGTTTGAGGAGTTCAACAAGGCATAGGAAGCTTTGATCAATGGAATCAATGGGTTAACTTCTTGTGTTATGGGTTGCAAGAAAGGGGATTTAATAGTCTTTTCATGTGGTCCCACCGGGTCAAAGCGAGGGAGTTCAATGTGACGTTGAATGTAAAAAATATTTCCATAATGCTCTCCTGGCCAAGGTAATTTTAAGCGAGCACCCCATTTCAAGCCAGTGTCCCATAAAGTACTTTCCTTGCCTTTGTCTGTGAACCTTATGGTTACTGAGTTGCATCTGGGCCATTTTCTATCACCACATGGAATATTCCATGTGGTGCGAGTGGCAGTAATGAGATCACCCTTAGTGCCTGGATTCCAATAAATGTGTCCAGTTGAAACACACGACCATTTTTTGCAAAAGTAATCTGATAACCCCCCGCAGTCAGAAAGTCGTTGAGCAGGGGACTGAGTGTTAGAAACAGGCTGTCCAGGGCATACATAAAACCTATTTTTTTTCACAAATCTATGATTAGGCTCCGTTGTATGAGAAGGTGAATTGTAAACGATGGAGCCTCCAAGCATCTCTGCCAAATCGAATTGAAGCGGTGGGTAAAAGTCTTCTATGCGAGAAAAATTGGTTGTGAAGTTTAAACGAACGCCTTGAAAGTCAGTTATAGTCCATGTAATATTGTATCTTCTATGAGGCTTCTGCGGATCGTCATGGGCAGTTCTTTTGAAGCGTCATTTGTTGACAGGATCAGAGTTTGGGTAAATAAAAGCATGACAGGTAGGAGAAAGAGCTAGGGACAAGTTAGTTGTGGAACATTTACGATATGAGGAAGGAATACAATTAGTAGAAAAAGGATAATAATTACAATAATGACAATGAAGATTAACTTGATCATTCATTAAGGACGTTAAGTGGGGTGGGGAAACCCTTGATACAATATAAGGACATTTAGATCCCCCTATGTTTAGATTAAAAAGAGGAAAAGATTTTAAGGTTCCTTTCCATAGGAAGAGTAAAGGAGAAACAAAAGAGCGAGTGGTAGAGTGTTCTGTAAACAAAACAGAAGTGACAGAATGAAAGCTACGGGTAGCATTTTCATGACGTACCCTCATGGAACAAGTATAAGAGCCTTCTGTTAAAGGAGTAGCTTTAACACGAATAATCTTTTGACAGGAGGCATGTGTTTTGTTGAAATATGTGTGAATATAAGGAGATAGATTTATGGGAAGATTATTATGCCAACAAACAATAGAATAGTCATTATCATATTTACTAAAGTGAAATTCTAATGTGGTCCAATGACCATGTTGAACAAAAGTATAAGTAGGATATGAATAAGGTAGAAATTGCAAAGAGGATATAGGCAATAATATCAGGAAGAGTTTAAGATGCAGATGTATCGGAGGATTTCCCATGATAGGGTCTTACCGCCCGACCAGGGATCCAGCAAGTGGTTTTGTCTGGCAGTAAGATCGCAACGTATCCTCTCCCCCAAGTAATGAGTTCAGCAGGACCCTGCCAGGTTGGATCTGGCAATCTACGGTAATATACCAAAGGTCTGTTAGGAGGGGGAGGGGAGGAAAAATGACGAAAAGCAGCAGAAGTAGGAGGAATTCCAGTTAAATTGAGAAAGTTTAGAGTAAAAGGACAAATGTTAAGAGAGTTTTGCAATGCTGGGAGGTTCGGGGTTTTTTCCCGCAATGAATATCTATCAAGAGCACTTTTCAGAGACAAATGAGCCCGTTCTACAATAGCTTGCCCTTGGCTATTGTAGGGAATCCCAAACTTGTGGATTACATCCCATCTGTTACAAAAGTCCTGAAAAGCAGAACTTGTATAGGCAGACCCATTATCTGTTTTTATTTCTTTTGGACGTCCCAGCGAAGCAAAGGTACGAATTGAATGATTGATGACATGTTTTACAGCTTCTCCCCTTTGAGGAGTAGCCAGAATAAATCCTGAATATGTATCTATTGAAACGTGTAAATATTTCCATGGGGCAAAAGGTGGAAACTGAGTTACATCCATTTGCCAAATTTCACAAGCTTTTAATCCTCTAGGGTTAACCCCTATAGGAATGGAATGTGCTTGCTTGCTACATGTGGGGCATTGTTGTATTATTGCAGTAGCCTCTGCCTGGGTTAAGGAAAATTGTTTTTGTAATGCTTTTCTATTTTGATGGAAATAGCTATGACTTTGTGATGCTGTCAGATTACAAATTGATTTACCTGATGCTGCTGAAGCAGCTGCATCGGCCACCTTGTTTCCCTCCTGTAATATACCAGGAAGAGGTTGGTGGCTCCTAATGTGTGCTACAAAAAATGGATGTGTGCGATTGTTGACACATTGCTATAGAGAAAGCAATAACTTTAACAAAGAAACAGATATGCTAGGAGATAAATAGGCTTGATATATATTTTTCAAAATCTGAGAAACATATAAGGAATCTACTATTAAATTAAAAGGAGTCTTTTGAAATTGTTGAAATGCAATAAGAGATGCAGCAAGTTCTGCCTGTTGAGCAGAAGATTGTGGAGGGGTAATTTTAGTTTTCCACTCTCCCTCCTGGTGCCATGCGCAAGCGCCATACATTTTTCCTCCATCGGCATAAAGTGTAGGTGCATCTACTAATGGAGATAATGAGAGGGGGGAATGCCATTCAAAAGGGAGAGTTTTAAGAAAAGTGAATCGTGGGTCAGCTGGTAAATGGCAAGAAATTTGCCCTGGCCACTCTTTTAAAGAGTATTGCATTTCTTCTGAATTACACCATAGCATTTCCCAAGTAGTCAATGAACAAGGAGTGAATATGCAAACAGGCTCAAATCCCATGAGTTGTTTACATCTTTGACGACCTTTAAAGATCAACTGAGAGTATGCAGAGGCTTTATTAGTAATTGTGATCCGTGGGGTGTGAGACAAATGCAGCCATTCTAAGATCAGAACCTGTGTCTGATGAATTTGCATAATGACAGCTGTTGGTCTCTGAGCAGTATTTAGTAAAGCAATTGATAAAGGACAATTTTCTATAGCCCGATCCACCCATCTAATAGCCATTAAATGGGAAATGTCTTTCAATGCCTGCAACTGCTCTTTGTTTAGAATGATAACATCAGACGGGGCTTTACCTTGCGTGAGAGCATTAAAGAGAGGAGCTAATGTAGCTGTAGTCAAACCCAAATAAGGACGTGCCCAATTTAAGGTTCCCAGGAACTGCTGTAAAATCACAAGTGTTGGCTTCGGGGGAAGTGTGGGGAGGGGAAGAGAAGGAATAGCAGCCGAAGCAAGTAACTTGTGACCTAAATAGAAAAAAGGTGGTTTGGATTGAACTTTTTCTGGGGCTATAGTGAGACCTGCTTTACCTAAAATAGAGTTCAGGCACAGCAGAGTTTTTAATACCGTGCCCTTTGGACCAGGTGCAGATACCAATATATCATCCATGTAATGATAGACTAAAAAATGAGGATATTTGTCTCTATAGAGCTGCAAGGCTAAATCCACAAAAAATTGACACATAGTTGGACTGTTTAACATGCCTTGTGGTAAGACTTTCCATTGATATCGTTTGGTAGGTCTCTGATTATTTAAGGTTGGTACAGTAAAAGCAAATAATTTTCTATCTAACTGATGTAATGGAATGGAGAAAAAACAGTCTTTTAAATCGATAATGATAAGGTCATATTCTTGACCCGTTTCTAGTTTCCCTGATTCAAAAAAGGTTTTTGAGTGATTGCAGGGCTATTCTGCTGTTCATTCTTTTGGACTCTGCACTGACTAGCCCAGTGATAGCCCTTTTGGCATCGAGGGCATGGTGTCATTGGGCGAGCAACCTGGTTTCTTGGCATATTTGCTCCCCTGCCCAGGACCCTGCATTGGCTCTTAAAGTGACCTGGCTTGCCACAATTAAAACAATTTCCCATTTTGCGAGTATTTTGTTGGGAAATGGGAAGAAGAGAGCCCATATTCTGCTGCATGCCTTCAGTAATGGCTGTAGCCAGCGTAGACATGGAATGGGATGTGGTTCCTATGATTCGGCATGCTGTAAGATAATCTGCCATGGTAACATTTTTCTTATTAATTAATGGTTGCAAAACTTTCTGACAATCAGCGTTTGTGTTTTCATAAGCAAGTTTCATTTGTAATTCAGTACAAGCCTCTCTATTATCAATTTGTCTCTCTAAGGCTTATGTGAGATGGTTTATAAAGGAGGAAAAAGGCTCAGAAGGTCCTTGAATAACTTTAGAGAAAGAGTTGGGCATGCATCCCGCATTATCAACCTTTCGAGCAGCTGCCAAAGCACACTCCTGTATTATAGGGAAAGCAGCTGGGTCTGTGGCAACCTGCTGGGCAATGGTAGACATGGTGCCAGTACCGTTAAGCATATCCAAAGTGACATTTGCCGGCAAGCCTCTAGCGGCTGCAGCTGCGGTACGTTTAAGAAATTCTGACTCCCAGACCAAAAATTGTGAAGGCGTTAGTATCATGTTAAATAATGTACGCCAATCAGCATTTACCAAGTCAGCACCTGGTTGGGTTATTGATCCTAAAAGTCCCTGCACATAATGGGATTGAGTTCCATTTTCCTTACAAGCTGCCTTTAAATCCTTAATTATTTTATACGGCATTGGGGTATACTGAGGAGCTGGAGGGTTGCCGGCTTGAACGATAGGATAAAGGGAGGCAGCTGCAAGGGTGTCCTCATCTGTTTCTCCTTCACAAAAGGCTTGTTGAATGGCTTTTACAACACACACCCCTCCTCGGAGGGGGGGTGGAGGACACGAGGGCTCTACATTTAAAGAAGTGGATTGAATGGAAGGAGGCTCCCGTACTGCTTTACAATCATCGGGAGCGGAAGGTTGAAGAATAGAAAAGTTCTCATAACTTGGTGGGGGAGATTCAAACACACTCCCTGCTTCTATTTTATAATGGACTTTTAAAGCCTCCATAATTTTCCTCCAAGTGACCAAAATGCCAATAGGTGCACGAGGAGGATTATGGAGATATTCACCAATTTTTTGCCAATTGGAAAATTTTAAGGACCCTCTCTCTGGATAATTGGGGCAGTGTTGCCACACATAAGCCAATAATGCAGCAATAGATTTCTTTTTTATGGGAGAGCCCTTTAAATTAGCAGAGTATTTAGAAGAAGAAGCGACTAGCTCTCTCAATTCCTTCAGATGCTGCGTCTGCTGTTGAGAAAAGCCTCCACCCATACTTACTAAAGCCGAGACCGTCTTTCAGATCCGATGAGGTGCAATTTGCTCAGGCGCCTGGCGATGCACAGCTCCGACCGAGCTGATAAGATATGGGCGCGCCGCTGAGTATCCCCCTTAGGGAATCACGTCAGGGTCACCAAAATGCGGTATCTGCCATCCCGCATTAGATGGGCGCCTCATGAGAGGGAGCAAAGGAGGAAGAAACGACACGAGATGAGGTTTCTTGGGATGAGCGCGCTCCGAATGCATCGGCACAGGCTCTTTTATTATGCTTTTTCACAGGGGGGTGAAATTCTTCAAAGCCCAGGGTAAACAAGACATATATGAATTATAATAGCTTAGGTCAGCAGGAATACATATGATTTATAATAGCTCAGGTTAGTAAAGATAACAGGGTATCAGATAGTGTGAGTTATAACGATCCAGGTCAGTTAGAACATCATTCTGTATTGACAGCTGCTTAACTCCTCTTCTCTTTTGCATGCCTGGCAAAGATCACTGAAGAGACAGGAGTCTAATGTTTACATGAGAAAGATACATCGTTACAATGCAGACAGGAGTCTAATGTTTATACAAGAAAGCTAAATCGTTACAATGCTAGGATGGTACAGAATTGCACTGATACAAAGTTGCAAATCACATGAATGATTCATAGTTACAACAGTGTACATCTACAGAGATATTTCCTCTCAAAGTTAGGTAGCCAAAGAAAGGGCACATTGATGCAGAGGTCTATCATTCTCTATATTGGAGTTATTCATTAGTTGGTGTCTTCAGGGGTAGAAAACTTTTTAATTGTTAACTCCAAGGACTGCAAAGCTCAAATTGCCAGGAACAATATGGACCCTGGTGCAAGATTATATACTTATGATTCAGCAACTTTGCAAGGACTATAGATTTCTTACTACTATCCCATACTCTGTGTGTGTGTGTGTGTGTGTGTGATATATATGACTTTTTCTGTTGAATTAATCAGCTCAGCATCTATTATCTAAACCTTTTTTGTGGAAGGGAAATAGTTGTTTTAAGTTTCATGAAGAAATACCCTTGGGTTTTGGAACTGCTTGCTCTCATTTACATATCTGTTGAAACGTTATCTCAGAACAATTTGAAATAACACTTTTTAAACTTGGGTCAGGGTAATTAATTTGCCTTTAGCAGCACATTAGGTTCAATTTGTCAGGCCAGCCTTTAGAATATACTTTATTAGTAGGAAGTCTTGAACAATGACCCTACACTAGGAAAACAGCCTTGTTTCTCCTCTTCTCCTTCCCATGAACTTGTTTAAGATCTTTAAGAGATATGGTAGAAAAGAATATATGCTTATGGATTTAAATATTTAATGGATGCTACTTCCTCCTTTCTTGAAGTAACAGACCTTATAGACTTAGAGTAGAAGCCATTAAGCCCAGGCAATACAAACCATTTCAATTTGTTCTATCATTGGCACTCTTTCATAGCAACTGTGCAAAATTTAGCCATTTTCACAGATTCCAATAAATCTTGGTTCTCCCCTCTCAAAACAAAACAAAACCCAGATATATAAAATTAATCTCTTCTCTTTGGCTTTCATACCAAGATAGATTATACATGAGTCTAGAAGGGGAATGTAACAGTACACCCCTTACCGTTTCATTTTGCCCATTTCACATATACTTTTACGTTGTTTCTTCTCACTCAGCAAATAGAATTTTGTAGACATTTCCCTCCAATAAAACTGGGCAAAAGTTGTTAAAATATGCCAGTATATTTGAGTTATACACTATTAGGGGTCCATAAAAATAGCATGCAGCAACAAAGTTTATCTTAAAGCCTTTCTTCCAAAGATAAACCAGTAAACTTTCTTTAGCATAGTGTACAACATCCTGCTGGCAGTGTTTAAGAGCCTGTGTGGCAAAAATAAACCCTCATAATTCTAAAAAAATTGGGGTACAAACTCAAAATCCTCACCTTTTATATTCAAAACCTTTATTCCAAACATATTGAAAAGTATGAAATTACAGAATCAAAGCTACTCAAGCACAGAAGTCAATCATTAAGTGCAGAGAGATCATTTACATTTTATCTACAAACACATTTGCTTTTATGAATGCAGTTCAGGATATACAAACAGTGAAGTTGTTTGCTCTGTATAATTATTCTTTGCTGAGTGACTGCTTCGTTTTGTGACTCTTCACAGCTACAGTGGTGATGAAGAAGTAACTTTATAACCCTTCCTCACATTTACCAGCCTCACAGGTCTGTAAAGCAAAGGAAAACTGAAATATGATTGTAAACACAGTCATGCTTAACAATTGAATTTTTAGTCCTAATTGTAGTCACTAAACAAGGACTACCTGTACCTTTAAGAAACCTAGTCACCAATGAGAGCTATAGCAGAAAAGTGGCATGGAGGGAGGGTAGGTTGGAGGGAGGCAGAACTTGCAATCACTATGCATCATCTTTCTTCCACCATTAGTACAAATCACACGGTGTTTCAGCAACTGCAGTAGCATTGTTATGACAACCTGCCCCCCTGGAAATGAAGTGGTTTCATTAAGAAAAAGGCCCACTAAAACTGGTATGCTTTGATGCCCTCATGTGCAGGTATTATTTTCATTCTGCATAACCAGTTGAATGAAAAACTGCCCCAAGAATTGAAAAGTGTATATATTCTAGCCCAACATTGGGAAAGCACTGTGAATGTATCTTACCCATATCCAGTTTGACATTTTTCCCTTGCAAATGTTTTTTTTACTTTTATTAAGATGATTTTTTTCCTAAACCAAACAACTTCGAAGTTTCTTTGCTGTGCAAACTATAAAAGTAAATTTAAACTATTACTTGAGGTTCCTTCTCTCTTGTAAAAAGAGAATCCTTGCATGCTTGAATGTTCTAAACAGTAAATTAAATGATCTTCCTTAACATGGTAGCTAATTGGGGTCTAGCATACTAAGACTAGAAGCCATATTTGTATGCCTTCTTTGCATGTGTTGATAATGAACAAGAACACTGATGTTAAATGACTCATTTCATATAAGCAGTCAATTAGCTAAAGAGCACCGAACATAAATATGTGAACTGGCTTGTAAAGTCAGTTTCAGTTTAATGACCAAGACATATGTCAAGTTACATGGCACATTTTACAGAGCAAGTGTATTTTTTTTGCAAAGCAAATGGGACAGAAGGTTAAAGATAAAGCAAGCTATTATTAATAACCATTTACAACTTGTAGAGATTGAAATGGAGAGCTCGGAGCTTAAGTATTCTAAGGAGAAAACTTCTTCCAATCTGCTAACACAGTTTCTTATGAGCTATCTTTGCTTCCTTTTTATACTGATTTTATTCCATCATCTTGCTACTCTTCTATGCAGTCATTAAATTTCCTGTTCTTCCATTATCTTCACAATCAAATATTCAGTTCCCTTCCCCACTGTCTTAATTCCATTTTGTAATCTCCATGGAATTGATTTTGCTGCTACTGCCTTGTTAATGAATTTCTTCTTGAATTCTCCAGGGCTCACACTGGACAGACTTCTGTATCAATCTGGCAACTGTTGAAACAAAAAGAGCAGATTTACAGCTGGCATGTGTGACACCATCAGCAGCATACCAGGCAAATAGAAACACAAGGAATAGAATGGTTGCAGGAGTTTATAACAGCTCACAAGATTTATTGTAGCTGCAGCTGGAAGTATTACATCATGTCAGATGATAATTTGGCAACATAAATTATGAGTTGCAGGAGAATGGTAATTAAGAATTGCTAACTGTGCAGGAAATCATTATGTCTGACAGTGAACAACTTCATGTGTCAGCATTTTGATTTTTGAATCTGCAGAAGATAGTGTTGCATCTTGGGTGAGGGGAAGTGATTAATTAGTACTCATTGGCAGTGATTTAACACTGAGAAGAATTAACACATTTCATGATAAAATATATAAAAATAACCAAGCATGAATTTGCTGGAGCATCAACAAGTAGCTTCTATGCATGCAACTCCGCATCATGATCAATAGGACAGGAAAAGCTACTAATGTGAATTGGAGTGATATGTAGATTTCTTTACCAGTGAAATGGGAAATATCAAAAATTTCACTTCCATAACTTATTTTTTTTAATAAAAAATTTATTTGGGTTTTCACAAAACATAATACAAGTAAAATTTCTTTTTTTGAGAATAGCATGGTCCCGGGTTATCACTTCTCCATACAGACACAAATTCAATTTCATATTCATCTTTGTTTATTATTCCATATCTTATTACTATTTTAACATTTTCTCAATAATTTTTCCCTTCCTTTAGTTTTCTCAATCTTACTTTTAATTATCTCATTCCTTTCTAAATTCAATTATATATATATTAGAAATCATCAAAAATAAATACCAACCAGCTAAACACCTCATGGAACTAACAGAACACTGCTTAACCAACACATATTTCATATACAAAGGACAAAGATACAAAGATACAAAGATACAAACAAATTGAAGGAGCCCCCATGCGATCACCACTGTCACCTGTCATTGCAAATCTGTTCATGGAAGAATTCGAATCCAGAGCCCTGGCCAATACCATCCTCAAACCCAAACTATGGTTAAGATATATCGATGACACATTCGTGATTTGGCCCCATGGACAAGAAAACCTAAACAATTTCCTAACACACCTAAACAGCGCACACCTCAAAATCAAGTTCACCATGGAAACAGAAACAAACAAACAACTACCATTCCTAGATGTACTAATCTACAAAAAAACAGATGGCACACTAGGACACACCATATACCAGAAGAAAACACACACCAACCGCTACCTCAACACCCAATCCCACCACCACCCAGCACAGATAAACTCCGTGGCTAAAACACTAATTACTAGAACCAAACGCCTTGGCAGACAAGACACACGTTAAGACTGAACTATGCACCCTGACTAAAATATTGACAGCCAACGGCTTCCACAAAAGCAAAATCACCAACTTGATCCACAAAAACACACTGAGACATAATAGAGACCCAGAAGATGAACAGACCCATGGAACAGCTGTCCTGCCCTTCATAAGAGGCACTACAGACAAAATTAGTAAGATTCTATACAGACACCACATCAAGACTGCCTTCAAAACAGACAGAAAAATAGCAGCCTCAGGAACCCCAAAGACAAAATTGACCTGGAAAACCAAGGCATATATGAAGTCCCCTGTGCATCATGCCCGGCCACATACATTGGACAGACCAATAGAAGAATAAGCACTCGCCTGGATGAACACAAAAATGCAGTCAAAAAGCTGGAACACACTTCCTCACTAGTCCAACACATGGAAGCCACAGATGATTCCATAACATCAACTTCAATGGCACCAAAACCCTAGCCACTATAGAAAATCCCAGCCACAGAATCATCAGAGAAGCCATAGAGATTGAAAAAAGACCAGAAAGCATGAACAAAAGAGATGATTCCACCAGGCTGTCAATCATTTGGAAGCCTGCACTCACAAACAAAAAAATCTCCACACCACAAGCCAGGCAAACACCTGGGCACAAACAGATCCCCCCTGATACCTCCAGCTCAAACACACCCCAACCAGGCACCCAGATGAAACCCAGCTTCCTAACTAATGATAGCCGTCCATTTACCTGAAGCCAAGCTGCACTAAAGGCCTCCAATAAAGTAACACCATATTGCCAGCCAATCAAGATACAAAAAGAGCCAAAAAAACAGACAGAAGATATTAGAAGCAGAACACAGCAAACTCCAAGACCAATAAACACAGACCAAGATTCTCAACCAATCAGGAGGAAGAAAAAACCATTCTGGCACAGCAATAGGCTGCCCCAAATTTAAATCTGAAACCACTGTAAAAGTCTAACTCACAGACGAACACTGTACAGAAGCCTGATGATGGCAGATGAGATTCTGCTGAAACGTTGCTACAACTTTAAAAGCACCACTACTATGACGTGGGAAAATACCCGAACAAAGCTGAATGCCATATATATATATATATATATATATATATATATATATATATATATATATATATATATATATATATATATCTTTTTCTAAGTTTCAATACCTTTCGAGTCATCATATTTATACTTTGTCCTATTTCAATTTCATATTTTCTTTTATCATTCAACAAAATTCCCCCCTGTAGTTACTAATTGGAGTATGACACCTTTGTATCTTTTAATTTTTATCTATTTAACTCTTATTTAAACTTCAGTTTATGCCTTTACAATTATAACATTCAATATAACACATAACTTTCAGTCGAATTCTGCTTGGTACATTCTTAAAATACGCACTAAGTTCTTAAAGAGAATATATACATTTAACAATAATAAATAAAATACTTATTCTATTCCAATTCAGCTCTATCATTAATGTTAGTCATAATCTTTGACATCTTTAACATTCCTTTTCAATAGGATATCATACTTCTAGGAACACTTATAATATTTCTATATTTTTTCATGTTTCTTTCATATTCCTCTTCAGTTAAATTTTTATAACACATTTATAATAATTAAAATGTTCCCCTCCTTTTCTAATTTCATTCTCTCATTCTCTTTATTTCATTTATTTATTAAACTTTCCATTACATTACAATGAATATTTTATCTATCATTTTAATCACACTTGTTTCATATTTTCAAAGTTCATTTCTATTTCTAATATAATAATACAATCTTATGTACCCTTGCAGAATCCCCCTTTCAATTAAATTTTCACCCATTGTCTCTGTGTCTTGTACGTTTTCCCTGTTCCTCTATGTTCTGGTTCTGTCCTTTATAATTTCTTTTCCTTTCCCTCTTCTCCCTCTTCTTCTCCCTTCCCTTTTTGACCCCTTCTTTCTCTAATTCTGATTCTCTCTTCTGTAATCCACTCTTCTGTTTCTTCCTAATGTTATAATTACTTTTCAAACTATTTTTGGGGTTTTTTTGGGGGGGATCTTAAATTTTTCACTCTCTTTCCCCCCTTTCCTTTCTTTACCCCACATAGAAATACTTGGTCATTGAAGATGGCTTCTTCTTTGTCCTGCCCTTCTTGTTCTACAGGCATTTCTTGTTGAATCTCATAGTTCAGGATCTCCATTTCTAAAAATTGAAATACAAAGCCAAAAGAACCTCTTCCTTCTTGTGCATCTTCTTTCTGTTTTTTAAGTTCCATTCTCAATTCTTCCAAGAGTGATACCATTTTAAAAACTTTTAAACAACCATCTGATTAATTTTAGTCCTTTAGATCCAATAGCCAAAAATCCAAAAATCACTAAGTAATCCAAATAATCCAAGCCTGTTTCTTCTTGCTTCTTTTTTCCACTTTCGCTTCCTGAGGTTCTCTTACCTTGTTACAAAGTTTCAGTTAAAATGTATCTTTTAGGAATCTTGTTAAAGTTTCACTGTTAATTCCTTTCACTTCCAGGTGGTCTCCTGCCTATTTCCAGATCCCACCCTTTTTTCCCTTCTTTTAAAAGTTTTTGAGAATCCAGAAATCTTTATTATTCTTTTGACATTTTATTTTAGCTTAAATACCTGTTACTGTCAAAGTGAACTTTTGCCAATTTCTTGCTTAAATCTCTTAGTTGTCAATATAGGAAAGAAAAGGAAAAAAAAAACACCAAATTCTTTCCCTTCCCTCTCTCATCTGCAGCTTCAAAATCTTCTTAGGGAACAATGTTGTTCTTTATAATTCAAATTTCAGTTTACCCTGTATTGTTATTTTTCCAGTTCGACCCAGTCAGCCAAAACCTTTCTCTTCTTATCTTCCTCTTGCACATTCTTTTCCTGTCAAGTTCTTCTTTAAGGTGGCCATTTCTGACCACTGCTGCAACTGCCTTCAGGAAAGGGAGTAATGGCCAGCTGGGGAGAAGAGATGTAGCTCTCCTCAACCCTGCTGGCAGTCTCCCCCCTCTTCACCATCTCTACGGGGTGGCTTAGCCCTGAAATCAGCCAGCTCGGGGCACTCCAGCAGTGAGCACAGATTGAAACTGCGCACAATCGCAGATTTCAGTCTGTCGCCGGAGAACCGGATCTCATTTCCCTAATTTATGAAGGACTGTGCAAAATAAAATTCAGACGAGAAACACAGCATAGCTTAATGGAAGCTCAAGAAACATATCTTTTGTGTCAACCTAGATTTGCAAATACAAGAAACAAATATTGACATGTGACTTGAGACATCTTTAATACTAGACTGAAGCTATTTATTTATCACACTATTTCTTCCATGAAATAAAAATATCTGTTGCTGAACAATGCATAATATCTGAATTTAATACATTCATGGCTAAGGGCTATGATATTTTTTAATGTTATATCCTATTCCTTTGATGCAGCAACATTCCATGTCAGTTTCATAGATGTTGTGAATATCAGTGAAAAGGTTTTGAAGATATAATCTGTGATTATCAGATTATATGGGCTAGAAATAAGACTTTGGAATTAATTAAAATAATTCTTCTCTTAAAAAGAAAGTGTGTATGTTTTGAATTCTCTTTTTAAAATGATTTTTATTTTTATTTTTTATTTATTTATTTTGTCAAGCAATTATAAGATAACAGGTATAAGTATAAACATAGTTATGGATACATGAAATGGATACATATAAGAAAAATAAAAGAAATAAAAATAAAAAAGAGACAATAGGACAGGGACAGTAGACACGTTGATGTGCTTATGCATGCCCCCTACAGCCTCTTAGGAAAGGGGTGAGGTCAATAGTAGACAGTCTACGGTTAAAGTTTTTGGGGTTTTGGGAAGAAACCACAGAGTCAGGAAGAGTATTCCAGACATTGACCACTCTGTTGCTGAAGTCGTATTTCCTGCAATCAAGTTTGGTGTGGTTTATCTATTGTGTTCTCTTGTATTGTTATGGTTGAAGCTGAAGTATTCATTGACAGGTAGGACATTGCAATGTATAATTTTATATACCATACTTAGATCGGACCGAAGGCGGCATAGTTCTAGGTTTTCTGGGTCTAGAATTTCAAGTCTGGTGGCATAAGGTATTCTGCAATGAGTAAAGGGGTGGAGAACTCTTCTTGTGAAATATTTCTGGACTTTCTCAACTGTGTTAATATCAGGTATGTAATGTGGGTTCCAGACTGATGAGCTGCATTCAAGTATTGGTCTAGCAAATGTTTTGTATGCTCTCGTTAGTAGTGTGATATTACCAGAGAAAAAGTTACGTAGGATTAGGTTAACAACACTGAATGCCTTTTTGACTATGTAGTTCCAGTGGGCTCTAACACTTAGATCATTAGAGATGAGAACTCCAAGGTCCTTGACAGAGTTTGGATCATCAACAAGGTCTTGACTATTCAGCTTGTATTTTATTTTCTGTTGTTGTTTTTTTGCCAATATGTAAGACAGAACATTTATTTGTTGAGATTTGAAGTTGCCATTTGTTTGACCAGTCTGATACATAGTCAAGGTCTTTTTGAAGGGTAGCAGTATTGCTGATGGTGTTGAATAGCTTTGCATCATCAGCAAAGAGAACACAGTTGCTCTTAATATGATCACAGAGATCATTTATGTAGAGTATGAAGAGAGTTGGTCCTAGAACACTGCCCTGGGGGCCACCACTGTTGATGGGTACATAATTTGATAGGACGCTCCCAATTTTGACCATTTGTTGTCTGTTTGACAGGAATGCTTCTATCCAGTTATGCAGGTGTCCAGAGATACCGTAAGATTTTAGTTTTAGGAGTAGTTTGTCATGTACCACTGAATCAAAGGCTTTACAGAAGTCTGCACAGATTGCGTCTATTGCTTTTCCCTAATTGAGTTGTGTAGTCCATATGTTTCTGCAGTGTAAGAGTTACAGATTACAGGATAGTTTTTTTCAAATTGTTTATTAGAGAGTAGGTTGTTTGTCTCTAAGTGGAGGATAATGGATTGGTTAATAATTGATTCCAGGACTTTACAGGTGACGCAGCTTAAAGAGATTGGTCTCTAATTTTCAACTAAGCTGGGGTCTCCCTTTTTGAAGATGGGGATGACCGTGGCTTGAGACCATAGGTTTGGCAAGGAGCTGGTCCTGAAAGATTTTTCAAAGATTATGCTTAGAGATTCAGCTATGGCAGTGGATAGCTTTTATAAGAAGGAGGCACATATTTTGTCCAGTCCAATAGATAGAGATGGTTTTAGATTGTGTAGTGCTTTTTCAACATTGTCTTCTGTGAAATCGATATGTATTGGATCATTGTAGTTGTCTGTGGTTCGACTAGGAAATACTGGGCATGATCCAATGCTGTTTACAAATACTGACCCAAAGAATGTGTTAAAGAGGTTGGCTTTAATGGTGTCATTGTTGCAGTCTTTACTATTTGGTCCTTTCAGGGGTGGGATGGACTTTGAGGCTTTTAATTTGTTGTTTACAAAATTGTAAAAAGCGCAGGTGGAATTGGTGCATAGAAGGTTTTCTTCTTGTTTAATGTGATAATTGGTGCATTCAGTTTTTATCTGGTGGCATAAATTTTTGTATTGGCTTTTGAAGTTGGCAACGTGACCATATTTGTTTTTCTGCCAAAGTGATTTCTTTTTGGGTTGAAGCTTCCTTATTGTTATGGGTAATTTGTTTTTTCTGGTTTTGAGAGTTGTTATTAGTACACATAGTTTGATAATCATTTTGACTTCAAGTAAAAATATGTTGTAATGGTCTTCAACAGTATTGCATCCAGTGAATAGAAATTGGCAATCAAGGGATGAGAGATCATTGTTTATAAGATCATAGTTGCCTTTTTTGAAAATATAATTGGGGATTCCATTGTTGTGATGATTTTAATGTGGACGTATGTTGAGACAAAAGTCAATCATGTTCCTTTTCTGGTTTGAGCTTCTTCGGTGACAGACTGAAACCTCATCTCTCCGAGGCTTCGATCCATGATCGCTACTGGAGTGCTCCAACCCGGCTGGTTTTGGGGCTAAACCACCCCGTAGAGGTGGTGAAGAAGGGGGAGACTGCCTGCAGGGTTGAGGAGAGCTGCATCTCTCCTCCCCAGTTGCCCATTATTCCCTTTCCCGAAGGCGGTTGTAGCGGTGGTCAGAAATGGCCACCACAAAGAAGAACTCGACCGGAAAAAATGTGCAGGAGGAAGATAAGAAGAGAAAGTTTTGGTTGACTGGGTCAAACAGCAAAAGCAACAAATAAGGTATCCTGGAATTTAAATTTAATAACATTGTTCCCAAAGAAGATTTTGAAGCTGTGAATGAGAGAGAGAAGGGAAAAGATTAGGGTTTTTTTTCTTCCCTTCCTTATACTGACAGCTAAGAGACTTAAGCAAGAAATTGAAAAAAAATCCACTTCGACATTAATAGGCATCTAAGCTGAAAATGAAATGTCAAAGGCATAATAAATATTTAAAATTTATATATTTAAAAGTTTTTAAAAGAAGGAAAGGAGAAAAAAAAGAATAAAAGGGCAGGATCTGGAAAAATGGAGGAGACTGCCTGGAACTAAGGAATGGAACTGTAACTAAAAGGAACTTACAGTGAAATTTTAACAAGATTCCTCAAAGATACATCTTAATTGAAACTTGGTAACAAAATAATAGAACCCCAGGAAGAGAAAGTAGAAAAAAGAAGCAGAAAGAAACAGCCTTGGATTATTTGTATTACTTGGGGATTTTTAGTTTTTGCATCTGGATAACTAAAATTAATTGGGCGGTTGTTTAAAAGTCTTTAAAATGGTATCACTCTTAGAAGAACTGAAAATGGAACTTAAAAAATGGAAAGAAGATGCACAAGAAGGGAGAGGTTCTTTTGTCTTCGTATTTCAATTCTTAGAAATGGAGATCTGGAACTATGAGAAACAACAAGAAACGCTTGCAGAACAAGAAGATTGGGACAAAGAAGAACCCATCTTTAATGATCAAATAATTTTAGGGGGGGGAGAAAAGGGGGGAAAGAGAGTGAAAGGTTTAAGATGAGAAAAAACAACCAAAAAGAAGAATAATTTGAAAGATAAGTATAATATTAGAAAGCAACAGAAGAGGAGATTACAGATGAGAGAATTAAAAGTAGAGAGATGAGCGGGTTAAAAGGGGAGGGAGAAGAAGAGGGGGAAGAAGGCAAGGAAAAGAAGTTGTAAAAGACAGAAACAAGAAATGGAGAAATAGAGAGGAAGGCGGAGCTTCGTTTCGGCGATACAGCTGCGATCTCGGGGCTCTGAGATCGCAGCCGATATTTTCGCCCCTGGTCGGTCCTAACGGACCTAAACCGTCCCGTAGAGATGGTGATCGTGAAGGGCACTGTTCCAGGATCCCAGAGATATCGCAAAATCTCTGGTTTGATCCAGAAGAAGCCCTTTCGCTGGCGGCGGAGAGGCAGCCTCCATAGCTGCTGAAGTCGGGACAGCTCCGGAAAGAAAGTGATTGGGGTGAAGTGTGTCGGCTGGGTGAGAAAAACTCTTTTGTGTTGTAAATTCGCTGAGGTTGGAAAGTTCATCCGGGATAAAGAAGAAAGCTGTGAGATTTTTTTTTTTTGACTGAAATTGTTTTGAGCGGTGTTTTTTAAAGTGATGTCAAATTGAGGCTTGGGTTTTTTTTTTCTTTTCTTTATACTTTTTGGGAAAGATTTTACTGTGACTTTGTAGGTAACCGGATTGAATTTTCTCTTATATATATTTTTATGCTCCCTTTGATTTTTTAACTTTCTTTAGGATAGAGGCTCCCTTTGGCTATTTTTTCTTTTTTTTCTGTATATATTATTCCTTTTTTCCGGCTGGGGGGGAGAAAGAGCATTAAGAAACTTTGTAACACTGCCAACTAGAGGCTTGAAAGTATTTTATTTGAATTGGAGAGAATTGTAAAAAGACCTCATCTCAAGGACTTTTTAACGTGATAAGATAGAGGGAGAGCACAGCAAAATATTATTGCAGGTGCTTTCCTGGACTGTTTCCTGGACTGTTATCAACAATACTTGAGGTTTGGCTTTGAAGCTGCTGGAGAAGAGAGTCATAACAAGAGCCTTGGATAAATAACAAAGTGCAGTGTGTTTTCTTATATATACCCCATTCGCTAGCCTTTTTCTAAATTTCAATTCTAGTAATATTTTTATTTTTGTCTTTTATTTTAAAGGGAAAGCCTCAGAGTTTTTTCTTTTTTCTTCTTTATTTTTTCTTTTCTTTTTTATTGGGACTTTTTTGCTTTTCTTATTTATGTTTTTGGATTACTTTGTTGTTGTTGTTGTTGTTGTTGTTTTGGATTATTGAGACTTTTTAATTGGATTAAGGTGTGAAGAATCTGAAGGAACTTTTTGTTTTTTCTCTTTTTGCTTTCTCTCTCTTTTTTTTTTTTTTGCTTTAAATCAATATTATTATTTTTGGATTTGCTTGTTTTTTCCTTTCTATTTTTTCCTTTTTTATGGTGGACTATCTCGTAATTGGATTAGGGTCTAGAAGAACCTGAAGATCTTTCTTCTTCCTTTTTTCCTGTTTCTTCTTTGGTTTCATGTCTTTTACTATTGGAGTTCTCCATTTTGGATTATAATTGGCTGCTCTACCAGTTGGATTAAAAGTCAAGAAGAATTTGAAGTTTTGGAAACATTGAAATGAGCAGGAAACCAATACCATCTGGCATTTCTGCTTCTACCTCTGCTTCCCCACCAGCTGAAGGACAACGTTTAATTCAGACAATGTTGAAGCAGGATAAGGAACAAGAAAAAGTAACTTTACAGATGATTATGCAAGGAATCCAAGATCTCAAGACAAAATCAGATATCATTGAACAAAGAACAGGAAATATTGAACAAAGAACAGAAAATATTGAACAAAGAACAGAAAATATTGAACAAAGAACAGAAAATATTGAACAAAGAACAGAAAATATTGAACAAAGAATAGAGAAGACTGATGAAAAAGTGGAAAATATTAAACAAATGATGGTTAAGTATGAGGAAAGATTCCAAAAAATCGAGGAAGAAGGAAAACAAAGAGAGAAGAAGATTGGAAATATTGACAGCAGACTAACAGCGGTTGAACAAGAAAAAGGTGGGATGTTGAGGTGGGAGATGGAAAGGTCAGAATTTTACCTCAGATTTCAAAATATAGAAGAGGAAAAAGGAGAAAATTTGGCAGCGGTAATGATAGAAATTTTGGCAGATGCTTTGGAAATTACAGAGGAAAAGATGATGGATGGAATAGATGAGATATATCGAGTCTATACAAGATATGCGATGAGAAATAAATTACCCAAGGAAGTCCATATTAGATTTACCAAAAAATCCATTAAAATGCAAATATTACAAGTAGTAAGAGAGAAAACACTGAAATACAAAGGTAAAGAGGTTGTGGTTTTAAAACAAATACCCAGAAGAGTGAGAGAGATGAGAAGAGAATATTGATTTCTGACCAAAATACTATTGGAAAACGAAGTGAATTATAGATGGCTGATTCCAGAAGGACTAATGTTTAGGTGGCAAGAGCAGAGATATAGAATTGATTCAATTGAGAAAGCAGAACTTTTCCATGCAGAATTTTTTGGAGGAAGAAGAGAGGAAGCAGAGAAAGAGGCTTCATCAATTGAGTTTCAAGATGAACAACTGGAGACTGAAAAAGAGAAAGGAGCAGCAGGGGGACAGATGGATAACAAAGAATAGCGTGAAGTGAGATCCACGAGAGCTGTTAGACCTAAATATAAAGCATAATCATGGAAGAAAAAAAACTGATTACAATGAATATAAATGGGCTTAATTCAGCTGTTAAAAGAAGGAAAACTTTTCATAAATTAGAGAAATTAAAATTTGATATAATTTGTTTACAAGAAGTTCATATTAAAAAACAACATGAACAATTGTTATTACAGCCAAAATTGGGGAAAATATTTACTTCTTTGACTCAATGTAAGAAAAGAGGTGTGGTTTTATACATTAAAGAGGCTATCCCAGCAAAATTGATTTACACGGATGAAGATGGAAGAGTATTAATGGTAGAAATAATGGACAATAATATAAAAATACTCTTGATTGCAATTTATGCTCCGAACGATAAACAAGAAGAGTTTTATAAAAAGCTACACATGAAAATAATTGGACTGGACTATGTTAATATAATTATGATGGGAGATTTTAATGGAATTGTGGACAATAAACTGGACTATATAGCAACAACAACAAAGCAAAATAGAAAGGCTCTCCCAAGGTCTTTTTTTAAAATGACAGATGAATTAACTTTAAAAGATATTTGGAGAGAAAGAAATGTTAAAGCTAAACAATATACTTTCTATTCAAATAGACATTTATCATGGTCCAGATTAGATATGATTTGGATCTCAACAGAACTAATATCTAATATTAAAGAAACAAATATTGAAACAAGTACTTGGGCAGATCATAGCCCAATGACAATTAAATGGAAGGGACAAAAAAAAAAGATCGAGATGGACATTAAATAATACTATTTTAAAGGAGAAAGATTTTATACAATGGATGGAGAAGGAATTGGCTTTTTTCTTCAGAGAAAATAAAAAAGAAGATACTTCAACGCAGAATGTGTGGGATACAATGAAGGCATACACTAGAGGTTTGATAATAGATTATACAAGAAAAAAGAATATTTGGAAAAGGCAAGCTTCTAAGGCCTTGGAAGATGAGTATAAAATTCTTGAAAAAGAATTACAGAAAATGCCACAGAAAAAGGATATTAAATTGAAGCTGGATGTAATCAAACATAAAATGGAATTAATAGACAAAGAAGAACTGGCACAGAAAATTAGAAACTCTAAACAGAATTATTTTGAAGATACAAATAAACCAGGTAGATGGCTAGCATATAAATTGAGAAAAGAGAAGGAATCAAGAAAAATATTGAAGTTAATAGATGAACAAGGCCAAGTTTGTTATGGGAATAAGGAGAAAAAAGAAATTATTCGAGATTTTTATGGGCAACTATATAAACAAGAGAATATTGATGAAGAAAAAGTCAAACAGTATTTACAGGAAGCTAATTTACCAAAAATACCTAAAGAGACTGAAGAAATGCTAGAAAACAATATAACAATGATGGAACTAAATGAAGCATTTAAGAGACAAAATAATGGGAAAGCTCCGGGTCCAGATGGGCTTCCAGTAGAATTCTATAAAACATTTCAAGAATTATTGAGCATCCCATTGTTAGAAGTTATGAATGAAGTTATGTTTAAAAAGATGATACCTAAAACATGGTCAGAGGCTGATATTACACTCATACCGAAGGAAGAGACTGACCCATTGCAAATTAAGAATTATAGACCTATTTCTTTATTGAATGCAGACTATAAAATCTTTGCTTCAATCTTAGCAGAAAGACTTAAAAAATATTTAAACAATTTTATTCACTCAGATCAAAATTGATTTCTGCCAAAGAGACAAATTAGAGACAATATGAGAGTAATCTTGGACACTTTGGAATACTATGAGGCTCATCCTGAAAAGCAAATGGCTTTGATATTCCTAGATGCTCAAAAAGCATTTGATAACGTGAACTGGAGATTTATGTTATTATTATTGGAGCAGATGGGTTTTGCTAAAAAATTTATTCAACCAATAGAAGCTATATATAATAAACAGACAGCAAGGGTAATGATGGAGGGGGAACTTACAGATTTTATTAATATAAGGAAAGGCACAAGACAAGGATGCCCCCTATCTCCTTTGCTATTTGTGTTGACCTTGGAAGTGTTGAATAGAAATATTAGGGATGATAAAAACATAAAAGGAATGAAAATTAAGAAGGAAGAATTCAAGCTACAAGCTTTTGCTGATGATTTAGCTTTTATTTTGGAAGATCCGCTAGAAACAGCTCCAAAATTACTGGAAAGGATAGAGGCATATGGAGAGGTGGCTGGTTTGAAAATAAATAAAGATAAAACAAAGATTTTGACAAAGAATATGCTATTGAGACAGAGAGAAGAACTGGCAGATCTTTTGAAAATTCAAGTTACAAATAAGGTTAAGTATCTGGGGATATATTTGACAACAAGATGTAGCACATTAAAGGAGAATAATTATATTAAACTTAAACAACAGATTATTACAGATTTGAAGAAGTGGGAAAACTTGCAATTGTCATTAATAGGGAGAATTTCAACAATTAAGATGAATATCTTACCTATAATTTTATTTTTGTTTCAAACAATACCAATTAGGCTTGGAAAAGACTATTTTGAAGATTTAAATAAAATTATGTTGAAGTTTATATGGCAAGGTAAAAAAGCGAGAATAAAGCTAAAGCTTTTGCAAGATGCTAGAATTAGAGGAGGTTTTGGTCTGCCTAATTGGGAATTGTATTATCAAGCTGCAAGTTTGATGTGGGTCAAAGAATGGATAACATTAAGGAAACATAGGTTGTTGACATTAGAAGGGCATGACTTGCTGTTGGGCTGGCATGCTTTTTTATGGTATAAGGGAACTAAAACACAGGGTTATTTTAGAAGACATTATTTACGGGAGTCTTTGTGGTTAAATTGGGAGAAGATAAAAAGACAATGTTATTTGAAAATTCCAGTTTGGTTATCGACCATTGAAGCATTTTCCTATCCTATAATCTACAAGAAGGGACAAACAGTTAGATATGGGGAACTTTTGGATGAAAAGGGTGAACTTAAATCGATCCAAAACTTAGAGGAACAAGGTATAAGGATGAATTGGTTTTCATATGCACAAATACATTCAAGGTATGATGAAGATTCTAAAACGGAGGGATTTTATGATAAACAGACTGATTTAGATAAGATCTTGATGGGTACTGATGAGAAGGTGATTAAAAAACTATATGGTTATCTACTGGGAATGAAATTAGAGGAAGAACAAGTCAAAGAAACTATTATTGTTTGGGGGAAGAATTTTGGATATGGGATTGATTTAGAGAAATGGCAGAAATTGCGGTCTCAAAATTATAAAATGACAATGTCAACAGCATATAAAGAAAACTTGTATAAGATGTGTTAAGCCTGGTTTCCCCAACCAGGGTTAGGGAGACAAGCTAAACAGAATGTGCAGCTTAGTCAGATAGGCACACAGATAAATGAGTGAGCTAAGCTTGTATGTTTGTTAACATACAGTAAAAATAACAGATACGCTTGTGCTATCAAAATATAGTTTATTCCATTATGAGTTCATAGCATAGTCAAAATAACAGTCCAATAGTCATGTATCATTTAATCAGTCCATTTAGGGATATTCAGTTAGCAAAGTCCGTGTAGAAATATCCTATGTCAATTCACTTACAAGCCAGTCCTTTGTTTTCTCTCCCGTTCGAGCAATGCAGACTTGTTTTCCTTGCAGTAATCAGGGATCATCAAAGCCAGAGAGATAGCAAGCTGCCGTCTTGCTTCTTTTAAAGTGCTTTCACAACCACTCCCTTAATTACTATCCCACAGTTAAAGTTGCAGACACTTTAACATACAAACTATGATTACATATTATTATTTACCTAAACCAGTTAGGGTAAAACAATGTTATCCCTAACAAGATGTTTTACAGGTGGCACTTTCCCCCGACAAGAATAGCAAGAATGTTTAAGAACAAATCTGAAAAATGCTGGAAATGTCATCAGATACCGGGCTCGTATTACCATATGTGGTGGACTTGTGAGGATGCTAGAAAATATTGGACTATAATTCGCATGTGGTTGGAAAAAATGACAAAGAAACATATAGACTTGAAACCAGAGATCTTCTTATTGGGAATTTTACCTGATATATATTGTAAAGATTTGAAATACCTGATTGTAAATGTATTAACAGCGGCTAGGATTGTATTTGCTAAAAATTGGAAGAATGAGAAAATACCATTACAGGAAGAAATTATTAAGAAAATATTGGAATGTGCTGAGATGAGTAGATTGACATTTGAAATTAGAGAGCAAGAGGATAAACAATTTTACGAAATTTGGGATCTTTTTTATAAATGGCTAGATGATAAAATACGACAATAGAATATTTAGAATGCTAGATAGTAAGGAATATCTTTATTTTGCTATTATTTTGTTATTTGATATTATATTTATAAAGGGTTTTTTAGGATTGATTTGATATGATTGTATGATTTGTTATAGAGTAAACTGGTTTAAAGTATTGTTAGCTCATAAAGCATGAATAATTAAAAATATAGTCAAAAACTTCTTTTTTTAGTGATATTAGGATATATAAGTTTGGATTGACAATATGAGTTGTTATGTAACATAATTGTAATTGAGACTACAGAATGAATGCACAAAAATGATGAACCAACTGACACACTGGATGTATATATAATGTTTTTATGTTTTGTTTGTCTTGTTTGTTTGTAGAAAATTAATAAAATCTTTTTCAAAAAAAAAAAAAGAAATGGAGAAACAGGGAAAAGATATAAGGATTATATAAGCTTGTTTAGAGATAATGGGTGAAAATTTAATTGCAAAAGGGATTCTGCAAAGGTACATAAGATAGCATTGTTATATTATAAACAGAAATAATTTTAGAAAATATGATTAAAATGATGGATAAAATATTTATTGTAATGTAGTTGAATGTTTGGTAATAAATAAATGAATTAAAATGGTTGAGAGAATTAAATGGGAACATTTTTAATTATTAGCAATGATTTATAAAAATATAAGTGAGAAATATGGGAAAAAAAGAATTAACTATGGAAAGTTTATAAGTGTTCCCGAGGAAGTATGATATTTAATTGAAAAGAAATGTTAAAGATGTTAAGATTTTAATGCATATTAATGATAGAATTGAACTGGAATGGAATGTGTGCTTTATTTACATATATATATATATATATATATATATATATATATCGCAAAATCGTAAAGGCTTGCATCCCGAGATAGATGTTCAGAAAAGGCAAGTTGCTCTTCGGGAAAAGTTTATTTGTTCAGAATTTTCAGACTTGGTGCCTCAAGTCCGTCCTCAGTGAACAAGCAATTGAAAATGTACAGGTAAAAACTTGTTCGTTACTTGTCGTTGAGGTCAGCGTTCCGTTGATTGGCTGCGTGAGCACCAATCACGCGCTTGGCTCGTCAGTTGTTTGTTTGGGCACGAGCTGAGTTGTTTTGCGACGTGCGAGTCATCCAAAATTCGCGCAAGCCTTGGTAATTGGGGTCGATGTCCTTGTGGCGATTGATGCAGTTAGGGCCGGTGTGTCATGCCTCGATGAATTCACGGGCGTGACGTGTTCTACCTGTGCCAATCACCTTGGCTGCGCCCCAGTCAAAACAATGGTCGTGATCCACGCTGTGCATTGCCATCTGTGACAGGGGGTCTCGCCTTCTAACCGCCAGTGTGTGCTCATGGACTTGCTCGCAGAGTTGTTTTCCAGTTTGGCCAACATACTTCTGGGGACAGGCTCCACATGGTATCTCGTAAACAACGCCTTTCATTGAAGTGACTGGTAGCTTGTCCTTTCCCGAGACGAGCGTTTTCCTCAATGAAGTCGTCGGTTTGTGCGCAATGTTGATGTTATATGGTTGCAAATGCCGTGCAATGATTTCAGAAACGCCATGTACATAGGGGAGTGAGTTCCACTTAGGTGGGTCTCGTGTCCTCTCGCTGTTCGCGTCCGTTTGTTCATGAGGTCTGCGGCGCAGGCAGTCTTTGACAAAGCTTTTTGGATACCCGTTGGCTGCGAAGAGATTGTAGAGGAAGCCTAACTCCTCCTTCCGCGTCTTCTCATCTTGGCAGTAAGCGTAAGCACATTTGAAGAGCGTAGTGACGCAGCTTCGTTTGTGCATAGCAGGGTGATTGCTTCGGTAGTGAAGTATGATGTCCGCGTTTGTCTTCTTTCTGTACACGCTCGTCTGCAATCTACCCGTCTCAAGAAGCCTCAAGTTAACATCCAAAAATGATAATTGGGCATCGCTCATCTCCTCTCGAGTGAACTGTATGTCTGGGTGGACTGAGTTGATTGTCTCATGTAGTCGTTCCAAATCGGTGCGCTTGACAATAACGAATGTGTCATCAATGTATCGAAGCCACAATTTTGGTCTGAAATCCGCGAAAACAGATTTTTCGAGATCTTGTAAAACAATTTCAGCGACGAACCCTGAAATGGGCGAGCCCATTGGCGTGCCTTTCTCCTGGCGATAGAATTTTCCGTTGAATTGGCAGTAGTTGGTTAGACAAAGCATAACCAGCGTAATCTATTGTCACCCTTCCTGCGGATAAAGGTGGTGCCACTGTCATCATGAACAGAGACGACTACGTCACCAAAGCAACTGCACTGCTGGAAGACAGCACAACGTACACAGAGCTACCAAATGATTCAACGAAGAAACAAGCTAGTGCGATAACTTCAGTGGTGAAGCGCCTCTCGAAAGAGAAATTCCTTTCGACTGAAGATGGCAAATTCATCCAGATGCCCAGTCCCTCCATTGCCAGAGCGTACGATCTTCCGAAGGTGCATAAACCAAATGTTCCACTCCGCATGGTGATTTCACTCGTCGGGACCCCCACACACAACCTAGCCAAATGGCTCTTCCAACGTCTTAAACATCTGATTGTGGACTCAGAATACAACATCACGAATGCATACACTTTTCTTGATCGCATCAAAGAGATACAATTGGAGCCTGACGAATGCATGGTGTCTTTTGACGTAGTATCGCTGTTCCCATCGATCCCTCTTGAGCTCGCCAAGAACATAATTCGACACCAACTAGAAGAGAAACCCATCAGTATTCCGACTGATAAAGTGATGGAACTGGTTACGCTTTGTCTAACCAACTACTGCCAATTCAACGGAAAATTCTATCGCCAGGAGAAAGGCACACCAATGGGCTCGCCCATTTCAGGGTTCGTCGCTGAAATTGTTTTACAAGATCTCGAAAAATCTGTTTTCGCGGATTTCAGACCAAAATTGTGGCTTCGATACGTTGATGACACATTCGTTATTGTCAAGCGCACCGATTTGGAACGACTACATGAGGCAATCAACTCAGTCCACCCAGACATACAGTTCACTCGAGAGGAGATGAGCGATGCCCAATTATCATTTTTGGATGTTAACTTGAGGCTTCTTGAGACGGGTAGATTGCAGACGAGTGTGTACAGAAAGAAGACAAACGCGGACATCATACTTCACTACCGAAGCAATCACCCTGCTATGCACAAACGAAGCTGCGTCACTACGCTCTTCAAACGTGCTTACGCTTACTGCCAAGATAAGAAGACGCGGAAGGAGGAGTTAGGCTTCCTCTACAATCTCTTCGCAGCCAACGGGTATCCAAAAAGCTTTGTCAAAGACTGCCTGCGCCGCAGACCTCATGAACAAACGGACGCGAACAGCGAGAGGACACGAGACCCGCCTAAGTGGAACTCACTCCCCTATGTACATGGCGTTTCTGAGATCATCGCGCGGCATTTGCAACCATATAACATCAACATTGCGCACAAACCGACGACTTCATTGAGGAAAACGCTCGTCTCGGGAAAGGACAAGCTACCAGTCACCTCAATGAAAGGCGTTGTTTACGAGATACCATGTGGAGCCTGTCCCCAGAAGTATGTTGGCCAAACTGGAAAACAACTCTGCGAGCGAGTCCATGAGCACACACTGGCGGTTAGAAGGCGAGACCCCCTGTCACAGATGGCAATGCACAGCGCGGATCACGACCATTGTTTTGACTGGGGCGCAGCCAAGGTGATTGGCACAGGTAGAACACGTCACGCCCGTGAATTCATCGAGGCATGGCACACCGGCCCTAACTGCATCAATCGCCACAAGGACATCGACCCCAATTACCAAGGCTTGCGCGAATTTTGGATGACTCGCACGTCGCAAAACAACTCAGCTCGTGCCCAAACAAACAACTGACGAGCCAAGCGCGTGATTGGTGCTCACGCAGCCAATCAACGGAACGCTGACCTCAACGACAAGTAACAAACAAGTTTTTACCTGTACATTTTCAATTGCTTGTTCACTGAGGACGGACTTGAGGCACCAAGTCTGAAAATTCTGAACAAATAAACTTTTCCCGAAGAGCAACTTGCCTTTTCTGAATATATATATATATATATATGGCATTCAGCTTTTCCCACGTCATAATAGTGGTGCTTTTAAAGTTGTAGCAACGTTTCAGCAGAATCTCATCTGCCATCATCAGGCTTCTGTATGGTGTTTGTCATGAAACGTTGCTACAACTTTAAAAGCACCACTATTATGACGTGGGAAAATACCCGAACAAAGCTGAATGCCAGACATGTAAGTACCCGCGAAAACTTTAGAAAATATATATATATATATATATATATATATATATATATATATATATATATATATATATATATATAAAATTATATATATATATATATAATTATAAATATATAAATATATATATATATATATATATATATATATATATATATATATATATATATATATATATATATATATATATAATTTTTTCTTTTTAAGAATATAGTATGTATTTTAAGAATGTACCAAGCAGAATTTGATTGGAAGTTATGTATTATATTGAATGCTATAATCTTAAAATCTTATACATTGAAGCTTAAATAAGAGTTTGAATGGATAAAATTAAAAGATATAAAGGTATCATACTCCAATTGGTAACTACAGGGAAAAATTTGTTTAATAAGAAAAGATAATATGAAATTGAAACAGGACAGACAAAAGTATAAATATAATCATTTGATTGAGATGAAATAATTAAAATAAAGTTGAGAAAATTAAAAGAGGGGAAAAAGTATGAAGAAAATATAAAACGGTAATAAATATGGAATAGAATATAAAAATGAGCATGAAATTGAGTTTGGTGTCTGTATGAAGAAGTGATAACCTGGGACCATGCTATTTTCAAAAAAGATGTTTTATTTGTATTTTGTTTTTGTGAAAACCCAAATAAAACTTTCAAAAAAAAAAAAAGGCAATCATGTTGTGGTCACTGTTGGAAAAGGTTTCTTTAATTTGTATTCTGTAAATTGAATTCAAACTATTGCAGAAGATGAGATCGAGGAAGTTATTAAGTCTAGTATTGTTGGTTACTAGTTGTTCTAGTCCCAGATTTGTTACTGCATTGTAGAAGGTTGCATGTGTGGGTTCAGTTGGACATTCGTTCAGGGTCCAGTTAATATTAGGTAGATTAAAGTCACCAAGAAAGATAAAAGTGTGTGGGCAGGATGCTGCCCATTTTAGTAGTGTATTTAGCTTGTTTGAATGTTCGATGTCATAATCAGGTGCTCTGTAGCATAGTAAGAATTGAAATGTGATATTTAAGGATAGTTCACAGATGATGGTCTCATGAATAGCAAACTCCTGGGTAACTTGGATGTTTTTTAGATGTAAGGACTTTTATAGAAGATAGCAATACCTCCTCCTCTACAGATTTCATGATCTGATCGGTAAACATGATAGTCTCTTACTGTGGTAATGGAGTCAGGAAGAGATGTGTTGTTCCATGTTTCACAGACAAATATGATTCAAATTTAGCCGTATTTAGTAAGAGGAGAAATTCAGGTATTTTATTCACAAGGCTTCTTGTATTGAGTAGCTTGCATTTAAGGCCACTGTATTTGAAATTGAGGTAGTTGGGGTGTGCATGCCTAGACTTGGGTGATGGTGGATTGGTTGAAGTGGGGTTGGCCACGCCCACAGAACCAGTTAGTGGTCTCTGGGATCTAAAATTACGAGTTTGGTGGTCCCTGAGGTCCAAAAGTTTGGCACCCCCTGGATTAGAAGACCTCCTAGGTACCTTCCAATTTTATTATTCTATGAAATTAGTTAAAAACAATCCAGAAGTCATGCTCTCCTGTGTTTCCTACCTTATTCTTCTTTGCAGTCACTTGTTCCATCTCCCTTGTAACTCCCACACCATCCACAAAATAATTGTGCTAGCATTAGTTTGGGCATCAAATGGCAGGAAATTCTGCTGATTTTGGGCAAACCTATTATAAAAAAACTGAGCAACATAATCTTTGAAGGTCCCAAATACAGGCTTAAAGAAATTCATTTACTTTTTGAATTAATAGGTACATGCTTGCTATTGTAGCAAGTGTATTTTCTTTTAAACTGCAAATTCTCCATTTCAGGCAAAAAATTCTGGCTTGGGATGTTCTGTTTTTAAGAAGTTGTATAAACTATGCCATTTCTATTTGTTTTATTATCTTTTCTTTTTAATGGAACAACAGTCAATATATGCAGTAAATAAATAAGTAAGCAAGCTTGGGTTGAAAGAAACATTTTAAAAACCTAGCCAGAAAATGCCTGAATAAATAAATGTGAGGTCTTTGTGAATGGATGTGTTTAACAGCTAGCAGCTCATCAATATAAATCCTATTTTGTGAGATAACATATAAACCTGCTTCAGCAATACTTTATGTATAAAATGTGCATAAAGAAACAAAAATGTGAATGTGCATTATTATTTTCTCCAAATGTATCAATTTACTTTTCTCTAGAAGAAGGATGCTGGAAATTTTTATTTCTTTTCTTTTTGTTTGTTCATCCTCCCAAACTTTTTTGAGGCAACGCAACATAAATTAATGTATAGATTAGATTAATATACTACACAGGCTTTGCTTTAAAAGGTATGCTAAGTGATCTAATATAATAGTTTTGCCTGTTGCTTCTAGGGTTAAACGAGGCAGAGAGATTTAAAAGTTATTACAAAAAGTAATGAGTTTTTCTAAACTGAGTTCATTGTGCCAAATAACACTTTTTAAAATCTTCTGAGACTAAATAAGTTATTGTACTTGGTTTGGTAAACAATTTATATTTTTACCAATTAATTCCTCCATCAGAATATTTATTCAAAGTTAACTTTCTGAATTAGTCTGTAGAACTCAGTTAAATACTCTTCCAGCTTCTGTAACACAGAGCCTAAAGGATCATCTAGATCAGGGGTCACCAATCTTTTGGACCTCAGGGACCACCAAACTTAAATCAGGGACCACCAAACTTAAATCCCAGGGACCACTAAATGGTTCTGTGGGCATTGCCTAATTTGTGGGTGTGGCTTGGTGGTCATGTGACTGGCTGGGCATGGCTTGTATGTAAATATTATAAATATTTATATAAATATTGAATTTTTTATAAAAAAAAAGACCAACTTTTACCCAAAATCAGGCAAAGCAGGCAGGCAGATTGAGTTGCTCCCAGAATCACAGATTCATTCAGAAAGCTATCTATTTGCCATCAGCTAGCTCAGTCTGTCACATAAAATTTGCTTGCAAGCAAACTCACAAAATTAATTCACAACACACCATGCATGTAAATATTGAATTTTATATATAAAAGAGCAACTTTTACCCCAAGTCAGGCAAAGCAGGCAGATTGAGTAGCTCACAGAATCATTCAGTGATCTATCTATCTGCCATTGGCTAGCTCAGTCTCTCAAATTTGCTTGCCGTGAGTCTGCACTGAATTTGCTTACAAGAAAACCTTCAGTCCTAAGGGAGGTTTGACTGTGCTGAGCTGAAGATCTAAAGATGAGCTAGAAAGCAAGAAATCCAACCATTTCCTGCTTCCTAGCTAATCTAAATTTCCTGGCACAGCAGAACAGATGATGGTCAGAAAAAGGAAAAATAGCAATTTAGCAGGCAAGTTTACCTGGTAAAGGTAGGGAGGGTTCCTGAGGGCCATGCGGGTGGCGCTTTGTGTTTCTGCACAGCCTGAATTAATTGCTTTGTGGGGGTTCACTGGGAGTGAGATTTCTCTGAGGCCTACCAAAATTTTCTCACGGCCCACCAGTGGCCCACCGATTGGTGACCACTGTTCTAGTCCAAGCCCTCTTTGAGAAGGAAACCCTGCATCATTTCAGACATATGACTGTCCAATCTGTTTTTGAAAGCTTCCAGTGATGGAGCACCCACAATTTATGGTGGCAAGCTGGTCCACTGTTTAATTGTTCTAATTGTTAGGAAATTTCTCCTTAGTTGTAGTTGCTTCTCTCCCTGGTTAGTTTCCATTCATTGTTGGAAACTCTCTTGCTTTTGGGGGCTTTGAAAAACAGTTTCATCTTTGTCGGATTCCCTCAAATTTTGGAATATTGCTATCATGTCTCTCCTAGTCCTTCTTTTCTCTAGACTAGACATACACAGTTCCTGAAACCATTCTTCCAGTGGTGGGATTCAAAAAAATTTACTACCGGTTCTGAGGGCATGGCTTTGTGGGTGTGATGTAGATTGGTGGGCATGGCTTGGTGGGTGTGGCAGGGGAAGGATACTGTAAAATCTCCATTCCCACTCCACTCCAGGGGAAGGATACTGCAAAATCCCTATTCCCATCTCACTCCAGGGGAAGAATACTGTAAAATCCCTATTCCCACCCCACTCCTGGGGGAAGGTTACTGCAAAATCCCATTCCCTCCCCACCTCACTAACCTGCTTTCCAGCTCTGTTTTCTGTGCAGAGCAACAAAAGAAGACCCAGCTGATCAGCTAGGACTCGGGAGACAGAGAATAGATGGGGGCAGGGCCAGTCAGAGGTGGTATTTACTGGTTCCCTGAACCACTCAAAATTTCTGCTACTGGTTCTCCAGAACTGGTCAGAACCTGATGAATACCACCTCTTTATTCTTCATATGTTTTAGCCTCCAGCACCCTAATCATTCTTCATTCTCTTTTCTGAACTCTTTCCTGAGTCTCAAAATCTTTTTTATATTGTGGTGACCAGAACTGGATGTAGTATTCCAAATGTGGTCTTACTAAGGCTTTGTAAAATGGTACTAGTACTTCATATGATCTTGATTTTATCCCTCTATTAATGACACTTAGGATTGAATTGGCTTCTTTGGCTGCTGCTACACTATTAGCTCATATTTAAGTGATTGTCCACAAGGACACCAAGATACTTCTCATAGTTACTGGCATTAAGCTAAGTTTCACCTAATCTATAGTACTTCGGCATCAAAGGCTTTAGGAGTCCTCTATATGTTCTTCTGTGTAATAAAATAGAACATTGAGACTATTTCTGTTTCTACTCCTATTTTGGGTTGCATCTGTTTACAGTTTTGTGTATTATGCACTGGGAATCAAAGATGGATTGTGGTATTGGCAACATAGCTAAGAATTGCTCCATACACCTGGCCTGATCTGTTCCATTTTAAAACTTGATCATCTTTTTGTAGCCTTTCTCTCTCCAACCAAATTTGGTCACTTCTATGCTTCTTTTAGAGTCATCAGCTGAGGGACAGAAAGATATATCTATTTACACAATTTCTTTCCAATTTTCCATTGCATTGGAAAGAAATAAAATAAACAGAAGATTGTTCTTAATTCAATGACTTTTTTAAGTTTTTCTTTAAGTGCAAAGCAGTCTAAAGCAGGAAGCTTACCTTAGGATCACTTTGAAGGATAAACATAGTTTAGGACTTTTGATGACACAGTATGTTAACTATGGCAGGAATGTTAGATTATTATTAGATTCTTTGCTGGATTTCTGCAGCTAATAAGCATTTCAATATTTCTACGTTTGATCACTGTGAAACTAAGTTTGTGCTTGGAAAACTGGAGGTTTTACGAAGTTGGTAGGATGGAAAATGAGAGAGGGAAAGGTAGAAAGGAAAAGAAATTGCTGTTGATGGAATTTGGGTGCAGTGACCCAAAGGAACAAAAATACTTGGAACTTTTTTTGATGGGAAAATTGAATTTTTAATTGGGCACTGTTAAGTCTGGAGCATGGGTGCGAATAATGGAGACGAGCTGGTAGAAACAGTGAACTTCAACTCTTTATTTACATGGTGTGACAGCTAAAACTGGAGGGCTGCTATAGCCTTCCTTATACAGGCAACTTATTAACTATTCAACCAATAGCAATCCTGGAGTGCTAGCTCCATTAACAAATGAGAATGGCCTGTTAATTGCCAATCAGATGCTCCTGAATAGACCAATCCGATCCTGCCATTAACAGCCAATCAGAAGTGCAGGGCCAGAACCCTGCACTTGACTTCAAGCTCAAGATAACTTTATTTGGCATTTTTCATTCACAACACCCCTTTCCCCTGACTTCTGCCCATGGGGCACGGTTTCATAGTCCTTGAGGTAGGACAGTTGTTTTATCAGTCTTTTTGATTTTCGCAAAGTGCCTGGCGGTTGGCTGCACTTCTGTCGAGGTAGATCGTTGTTTAACGGTAGGGGTGCCTCTGGTTCTGAGTTCGCGTTCCAGTCATCACCGATATCACTGGCCACTCCCTGAGGTGAACTCACTCCGGTCCCTGGTTCCTGTTCCTGCGTTTCAGTTCCGTTTTCAGTCCCTTCAAAAAGGTTTTCCTCTAGTTGCAATTCGTTTTCCTCTGTATCTCTCCCCCCCTCAGTTTGGTCATAAGGGAGTTCGGAATTGCATGACGATAGCCACGATTGTAGTTGATCTATGTGGTGCTTCCAAAGTCTATCGTCAGGGCACTGAACGAGGTATGATCTTGGGCCGGTTACGCAGATTACAGTCACTTCTACCCACAGCAGATTGCCCAATAGGTTTTTAGCGAATACTAAATTGCCTACCTCGGCCGCTGGATCCGAGTGGCTTTTCTGGTTCATAGGCTGGGTGTAACCGATTGAGGTGGGAGCGGAGCTTTCGTCCCATTAGCAGCTCGGCGGGAGTTTTGTTGGTGACGCTGTGAGGTGTGATGTGCTGTAGGAAAAGGATTCGGTTGATTTTCTCGTCGATGTTGTCGTAGTCTATCTTTTGTCGAGTCCTTTTGACGAATTGTACCATGCGCTCAGCCCTACCGTTGGCCGCAGGGTGCGCAGGCGAAGTAAGCGCATGTCAGATACCGCGGTCAGCCAGGTACTGTTCAAAAGACAGCGCGGTAAATTGGGGCTCGTTGTCGGATACCAGAACGTCTGGTAATCCGTGGGTTGCAAACAGTCTTTCCAGTCTTTTGATGACAACTTCAGTGGTCGTATTCCTCATTCGGTGAATCTTGAGCCAATTTGAGTAGGCCGCCTTTGGTCGGCCCAGCAAAGTCCAGATGGATGCGGGACCAGGGTCCCCATGGCGTCTCCCATTCGGTTGGGGTTGTCTTTGGTGGAGCGTTGCTTTCTTCCTGACATCTCTGGCAAGTTTTAACCCACAATTCGATTTGTCTGTCGATGCCTGGCCACCATGCGTAGCTTCATTCGAGGCCCTTCATGCGCACGATGCCAGGGTGGCCATCGTGCAAGGTTCTTAGCAGTGCCTGTTGGAGTCGTTCTGGGATAACGACTCTATCGCCCTAGATGATACAGCCCTTCTGCGAGAACAACTCTGTTTGATGTCTTTTGAATGGTGCAAAGTCGTCTGGTACTTGGTCCAATGGCCATCCGCGTTCCACCCATGTGAGGACTCGTGCTAAGATGGGGTCGCATTTTGTTTCTCTCGCAATGTCACGGGCAGTTAATGGTGGCGTATGGAGTGTCTCAATCTGCAACGTTGTCATCGTTGGTGCAGGATCGTTGATGGTCCCAGGGAGCAGTGCACGGCTCAACGTGTCGGCGTGGGGAATGGCTTTACCAGGACGATATTGTAGCTGATAATTGTAGGCAGCCAAGAATTCTGACCAGCAGGTCATCCTGGGAGAAAGTATGCAGGGAGTTGGCTTGTCCCCAGTGATGATCCCCAGCAATGGTTTGTGGTCAGTTACAATGGTAAAAGCCTGGCCGTACACGTACTCATGAAATCTTTTAACAGCTGATACAATTGCCAGGGCCTCTTTATTGATCTGGCCGTAATTTCGCTCGGTTTTCGAGAGCGTTTTTGAAAAGTAAGCAACAGGGGCTTCGCTACCATTAGGTAATACAAGGTTCAAAATGGCGCCCACTCCAAAAGGTGATGCATCACATGTGATATTTAATGGCAAGGTTTCATTGTACTGCATTAATACGGCATCAGAAGTCAGTAATTGTTTTACATTACAGAACGCCTGCTCTTCTCTGTGACCCCTCATACCCAAATTGCTTTTTTATCTTGTAGGCGATGTAAAGGTTCAGCGACAATCGCCTTGTGCGGCAAGAATACATTATAAAAATTGATGAGGCCTAAGAACACCTGGAGGTCAGCTTTGTTCTGGGGTCTGGGAGCGTTTTTTATTGCTCTCAATTTGCTATCGGTAGGGTGAATACCCTGACTGTCAATTAAGTACCCTAAGAATTTAACACGATCTATACACAGTTTGCACTTATTTTTTTTTCACTTTCAGGCCTGCTTCTTGGAATTTTTGTAAAGCCAGTCTTAAACAATCCCGTAAATTTTTTGGAGTGGGGGCAGCAATGAGCACATCATCAAAATAGGGGACAACGCCTTTGATCCCCTGCAATAGTCTCTCCATTAGGCTCTGAAAGATCCCTGGAGCTACACTGACTCCGAATTGAAGCCGCATACACTTAAAGGCACCTCAGTGTGTTACGATAGTCTGTGCCTGCACCGTTTTTTCGTCAACCAGCAGTTGCTGATAAGCCTGAGCTAAGTCTAGTTTAGCGAAGACTTTTCCGCCCCCCAGGGAATGGAGGAGGTATTGCACCACCGGCACCAGATATGGATTTTGTTGCAGGGCGTGGTTTAGGGTGGCTCAATAATCCCCACAAATTCTAATGGAGCCGTCCGGCTTAATTGGGGTCACGATTGGTGTTTCCCATGGGGAATGGTTGGTTGGCTTTAAAACTCCCTGGGCTATCAACTTATCAAGCTGTTCGTCGATTTTTGGCTTTAGAGCGAACGGGACTCAACGAGGCTTAAGGCGGATGGGAGCTATCTTTGGATTAAGGCTAAAGGATATCGGGGTCCGCTTGTACTTGCCTAGCTTTTCCGCAAAGACGTCCCTGAATTTGTGGGCGAGGTCTTCTTCCCAGTCACTGCCGCCGATTCGGTTAATGCCTGCCACTTCAATACCGAGTGGTGCGAACCATTGCAGGCCTAACAGGTTAGGCCGGTCCTTGTCGATCACCGCCATGCGGTTCTTGAATGCAACCTGGACTCTACTGGATCCTATGACTGGAATCCAGTTCCCCTGGTAGTCCTTTAACACGAGCCGTTGGAATTGAAGGTCTTGGTGCCAGATAGTGGGGATGAGTTGCTTGAGGGTCTTCCAGGAGACCATTGACAGAGACGACTCCGAGTCAACTTCCATTTGGCAAGGTTGATTTTCGATGTCCACTTTGACCCGAATTTTCTTAGCGTCTAATGAAGAGGCGTGGCCGATAGTGAGTGTTTGGTGGGCCAGTTCCCGTCTCGTTAGGCAATTCACGGATCAGTTTCTGTAGGAGTGGTTTGCTGGTTCTCGCCTTACAGGACGATTCCCTGTCAATTGGCGGAGATTGGTACCCTTTGTGGTCTGGCTGGGTCTGAGGAGACTTCTGCAGACCCCTCCAATGTGGCCTCGTTTCCCGCACTCATGGCAGAGCGTGTTGTGGAATTTGCAATAGGAGCGGTAATGGTTGGCGCCACAGCCAGCGCACGGTTGCTGGGACTTCGGGTAATGGTCCCGATCGGACCGCAGGCAATGGACCTCTTCTTCGTCGCTGTCTGACGACGAAGAGAGGTCCTCATGGTGGGTCGTCTGCAGCTGCCCTTCTGCCTTAGGTGAAACTTCGCTGGCCAGTTGGTGTGCTGGAGTGCGATTTCTTGGTCGCCTCCGCTCCTGTAGCTTCAGCTATGGCGTCTTTAAGGGTGATGTCATCCTTTGCCATTATTTTGCTCTGGAAATTTAGAGCGTCTAACTCGAGAAGTACTCGGTCTCTCAAAGCCTCCTCTAGGTCGGTGAAATCGCAAAAGCCTCCCAAGTTCCGGAGGTCTGCAACGAAATAGGCAACGCTTTCTCCTTTCCGCTGGCTTCTTTGATAGAACTCGTGTCATTTTACGAACGTTGGAACGGTCGGTGCATAGTGGGCCCTTAGTAGTGGTTCGAGAACGTCCCAGTCCATGGCCTTCCCTTCAGACAGTTTCGCTAATGCTTTAGCCATTTTGAACACCGTCGGGCCACATTGCGTTAGGAATACTGCCCGTTTCTTCCTGGTTGTGGCATCCTTCAGATTATTCGTTTCCAAAAACATTTGGAAATGGTCCATGTAGGACTCCCAGTCCTCTTGAGCTGGATTGAACGGAGCGGGTGGTACTGCGCCGCCAGACATGGTTCCGCCGTTGTCCGGTTCAGCCACGTGCTTAGTTGTCTTCGTCGTTGGCTTTGATGTCATCCAATCCCATCCTCGTCACCAGTGTTAAGTCTGAAGCATGGGTGCGAATCATGGAGACGAGCCGGTAGAAACAGTGAACTTCAACTCTTTATTTACATGGTGTGACAACTCAAACTGGAGGGCTGCTATAGCCTTCCTTATATAGGCAACTTATTAACTATTCAACCAATAGCAATCCTGGAGCGCTAGCTCCGTTAACCAATGAGAATGGCCTGTTAATGGCCAATCAGATGCTCCTGAATAGACCAATCCGATCCTGCCATTAACAGCCAATCAGAAGTGCAGGGCCAGAACCCTGCACTTGACTTCAAGCTCAAGATAACTTTATTTGGCATTATTCATTCACAACAGGCACTATGTATAATTGACAGGGATTCTTTTATTTGAAATTACATTTGGCATTTGATTATTGATTTTAAAAAGATTGAAATATTCAAATTAATGCCTGTGATCCTCATTTTTATTCCATTAGGAAGAAATGAGGTACAGAGTATGAGAAGCAAGACTTACAACTGGTATGAGTAGTCATACTTTCTCTTTGTTTTATGACTATCCTAGGCACAGTCTTCTGTTTGCTGAACATTTTTAAATATAGGTATACTTTAAATGGGTTCATATATTTCTTTTATTTTATGAAGTTAGCTTCCCTGAGGGCTCCAGTTTGGCAATGTATATTGGTTTTATAGCTGTGCAATTCAATAATTTCCATTATCCGCCAGACACTTCTGAATAAAGCTGAGAAATTTCTGTCAAGGGGGATCTATTCCTCAGCTGGTGTCTGGTCTCATCTTTTACAGTTGCTGAAACAAAAGATAAATGAAATAGCTCTTTTTTTTCCTAATGGAAGTTTAAACCTAATAATCTTTGCATACCTCAGAAATTATAGTTTGTTTATTTTTAGGTGAATTTGAAGAGTCTAATTACAAAGATTCTCGATCAAGGGTGTCAAACTCCAGGCCTGCAGCTTTCAAGTAGTTAAATCTGGCCCGTGGGGCTGACCTGGAAATATCAAAGGACCAGCCAGCGGTGCCTCTGGTGGCTAAAATGGCCTCCCATGCCTCATTTTCATTATCCATGGCCTCCTGCAGCACTCTGCCAGCCAAAACTGGGCCAGAAAATAGGCCAAAAAAGGCCAAAAAATATATATATACTCATGACAGGCCACAAATGGACTGAAAAATGGGCCAAAAAAGGACGGGAAATTGGGCCCAAAACAGACTGAAAAATGAGCAAAAATGGTCTCAAATGGGTTGGAAAATGGCCCCAAAATGGGGTGAAATCAGGCCAAAAATGGGTTGAAAATGGCTAAAAAACAGGCTAAAATGGATCAAAAAACAGGCCGAAAAACAGACCATGCGGCCCATTTTCAGCTGGCAGAATATTGCAGGAGGCCATGGAGGACAAAAAGGAGGGAGACAGCATGCACACCAACCATATCCCGCTGCCCCCACTGCCCCTCCACTGCTCCCTGCCACCCTCTCACTGTCCCCTCACCACCGGCCCACATAGGAGAACTACAATGCTGATGCGCCCGTCAAAGAAATCCAGTTTGACACTCCTGCTCTTGATGGTTTATATCATTTAATAAAAATAAATCTTAACAAATACAAGTTAACAAACTTGTTTCTAATTTTTTTAATAAAGTCCATCATCTCAAACTTTACAGTTATAATCAAATTTAAAATCAAATACCTGTTACAATAGGAGCTGTGTTCCAGCTTTCAAGAATGCATGGTTGAGGGGCGGCAACCACAACTCAAGGTTATATCTAAAATAGTCTGGTCCTCTTGTTGCTCATCAAGTGGATTAAGTTCTCTTAATGATTAACAAGTTCAGGCATATTTTTGTCAGAGTAAGCATGTTTGAATGTAAGTAGGAGTCAAGGTATTTGGGCTTTAGAGGTTAACACTAAATTTTTGAATTGGATTCACAAACCTATCATCAATCAATGCACCAACTACAGCACAGGTGTTACATGTAAGCAACTTAGTTCTAAGTTGCTGCATTTTGAATCCATTACATTTACCAAGTCATCTTTCAAAGGAAGCCTTGTGTAGATTGTGCTGCAGTATTTTAAGCAAATGATGATAAGGTTATAAGACATGTTCAGAAGAGCACCCAGGATAGCAGAAGTTAGAATAACAGAGTTGGAAGGGACTTTGGAGGTCCTCTCGTCCAGCTCAGGCAGGAAATCCTATATCATTTCAGAGATTGGTTGTCCAATCTCTTCTTAAAAACTTCCAGTGTTGGAATATTCACAACTTCTGGAGGCAAGTTGTTCCACCGATTAATTGTTCTGTCAGGAAATGTCTTTTTGGGTCTGAGGTTGCTGATTAGTTTCCATCCATTGCTTCATGTTCTGCCTTCAGGTGTTTTGGACAATAGGTCATCTCTGGCTTCTTTGTGGCAACCCCTTAGAAGAAAAATACAAGGTTATTTTAGGTGGTTGGTTATGTATTAATATACTTAAATAGTGTTTCCTAAGAGTCCATGCACTGGCCATGTGTGATATAAACATACACATTCCTGTTGATTAACATGTGGTATTGATAAGTAAGCAGAAATACTATATTTTACCAGTATAATCAAAGTTACCAATTATTATGCATAATATAATTGACTCAATTAAAATAGTATGTCATGTTCATAAGGAAGAAATTGACAGGTTCAGTAATAGCTGGAAAATTAGTGTTCAAATTGCAACATTGTTTTATATGATATGCTCATGTATTGTCATGACTTTCTTTAGTAAATATGTTCTTTTGAACAATATATCAATGTATAAAAGGAGGACAAAGGATAGTCCTTATAAAGCAAAATAGCAACATCACAAATTTAGGATGGTGCTATTCAACAGAACTTGTACAATATTTTAAATAATTTATTTCTATTTATGAGTAAGTTAGGAGCAGGAAAACAGAAATGTGGAGTGTACATACTAATTTGTATTTCTTTTTTTATTGTTGATTTCTGTATCTTTATTTCTTATTTCTATATAAGCTGATTTAAATTTGACTTAAAGTTCATTGAGATAATGACACCAATATATGTCTCAGGTTGACATAGGAGAGGCATATTCTTGTGTCCAGCCATCCCCAGCCATATGTATGTATGTATGTATGTATGTATAACAAAATTGTGTGTGTGTGTATCAGCAGTGACTTACATTAAATTTTTAAATGGAGTGCTGCCATGAGGCCCTTTGCAAATTTTTTGTTATTGTTCCTATCTCTGTATTTCTGCTTCAAATAAATTGTTCATATAGGAATCTGATTTTAGCATTAACATTTTTCTCTCTTTCACTCTAAGTATTGGCCAATGTATATGTGTTTCCTTTATATCCCACCTCCAGTTTTTCTTCCAATCTTTACTTTTGCACTTGTCTTGTTTATATGAACTATTTTAATTTTATTTCCTTGTTAAAAACACTGCAAGTGGCTAATAAAAATATTTTAAAAGGTGCAATTATTTAATATAAAGATTTTAAAAATACAGAGCAGTTGATTTCACTTTCTCAAGATATACTCTTAAAATAAGGAAAAAAATGTAGAGGGAAATATTTACTGCCAACTAATACTCCTTATAATTAGAAATGACATGGAAAGGAATAAAATTTTTTTAATGTTGAGTAATAAGAAGGATTTTGTCCCTTCTCCACATGTATAAGGCTAGTTAGCAGAGAAGATTTATATATCAAAGTTTTGGATGAACTGTAATAGATCCACATTTTTTAACTTTTATTTTTATTCAAAAAAATAAAATACAAAAATAATAATAATACAGAACATTAAATGTAATACATCCATATTTTAAACACACAATAATGATGATTATAGTGGTTTACATATGTAAAAATTAAATAGTGTATCTCAGACATTACTATTTTGCTTTAATTGAGATGATAGTTCTTCCACTTTTTTAAATAAGTGTGAGGACTGAAAGATAAAGATGAAAAAAGGAAAAAGACTTTAGGAGTTAAGTTTCTTTGGAGTCCATTTAAAACTTTAAATACTAAACTTCAAGAGATTTTCATGTAGTGCTAGATTTTTTTTTCTTCTTTTATGCCATCTAGTGGTAAACTATTCTTCTCAGCTTTTCCAGTTAATTTTGAAGTACATATTTGAATTCCTGTTAATTTTCAGACATGCTATCCTGGTGTGCATGAAATATTTGAATAATCTGTATAAACAACTAAGTAACAAACAAACTGCATGCTATGTGGCAGAGTCTAATCTGTGCTGCTTTTCAGATACCTGTTGCAGAAATATGCAACTTTGGGAAACAAACATTGAGCCTGAAGAATATAAAAATGTGCATCCTTTATTTTATAATTTTAATATGGATTTCATTGCTTTCATAAAGCATGCAATGCTATGAAACTTGTTTCTATGACAACCAGCCTGCAGTAGCAAGGGACTCAAAGAAGATGCCAAGGACTTTAATAAATAGTTTCTTTGACAATATTGTAGATTTTTCAAATTAATTCCTTAGCCTTTGGATCAGAGTTTAAATAGATGAACTTCTTTTTGACAGTTTTCCATATATGTCACTATCATATTGCAGGGAAAGTAACCCTGCATTTTTCTTAATGTATATCTTTCTTGGCATTAGAATTTAAAATCAAAAAGATAGAAGGATGGCATATATATTTAAAACTAAGTTGTCTGAAATGAAAAACTCTGTCATTTATGAGGAGTCCTTGGTCTCTCTGAGCTTGGTTGTTTGTTTGCTTGCAGACATTTCATTACTCAGCTAGGTAATATCATCAGTGTAAGAATGGAGTTTGCACACTCACTCACACTAATGAGATTATCTAGTTAGAAAATGAAATATCTGCAAGTAAACAGTCAATCAAGCTGAGAAAGCACCAAGGATTCTGCTGTACAATTCTAAGCTACATATGTTATTTTATTGGAACTCTTTATTTATTGATATTTAATGCATTATATATATACCCTTACAGCATATTATTCCTGCAACAAATTTCAATTTCAAAACTGATTAAAACCAATTAGTTAAGCATCTAGATTTCTATGACAAAAAGTGCTATTAAGGTAAGTAAAAAATAGAAATCTAATTCTTCAAGGGCTGATTTCAGGCTCCATTTGGAGAAATTCATAAGAGATTCTTCTTTACTAATTTAAGTAGCTGCTGGGATAGTGGTTAATTAAATAAGATAGATCAATGGTGCTCAACCTGTGGTGCGCAGATCCCTGGGGATAATGTCATCATGAAAGGGTCTGTGAAGGCTTGAAGAAATGTTATGATTTAAATCTTGAGTTAAGTCTTGGTGGTCCGTGGCCATGGATTGTGGCTACAAAAGGTTTTTAAAGGGGGTTCATGGTGAAGGAAAGGTTAAGAAACATTAATATAGATAATTATATCTACACTAAATTGGGAGAAATAATATTTTTTAAAATGTCTTGAAATGGGTAACATTCAATCTATTGCTAAACTGGTCAGTATTGAATGAAATAGGAATTATTATCATGTAGCAGATTCATCTTAATCAGAGTTTAATCATTATCTAACAGATAACAGATAATCAGAGTTGGAAGGGACCTTAGAGGTCATCTAGTCCAACCCCCCACCCAAGTGGGGAGACCCTACACCATTTCTGACAAATGGCAGTCCAATTTCTTCTTGAAAGTCTCAAGTGATGGCGCTCCCACAACTTCCAAGGGCAAGTTGTTCCATTGGTTGATTGTTCTCACTGTCAGAAAGTTTCCCCTTGTTTCCAGGTTAAATCTCTCCTTGTTTAGTTTCCATCCTGTTGTAACTATGTATCATTGCAACTATGTATCATTCATGTCTTTGCAACTATGTATCATTCATGTCTTTGCAACTATGTATCATTCATGTGTAATCATTAACTTCTGTCTCTTCAGTGACCTTTGCAAGGCACGTACAGGGGACAAGGAGCTAGACGGTTGTTAATAAGCTTATCCACATTGTAAATGATCTGTCTGGTATGCAGCTTTGTAAACATGCACATCCTGATGGGATTATCATGTTTGACTTGAGCTTTGATTAAATCATTTTCTTGTAAAAAAGCACAATAAAAGAGCATGTGCCAAGACATTTGGGGTGCGCTCATCCCGAGGAAACTTCGCCTCCTGTCGTTTCTCTCTCCTTCGCTCCCTATCATGAGCCGCCCATCTGATGCGGGATAGCAGATATCGCACCATCCAATATTCCTTGTCTGGCCTACAGGTGCTTTAGAAAATAGCTTGACCCCTTCCTCTCTGTGGCAGCCCTTCAAATATTGGAAGACTGCTATCATGTCTCCCCTGGTCCTTCTCTTCCCTAGACTAGCCATGCCCAGTTCCTGTAACTGTTCTTCATATGTTTTAGTCTCCAGTCCCCTGATCATCCTGGTTGCTCTTTTCTGTACTTTTTCTAGAGTCTCAACATCTTTTTTATAATGTGGTGATCAAAACTGGATGCAGTACTCTAGGTGTGGTCTTACTAAGGCTTTATAGAGTGGTATTAGTACTTCTCTTGATCTTGACTGTATCCCTCTGTTAATGCAATTTAGGATTGCATTAGCTTTTTTGGCTGCTGCTGCACACTGCTGGCTCATATTTAGCTGGTTGTCCACTAAGACTCCAAGATTCCTCTCACAGTTACTACTATTGAGCCTGGTTTCACCCAGTCTATATATGTACTTTTGGTTTTTCTTGACTAAGTGTAGGACTTTACTTTTGTCTACATTGAATTTCATTTTGTTAGATATGGCCCAGTGTTCTAGTCTGTCAAGATCCATCTGGATCTTGAGCCTATCTTCTTGGGTGTTAGCTATTCCTGCCAGCTTAGTATCATCTGCAAATTTGGTAAGTTCCCCTTCTATTTCCTCATCTAAGTTGTTAATGAAGATATTGAAGAGTACTGGGCCTAAGAGAGAATCTTGTGGCACTGCCTCTTCTCCCTTGCTGCTGTGGCGTTAGAGCAACGTCGCGGCATTTGGTGCAGCCACCTGCGGCCAGTCAGGGCTCCACCCTGCAACCGAAGCCCTGGGGAGACACTTGGCTTCAGGCGCTCCCGTCTTCCCTTTGCTTTCAAAGGTAAAGCAAATTATTTTACAAAGCCTCCCCTGCCCGAGAGGGCAGCCCAACCCCAACGGCCTCTTCCATTCCTCCCCGACCTCCCTACACTGTGCGCCTCTGATGTGCTGGTCCCTTCAGCCCAGCGAGCTCTTCTACCTCAAAGAAAGGCCAGGCGGGAAAACTTCCGGTTTGCGTGGCTTCGGGGCAGCAGGAATTCGCGACAGCTCGCGATTCCTGCTGGCTAGCTGTCGAGGTACCCCCGATCCAGATGGGTCAGGGGGTTAAGGCTGCCCTGTAGGGACAGCTGAAGATAGAGGGGAGCCGGTTAGGGAGGTGGGGGCATCGCAGACCCCCCCCTTCTCCGGAAAAACCCCTTTTTCCCAAGGCGGTGGAGTGGCGGTCAGCAATGGCCGCCACAAAGAAGCCAGCAACCGGGTAAGAACTGTGCTGGAGGAAGTGTGAAAAGTGAAAGTTCTGTCTGAGCCGGGTCAAGTAACAACTTTTAAATTGCCTGGAATTGAGCTGCTTGTTGCTGGAGGATACATTGTTTCCCTAAGAAGATCGAAAGCGGCGGAGAAGCTGTCAAAGGGAACTTTCTTTTTTTTATTTTTGTTTACTCTCCCATCCCACGGAAAAAGCAGAAATATTTGGATATATTAGACATTGAAAGTGGATTGCTTTGAAAGCTAAGCTAAGAGATAAAGGGATTTTTGGACATTGAAAAATTTAAGAAATTGGAAAATTTTTGCTGGAGGTATGGATTTTTGATTATTTAAAATTGTTATTGCAAGTGGGAAGGGAGAAAAAAAAAATTGGAGCAGAAACTGAAAAAGGAGGAGACTGTCTAGAATGTCTTGGTGGATCCCAAAAGAAGATATATGGTAATTGGACCTCTTTGATTAAAAATTAATTTAGAAAGAGAAAGAGAAGAAGGAAGAAAAGTATTAACTTTTGGAACTTTTTTCTTTTTTTTAATTGCTTTTGATTGTCCTGGATTAAAAATACTTGTGGTTGTTTTGGAAAAAGTTTTCCCTTTTCATAATGGCATTGTCTGTGGATGAACTAGAGATTGACTATCAAAAATATAAAAAAGAAGATACTTTGGGCGCTTTGTTCCAATTCTTAGAAATGGCGTTATGTTCTGTTGAAAAGTTGATTATGCAGCAGAAGGACTGGGACAAGGAAGAAGAGGAAGAAGAAGCCATCTTTGATGAACAATGGGTTCCTTCCGGAGAGGAGGAGAAAAAGGATAAGAAAAAGGGGTTTTTAAGAATTATAAAAACAACCAAAAGAGAGAAAAATGAGCGAAAAGATGGAGGCAAGGTTAGAAAGCAAAGGAAAAGGAGCAAGAAAAGCGAAGAGAAAAAGCAAAGGGGTAGAAAGGGCAAGGAGAAGAATAAGCAAGAGAGAAAAGGGGGGAGGAGAAGCCTTAATGGGGGGAAGCAAGATTTAAAAAAAAAAAGTTTATTTAGAGACAATGGGTGAATTTAATTTAGATTAAAAGAGGGATTCTGGAGGGTATATAAGAGTGTGTTTTTATATGTATATTTAGAATAAAAAATTTATTATGTAATTTTAGAATCTTTTAAACAGAATCCCAAGAAAGATTTATATGTAGTATTTTTAAGTTAGGTAATGAGTTATAGATGTAACTCCAATTGTTGTACAGGAGAAGTATAGTAAAAGAAAAAAGATGAATGGATGTTTGGAAATAGAACAGACAAAGAATGTTGTTGAAAATGGTAATAATGGAAGGATATATATGCTTTTCTTTTGATTTTGTATATTGATAAAAGGCAATAAAATTTTAATTGATAAATAATTTGGATGGAAAAGAGAAGTAGGGACAAGATATGAAGTTAATATTATATGAAATATTAATATTATAATCTTGAAATGTTATGTTTTATTGGTCTATCATTATTATTTTTTTTTAGAAAAGAATTTATAAGCTGTTATGCCTTGATTTTGTGTGCATTGTTTTTAGAAAACTGATAAAAATGGTTTTTATATACATATATAAAAAAAAATGATAATAAGATATGGAAGGAGATTTAGGTTGAATATGATGTTTGCATTTGTGTCTGTGTAAAGAGTTTTAACCCGGGAACAGACAACCTTCAGAAAAGATCTTTTAGTTTTGTCTATGTTTTATGTTTTGTGTTTGTATGTTTGTGTATTATGCTTATGATAAAACTAACAAAATTTGTTTTTTATTAAAAAAAAAAAAGGAAAAAAGAATCAATAAAACCTTGGAGGAATGTTAGATGAGAATAATTTAAACAAGCCAGAAAGAAAAGAATATGATGACTATAAAATGGATAAATATGGAAGAGAAATGAAATTGAATAGGAGTAAAGAGAAATAATGAGAAATTTGATGAAAGATATTTGTGTGTCCATATGGGGATGGGATAAATTGGAATTATGCTGTATAAAAATATTGTTTTGTTTGACTTGTAAGGACTTACAATATTAAGAGGTTTTATGTGTTTATGTATTTACTGGTTAATGATGTGTTGTTTTATCTTTAAAATTAATAAAAATTTGTTTCAAAAAAAAAAAAAGAAAGGCCAGGCGGGTTGCTGCGGAGCAGCAGCAGTGGGTCTGAGCCGCTCGCAACTGAAACAGCCATCACCCTTAGCCCGACGCGGGGAGAACGAGCGAAGTTAGCGCCCGCCAGCCCGGGCAAGATTTGGGAATGAGGGGCAGGAGGAGGCATGCACACACCCGCGGCTCACTTTCCCAGCTCTTCCTAGCCCTCATGGCTCTGGCGCGGCCTTGGCAGGCAGCAAGCACCTCCCCGCTGGACCCGAAGGTCTCCTGAATATCCAAGCTGTCGCCGCCCGCCCACCCACCCGAGGATGCAAGGGGGGGAATTAAATCACCCCCGAAAAGACGTCCTAGCCATTTTTGGGGGGTCAAAAAAAAAAAAAAAAAGACCAGGCCTTATTATGTGAGAAACACAGTATCTATCATCTATCTATCTAGTCTGCCAGCTCATCTCATCTCTCAAAGTCAAACATAGGATGCTGAACACACATCTACAAATTCCATTGTAGATTATACTTTCCTATTAATTTAACTTGGAGTGATATTGGAGCAATAGTTGTGTGCCAGAAGGAAGTAGAATCCCACTTTTCTCCTTGTTAGTGAATTAACCTTTTTTATGAAGCCTGAATTATAAACAGAATTGGCTGCAAATGGTAGTAATTCAATAAGAACAGGAGAAGCCTAAAGAAATAAATTAAGATGAATACAGATGAAAGAAAGGCATCAGATTGTGTCCTGTTACAATAACAAGCAATATCTTATATAGGAAGCCCTGTTTAAAAATGAAGACAATATTCAATTGACACAGGGATGGTTACATGGCTTATATGGTTAACCATATTGAGAGTTGGAGTATGTTATGGCAAGTGGGTGGCAGTGTATAATGATCCATTAAGAAGGCAATTCTCTTGTTTCCTTGGGTAAAAGTGCTATAAACATTCCTATATTTGGAAACCTTATGTTTATTTAATTTGTGTTAGGCTTCAGCACATTAAATGAAGAAGATAGGTTTGTTTTTGTTTTTACTATTCCTGGTTTTTATTTCTACTGTAGATAGATTTGTGGTGGAGACCAGGTTTTATATTGAATTTGTATAGCTATTAAGATAATAAACAACTGCACTGGGCTGACTGCAGATTACTATTGGCATTTGAAGTCAGAAGGTGAAAAGTTCTGTATTGAAACTGTCTCACTGAGCCGCAGATAAAGTACGTTAAAAATGTTTTAAAAATAAAGACAAATACAGGCTGGTGGAATTAACAATAATGTGCTTATCAAACAGATTCTGCTTTGCTGTCATGCCAAATTCTACATTTATAGTTTTTTTTTGTCAAGTTTTTTTAAATTTTATATTGCTTATACATATCAATGCATGAACAGTGTGATACCTGGGTATCATATATTTTAGAACAAATAAACATAATATTATTACTTGTAATATTTTCATTGTTTCATATCATTTAAACATATCTAATACTACTGCCATTCAATTTCTAAACATCCCTCTTATGTATGTGATGTATGTGACATATATCTTTATATATATGTGTGTGCATGTGTGTGTGTGTTTTCTTATGTTTTTGCAGGTATTTATATGAATGGTATTTACATGGGAAAATACCCAAAGAAAGCTAAATATCATATATGGTATGGTACTTTCCCAGGTAAGATTGACAGTCTCTTGGCGACATTTCGACGAGGTCCCACTTGCCATCTTTAGGCTGGTGCTTTCAGCTTCATGCTTGTGTGCGCAAGGTGTGATTGGAGCTGCTGTCTCTCTATAAATACTGGTGGGGAGTTGGCTGAGTTGTCATTTCTTGATTGGTTGATGGAGTTGATGTTTGCAGATTGGCTGGCTTTTTCATAAGAACCTGTGTGGCTGAGGTACTGGCTGTGTCTATCAGGCTCCTGTGTTGTAACGACCTGAGTAATGGGCTGTGTGATGACCTTCTGAATTCTATTGTTGTGACATCCTGGGTCTTGTGCTGTAATCTCCTGGGTCGTTGGCTGTGTTGCAACATCCTGAAGTTTGGCTGTGTTGCAACATCCTGAGTTCTGTGATGTGATATCCTGAGCGGATAGTGTGATGTAACATGCTGGGTTTTGGTTTGGCCCCACATTTGAGGTCTGGCTATGTGTTTATGGCATGTGTCAGTTTGCTTAGTTTGGGGGTCAGGGTGTGTGGCAGCTGGTGATGCAGCTGTGGTCTGCTTTCTGCATGGTGGTTGTCTTTCGTCTTTGGGATGGGTTTTGGTTTGAGTCTGGTGAGGGAGATTGGTGGTGGTGTCATGTGTTGCTTTGGGTCTGGTGTTGGTTTCATGGCTGGGACTCATTTGTTGATAAGGGCTAGTTTCCAGATGTCTGGTAGGTGGGAGGTATCATCCCGATTATTCGGGTTATGGGGGTGTTTCTCTATTTCAGTGGCTTCCCTGATTATTCTCTTGTTGAAGAGTTCAGTATTGGAGATTAATTTCCCTCAAAATTAATTTCATGTCCTGTGGCTTTAAGGTGCTGGGAAAGGGAGGAAGTATTTTTTTTTCTTTTCTGACTGCATTCTTGTGTTCTGCGATGCATGCATTCATTCTCTTGTTGGTTTGTCCAATGTATGTGGCTGGGCAATTGTTGCATGGTATTTCATAAACTCCTTGGTTTTCTGGCTGGATTTTGTCTTTGGGTTTCTTAGGACGTTGGCTATTTTTTGGTCAGTGCTGAAGGCTGTCCTGATACTGGGTTTGTGGAGAATTTTGCTGATTTTATCTGTGGTGCCTTTGATGTAGGGGAGGAGGGCAATACCATTGTCCTGTTTGGTGTCTCGGTTTCTGGGGGGTGTCTCCCTTAGGATTAGGTTGGTAATTGTGTTTCTTTGAAATCCGTTGGAAATTAATACGTTCGTGAGAGTGTGTAATTCTGTTCTCAGGTGGTCTTTGTCAACTAGGCATTTGGTTCTGGAGATGAGGGTCTTTGCTACAGAATTGATCTGTGCAGGATGGTGATGGGATTGTGCGTTTAAGTAGCGGTTGGTGTGTGTTTTCTTCTGGTGGATGGTGTGTCCTAGGGAGCCATTGAGTCTATTGTAAATTTGGATGTCCAGGAAGGGAAGTTGGTTGTTGGCTTCTGTTTCCATGGTGAATTGTATTTTGGGGTGTAGGCTGTTGAAGTGTTTGAGGAAGTTGTCCAGTTTTTCTTTCCCGTGTGGCCAAATTATGAAAGTGTCATTTACATATCTAAGCCAGAGTTTGGGTTTGTGTCCAAATTTCCCTTTCATATTTCAGTTCATCAATTCAATATCAAAATCATTTCATCCTCATATATATTTTCAATTCTTTATCCCCTATTATTTCCATTTTCAGTTTACCACCTATTTTATGTTATCTTATGTATTATGTATCTATAACTTTCTCAAGACCAATATATAATTAGACAGTCAATGAAAGAAAAAACAAGTAAAAATAAAGTAAGATTAATACTTTTAGGCTCCACATGGTATATCCCCCCATCTACAATATATCTTATTCCAGAGATATTCATATAATCATTTCATATTTTTTCTTTGTTTCCAAAATTTACCTATATAATTTTAATAAATTTTCATTCCCCTGCTTTTGATTATAATATAATTCATTCATTATAAATATTTTACATTCCCACATAATCCCATCTAGCTCATTATATTTTCTATTTTCTCATATCCTTTGTATAATCAATTATATTATCTATTTCATGTATACCACAAAGAAAAAAAATAAAATAAAAACAGAGTTAATTTCCCCCTTTACTTCCCTTTAACCAATTTCAACCTATAGCATTTATATAACCCTAATTCACACTTTTTAAACATAATTAATACCAGATTTTCACCCAAGTCATCATATTCTCTGTTTTCCTAATATCATTTAAATAGTCATTAGCATATTTTAGAATGTATGTATGTATGTATGTATGTATTTGTTTTCTTAAGTTTTCGCAGGTATTTATATGTATGATATTCAACTTTGTTTGGGTATTTTCCCATGTCATTATAGTTGTGCTTTTAAAGTTATAGTGATGTTTCAGCAGAATCTCATCTGACATCATCAGGCTTTTGTAGACGAACACAATGTCAGATGAGATTCTGCCAAAACATTGCTACAACTTTAAAAGCACAACTATAATTATGTGGGAAAATACCCAAACAAAGCTGAATACCATACATATATACATATACATATACATACATATATACATACATACATACATATATACATACATACATATATGGATTAATAACAATAGATCCTTCTTCATATCACTCACTCCATCTTCCTTTTTTCATCTATAATTATCTAATAATCTTAAAGTTCCCAATTTACATTTCTAATAAAAAATATAAAGATACATTCCCATGTGGTGTCCCCTTTTTATGCTATATCTAACCCTTATTTCTAAATCTCTCAGCCTTATCATTTCTCTTAGTTTTAGCCAGCTTTCCCTTTATTAAGTTTTCCTGGCCTTTCTTCTTTATCCCTCTTTTTCCCTCTCATTTTACATTTATTTCCATCTGCCAGTCCCCCATCTTTCCTCCCCCCTTCCCTTTTCTCTTTTTTGAAATTTCTTCTTGTATAGCTTCTTCTTTTGCTTACTCTTGGGAGCCTTTTCTCTTTTAATTATTATCTCTGTCATCAATGTCTTAGTTTTAGTTCCTTTTGTGTCTTTTGGCAATGTCTCTGAATCTTCGTGTCTTGCTGTTTTCCTCTTCCTTTGGCTCCTCCTCTCTAGAATTCCTTTGTTCTGCTATAAATTGCATTACTTTTTCTGCCAGTGTGTCCAATAGTCCCCTTCTTTCTTTTATTGTTTCTTTCACAGTTTGCAGTTCCAACTTAAATTCTTTGCTTGCTACTTCCATTTTTTAATCAATTGTGTTATTCTTTATTTTATTAAAGTTAATTGTAATCCTTGCCAAGAGACTCTGTTTATATCTCTTTTTTATTGGCCCTTCTATTTCCTTTGCACAGTCAACCCCTAACAGTCCCAAGATATTGCCTTCCTTTGTCCTCTTGCTGCAATCTCCCCCTTTTTTCTTTTAAGCTCCTGGGGTTCTTATTATGTTCAATTCTTTTATTTCATGTCTTTTCTCATTCACACATTTAATAGACCAGTAATTTTCCATAAAGTCATCCAGGAAAAAATGCCTTGTGCCATTAGGTGGTGCTCTATATTGCTTCCACTTTTCAAAGTTCTTTTTTTTTTCTCTTCCCCCCCCAATTATATTAATGTTAATTTTCAAGCATTTTAGCCATAGGGTTTTTTTTTTTAAGTATAATCAATTCCAAGCAAGTTCAGTATTTTGTCCAATGCCTAATTAATGCCAGTTTCTGTATATTATTTCCAATTCCGTCCTTAATTTTATTATAGCTCTTTTGTAGTCCAGATTTTTATTTACCTTGTATTGTCCTCTTGTTTTTTATTCACCACTGTTGTACTCTCAAGTGAGGAATTTTTCTTTCTGCTTTTCAGGGTTATTAAAATAAAAGGTCTAGCTTCTCTTGTCTGGATACATGCTGCTCACTACTTCACCTCTCCAGCACAAAATTAGGTCCTGGTAGTTTCCTGTCTTCAGGGCAGCCATTAAAACTGCCAATTCTCCCTGTCTTCCAGGGGAGTATACTAAGACAGGGAGGGGAGATGTGGCTCCCCTCAACCCAGCTGGCAGTCTCCCCCTCTTCCCCCACCCCTCTGAGGTGGGTCTGATTATTCGGTCCTGCAGGACCCCTCCAAGAGGGTAAGCACAAATTGAAGCTACACATGATCACGGTCAAGGTCTGTCCTCGATGGAAGTGCCACCAGAAATCTCCAATCTTTTCTTGAAAGTCTCAAGTGATGGTGCTTCCACAACTTCTGAGGGCAAGCTGTTCCATTGCTTGATTGTTCTCACTGTCAGAAAGTTTCTCCTTATTTCCAGGTTAAATCTCTCCTTGTTCAGTTTCCATCCATTATCCCACCTAGAAAATCTCCACCTGTGTTGCTTTTTAAAACAACCACTTCGATGTTTACAATTATCCAGGATAAATGTTTGGAAGCACAAATGGTTCAGGAGAAGGAAAGTATGGTCTAGTCATCATATGAAGTCATTCATGTATAACTCTACAGGCTGTACATTACTGTTTCAAGAAGTAGGTCATAGTGTTCTTTCTTTTTTTCCTCCTACATATCTCATGATGGCATTACTGCAGTGAGTCAGATAGCTTTGAACATTTGCATTTCTGGCTCAGAGGTTATTAGAGGCATGATAATTAGATAACAATCCTGTAGAATTTGTGGCTTTAATAAGGTATATTAACATTCATCTAGTGTCTGTGTCCACCTATTCATGCAATCTTACAGAAATTATTTGAGAGAGTTAGCAAATATACCGAGGCAACAAGAATCTTTGCGGGAAAGAAATTTAATTTTTTGAGCTTTATCTTTGTTTTTAAAAAGTAGTTACAAACAGGGAGATAATTTAAAAACTCATTGGTAGGTCCTTTCTTTCAGGATTATTAGGCTGCTACTGATGCAGTCCTTACATGTCCCAGTCTATTGTGAGCCCTTCTATATAGTATTTCTCCATCCAGCCCAATTCTAAGGAAAAAAATAGCTAATATAAAACTTCACAAGCACTGTGTGAATCCTGAAACACAAGGTGTGGTTTTGTGATTATGCAGTATTGTGCATGGGGAAGATTGCAATGAGAATTCATTCATTAAACCAATCAAGTCAAATATCTAGGTATAAAGGAATTTATTGGGAAAAGTAAAATCTAGAGAGAGAAAAGAGAAGGCAACAAACACATAGGAAGAGAGGCAGACTTTTGCTTTATTTAATCAAGCAGAACTTCCATCTGATATCCTGAATTAAGCCAGCAAATCGGAAATTCTTTAAAGGTTGAATCCATCTTCCCAAAACACTTGGTAGAATGATAATGGCACAAGATCTAATTATCATGCGTCCCCAGTTTTCCGCTATATAAATGGGATTATATGAAAGTCAGATTTGGAGAAGCAAAAGCTACATTTCATTTATTCAATATATTCAATTCATATTGTACCAGTGGAACAATATGGTGATTCTTTTATGTTAAGGCTGTTGTAAGCCACTGTTATGATTTACAAAAACTAGGAATTCTTGTTTGAAGGATTCATGATATCTCGTGTTTAGGGTCTCTATCTCAGTCTCTCTCTGCCTGTCTTTCTGTCTGTCTCTGTCTCTGTCTCTGTCTCTGTCTCTGTCTCTGTCTCTGTTCCCTTTAAAAATGTTTCATTTCCATTACAAGTGACAATTTCTCTCTGATTTGATAGCTTTGATAGTTTGTTGTTTTTTGCTTGTTTTTTTGACTCCCAGTGACAACGTTCTGCAGTCCTCTTGGGAAAAATTGTCAGAGGTCATTTGCCATTGTCTCCTTTCTAGGACTGAGAGGGGAATAATGACCCAGGATCACCAAGCAGGCTTTATATCTAAGGTGGGACCAATATCTACAATCTCCTGGCTTCTAGTCTGATACCTTAACCACTACAGCAAACTGGCTACTTTAGTTAGGATCCTTCAATCTATCCTGTTCCATAATTTACTAAGTATTAAGCAGGTCCCCATTAGGAGATTTTTCCAGCCTCAGAATGTGCCAGTTATGAACATTGTCAGGGAATCTAGAGAAAAATATAATGCCAGATAGAGGGAAGTGTCAAGGTAGACAATTAATCGTGAAAAAGCAATCATGGGGAGAAACCATACCTCTTCCATCAAACTAGTAGTGTTGAAGAAAATAAACATCCAAATTACTATTTGCTTAGGGAGGTTAGAAGAAATATTGAAAATGCCAATTTCAAATGAAATTTTGTAAAAACAAAATCATTGTATAAGTATTTGTCCAATTCCACATGAGAATTTCGGATTCACCATTTATTTCTATGGTAAATTCTTGCTAACAACACTTTTGTTAAGTCTGGAGACGAGCCGGTAGAAACAGTGAACTCCAAACTCTTTATTTACATGGTGTGACAGCCCAAACTGGAGGGCTGCTATAGCCTTCCTTATATAGGCAACTTATTAACTATTCAACCAATAGCAATCCTGGAGCGCTAGCTCCGTTAACCAATGAGAATGGCCTGTTAATGGCCAATCAGATGCTCCTGAACAGACCAATCCGATCCTGCCATTAACAGCCAATCAGAAGTGCAGGGCCAGAACCCTGCACTTGACTTCAAGCTCAAGATAACTTTATTTGGCATTATTCATTCACAACACCCCTTTCCCCTGGCTTCTACCTACGGGGTGCAGTTACATAGTCCTTGAGGTAGGAAAGTTGTTTTATCAGTCTTTTCGATTTTCACAAAGTGCCTGGCGGTTGGCTGCACTTCTGTCGAGGCAGATTGTTGTTTAACAGTAGGGGTGCCTCTGGTTCCGAGTTCGTGTTCCTGTCATCACCGATATCACTGGCCACTCCCTGAGGTGAACTCACTCCGGTCCCTGGTTCCTGTTCCTGCGTTTCAGTTCCGTTTTCAGTCCCTTCAAAAAGGTTTTCCTCTAGTTGCAATTAGTTTTCCTCTGTATCTCCCCCCCCCTCAGTTTGGTCATAAGGGAGTTCGGAATTGCATGACGCTAGCCACAATCGTAGTTGATCTATGTGGCGCATCCAAAGTCTATCGTCAGGGCACTGAACGAGGTATGATCTTGGCCGGTTAAGCGGATTACGGTCGCTTCTACCCACAGCGGATCGCCCGATAGGTTTTTAGCAAATACTAAATCATCTACCTGGAAGGTATGGCATAGGCTGCTGGATCCGAGTGGCTTTTCTGGTTCGTAGGCTGGGTGTAACCGATCGAGGTGGGAGCAGAGCTTTCGTCCCATTAGCAGCTCAGCGGGAGTTTTGTTGGTGACGCTGTGAGGTGTGATGTGCTGTAGGAAAAGGATTCGGTTGATTTTCTCATCGATGTTGTCGTAGTCTATCTTTTGTAGAGTCCTTTTGACGAATTGTACCATGCGCTCAGCCCTACCATTGGCCGCAGGGTACACAGGCGAAGTAAGCGCATGTCGGATACCGCGGTCAGCCAGGTACTGTTCAAAAGACAGTGCGTTAAATTGGGGCCCATTGTCGGATACCAAAACATCTGGTAATCCGTGGGTTGCAAACAGTCTTTCCAGTCTTTTGATGACCGCTTCGGTGGTCGTATTCCTCATTCGGTGAATCTCGAGCCAATTCGAATAGGCGTCAACAGTTAGCAAAAACGTGTGGCCTTTGGTCAGCCCGGCAAAGTCCAGATGGATGCGGGACCAGGGTCCCCATGGCGTCTCCCATTCGGTTGGGGTTGCCTTTGGTGGAGCGTTGCTTACTTCTTGGCATCTCTGGCAAATTTTAACCCACGATTCGATTTGTCTGTCGATGCCTGGCCACCACGTGTAGCTTCGTGCGGGGCCCTTCATGCGCACGATGCCAGGGTGGCCATCGTGCAAGGTTCTTAGCAGTGCCTGTTGGAGTCATTCTGGGATAACGACTCTATCGCCCTAGATGATACAGCCCTTCTGTGAGAACAACTCTGTTTGACGGCTTTTGAATGGTGCAAAGTCGCCTGGTACTTGGTCCAATGGCCATCTGCGTTCCACCCATGTGAGGATTGGTGCTAAGATGGGGTTGCGTTTTGTTTCTCTCGCGATGTCATGGGCAGTTAATGGCGGCGTATGGAGTGTCTCGATCTGCAACGTTGTCATCGTTGGTGCAGGATCATTGATGGTTTCAGGGAGCGGTGCACGGCTCAACGCGTCGGCATGGGGAATGGCTTTACCAGGACGATATTGTAGCTGATAATTGTAGGCAGCCAAGAATTCTGACCAACGGGTCATCCTGGGAGAAAGTATGCAGGGAGTTGGCTTGTCCCCAGCGATGATCCCCAGCAATGGTTTGTGGTCAGTTACAATGGTAAAAGCCCGGCCGTACACGTACTCATGGAATCTTTTAACAGCTGATACAATTGCCAGGGCTTCTTTATCGATTTGGCCGTAATTTCGTTCAGTTTTTGAGAGCGTTTTTGAAAAGTAAGCAACAGGGGCTTCACTACCATTAGGTAATACATGGCTCAAAATGGCGCCCACTCCAAAAGGTGATGCATCACATGTGATATTTAACGGCAAGGTCTCATTGTACTGCATTAGTACGGTGTCAGAAGTCAGTAATTGTTTTACATTACGGAACGCCTGCTCTTCTCTGTGACCCTATACCCAAATTGCTTTTTTATCTAGTAGGCGATGTAAAGTTCAGCGACAGTCGCCTTGTGCGGCAAGAATACATTATAGAAATTGATGAGGCCTAAGAACGCCTGGAGGTCGGCTTTCTTCCAGGGTCTGGGAGCATTTTTTATTGCTCTCAATTTGCTATTGGTAGGGTGAATACCCTGACTGTCAATTAAGTATCCTAAGAATTCAACACGATCTGTACACAGTTTGCACTTATTTTTTTTCACTTTCAGGCCTGCTTCTTGGAATTTTTGTAAAACCAGTCTTAAACAATCCCGTAAAATTTTTGGAGTGGGAGCAGCAATGAGCACATCATCAAAATAGGGGACAACGCCTTTGATCCCCTGCAATAGTCTCTCCATTAGGCTCTGAAATATCCCTGGAGCTACACTGACTCCGAATTGAAGCCGCGTACACTTAAAGGCACCTCGGTGTGTTATGATAGTCTGTGCCTGCGCCGTTTTTTCGTCAACCGGCAGTTGCTGATAAGCCTGAGCTAAGTCTAGTTTAGCGAAGACTTTTCCGCCCCGCAGGGAATGGAGGAGGTGTTGCATCACCGGCACCAGATATGGATTTTGTTGCAGGGCATGGTTTAGGGTGGCTTGATAGTCCCCACAAATTCTAATGGACCCGTCCGGCTTAATTGGGGTCACGATTGGTGTTTCCCATGGGGAGTGGTTGGTTGGCTTTAAAACTCCCTGCGCTATCAACTTATCAAGCTGTTCATCGATTTTTGGCTTTAGAGCGAACGAGACTCGACGAAGCTTAAGGCGGATGGAAGCTTTCTTTGGATTAAGGCTAAAGGACATCGGGGTCCCCTTGTACTCACCTAGCTTTTCCGCAAAGACGTCCCTGAATTCATGAGCAAGGTCTTCTTCCCAGTCACTGCCGCCGATTCAGTTAATGCCTGCCACTTCAATACCGAGTGGTGCGAACCATTGCCATGCGGTTCTTGAATGCAATCCGGACTCTACTGGATCCTACGACTGGAATCCAGTTCCCCTGGTAGTCCTTTAACACAAGCCGTTGGAATTGAAGGTCTTGGCACCGGATAGTGGGGATGAGTTGCTTGAGGTTCTTCCAGGAGACCATTGACAGAGACAACCCCGAGTCAACTTCCATTTGGCAAGGTTGATTTTCGATGTCCACTTTGACCCAAATTTCCTTAGCGTCTAGTGAAGAGGCATGGCCGATAGTGAGTGTTTGGTGGGCCTCTTCCCGTCTCGTTAGGCAATTCACGGGTCGGTTTCTGTAGGAGTGGTTTGCTGGTTCTCGCCTTACAGGGCAATTCCCTGTCAATTGGCGGAGGTTGGTTCCTTTCGAGGTCTAGCTGGGTCCGAGGAGGCTTCTGCAGACCCGTTCGATGTGGCCTTGTTTCCCGCACTCGTGGCAGAGCACGTCGTAGAATTTGCAGTCAGAGCGGTAATGGTAGGCCCTGCAGCCAGTGCACGGTTGCTGGAACTTTGGGTAATGGTCCCGATCGGACCGCAGGTGATGGACCTCTTCTTCGTCGCTGTCTGATGATGAAGAGAGGTCCTCATGGTGGGTCATCTGCAGCTGCCCTTCTGCCTTAGGTGAAACTTCGCTGGCCGGTTGGTGTGCTGGAGCGCGATTTCGACGTAGTTGGGCAGCCGACTTCTTGGTCACCTCCACTGTTATAGCTTCAGCTATGGTGTCTTTAAGGGTGATGTTGCCCTTTGCCATTATTTTGCTCTGTACATTTAGAGCATCTAACCCGAGAACTACTCGGTCTCTCAAAGCCTCCTCTAGGTCGGTGAAATCGCAAAGGCCTCCCAAGTTCCAGAGGTCTGCCATGAAATCAGCAACGCTTTCTCCTTTCAGCTGGTTTCTTTGATAGAACTCATGTTGTCTTACGAGCATTGGAACGGTCGGTGCATAGTGGGCCCTTAGTAGCGGTTCGAGGACGTCCCAGTCGATGGCCTTCACTTCAGCCGGTTTCGCTAATGCCTTAGCCATTTTGGGCTGCAGTGCGTTAGGAATACCGCCCGTTTCTTCCCGGTTGTGGCATCCTTCAGATTATTATGTTTTTGGAAACGGTCCATGTAGGACTCCCAGTCCTCTTGAGCTGGATCGAACGGAGCGGGTGACACTGCGCTGCTGGACATGGTTCCACCATTGTGCGCTTCAGCCACGTGCTTAGTTGTCTTCATCTTTGGTTCTGATGTCATCCAATCCCACCCTCGTCGCCAGTGTTAAGTCTGGAGCATGGGTGCGAATAATGGAGACGAGCTGGTTGAAACAGTGAACTTCAAACTCTTTATTTACATGGTGTGACAGCTCAAACTGGAGGGCTGCTATAGCCTTCCTTATATAGGCAACTTATTAACTATTCAACCAATAGCAATCCTGGAGTGCTAGCTCCATTAACTAATGAGAATGGCCTGTTAATGGCCAATCAGATGCTCCTGAATGGACCAATCCGATCCTGCCATTAACAGCCAATCAGAAGTGCAGGGCCAGAACCCTGCACTTGACTTCAAGCTCAATATAACTTTATTTTAAGTTATTTTAACTTTATTTGGCATTATTCATTCACAACAACTTTGGTCTTTATCAAATAGTTTTATAAGTTTAACTCAGAATTGAATTATCTGAAAGGAGTTTTCTCTGCCTTTTCACATCTACATCCATATTTTTTGCTACTTTTTTCTAGTAATTCCATTCCATTCCTTCTCCACTTAATTGTCAAGATTTTTTCCTCTGTTGGTCAATATGCCATGATTGCTGAATCTCCTTTGGTATTAAATGTGACATGTTTGGCATGTTTGGCCTTCTTTAGATTAAATGGGTTTTTTCCCTTAACATTTATACTTCAGCAAATCTAACTATTCCTGTGAATTTGTTATGCTTCCTGTGTGTGCTGCCATTTGTATGAGAAACAATTTTAAGGTACTGATGACACAATACTATCAATGTAACCTGTTGTTTAAGCCTAAAATTTCAATACAAAAATTCCATCCCCATAACCAATTTTTAAGATATTGTTCATTACAATATATTGTTCCTTAATTACAACTTTTAAAAATGCTTCCAGGAACCAAACATTAGGATATATTTAGGGTACCCTAAGCAAGGGTGACAAAATTTGGAAACTATGGTTTAAAATATCACAAGTCCATATGATGAATTATCCTTTGGGAGAAAGCATTGTACTCTCCAGTTCAGGGGTGTCAATCTCACATTATTATGGCCGTGTCATATGACATAACAGGACTTTTTCCCCTTTACTAAACCAGGCATGGGCGTGGCCATCACGTGACACATCCAGCCCATGGGCCAAGAGCTTGATAGCCCTGCTCTAATTGCTCATAACTTGATATGTTTTGTGACTGTGTTTCTATTTTGTAACATTTAGCTGAGCTATTTCAGCCAGTAACAAAACCAAAAATTAAAAAATTAACTAAGAAGTGTTGCATATAACATGCATATAACATGCGGGTGCGTATGTTGATTTAATTTCAATATCTGTTTTCTTCTAAATTGCAAATGTGATCTAGACAAACACAATATCCAACGCTTTTCATGCAATCATGTCTTCCTTTCAAGAAACCCAACTGAAATGTCTTCAATTTTAGTTCTAGCAATTCAGAGCTTGCTAGTTAGTGAAAAAGCATGATCTAAAGCAGGTGCTTTACAACCTTTTCTTTATAAGACTGCCAACACACATTATTTTCCAGAGCCAAATCTTTGTCATCCCTCTGCTGCAAGCCAAATCTTTTATAAATTAAAAATCCCCTTCAAACTCTTATAATGATGATAAATACCATGAGTTCTAACTACCGGTAAATACTCCCTGTGCAACAAACTTTTTTATATATTAATGATTCTTACTTCATGTGTTTTCAAGTGATAAATATAAATAAACCCTCATACTGAAAAAAATAATATGGGTTATATAAATATACAGTAATTATTGCACTTTCCCTTCAAGAAATATAACACAGATTTATTTGAAATTACTTGAATCCTACCAATGTTTTAGGCAAGATTTGCATATCATATATCATATATTTTGTAATCATATAGTGCGTGTGTGTATGTATTCCATGCACTTAGGATTTTTATTATTCAATCTCCCAAGCCATTCAAAATGATGTCTAAACAAGCATTTAGACTTGAAAAAATAATAAAAGAACAATTTTATTTATTTTGAAATTGATATGGACTATACAACTCATCATATATACCTGTAAGGCTTTGAACAGCATTTTCCATTCTGTTAAGTTGCTGTATATAATTGTGTTTAACACATTCTTATTCTACACTATTAGAGATTACTGAGTTGTGCAAGATTACAATTACTTTATAATTTGTCATATTTATAACCAGACTTTTATAATTTTGTATTGTACTAAATTGTTGATTGCTTTCATTTTCTTTGTGTTTGCTATTGTGTGTATGTGTCTATGATCTTAACTATACAGCATACTTCAAATGTATACTGTAATTTGTTCTGTCATGTTTTAAACTAACCATATTGCTGTATTTTACATACATGGGATTTCTTTTTAGAAAAATTTGTCATGATAAGAAAAATAGAAACTCTTTGGACTGATATAAGACATTAGAGTATTTCTAGCAATTTAAAACTCTTACTCAGATTCTTCCTCCCTCATTTTTTCTTCCCCTCTGACTCTCTGTAGGCAATCAAAGTCTTATATCCAAGAAATGACAATATTACTGAGAATATCTCAAGAGACAATAACATTACGGAGAATGTTAAATTCCTTCTCGTCAAATTCTTCAAATTCTATGTGATCTGAATTAGGCTATTAATATTATCTGGAGGAAAAAAGCAATCAGAAGTTTGAAGTCCAAAGGGCAGATTCAGAAACCTGAGCAAAAGCAATAGGATATATTTGCATAAGAAATTGTATTTGCGCTGCAGGAAAAATGGACAACATGTAGAGTAATAAAAGCATGAAGCATAGGCTAACTTGTCTTTCCTATGTATCACTGAAGGGGGAACTAGATCTCACAAATGTACCAAATATATTAAAAAATACTAAGGCAAACTAAAAAAAAATGAACAAAAGGAAAAAATAGAACATGTAGAAAAGAAAATAGAAAAAATAGAAAGGAAAGAAAAATGATAAAAAATAATAAAGAAAAAGAAAAGATATATAAAAAATGACTTCACCTTTATTAACAATTTTATCATCTTTTCTTAAAATACTTATTCTCATCTCATATGATCTCTTTTTAACATACAGGTGAAACTCGAAAAATTAGAATATCATGCAAAAGTTCATTAATTTCAGTAATGCAACTTAAAAGGTGAAACTAATATATGAGATAGACTCATTAAATGCAAACCAAGATAGTTCAAGCCGTGATGTGTCATAATTGAGATGATTATGGCTTACAGCTCATGAAAACCCCAAATCCACAATCTCAGAAAATTAGAATATTACATGCAATCAATAAAACAAGGATTGTACATAGAACAATATTGGACCTCTGAAAAGTATAAACATGCATATGTCCTCAGTACTTGGTTTGGGCCCCTTTTGCAGCAATTACTGCCTCAATGCTCAGCCTGTGGCACTGCTGAGGTGTTATGGAAAACCAGAATGCTTCAATGGCAGCCTTCAGCTCTTCTGCATTGTTCGGTTTCATGTCTCTCATCTTTCTCTTGGCAATGCCCCATAGATTCTCTATGAGGTTCAGGTCAGGTGAGTTTGCTGGCCAATCAAGCACAGTAATCCCATGGTCATTGAACCAGGTTTTGGTGCTTTTGACAGTGTGGGCAGCTACCAAGTCCTGCTGGAAAGTGAAGTCAACATCCCCATAAAGCTCGTCTGCGGAAGGAAGGATGTGTCAGCTTCTGTTGGAAGATGATGAAACTTTTTCCAAAAAACTACTTTACTCAAAGCTTGGTTGTGGTAAGATTCGTTTATTGTGGTTTGTTTCTTCTAACAACAGAAACAAATGGCACTCCCAAGCAAAACCAGCTCTGAGAGCGTCTGCCTCTCAGTGCTGTTTATATCCCTCCCCACCCTTAATCATTGTCATCCCCACCCTTAATCATTGCCTAGCCTCCTGTTCCCAGCAAACAGTTAATATCTGCCTCCCTGCATGCACCGCCTCCCCGTCATACTCCTTATCCCCACTCCTATCCCCTGTGCATATTCCCAATTAAGAGTGCACACCACATTATGTGCACTGCCACCCCAGTCCACAAAAACTGAAAACCCCATATAAACATGTGTGTAATCAGCTGACAAGCCACTCCAAAATGCCATTTGAGAGTTGGGAAGCGCTGCGCCAATATGCCAGCCCAACAGTTCATCCAGCTGGCTGTGTCAGGAGGAGGAGGGGGTGTGAAGCATTTGGCCTGGTGCTGGCTCACCCACAATGGATTCCCCGCCTCAGGTATTTGTTGGGCTTTGCTCTATCCATTAGTATGGCGTCACCGAGGAAGCCCGACAGCATGAAGTACTCCAAAATCTCCTGGTAGATGGCTGTGTTGACCCTGGACATAATGAAGCACAATGGACCAACACCAGCAGATGACATGGCTCCCCAAATCAACACAGACTGTGGAAACTTCACACTGGACTTCAAGTATCTTGCAGTGTGTGCCTCTCCATTCTTCCTCCAGACTCTGGGTCCTTATTTTCCAAGTGAGATGCAAAAGTTACTCTCATCAGAAAAGAAGACTTTGGACCACTGAGCAACACACCAGTTCTGTTTTTCTTTAGCCCAGGTAAGATGCTTTTGATGTTTGTTGTTCAGGAGCAGCTTGACAAAAGGAATACAACATTTGAAGCCCATGTTCAGGATCTGCCTGTGTGTGGTGGCCCATGATGCACTGACTCCAGCCTCGGTCCACTCCTTGTGAAATGGCCTTTGAATGGCCTTTTCCTGACAATCCTCTCCAGGCTGCAGTCATCCCTGCTGCTTGTGCACCTTTTTCTTCCACGCTTTTCCCTTCCACATAACTTTCTATTAATGTGCTTTGATACAGCACTTTGGGAACATCCAACTTCTTTTGCAATTACCTTTTGAGGCTTTCCCTCCTTATGGAGGATGTCAATGATGGTTTTCTGCACAACTGTCAGGTCAGCAGTCTTTCCCATGATTGTGATTCCTACTGAACCAGACTGAGAGACCATTTAAAGGCTCAGAAACCCATTGCAGATGTTATGGCTTAATTAGCTGATTAGAGTGGGACACTTTGAGCCTAGAATATTAAACCTTTTCAAAATATTTTAATTTTCTGAGATTGTGGATTTGGGGTTTTCATGAGCTGTAAGCCATAATCATCTCAATTATGACACATCACAGCTTGAACTATCTTGCTTTGCATGTAATGAGTCTATCTCATATATTAGTTCCACCTTTTAAGTTGCATTCCTGAAATAAATGAACTTTTGCACGATATTCTAATTTTTTGAGTTTCACCTGTATCCCGTTTCCTATCTATAAACAAATCCTGAAAACCTTGTCATTATAGTCCTGATCAGCAAAAGTCTAGTAAAAGTTACAAGAGGTAACAAAATTTTAACCTTAATCAAATAAACAAACTATTCCCTTTACTTTTAACAATTTTGATCGTTAGTCCCTTCAAATAACATCCTAAATCTTGATTTCTTTTCATTTTTCTTTTGCCCCTTTTCATAAAATTCCTGAGATTTAACAAGCCACTTTTGTACATCTCATACAGGACAATTATCCAAGTCACTCTCTTGTTTTGTTATTAATATGTCCCTTTTAATTCTTGAGACATCAGTCAGACATGCATGTTCACTGTAGTATCTTTTTCCACATCATGCTTGTAGCTTGTCATTTTAAAACCCACTTTCAGATCTACCTCAATCTTCAGGTAAAAAATGTTCATAACATCTTTTAAATGTAGTCTATAGAGACAGACACTTTTAAAAATAAATTCTGGATACTTTTTTTAAAAAAAAATCCTTAAATATGTGCAACACTAAGATATTTAGCTTCATTCTGATTTATTTATAAGTAAAATATAAATATTTTTCTCCTTTAATTGTAATATTTTGTTCCTTCTAGTTCCCTGTAGTGCCCAATATTTAAAGTCACATACTATCATATGTCTTTAAATAATTTTAAAGTCACATACTATCATATGTCTTTAAAACTTTTTCCCATAGGAAGGATTATTAAAATTAATTCCAAACCCTATTTAATTCCAAACCCTATTTATCTAGAATTTAATCCATTTATAACTTTATAAAATCAAAGATTTAATCACCCTTTTGTTGTTTATTGCAGAAAAAAATAACTCTTTAAATTTGAATTTATCTGTTGTCTTATGGTGTCTTCCTTCATGAGGAGCACCTGTGTGGAGCACTAGTGAACAATACCAAACTTGGTCCTTATCCAGAGAAAAATTACAAAGACTTGGTCAGCTTGCTGGCTCTTCATTACCCCATGGTCATCAGCTCAACAGAACTGTCTTTAATTCACTGTTTCTTCCCCAGAAGTCAACAAAGTTACCAAAGCTCTTCTCATTTGATAATGAAGTACAGTTTGCATCTCAAAAATTCTCAAAGGAACACAATTGCACACCTGCCATTCAGACCGGAGTGTTTAATTAGAATTTGGGAAGTACTTTTAATCTGAAGTGTTGAGAAGTGTTCTTCTTCAACTTTGATAGGTGTTCATCACAGTCAGCTCTAAAATTTAATCCCTCAGGAATTATTTAAAAAGTGTATGAAATGTTTTACTGCTAGCACAGATTCGTTCTGGGTCACCCAGCTTGGTACAGTATGAGACAAAATGATACGATTTGCATACAAGTCACTTACCAGTATCTTATCCAGCAACTGCAGTAGGGTAGAAATTGAGCCCCAGAAAGCTTGATTACAACCTTATGATCCATTGCAGATCATAGCAATTCCTCTTACACCCTCTGTTGTCCTCCTCATACTAAAACTATATATACTTATTTTCTGATAATACCTGATTAATAAATTAAAGCTTTCCTCTTGCTGATCTAAAATATGAATTGCCTCACTATGAAGCATCCTAACAACCTTTATCCAGAAGTTGGATAAAGCATTCCAAGGGATTCAGATATAAAGGAATTAGTCTAAAGTTATCAATCTAGATTGTGAGCAAAGATCAGCAAAATTTAGGAAGCTTGACCTCATGTGAGCAGAAGAAGAAATGGACATCAAAGGAAATGTAGGACTAGATGTTAATGCATATGTGTGTGAATCTATATCTATCTATCTATCTATCTATCTATCTATCTATCTATCTATCTATCTATCTATCTATCTATCTATCTATCTATTTATCTATCTATCTATCTGTTAAGCCTGGGTTCCCCAACCGGGGTTAAGGAGACAAGCTAAACAGAATGTGCAGCGTTAGTCAGATAGGCACACAGATAAATGAGTGAGATAAGCTTGTATGTTTGTTAACAAACAGTAAAAATAATAACAGATACGCTTGTGCTATCAAAAGATAGTTTATTCCATTTAGAGTTTATAGCATAGTCAAAATAACAATCCATTAGTCATGTATCATTTAGTCAGTCCATTCAAGGATATTCAGTTAGCAAAGTCCGTGTAGAATATCCTATGTCAGTTCACTTACAAATCAGTCCTTTGTTTATCTCTCCCGTTCGAGTAACGCAGTCTTGAGTCCATGCAGTAATTAGGGATCATAAAGCCAGAGAGAGAGCAAGCTGTCGTCTTGCTTCTTGTAAAGTGCTTTCACAACCACTCCCCTAATTACATTTCCATATTTAAAGTTGCAGACACTTTAACTTATAAACTATGATAACATATTTATTATTTTACCAAAACCAGTTAGGGTAAACAATGTTATCCCTAACATTCTCCCCTTTTAGGAAATAATAATAAATATAACTATTTACATCTTTAAATCATAGTTGTTACAACTCTCTTTAAACTTAATTACTCCTTGAGCTTTTGTAAATTGGTCTGCAATGTTTTCTTCTGTCATGCAGTATTCTAATTTAATTAGCCCATTCTTTACAGATTCTCTAACATTTAAGTATTTTAAATCAGTATGCTTTAATCTAATTTTTACAGCAATACTAGTAGCTAACTTTATGGCTGCCTGGTTGACCTTGTACACAATAATGGATTCTTTTACAGTTATACCAATGTCTAATTATAACTGTTTGTACAGTCAGTGCATAGTAATGACAGACATGAAAATTCCGCTTCCATCGTGGACAAGTTGATATGCTGTTGTCTGATTGACCTCCACCCTATTAGTGTCTTACCAAATAATATAGCCATCCCAGATGTTGATTTTCTAGTGTTTATATCAGTTGCAAAACTTGCATCTGCATAGGCACTAAGACTCAAATCACCCTTTGGTTCTATATACAATGCATGGTTCATTGTTCCTTTAAGATATCTTAAAATTCTCTTTAATGATTGCCAATGACATTGATGTGGATCTAAATTAAAACGTGCCAGCTGATTTACACTATAAGCTATATCTGGCCTTGACCAATTGCTTATATATGATAAGCTGCCAATCAAAGATTGATATATGGACTTATCAAATTTGGGACTTTGATCATCAGTTTGGCAAACTTCCTGACTCATTGGAGTCTTTGCCGGTTTACAAAGTTCCATTTTATATGTTTTAATTAATTGGCAAATTTTATCTTCTTGAGATATCTTAAATCCATTTTTTGTTTTGTTAATTGTCAATCCTAGATACTTTTTAATTTCACCTAAATGCTTTAATTTTATCTTTTTAGCTAATAATGATATAATTTCATTAGCTTCATTATTAGTCTTAGTTATCAAAGCAATATCATTTGTAAATAATAACAATAATGACACCGTTTCATTATTTTCTCTTTTAAACACACATGAATCTGCTAAACCAGATTTAAAACTTATATTGTTTAAGTCTTTCACAATATATTGGTTCCACTCAAAGCCAGATTGTTTCAACCCGTAAAGACTCTTTTTGAGTTTCCAACAATCATTACTATTTAATTTATTGTCTTTTATAATAATTGTCTTTTTCAATTATATAGTGTGCTGCAATGGTGCATGTAGATAAGCAGTTTCTACATCTAAATGGTAAATGACATAGTTTTTCTTAGCTGCCCACACTAATGCTGCTCTTAAAGATGTTGCTTTAAGACTTGGTGCAAAAACTTAATCGTAATCAGATGCAGTTTGATTAAATCCTTGAGCTACTAACCTAGCTTTATGGGTAACAGTCCCATCATTTCCAGTTTTTACTTTAAATATCCATTTGCACCCAATGGATTTTTCTCCTGGAGGTAATTTAGCATCTTCATATACTTTCATTACCTTTAATGAATTTAGTTCTTTTTCCATTGCCTTTTGCCAATTCTCCTGATCCTTAGCAGGATACATCCTAAGTTCATCTACACTAGTTGGAACTTTAGTTACTTGGCAAACTATACTTGCTTGATACCTATCAGGTGGTCTAGTTACACGTGTAGTATGTCTAGGTATTACAGGACTTACAGGTGGACTTTCATTTACTAACTCTTTTTGATTATCTAACTCTTCCTGATCAACTATTTCCTCTTGTTCTGGTCCTATTTGTTTTTCGTGGACTTCTTCTTTAATTGGACTCTTCTTGTAACTAGTCTGTTCTTTCTGCCTTTTGTAGGGTTCAATAATTACTTCAATTATTTAAATCTTGCTCTAATCTATTCCATCCTACATGTTCTAGGAATTTAGCACTAGCACTGGTGTAAACTCTAGATGTACCTGGTTCCCAGAATCTATAAAATCTATGATTAGATTTATATCCTACAAAAAATAATCTTTTAGCTCTATGATGTTCTTTGTGTCTGAGTTGTGTAGGGATATGCACCCATGCTGGTGCTCCAAATGTGTGCATGTAACTTAAATCAGGTTTTGTACCATGCCACAGTGTGAATGGTAATTCACCTGTTGTTGAATTAACAACATTATTTGATATATGATTACCACACATTATTGCTTCTCCCCATAAATTGTTAGGTAATCCTGAATCAGACAACATAGTATTTGCTATTGATTGTAGTGTTTGGCCTCGTCTCTCTATAAAGGCATTATGTTGTGGCCTATATGGTGCAGACTTTTTATGTTGAATACCTAACATTCTAAGTCTATTCTGGAATTTATTATTTGTAAATTCCGTACCATTATCTGTTATAAGAGTTACTAATTTCTTTTTAATTTTCCTTTCAGCAAATTTTATCCAATTAAAGAGATTTATATACGTTTCAGTTTTGCTCTTCATTAAATAGCAAAACCCATATCTAGAATAGTGGTCCATTATACTTAGTATGTAATGAGCTCCTCCTACACTTGGTTTTTTCGGACCTATTAAATCGGCAAATACTACTTCTAAAGGCTCTTTGGTAGTAAATCCATCAACTCTATTAGCTGGTATGACCCTGCTCTTACTTTGATTACAGGCATTACATTGCAAATACTTATTACAAGGTTTCAAACTTATTCCCTTAAATAATTCAACAGTTTTCTTAAGCATTTTAAAGTTTAAATGCCCTAGCCGTCGGTGTAACAAGTGAATACATTCATCATGAGGTTTCTTATTATCATAAACCGTGTTAGCCACCTCTAAACCATAATCATTTAACACATATAATTCACCTCTTAAAGATGCAGTAATTTTCTTATTTTCTTTCTCAATTATGCAGTTATCTCCTTTAAATGTAACTACATATCCTAGTTTAACCAAAATTCTAACTGAAATTAAATTAAACTTAAGTTGTGGTACATAAAACATTTTTACATTGTCTTTTATAAAAGAACAATATGCTATACCTTGACCTTTAGCTTTCAGTTTCCAGCCATTTGCTAACGATATCTGCTGTCTACTCTGGGACATTTCAATAAAATTTTTGTTATCATTTGTTATACAGTGGGATGCTTCACTGTCAACCACCCATAAATTATTTTTTACAGCTCTGTTAGTATACATGGCTAACTCTAAATTTTTATTTATCTTTTGATGACTTTTTGTATTCTGGCCAGTGTTCTGGCGCTTTGCTTTTTTACAAAATCTTGCCAAATGTCCTCTTCCTCCACAATTAAAACACTTTTTAATTGCGTATGCAGTAGGAGACTCATTATCTTCTTTTTGAGGTTGCTGCCTCCTTAACTCATTTCTTTCAAGTCTTCTTCTGGCCTCTTCAATCAATCTGCCGGTTATATCAGTTAAAGTTAAACTTTTCTTAGGCAATATTTCAAGGGAAGTGACGTAGTTGTCATAACTTTCATCTAGTGAAGATAGAATTATATAGACTTGGTGTAGTTCAGAGAAAATAAGCTCTTTCTCGTGCAGTTCTTGAAAAATGCTTTGCATAGTTTCCAAATGACTAAGCATATCACCATTCGTCTGGAGATGCGTCCTGAAAAGCTTCCATGTTAGATTTATGTGTGCACCAATGTTATCTCGAACATAAATCCTCTTCAGCTTCTGCCAACACCCAACAGCCGTTTGCTCTCCGTGGATATGAACAAGTTGCTGGTCAGACAGTATTGATCCTATTTTGCAAATAGCTTGTTCATTTTTATGCATAAATTCTTCTATTTTTAGTCTATCTTCATCATCCTCTGGATCCCATTCCTCTACATTTGGTGGATTTTCAATTATGTTCCACAGACCTTCTCTTCGTAGAAGCAGACTACATTTCATAGACCATGATACATAGTTTGTTCCATCCAACTTGGATATAAGGGATAAACTTTGTAGATTGACTTGTGCCATGTTTTCTTATATGGATATAAAACTATAATCAATAAAACACAGCTGTCTGTTTACTGTAATGTATAACAACACAAACTCTCACTTTTTACATAATTCTGTTTTATCCTAGTTAAACTGACTTTGCAGCCTCTTGGCCCATAACCAGTGTTAAGTCTGGGCCCATAACCAGTGTTAAGCCTGGGTTCCCCAACCAGGTTAGGGAGACAGGCTAAACAGAATGTGCAGCATTAGTCAGATAGGCACACAGATAAATGAGTGAGATAAGCTTGTATATTTGTTAACATACAGTAAAAATAATAACAGATACGCTTGCGCTATCAAAAGATAGTTTATTCCATTTCGAGTTTATAGCATAGTCAAAATAACAGTCCATTAGTCATGTGTCATTTAGTCAGTCCATTCAGGGATATTCAGTTAGCAAAGTCCGTGTAGAATATCCTATGTCAGTTCACTTACAAATCAGTCCTTTGTTTATCTCTCCCGTTCGAGTAACGCAGTCTTGAGTCCATGCAGTAATTAGGGATCATAAAGCCAGAGAGAGGGCAAGCTGTCGTCTTGCTTCTTTTAAAGTGCTTTCACAACCACTCCCCTAATTACATTCCCATATTTAAAGTTGCAGACACTTTAACTTATAAACTATGATAACATATTTATTATTTTACCTAAACCAGTTAGGGTAAACAATGTTATCCCTAACACTATCTGTCTGTCTGTCTGTCTGTCTGTCTGTCTGTCTGTCTGTCTATCTATCTATCTATCTATCTATCTATCTATCTATCTATCTATCTATCTATCTATCTATCGTATTTGCCGGCGTATAAGATGACTGGGCAAATAAGACGACCTTTATATTTCCACTCAAAATATAAAGTTTGATATATACTCGCCATATTAGACTACCCCCTCTTCCGCACACCTTCCACTTTTTTTTTTTGAGGCACTTTTGTGCACCGTGGAAACGAATCCCGTGAAGCCGAAAGGAGCAGCCAGCCTTCAGGCCGATGTAGGCGGGCCTACTTCTCCCAGCTCCCAAGGAAACGAGGCGCTCAGCGGCCTCCGCTCGCACCACCTGGCCTCTGCTTGCACCATCCGGCCTCTGTTCAGGTATCCGTCTGGGCTGTCAGGAATTGTTACTGCTGGCGTGGCTCCGCATGGCTCCAGTCCCGCGTTGTCTCAGGAAGGGAAAGGCAAAAAGGTAGAGCCGCGACGGCACTTTGCAACGGCAGCAGCGGCTCCTGGTTTTGCCTTTCCCTTCCTGAGGCAACGCGGGACTGGAGCTGCGCGGAGCCGTGCCAGCGGTAACAACTCCTGACAGCCCTAACCGGATACCTGAGCGGAGGCCGGGCGGTGTGAGCGGAGGCCGCTGAATGCCTCGTTTCCTTGGGAGCTGGAGAAGGAGGCCCGCCTACATTAGCCTGAAGGCTAGCTGCTCCTTTCGGCTTCATGGGATTCATTTCCACAGTGCGCAAAAGTGCCTTGGCCACGGGCAGCCGCAGTGCTTCCTAATTACTATTTGCCGGCGTATAAGACGACCCGGCGTATAAGACGATCCCCCCCCACTTGGAGGCATGTTTTTCAGGGCAAAAAAGTCATCTTATACGCCAGCAAATACGGTATCTATCTCTATCTGATGTACTGTCTTTTTCTCTTTCTAGCTGTATTATGTGTGTATTTTGGTACCAGGAAAATTATCTGTGAATTAAAGCCTTTAAAATATCTGGAATTTTCCTTTATATTTTCTTTCTTCATCTATAATTTCTGATTAGTTCAGTTAGCTCCCAAACAATCTATATAATAAACCACATGTATCTTCTTTTGAAATCAGTAGTCCCATTCTGACAGAGAATTAGGCACATCTTGTCCATTGCTATTTACAGAAAGGGAAGAAGCCAATGGAGGATTTAATTAATTTCTTAATTTCTTCTTCCTGATTTAAGGTGCAAAGAGGAATTTCCATTGTAAAAGAATAGAGGAAAGCCCTAACTAAGATTATTGGAAAAGTCAAAAGAATCCCTGCTTGAAGAATCTCTCCATCACATGCATATCCAGTGTAGACTTTATCATGTGTTTTCTTGAAATTCTATGTGCAGCTTTTTTAATGCTGCAAGCTTTCTAAATCTAAGAATAAGCACAATCATTGTAACAATGTTGTTATAATGGTATGAATTATACTTTTAAAAGCTTCATTAATTTTTCTATATTAAAATAATAAGGTATTTCAGAACATGAATTTTAATATTGGGTACAAAATTACTAATAAATTCATGGATATGTAATCACATGGCTAAGCCTCCAGAGATTGTTTGTCAAGATAGATCTGTATCAGAATGGATATGTTACTACTGGGCTATTGAGGGAGCTTTAGGTTACAATCTATATTGTCTATGTGACAAACTATATGACAAATGTATGTGACAAACTATATGACAAACAATGTGACAAATGTAGACAGTGCAGTGCATGGATGTCAAACTTGACCATAACATTTGTTGTCACGTGATGTATCATGATGTTTTTTGCCTTTGTGTGGCCTGCATATGATGCATCTGGCCTGCAGGCCACCAGTTTGACACCCCAGCTCAAGTTGAAGAGTTTATTTATATCTCAGGGTTGAACTGTAGATGCCTTGGTAGTCTCTGAGTTTGCCAGTTTTGTTTCTTGCAGACATTTCATTATCCAACCCAAGGAACATGCTGAATATATTACCTAGTTGGGTAATGAAAGATCTGCAAGAAAATAATCAAAGGTCAGAGAGCACTAAGGACTCCAAAATGGAAACTTTTATATATAATGATTTTTCACTGTCATATAATAGAAATTGAATGCATTTAATCTTTCTCTATCTCCATTATGATTTGGCTTATCTGACTGGATGACAATAAGGTTGAGAAGCATACAGGAAGTCCACTATTAAGCAAAATAATGAATAATTTCCATGAGACAATAGTAAACAATATATATATTTGTTGTGAGAATATGGTTGTATGAGTTAGCTATAAATCTTCCTGGGATGGGAGAAAAAGCATATATAAATCCAGAAATTTTAAACAAATTATGGCAAATGTGGAAATTAGAGAAATTTATAGGAAGCAGAATAGAAAGTATGTTTTTTGGGCTATTTCTTATCTTTCACATATGTTTCTTATATCTTTGACAGGAAGAAAATGAATAAATTTGAAATTTCAGGAGATGCTTTTCTGAACACCAATGCAGAATTTAGCTTTTAAGTTTCGCTGTATAATTCAATGAATTTTGAAGGGAAGAGAAATTTATCTTTGGAATGCCTATCATTCTGTTTATGAGAAAATCTTCAACTGGCGACAGTGTGCCAGCTGGCAACCACTGTTGTTTAATGCCAAGTATTTGCTTTTCCTTTCTTTTTTCCCTTTTTTCCCAAGTGACAAACTGTATTAGGACAAAAAGAACAGCAAGGACAATTTTAAGCTTTTAAGAAAGTTTTGCATCTTGGTAACTAGTCAAAAGAAACTACGTGACTGAGCACTGAGTATGGAAAGCTGTACTTTCTCAAAAGGGCAACAATTTTTGAGAACATTTTGAGCTTTTGCCTGCCATCTAACTTTCAAACACACACAAATATAGACACATGAATTTACTTTTTCATTTTAGATCTATGTCATCTTTCATTGTGAATGTCTTTAAACACTTTTTTAAAGACAGTATAAAACAAAAATAACATCCAGTAATTGAAAACTTCAGAACACATTCATTATTAAGTTAAATCTCTGGAGTAAACAGTTGTGGTCCCTTAAACTAAGGAAAATGAATATTAAGAGGATTACTGTGGGGAAAGCATTAGTTAAATGACTGTAAAGACAACAGCTCCAAAGGGACAGTTTTCACAAATAACAGAAAAAAATATTTTGTCCAGAGAGCATTTTTAAAAAGCTGCTTGTTCATGTGTGTACCTTTTTTTTAAAGAACAGAATGTTACAAATTTTAGACTGCTTAAGTAACATCTAGAAGTTGAAGAAAGAAAAAAGAGGAATTACAAAGACCTATTAGATACACAAGGAAGATTAAAAATGAGACAAGAACTACAGCAACAAAATATAAAGATAGATTGGTGGCCATACATGCAAATTCAGGCGAGATACTAAAAGGACAAAGAACAATTTGGTTTCTGTATGGAAAAGCATAAATTAGATAAAATTCTACAAGAAATGGAAAAGAAAATGATTTCAAGAATATATTACTTTCTACTAGATTTTAAAATGGAAGAGGAGATGGTCAAAGAGATGATGGTGGTATGGGTGAAAAATGTTGGCCACAGTAAAGACCTGGAAAATTGGGAAAAAATGTGGGGATCAAATTACAGACTAATTACATCCACAGCATACAAGGAAAATCAGTACAAAATGTTCTACAGATGGCACCTTCCCCCCGCGAGATTGGCAAAAATGTTTAACTCAGACCCAAATTGTTGGAAATGTAGAAAAGAAAAAGGCACTTATTTTCATACCTGGTGGACATGCCAGGAAGTGAATATTGGAATACAATTAGACAATGGATAGAAGAAATCATGAAAAATTGAAAATTGAAAAATTGAATTTAATCCAGAAACTTTTTTATTAGGTATAATAACACAAAAATGCAATAAAACAGATAGATATATCATGTTGCATGTATTAACAGCTGCAAAGATCTCGTATGCACAACTCTGGAAGGAAAAAAGGGTTCCACCGGAAGGCATGGTTATAAAAAATTAATAGATTGTATAGAGATGGACAGGCTAACGATGAAAATAGAGAAGATTCAATTTATTACAGGGCCTGGGATGCCCAGTATGAGTGGTTTAGAAATAAAAAGAAAATAGAATGGCAATTAGGAAAAGAATGAGGGAATATGTAAATATACCATGGAGAAGATTGATCTGTAAGGATAAAAGATATTGATTTATAGTAAGAGTAAGATATAATGGTAAAGGAATAAGTAAATACATATACTGAAAAATGTGAGGAGATGCAAAAGATGTCTTGATGTTGATAACAATGTATAAAGTATTATTTTATGTTTTTAAAATTTGAAAATTTAATAAAATTTATTTTTTAAAAAATAGAAGTTGAAGAAAGATATATAGGAGAGAAACCTTAAAATAAGCTAACAGTTCTCTTTCTAATTTTCTTAGACTTTGTTTCTGTTAACTAGGTACAGTGTTCTCCTAAGCATTAACAAATAAATAAGCTACGGCACAGATTTAAAACTTGCCTCATCAGTACTGCTGGAAAAAGAAAGCCTAATTGGGCCAAGTAAGGCCTAATTAGGCCTCCCCAGATTTGGAATTTGTAATAGAACAGAGTTGAAAGGGACCCTGGAAGTGTTCTGGTCTGGCCCTTGCTGAAGAAAGAAACCCTAAACAATTTCAGACAGGTTGTTGTCCAATCTCATTTTTAAAATCTCCATTGTTGGATCACTCACAACTTCTGGAGGCAAGGCATTCCAGCAGGAAATTTCTCCTTAGTTCTAAGTTGGTTCTCTCCTTGATTAATTTCCATCCATTGCTTCTTGTCCTGCCTTCAGGTATTTTGGAGAATTGGAGACCCTGGCTTCTTTGTGGCATTCTTTATTAAAACAATTATATCTAGAAATCGTAATTAACTCACTATTGTTTCTACTCTACTTTGTAGGCATGGAACACAACAGATTCTTTCTACTTGAGAAGTAAATGGAGTTACACTTTGCTCATAAACCATGGTTAAATAAACCATATACTGTGAACTGCAAATTGAGTAATGGAAAGAAAATGAAAATAACCTAATTAATCTTGAGTTATTGTGTGTGCATCTGACCTCTACACTGCAAAATTATCTGCATTTATTTTCTGTCTCTGTTTGGAAAAGACGACTATAACCAGGTCCATTTTCATTTTTTTTTAAAAAAAAAACAAATTTTATTGATTTTACAGAACACAAACAAAACTAAAAGATCTTTTCTGAAGGTTGTCTGATCCCGGGTTGAAACTCTTCGCACAGACACAAATTCAAACATCATATTCACTTTATATATCCTTCCATATCTTATTATCATTTTCTTTTTTATATTATATATATAAACCATTTTTATCAATTTTATATAAACAATGCACAAGGCATAACAGCTTATAAGTTCTTTTCTAAGAAAAAATAATAAAAGAAGAAAACCAATAGAACATAACAATCCCAAATTATAGTATCAATACTTTGTCTATTTAACTTCATATCTTATCCCAACTTCTCCTTTTCATCCAAATTATTTCTTATTAATTAAAAAAATTTTTTTTGCCTTTTTTCAATATACAACATCCCCCCCCCAAAAAAGCATAACAAAACCTTTATATATCCTTTCATATCTTATTACCATTTTCAATAATATTCTTTGTCTGTTCTATTTCCAACTATCCATTCATCTTTTTTCTTTTATTATACTTCTATACACCAATTGGAGTAACGTCTACAACTCATTACCCTAACTTAAAAGTACTTCATATAACAATTTTTCTTGGGATTCTGTTTAAAAGATTCTAAAATTACACAATGAATTTTATACTCTAAATACACATATAAAAAACACAATCTTATGTACCCTCCAGAATCCCTCTTTTATCCTAAATTAAATTCACCCATTGTCTCTGAATAAACTTTTTTTCTTTAGATCTTGCTTCCCCCCATTGAGGCTTCTCCTCCCCCCCTTTCTCTCTTGCTTATTCTTCTCCTTGCCCTTTTTACCCCTTTGTCTTTCCTCCTCCCTTTTCTTACTCCTTTTCCTTTGCTTTCTAACCTTGCCTCCACCTTTCCGCTCATTTTTCTCTTCTTTGGTTGTTTTTATAATTCTTAAAATCCCCTTTTTCTTATCCTTTTTCTCCTCCTCCCCGGAAAGAACCCATTGTTCATCAGAGATGGCTTCTTCTTCCTCTTCTTCTTTGTCCCAGTCCTTCTGCTGCGGAGTCAACTTTTCATAAGTACATAACGCCATTTCTAAGAATTGAAACAAAGTGCCCAAAGTATCTTCCTTTTTATATTTTTGATATTCAGTCTTTAGTTCATCCACAAGCGATGCCATTATGAAAAGAGAAACTTTTCCCAAAACAACCACAAGTATTTTTAATCAAAAATAATTCAAAAAAAGTTCCAAAAATTAATACTTTTCTTCCTTCTTCTCTTTCTCTTTCTGGGGTTAATGTTTAATCAAAGAGGTCCAATTACCATATACCTTTCTTTGGGATTCTAGGCAATCTCCTCCTTTTTCAGCTTCTGCTCCAATTTTTTTTCCTCTCCCTTCCCACTTGCAATATCAATTTTAAATAATCAGAAATCCATACCTCCAACAAGGGTTTTCCAATTTCTTAAGTTTTTCAATGTCCAAAAATCCTTTTGTCCCTTAGCTTCAACTCTCAAAACAATTCACTTTCAATGTCCAATATGTCCAAACATTTCTGCTGTTTCCATGGGGTGGGAGAGTAAAGAAAAAAAAAAAGTTCCCTTTAACAGCTTCTCCGCCGCTTTCGATCTTCTTAGGGATACAATGTATCCTCCAGCAATTCAAACAGCTCAGTTCCAACCAATTTTAAAGATGTTACTTGACCCGGCTCAGACAGCACTTTCACTCTTCTTACTTCCTCCAGCTCAATCTTACCCGGTTGCTGGCTTCTTCGTGGCGGCCATTGCTGACCGCCGCTCCACCGCCTTGGGAAAAAGGGGTTTTTCCGGAGAAGGAGGGGGTCTGCAACACCCCCAACCCCCTGTCCGACTCCCCTCTCTCTTCAGCTGTCCCTACAGGGCAGCCATATCCCCCTGACCCATCTGGATCGGGGGTACCTCGGCGGCTAGCACAGCAGGAATCACGAGCTGTCGCGAATTCCTGCTGCCCCGAAGCCACGCGAAACCGGAAAACCTAGGTCCATTTTCATTTTTAACCCCCCCACTTCCCCCCAAAAAGACTCAACTAATTCTCCCCCATGCATTCACTAAAATATGGAAGAGAATTGTGTGAGTGAAAGACTACAACCCTTTCTTTCAGATATGCTTTTATTTTTTTCCTTAGTGAGAGTTCCATAGTTGTTCGTAATATGTAAGTCTACCAAAAATGGATTGCAAAATCTGAGCTTCAGACCACTAAATAGTAGCCAAAAGCAGTAGATTTTTCTCTCCTTTGTTTGCCATTTAGTTGCCTTTGGATATTTGCATCTTGGATCTGGCAGAATATCACATCTGTTATTTGCTTCAATTCCTTTATAATAAAATCAGTCGTGATAACATGATTGGGAGGAAGGGAGGGATTAGAATTGAGCAGATGCCAATGATCTGAGCTGCTGCCCAATTGCTTAACCTATAAGGATGTTTTAACAGAATAACAGAGTCCAACCCAGTCGTAGTATTCAGCCAGTTCTCACCAATTCAGGCGAACCAGTAGTAAGGATTTGGCATGGGTCACTGAACCAGTAGTAACTTCTGCCTGGCCATGCCCCCAACCCAGTCACCCAGTCGCCGCTCACTCACTTGACCTACCCACCCAATGCCCGATGCTTGCTTGCCACATCCACCCGATACTTGCCCACCCAGTCACTCCTTAAGGGTTTGTTTTTTTTTTATCTCCCAACAATCAGCTGTTCCTACAAAGAGTTGTGCTGGAATTCCCCTAGCTTCTTACTGCTCCACCCAGTAGGCTTCCCTGATGCCCAGGAAGGCAAAAAATGGAGGGAGGGGGCACAGCCCCCTCTATTTTTTGCCTTTCTGGGCCCCAGAGGAGCCTTCTGGGAGCAAAAGTGCCCCCCCAGAGGTTCCTCTGAGGCCAGGAAGGCCCCAAAATGGAGCATGGTGGGGTACTGCTGTCAGCCTCACTTGGAGTGATCAGATCTCTGTCTGACAAGCAATGTTACTCATGCAAACCAGGAGCAGCAAACTTGTTTATTGCAGCACGTTCCATCCAGATAGGCAAAAAATAGTCATTCCAGTTAAAGCCAGCACTGAGAGTAGCTGCCCCTCAGTGCTATTTATCTCTTTATCCCACCCTCCTAACTAAGCTAACATCCACTCAGGCAATTAAATCTTGGCTCTTCCTCCCCATAACAGGTACTTAATGCTTTTCTATTCCCCTACGCTTCCCCCGCGTGCTCACCCGAGGCCCTACCTCTCCTTCTCCCCCCCCCTCTCAAGTTCGGCTTGGTTGCTTTGTTCATTCAGCTGGCAAGCCACACCAGCAGTCCCCCCCCCACCAGTCTGGGTTAAACAGGAACAGAGTGTTCATTAGACTGGGAAACTGTGCCAACAGCTGAGAGGAAAATGTTGGCTAGGAAGCCGTGCCAGCAGCTGAGAAGAACGTGTCCTCCAGCACCCCTGACCAAATGTGCAAGCCATGCACCGCTATTGCTCTAAGGTTCCCACTTCAAACAGTTACATGTCAGGCTTCCTGGATCACCATTGCAGGAGTGTTGAAGTCCAACAGGTGGCCCCCCTTTACCATGACTATGCCTGAAACATAGATAACAGGATCAGTCACAAGGCCTTATTATGCTTCTTCCCTCCCACCCACTTTTGTGGGATGTATCCAGTGAAAGAACCATCTCAATTGAGGAGCGGACACATCTGTATGTGGTACCCATGCAGCATCTGTTATAGGATACCCCTTCCAATGAACTAAATATTGTAATAACCCATGTCTTCATCTGGAATCGAGTATCTCATTTATTTCATTATGGTCATCCCGAATCAGTCCTGGGGTTGTTAATCTAGGTTCCAACCACATCATATCAGCACGTTTCAATAAATTACTATGAAATATAGGGTGGACTTACTTAAAATGAGAGGGTAGTTTAAGGCAAATGGTCACAGGATTTATTACTATAACCACTTGAAAAAGACCAATGTATTTTGGGCCCAGTTTTTTACTAGCCAACCCTAAATTTATGAACTTAGTTGACACCCATTCTCCAGCTTTAAATGGGATGGGCTTGGACTTCTTTTTCTCTGCTTGCTTTTTATATGCTTCTTGTGCTTTTGTTAATGCTGTTTGTACTGCTTTCCACTTATTTTGTATATTATTTGTCCACGTGCTAACAGTAGTTGATTCATCGGTTTCATGAAGCCATTCAGGTATGGGGACGAAGTCTGTCCCATTTACTATGTGGAATGGTGAGTACCCAGTACTACTGTGCATCGTGTTGTTATATGCTACTTCTGCATAAGGTAACAGGTCTACCCAATTGCTCTGTTGGTATGTGGTATAACATCTTAAATACTGCTCAATGGCTGCATTAGATCTTTCCACCACACCATCTGTACATGGGTGGTAAGCCATACTTAATCCTTGAGCAGATCCAATTAAATGTACAAACTCTCATCAGAATTTTGCAGTGAACTGCACTCCCCTATTTGATATAATTCGATCAGGAACCCCATGTATTCAATAAATATGCTTTATAAATAAATCTGCTAACTTTCTGGCTGATGGTAATCCATTACAGGGAATAAAATTAGCCTGTTTGGAAAACAAGTCAATTACTGTCCATATGACATTATATCCGTGGTTATCTGTTAATTCAACTATAAAATCCATTCCAATGTCCTGCCATGGTTTTGTTGGCTCTGATACCTTTTAGTAATCCTGTCGGTTTCCTGATTTTCATTTTATTTACAGCATATACAGGTCATGATTTTACATATGCCTCAATATCAGTCCTCATGGATGGCCACCAAAATTGCCATTTTGCTAAGTGTAATGTTTTTAAGAGTCCATAGTAACCTGCTTGCTTAACATCATGGCATCTTATTAACACAGTTTCACGTAGGTTATTGGGCACATATATTTTGTTCCCTCTCCAAGCAATGCCATCTCGTGTATCAACCTGGGTCTGATTATTTAATAGCCATTGATTTTTTGTCTATATGGCAGGTAAATCTGTTGCCATAATTTTGGCTTTTAATGAGTCTACATAATCGGAAGGTGGTATAAGTGGTTGTACTATATTATCTCACTGGCTCCTAAATTGAGGTAATTGTGTTAGGGCATCTGCCATAAAGTTTGTCCCTGAGGGTACATATTTCAGCACAAAATTAAAACATCTGAAATATAATGCCAACCGAAGTTGTTTTGAGGATAACCTGTGCGGATTCTGAAGGACTTCCAGATTCTTATGGTCCATTCATACTTCAAAAGGATGTGAACCTCCTTCCAAGAGATGTCTCCAGATAAGTAGTGACAAGAGAACGACAAATGCTTCCTTCTCCCAAACTGCCCAATCATGTTCAGTTGGACTTAATTTCCTAGATGTATAGGCACACAGCTGTAACACCCCTTCTGAGTTCCTTTGTAATAAAATGGTTCCTATCACTACATTGCTAGAATCTGCCTGGATGATGAAAGGTTGGTTTGTATCTGGGTGTTTTAGAACCGGTTCCTGTGCGAATAATTTCTTCAAGGCATCAAAAGCTGTCTGACACTGTACTGTCCATGGTAATACACTATTTGCCCTGGGTTTTTCGTTTCCTACAGATTTGGTTTGCAGTAGATTGGTTAATGGAAGTGCAATATCAGGAAAGCGTGGTATGAACTGCCTGTAAAAGTTCGTGAATCCCCCAAAACTTTGTAGCTGTTTTCTTGTTGTTGGGGCTTGACATTCCAATACAATTTGCACTTTGTTGGGGTCCATTTCTATTCCTTTTTCTGATATGCGATATCCCAGATAGTCCAGTTGTTTAGTATGGAATTTATTTATTTATTTATTTTGTCAAGCCATTATAAGACAACAGGTATAAGTATAAACATAGTTATGGATACATGAAATGGATACATATAAGAAAAAGAAAAGAAATAAAAATAAAAAAGAAACAATACAACAGGGATAGGTAGGCACATTGGTGCGCTTATGCACACCCCTACAGACCTCTTAGGAAAGGGGTGAGGTCAATAGTAGACAGTCTAAGGTTAAAGTTTTTGGGGTTTGGGGAAGAAACCACAGAGTCAGGTAGAGTATTCCAGACATTGACCACTCTGTTGCTGAAGTCATATTTCCTGCAATCAAGTTTGATGCGGTTTACCTTGAGTTTGTATCTATTGTGTTCTCTTGTATTGTTATGGTTGAAGCTGAAGTATTCATTGACAGGAAGGACATTGCAATGTATGATTTTATATGCTATACTTAGATCGGACCAAAGGCAGCATAGTTCTAGGTTTTCTAGGCCTAGAATTTCAAGTCTGGTGGAATAAGGTATTCTGCAATAAGTAGAGGAGTGGAAAACTCTTCTTGTGAAATATTTCTGGACTTTCTCAACTGTATTAATATCAGATATGTAATGTGGGTTCCAGACTGATGAGCTGTATTTGAGTATTGGTCTAGCAAATGTTTTGTATGCTCTCGTTAGTAGTGTGATATTACCAGAGAAAAAGCTATATAGGATTAGGTTAACAACTTTTAATGCCTTTTTGGCTATGTAGTTACAGTGGGCTCTAACACTTAGGTCATTAGAGATGAGGACTCCAGGGTCCTTGACAGAGTTTGGATAATTAACAAGGTCTTGACTATTTAGCTTGTATTTTATTTTCTGATTTTTTTTGCCAATATGTAAGACAGAGCATTTATTTGTTGAGATTTGAAGTTGCCATTTGTTTGATCAGTCTGATACATAGTCAAGGTCTTTTTGAAGGGTAGCAGTATTGTCTGTGGTGTTGAATAGCTTTGCATCATCAGCAAAGAGAATGCAGTTGCTCTTAATATGATCACAGAGATCATTTATGTAGAGTATGAAGAGAGTTGGTCCTAGAACACTGCCTTGAGGGACACCACTGTTGACAGGTACATAATTTGATAGGACGCTCCCAATTTTGACCATTTGTTGTCTGTTTGACAGGAATGCTTCTATCCAGTTATGCAGTTGTCCAGAGATACCGTAAGATTTTAGTTTTAGGAGTAGTTTGTGGTGTACCACTGAATCAAAGGCTTTACAGAAGTCTATGTAGATTGCGTCTATTGCTTTGCCCTGATCGAGTTGTGTAGTCCATATGTTTCTGCAGTGTAAGAGTTGCAGATTACAGGATAGTTTTTTTCTGGAACCAAATTGTTTATTAAAGAGTAGGTTGTTTGCCTCTAAGTGGAAGATGATTGATTGGTTAATAATTGATTCCATGACTTTACAAGTGATGCAGCATAAAGAGATTGGTTTGTAATTTTCAACTAGGCTGGGGTCTCTCTTTTTGAAGATGGGGATGCCTGTGGCTTGAGACCATAGGCTTGGCAAAGAGCTGGTCCTGAAAGATTTTTCAAAGATTATGCTTAGAGGTTTGGCTATGGAAGTGGATAGCTTTTTTAAGAAGTAGGCACATATTCCGTCCAGTCCAATAGATAGAGATGGTTTTAGATTGCATAGTGCTTTTTCAACATCGTCTTCTGTAAAATCAATTTGTATTGGGTCATTGTAGTTGTCTGTGGTTCATCTAGGAAATACTGGGCATGATCCATTGCTGTTTACAAATACTGATCCAAAGAATGTTTTAGTTCCATTCTATTTTCTCATCCAAATCATTTGTTTTTCCCTTTCTCTTTATAGAATGATTCAGCCTGTTTTTAAAGTTGATTTTCTTTTGTTGGCTTCTTCCTCTTCACTAAATTTGCTCTTTATTATTCTATTTTTGAGTGTTATCCTACTGATAGATACACAGAGATCTGATGTCCTTTACATTCTCAACTGTTCTGTTGCTTTGGAAAACATAAATATATTACATAATCTAGTGATATAATAAGGATTTCTCCAAGTAACAGAAAGAAGTTTCATTCCCCTGAATTGTTTCTAGAAGGAATCACTTCCCCAATTAAAAGTAGTAGTTTTTCTCCAAACTTTTTGTTGTTTCCTATCCATGCTAACCAAATAATTCAGAAGTAGGCAGATGTAAACTTGCAAATGGTGGGACATCATTATATTATTTTTCCACCTCTTCTTTTGAAGCCTCAAGTATTAATCATAACTAAAGGCAGAAAAAGACAGGTTTTGATAGATACATGTATAGATCCAACAAGACTCATAGTATGCTTCTAGTCATCAATGATGGTTAAATAGAAAAATTACAGAATTTAGAGAACACTCAGGGCTTTTTTTTTTTTTTTTTTAGCATAGTGACATGTTGAACTGCCATGCTCAGTAGGATTCACCAGCCAGGCAACACTAGAAAAGTAGAATTCTTCCAGTTATAAAATACATATAACAGTGTTGGAGTGAATCCATGAATATTATGACAATACATGGGGACTTTCAAAGGAAGGAGACTGCTAACATTTCTTGAAAAGATATAAAGAAAATTATTTAATCTTTTGCCTTCACAAAAAGAGTAAAGGCTTGAAAAGAATTGATTTCTTGGGATTTTTAAGGGTCTGCTTTTGACAGCTTTATTTTTGTCTTAAGGCTCATTTTGCAGTATTTTTCTGGTTGCCATGGTTCTTTTTAATACAGGGCTGCCAACCTTGAGTGATACTTCGGAGTGAGACACTGCGAGGGAGCGGAGTGACCGAGGGGGGGATGGTGTGGAAGGGGGGTGTCCCCCCTTCCACGGTAGGGAGCTTTGACAATTTTACATTTTAAATGGTGCAATCTGATGCATACTTTAGTCATGATTTGGACATATACATACATACATACATGCAAGCAGCACCAATGTACTTGAACCGGATTTGTAAGATATTAATAATGCAGTTCACTGACCATCTTGGCCGGAAAGGGTCCACATTCTTGGGCCTCTGCCCATCTGCTCCGTCCCTTTGGGCTGCTCCGGCTCTCCTCCTCCTCCAGGGTCCCTGGCTGAGAGGGGCGTCCCAAGTGCCTGGGATCCGGCCCCTCCAGGCTGCCTCTTCAGGGCCACAGAAGCCTCCCTCACATGGCCCCGGGGGTGGAGGGGGCCTTGCCAGGGTTCCCGGCCTTGGAGCTGGGCAGAAACGGCCCTTCCCAGCCCTCTCCCACCCTCTGGGCCTCCCACCTGCAGAAGGGAGGGGGATCCAGGCTGAGTCTTGGACCCACCAGCCTCACAGTCCAGCTGAAGGGTCGGAAAGAGCCAGGCAGGCAGATGGACACACACACACACAGAGAGAGAGAATGGGGGGGGAGGCTGGTGTCCTTCACTCCCCAAATGCCCCCCTCCCAGTCTGTGCATGGGACCCCCAGCAATGCTGCCATCAGCTGCTCCCCTGCAGGGAAGTCCTGGATTGTCTGGGGGAGGAGAGGAGAGGACAGTGGCCACTCCCCCCCTTTGCTTGGCATTTGTGGGGAGACCCCTCAAGGCGAGATTCCTTCGCAGGGGCTCCCAAAGAGCATCCAAACGTTCCTGGCATCAAGTGGGGAAAGAAGCCTAAAAAGAGAGAAACTCCTGCACCGGCTGCGATTGGGGCTTGGAGGGGACAGGAACCCCCCCTCCTTGCGAGCCCCCCCCGCCCCGCTCCAGCCTGCCCTCAGGCGGGACCCCCTTCCTGGAGAGGCTCCTCCCTGCCAGACCCTCTTGCAGCCTCTTGGACCCAGGGGAGGCTGGGGGGGCGCATATCTAGGTGCAAAGGGCGGGGGGAGGGACACAATGTACCCGGGAAGGAGCCCTCCCCCCCTCTTCCCCCTCCCTCTCCAGGGACTTCCCATCAGGCTGGGGAGCGAGAGAAGCCGAGGCGCGCAAGAGGCCAGCCACGGCAGCTCCCCTTGCGAGAGGGAGGCCGGAGAGGGACGCGCCTTTGCGCCCCAATCCCAGCGGCCTTGAGACCAGACGGGTGCGGGGAGGGGATGATGGGAGCTCAGCTCTCGAGAAAGGCCCAGGGATGCCCTGTAGTCGTACTTCATGGGGGATAGAGAGTTCGTCTCTCTCATCTCCGCCTGCCAGAGCAGAGTGCAGCGCAAGGGTTAAGCCCAGAGAGTTGTGACATCCTAGAGCGGAAAGGAGCAACCGCTTCCTGCAGCGTGGAATTCTCTCCTCACCCCAGTACAGAAATCAATGCGGGCAACGTCCTCTCGCACATGCTCTGTTCGCCCTCTGAAGCCGCCCAGGATCGGAGGCTTCACTTCTCGAAACTTTGGGCTTGGGCATATCGATATTCGGAATATCAGAGAATGTAGAGATATATTTATTTTTGTACATTCCATTTTGGGGGTTTAGCGTGAGATTTCGTTTATCAGAGTGAGACAGTCAAAATTGGTTGAATTGCATGAGTCTCACGCTGATTGCATGAGAGTTGGCAGCCATGTTAATAATTCTCCCCCCCCCCCCCCACACACACACTTCTTGAAATGTTAGAATTCAGAATGTCTCATGTCAGTGTGGTTTCTTAAGTAACAGCTCCTAGCCCTGGGAGTTGCAAATGAAAGTTGTAATCTGACAGTAGTTGTTTATCACAGCTCTTCGGTATAATAGGATAATGTTACTGGTAGTCTATAAATAGGAGACCTTTCATGCCAGCACGCATCACCTGCAGAGTTTTCTCTTCAGTCCAACTTAATATCTTGCCATCTGCTTATTGGAGGGAAGATGTAATAATTTCCTATTGCAGAATGATTTGATCCCTGTGCTCTAGAGGAACATGGGACCCTAACTCATGTACTCCTTACTGTCCTTTTTAAAGTAACTTACATTACATCCCCTACTTCATCCCTCAATAGAAGAAGTCTCTTTTGTCTTAAACACATTCTTATTTTTTTTATTTGCTATCATACCAGAACTACAATATCACTGAGAGAGTTACAAAATCTCTAACAACTGACATTGGCCCAGTGGTGGGATTCAAATTTTTTTTTGCTCCTGGTTCTGTGGGTGTGGCTTGGTGGGTATGGCAGGGGAAGGTTACTGCAAAATCCCCATTCCCTCCCCACCCCACTAATCTGCTTTCCAGCTCCATTTGTTGCAGAGCAACAAAAGAAGACCTAGACGATCAGCTGGGACTCGGGAGGGAGAGAATAGATAGAGGTGGGGTCAGTCAGAGATGGTATTTGCCAGTTCTCTGAACTACTCGAAATTTCTGCTACCATTTCTCCAGAACTGACCAGAACCTGCTGAATACCACCTCTGCGTTGGCCTATACGGGAAGCTGTTTTGTTAATGTTCTGATTTTATTAATATACACTTTTCTTTTGTTCTATGTTTTTTATATTGCATCTAGGTTTTATCTCTTGTTGTAACTTACTTATAACTAATCAATATATGCTGGCCACATAGTAAGAAGAATTGGTGGCAGGTGGACTAAGGCAGTCATAGAATGGATCCTACTTGATAAAAAGTGTTAAGCCTGGTTTCCCCAACCAGGGTTAGGGAGACAAGCTAAACAGAATGTGCAGCATTAGTCAGATAGGCACACAGATAAATGAGTGAGCTAAGCTTGTATGTTTATTAACATACAGTAAAAATAACAGATACGCTTGTGCTATCAAAAATATAGTTTATTCCATTATGAGTTCATAGCATAGTCAAAATAACAGTCCAATAGTCATGTATCATTTAGTCAGTCCATTCAGGGATATTCAGTTAGCAAAGTCCGTGTAGAATATCCTATGTCAGTTCACTTACAAGTCAGTCCTTTGTTTTCTCTCCCGTTCGAGCAATGCAGTCTTGAGTTCTTGCAGTAATCAGGGATCATCAAAGCCAGAGTGAGAGCAAGCTGCAGCCTTGCTTCTTTTAAAGTGCTTTCACAACCACTCCCTTAATTACTATCCCACAGTTAAAGTTGCAGACACTTTAACATACAAACTATGATTACATATTATTATTTACCTAAACCAGTTAGGGCAAACAATGTTATCCCTAACATTAAGTGTCCATAAAAGAGACATAAAACAAGATGGAGCAGTGGCATCAGCAGGTATTGGGGGTCAACTGGCAAAGGAAAGCTCAAGACCATATTGGTTGGAGATATACAGAAGAAGCCTTCACCCTCCAGTGAACAGACAATGAATGAATGAATGAATATGATGTTATTTAAATCATTTACATACACATAAACACCTGTCTCTATGGATTCACTCAATAGTCTAAAATCCAATATAGGGTTTTACTCTTAAGGTATTATAAGTCATCTTATTTTTATCACTTAGATTATACTTTTAAATCTTGCTATCCATATCTACTGTACTGTAATAAATATAATATGCATTCTTCTTGATATTTTACAAATGTTTCCAACTTCAAGATGTTTACAACATTTATTCTTTCTTTCTTATGTCATGGTTTTCTAAGCTTTGTTCCTTTGATATTTTTAAATACTTTTTGTGGAGTAGACTAATTAATTCACTTGTCAATGATTATAATAAAGATTATCTAGCTAGCTAGCTATGAAATGTGCTTCATTATATATTGACAAAAATAAGGAGGAAAGGAGAAAAACGTGGAAAGAAGACTTTTTTTTTTTCATTTCAACTTGGAACAGTGTAAGATTTTCTTTACAGCCCTGATATAAAGATTCAATTCAAAATCCATATCTGACCAATACTTTATCAGGACAATCAAACATACTACAAAAGTATATGCAGGCAGCCATCTTTGAGTTTTTAAGCTAAATCAAGTGTGACAGGCATGTTGAAGGAGAATTGCAATGCAAATCTTTGTACTGGTAACTTTTTTTTTTACTATAGTTTCATTCATAGGCTCCACTTTCAGAATGCCCCAAATATTCCTATTAATGAATATAACCAAGAACATATATGCAAGTTTAGACAAAAGTGTACCAACTAAGTTTTCCATTCAGATCAGAATGGAAATCTTAATCAGAACATATATGAATGGAAATTTTGTGCACATTTTTAACAATACTATAATATTACCCTAAAGGTCTATAAGTTCATAAAAATTATTGGGAAAAGTTGTAGAATGGCAAATAACAAATTTGAAAATATTAAAGGAGGTAGCTAAAAAGAGATATCAGTGAAAGAGTTGCAAGAACTGTTATGTGTGATGCAGTGATGTGTGATGCAGTGATGCAAAATATTATTAACCACAAAAATACTGAAGGATGCTTTCTGAACAATGGAATCAGAAGTTAATACTGACAATGTCCATAGTGCTGTTTGTTTCTATGAATAGACTGTATCAAAAATGTATTCTGAAATAATTGTCAGATGAGGCTATATATTGCAGTTATCTAAAAAGTTTATTTTCTGTGAGGGTTGCTAACTTGAAACAACTTGAAGGTGTAGTGATTTTTACGTTATTACTATTGTTGATAGCTGTACTTCTGACCTTATATAGTTATTCAATTATCTTGGGCTGTCTACTGTATTGTTGGTATCATTCTTGCAGAGTCACAGGAGTTAGTTTTTCTGGAAGTTTCATAAAGGAAGCAATTCTAGCATCTTTTGTTGATCACTTAAAAAAACTTTACAGTGGCAGTAAAGTGAGATGGGGGAGAGCCTTTACACTGCCTCATCTTATCTCTTAAGGGAGAGAAAGAGCAGTAAAAATAAAACTAATAGGGAAAGATGAACTGAATGTTAAATTGGTCACAAACACAAAGAAGAAGAAAAGAACACAACAGAACGACAAACTTCATTGGGAGATTAATATTTTTGATGATGCCATAGATGATTGAAAATTGTATAGAGAGAGACTTGAACAGTTTTTTTTAGGCAAATGACATGGCTGCTAAAAAAAAAAAAATTGCCTGCTTTATTGTGTGTTTTAGGAGGCAACACATGCAATTTCTTAACAGACTTAACTACCCAATAAAGACATTCTTTGCAGAAGTAGTCAAAATAATGTAGTAATGTTTGTTATTGATTGCAGTTTCTCAAGTTTCTTAAGTGCAAGCAAAACAGACAGCCCATTGGGATGGTACATGCAGCTGAACTCAAAAAGCTGTGTGGCATTAACTAAATGATGCTTAGAGAGATTGGCCAGACTGTAAGATTCTGAAAGAAAACATTTTTAAACTATTGAAGAGGGGCAGAATTCTCTTCTAAGAAGGCAGTTGAAATTGCTATTGCTACACAAATGTCTGCTGGATGTACTGTAGAATTACAGTCAGGAGCAAAGCAAATGTGAATAAACTTGCAACCTCAGGCAGAGTGACAGGTTAAAATGAACTGTGCTACTGTTGTAGCAGAGCTTCTCACACTATCTCTGTACAGAATCAAAAGACAAATCTGCAGAAAATGCAATAAGATGGGACCTATCTGCAAGAGTTTAGAAAAAATAAGAGACCAAAATTGATAGTTGACAGTGCCCGCATCTGTGTTTAGGATGCTGTGTTAGTTTTTATTTTATTTTAGATATCTTGAACTGGATGACTTATTTGTAAATATTTTGTTTCTTTTACTTCCACAAATTGCATTTTACAGCATTCTAAGCATACCAAATTTTAAAACAATTTTGAACAATATTCACAATAAAGATGATTCTTATTTTCCAGGCTTTCAATCTTTGCAAGCAAAGTTTAGCACTATATGAGTTGTCATCATTGATGTAGTGTTTGCTATTCTTTGATAAAAAGGTGACGAATACATAGAAATGGGAAATCACAAGAATTTTCAAGAGAATATTCAGATTAAAATGAGTAGATTTCTTAGCAGGTATATAACTATGTGACCTTTTTGTAAGTTACCTTACAAAAAAATGGGTACCATAGCAAATGAAAAGAGGCTAAGAAGGATGGAACTCATTTTGGAAATAATTTTGCATTGAATATAAAGGGCTGAAAAATAAGCCAAAGGGTAGACAGACAAGTAGATTGACAATGTGTTATGACTAATATTTGACAATGTATTATGACTTTTATTTGATATAAAATAGTTCTGTTAGGCTGATCCAGAAACAATGGTTCATTGACTGTGTAGGATGCTAGTTATTCTGTAATACAGTGATCCAAATTGCTAGTGGGAAATATCAGCAATTTCACAGTAGATGCAAAGTTAAGAAACTGATTTCAAGGTCAGTGAACTTCATTTATCCTAATCACCATTAGATCAAACTCTAACAACAGGAGTAATAGCCTTTGAAGGGAACAGTAAGCACCCAAATGGCAGATATGTTTGAATACCTTTGTTGTCCTCAAAATAGTTAGGTACAATTTCTTTAAATTTTGACTATTATTGATGGGGTGATGATTTTGGGGCAGGGAGGGCAAATGTTCAGGGCAATATATGGTCTGGATATAAGCCATGTTCTTTTACTAAGTCTCAAATGAGGGAATCAGCATGCTTTTCATGGAGGCCATGGTGTGTTCCTAATAATGTAGACATTTGTGCTAAAAGAAATGGGATTTGGGGCATAAAACCTCTTTTGTTTTGTCTGTGACTGCCTTCACTTTTGTCTTACACATCCTTTTCTTGTTCGTAGCCTTAATCAAAGTTAGCATGAAACAAATACCGCAGGAATATAAAAGGCTTCATTACAACTGACCTTTGGGTAATTTCATTTCACCGTCACTTCTTTTTCCTTTGGTTGTAACTACGCAATTAGTAATAAAAAGAGATAAAAGCAATCTGTTTCTTCTAGTAACCAAGGAAAAGGGGTGTCTGGATTTCAGTAAAATTAGATAAAAAACAGAGTTGAAAAAAAAATGAAGTGCAGTCATAAAACAGATCCATAGCAAGATATTCATTTCAAGCTTTAATTGAAGGCTTTCATAAAAATGCATGCTCAGGTACCAGAAGGCTTACATAAAATTCTGCCTTTCAACAAAGGTACTGATTGCGTATTAGGAGACAGTTGAAATTGTTAAGATCAGTTTCACAGCAATGTCACTCAGTAAGGGTTCACTTTCTTGGCTGTAACTAGTATATTCATCATCTCTTTATTTAGAATGCTTTGTGTGTAGAGGGTTAACCTTTCTGGATTAAATTTAAAAAGTCACCATGAAAAAGGAAAAAAAATATATAATTCTGACAAACACAGTTAATACTGCATACTGTAAAATCAGCATTTTTTTCCTCATAACAAAATGTAACAGATTTGTTGCAGTGTTATGTGCCAATCCTTTTTTGGGTGCCTGATAATCATATAATATAGCACAAGTTTATTTGTGACATCCAACACTTTGTATGGAATTGTGTATTAAATTCTAGGATACACTGTTATCCAGGATAAGACTTTGGTGTTAATATATACGAAATTACCACATCCATGTAAGCTATTGCATCCATGTAAACTAATTAATCAAATCAGGGTAAATTTTAAAGCAATAATTTGATAGGAAGAATATTAAAAGACCCAGGAAGATGATCTTGGAGAATGAATCCAGAGGCCATTAGGAAAACACCAGGTGCAGGCATAATGTGGTATTTTTTAAAAAAAAACTGATTTTGGCACAACATTTGGGTGGCTAAAGACTAACAAGTTTATTGTTCAAATAAGAACAATGTATTGCCAGAGCAATGTATTGTCTCTTTTTGCACTTTTGTGAGTGACACTTTGTTTAGAATATTTAACAAAATATAATTGATCAGAAAATATTGTTTTATAAGCTATCTCATTTTGTGAAGGTAGGAAAGAAAATACATATCCTAGACAACACAGAAGTTGATAAAACCACATTTTCTACAAGTGTGAGTAACATGGTTTATTGATTGAAGTCTCCAGTTCTTGGCAGAGATCGACAGATACAAACTCAATGTAAACCGCTCCAAACTTGATTGCAAAAAGTATGAACCTTAATTGCAGAAAGTATGTCTTCAGCAACAGAGTGGTCAATGCCTAGAATGCACTACCTGACTCTATTGTTACATCCTCTAACCCTCACTCCTTTACCCACAAACTAACCTCTGTTGACCTCCCCCCATTCCTAAGAGGTCTGTAAGGGGCATTCATAAACGCACAATCATGCCTACCATCCCTTTCCTATTGTCCCCAATTATTAGTTCCTATTTCTTGTATTTGAACTTATGTTTATTCTTGTTTCTGTTACATTGTAAGCTTTTGACAAATAAATAAATAAAATAAATAATTCATTAGTCTTTGACAACAGATACATGGATATTAACTTTCAATATGTACAGTATGGGTGTAGAGATACACAACTTTTCCAAACAGAGAATGGAAAATTGGGTTTTGAGCAAAGGCTGTGCTCTGTAAAGGAATATGTGGTGCTAGGAAATATTAAAACATAGTTCAATTAATTAAATATAATTAATATGATTACTCTCTAAGCATGCATTGAATATTTTTCCTGCTCCGTCACACTAAAAAGTATAATATGATAACAGGATCTGTAGGTTACCAATAAACTGAAAGGATTTTGGGGTCACATATACAGCTCCAGTATAGATTAATCATCACGTGAAAATGTATGTTAATATTTCACCATAATAAAATAGGGTTTCAAGCAGTGACAGTCACAGAGGCCCCAGTCTTTATCCTTTTTCTTCAGGGATCCAATCTAGCCTGCTACCTACAAATATATAACAATATAAAGTTAAAAAAAAACACTTTCTATTGTTATACATAACAATATAAGGTGTAACCCTTATAATCCTTGCGAAAAAGGTTGAGATGAAATTTGAAGGAAAAGTTATTTCTGAAGCGTATTATCTTTGTCTAACCATATTTAATAACAATATAAATGAAAAATATGTTTCTGGCTTTGATGCGGAAATGCTTATAGAAGTGGAACTAAAAGAATGTGTATACCAATGTAGCCTGAAATTATACTTCAGAGTTACTGCAATGCTGATTTATGATTTTTACTGAAAGATTGCAATAGTCTGTGTAGTCTGGTAATGCTTTTTTTCTGCTATATATAAGAAAACTTTCCTTGGTTTAGTTTACAATTTCAGTGGAAGTCAACACACATTACTAGAGTCATTATTCATGATGTGAGTACAGTAGTGTCGTTAATATTACAGTACAGTCATAAATGATGTGAGTACAGTAGTGTCATTAATATTGATAAATATCAGATTGATACACATCAGATTAGGCCTGTTCAGCAGTTTGGTGACTACAGAGTTTGATGCCTTCAATGAAGAGGGTCATCTATTACAGAACTAAGTTCTTCATACTATGTTTTATTCAGGATAATGGATAGAATCTTTTCACGTGAGCATGCTAAAATGCAAGAAAATTATTATTGTTGTTGTTTTTATTGTTATTATTATTATTTCTATAGTACCATCACAACTACTCTTATTAGTATAGTTTAAGATTAGAATTTAAGAGTACTTATTCTTTCTACTTGGGCACCAAAAATCCAGGAAATAGTATATAAGAATGTCATTTTATCAAGTAAATTGTATCTAGTTTATTTAGTCTCATCTTTTATTAGGGAATTACAATTTTCAATTGTTACATATACAATTTGCCTGTTCCAGATCAGCCTTAGACTAAGAAGTGATATATCAATATGTCCTTGATAAACCTATGCCTGAGGCATATGTGTAATATATAGTACTTCTGCACTTATTTTACAAATATGTATTATGTGAACCAATAGTCTTCTGCTTCAGTGATAACTCCTGTATATTCCAATTGACCAAAAATCAAATGTTAGAAAAGTGATAACTGAAAACATATTGAAAGTAAGTTGTTCAAATTATAATAATGAACTTTTAAAAATTACAACTGATATGATAGCGACAGTATAAGATGTATCCAATAGAAATAAAAATATTCACAATGGTTTTATAAAAGTCAAGAACCTGATATATTTCCTTGTATTTTAGCAAAACTGATCCTTCTTATATTAACCAAGCACTATACTTGTCCAATATTATTTGAGCCAACAATCAAATGCAAATGAAATTATGGAGAAAAATTGGTGAGCCATTTTTAATATGTTTTGATACATTTCATTCTATTCTATAAGACATGGAGGTATTAGGCACATCACCAAGAACAAGCCCACTGTTGAAATTTGATGGCAAAGTAGCAAGGACATTAATTGCAGCAACAATGAACAACTGCTTAGCTTAATGCCAGGTAGTACAAAAAACAGTCTATTGAAAGGCAGGAAAGAACAGAAATCTGAAGTAATAACACACAAGGATGTAAGAGAGGAACTGTAATCTCAGCCCGATAGATGGCTGTCAGTGGTTCATTATAGATTCACTCTGGTTTGTGATAAGCATTCTTCTCTTGCCCATGCAGTGTTGTGTGGCAGAATTCAGCCAAGTCTTTCAACCTGGCTTTCAAGTTGAGACATGTGAAATTGAAGGGCTGTGATTTACTGCTGAGTCTTAATCTGGGGAGGCTAACATGTCATGGAAATTTGGCAACCTATGAGAAGGTATGAGAAGGAAGCAAACATTTTAATAGTGTGCTATATGTAAGCTTGCCTTTTCAGCCTCTCCTAATATTGTAACATCTTTTCTCAAAGTGTGCCTCTTCACTACTGGAGGCTATTTTCATCTTCCTCTTCACATTTATTACATGATAGTTGTAGATTTTCTTCACCTGAACCTCATCGATAGAATAACAAAATAACAGAGTTGGAAGGGACTTTGGAAGTCTTCTAGTCCAACCCTCTGCTCAACCTATACCATTTCAAACAAATCCAGTCTTTTCTTAAAAGCTTCCAGTGTTGGATCACCCACAACTTCCGAATACAAGTCCTTCCACTGATTAATTGTTCTAACTGTCAGGAAATTTCTCCTTAGTTCTAAGTTGGTTCTCTCCTTAATTAGTTTTCATCCATTGCTTCTTGTTCTGTCTTCAGATGTCTTGGAGAATAAGTTGACCACCACCACCACCCAGCCATTCTTTGTGGCAGCCCCTTAAATATTGGAACACTGCTATCATGCCACGCCTCATCCTTCTTTGCATTAAACTAGTCATACCCAATGCCTGCAGCCCTTCTCTCTTCTCTGCTCATTTTATCCAGCTCCATCTGATCCAAGCTTTTAAACCCACCCCCTTGTTTTCAGTTCCTTTAGTCCAGGGGTGTCAAACTTGTGGACCACAGGCTGGTTGCATCATGCCCTGGCCACGTTCACTCTCATTTAACAAAGGGGGAAAAGTCCTGATATATCACATGACAACAATGTGACACTGTGAGTTTGACACCCCTGCTTTAGTCTTATCCTGTGTAATCTGTGCACTTCTTGGATCCTAATTCTACAAGATCTCTCTTTGTCATAACCAGTTATTTATATAGGAGAAACATAACCAGTTATTTATATAGGAGAAAATAAGTGCTGCTCTCATATTATACACAGAACAAGATAAGTTCAACTCTGAATTTATAAATCTTTTCTTTAAGCAAAATGTGCAAACATTTTGTATAAAGTTGATCCTATGGTTGGCTTTCCTTTGAAGAGAAGCACCCTAAAAATAAATTTGATTTCAACCCTTGCTTTATCTGCCTGACTTAGAAAAAAGAATGCAAAACATGTACCAGTATCCTCAAAACTTCAAAGTAGTTTCAGCAAAGCTGTGAATATTTCTGTTAGTCACCTAGCCATCTTAAGTATTGTGCTTCTTTAAGTTAATTGGAAAAATAGTAAAACTAAAATCCTCTCTTCACTGCCTTGCTGGAAGATTTGATATTTTTATCTGATATTTGCTTCACTTAGCAGTCCATTTATAATCAAAGTAAATTCAGAACTGAAATGATTTTCTTCTGAAGTTCTGAAACAGGATTTGAGAGTAGATGACTTAAAATTATAAGCCATGCTTTTGGTCCCTCAGCAATACATGTCTTGATGATGGAGCTGAATAATAACAGTTTTATAGCATGCTATGTTGCATTACTAAAATGTAGTAATGTTTTGTATCTGTAGCCTGTTTTTTAGATGGCCCAGAAGTTCTAAAGGTCCAAATGTGATAACTCAGAATTTATTTTAGAAACAAATTACAGGTAGACCTCAAGTTATGACAGTAATTGGGACCATGATTTCTGGGGGCTAAGCAATGTGTTTGTAAAGCGCAATGACATTTAGCCATCTTAATGATGGCAATCCTGCATCTCCATTGCTGTTGTTAACTGAATCCCATTGGTTGTTAAGCAAAGTCCCACAATGATCCAAACCATTCCTGACTTGGTTTCTCCAGCTTCAAGCCTTGGAAAATTAAGGATTTGCATCCTCTGCTTCTTCTTCAACTCCCCCCACTTGCCTATCTCCACCCATTTTTGCCTTTTGGGTTACTGTGAACCCTGCTTCCTCTGCCAGCCTTGGGTTCTGTTTGGCCTGCTGTCCTGGACTCCATTCAGCCTGATGTCCAAGTGTCAAAGTACAAGACAAGTGGAGGGAAGTAGCAATAGCAATAGTACTTATACTTATATAGTGCTTCACAGTGCTTTACATCCCTCTCTAAGCAGTTTACAAAGTCAGCATATTACCCCCAATAATCTGTGTCCTCATTTTCCCAATCTCAGAAGGATGGAAGGCTGAGTCAACTGGTGAACTGGTGAGAATTGAACTGCTGTCAGTCAGCAATATTAGCCTGCAATACTGTATCTGAACCACTGCGCCAGTTATCAGGGTCAGAAAAACCATAAATGTAAGATGGCTGCCTTTGTAGTGGCCATAATGTGAACAAAGTAAGTAAGGTCGTTAAAAATATGAGTTCCTAGAAATTTAAAACTATGAACTCTTTCCACACAGTCTCCATTGATATATAGTGGGAGAGGCTCTGCTTTGCATTTTCTGAAGTCTATAATCAATTTTTTGGTCTTTTTTGATGTTCAGGGTGAGGTTATGATTCTTGCACCACAAGACCAATCTGAGAACCTCTGACCTATAGGCTGTCTCATCTCCTCCTGATATGAGTCCCACCAATTTGGTGTAATCTGCAAATTTTATTATAGAGTTAGTGGGACAAGAAGGAGTGTAGTCACAGGTGTAGAGTAAATACAAAAGGGGGCTCAGCACACAGCCCTATGGAGAGCCAGTGCTGAGAGCAAGAGTGGAGGGAAAAGTAGCTGCCAATCCTAACAGTTTGGGGTCTGTTAGTAAGAAAGTCCCTTATCCAACAGCAGATGTGAGAGGAGAGGCCCATTTCCAGCAACTTCTTAATCAATGTATCCAGAATGATGGATTAAAAGCTGAGCTGTAATCAATGAAAAGCATCCTTATAGCTCCCACTTACATGCTCCAGATGGTCCAGTGCAACATGGAGAGCCATGACAATTATATCTTCTGTGGATCTGTTATTCCGATAAGCAAGCTGGTATGGGTCAAGGTTCAATGGGAGACAATCCTGTATATATATTAAGACCAGTCTCTCAAAACACTTCATGATTATGAGTGTGAGAGCTACTGGTCTATAATCGTTTAAAGTATCAGGGAGGGCTTTTTTGGGAGCTGGAATAATAATGGAAGTTTTGAGGCAAGGGGAACAATGGCTTGTGTGAGAGAAAGGTTAAAAATATTTGTAAACACATCTGCAAGCTGGTCAGCACATACTTTGAATACCTTCCCAGGTACCCCATCAGGGCCAGTGGCCTTCTTCACATTCACTGCTCTAAGCACCTGCTTCACATCATACTCTTCTACTATGAACAGCTGAGTGCTGGTGGTTTGTAAAGTCCAAAGACCTGTTCAATTCGAATCAGGTAAAGAAACAGTTCAATTCTTCTATCAGTGATGCATCCTTATTGATCGATACGGGTTGCTGACCTGTAATTAGTGATGTGTTTAATTCCCTGCCAAGCCCACTGTGGATCATTATTTGTGAAGTAGTCCTCAATCTTCCCTTTATAGTCCTTGTTTGCCTCCTTAATGCCTCGCCTCAGTTCCTCTCTTGCTATACCAAACCCTGTCCCCAGACCTGAATGCCATATCACATGTCCTGAGAAATAATTGTACATCCTTGTTCATCCAGGGCTTCTGGTTTGGAAAAATCCAGATGCGCTTATTCACAGTAACAGTATCCACACAGGTAAAGATGTTAAAAAGTACAGTTTTTTGTATTTTCCTCCAAATCCTCTTGTTCAAATAAATTCCAATTAGTCTTTGAGAAACAATTCTGCAGCTGATCAAGTGCTCCCTCCAGCCAGATCTTTATGAGTTTGATTTCAGGCTTATTTTTCCTTCTGTGGGGGGTGTACGCTGGTATAAGAAACAGTGATAAATGATCTGAAAGTCCCAGGTGTGGATGGGACACTGCTCTAGGCAGAAAAAGAAATAGAGACTAGCAATTCCCCATCTATGCCCTTCAAAACTCAGCCTATGGAACATATTTTAAAACAGAACCTCTTCTTTCAATTTTTGTGGTATCTGACTAGACACATAATTCTATAACAATACTATGTAAAAACCAAGTTGAAATATTACAGAAGAGTGAGATTTCAAGACCAGGAATAATAGCCATTGGTTGTCTATTAAATGTACGGTGTTATTGATGTCAGCCAAGACATAAATAGCTAATTGAAAGAAGTTTTGAAAATTATGTTTGCAACCTGTCATTTGTTATCCTGTGCTTAGAATCCCAGACATTGCAGTCTAAACCAGAGAGTCACTTTTTAACACTTGATCATAAACTGGCTATTCACTCTGCTTGACTTATCAGTGGAAGAACTTACAGGACTTGGCTTACTTTTTTATTATTCTTCAGTGATTGGCTATTTGCACAATGAAGTTGGCACTACCCTTTACTCTATCCCTGGAACAGTGGAGGAAGACATTGCTAGTGCATTTTTATCCTACTCTTTATAAATGGTAAGCAAGTATTTAAACTGTAGTTGTCCCAAGCCTGCCAGTGCATATATCAAAGCATTAAAGACAAATCTATTATTGCATAGATTTTGGATCAATCTCACTCCACTTCATTTCTCTATTCTTTTCTCAGGACTAAATTCCCTGCATCTGATGAAGTCTGATGCAATGTGGGAAAACTGATGCTTTGATAAAAGGTGCTCCAAGACCCTTTGTTATTTAATTTTTGTGTGTGCAAAAGATTGATTCAGCTAGTTGTTTGGATTCCTTGAAGAAAGCAATAGCACTGATTTATTAGTACCATTGTAAAGCTGTTTAGCCTTGGCTGCACATATTGTTTTCCTTGCTGATCGTTTGAAATAAGCAATTGGTTTAGGTTATATTCCCTTGTATAAGAACAGCTGTACATGAAGAGGTCAATGACACTTTCATTTCTTTTTTTTCTTTTTTCCTTTGTTTTGAAGTGTTAAAAAAGCCTGTGCATTTCTCACTTCATTCTTCATCATTCTTCTGTTTCCCCAGAGTATTATACTCAAAACTGTATAAACCAAAAACCATGTATATGTTGTGCCCCTTTGGGCTTTGTTCAAAATGCCTTGATGGTGCCCAATTACATGCTCAATGATTATAACATACATCTTCTTGATGGAGTCTCCTTTATTAGAGAGCCTGACCATCGAGAAATGCTATCATAGATAAGAGCAGCATGCTCTTCTAGGCTCAGGATTACTGATATTTAGAATATGAAATACATTGATAAAATGTCTGAGAGAAAACCCTTCTTTAATCTAAAATGAGTTTTCAAAAGATGCTTTGTACCTTGTCAAATGTATAGCACTCTTTTATTGAATAATTTTAATTCAATAAGAGGATTCCAAGACACTGAAATATTTTCAAAGAATGAACAAAACAGTTTTCTTCACGAAAGTAAAACTCCACTCAAGTTTAATATTCCATATTCCAAGCCTATAAAGAGTTGTACAATGAAAAATCATGACACAAATGAAATTAATATATAGAGAAAAATAGCAGGTTCTTCCAAACAGTGTCAATATTTTTTAATATTTGTGTGTGTATATTTATAAGTCAAAATAACCACATTGGTAGAATTCTCTCAATGCAGAGAGAAAACAGATGAAAACTGGTTTTATATTTGTTTCAAAAAACTTTGAAAATAATTTTAACCTTGAGAGGTAATTTCACATATAGGCAGATATATAGGCAGTTCTCGCTTAATGATAGTAAATGGGATCAGCATTTCCATTGCTAAGTGATGTAGTGGTCAAGTACAATTCACATGATTACATCACTTAGCAATAGCAATCCCAGCAGTCCCCAATTGTAGTTGTTAAGTGAATCACCATAAGTCATAACTGTGATTTCTTCTGATTTTCATGCTGATTTTCCTATTGCTTGTGAGAAGCTGGCAGGGAAGTTCTGAAATTGCAGTCACATGACCATGGAAACACTGTGAGATCATAACTTCAAGGACCAGTTGTAAATACCACTCAAAACAATCTTTGAATAGTATGTGAAAGCTCAGTCTAAACACAGAGAGGGCCGGGACAAATAATAAAGTTAATTTATATTTTTATGTATTAAATATATTTAATATAATTTTTCTTTATGACTTGGATGTCCTCCATCTATCACAGTAAAAGGCCTTTCCCACAATTTTTTTATCACCTATTACCTGTACAGGGCTTCTAAAGATGCAGGAAATCTCTGAATAAAGAGATCTTTTGGAAACACAATTTTATTCCTTTTTGTTTGTTTTTTCATGAACAGAAAGAGAAAACCGAAGCATTCTATCCTGTCAGAATTATGGGAAAACAACTGTTTCTAACATTTACTTTCACAGCCTCAACCACCAAAATAGAAGCTGCAATGAAAATGCATTCCTCTCACTATCTATTCAATTATTCATTTATTAAGAGAATTTATCCAGTACATATGGGTTGCATACATGCTGGATAATCATCTAAGGCAAACTGTATCAAAATATCCAGTGACCTTTCTTTTTCTTTCTTTTTTCTTTTTCATTTTAATGGTGTGCTGTAAACACCACAAAGCTATTTGTGAATTGCAGGACATCGAACCAGATACAGTAAAGGTATCTGACAGGAAGAAGAACAGTGTCATCTAAATGCTAATCAGTTAATAAACCTAATCTGGCCAAAACATGCTGCGGGGATTCCATTGTGTTATGTGCTGGAAACCATCTCTCATGAAATTCTGCTTTAGTTCCGCTTTATTGGTATAAAATAGTCTTGTAAGTTAGGATCATAAAATCATTTCTTTCACTCAGGAGGAAGATATAAGGGGAATATGTAATAGCATTGTTTGTATAAACAGTTGCTCAAGAACACATGCTAAGAAAAGAGGTTAAAATAGAGAGCAAGGGGAGGAAAACAGGGAGGAGGGCTGTTTTTCAAATTGTCATAATAATGCTCAAAGATTTCTAAAGCCATATTTTTTATGAATTTCTAGATATATAACATGTTTATACTTCAGGAAATGTAATTTAAATTGTGATGGGAATTGTACTTAATGTTTTTATATGAGCAGTGTGGTATGAGTTAATTCCCTAATATTGAATTTTCATTTATTTTTTTCCACTGCTACTGCAGTAAAAAAATGATCAATCTATATAATTAATATCTTTATTTTGTTCACCATTTGTGTAATTTGGAGCTTTTTCATGGCCCATGTGGATTATCATCTATAAATGAACTGTGGCATTTCTGGGAGCCGTTATAGGAATGTTTCTGAATAACAATATGGATTCAGTTTAATAGTAAATTTAGGTTTCTTTCTTGTTCAGTTCTTCCATTGTGATTGATAGACATGCAAACAACCAATCTGGTTTATGGTTGATGACGTCATAGAACGTTCATGTAGCAGTCTTTTCAACAATGTGGATCTTCCAGGTTGCTTTGTGTCTTTCATACATTTGTGTACAACAATGGAATTCCCTCAGAATCTCCATATTGAAAGAGTAACCAGGCATGAATGCGTAACTTCCAAATCCAAGCAAGGTTTGCCAGATGACTTATGAACAAGTAGAAACAAACTCCGTTCTCTCCTCAATACTGAATTTAGTGAGAGAAACAAATCCATGGACTCTTTAGATTTAGAAGACACAATCAAAACAATATCATAAGTGTCAACATAGAGGCCTATGCCTGTCGAGATGAATTACCTGATTCCAGTTCCAAGAACTTAAGTTTAAGTGATTGTAAGTTAAGGACTACCTGTATTTTCTTTTCTTTTTTTCCTTTACTAAATTTTAACAAGGCTTATTGCATTGTAGACATTTACTTGGAATATAGGGCAAATTTTTTACAGGAAATAGATCCCATGGGGATAATTTTGTCAGGGAAATGTAGCTGTTCTGAATCCCCTAATTATTCATATACAGTCTTAAATGTTTCACTGTTTTGCAGTGTATATTGTTTTGATATAGTTGGTTGCATATAATGTGATATTCTCTTTGTATCAACTCATTGTCAGTTGATGGCATTTAATGTTTAATAAATGAATGCTTATTCAAAGTTTTTGAAGTAAGATATCCTCTATGAACATGGCCAACAATACTGAAATCATTTCATCATGATGAATCCAATAAATGTAATTGACAGAACTAGGATTTTCCTTTTGAAATGGATTCTGATTCTTTCTAAAAACAATTTTAATTAATTGTGTTATTCACCACAAGCCCTTATATATTGTGAGATATCATTAGGCCGAAGTAAGCAACTGAAGTGACATAGAATAGCCTTAATGTTTAATGCATAGGGCAGACAAATGTTCTCCACATTGCATATTCAGTCAAGGCAGACAGGAAGGTCTCTACTGTAGAAGCTGCAGATACTGAAATATAAATATATTTAGCTTTGTTCAAAGATCTAGCCCTTCCATTCTTACAGAGCAGACATTTTTAATTAAGATGTCCCACAGTACATTTTATCTTTTCATACTTTTTAATCTTTGGATCACTGCTGACAAAAGAACCAAAAAGACCATTAGTTATAAAAGATGTTCTTGAATAACTCCCTAATGTATCCCTAAAAGGAAGCCAGAAATGCCTCAGACCTAAGAGACAGATAGTTCAGATAAGCTTTGAATAAGCATCAAATAGATAAGTGGCTTTCTCTTTACCTCTCATTTCAGAATAAAACTTATTGAAGTCTCCCTCAAGAGCAAAAGAGATAAATAAGGCAAGAGTGAAGCTGTCTGTGATAATATATACATACATACATACATACATATATATATATACTAACTAATGATAGCCGTCCATTTACCCGAAGCCAAGCTGCACTAAAGGCCTCCAATAAAGTAACACAATGTTGCCAGCCAATCAAGATACAAAAAGAGCCCCCCCCTAAAAAAAAAACAGACAGAAGATATTAGTAGCAGAACACAGCACACTCCAAGACCAATAAACACAGACCAAGACTCTCAACCAATCAGGAGGAAGAAAAAACCATTCTGACACAGCAATAGGCTGCCCCAAATTTAAATCTGAAACCACTGTAAAAGTCTGACTCAAGACAAACACCATACAGAAGCCTGATGATGGCAGATGAGATTCTGCTGAAACGTTGCTACAACTTTAAAAGCACCACGTGGGAAAATACCCGAACAAAGCTGAATGCCACGTCATAATAGTGGTGCTTTTAAAGTTGTAGCAACGTTTCAGCAGAATCTCATCTGCCATCATCAGGCTTCTGTACAGTGTTTGTCTGTGAGTCAGACTTTTACAGTGGTTTCAGATTTAAATTTGGGGCAGCCTATTGCTGTGTCATAATGGTTTTTTCTTCCTCCTGATTGGTTGAGAGTCTTGGTCTGTGTTTATTGGTCTTGGAGTTTGCTGTGTTCTGCTTCTAATATCTTCTGTCTGTTTTTTTTTTTTTTGGCTCTTTTTGTATCTTGATTGGCTGGCAACATTGTGTTACTTTATTGGAGGCCTTTAGTGCAGCTTGGCTTCGGGTAAATGGACGGTATCATTAGTTAGGAAGCTGGGTTTCATTTGGGTGCCTGGTTGGGGTGTGTTTGAGCTGGAGGTATCAGGGGGGATCTGTTTGTGCCCAGGTGTTTGCCTGGCTTGTGGTGTGGAGATTTTTTTGTTTGTGAGTGCAAGCTTCCAAATGATTGACAGCCTGGTGGAATCATCTCTTCTGTTCATGCTTTCTGGTCTTTTTTCAATCTCTATGGCTTCTCTGATGATTCTGTGGCTTGGATTTTCTATGGTGGCTAGGGTTTTGGTGCCATTGAAGTTGATGTTATGACCTGTGGCTTCCATGTGTTGGACGAGTGAGGAAGTGTGTTCCAGCTTTTTGACTGCATTTTTGTGTTCATCCAGGCAGGTGCTTATTCTTCAATTGGTCTGTCCAATGTATGTGGCTGGGCATGATGCACAGGGGACTTCATATATGCCTTGGTTTTCCAGGTCAATTTTGTCTTTGGGTTCCTGAGGATGGCTGCTATTTTTCTGTCTGTTTTGAAGGTGGTCTTGATGTGGTGTCTGTATAGAATCTTACTAATTTTGTCTGTAGTGCCTCTTATGTAGGGCAGGACAGCTGTTCCATAGGTCTGTTCATCATCTGGGTCTCTATTATGTCTCAGTGTGTTTTTGTGGATCAAGTTGGTGATTTTGCTTTTGTGGAAGCCATTGGCTGTCAGTATCAGTCTTAATGTGTGTCTTGTTTGCCAGGCGTTTGGTTCTAGTAATTAGTGTTTTAGCCACGGAGTTTATCTGTGCTGGGTGGTGGTGGGATTGGGCGTTGAGGTAGCGGTTGGTGTGTGTTTTTTTCTGGTATATGGTGTGTCCTAGTGTGCCATCTGTTTTTTTGTAGATTAGTACATCTAGGAATGGTAGTTGTTTGTTTGTTTCTGTTTCCATGGTGAACTTGATTTTGGGGTGAACTTGATTTTGGGGTGTGTTAGGAAATTGTTTAGGTTTTCTTGTCCATGGGGCCAAATCATGAATGTGTCATCGATATATCTTAACCATAGTTTGGGTTTGAGTATGGCATTAGCCAGGGCTCTGGATTCGAAGTCTTCCATGAACAGGTTTGCAATGACAGGTGACAGTGGTGATCCCATGGGGGCTCCTTCAATTTGTTTGTATCTTTGTCCTTTGTATATGAAATATGTGTTGGTTAAGCAGTGTTCTGTTAGTTCCATGAGGTGTTTAGCTGGTTGGTATTTATTTTTGATGATTTGGAGGGTCTCTTTTATCGGGACTTGAGTGAATAGTGAAACCACGTCAAAACTTACAAGCAGATCTTCTTGCTCCATGTGTAGATCTTTGATCATTTCTAAGAAATGGTATGAGTTTTGTACATGAGAAGCTGCTGTTTCAGCATGGGGCTGTAGCTCTTTTGCTAGGTGTTTAGCTAGGTTTTGTAGTGGTGCTCCTCTGGAGCTGACTATGGGTCTGAGAGGAATGCCTTCTTTGTGTATTTTTGGGAGGCCGTATAGTTTGGGGCATCTGGAAGATTTCTCTCTGGGTATGATCGTGTGTTGGATCTCTTTGCTCATGTGGCTGGTTATAATTTTCTTCTTGGTTAATTTTTCCAGATATGTGGTTGGGTCTAGTGTTTATGGGTTTGTATGTGGAGTCTTGGAGTAGGTCTGTCAATTTTGCTTCATAGTCTTTTCTGTCCATTACTACAGTGGCATTCCCTTTATCTGCTGGGAGGATGATTATGCTGCTATCTCTTTTCAGGGTTTGTAGCGCTTTAATTTCATTTTGCTGTAAGTTGCTTTTGGGTGGTTTGCTTGTGCATAGAATGTTGGTAACTTGGTGTCTTATTTTATCAGCTTCATCTGTGTTTAATTTAGTTAGGCTGGATTCTACTGCACATATGATGGATTCTATGGGGATTTTTTGGGGTGCTATAGCATAATTGAATCCTTTGGTTAGGACTTCTGTTTCTGTTTTGGTGAGTTCTCTGTTCGAAACATTGTACACTAATTGTTTCAGGTGTTGTTGTGAGTTGTTGGGGGTTTTCTTGTCATGTTCTAATTTCTTTAATTTTTTCAAGAGTTTTTCCTGTTTGTAAATGTTTGCAGATTCAGCTCTCCAAATTGTAAGTTGTTTTATCTTGTCCCAAAGTAGAGGGTGGATTTTGCTGCTCAATTCCAGGTGTAGTGCTAGCAAATCTTTGTTTAACTGATCTAATTGGAATCTCTTACTGTGGAGGATTCAATTATGCTATAGCACCCCAAAAAATCCCCACAAGTAGCCACTGTTGGGGGGGAGGGAACAAGTGAGGGCTTAGAGGAAAGTCAGAGGGTAAGAGGATGTGAGGGAGTTTATGTGGATGTTACAATTGTGGATACAGTGTGGGTTATAATGAGTGTGCAAGGGTGGTAATGGGTGCATGAGAAGCATAATGCAGGTAAGGGTGGATGCAGAGTGCAAAGGATCAGGAAAGGTGTAGCACAAGTCAGAGAGGGGGATTTTGAGAGTGCATGGAAGGTGTGAGGGGTTGGGACAGGTGCATAGGTATGCAAGCGACTGGCACAATACAAGTGAACAGAGGCTGGGGAGGTAACCCCAGCAATTTGTGACAATCCCTGAAAACTTTCCCTTTGATTTTCTAGGAAAGCCAGTAGAAAGGGGCAAATGGCTATCACATAACTATGGCGTCTACAACTGCTTGTAAGTGCAAATTGGTTTCCAAGTGTCCAGATCAATAACACGTGATTGCAGGATTGTTAAAATGGCTCTGAGGAGCCAAGGTAATGATAATTTGTTCAGCACTATTCTAATTCTCAACCGTTGCCGAACAAATGGTTGTGGGACAAGGATTTTCTGTATAGGAAAATTCCTTACCCAGAGAGACAATATCCCTGCAATTCATTTGTATGCATATTTTCATTACTGCCTAAAAATCCAGGATGCACAAGATAATTCCATATTTACCTGCTGCTTTCAGATACTAAACCTGCTACAATGTTTGATGGGTTCTATGCTGCAGCATTCAAAATTTATCAGACAATGACCTGGACCAACAAACTGGACTTAATGAGCACCTAAATCATCATATTAGAATGCTCTATAATTTGATATAGTTTTTCACATACTAATTTTTATGCTCCCATATACCCATCTAATATTCCTATCCCTTCTTTTAGAGTCTTAGATTTTTATTTATACTTTCTGTTTTTCTTTTTTAAAGTTTTTTTAGACTGTTGGATTTTCTGTATCTTTTAACTGACTGTAGCCGATCGTCCTCACAATATGCTGGTCTGTTGATTTGTTGCATATAAATTTATAGCAAAAATATCTGTTGCATATTTGATTCCACATACATTAATAGAGCACACATTTTTGCAGTTGATCAACTTTTGATTTACATCATACACACATGCTTAAACCTTGTCATGTTTTAAATGAAATAAAACTCGGAGAAAATATCTCCAGTTCTGTGACAAGAAAATCATGTGCTAATAAAACAGAAAGAAAAATAGTTTTCATTATAAAATATAATTTAAACTGTTCTGTAGTCTCATCCTAATGACAGATGATCAGACAAGGAAAGCACAATGGAAAATGTATATAGCAGAAATTATCAGTTCTCAAGAGTGGTTACAAGTGGAGTATTTATCTAAAAGTGAGATATTTTATCAATTATCTAGTGCAAGAGGTACCCATGTTCTAGGAAGCATTACAAACAAAGAAGAAATAGGAAGTAATGCACCTCCTGGTAACAATAGACTGGAGTAGGTTAGACTAGACTAGATTGGACTGGACTGGACTGGACTGAAGTGATTATATATATATCATATATATTATAATGTGCCATATAGCTTGGGTTCTGGTATATGGCCTGGGTAAGATATGGGTAACAAGACTTTTCAACAGGGACCTGCACAGCTTGTTCTTTTATGTTTATCCTGCAATGTCTTTTCTACAATATTTTGCTAAGCTTGCGTGACTACCATTCAAGCCCAGAAAAGGCATGGCTTCCTTAAGGAGATATTCCACAGATCCTGTGAAGGATATCTTAATCATCTTCATCTGCTTTGTATCCAAATATTGCCAACCATTCTAAATGAATACCACAACCCTGCACTAAAAGAAAAGATATGTAAGTGAGGCTGGCTGTATCTAATATGTCCAAAATGTAACTCATCTCATTCCCAATATCCTACTTGGCTATGCTAAAGAACATTGAGTGACTCTTGTGAATACATAGTAAACAGGAGTGGAACTTTTAGATGATGTCAATCATTGTGGAAAAGCATGAACTTGAGCAGAGCTTTGCAATTCTCAGTATTGTGGGTGTTGTTGACTAAAGAGGGCTCAAAAGATATTTTTTTCTGTAATTTGAAAAAAAGAAGCTGTAATGCTGAAGAATAGTTAGAGAAATAGACTGAGCATATATAAGAGGCTGAAAGCAGTATTAAATGAATTCTCCCTGAAGTTGATAAATAATTAGAGTTGTTCAGTGTTTGTATGGAGATGAATTTTTTAAAAAAGAAAAAGATGAAGACTGCATTTGCCATCTTCTCTCAGTGCTAAATTGAAAATTCTCATAATATATAAAATGCAAAATGGTGTTCCTTCTTTTACTATGTCTTCTTTTTTAAATTATCTGAGGAAATGTTCTTACAAGGGAATTTAGCTCCAAGGAAGCAACCTTTGCTTTCCTTTACAACTGAATGCTTTCCTGAACAACCTGTACCTTGCCATTATGAGTAGGGTGAAGTGGGTTGGCTGCCAGTCCCCAAAGAGATAACCTAAATTATTCAATGAGCAACACAAATATAAAGTTTAATTGATTCAATTGATTTAACTGATCCACTATTCCCTCTCACAACAAACCTACTATATAGCCTTGGTTCTAGTGCGTGGTCCCAGCAAGATGTGGATAATAAGACCTTTCAACTGGGACCTGTCACCTACACTTAGCCTGCAGTGTCTTTTCTACATCTCCTCAGGCTTTTGTTCATCTGTTAGGTTGCTGGGTCAAATGTGACTTGCTGCATGGCAGTTAACTCTGAACTATCTTGTCTCTGATGGCTGTCCTCTGTCTCACCATAATTACTTTCTGGTTCCATGCATCAGGGCATGACCTTAGAATGCAAGCTGAGTATCCCATTCCTAAGAAGTGTGTTGCCTATTAGTTTAGGACTGGTGCCGGAATGCTTTCTCAAGCTAGGCAACTTTAAGATGGGTGGACTTTAGCTCCCAGAATTCCCCAGTCAACATGTTTGCTTGGGAATTCTGGGAATTGAGGTCCTCCTGCTTAAAGTTACCAAGATTGAGAAACACTGATCTAATCCAATGCTCTGCCCTTTGCAGGCATCCACTACTGTTTGTCAAACTAAGCACAATTGGATTTGCTTTTTTGCATTTGTCATTCCAGTGTATCTCCTTAAGGATCAGTCAACATCAGTTTAATCTCCTAAAACAGGTGTACCCTTTGTGTATTTCAGAGTGTAATATCCTTTTGCCAATATTAACATTTGTATACATTAGTCAAAACATTTTGCCTTCATCCTCGGAACAAGTCACATCATTTTTCAGTTCATTGAAAAATTTAACTGGTTTTAGAACTGGAAAAATGCCTCTTGACAGATGTCTTGACCAAGCAATAACGAAAAGGTCACAGAGTACTAAAACATTTGTCGAGATTTTGAATGGCTGTCTTCAGGAAATTAGACCCAATTGCATCTAATTAGAAATGCTGATTTCCAAATAAGAATCAAAAAGCCACAACACATTTACATCAAAATGATTCTATTTGATCTATTTCCAAAACAACTTTTTCTAAAATGATCGTATGTCATCCAATGTGCACAGTTCAAGTTGAGTTTTAATAATTTCTTATTTTTCACTCTAAAGATGATGGGCAGGGATCTGAGTCATTCCTATTTTATGGAACTCTGAGAACTTTTGAATGAGTTATTACTTCAGGAGAAGGAGTTTATGATTGAATGCCAGAATAAAAATGCACTTCAAGGCAAGCATCCATTAGAGCATACTAGTAGCAACCATCCAAACAGACCAACACATTTGTTTTTTTGTAACCATCATTTTTACTTTTTGCCTTTCTCCACTAGTTGAAGATATTGCCTTTCTTTAATATGTATGGGCTATTTCATTTACAAGACATCAGAAACACATCTTTAGGTGGCATCTTTTGAAAATACATATTTGGAATCAGCACCAACAAATATTGAAAGCTGATATATTTTGGTGGGTAGAGGGAAGAGACCATCAAAGTTAAAGTTGGCTGTGATTTGCCTCGCCATGGCCATCTCACTGCAGCCATCTCACCATGGCCAACTCACCAAGGGACAACTCGCCATTGACATTCCATGCAGGATAACTCAATGCAATAAATGTTTGCCTAGGGTGAGATGGCCACAGTAAAGTGTCCAGGGCAAATTATCTCATTATCCCAATTGTCCCATTCTGGCAGTGGATCTCTTTTTTTCCTGCTAGGAGCCAAAGTCCTAAGAGAATAATCTCTTGTTAATCATGGTTTGGATAAAACCAAACAATCAGCTGATTCAATGTGAAAGTAGTGGCACTACTCATTTTTCCCTTGAAACTGTTAAGAATTTGCTTAACCCGCCCCCCCTTACATTATATGTATTTTCCCATAAAATACCAGGTATTTTTTCCATACCTGGTAACTAGCAGAGAAGAGAAAAATCACCTTTTAATTTATTTTCAGAAGGTTTCTTGAAATGCATCCGAGGAATATAATTGGAACAAAGTATTGAGTTGTGTGAGCCAATTCTAGATAACTCTATGTTTATGTCTAAGTATAACAGGTCATAAACTAGGCATTTAAATGTTCTTCCATCCTTTGTTAATTCAGTTGACTAAAATGAACTTAAAAGCACATAATAAATGCATTACACTATGATACAGAGAAAGTGGCTTCTGATTAAGATAAATATCAGCATACTTCACCACTCTCTGCAATGATCTTGCTGCAGAAGGAAACAGAAACACTTTATCTTCCATTATATTATTGGAGATCTGTTTGTTGATGGTTTGAATGGAACCCAACAAAGCTTGACTAATATCTTCCTTTCCTCCCCACCACCTCCACATAATCAAATCAAACTAAATCAAATCAAAATCTTTATTACAGTCATAGAACAGCGTACATCTTGGCACGGTCACGTAGATCAAGGAAAGTTTGATTGGAATTGGGTAGCATCAACATTAAAAACATGCACTTTTAAAACTAGAGATGTGAGGTATGCCCTTATTTTATAAAGTGGGGCTGAGAGCTAAATATTTAAACTGGGAGTAGCAAAGGGAGGAAGAGAAAACTGAAAAGAATGGAAAATATGTAGACATCTCTATCATACATTTAATTGTTGAATATTTTTTTTCAATCTTTCAATCAAGTTTTGTTTGTATGTGTTGAAAATGCCAGACAGAGATCAGTCAATTTTATTAATGGGATTATTGATATATAAAATAATAGGTCTGTCAGAAAATATTTATAGAGTGATTTATGTTCAAATATAATTCAGAAATGCTTCAGTACGTGCTTAAATATGAATCCAGATTATCTCTTCTATTCATCCTGTGAGTTCACTTTAAGTAAAGTTAATGCAATCATGTAAGTTTCAGAAATAACTTCAATTATTTTCCCTGGAAACACTTATATTAAGGGTAATTCCAAGTTAATCAGGGTGTTTGGAGGAGAGGAAAATAAGCTGGGCAGTTCATAATAGTATATCAACTAATTTATTTCTTCTGCAACTATTTTTCAGTGCTAAAGAATTTAAGGTAAAATTTGATATATCTAGAAATGAATTTGGAAGTTGATTCAACTTAAGCACTGAAGGCTTTGCAGCATTCAACTCAAGCTTCTGTGCTAGTATGAAAATGAAGGAGGTGTGTGAAATTGACATCAACTATACACATTTGAAATAATGAGAATAATGAATGCCTTTTTGAGAATGAGTGGAAAGTTATCATAACAAATATGAAATTGATATACAATGGTACCTTGATACTAATCATTATTTGGTTTTTGGAGGTGCTTTGAGTACAAAAAATGATGAGTACCAAACATTTTTTTCCACAAGGAATAATGTAGTGAGTCACAAGGCAGCTGACACAGACATTGCATTGAGTACCAAACAAACACTGAGTATTGGGACAAAAATTTCACATCAAAATGCATTGAGTATCAAATTCACCGTGTTTTAAAGCAGTTGCATACCAAGATACCACTGTATTTTTATCTTAAATTGTGCCTGCTTGGCATGAGTTAGATGAAATCATTTGACTATTAGAAGTTCAATTTAGAAATATGAGTATTAACTCACATGGAAAAGATTTGTTCTATTACCATATTTAGGCTGAAAGGACCCATAACTTTGAATTCATAAATTGCTGATTCCTAGAGATAGTATAACAGAGATGTTATATTCCACAATGTACCTATCGTTGGAATAATTCAAAATATAAAATACTGTTTGCCTTTAAAAAATTAAATTTTCAACAAATTTATAAAGAAAACCACTCTGGATTTTCAGTCTGGTCAGTTTTTGGGATTGTTCATGAGATAAATTTCTATAAAAAAAATTTTCTGGAATAAAGTTCAATTATTTTTTAGTAAATTAATAAAGTACATTATTTTTTAAAAAAAATCTATTTTTTTGTATTGATTCCTTAATTAGTTGGACCAATAACATTTAAAAATGAAGAAAAGATGGTATCAAGGAAAATAATTTATTTTAGTCCTTGCCAAAAATATCCATTTATCTCAATTCCTCTTGTAAATCTTTCTATTTCCTTGTCACAATCAACACCAAACAGTCCCAAGGTATTATCTTCACTTATCCCTTTGCTGCAATCCCCCTTTTTGGTGCTTCCGGGGTTATTGTTATAATATAATATTTCATTTCATTTCATTTCATTTCTAATTCACTCATTTGTAAGACCAGTAATTTTCCATGAAATCATAAGAGAAAATGTGCCTTTAACCATTAGATGGCGCTCTACATTGCTTTCCACTTTTCAAAATTCTTTTTTCTCTTTTCAATTGTATTAATTCTGCTAATTTTCAACCATTAGCTCTTTTAAATATAGTCAATTCCGGGCAAGTCCAGCATTCTATCCAATGTCTAATTAATGCCAATTTCTGCATCTTAGTCCAGATATGGTCTCTAATTCCATTATAGTCCTTTTATAATCTGGTTTTTATATACCTTATAATTTCCTCTTATTTTCCATTCACTGCTAACATACTCTTAAATGAGGGCTCTTTCCTTCTGTTTCTTGGGGTTGTCAAAAAAAAAATCCAAAATCCTTTGCCTGGTTATGTGCCACTCACCACTTCACCGCTTCAGCATATACTTAAGTCCTGCAAGCTTTCCATCTTCCACTACCTCCTGTCTTTAAGGGGAGTATACCTAGTCAGGGAGGCGAGATGCAGCTCCCCTCAACCCAGCTGGCAGTCTCCCCCTCTTCCCCCACCTCTCCAAGGTGGGTTGAGATGGATCCGGTCCCATTGGGACGCTCCAATAGGTTAAGCATGGACTTATCCTGACTTTTATGACTTAATAAAATAAAGAATAACTCAACTGATTTAAAAAATGAAAGAAATAGGAAAGAATTCAAGTTGGAACTGCAAACTGTGAGAGGAATGTTAAAAGAAAGAATGGAATTATTGGATATACTGGCAGAAAAATTAATGGTGATGCAGTTCACAGAGGAGAGAATTCAAAGAAAATCCAGGGAGGAGGAGTTAAAGGAAGAGGAAAATAGCTTAGAAGAGCACAAAGAACAAGGGACATTGCAGAAAGGCATGAAAGGAATCAAAATTAAGATGTTGATGATAGATGTAAATAAATAAAAGGGAAAATACTCCCAAGATTAAACAAAAGAAGATGTACAAGAAAAAATTCTGAAAGAGAAAGGAGGAAAGGGTGGGGGAAAAATAAGTGATTGACAGATGAAAATAAAAACAATACTAGAGGAAAAAAAGATGAGTTAAGAGAAAAGACCAGAAAAACTTAGAAAAAGGAAAGCTGGCCAAAATTATAAAAAACTGTAAGGCCGAGAGATTTAGAGATAAGGGTTAAAGTTAATATAAAGGGGGGATACCACATGAAAATGTATTTTGGTATTTTTTTTAGAAATATAGTTTGGGGATATTTGAAGTTTAAAACTTATTGGGAATTACCTTAAGATTATTATATAATTATATATGAGAAAAATGATGATAGAGTAAGAGAAATTAAGATGGCTTTATTGTTATCAAATCCATAAAAATGTATGTAATTGATTATTCAAATGATATTAGACAAACAGAGAATATGGTAAAGTAGAAAAAATTATGCTATTATCATCAAATAGTATGGAATGAAAATTAAATAAAATTTTATAGATTAAACTTGTTTAAATGGAAACAAAAAGGAAACTTAATTTTCTCTTTTTTTTCTTTTTCTTTATTGTATACATATTATATTAGACATGAAATAGAAAATGTAATTAATTATATAAAGGAATATGAGAAAATAGAGAATATGGTAAACCAGAAAGCATTATATTGGATAGTAAAGTATTTGTAATGAGAGTATTATATTATGAGGGGAATGAAAATTTAATAAAATTTCATAACTAAACTTTTGCTAAGTGGAAACAAAGTAAAAATATGAAATGGTTATATGAATATCTCTGGAATAAATGTAGATTTATTGTAGACTGTGGGATATACCATGTGGATCCTGAATATATTAGTTTTGTTTTATTTTTACTCTTTTTTGTTTGTTTATTATATATCGGCTTCGAGAAAGTAAATGAAGATAATAATGAATAATGTAAAATAAAATAAGTGGTAAGCTGAAAATGGAAATAATAGGGGATAAAGAGTGGAAAATATATGTGAGGATGAAATGTTTTTGATATTGAATTAATGAATTGAAATATGAAGTGAGAAATTTAAAGATCAGTGGAATAGATAATGATTTGATATGAAATTAGATAAGAAAGTTGGAAATGTTGTACAAATGTTGTAATCTGGAATCATGTTGCTCACTTGAAGAGATGTGTAAAAAAAAAAAAACCTTATTAAAGAAAAGAAAAAAAATGAATTTGGAATGGAAAAAATTTCTTAACACATACATGAAAAAAATATTTACAATACTATCAGAAGCCACTAGATGTATACCAGAACAAAAGTGGAAAGACTCCTCTTTGTTCAATTGTTTATGGAAATAATTGATTAAGGAGGCAAGCACAACCTGTGTTCCATAAGCAAAACTCCAATTCCAGTTAAATTGAGGAAATCTAATTCAATAGCAATCTGCCATTTGCAAAATGTCTCATTAATTCTTCATTACCTTTCTGTGCAGCTATGCTTATGCATAATTTTGCAAACTGAAAACAAACAAGCTATCCTAAAATGATCACTCAGATTTTTTTCAAAAAATGAAAAGCTCTTCAAAATCCTACTAGTTTTCTTTCTACCAAGTCCCAGAACAGAAATCCACCTTAAGGTACAGACATTAAGGTATACTACCTACCTACTGTATACATGAAATATGCAATCACCAGTCAATCATTACGTTTTGCCTTCTGAGTTCTGTTTCCATATCAAAAATCTGAGGGTAGTGAATAGAGTACAATACAAAGTAGTTCAATATGGAATAGTTCAAAATTCAATATTGAATTTTCATTTAATCAAGATTTTGTCAGCATCCCTAATCTTGAGCATTATGGAACACCCCCCCCCCCCCAAAAAAAAAGTGGCCTCTTTTTAACATCTTGTGAAATTTTACCTATTTAGTTTCAACTCCAGGTGACATTTGAGGATGCTCTAACCTCCCCTGAGTTGTTATCACTAGCTATTATTAGGTGATGAAGTCAACTGCATCTTCAATATTCTTGACTACAACAGAACTACGGTGCAAGTATCTCTGTCATTCAGTGGAATGATTGAATTCATAATGGCTTTACTCAGTTACTCTGAATACTAGATAAGCTATTAAAATAAATTGCAACTGTATTTTCTCTGCATAATGAGGGATGGCTATGTGAAGAGAAATATTAATCATGTCCTTGCTAGAAACCAACAGAGTCCTCAAAAAACCAATTATTTATGCACCAGATAAATAGTTTTGCATATTCTTCCATGCTTTTGAAAAGAGCAGGACGTTGACTTCTGTGATGTGACAGATGGTGAGCAAGTGTGTATTCCTTCCTTCCTTGTTCCCTCCCTCCCTCCCTCCCTCCCTCATATCTTCACAGTATATTACCCTGGTAATGAATAATAGCACTTAATACTTAGCAATAGCACTTAGACTTACAGTCTATACCACTTCACAGTATTTTACAGCCCTCGCTAAGTGGTTTACAGAGTCAGCCTATTACCCCTAATATTATGTTCTGTGCATGGGTGCAAAAGAGGAGACGAGCCGGTGAACAATGAACTTCAAACTCTTTATTTACATGTGGAAACAGCTCAGCTCAATGGCCACAACGGCCCCCTTTATATAGGCAAACTCTTAATTATTTAACCAATGAAACACGGGGAGCGCTAGCTCCATTAACCAATGGGAGAGGCTCGTTAAGAGCCAATCAGATTCTCCTGAACGGACCAATCCGATGTCGCTATTTTCAGCCAATCAGAAGTGCAGGGCCAGAACCCTGCACTTTACTTCAAGCTCTTAATAATCTTTATTCAATACTCTATTGATTCACAACACCCCTTCCCCCCAGGTTGTGTTTAAGGGGTGCGGTCATGTAGTCTTTGAGGTAGGCAGGTTGTTTTGATTGTGTATTTGATTTGCATTGTTCTGCCGGTACTGCCACAGTCTTGTTGGGGTAGGACGTTATCTGGTGAAGAGGGTGCCTCCCGTTCCGTATTCAAATTTTCGTTGCTGCTAATGTTCCTGGCATCTCCTCAAGGTGAGCTCACCCCCATTCCTGATCTTTCACGTGTTGCCTCACAGCGGTCATTACTTCCGCTTAAACTTTCTGCCGTTTCAAATTCAGCTTCCTCGGTATCTTCTCCCCCCTCAGTTTGGAAGTCAGGGGACTCGGAGATCCCCGACTGTGTTAAGCCTGGGTTCCCCAACCAGGGTTAAGGAGACAAGCTAAACAGAATGTGCAGCGTTAGTCAGATAGGCATACAGATAAATGAGTGAGCTAAGCTTGTATGTTTATTAACATACAGTAAAAATAACAGATACGCTTGTGCTATCAAAAATATAGTTTATTCCATTATGAGTTCATAGCATAGTCAAAATAACAGTCCAATAATCATGTATCATTTAGTCAGTCCATTCAGGGATATTCAGTTAGCAATGTCCGTGCAGAATATCCTATGTCAGTTCACTTACAAATCAGTCCTTTGTTTTCTCTCCCGTTCGAGCAATGCAGTCTTGAGTCCATGCAGGAATTAGGGATCATCAAAGCCAGAGAGAGAGCAAGCTGTCGTCTTGCTTCTTTTAAAGTGCTTTCACAAACACTCCCTTAATTACAGTCCTACAGTTAAAGTTGCAGACACTTTAACTTATAAACTATGATTACATATTTATTATTTTACCTAAACCAATTAGGGTAAACAATGTTATCCCTAACATTCTCCCCTTTTAGGAAATAATAATAAATATAACTATTTACATCTTTAAATCATATTTGTTACAACTCTCTTTAAACTTAATTACTCCTTGAGCTTTTGTAAATTGGTCTGCAATGTTTTCTTCTGTCATGCAGTATTCCAATTTAATTAGCCCATTATTTACAGATTCTCTAACATTTAAGTATCTTAAATCAGTATGCTTTGATCTAGTTTTAACAGCAATACTAGTTGCTAACTTTATGGCTGCCTGGTTGCCCTCGTACACAATAATGGAATCTTTTACAGTTATACCCATGTCTAATTATAACTGTTTGTACAGAATTAAGTCAGTGCATAGTAATGACAGACATGAAAATTCCGCTTCCATCATGGACAAGCTGATATGCTGTTGTCTGATTGACCTCCACCCTATTAGTGTCTTACCAAATAATATAGCCATCCCAGATGTTAATTTTCTAGTGTTTATATCAGTTGCAAAACTTGCATCTGCATAGGCACTAAGACTCAAATCACCCTTTGGTTCTATATACAATGCATGGTTCATTGTTCCTTTAAGATATCTTAAAATTCTCTTTAATGATTGCCAATGACATTGATGTGGATCTGAATTAAAACGTGCCAGCTGATTTACACTATAAGCTATATCTGGCCTAGACCAATTGCTTGTATATGATTAGCTACCAATGAAAGATTGATATATGGACTTATCAAATTTGGGACTTTGATCATCAGTTTGGCAAACTTCCTGACTCATTGGAGTCTTTGCCAGTTTACAAAGTTCCATTTTATACGTTTTAATTAATTGACAAATTTTATCTTCTTGAGATATCTTAAATCCATTTTTTGTTTTGTAAATTGTAAATCCTAGATACTTTTTAATTTCACCTAAATGCTTTAATTTTATCTTTTTAGCTAATAATGATATAATCTCATTAGCTTCATTATTAGTCTTAGTTATCAAAGCAATATCATCTATAAATAATAACAATAATGACACCGTTCCATTATTTTCTCTTTTAAACACACATGGATCTGCTAAACCAGATTTAAAACCTCTTTGTTTAAGTCTTTCACAATATATTGGTTCCACTCAAAGCCAGATTGTTTCAACCCGTAAAGACTCTTTTTGAGTTTCCAACAATCATTACTATTTAATTTATTGTCTTTTATAATAATTGGCTTTTTCAAATATATAGTGTGCTGCAATGGTGCATGTAGATAAGCAGTTTCTACATCTAAATGGTAAATGACATAGTTTTTCTTAGCTGCCCACACTAATGCTGCTCTTAAAGATGTTGCTTTAAGACTTCATCGTAATCAGATGCAGTTTGATTAAATCCTTGAGCTACTAACCTAGCTTTATGGGTAACAGTCCCATCATTTCCAGTTTTTACTTTAAATATCCAGTTGCACCCAATGGATTTTTCTCCTGGAGGTAATTTAGCATCTTCATATACTTTCATTACCTTTAATGAATTTAGTTCTTTTTCCATTGCCTTTTGCCAATTCTCCTGATCCTTAGCAGGATACATCCTAAGTTCATCTACACTAGTTGGAACTTTAGTTACTTGGCAAACTATACTTGCTTGATACCTATCAGGTGGTCTAGTTACACGCGTAGTACGTCTAGGTATTACAGTACTTACAGGTGGACTTTCATTTACTAACTCTTTTTGATTATCTAACTCTTCCTGATCGACTATTTCCTCTTGTTCTGGTCCTATTTGCTCTTCATGGACTTCTTCTTTAATTGGACTCATCTTATAACAATTCTGTTCTTTCTGCCTTTTGTAGGGTTCAATAATTACTTTATTATTTAAATCTTGCTCTAATTTATTCCATCCTACATGTTCTAGGAATTTAGCACTAGCACTGGTGTAAACTCTAGATGTACCTGGTTCCCAGAATCTATAAGATCTATGATTAGATTTATATCCTACAAAAAATAATCTTTTAGCTGTATGTTGTCCTTTGTGTCTGAGTTGTGAAGGGATATGCACCCATGCTGGTGCTCCAAATGTGTGCATGTAAATTAAATCAGGTTTTGTACCATGCCACAGTGTGAATGGTAATTCATCTGTTGTTGAATTAGCAACATTATTTAATATATGATTACCACACATTATTGCTTCTCCCCATAAATTGTCAGGTAATCCTGAATCAGACATCATAGTACGTGCCATTGATTGTAATGTTTGACTTTTTCTCTCTATAAAGGCATTATGTTGTGGCCTATATGGTGCAGACATTTTATGTTGAATACCTAACATTCTTAGTCTGTTCTGGAATTTATTATTTGTAAATTCCTTACCATTATCTGTTATAAGAGTTACTAATTTCTTTTTAGTTTTCCTTTCAGCAAATTTAATCCAATTAAAGAGATTTAGATACGTTTCAGTTTTGCTCTTCATTAAATAGCAAAACCCATATCTAGAATAGTGGTCCATTATACTTAGTATGTAACGAGCTCCTCCTACACTTGGTTTTTTCGGACCTATTAAATCAGCAAATACTACTTCTAAAGGCTCTTTGGCAGTAAATCCATCAACTCTATTAGCCGGTGTGACCCTGGCTTTGCTTTGATTGCAAGCATTACATTGCAAATACTTATTACAAGGTTTCAAACTTATTCCCTTAGATAATTCAACAGTTTTCTTAAGCATTTTAAAATTTAAATGCCCTAGCCTTTGATGTAACAAGTGAATACATTCATCATGAGGTTTCTTATTTTCATAAACCATGTTAGCCACCTTTAAACCATTATCATTTAACACATATAATTCACCTCTTAAAGATACAGTAATTTTCTTATCTTCTTTCTCAATTATGCAGTTATCTCCTTTAAATGTAACTACATATCCTAGTTTAACCAAAATTCTAACTGAAATTAAATTAAACTTAAGTTGTGGTACATATAACATTTTTACATTCTCTTTTATAAAAGAACAATATGCTATACCTTGACCTTTAGCTTTCAGTTTCCAGCCATTGGCTAACGATATCTGCTGTGTACTCTTGGACATTTTAATAAAATTTATGTTATCATTTGTTATACAGTGGGATGCTCCACTGTCAACCACCCATAAATTATTTTTTACAGCTCCGTTACTATACATGGCTAACTCTAAATTTTTATTTATCTTTTGATGATTTTTGGTATTCTGGCCAGCATTCTGGCGCTTTGCTTTTTTACAAAATCTTGCCAAATGTCCTCTTCCTCCACAATTAAAACACTTTTTAATTGCGTATGCAGTAGGAGATTCATTATCTTCTTTTTGAGGTTGTTCCCTCCTTAAATCATCTCTTTCAATCCTTCTTCTGGCCTCTTCAATCAATCTGCCAGTTATATCAGTTAAAGTTAAACTTTCCTTAGGCAAAATTTCAAGGGAAGTTACGTAGTTATCACAACTTTCATTTAGTGATGATAGAATTATGTAAACTTGGTGTAGTTCAAAGAAAATAAGCTCTTTCTCGTGCAGTTCTTGAAAAATGTTTGCATAGTTTCCAAATGACTCAGCATATCATCATTCTTCTGGAGATGCATCCTGAAAAGCTTCCGTGTAAGATTTATGTGAGCACCAACGTTATCTCGAACATAAATCCTCTTCAGCTTCTGCCAACACCCAACAGCCGTTTGTTCTCCATGGATATGAACAAGTTGTTGGTCAGTTAAGGTTAACCCAATTATGCAAATAGCGTGTTCATTTTTATGCATAAATTCTTCTATTTTTAGTCTATCTTCATCATCCTCTGGATCCCATTCTCCTACGTTTGGTGGATTTTCAATTATGTTCCACAGACCTTCTCTTCGTAGAAGTAGACTACATTTCATAGACTATGAAACATAGTTTGTTCCATCCAACTTGGATATCAGGGACAAACTTTGCAGATTGACTTGTGCCATGTTTTCTCATATGGATATAAAACTATAATTAATAAAACACAGCTGTCTGTTTACTGTAATGTATAACAACACAAACTCTCACTTTTTACATAAATCTGTTTTATCCAAGTTAAATTGACTTTGCAGCCTCTGGGCCCATAACCAGTGTTAAGCCTGGGTTCCCCAACCAGGGTTAAGGAGACAAGCTAAACAGAATGTGCAGCATTAGTCAGATAGTCATACAGATAAATGAGTGAGCTAAGCTTGTATGTTTATTAACATACAGTAAAAATAACAGATACACTTGTGCTATCAAAAATATAGCTTATTCCATTATGAATTCATAGCATCGTCAAAATAACAGTCCAATAGTCCTGTATCATTTAATCAGTCCATTCAGGGATATTCAGTTAGCAAAGTCCGTGCAGAATATCCTATGTCAGTTCACTTACAAATCAGTCCTTTGTTTATCTCCCGTTCGAGTAATGCAGTCTTGAGTCCATGCAGTAATTAGGGATCATCAAAGCCAGAGAGAGAGCAAGCTGTCGTCTTGCTTCTTTTAAAGTGCTTTCACAACCACTCCCTTAATTACAGTCCTACAGTTAAAGTTGCAGACACTTTAACTTATAAACTATGATTACGTATTTATTATTTTACCTAAACCAGTTAGGGTAAACAATGTTATCCCTAACAGACTGTAGCCTTCAATGCAGCTGATCAATATGGCGCTTCCATATTCTATCGTCACGACATCTCACGCGGTACGATCTAGGGCCAGTTACTTGGACTACAGTTGCCTCAACCCACAACGGATCGCCCGAAAAGTTTCTAGCGAAAACCAAGTCTACCTGGAAGTTATGACATTTCCCGCTGGAACCATGTGGCTTTTCAGGTTCATATCATGGATGCAGACGGTCGAGGTGGGAGCGGAGCTTCCGCCCCATTAATAACTCGGCGGGAGTTTTATTGGTGATGCTGTGTGGAGTGATATGCTGCAAAAGGAATATCCGGTTAATGTTGTCTTCCATATCCCCATAGTCCATTTTATGCAAGGTTTTCTTGACGAATTGTACCATGCGCTCAGCCCTTCCATTAGCCGCAGGATACGCCAGCGAAATCAGTGCATGGCGAATACCGCAGTCCACCAGGTACTGTTCAAAGGACAGCGCGGTAAATTGGGGCCCCTTGTCGGATACTAGAACATCTGGTAATCCGTGTGTTGCAAAGAGTCTGTCTGGTGTCCTGATGACTGATTCAGTTATTGTATTCCTCATGTCATGGATTTCTAGCCAGTTCAAGTAGGCATCCACCGTTAATAAAAATGTGTGTCCCTTGGTAGGTCCCGCAAAGTCCAAATGAATACGGGACCATGGTCCCCTCGGTGTTTCCCATTCAATTGGGGTTGATTTTGGAGGGGCGTTGCTTACTTCCTGGCATTTGTGACAAACTTTTACCCATGTCTCGGTCTGCTTGTCGATACCCGGCGACCACGCGTAGCTTCGTATGGGGGCTTTCATGTGCATGATGCCGGGGTGGCCATCATGCAAAGTCTTTAGTATTGCTGGTATTAACCACTCTGGGACGACAACTCTATCACCCCAGATAATGCAGCCCTTCTGGGAAAATAGTTCCATTTGTCGATTCTTGAATGGGGCGTAGTCATCAGGTATCTGGTCCAACAGCCATCCCCGCTCAACTCAACTGAGGACTCATGCTAAAATGGGGTCGCGTTTCATTTCCATCGCGATATCTCGGGCTGTTAATGGCGACGTTCAAAGTGTCTTGAACTGCAGTGTTGTAACTGTCGGAGCAGGGTCATCAATGGTCTTCGGAAGTGGTGCGCGGCTCAATGCATCGGCATGGGGAATGGCCTTCCCTGGGTGATGTTGCAACTTGTAATTATATGCCGCCAAGAATTTTGACCAGCGAGTCATTCTGGGAGATAATATATAAGGTGTTGGCCCATCTCCCACTATTATTCCCAGCAAAGGCTTGTGGTCAGTCACCATAGTAAAGGCCATGCACATATTCATGAAATCTCTTAACTGCAGATACAATAGCAAAGGCCTCTTTATCAATTTGACTGTAATTGCGTTCTGTTTTTGAAAACATCTTTGAGAAATAGGCAACAGGGGCTTCACTACCGTTTGGCAAAACATGGCTCAAAATGGTGCCCACTCCGAATGGTGATGCCTCATATGTCATCGTTAAAGGCAAAGTCTCATTATACTGCATCAAAACAGCATCAGAAGTCAATAAATTTTTCACATGTTGAAACGCCTGCTCCTCTCTGTGTCCCCATACCCAGGTTGCTTTTTTGTCCAATAAACAATGTAGGGGTTTGGTTACAGTTGCTTTGTGAGGCAGGAAAACGTTACAAAAATTGATAAGGCCTAGAAAAGCCTGAAGGTCAGCCTTATTTCGGGGTTTGGGGGCATTTTTGATTGCCCTAAGTTTGCTATCAGTGGGGTGAATGCCTTGACTATCAATTAAATATCCCAAAAATTCTATACGATCCGTACATAATTGACACTTGTTTTTTTTAACTTTGAGATCTGAGTCTTTAAATCTCTGGAGAACCAACCTCAGGCAATCCTTTAGTATTTTAAGAGTCGGGGCAGCGATTAACACATCATCAAAATATGGGAAAACGCCTTTTATCCCTTGCAATAGTCTTTCCATCAAACTTTGAAAGATTCCCGGGGCTACGCTCACTCCGAACTGGAGTCGGTTACATTTAAACGCACCTCAGTGCATAACGATCGTTTGGGCCTCTGCCGTTTTTTTGTCAACAGGCAGTTGTTGGTATGCCTGCGCTAAGTCTAGTTTAGTGAAGACTTTTCCACCCCCAAGGGAATGGAGGAGGTGTTGCACCACCGGTACCGGGTAAGCGTTTTGTTGAAGGGCGTGGTTCAGGGTGGCTTGGTCGTCCCCACAAATTCTTATTGATCCATCCGGCTTGATGGGTGTTACGATTGGGGTTTCCCAGGGAGAGTGATCGGTTGGTTCTAACACACCCTGGGCTATTAATTTATCAAGCTGCTTGTCAATTTTTGGTTTAAGGGCAAATGGAACTCAACGAGGCTTAAGGCGGATGGGGGCTATTTTGGGATTGAGGTTAAATGATATTGGGGTCCCCTTGTACTCGCCTAGTTTTTCTGCAAAGACGTCCTGGAATTCTTGGACGAGGTCTTCTTCCCAGTCGTTGCTGTAGGTTCGGTGAATGCCGGCTACTTCAATTCCGAGTGGAGCGAACCATTGGAGGCCTAACAAACTAGGCCGGTCCCTGTCAATTCCAGTCAGGGGTAGGAATGCTATACAGTTCTTAAACAATACCCGGACTCGGCTGGATCCAATGACCGGGATTCGATTTCCTTGATAGTCTTTGAGTATGAGTCTTTGGAATCTGAGGTCTTGCCGCCAAATAGTAGGGATGAGCTGCTTGAGGGTCTTCCAGGAAACCATTGAGAGGGACAATCCTGAATCGACTTCCATCAGGCAGGGCTGGTTTTTGATGGCCATTTTCACTTGGATCTTTTTGGCATCAAGAGATGAGGCATGACCAATTGTGATCATTTGGTGAGCCTCTTCTCGCTTTGTTGGTTGATTTAGGGTTTTGTTTCTGTAGGAGTGGTTGTTCCATTGGTGGTTCATGGGTTCTCGCTTCACGGGATGACTTCCCGTCGGTTGGTGATAGTTAGCCCCCCTCGAGGGCTGGCTGGGTCCCAGCTTGCTTCTACAGACCCGTCCGATATGGCCTCTTTTCCCGCACACATGGCAGAGCACATCGAGGAATTTGCATTCTGACCGGGGGTGGCTTGCTCCACACCCGGCGCATTGGTACTGCGATTTCTGGCATTGGTCTCGTTTGGACTGAAGTCGATGGACCTCTTCTTCATTGCTTTCTGATGATGATTCGAGGTCCTCGTGGTGGGCTGTTTCTAGCTGAACTTCTGACTGAGGTGAAATTTCGCGGGCGCATTGGCGAAACGGGGCATGGGTCGGGCGCATTTGGGCAGCCGACTTCCTGGTTGCTTCTGCTGCAGTAGCTTCAGCTATGGCATCTTTAAGGCTAATGTCGCCCTTCGCCATTAGTTTACTCTGAGTGACTGGTGCATCTAAACCCAGAACTATTCGGTCTCTTAGGGCTTCTTCTAGGTCGGCAAACTCACATAGGCCTCCCAGATTCCGAAGATCCACTATGAAATTAGCAACACTTTCGCCCTTCTGCTGACTTCTCTTTTAAAATTCATGCCTTCTAACGAGCGTTGGCACAGTTGGTGCATAGTGAGCCCTCAGCAGGGGTTCGAGGACGTCCCAGTCCATAGATTTTACTTCTGCCGGTTTCGCTAGTGCCTTGGCCATCTTGAATACGGTCAGCCCACAATGAGTTAGGAATACCGCTCGTTTCTTTCCGGTAGTGGCATCCTTCAAATTGTTGGTCTCCAGAAACATCTGGAAGCGATCCATATATGAGTCCCAGTCTTCTTGTGTCGGGTGGAATGGATCGGGTGGTATGACGCCACCGGACATGGTTCCGCCATTGGTGTGTTTCAGCCACGTGCTCGGTTATAATTCTTCGTCGTTCAGTCAGCTCTGACATCTCCACATCCCATCTTCGTCACCAGTATTATGTTCTCTGCATGGGTGCAAAAGTGGAGACAAGCAGGTGAACAGTGAACTTCAAACTATTTATTTACATGTGGAAACAGCTCAGCTCAATGGCCGCAATGGTCCCCTTTATATAGGCAAACTCTTAACTATTTAACCAATGAAACACGGGGAGCACTAGCTCCGTTAACCAATTGGAGAGGCTCATTAATAGCCAATCAGATTCTCCTGAATGGACCAATCCGATGTTGCTATTATCGGCCAATCAGAAGTGCAGGGCCAGAACCCTGCACTTTACTTCAAGCTCTTAATAATCTTTATTCAAGTACTTTTATTGATTCACAACACCTAACAATCTGGGTCCTCATTTACCAACCTCAGAAGGATGGAAGGCTGAGTTAACCTTCAGTTGGTGGGAATAAATGTAAAACAACAGAAGTAATGACATCTATGGTAAACTAAAATGATTTGTGTAGTGCTAGAATCTACAGAATAGATTCCTATAGATCTAAAATATCTCCAATTAATTAGGAGGATATTGAAGCAAGGCAGGGTGTATTCATTCAGTAAAAATAGATAGGGAATATAATCTCCAATCCCTGTTACAATAGGAATTGAATTCAGAAAAAAGATTTACAGATATTGTGTGTAATATAGTTATTTTGTGGTGTTCTGCAGTTTTTTGGATAATACTGTAGGTACAATATCCTATAGTGGATGGAGAGAGGATCCATTAAAAAGAAAAGAAAATATTTTAAGCTATTTTAAGCTACTTCTTGTCACACTTCCACTTCTCTGGAGCTGTGGTGGCGTAATGGTTAGAATACAGTACTGCAGACTACTACTTCTGCCTGCTGGCTACCTGCAATTTGGCAGTTCGAGTCTTACTAGGCTCAAGGTTGTTTCAGCCTTCCATCCTTCTGAGGTCAGTAAAATGAGGACCCTGGTTGTTGGGGGCAATATGATGACTCTGTAAACCACTTAGAGAGGACTGTGAGGCACTGTGAAGTGGTACATAAGTCTAAGTGCTATTGCTATTGCTATTTTCTGTTTCTGAAGAAACAAATATGAAAAAATATTTATGTTTATTTTGAAAAAATATATTATTTTTGCCTTAAAATAGATTTTAATTCCTGAAAAATAACTCTGAATTTTGATTTGGATATTCAGATACTGTAGAGATTAAGCTTCATCAATATATCTGATTTCCTGAGCTTATCATCTTCCATACATGTAAACCCAGAAATTAAATTCACATGACTAATGTAGGAAACCAAATAGATGTGCTGCCCGTTGATATAAATGACATTTCCATTTTTTTAAAAAAGTGCATTCTCAAAGCAGCTTTACAATAATTGCTAGATATCTGATCTAGGGGTTGAATGTTAATTATAAAACTTACTTTGTTAATCAGTCCCAGTGGTCCCCCTTAATAAGACATCTGGTTCCTTTCCAAAAAAATAACTTATTTTCATGAACTTTGCTGCAAATATCTAGCAATAAAAAGTATATGGTCACTAATTTTATCAACAGACATTTTGGTAACTTATTTTCCCAACAAATATTGTCACAAGAAATGAATCTTTTAAAAACTATTAAAAAGTTGTGTTGTAAATGTATATTTTCATGGAATGAGGCAAATTATGTATAGATGGCCTCGACTTATGACCACAATTGAGCCCCAAATTTCTGTTGTTAAGTGAGACAATTGTGAGGACTTTTATGACCTTTCTGGCCACATTGTCAAGTTGTTTAATTTTATACGACAGCTGCTAAGTTAGTAACATCAGTCCGGCTTCCCTATTGATTTTGCTTGTTAGAAGGTTGCAAGAGGTGATCACATGACCTGGGACACTGCAACTGTCATAAATATGAGTCATGAATTTTGATCACGTGCAGCATGGAGATGCTGCAATGGTTGTAAGTGTGTAAAATATACACACTTCGATCTTACAAAAAAGTCCTGTCACTTTTTTGTAACTTTGAACAGTCACTAAACAAACTGTTGTAAGTCAAGGACTATCTATATTGAAGGAAATATATTTATGTACTTTTTACATGAAGGTTAAAATGGTATCCAAGGATATGTGATAGGATTAACTCAATGTGCTCCTATTTATTTTTCCTATATATGGACACCACTGACATTTTTATTTCTTTGCATATTTGATATACCTTAATCTAGATCAGGGGTGTCAAACTCAAAGCCTTGGGGGCTGTATCAGGTCTGTGGGGTGCTTAGATCTGGCCCATGGGGTCACATGACTCTCCCGAGCTCTGTTTTCACTGGCAGAGAGTTGTAGGAGGCCGTGCAGATGAAAATGGACTCAGAAGCCTGTTTTCTCTGGCAGAGTGCTTGGTCCACCACAGGTGCCCCTGACATGCGTGATGTCAAACTGGCCACTCCCATCCTGGCTATGCCTATCCTGGCCCCTCGAAGTCAAACACAACCCTGATGCGGCCCTCAATGAAATCAATTTTAAGACTCCTGATCTAGATATCGTGGACAAGTGTACAGAATAGTTAAGATTATGAAAATAACAGACTAAAAGATATATTTGTAGAATTTTGCTCAATTTTGCTTGCTCTTTTTTAAAGTTTTTCTGGGCAAAGTGTTATATTATACATATACCTGTTAGACAGTAGGAAGGCATGGTTTTAAATTTCTGTATTACATTACAATGTAACAAATACTGACAATTTAGCAAGGCTTGAGGATTCAACTAATTTGTGTGTATAATAATTTCATTTAAATAAATTAATATAGACAAATAATAATCTGGGTTGATTTTCTGGAAAACACTACAATTAGGAGCTGTAAATCTGTGAAATAAAATCTGTACTTCTGCCGAAACATAACAGGAAAATGGTTGGTATTCTAACATTGCTAACACACTGTGTCATTTCTTGTAATTATCAAATGAAGTGCAACCAGGGAAATGAACCAAAGGCTGAAATCTCAGTTCCCTTACTAAGTCAAACACTCATCTGGGATATTTAAAAAAGAAAATTATTTTTCAATGTATAGAAAGTATTTTATAATAAACATCACCTTGATAATATATAACCTGCATTTTTTTTCTTTAATAATGACAGTTAAATCAATCAGTTTTGGTTTCTTTCCATTTCTCATTTTTCACAACGCCAATCTTGTCCCATTTTTGCTTGTTGATTTGCTTTGCAAAATATTTATGGGCACAATTTTGTACCAATCTTCCCTAAGTATGTTTAATTTTTTGCAAGCATTTCACTTTAATATTTTTTTATGCTCTTCCTATAGAGGTAAACATTTTCTTTGCCTAATAGTTAATATTTTAAATAAATATTGTGAGTAAAATTGCAATATGTGCATATATAAAATATCTCCTCAACCAAATTCTGGTTTTTAAAAATATGTATTAAAGCATTTAAACAAGAGTGATTTCCAACTACTTCCCCACTGATTTTCTTTGTTGAAGGGAATATCAGAAATCTTCCTTCCTTTCTTCCTTCCTTCCCTCCTTTCCTCACTCCCCCCTCCCTCAAATCCCTGCTGATTTCCGTATTTACTTTGTGGGAAACTTGAAAGAGAAAGATAGTGTGGAAGCTGTTAAGTACTTGGACATGAGTTGGAGTAAATGGAGACAGCCTCTGAATAGTGACTTTCAGCTCTTTATTAGCATAGTGACTTCTCAAAACAACAACAGTGAACTCTGCCTTATATAGGCAACCCTTGTAAGAATTGTCCAATAGAGAGCTATGAACGCTAGCTCTTTTAACCAATAAGAATCCTCTGTTAAGGGCCAATCGGATTCCTCAGAACTAACCAATCTGATCTGGCTGCCTAACAGCCAATCAAAAGTGCAGGGCCAGAACCCTGCACTTTACCTCAAGCTCATACTTTGTTAACTATGGTACATACACAACACCCCTTCCCCCTGGCTTCTTAATTATGGTGTAGTTATATAGTCCTTTAAATAGGATGGTTTTCTTTTAAGTCTTTCGGATTTTCGTTGGACTGGTTGGTTGCAATCCTGTTGAGGTAGATTATTGTTTGGCAGTGGATCTGCTACTTGCTCAGGTGCAATTTCTTGCGGTGCAAACGATTCTCCTTCCTGCTCCATTTCCTGAGTATCATTTAGTTCGTCGCTCCCTTCGAGCAGGTTCCCTGGAACTTCATCTTCTTCTGTACCTCCCCCCCCTCGGTTTGGTCATGGGGGAGTTGTTGACTGGCCGTTGGGAGTCGTGACCATAATTGGTCGATATGCCATTTCCACAGTCTATTGTCACATTTCACTACGTAGGATTTGGGGCCGGTCACTCGTACTACTGTTGCCTCTATCCATAACGGATCACCTGATAAGTTTCGTGCGTAAATGAAGTCTCCTATCTGGAAGGTGCAACAGCGGCCACTGGATCCTATTGGCTTTTCCGGTTCGTAAGCAGGGTGCAACTGATCGAAGTGGGAGCGGAGTCTTCGTCCCATCAGTAGTTCGGCGGGAGTTCTGCCGGTGACACTATGTGGAGTTATGTGTTGCAAAAAGAGAATTTGGTTGACCTTGTCATCGATATTTTTGCAAAGTCTTTTTAACAAATTGGACCATGCGTTCTGCTCAGCCATTTGTCGCAGGGTGTGCCGGCGAGGTGAGTGCATGGCGGATGCCGCGGTCAGCGAGGTACTGCTCAAACATTAGAGCTGTAAACTGTGGCCTGTCATCGGATACCAGGATGTCAGGCAATCCGTGGGTTGCAAAGAGTCTGTTTAGGATCTTGATCACCACCTCGGATGTTGTAGCCGTCAATACGATGAGTTGGGTAAGATTTAACCAATTGGAGTACGCGTCGACTGTCAGCAGGAAGGTATAACCCTTGGTCAGCCCCGGGAAATCCAGGTGGATTCTGGACCAGGGTCCACGTGGTGTCTCCCATTCAGTAGGCATGGCTTTTGGTGGGGCATTGCTGACTTGTTGGCAATTGGCACACTCTTTGACCCATTGCTCGATTTGCCGGTCCATGCCCGGCCACCATGCATAGCTTCGTGCAAACGCTTTCATCCACACAATGCCGGGGTGGCCCTCGTGCAGAACTCATAGCAGCATCTTCCAGAGTCATTCTGGGACAACGACTCTATCGCCCCAGATGATACAGCCTTTTTGGGAAAAAAGTTCAGTCTTTCTAGATTTAAATGGTGCAAAGTCATCTGGTACTTGATCCAATGGCCATCCGCGTTCTACCCAGCCTAGGACTCGAGCTAGGGTGTGGTCTCATTTGGTTTTTCTCGCGATGTCTCGGGCGGTCATAGGCGGCGAGTTGAGTGTTTCAATCTGCAACATGGTTGCCGTTGGTGCCGGATCGTCGAGAGTCTCTGGAAGCGGTGTTCGGCTTAATGCGTCAGTGTGGGGAATGGCTTTCCACGGGCGATATTGCAGGTGATAATTATAAGCAGCTAGGAACTCTGACCATCAGGTCATTCTAGGGGATAATATGTAGGGTGTTGGCTTGTCCCCGGCTATTATCCCTAGCAATGGTTTGTGGTCAGTTATAATGGTAAATGTCTTTCCATAGACATATTTATGAAATTTCTTTACAGCTGAAATGATTGTGAGAGCTTCTTTATCAATTTGTCCATAGTTCCGCTCTGCTTGTGAAAGAGTCTTCGAAAAGTATGCAACAGGGGCCTCGTTCCCATTACATGGCTTAAAGTAGCGCCCACCCCGAAAGGCGATGCCTTGCAGGTTATAACTAACGGCAAAGTCTCGTTATACTGCATAAGTACAGAATCAGATGTGAGCAGTTTTTTAAAATTCCGGAATGCTTGCTCTTCCCGGTAACCCCATACCCACAATGCTTTCTTATCTAATAGTCGGTGTAATGGTTCAGCGACAGTTGCTTTGTGCGGTAAAAACACATTATAGAAATTAATGAGGCCTAAGAACGCCTGGAGATCGGCCTTGTTGCGTGGTATGGGAGCATTTTTGATTGCTTTTAATTTACTCTCGGTAGGATGAATGCCCTGGCGATCAATTCAGTATCCTAGAAACTCAACATTATCAGTATATAAGTGACATTTATTTTTTTTCACCTTAAGTCCAGCCTCTTGGAATTTTTTAAGAATGCATTTCAAACGATCCTGCAAGATTTTTTTGGTAGGGGCTGCAATTAGTACGTCATCAAAATAAGGAACCACGCCCTTGATTCCCTGTAATAACCTTTCCATGAGGCTCTGGAAGATCCCCGGGGCTACACTAACTCCAAATTGCAATCGGGTACATTTAAAGGCACCTCTGTGCATTACAATTGTTTGGGCTTGGGCTGTCTTTTCATCCATTGGTAGTTGTTGATAAGCTTGAGCTAAATCTAATTTAGCAAAAACCCTTCCGCCCCACAAGGAATGGAGGAGGTGCTGCACCACAGTAACTGGATACGCATTCTCCTGTAGGGCATGGTTTAAAGTGGCCCGGTAGTCCCCACAAATTCAAATTGACCCGTCTGGCTTAATGGGTGTTACAATAGGGGTTTCCCATGGAGAGTGATCGATGGGCTTCAACACCCCTTGAGCAATTAGCTTGTCGAGTTGTTCGTCGATCTTTGCTTTAAGAGCAAATGGAATTTGACGGGGCTTCAAGCGAATGGGGGCAACCTTTTGATCTAGACTAAATGAGATTGGGGTCCCCTTATACTCACCTAAGCTGTCCGCGAAGACGTTGCTGAACTCAGAGATAAGGTCTTCCTCCCACTCACAACCACCGACTCAGTTCACGCCGGCCACTTCAATGCCGAGTGGCGCGAACCATTGGAGGCTTAATAGACTAGGCCTATCTCTATCGATGATCGTTAGAGGTAAGTACTCTGTATGCTTCTTGAAGGAGACTCGGACTTGGCAGGACCCGACAACAGGGATTCGATTTCCTTGGTAGTCCTTGAGGATGAGGCATTGAAATTGGAGGTATTGGCGTTGAATTGTGGGGATGAGCTGCTTGAGTGTCTTCCAAGACACCATCGAGAGAGACAATCCCGAGTCGACCTCCATGTGGCAAGGCTGGTTCTCGATGGCTACCGTGACTCAGATTTTCTTAGTGTCCAAAACTGAGGTGTGACCTATAGTGATAGTATGGTGAGCCTCTTCTTTTTGCAAAGCTCAATTTCTGTAGGAGTGGTTTACTGGCTCTCGCCTTTCAGGACGGTTTCCTGTCGATTGGTGATAGTTGGCCCCTTTTGAGGCCTGGCTGGGTCCTGGTAAGCTGCGGCAGACCCGGCCGATGTGGCCTCGTTTCCCGCACTCATGGCAGAGTATGTCGCGGAATTTGCATTTGGCCCTGGCATGGTTTGCTCCACAGCCAGCGCAAGGGCGTAAGGGCTTCGGGCGAGGGTGCCGGTCAGACTGCAGTCGATGAACCCCTTCTTCGTCGCTGTCTGATGACGAAGAGAGGTCCTTGTGGTGCGTTGTTGAGAGCTGCACTTCTGAGTTGGGTAAGATTTCGCTGGTCGGTGGTGTTGCTGGAGTGCGGCTTCACTGTAGTTGTGCAGCCAACTTTTTAGTCGCCTCCGCAGCCGTGGCTTCGGCGATGGCGTCAGCAAGGCTGATGTCGCATTTTGCCATCAGCTTGCTTTGCACGCCTAGTGCATCTAATCCCAGAATTACTCAATCTCTTAGGGCCTCTTCTAAATCTGCGAACCCGAGAGAGACCCCCTAAATTTCGGAGGTCCGCCACAAAATCGGCCACGCTCTCCCCTTTTCGTTGGTTTCTCTGATAAAACTCATGGTGTCTCACGAGTGTAGGCATGGTTGGTGCGTAATGGTCTCTCAGGATGGGTTCGAGGTTGTCCCAGCTCATGGCTTTCACTTCTCGAGGTTTGGCGAGTGCTTTAGCTTTCTTAAATACAGCTAGGCCGCAATGCGTCAGGAACAATGCCCGCTTCTTTGCTGGTGTGGCGTCCTTCAAGTTATTCATCTTGAGAAACATTTGGAAACGATCCATGTAGGATTCCCAATCCTCTTGGTTCAGATCGAACGGAGCGGGTGGTACGATGTCACCGGACATGGTTTCGTTGTTGGCGTCGTCTTATCACGTGCTCGGTATCGCTTCCTGGCTTCTTTGGTTCAGACGTCTCAAAATCCCACCTTCGTCGCCAGTGTTAAGTACTTGGACATGGGTCGGAGTAAATGGAGACAGCCTCTGAATAGCGACTCTCAGCTCTTTATTAGCATAGGGACTTCTCAAAACAACAACAGTGAACTCTGCCTTATATAGGCAACCCTTGTAAGAATTGTCCAATAGAGAGCTATGAACGCAAGCTCTTTTAACCAATAAGAATCCTCTATTAAGGGCCAATCGGATTCCTCAGAACTAACCAATCCGATCTGGCCGCCTAACAACCAATCAGAAGTGCAGGGCCAGAACCCTACACTTTACCTCAAGCTCATACTTTATTAACTGTGGTACATACACAACAGAAGCCATCAGGAAATTGCAAGTACAAGGCCAGCAAGCAGACAGATGGCTGTTGCAGGGGAGGAAGTAATCAGGTATGAGTCAGGAAGGGTACGTGGAGGTATATGAAAGATGCCACACAGGTCAAGAAGGGCATGTGGCTGTGAGCAAAAAATGCTGTATGGGTTGGGGAAGGCCAGCTTGAATCAGGCAGAGGACAGGAAATGCATATAAGGTGCCATCAGCAAAGGTTTTTGAAGGTGCATAAGAGTGCACAAGAGAGTCTGAATGGGTCAGGAAGGTGCATAGGAGTAATATGGACTGCAAAGAGTATGCAATGGTTGTTCCTTGATTTCTGCTAATCCTTTTCTTCCCCTTTCTTCCCTTCCCTTTCCTTCCCTTCACTTTATCTCCACACCCAGCAAACAGGTAAATGGCTGCTGTTGGGTTGGAGGAGAGAGGGATTCCTAGGATAGCAATTAAAATAATAATCTATTGAGAAAACGGCAATTATTAAAATATAAAACCCGCAAAATACAATAGACAGTGACTGTTAATCATGGAATCCTCTCAAGATTTCATGAATTCCCTGGGACTGAGGGACTTCTGGATCATTGAGATGAAGTAACTGTTAAGTTCTGTGCATGGGCACAAAGGAGGAGACGAGCCGATGAACAGTGAACTTCAAACTCTTTATTTACATGTGAAAACAGCTCAGCTCAATGGCCACAATGGGCCCCCTTATATAGGCAAACTCTTAACTATTTAACCAATGAAACACAGGGAGTGCTAGCTCCATTAACCAATGGGAGAGGCTCGTTAATAGCCAATCAGATTCTCCTGAACGGACCAATCCGATGTCGCTATTTTCGGCCAATCAGAAGTGCAGGGCCTGAACCCTGCATTTTGCTTCAAGCTCTTAATAATCTTTATTCAATACTTTATTGATTCACAACACCCCTTCCCCCCGGGTTCCATTTAAGGGGTGCGGTCACGTAGTCTTTGAGGTAGGCAGGTTGTTTTGATTGTCTATTTGATTTGCGTTGTTCTCCCGGTATTTGGCTACAGTCTAGTTGGGGTAGGACGTTATCTGGAGAAGAGCATGCCTCCCGTTCTGTATTCAAATTTTCGTTGCCGCTAATGCTCTCGGCATCTCCTTGAGGTGAGGTCACCCCCATTCCCGATCCTTCACATGTTGCCTTAGAGCGGTCATTACTTCCGCTTAAACTTTCTGCCGCTTCAAATTCAGCTTCTGTAGTATCTCCTCCCCTCTCGGTTTGGAAATCAGGGGGCTCGGAGATCCCCGACTGTAGCCTTGAACACAGCTGATCAATATGGCTCTTCCATATTCTATCGTTGCGACATTTCATGCAGTACGATCTAGGGCCAGTTACTTGGACTACATTTGCCTCGACCCACAATGGATCACCCGAAAAGTTCCTAGCGAAAACTAAGTCGCCTACCTGGAAGTTACGGCATTTCCCACTGGAACTGTGTGGTTTTTCAGGTTGCAGATGGTCAAGATGGGAGCGGAGCTTCTGCCCCATTAATAACTCGACGGGAGTTTTATTGGTGACGCTGTGCGGAGTGATATGCTGCAAAAGGAGTATCCGATTAATCTTGTCTTCTATATCGTCATAGTCCATTTTATGCAAGGTTTTCTTGATGAATTGTACCATGTGCTCAGCCCTTCCATTGGCCACACGATACGCCAGCGAAGTTAGCGCATGGCCAATACCGCGGTCCACCAGGTACTGTTCAAAGGACAGCACGGTAAATTGGGGCCTGTTGTCGGATACTAGAATGTCTGGTAATCCGTGCATTGCAAAGAGTCTGTCTAGTTTCCTGATGACTGATTCGGTTGTTGTATTCCTCATCTCATGGATTTCAAGCCAGTTTGAGTAGGGATCCACCGTTAATAAAAATGTGTGTCCCTTGGTAGGTCCCACAAAGTCCAGATGAATACGGGACCATAGTCCCCTCGGTATTTCCCATTCAGTCGGGGTTGCTTTCGGAGGGGCGTTGCTTACTTCCTGGCATTTGTGACAAGCTTTTACCCATGTCTCGATCTGCTTGTCGATACCCGGCGACCACGCGTAGCTTCGTGCGAGGGCTTTCATGCGCACAATGCCGGGGTGGCCATCATGCAAGGTCCTTAGTATCGCTGGTCGTAACCGCTCTGGGACGACAACTCTATCACCCAAGATAATGCAGCCCTCCTGGGAAAATAGTTCTGTTTGTCGATTCTTGAATGGGGCGTAGTCATCAGGTATCTGGTCCAATAGCCATCCCCGCTCGACCCAACTGAGGACTCTTGCTAAAATGGGGTCACGTTTCATTTCCATCGCGATATCTCGGGCTGTTTATGGCGGCATTTGAAGTGTCTCGATCTGCAGTGTTATAACTGTTGGAGCGGGGTCATCAATGGTCTCCGGAAGTGGTGCGCGGCTCAATGTGTCGGCGTGGGGAATGGCCTTCCCTGGGCGATGTTGCAACTTGTAATTATATGCTGCCAAGAATTCTGACCAGCGAGTCATTCTGGGAGATAATATATACGGTGTTAGCCTATCTCCCGCTATTATTCCCAGGAAAGGTTTGTGGTCAGTCACAATAGTAAAGGCTCGGCCATACACATATTCATGAAATCTCTTAACTGCAGACACAATAGCAAGGGCCTCTTTATCAATTTAACCGTAATTGCGTTCTGCTTTTGATAACGTCTTTGAGAAATAGGCAACAGGGGCTTCATTACCATTTGGCAAAACGTGGCTCAAAATGGCGCCCACTCTGAATGGTGATGCGTCACACATGATCGTTAAAGGCAAAGTCTCGTTTTCTGCATCAAAATAGCATCAGAAGTCAATAAAATTTTCACATGTCGAAACGCCTGTTTTTCTCTGTGTCCCCATACGCAGGTTGCTTTTTTGTCCAATAAACGATGCAGGGGTTCAGCTACGTTATAAAAATTGATAAGGCCTAGAAAAGCCTAGAGGTCGGCCTTATTTCGGGGTTTGGGGGCGTTTTTGATTGCCCTAAGTTTGCTATCGGTGGGGCGAATGCCTTGACTATCAATTAAATATCCCCAAAATTCTACATGATCCATACATAATTGACACTTTTTTTTTTACTTTGAGACCTGAGTCTTTAAATCTCTGGAGAACCAACCTCAGGCATTCCTTTAGTATTTTCTGAGTTGGGGCAGTGATTAACACATCATCAAAATATGGGACAATGCCTTTTATCCCTTGTAATAGTCTTTCCATCTAACTTTGAAAGATTCCCGGGGCTACGCTCACTCCGAACTGGAGTCGGTTACATTTAAACGCACCTCAGTGCGTAACGATCGTTTGGGTCTCTGCTGTATTTTTGTCTACAGGCAGTTTTTGGTATGCCTGGGCTAAGTCTAGTTTAGCGAAGACTTTTCCGTCCCCCAGGGAATGGAGGAGGTGTTGCACCACCGGTACCGGGTAAGCGTTTTGTTGAAGGGTGTGGTTCAGGGTGGCTCAGTAGTCCCCACAAATTCTTATCGATCCATCCGGCTTGATGGGTGTTATGATTGGGGTTTCCCAGGGAGAGTGATCGGTTGGTTCCAACACACCCTGGGCTATTAATTTATCAAGCTGCTCGTCAATCTTTGGTTTAAGGGCAAATGGAACTCGACGAGACTTAAGGCGGATGGGAGCTATTTCAGGATTGAGGTTAAATGATATCGGGGTCCCCTTGTACTCGCCTAATTTTTCTGCAAAGACGTCCTGGAATTCGTGGATGAGGTCTTCTTCCCAATCACTGCTGCAGGTTTGGTGAATGCCAGCTACTTCAATTCCGAGTGGAGCGAACCATTGGAGGCCTAACAAACTAGGCCGATCCCTGTCGATCACAGTCAGGGGTAGGAATGCTGTACGGTTCTTAAACGATACTCGGACTTGGCTGGATCCAATGACCGGGATTCGATTTCCTTGATAGTCCTTGAGTATGAGTCTTTGGAATCTGAGGTCTTGCCACTGGTTAGTAGGAATGAGCTGCTTGAGGGTCTTCCAGGAAACCATTGAGAGGGATGATCCTGAATCGACTTCCATCAGGCAGGGCTGGTTTTCGATGGCCACTTTCACTCGGATCTTTTTGGTGTCAAGAGATGAGGCGTGACTGATTGTGATCGTTTGGTGAGCCTCTTCTCACTTTGTTGGGTGGTTTAGGGTTTTGTTTCTGCAGGAGTGGTTGTTCCATTGGTGGTTCACGGGTTCTCATTTCACGGGATGACTTCCCATCGGTTGGCGATAGTTAGCCCCCCTTGAGGGCTGACTGGGTCCTAGCTTGCTTCTACAGACCCCTCCGATATGGCCTCTTTTCCCGCACACATGGCAGAGCGCGTCAAGGAATTTGCATTCTGACTGGGGGTGGCTTGCTCCACACCCGTCGCATTGGTACTGCGATTTCTGGCGTTGGTCTCGTTTGGACCGAAGTCGATGGACCTCTTCTTCAACACTTTCTGACGACAATTCGAGGTCCTCGTGGTGGGCTGTTTCAAGCTGACCTTCTGACTGAGGTGAAATTTCACGGGTGCATTGTCGAAGCCGGGCGTGGGTGTGGCGCATTTGGGCAGCCGACTTCCTGGTTGCTTCTGCTGCAGTAGCTTCAGCTATGGCATCTTTAAGGCTAATGTCACCCTTCGCCATTAGTTTACTCTGAGTGACTGGTGCATCTAAACCCAGAACTATTCGGTCTCTTAGGGCTTCTTCTAGGTCGGCAAACTTGCATAGGCCTCCCAGATTCCGGAGATCCGCTATGAAATCAGCAACACTTTCACCCTTCCGCTGACTTCTCTGGTAAAATTCATGCCTTCCAACGAGCGTTGGCACAGTTGGTGCATAGTGAGCCCTCAGCAGGGGTTCGAGGACATCCCAGTCCATAGACTTTACTTCTGCCAGTTTTGCTAGTGCCTTGGCCATCTTGAATACGGTTGGCCTGCAATGAGTTAGGAATACTGCTCGTTTCTTTCCGGTAGTGGCATCCTTCAAATTGTTGGTCTCCAGAAACATCTGGAAGTGATCCATATATGAGTCCCAGTCTTCTTGTGCCCGGTCGAATGGAGTGGGTGGTATGACGCCGCTGGACATGGTTCCGCCGTTGGTGCATTTCAGCCACGTGCTCGGTTATAGTTTTTCGTCATTCAGTAAGCTATGACGTCTTCACATCCCAACCCTCGTCGCCAGTGTTAAGTTCTGTGCATGGGCACAAAGGAGGAGACGAGCCGATGAACAGTGAACTTCAAACTCTTTATTTACATGTGAAAACAGCTCAGCTCAATGGCCACAATGGGCCCCCTTATATAGGCAAACTCTTAACTATTTAACCAATGAAACATGGGGAGTGCTAGCTCCATTAACCAATAGGAGAGGCTCGTTAATAGCCAATCAGATTCTCCTGAACAGACCAATCCGATGTTGCTATTATCGGCCAATCAGAAGTGCAGGGCCAGAACCCTGCACTTTGCTTCAAACTCTTAATAATCTTTATTCAATACTTTATTGATTCACAAAAGTAACCATACTTCATGGGAGGAGAATGTTCCATAAAATGGATGCCATGGGATGATTAAGACAAGCCTAGGTCTTCTCTTGCTAGACTTCAGGTAGCATTTGTGGCTCTCTTCACAAAAATATAAAATATATAAATGACCTAATCTAATCAACTCCCATTAACCTGAGAGTGCTATCAATTTTCAAATGTTCCAAGATGAATTAAAAAAATTATTTGTGTGCCTAAATAGAAGTAGTCAGAAAGTGCCTTACTGAAATAGTATACTTTGCTGAAATTGAAAAGACAAATTAAATTGAATTAGAGAATATAATGAGAGGAAAGGTAATAGAAATCAACAAAAAACAAAAAATAGAGAAAAAACATTGACACCTGCAAGGGCAAGAAGAATCAATGAAAGCAATCGATGTATTTCATTAAGAATAGGAATATGATGATAAAATTAGTCAGGGTAGCAAGTTCATGTCAGGAAGTGATGTATTAATTGCACAGTAAAGACATGTTCAAAGGAAAGAAGAAATCTGAAACATTTATAGACAGTGGATAATTACAGAATTAAAGAATGAGTTAGAGAGTTATCAGAAATGCAGACAACTTATCAGAGAGTAACAGAGAATGTGATGAGGAGCAAAATAATTTGAACTGGCAATGAAAACACTGCAGTAACTGTTATGAATGTATAAAGTTTTAATAAAGTGTGAGCTTGGAGTAAAATGCAGGGTTCTGGCCCTGCACTTCTGATTGGCTGTTAAATGGCCGGATCGGATTGGCCCACTCCAGGGAATCTGATTGGCCCTTAAACAGAGAATTCCTATTGGTTGTGAGAGCTAGCGCTCCTCGTTGGTTATTGGTTAATATTTATGGGGTTTGCCTATTTATAAGGCGGGTTAAAACTGTTATGGATGCTAGAAGTCACTATGTAAATAAAGAGCTGAAGTTCACTGTTCAGAGGCTTGTCTCCATTCTTTCTTGCCCATGCTCCAAACATAACATTGGCAACGAAGATGGGATGTGGAGACATCTGAACCAACGAAACTTCGAAGAACACCGAGCACGTGACAGACGACGCTACACAATGGAACCATGTCCGGCAGCATCGTACCACCCGCTCCATTCGATCCAGTGCAAGAGGACTGGGAGTCCTACATGGATCGCTTCCAAATGTTCTTAGAAACCAACAACTTAAAGGACGCCACACCAGGAAAGAAATGGGCAGTGTTCCTAACGCATTGCGATCCAACCGTATTTAAGATGGCTAAAGCACTAGCAAAACCCCGAGAAGTGAAGGCGATGGATTGGGATGACCTCGAACCTCTCCTACGAGATCACAACGCACCGACCGTGCCTACGCTGGTGAGACGGCATGAGTTTTATCAGAGGAGCCAGCGAAAGGGAGAAAGCGTGGCTGACTTCATAGCAGAGCTCCGAAATTTGGGAGGCCTCTGCGGGTTCACCAATTTAGAAGAAGCACTAAGAGATCGCATAGTTCTGGGACTAGATGCACCAGGCGTTCAAAGCAAGCTGATGGCGAAAGGCAACATCAGCCTTGCCGACACCATCGCTGATGCTACTGCAGCAGAAGCAACCAGGAAGTTGGCTGCACAACTACGCCGAAACCGCGCTCTGGTACCACCACCGACAAGCGACATTTTATCCAGGTCAGAAGGGCAGCTGGCAACGACGCACCACGAGGACCTCTCTTCGTCGTCAGACAGCGACGAAGAAGGGGTCCATCGACTGCGGTCCGACTGGGACCACCACCCGAAGCCTTTACGCCCTTGCGTTGGCTGTGGGGCCAACCATGCCAGGTCCGAATGCAAATTCCGCGACGCACTCTGCCATGAGTGCGGGAAGCGAGGCCACATCAGATGGGTCTGCTGAAGCTTACCAGGACCTGGCCAGGCCTCAAAAGGGACTAACTATCGCCAATCAACAGGAAACCGTCCTGAAAGGCGAGAGCCAGTAAACCACTCCTACAGAAATCGAGTTTTGCAGAAAGAAGAGGCTCACCATAATATCACTATTGGTCACGCCTCAGCTTTAGACACCAAGAAAATACAAATCACAGTACCATCGAGAACCAGCCTTGCCACATGGAAGTCGACTCAGGATTGTCCCTCTCGATGGTGTCCTGGAAGACCCTTCAACAACTCATCCCCACGATTCAATGCCAAGATCTCTGCTTCCAAAGACTCATCCTCAAGGACTACCAAGGAAATCGAATCCCCTTCGTTGGTTCCTGCTGAGTCCGAGTCTCCTTCAAGAAGCACACAGCGTACTTACTACTAACTGTCATCGATAGAGACAGGCCTAGCCTACCAGGCCTCCAATGATTCGTGCCACTCGGCATTGAAGTGGCCGGCATAAACCAAGTCAGCAGAAGTGAATGGGAGGGAGACCTCATTCATGAGTTCAGGGACGTCTTCGCGGACAGCTTAGGCGAGTACAAGGGGACCCCGATTTCATACAATCAATGAATCAGTTCTTCTGAACTCCAGTTGTTGGTTGATTAACAATGAGGTGTCAGGGTTCCAGCTCAAAATGGCTTCAGGGCTGACAAGAGGATTGGTTCTCTTTGGCAGCCTGGAAGTATTTGACTAACCAATTCTGACAATGGGATACAGGATAGAATGGTTGTTGTGATCCAGCAGGACATTTCTTTTACAATATGAACTGCACTCTCACTGCTCCAAAATATAATCTGTTCCCAAAAAGCTGCTGTGCTTCAAACTACCATATGCAAATAGATTTGTTTTCTAATCCTCTAATCTTTTAACAGGGATTTGAAAAGCTCCAAATGGGAGTAAAAACAATATCATAAGTACCAATAAAATTACCATCTCATATGCATTTGGAATATAAACAAGCACATCATTCTAACTCATCTTGATTAAACAAGCTTCCTCTGCATTTTAAGCAAGCAATAATAAGAGTGCGCCTGACTCTGACACCCAGTCTGAGAAACCTTTTCTTGTTTAACATTTTATCTAATCAGGATTGATTTATGACTGGTAAATAGTTTGCTGTGACTGAAAGCTATTTCATTATCCAAATTGCCATCTGTTATTCTAATAATTGTTAAAGGCCTGATGATGGGATTTGTGTGTATATTTTTCATCGAGATTCTTTGGACCTTCTTCCTTTCTTTTTTAGGTTTAAAATAGATTCACTCAGCAATAGTACTTAGATTTAAACACCACTTCACAGTGCTTTCCAGCCCTCTCTAAGAGGTTTGCAGAGTTAGCATATTGTCGTCCCCCCCCCCACAACAATCTAGGTCCTCATTTTATTGACCTCGGAAGGATGGAAGCCTGAGTCAACCTGGCTTCACTCCATTCCTAAGAGGTCTGTAAGGGGCATGCATAAGAGCACCAGCGTGCCTACCGTCCCTGTCCTACTATTCCCATTTATCCATTTATTCGTGCTCATTTATTATGTATATACTTATACCTGTTTATACTTATATGTTTACATGTTATGTTCATACTTATACTTGTTTTCTCATACATGCTTGACAAACAAAATGAATAAATAAAAAGAATCAAACTTCTGGAGTGAGCAGTGAGTTAGCCTGCAATACTACATTCTAACCACTGTGCCTTCACACTTGTATTCATATGGATTTTTTTTTAAAAAAAAATCACCTTGAAAGTAATCCATTGTTTTCTGCCTTAAAATAAAAAAGCACTTTTCTATCAGTGAATGCTTTTAATGATTGTGATGACAATTACAATCATTTGTCATCTTGTAAGCTGTGGTTCCTCCTTCGATGTGCTTTCAGGACCAGGTGCCCCAATAAGTAAAGGAATAAACTATCAATAAGGGAAAGAAAAATCCATCCATTTTGGACCATATAATTGATTGCATTCAGTGTCAGTTCTCATCTCCTCTAATCCTGTATAGGAGATGTGCCTTCGAGCACCATGGTGGATACATTTAGTATCACATTATGCATGTTCAAGTTTCATTAAAAGAGTTCAGTTCTATTCACTTCATCCCAACATGGCTCTCAATAGTTACCATACTGGATAGCAAATGATTTAAATGGAGGTTGGGGGAGAGAAATTTTAGACAGTTCTTTAAATTGCTTGCCAATCCTACGCTTAAATGGAGCATGTTGAAAATTTAGAAAGCCTTGCTCTACTTAACTCTGGATATTTCTTCCACTTTGCAGTGTTGCATTTCAAGCTGTAATTTGAAATATGACAAGATTTAAATGTACATGAAATGTTTGCACTTAAAAAGCCATGAATAGACATCAATTGAAGAAGTAGGGAGGGAGTATACTCTGTTCAGAGATCAAAAGCATGCTTTGCTTTTGTTGTGAAAGCATTTCAGTGCCATATTTTCCCTGAAAATGTAAAGCCAGGAAATAGTGATATTGATTCTGAAATTTCTGAATTTAGCTATGGGATTAATTTAGTAGTTACAACTGAAAAAACGTTACTTATTATATTGGCCAAATGCATATTTCAGAAGGAAGGTTAAAAGAAAATATTGTGCAAAATAGAGTTACCATATCAGAGCTTCAAAATTTGGAATGACTTTTAGTTGGATAAAAAGAAATACATAACGTTTTCTTTGCTTCTATCTAGTGGATGCCCATATCTTTGTACACAAAATCAAGCAGCCCCTTTTACAAGAGATATTTATTATTTTACAAGAGATATTTATCATCATCATCATTGATCACAAGTATAAAGCAATATTGTGAAAAAGCACTTCTGAAAATGCAATGTGATTTTTAATTTCCATTCCCCTGTCCACATGTATTATTTATTGTATGAGAAATTTTTCTCAGGAAAAAAATAAAAAAAGAATGCATTCTGCTTCATTAATAAACTGAACCACTGAATTCCATTCAAGATTTGTTCTGGAACTGATAAAGAGTTTTATATGTTAATATGGGCTTCAAGCTTTAACTGGAATTATTAGTAGGGTAACAAGGTAATATTTAGCTGATGTACTAAGCCAATTTATACTGATCAAGTTAGTTTGACTCTTTTGTATTGAGGCTAATTTTTTCCCTAATGTGTTACACTTGTGGAAGGGGAACTATATCTGGCTGGTGCAATGGAATTTCCTACTCCTAGGAAATTATAGCCTCTTCTAGATTTGCTCAGAGGCTGACATGGGATATCCAGCTTTATAAACTTTAGCTAAATATGGCACTATTTGTTTAACAAATATATTCATGAATTACACATTAGGATTATTGCAACCCAATTTATATAATGTAGCCCTTGAAGACCAACTGCTCAATATGGACTGGCCTGAATAGTAATGGGCTTGGTTCAGTCTGTATGTGCCATATTACTTCTACAGAAATTGCACTTTTTGCCTGTGGATGTATTGATATTATCCATTATCTTTAATATCTTTAAAGCCCTATCTGACTCAGAACCTGAGTATCTTCAAGAATGCCTTGGAATCTGCCCATCTGGAATATCTGGAAGGGAAGATTTTCTGCCTAGAAAATGTTATCATTAGGGACTTCTTTTAGGTGGCTCCCAACCTCTGGAACAACATTTTAGTACTAAAAGTAACAAGGAAAAGGAAAAGTGTAAATAAACTCCAAAAAGTTTTGATAGAACCCAATATGATAGTCAAATAGCACCACATGCATAACATCATAACTATTACATACTTGCATTGTTTGTTTGATGATGCCATAATACACACAGTGTTATGTCTCCTCCCCCTTCCCTCTGGGAGAGGCCCACATTTAAAAAACAAAATGTTTCCAACATCTCTACTGCCATTCTAAGGAGGGTGTCTCATTTGAATTTTAAGCCATTTCTATCCATATAGAGCTGGCTCTATAAAACTGCTGAAAAATGCAAAATTGGCACCTGGGTATTCTGTTTTGTAAATATGGAGGCAGTGTCAGTCAATCTAATGGTAGTTTCTAAAGGCTTTCAAGTAAATAATAATGAAAGAAAACATATATAGCTGTCATCCTAAATTATAAACATGGGAGATAAAAATAGCAGGGTAGGAAAGTAACATAAACGTTTTGATGCAATCCATTCCTTGTGCATTCAATTTCTGACAGAATTTTTATCTAATTCTAATTGTTCATCTGTGGTACTGCACACTCCTTGCAGAGTTTTCAATCCTAAAAAAAGAGCCACCATTATAATAGCAAAGAAAATCCTGCTTACATGAAAACTGCCATAGGGATAATGAGAACAATTTTCATAAAGCAAAGATGCTTTAATGCTGCACTCAGAAATTAGGTTTATATATTATAGCAATAAACTGTAATAGAGTTTGAAAGCATTTTTTTTAGCTTATATGGTTATTATTTATTTATACTGTCACAAAGAACATGTCAAGAATTGTTGTAAATCTTATTTCATCCCAATGGCTTTAAAGTTGTTTTAAGCAAAATCTTATGTGGAGTTCAACTTTGATCACATCATTTAGAGTCAGAGTCATCTAATCAAAAATATTGAAGCTCTCAACATTGTTTTGTGATTATGGGTTGGTCTTTTAAGAACAAATTTGAGTTTCTGAATTGTGGTCATTAACAATTGACTAAAATTGAACTTAATCACCTTGGATTTGGCTCTCCTTTTGTTGATATAAGAAATCTTATGGGTGCAGCAATATTGTTTCTTTTCTGGGGTAGTTTTAGCATTATAGTTAGACAGCTTCAGTAATCATTACCAATATTTTTTAAAAAAGAATATGGTTCACCAGTTGGATATTTCACTGGCTAAAACTTACTTCAGTGTTAACATCAATTATTTCCTGAAGCCAACAGCTAATTCATTCATTGAATTCCCAGATATATAAGAAACTTCTTTTTTTTTAAAGAAAATTTTATTAATTTTCTACAAACAAACAAGACAAACAAAACATTAAAACATTCAACTCTCGTATGTACATCCAGTGTGTCAGTTGGTTCATCATTTTTGTGCATTCATTCTGTAGTCCCAGTTACAATTATGTTATATAACAACTCATATTATCAATCCAAACTTATATATCCTATAATCACTAAAAAAAAAAAAATTTTTTTTGACTATACTTTTAATCATTCATGCTTTATGAGCTAACAATACTTTAAGCAGATTATTCAACAAATCATATAAACATACCAAATCAATCCTTAAAAAACCCTTTATAAATATAATATCAAGTAACAAAATAATAGCAAAATAGCAAGATAAAGATATTTCTTACTATCTAAAATATTCTATTATCGTATTTTATCATCTAGCCATTTATAAAAAAGATCCCAAATTTCATAAAATTGTTTATCCTCTTGCTCTCTAATTTCAAATGTCAATCTGCTCATCTCAGCACATTCCAATATTTTCTTAATAATTTCTTCCTGTAATGGTATTTTCTCATTCTTCCAATTTTTAGCAAATACAATCCTGGTCGCTGTTACAACATTTACAATCAGGTATTTCAAATCTTTACTATATATATCAGGTAAAATTCCCAATAAGAAGATCTCTGGTTTCAAGTCTATATGTTTCTTTGTCATTTTTCCAGCCACATGCGAATTATAGTCCAATATTTTCTAGCATCCTCATAAGTCCACCACATATGGTAATATGAGCCGGGTATCTGATGACATTTCCAGCATTTTTCAGATTTGTTCTTAAACATTCTTGCTATTCTTGTCGGAGGAAAGTGCCACCTGTAAAACATCTTATACAAGTTTTCTTTATATGCTGTTGACATTGTCATTTTATGATTTTGAGACCGCAATTTCTGCCATTTCTCTAAATCAATCCCATATCCAAAATTCTTCCCCCAAACAATCATAGTTTCTTTGACTTGTTCTTCCTCTAATTTCATTCCCAGTAAATAACCATATAATTTTTTAATCACCTTCTCATCAGTACCCATCAAGATCTTATCTAAATCAGTCTGCTTATCATAAAATCCCTCCGTCTTGGAATCTTCATCATACCTTGAATGTATTTGTGCATATGAAAACCAATTCATCCTTATACCTTGTTCCTCTAAGTTTTGGATCGATTTAAGTTCACCCTTTTCATCCAAAAGTTCCCCATATCTAACTGTTTGTTCCTTCTTGTAGATTATAGGATAGGAAAATGCTTCAATGGTCGATAACCAAACTGGAATTTTCAAATAACATTTTCTTTTTATCTTCTCCCAATTTAACCACAAAGACTCCCGTACATAATGTCTTCTAAAATAACCCTGTGTTTTAGTTCCCTTATACCATAAAAAAGCATGCCAGCCCAACAGCAAGTCATGCCCTTCTAATGTCAACAACCTATGTTTCCTTAATGTTATCCATTCTTTGACCCACATCAAACTTGCAGCTTGATAGTACAATTCCCAATTAGGTAGGCCAAAACCTCCTCTAATTCTAGCATCTTGCAAAAGCTTTAGCTTTATTCTCGCTTTTTTCCCTTGCCATATAAACTTCAACATAATTTTATTTAAATCTTCAAAATAGTCTTTTCCAAGCCTAATTGGTATTGTTTGAAACAAAAATAAAATTCTAGATAAAATATTCATCTTAATTGTTGAAATTCTCCCTATTAATGACAATTGCAAGTTTTCCCACTTCTTCAAATCTGTAGTTATCTATTGTTTAAGTTTAATATAATTATTCTCCTTTAATGTGCTACATCTTGTTGTCAAATATATCCCCAGATACTTAACCTTATTTGTAACTTGAATTTTCAAAAGATCTGCCAGTTCTTCTCTCTGTCTCAATAGCATATTCTTTATCAAAATCTTTGTTTTATCTTTATTTATTTTCAAACCAGCCACCTCTCCACATGTCTCTATCTTTTCCAATAACTTTAGAGCTGTTTCTAGCAGGTCTTCCAAAATAAAAGCTAAATCATCAGCAAAAGCTTGTAGCTTAAATTCTTCTTTCTTAATTTTCATTCCTTTTATGCTTTTATCATCCCTAATATTTCTATTCAACACTTCCAAGGTCAACACAAATAGCAAAGGAGATAAGGGGCATCCTTGTCTTGTGCCTTTCCTTATATTAATAAAATCTGTAAGTCCCCCTCCATCATTACCCTTGCTGTCTGTTTATTATATATGGCTTCTATTGCTTGAATAAATTTTTTAGCAAAACCCATCTGCTCCAATAATAACATAAATCTCCAGTTCACGTTGTCAAATGCTTTTTGAGCATCTAGGAATATCAAAGCCATTTGCTTTTCAGGATGAGCCTCATAGTATTCCAAAGTATCCAAGATTACTCTCATATTGTCTCTAATTTGTCTCTTTGGCAGAAATCCATTTTGATCTGGGTGAATAAAATTATTTAAATATTTTTTAAGTCTTTCTGCTAAGATTGAAGCAAAGATTTTATAGTCTGCATTCAATAAAGAAATAGGTCTATAATTCTTAATTTGCAGTGGGTCAGTCTCTTCCTTCGGTATAAGTGTAATATAAGCCTCTGACCATGTTTTGGGTATCATCTTCTTTGACATAACTTCATTCATAACTTCTAACAATGAGGTGTTCAAAGATTCTTGAAATATTTTATAGAATTCTGCTGGAAGCCATCTGGACCCGGTGCTTTCCCATTATTTTGTCTCTTAAATGCTTTATTTAGTTCCATCATTGTTATATTGCTTTCTAGCATTTCTTCAGTCTCTTTAGGTATCTTCGGTAAATTAGCTTCCTGTAAATACTGTTTGACTTTTTCCTCATCAATATTCTTTTGTTTATATAGTTGCCCATAAAAATCTCGAATAATTTCTTTTTTCTCCTTATTCCCATAACAAACTTGGCCTTGTTCATCTATTAACTTCAATATTTTTCTTGATTCCTTCTCCTTTCTCAATTTATATGCTAGCCATCTACCTGGTTTATTTGCATCTTCAAAATAATTCTGTTTAGAGTTTCTGATTTTCTGTGCCAGTTCTTCTTTCTCTATTAATTCCATTTTATGTTTAATTACATCCAGCTTCAATTTAATATCCTTTTTCTGTGGCATTTTCTGTAATTCTTTTTCAAGAATTTTATACTCATCTTCCAAGGTCTTAGAAGCTTGCCTTTTTCTAATATTTTTTTTCTTGTATAATCTATTATCAAACCTCCAGCGTATGCCTTCATTGTATCCCACACATTCTGCGTTGAAGTATCTTCTTTTTTATTTTCTCTGAAGAAAAAAGCCAATTCCTTTCTCCATCCATTGTATAAAATCTTTCTCCTTTAAAATAGTATTATTTAATGTCCATCTGGATCTTTTTTTTTTTGTCCCTTCCATTTAATTGTCATTGGGCTATGATCTGCCCAAGTACTTGTTTCAATATTTGTTTCTTGAATATTGGATATTAATTCTGTTGAGATCCAAATCATATCTAATCTGGACCATGATAGATGTCTATTTGAATAAAAAGTATATTGTTTAGCTTTAACATTTCTTTCTCTCCAAATATCTTTCAAAGTTAATTCATCTGTCATTTTAAAAAAGGACCTTGGGAGAGCCTTTCTATTTTGCTTTGTTGTTGTTGCTATATAGTCCAATTTATTGTCCACAATTCCATTAAAATCTCCCATCATAATTATATTAACATAGTCCAGCCCAATTATTTTCATGTGTAACTTTTTATAAAACTCTTCTTGTTTATCATTCGGAGCATAAATTGCAATCAAGAGTATTTTTATATTATTGTCCATTATTTCTACCATTAATACTCTTCCATCTTTGTGGTTACCGGTTTCGCGTGGCTTTGGGGCAGCAGGAATTCGCGACTGCTCGCGATTCCTGCTGTGCTAGCCGCCGAGGTACCCCCGATCCAGATGGGTCAGGGGGATATGGCTGCCTTGTAGGGACAGCTGAAGAGAGAGGGGAGTCGGACAGGGGGTTGGGGGTGTCGCAGACCCCCTCCTCCTCCAGAAAAACCCCTTTTTCCCAAGGCGGTGGAGCGGCGGTCAGCAATGGCCGCCACGAAGAAGCCAGCAACCGGGTAAGATTGCACTGGAGGAAGTAAGAAGAGTGAAAGTGCTGTCTGAGCTGGGTCAAGTAACATCTTTCAAATTGGTTGGAACTGAGCAGTTTGAGTTGCTGGAGGATACATTGTATCCCTAAGAAGATCGAAAGTGGCGGAAAAGCTGTTAAAGGGAACTTTTTTTTTTTCTTCACTCTCCCACCCCATGGAAACAGCAGATATGTTTGGACATATTGGACATTGAAAGTGAATTGTTTTGAGAGTTGAAGCTAAAGGACAAAAGGGTTTTTGGACATTGAAAAACTTAAGAAATTGGAAAACCCTTGTTGGAGGTATGGATTTCTGATTATTTAAAATTGATATTGCAAGTGGGAAGGGAGAGGAAAAAAAATTGGAGCAGAAGTTGAAAAAGGTGGAGATTGCCTAGAATCCCAAAGAAAGGTATATGGTAATTGGACCTCTTTGATTAAACATTAACCCCAGAAAGAGAAAGAGAAGAAGGAAGAAAAGTATTAATTTTTGGAATTTTTTTTTTGAATTATTCTTGATTAAAAATATTTGTGGTTGTTTTGGGAAAAGTTTCTCTTTTCAGGATGGCATCGCTTGTGGATGAACTAAAGACTGAATATCAAAAATATAAAAAAGAAGATACTTTGGGCACTTTGTTTCAATTCTTAGAAATGACGTTATGTACTTATGAAAAGTTGACTACGCAGCAGAAGGACTGGGACAAAGAAGAAGAGGAAGAAGAAGCCATCTTTGATGAACAATGGGTTCTTTCCGGGGAGGAGAAGAAAAAGGATAAGAAAAAGGGGATTTTAAGAATTATAAAAACAACCAAAGAAGAGAAAAATGAGCGGAAAGGTGGAGGCAAGGTTAGAAAGCAAAGGAAAGGGAGTAAGAAAAGGGAGGAGGAAAGACAAAGGGGTAAAAAGGGCAAGGAGAAGAATAAGCAAGAGAGAAAGGGGGGGAGGAGAAGCCTCAATGGGGGGAAGCAAGATTTAAAGAAAAAAAGTTTATTTAGAGACAATGGGTGAATTTAATTTAGGATAAAAGAGGGATTCTGGAGGGTACATAAGATTGTGTTTTTTATATGTGTATTTAGAGTATAAAATTCATTGTGTAATTTTAGAATCTTTTAAACAGAATCCCAAGAAAAATTGTTATATGAAGTACTGTTAAGTTAGGGAAATGAGTTATAGACGTTACTCCAATTGGTGTACAGGAGAAGTATAATAAAAGAAAAAAGATGAATGGATAGTCGGAAATAGAACAGACAAAGAATATTATTGAAAATGATAATAAGATATGAAAGGATATATAAAGGTTTTGTTATGTTTTTTTTTTTTTGGATGTTGTATATTGAAAAAAGGCAAAAAAATTTAATTAATAAGAAATAATTTGGATGAAAAGGAGAAGTTGGGATAAGATATGAAGTCAAACAGACAAAGTATTGATACTAAAATTTGGAATTGTTATGTTCTATTGGTTTTCTTCTTTAATTATTTTTTTCTTAGAAAAGAACTTATAAGCTGTTATGCCTTGTGCATTGTTTATATAAAATTGATAAAAATGGTTTATATATATATATAAAAAAGAAAATGATAATAAGATATGGAAGGATATATAAAGTGAATATGATGTTTGAATTTGTGTCTGTGTGAAGAGTTTCAACCCGGGATCAGACAACCTTCAGAAAAGATCTTTTAGTTTTGTTTATGTTTTATTGTGTTCTCTGTAAAATTAATAAAATTTGTTTAAAAAAAACAAAACTCTTCCATCTTCATCCGTGTAAATCAATTTTGCTGGGATAGCCTCTTTAATGTATAGAGCCACTCCTCTTTTCTTACATTGAGTCAAAGAAGTAAATATTTTCCCCAATTTTGGCTGTACTAACAATTGTTCATGTTGTTTTTTAATATGAACTTCTTGTAGACAAATTATATCAAATTTTAATTTCTCAAATTTTTGAAAAGTTTTTCTTCTTTTAACAGCTGAATTAAGTCCATTTATATTCATTGTAATCAGTTTTCTTTCTTCCATGATTATGCTTTATATTTAGGTCTAACCGCTCTTGTGGATCTCACTTCACGCTGTTCTTTGCTATCCATCTGTCCCCCTACTGCTCCTTTCTCTTTTTCAGTCTCCAGTTGTTCCTCTTGAAACTCAATTAATGAGACCTCTTTCTCTGCCTCCTCTCTTCTTCCTCCAAAAAATTCTGCATGGAAAAGTTCCGCTTTCTCAATTGAATCAATTCTATATCTCTGCTCTTGCCACCTAAACATTAGTCCTTCTGGAATCAGCCATCTATAATTCACTTCGTTTTCCAATCGCATTTTGGTCAGAAATCGATATTCTCTTTTCATCTCTCTCACTCTTCTGGGTATTTGTTTTAAAACCACAACCTCTTTACCTTGGTATTTCAATGTTTTCTCTCTTACTACTTGTAATATATGCGTTTTAATGGATTTTTTGGTAAATCTAATATGGACTTCCTTGGGTAATTTATTTCTCATCGCATACCTTGTATAGACTCGATATACCTCATCTATTCCATCCATCATCTTTTCCTCTGTAATTTCCAAAGCATCTGCGAAAATTTCTATCATTACCGCTGCCAAATTTTCTCCTTTTTCCTCTTCTATATTTTGAAATCTGAGGTAAAATTCTGACCTTTCCATCTCCCACCTCAACATCCCACTTTTTTCTTGTTCAACCACTGTTAATCTACTGTCAATATTTCCAATCTTCTTCTCTCTTTGTTTTCCTTCTTCCTCAATTTTTTTGGAATCTCTCCTCATACTTGACCATCATTTATTTAATGTTTTCCACTTTTTCATCAGTCTTCTCTATTCTTTATTCAATATTTTCTGTTCTTTGTTCAATATTTCCTGTTCTTTGTTCAATGATGTCTGATTTTGTCTTGAGATCTTGGATTCCTTGCATAATCATCTGTAAAGTTACTCTTTTTTGTTCCTTATCTTGCTTCAACATTGTCTGAATTAAACGTTGTCCTCCAGCTGGTGGGGAGGCAGAGGTAGAAGTAGAAATGCCAGATGGTATTGGTTTCCTGCTCATTTCAATGCTTCAAAAGCTTCAAATTCTTCTTGACTTTTAATCCAACTGGTAGAGCAGCCAATTATAATCCAAAATAGAAAATTCCAATAGTAAAAGGCACGAAACCAAAAAAGAAACAGGAAAAAAGGAAGAAGAAAGATCTTCAGGTTCTTCAGGTTCTTCTAGACCCTAATCCAATTATGAAGTAGTCCACATAAAAAAGAAAAAATAGAAAGGAGAAAAACAAACAAATCCAAAAATAATAATATTGATTAAGAGCAAAAAAAAAGAAAAGAAAAAAAAGCAAAAAGAGAAAAAACAAAAAGTTCCTTCAGGTTCTTCACACCTTAATCCAGTTGAAAAGTCTCAATAATCAAAAAAGAAAAACAAAGTGGTCCAAAAACATAGATAGGAAAAGCAAAAAAGTCCCAATAAAAAAGAAAAGAAAAATAAAGAAAAAACTCTGAGGCTTTCCCTTTAAAATAAAAGGCAGAAATAAAAATATTACTAGAATTGAAATTTAGAAAAAGGCTGGCGAATAGGATATATATCTATATATATCTATATCTATATATATCTATATCTATATATATCTGTATCTATCTATCTATCTATCTATCTATCTATCTATCTATCTATCTATCTATTTATCTATCTATCTATCTATCTATCAAGGCACACTGCACTTTATTTATTTATCCAAGGCTCTTGTTATGACTCTCTTCTCCAGCAGCTTCAAAGCCAAACTTCAAGTGTTGAATTATTGATAACAGTCCAGGAAAGCACCTGCAATAATATTTTGCTGTGCTCTCCCTCTATCTTATCACGTTAAAATGTCCTTGAGAAAAGGTCTTTTTGCAATTCTCTCCAATTCAAATAAAATACTTTCAAGCCTCTAGTTGGCAGTGTTGCAAAGTTTCTTAATGCTCTTCCTCCCCCCCAGCCAGAAAAAGGGAGTAATATATACAGAGACAAAAAAAAAATAGCCAAAGGGAGCCTCTATCCTAAAGAAAGTTAAAAAATCAAAGGGAGCATAAAAATATATATAAGAGAAAATTCAATCTGGTTACCTACACACTAAAGTCCCCCCAAAAAAATATAGAGAAAAGAAAAAAAAAATCCCAAGCCTCAATTTGACACCACTTTAAAAAACGCCGCTCAGACAGTTTCAGTCAAAAAAAAAAAAGTCTCACAGATTTTTTGGGGAGAAGGCGGAGCTTTGTTTTGGCGATACAGCTGCGATCTCGGGGCTCTGAGATCGCAGCCGATATTTTCGCCTCTGGTCAGTCCCAACGGACCTAAACCGTCCTGTAGAGATGGGGATTGAGAAGGGTACTGTTCCAGGATCCCAGAGATATCGCAAAATCTCTGGTTTGATCCGGAAGAAGCCCTTTTGCTGGTGGCGGAAAGGCAGCCTCTATAGCTGCTGAAGTCGGGACAGCTCCGGAAAGAAAGTGGCTGAAGTGAAAGTGTGTCGGCTGGGTGAGAAAAACTCTTTTGTGTTGTAAATTCGCTGAGGTTGGAAAGGACATCCTGATCAAAGAAGAAATCTGTGAGACTTTTTTTTTGACTGAAACTGTCTGAGCGGCGTTTTTTAAAGTGGTGTCAAATTAAGAAACTTCTGACTGCCACTGATCAATAGGAAGTCTATTTGGGAAATACAGAAAACATTCATGCTGTAAGAGAATTTCCCCTTGTGTTTTTAGTGAAATAAAGTTAGAAGATCGTGTATTTCTAACCTTCTGTTGTGTAATTACACTGATTTATGTCCCTTACAGTGTTATCTTAATGTGTCACAATTTCCTTTTTTTGGCATGCCAACTCAGGCGCAGGAAGATATCAAAAGGTGGCTAAATGTAGTGGAGAATTAGTGAAGAAAAATGTATTGCTTTCCTTTGATTGGCCTCATGTAGTTTTTGTAATTCATTTTTAACTGTGTATATGAGATAAATGTCTTCATGATTTTACTTTTGAGTTTATTTTATGCTAAATTATACTATATAATAAATACTATATGCATTATCTAGACATTGAGCAAAACAAAGTTTGATTTGATGTGATGGGCTGGATTCTACCAGTTTCCCTACAGGTTCGGTGATCACACACTTTGTGCATGCGGGGGCACCTAACATGCGCATGTGCATGCATAGAGCTTTCCAAACACCAGCTGAGGCTATGACATGGCAATCAGCTGAGAGGATAAAGACTGGGCCAAACTGGTAGCATTTCACCACTGGTGTAAACCCCAAATATTTTTCAACATGATATATGAATCTAGCATTTGTGTGTGGTAAACAAACTTATTAATAATGTATAATTTCTTTTGTAAACTGTAATGCTTTATAATTTAAATCAATGCATGAGCCTAGCCAATTATTGACAGATAGTAAGATCAATTCTGCAGGCAGCATTCATTAATGCTAGATGACACATTCCAGCAGTTCAGAATTCCTCTTACACATGTAGTACCACCATTGGTTCTGTTAAGTCTGGAGCATGGGTGCGAATGATGGAGACGAGCCGGTAGAAACAGTGAACTTCAAACTCTTTATTTACATATTGTGATAGCTCAAACTGGAGGGCTGCTATAGCCTTCCTTATATAGGCAACTTATTAACTATTCAACCAATAGCAAACCTGGAGCGCTAGCTCCGTTAACCAATGGGAATGGCCTGTTAATGGCCAATCAGATGCTCCTGAATGGACCAATCCGATCCTGCCATTAACAGCCAATCAGAAGTGCAGGGCCAGAACCCTGCACTTGACTTCAAGCTCAAGATAATTTTATTGGTATGATTCATTCACAACACCCCTTTTCCCCGGCTTCTGCCCACGGGGTGCGGTTACATAGTCCTTAAGGTAGGACGGCTGTTTTGTTAGTCTTTTCGATTTTCGCAAAGTGCCTGGCGGTTGGCTGCACTTCTGCTGAGGTAGATCATTGTTTATCGGTAGGGGTGCCTCTGGTTCCGAGTTTGCGTTCCCGTCATCACCAATATCATTGGCCACTCCCTGAGGTGAACTCACTCCGGTCCCTGGTTCCTGTTCCTGCGTTTCAGTCCCATTATCGGTTCCTTCAAAAAGGTTTCCCTCTAATTGCAATTCGCTTTCCTCTGTATCTCCCCCCCCCCTCAGTTTGGTCATAAGGGAGTTCGGAAGTGCACGACGGTAACCGCGATTGTAGTTGATCTATGTGGCGCTTCCAAAGTCTGTCATCAGGGCACTGAACGAGGTATGATCTTGGGCCGGTTACGCGGATTACGGTCGCTTCTACCCACAGAGGATCGCCCGATAGGTTTTTAGCGAATACTAAATCGCCTACCTGAAAGGTATGGCATCGGCTGCTGAATCCGAGTGGTTTTTCCGGTTCGTAGGCTGGGTGTAACTGATCGAGGTGAGAGCGGAGCTTTCGTTCCATTAGCAGCTTGGGGGGAGTTTTGTTGGTGACGCTGTGAGGTGTGATGTGCTGTAGGAAAAGGATCGGGTTGATTTTCTCGTTGATGTTGTCGTAGTCAATCTTTTGGAGAGTCTTTTTGACGAATTGTACCATGCGCTCAGCCCTACCATTGGCAGCAGGGTGTGCAGGTGAAGTGAGTGCATGTCGGATACCGCAGTCAGCCAGGTACTGCTCAAAAGACAGCATGGTAAACTAAGGCCCGTTGTCAGATACCAGAACGTCTGGTAATCTGTGGGTTGCAAACAGTCTTTCCAGTCTTTTGATGACCGCGTCAGTGGTTGTGTTGCTCATTTGGTGAATCTTGAGACAATTCGAGTAGGCGTTGACGGTTAGTAAAAACGTGTGGCCTTTGGTCGGCCTGGCAAAGTCCAGATGGATGCGGGACCAGGGTCCCCGCGGCGTCTCCCATTCGGTTGGGGTTGCCTTTGGTGGAACGTTGCTTACTTCTTGGCATCTCCTGCAAGTTTTAACCCACGATTCGATTTGTCTGTCGATGCCTGGCCACCATGCCTGGCTTTGTGCGCACGATGCCAGGGTGGCCATCGTGCAAGGTTCTTAGCAATGTCTGTTGGAGTCGTTCTGGGATAACGACTCTATCGCCCCAGATGACACAGCCCTTCTGCGAGAACAACTCTGCTTGATGACTTTTGAATGGTGCAAAGTCGTCTGGTACTTGGTCCAATGGCCATCCACCTTCCACCCATGTGAGGACTCATGCTAAGATGGGGTCGCGTTTTGTTTCTCTCGCGATGTAACGGGCAGTTAATGGCGGCATGTGGAGGGTCTCAATCTGCAACGCTGTCATTGTTGGTGCAGGATCGTTGATAGTTTCAGGGAGCGGTGTATGGCTCAGCGCATCGGCATGGAGAATAGCTTTACCAGGACAATATTGTAGCCGATAATTGTAGGCAGCCAAGAATTCTGACCAGCGGGTCATTCTGGGAGAAAGTATGTAGGGTGTTGGCTTGTCCCCAGTGATGATCCCCAGCAATAGTTTGTGGTCAGTTACAATAGTGAAAAACCAGCCGTACATGTACTCATGAAATCTTTTAACAGCTGATACAATCGCCAGGGCTTCTTTGTCGATCTGGCTGTAATTTCGCTCAGTTTTCGAGAGCGTCTTTGAGAAGTAAGCAACAGGGGCTTCGTTACCGTTAGGTAACACATGGCTCAAAATGGCGCCCACTCCAAAAGGCGATGCATCACATGTAATGTTTATTGGCAACGTCTCATTGTACTGCATTAGTACGGCGTCTGAAGTCAGTAGTTTTTTCACATTACGGCACGCCTGCTCTCCTTTGTGACCCCATATCCAAATTGATTTTTTATCTAATAGCCGATGTAAAGGTTCAGCGACAGTCGCCTTGTGCAGCAAGAATACATTATAAAAATTGATGAGGCCGAAGAACGCCTGGAGGTTGGTCTTGTTTTGGGGTCTGGGAGTGTTTTTTATTGCTCTTAATTTGCTATCGGTAGGGTGAATATCCTCACTGTCAATTAAGTACCCTAAGAATTCAACACGATCGATACACAGTTTGCACTTACTTCTTTTGACTTTCAAGCCTGCTTCCTGGAATTTTCATAATACCAGTATTAAATGCTCCTGTAAGATTTTTGGAGTGGGGGCAGCAATGAGCACATCATGAAAATAGGGGACAATGCCCTTGATCCCCTGCAATAGTCTCTCTATTAGGCTCTGAAAGATCCCCAGGGCCACACTGACTCCGAATTGAAGCCGCGTACACTTAAAGGCACCTCGGTGTGTTACGATAGTCTGTGCCTGTGCCGTTTTTTCATCAACCGGCAGTTGCTGATAAGCCTGAGCTAAGTCTAGTTTAGCAAAGACTTTTCCACCCCCCAGGAAATGGAGGAGGTGTTGTACCACCAGCACCGGATATGGGCTCTGTTGCAGGGTGTGGTTTAGAATGGCTCAGTAGTCCCCACAAATTCCAATGGAGCCGTCCGGCTTAATTGGTGTCACAATCGGCATTTCCCATGGGGAGTGGTCAGTTGACTTTAACACTCCCTGGGCAATCAACTTATCAAACTACTCGTTGATTTTTGGCTTTAGAGCGAACGGAACTTGACGAGGCTTAAGGCGGATGGGAGCTATCTTTGGATTAAGGCTAAAGGATATCGGGGTCTCCTTGTACTCGCCTAGCTTTTCATCGAAGACATCCCTGAATTCATGGGCGAGGTCTTCCTCCCAGTCACTGCCGCCGATTCGGTTAATGCCAGCCACTTCAATGCCGAGTGGTACGAACCATTGCAGGCCTAAAAGACTAGGTGGTCCTTATCGATCACCATCAGGGGTAAGTACACTGTGCGGTTCTTGAATGCAACCCGGACTCGACTGGATCTTGCGACTGGAATTCGGTTCCCCTGGTAGTCCTTTAACATGAGCTGTTGGAATTGAAGGTCTTGGCACCAGATAGTGTGGATGAGTTGCTTGAGGGTCTTCCATGAGACTATTGAAAGAGACGATCCCGAGTCAACTTACATTTGGCAGGGCCGATTTTCAATGTTCACGTTGACCCGAATTTTCTTAGCGTCTAATGAAGAGGCATGGCCAATAGTGAGTGTTTGGTGGGCCTCTTCCCGTCTCACTAGACGATTCACGGGTTGGTTTCTGTAGGAGTGGTTTACTGGTTCTCACCTTACAGGGCGATTCCCTGTCGATTGGCAGAGGTTGGTTCCTTTCGAGGTCTGGCTGGGTCCGAGGAGGCTTCTGCAGACCCATCTGATGTGGCCTCATTTCTCGCACTCGTGGCAGAGCGCATCGCGGAATTTGCAGTCAGAGCGGTAATGGTTGCCCCCGCAGCCAGCGCATGGTTGCTGGGACTTCGGGTAACAGTCCCAATTGGACCGCAGGTGATGGACCTCTTCTTCGTCGCTGTCTGACGACGAAGAGAGGTCCTCGTGGTGGGCCATCTACAGCTGCCCTTCTATGTTAGGTGAAACTTCGCTGGCCGGTGGGTGTGCTGGAGCGTGATTTCGGTGTAGGTGGGCAGCCGACTTCTTGGTCCGCTGCTGCAGCTTCAGCGATGGCGTCTTTAAGGGTGATGTCACCCTTTGCCATTATTTTGCTCTGTACGTTTAGAGCGTCTAGCCCGAGGACTGCTCGGTCTCTCAAAGCCTCTTCTAGGTCGGTGAAATCGCAAAGGCCTCCCAAGTTCCGGAGGTCTGCAATGAAATCGCCAACCCTTTCTCCTTTCTGCTGGTTTCTTTGATAGAACTCGTGTCGTCTTACGAGCGTTGGAATGGTTGGTGCATAGTGGGCCCTTAGTAGTGGTTCAAGGACATCCCAGTCCATGGCCTTCGCTTCCGCCGGTTTCGCTAATGCCTTAGCCATTTTGAATACCGTCGGGCCGCAGTGCGTTAGGAATACCGCCCGTTTCTTCCCGGGTGTGGTATCCTTCAGGTTATTCGTTTCCAAAAACATTTGAAAACTATCCATGTAGGACTCCCAGTCCTCTTGAGCTGGATCGAACGGAGCGGGTGGTACTACGCCGCCGGACATGGTTCCACCGTTGTGCGCTTCAGCCACGTGCTTAGTTGGCTCTGATGTCATCCGATCCCATCCTCATTGCCAGTGTTAAGTCTGGAGCATGGGTGCAAATGATGGAGACGAGCCGGTAGAAACAGTGAACTTCAAACTCTTTATTTACATATTGTGACAGCTCAAACTGGAGGGCTCAAACTGCTATAGCCTTCCTTATATAGGCAACTTATTAACTATTGAACCAATAGCAAACCTGGAGCGCTAGCTCTGTTAACCAATGGGAATGGCCTGTTAATGGCCAATCAGATGCTCCTGAACGGACCAATCCGATCCTGCCATTAACAGACAATCAGAAGTGCAGGGCCAGAACCCTGCACTTGACTTCAAGCTCAAGATAACTTTATTGGTATTATTCATTCACAACAGGTTCTGTTTTATTTGTCTTGTCCTAGCATCTGATGGAATGGTTAGGAGATTTACCATGAAATATTTATGCCCAAACCCATCTTCAATGGAAACAAGGCAGAAGTTAGATTGTCACTCCATTTTATCCTCAAGATCAATGATATCACAAACAGTACAATTCAATAATTCCAATGGCATTTTTCCCCAATTTCAGTTCCCAAAAGACCTTTTTTTCCACATCCCTCTCCCAGCAGTAATTGAAGTTTGGTTTTACTTTAAATGTGATTTTATAACATCAATTTGCAGGTAGGTCTTATAATGAGACATGGATTTTTGCCTACATCTTAGCTTTTGTTAAATTGATGTATAGTAATCAATTGCCTATCTTTTCATTTTAAAAGAAGTGTTATTTAACTGGGATCAATTTTTCAGGTCTGTTGTGTGGTATAATCTTCAACATTGTGTTTAATTACTCAAACAATTGGGAAAAATCATTGAACATTGATGTATGAAATGTCCCTAGGAGAATAATAACATAAAACATGTAAGACAGTTCTGTTAATAAAAGTGTCAGATATTATTAAGCTAGCCTTCACTATAGACAGAAAGTGCCTATTACCAATTTTTATTATGGTAACAATATATATTCCATAAACCCAAACACTGTTGTCTTGTGCATTTTGACTATGTTGTGAGAACTATAGCTTACTCAGTTTATGAATGTTATTGCATTTCACTTCTAAAATTTGATTATTTAAAGTGTATCTAAAATATCCAATATATTTTGAGTTAAACATAAAAGGGGGTCATGATTTTTATTTATTTATTTTGTAATTTATTTCATTTGTATAACTCCTAATCCCAAAGGCTCAAGGTGACTAACAATTTCAATTTAAGATTAAAAATATTCATAGGAAAAAATGGAAAATAAAATCCATATATGTGAAAAGACAGTCAAATTCAATTTTTTAAAAAAAAAATAGAAAAGATGGAAGTTCTGTGCTTACATATCTGATTTTTAATAATATCCTCTTTCTGTGCTAGGCATGACAGATGTTATTAGCATCTTTCCTTAAGTCCAAAAAACAGGGAGTTGATCAAATTTTAATGGGAAATTGCTCCAAAGTCTTGCAGTAGTTATTGAAAAACTCAACCCCCATTAAATGGCAATCACATAGGGAGGAAACTTGAAAGAAGTTGACCTTGTTTGATCAGGGCAGACAACTGTTGAAAGAAGGTCCCACAGATAACCTAGTGTAGAACCACTTACTGCTATAACAGTAAGAGAAAAAACTTGATTGTATCCAGAAACCATCTAGTAACAATGCAATTTCCTATGCACATGGGTCAGATAGGGTACAGGACTACACATAGATACCCAGATAGCTGTCTTCTGTATCAGCAGTTACATTTGAATGTTCTTCAAAGACAACCCCACATAAAGTGCATTGCAATCAGAGGTTGTATTCAGCAGGTTTTGACCAGTTCTGGAGAACTGGAATTTTTGAGTAGTTCAGAGAACCAGCAAATACTACCTCTGACTGGAGATTTTACAGTATCATTCCCCTGCCACACTCACCAAGCCACGCCCACAGAACCGGTAGTAAAAAAATTGAATCCCACCATTGATTGCAATAATCCAAACAGATGATGATCAGGGCATTTGTAACTGTGAGTAGGGCCTCCCAATCCAAACATGACTGCAATTGGTAAATAAAATGCAATTGTGAAAGTCATCTTTTTATCCACAGTTCCCACTTGCTGATATGCAGGAAACTAAAAAAGGTCTTGAATAATGAAATATCTCTGAATGGAACTGTATAAAGGTGATATTTATTTGGTATTATTAAGCCTGAAAACCCAAACTAGAGTGATTTCTACTGAGTCTCTTTCTCCTCATCCAGACCATGGCAGTCTCCAATGTCTAAGTCAATCACTGCATCACTTGTTTGGCCCATGTTCAAGTTAGATATCAATAATATATTGACACCAAACCCTATGCACTGGTTACCTGAGCTCCTCAGGGATTTCATGTAAATGTTAAAAAGAAGTGGGGAAAGGAGAGAGCCTCAAGACGTTTCAGATAGAACTTTCCCTCCTACCTACCAAATGCCATTTTCAGGACTCTCTTTATACTAGTCCTCAAAGATGGCCCAGAAGGTTACCATAGTTAATTATATTAAAAGCTACTGACAATTAAAGGAGAACCTGGATAGTTGAACTCCCATGATCCCAGTCTCTCAATAGGTAATGTACAAACAAAACCCAATGCAGTCCACATGCTGTGCCATGGAACATAACTACCAAAAGTTTGGTGCAATTAATCAAAAAACATAGTTAGGGTTATTCCAATGGGTATGTAGGATCTTCAATGAAATGCTCACCAGATCCTCAACAAAAAGTATATTACATCTTATGAAAACCTAAGAAATCCACTAGCATTTAAGAGAGACCAATTGAATAGTCTCTTCCCAATGCAGAGGAGAATTATGCCACAAAATTCCACAGCAGTCAGAAAATGTTCTGGCCACATTAATGGGCAAACTCAGAGCCCCCTGCATGTTGTATATCCCTGAGATAAAAATAAAACAAAAGCAATGTGAAACTGTTCATTTTCATTGGACTTCCAATGAACTGAATCAAATATCTTTGCCATCATAAACCTAAATTCCTCAGGTGCTCTAGACCTCTCACCAAGGGAAGCACTATCAACTAGAGGACTCCACTACCACTACAGCAATAACAATGATTATTCTTAAATGACAGATTATAGACATATGCCATTGTATAGCCACCCCACAGGAATGAGCAAAAGTACAGTGTATGGCAATGGTACATCATTTTCTGCATGAAAACCATATTTGTACACTCATTAGTTGCTGCAGGCCTTAGAGTTGATGACCTGTTGGGTAATTCCAGCAACAATCTCATAAACCAGAATGGCAAATTGGCTAGAGATAAGTGTTTAGTATCATTCAGGATTAGTAAAATTAGAAGAGATTATGCATTATGAAAAACCTGCTATATTTTGTAATTACCTCTTTTTACAGAAAAACCTTTTAGGATTACTGAATTAATAATTTGGCTGCCCTGGTCACAGAAGGGAGTCCTGCTTATGACCTATTTGTCTTTTAAGCGGTGTAAAATGGCTTTAATTCCTTACTCTTCTGGACTAAAATCTACTTAGTTTTAATTACACACAGGTTATGTTCTCTCTACCCATACCTGAGCATAGCATTCAGAAAATCTTACCTAGTTCTAAGAATAACTCACATGTAATGAAGGGAAAAATCCAAGGATTTCATTCAAATTTCAAGCTGTTTGAACAGAATTTATACCAAGATTGTAATTTCCTTTGCAGCTGGCCTGTGCTTTAACCTTTAATAAGTCATGGGGGCATGCTAACTCCAGAAACTGGATATGCTTGGAGCAGTTTATGTGCAGCACTTTGAAGTTTTTATATGTTTTCATTTTATTTTATTCTATTTATTATTTTGAACCACTGTCAAGTATGGTTGATAGCAAAATGCTACCAAAATCCTGTGCCAGCTCTTCAGCTATCATTAGGAGCAAGATATGCCCATAATATGCACAAGCTTCCTTTTCTTTTAACAGCTTTGTGCTGTCAATATTGTTTTGTTTATTAATATTTTTATTAAACATATATCATCATTTTATATCATTTACAATGTTTGTAGTGCTCTAGCATTGCTGATATACATAGATAGATAGATAGATAGATAGATAGATAGATAGATAGATAGATAGATAGATAGATAGATAGATAGATAGATAGATACATACATACATACATACACACATATATATATACACATATATATGGATGGATCTTTGGTTATTCGGGTTTTCTCCCGTGTAAGATTGGAAGTATCTAGGCAACATTTCGATGTAGTCTCATTCATCATCTTCAGGCTTGGTCTTCAGCTCTGTGCTTCTCAGAGTGATGTGAGCTTGCAGCTGCTTCTTCCTTTTAACTGCTAGTGGGGGTGTGACTTGATTAGGTGGGGGCTTGGCTGTGTTCTGATTGGGTGGGGGGGTGTTCTCATTGGTTGGGGCTTTGGCTGTGTTCTGATTGGTTGGGGGGTTGGCTGTGTTCTAATCGGATGGAGGCGTGTTCTGTTCAGGTGGGGGCTTGGTTGTGCTCAGGTTAGTCTTAGTTGCTGGGGGATTTGAGCTGGTGAGCTGTGATCTTGCTGTTTGGCTTCGAGTTCGTGGTTGTGCTGTATCTTCATGGTGGGAGTCAGTTCGCTTTATGTATGGCTCAGAGGGGTTTGAAGTGGGCAGTGATGCAGCTGCAGTGTGGCTTCTGGTCCGTGGTCGTGTTTCATCTTCTGTGTGGGTGTGAGTCTGCTTTCTACGTGGAAGTGTTGGGGTGGCATCTTGTGTGGCTCTCAGGGGTGTGGGTCTGGTGTCATTCTTCATGTTAGGTACGCATCTGTTCATGAGGGCGGGTTTCCAAATGGCTGGTAGGCGGGAGGTATCATCTCGTTTATTCATGCTGTGTGGGCGTTTTTCTATCTCTATGGCTTCTCTGATTATTCTGCTGCTGAAGTGTTCGGTTTTGGCGATAGTTCTGGTATTTTTAAAGTCAATCTCATGTCCTGTGGCTTTGAGGTGTTGGACCAGGGAAGAGGTCAGTTCTTCCTTTTTGATTGAGTTCTTATGTTCTTCAATGCGTGCACTTATTCTTCTGTTAGTTTGTCCAATGTATGTGGTGGGGCAGGCAGTGCAAGGGATTTCGTATACTCCTTGATTTTCTAACTCGATTTTGTCCTTAGGGTTTCTTAGGATGGTGGATATCTTTCTGTTTGTGCAGAATGCTGTCTTAATGTTGTGTTTTTGGAGGATCTTGCTGATTTTGTCTGTAGTGCCTTTTATATATGGGAGGAGGCCTTTGCCATTCTCTTGTTCTCTGTCTTGGATTTTGGTTGAGGTGTCTTTTTGGATTAGGTGGGTGATTTTCTTTGGAATCCATTGGCTGTCAGCACGCCGGTGAGAGTGTGTAGTTTGGTCTCTAGGTGTTATTCGTCAGCTAAGCATTTTGTTCTGGAGATGAGTGTGTCGGCTACAGAATTGATCTGTGCTGGGTGGTGGTGTGAGAGTGAGTGTAGATAGCGGTTTGTATGTGTTTTCTTCTGGTAGATGGTGTGTCCTAGGGAGCCATTGGATTTTTTGTATACCAAGACATCTAGGAAGGGAAGTTGGTTGTTAGCTTCTGTTTCCATGGTGAATTGTATTTTGGGATGTAGGCTGTTGAGGTGTGTGAGGAAGTTATTCAGTTTTTCTTTCCCGTGTGGCCAGATGATGAAGGTGTCATCTACGTATCTGAGCCAGAGTTTGGGTTTGTGATCATATTTTTCTAGAGCTTGTGTTTCAAAGTGTTCCATGTAGAGTTTAGCGATGACAGGTGAGAGGGGTGATCCCATGGGTGCTCCTTCTATTTGTTTGTATTTTTGTCCATTGTAGGTGAAGTATGTATTGGATAGGCAGTGGTAGGTCAGATCTAGGATGTGCTTGGGGAGGTTGTATTTGTTTTAGATGGTTTTCAAGGCTTCTTTTATTGGCACTTGGGTGAAGAGGGATATGACATCGAAGCTCACTAGTAGGTCACTGGGTTGTAAGTTTTGTTTCTTTATGATCTCGATGAACTGGAATGAGTTTCTTACATATGAGTTGATGGATTCTGCATAGGGCTGTAGTTGTTTGGCGAGAAATTTGGCAAGGTTTTGCAGAGGTGAGCCTATGGAGCTGACTATTGGTCTAAGTGGGGTTCCTTCTTTGTGTATCTTGGGGAGACCATAAAGTTTAGGGCATCTGGATGATTTCTCTCTGGGTATGATTCTTTGCTGGATTTCTTCACTGATGGGGGAGGCTTTTATTTTGGATCTTGTGGTTTTTTCTAGGTAGCTGTTGGGGTCTGTCTTTAGGGGTTTGTATGTGGGGTCTTGGAGTAGGTTGGTTAACTTGGATTGGTAGTCAGATGTGTTCATAACCACTGTCGCGTTTCCCTTGTCTGCTGGTAGGATTATTATGCTGGTGTCTTCTTTCAGGTTAAGTAGTGCAGTTTGTTCTTCTTTGGATAAGTTGCTTTTGGGTGGTTTACTAGTGCAGAGGATGTTGGTGATTTCGAGTCTGATTCTATTGGCATCATCAGGGTTGGTTTTGGTCAGGCTGGTTTCAACTCCGCATATGATGGTTTCTGTGGGGATGTGTTTGGGAGCGACAGCAAAGTTGAATCCTTTAGAAAGGACCTTGGTTTCGGCTTCGGTGAGGATCTTGTCTGAGATGTTGTGCACTGTTTGTTTCATGTGTGGCTGTGAGGGGGGAGGAGTTGGTTTCTGGCGTTGTTGTAGTTTTCTGAGTTTGTTGGTGTGCGTGTCTGTCTTGAGGGTGGTCTGTGTTTCGGCTCTCCAGACAGCGAGCTGTTTGGATTTGTCCCAAAGTAAAGGGTGAATCTTGTTGCTGAGTCTGAGGTGAAGTGTGAGGAGATCTTTGTTGATTTGGTCTAGGAGAAATCTTTTTGTGTGAAGTTCATTTCTAATTAGGGCCAATTCTGTTCTTTTTAGGATGTGTTTGGTGGCTGCTGTGTTGGTGTGGAATTTCAATTGGAAGCTTGTGGGAATTAAATTTTGATCTTGGCAGTTGCATAGTAATGCAAGGTCACATAAAATGGAAGCTCTTTGGACTTCAAGTTTTTCATAAGTCCTGGTCAGATGGTGGGTTTCCTCCCCATAGAGGTGCAATATTTGTTTTCTGAGGTTCTCGCGGGTATTTGTATGTGGATCTTTGGTTATTCGGGTTTTCTCCTGCGTAAGATTGGAAGTATCTAGGCAACGTTTCGATGAAGACTCATTCATCATCTTCAGGCTTGGTCTTCAGCTCTGTGCTTCTCAGAGTGATGTGGGCTTGCAGCTGCTTCTTCCTTTTAACTGCTAGTGGGGGTGTGACTTGATTGGGTTGGGGCTTGGCTGGGTTCTGATTGGGTGGGGGGGGTGTTCTCATTGGTTGGGGCTTTGGCTGGGTTCTGATTGGTTGGGGGGTTGGCTGTGTTCTGATTGGCTGTTGACGGAGTTTATCTGTGCTGGGTGGTGGTGGGATTGGGCATTGAGGTAGCAGTTGGTGTGTGTTTTCTTCTGGTATATGGTGTGTCCTAGTGTGCCATCTGTTTTTTTGTAGATTAGTACATCTAAGAATGGTAGTTGTTTGTTTGTTTCTGTTTCCATGGTGAACTTGATTTTGGGGTGTGTGCTGTTTAGGTGTGTTAGGAAATTGTTTAGGTTTTCCTGTCCATGGGGCCAAATCACGAATGTGTCATCGATGTATCTTAACCATAGATAAACTCCGTGGCTAAAACACTCATTACTAGAACCAAACGCCTGACAGACAAGACACACATTAAGACTGAACTATGCACCCTGACTAAAATATTGACAGCCAACGGCTTCCACAAAAGCAAAATCACCAACTTGATCCACAAAAACACACTGAGACATAATAGAGACCCAGAAGATGAACAGACCTATGGAACAGCTGTCCTGCCCTACATAAGAGGCACTACAGACAAAATTAGTAAGATTCTATACAGACACCACATCAAGACTGCCTTCAAAACAGACAGAAAAATAGCAGCCATCCTCAGGAACCCCAAAGACAAAATTGACCTGGAAAACCAAGGCATATATGAAGTCCCCTGTGCATCATGCCCGGCCACATACATTGGACAGACCAATAGAAGAATAAGCACCCGCCTGGATGAACACAAAAATGCAGTCAAAAAGCTGGAACACACTTCCTCACTAGTCCAACACTTGGAAGCCATAGGTCATAGCATCAACTTCAATGGCACCAAAACCCTAGCCACCATAGAAAATCCCAGCCACAGAATCATCAGAGAAGCCATAGAGATTGAAAAAAGACCAGAAAGCATGAACAGAAGAGATGATTCCACCAGGCTGTCAATCATTTGGAAGCCTGCACTCACAAACAAAAAAATCTCCACACCACAAGCCAGGCAAACACCTGGGCACAAACAGATCCCCCCTGATAACTCCAGCTCAAACACACCCCAACCAGGCACCCAGATGAAACCCAGCTTCCTCACTAATGATAGCCGTCCATTTACCAGAAGCCAAGCTGCACTAAAGGCCTCAATAAAGTAACACAATGTTGCCAGCCAATCAAGATACAAAAAGAGCCCCCCCCAAAAAAAAAAACAGACAGAAGATATTAGAAGCAGAACACAGCAAACTCCAAGACCAATAAACACAGACCAAGACTCTCAACCAATCAGGAGGAAGAAAAAAACCATTCTGTCACAGCAATAGGCTGCCCCAAATTTAAATCTGAAACCACTGTAAAAGTCTGACTCACAGACGAACACTATACAGAAGCCTGATGATGGCAGATGAGATTCTGCTGAAACGTTGCTACAACTTTAAAAGCACCACTACTATGACGTGGGAAAATACCCGAACAAAGCTGAATGCCAGACATGTAAGTACCCGCGAAAACTTAAGAAAACATATATATATATACCAAAACCAACCCTGATGATGCTGATAGAATCAGACTCGAAATCACCAACATCCTCTGCACTAGCAAACCACCCAAAAGCAACTTATCCAAAGAAGAACAAACTGCACTACTTAACCTGAAAGAAGACACCAGCATAATAATCCTACCAGCAGACAAGGGCAACGCAACAGTGGTTATGAACACATCTGACTACCAATACAAGTTAAGCAACCTACTCCAAGACCCCACATACAAACCCCTAAAGACAGACCCCACCACCTACCTAGAAAAAACCACCGGATCCCAAATAAAAGCTTCCCCCATCAGTGAAGAAATCCAGCAAAGAATCATACCCAGAGAGAAATCATCCAGATGCCCTAAACTTTATGGTCTCCCCAAGATACACAAAGAAGGAACCCCACTTAGACCATTAGTCAGCTCCATAGGCTCACCTCTACAAAACCTAGCCAAATTTCTCGCCAAACAACTACAGCCCTATGCAGAATCCATCAACTCACACGTAAGAAACTCATTCCAGTTCATCGAGATCATAAAGAAACAAAACTTACAACCCAGTGACCTACTAGTGAGCTTTGATGTCATATCCCTCTTCACCCAAGTGCCAAAAAAAGAAGCCTTGATAGCCATCCAAAACAAATACAACCCCCCCAAGCACATCCTAGATCTGACCAACCACTGCCTATCCAATACATACTTCACCTACAACGGACAAAAATACAAACAAATAGAAGGAGCACCCATGGGATCACCCCTCTCACCTGTCATCGCTAACCTCTACATGGAGCACTTTGAAACACAAGCTCTAGAAAAATATGATCACAAACCCAATCTCTGGCTCAGATACGTAGATGACACCTTCATAATCTGGCCACACGGGAAAGAAAAACTGAACAACTTCCTCACACACCTCAACAGCCTACATCCCAAAATACAATTCACCATGGAAACAGAAGCTAACAACCAACTTCCCTTCCTAGATGTCTTGGTATATAAAAAATCCAATGGCTCCCTAGGACACACCATCTAACAGAAGAAAACACATACAAACCGCTATGTATACGTACTCTCACACCACCACCCAGCACAGATCAATTCCGTAGCCGAGACACTCATCTCCAGAACAAAATGCTTAGCCGACGAACAACACCTAGAGACCGAACTACACACTTTCACCGGCGTGCTGACAGCCAATGGATTCCAAAGAAAGAAGATTACCCACCTAATCCAAAAAGAAACCCCAGCCAAAATCCAAGACAAAAAACAAGAGAATGGCAAAGCCCTCCTCCCATATATAAAAGGCACTGCAGACAAAATCAGCAAGATCCTCCAAAAACACAACATTAAGACAGCATTCTGCACAAACAGAAAGATATCCACCATCCTAAGAAACCCTAAGGACAGAATCGAGTTAGAAAATCAAGGAGTATACGAAATCCCTTGCACTGACTGCCCCACCACATACATTGGACAGGCTAACAGAAGAATAGGTGCATGCATTGAAGAACATAAGAACTCAATCAAAAAGGAAGAACCGACCTCTTCCCTGGTCCAACACCTCAAAGCCACAGGACATGAGATTGACTTTAAAAATACCAAAACTATCGCCAAAACCGAACACTTCAGCAGCAGAATCATCAGAGAAGCCATAGAGATAGAAAAACGCCCACACAGCATGAATAAACGAGATGATACCTCCTGCCTACCAGCCATTTGGAAACCCACCCTTCATGTACCTAACATGAAGAATGACACCAGACCCACACCCCTGAGAGCCACACAAGATGCCACCACCACACTTCAATGTAGAAAGCAGACTCACACCCACACAGAAGATGAAACACGACCACGGACCAGAAGCCGCACTGCAGCTGCATCACTACCCACTTCAAACCCCTCTGAGCCATACATGAAGCGAACTGACCTCCACCATGAAGATGCAGCATGACCACGAACTCGAAGCCAAACAGCAAGATCACAGCTCACCAGCTCAAACCCTCCAGTAACTAAGACTAACCTGAGCATAATCAAGCCGCCACCTGAACAGAACACGCCTCCAGCCAATCAGAACACAGCCAACCCCCCAACCAATCAGAACACAGCCAAACCCCCAACCAATGAGAACACACCCTCACCTAATCAGAACACAGCCAAGTCCCCACCCAATCAAGTCACACCCCCACTAGCAGTTAAAAGGAAGAAGCAGCTGCAAGCTCACATCACTCTGAGAAGCACAGAGCTGAAGACCAAGCCTGAAGATGATGAATGAGACTTCATTGAAACGTTGCCTAGATACTTCCAATCTTACGCAGGAGAAAACCCGAATAACCAAAGATTCACATACAAATACCCGCAAGAACCTCAGAAAACACACACATATATATATATGTATATAAAACATTCCTTTTTCTTAAATTACCTTTATATTTAATTTTTACTTCTATTTCCTAACCATTTATACCATGTGTCCTAGACAAAATAATATTCTGTTTCCCCTCTTTCTTTTAATTCTAATGTTAGCGTGTCCATCTCTGCACAATCTAATACCTTTTTCATCACCATTCCCTCAGAGGGTGTGCTGTTTTGTTTCCATTTTTGCACATACGCATTTTTTTTTTCAGCATGAGAATGATATTCAGTCTTATGTCTGAAACGTAGGCGGGGTTTGGGAATCAAGTAGGCAGAGATTAGGCAGTATCCACCTTCCACTATTATGATTGAAGTATGGTGATTATTGTAACATGAATCATTATAAATCATTTTCTTACAGAAAATTCCATGTCCATCCCTCCCACTAATCATTACTGAATTATTAAAATAAACATTACAAAATAAAATCCATAATAAATCCCAATGGAATAGTCCTCTTTTAACTATCAATAATCATTAGCAAAGTGACTATTAACATAATCATTATCATTAGTAGTTACTTTGAAAAAAATAAAATTAGTTCAGTATATTTCCACCAGTGGCAGCTGTGTCTGTCAGTTCAGCTACAGCTCTCAATTTGTCAAAAAACAAGAGTCACATAAGTTACTGGATGGATAAAAGCAGAACCAGTGGGTTTTTTTTGTTTTGTTTTTTGAGTTCCAGTTACAACTGGCGGACTGCTATTAAAATCTCTTCCCAAGGAAGACATTATCAATGGATTTCTTTGGTCTCTGAAATGGAATTTAGAAAATTGGGAGTATATAGAAATGGATCTAGTACAGAGAAAGCTTGATTGCTTCCAAATAGAGGGATTTAGAAGAGAAAAGTCTTCACACCAACCCTTCCATGTTTTTTTTTTTTTCCCAAGTTTCAATTTCTGGGTGTGCCTTTATCTTTCTCTCTTTCCATTTCCATTTCCATTTCCATTTCTCTTTTCCTTTCCCAGGAGGAAAGTTGCAGGGATCAATTGCATTGCACTGCAGAAATATAATGAAAAATAATGGGTGTCACTGCAATTTTCTAGGGAAAAAAAGAACCACTCCATAACAATCAACAATTTTATTTTTACACAGTTTTTAAAATTAATTTATAATATAACATACAAAGAGAATACAAAAGTAAATATTGGCGAAATTAGGGAAGGAAAAATGAAAGTGGATAGTACAGGAAAGCAAGGGAAAAAGAAAAAAAGGCATTGACTTCTGACTCCTTTGATGCAGTAAAATGAGTAAAATTTCTATAAGCTGATGTATCATTGATATTTAACTGCAGACAAATTATCAACAATCAACAATTTTAGTGCTTTAGTATAAGTATAAAAGATTCCTGCAGGAGGGGAGGGATGACATTTTCAGCCTAGAATTTATGTATCTAGCTTTTATGAAGGGATCTCTGTTGTACAACTTAATACCAATCATGCTGATATGTAAATTAGATATTTAGCTCACATTTGGGTAATTGTTGCCCAGGTGATTTACTAATATAAAAAGAGAAAATTAAAATGGCAACAATAAAGCAGTGCAAATGAAAATCATGATACAGTTGGTTGATCTCAACATATGCTGAACTAAAGACAGGGCATTGTGATGGGAGCAGATGTTGAACAGATAAAAATAGTTAGCATTATTTTATAGATTGTTTAGTTTCCTATGTTTTTATTACTATTACCATTCTTTTTATATGTAAATTTATTTTTTTTTATCATAGAGAATAAAATACAGAATAGTAAAACAAACAAACAAACTGAAACAAAACAAAAACATACATTCAAGAAAAAAAATGCTGGATATTGAAGAATAGATTTTGAAATTGACTGACTTAGCAAAGATGGCAAAATTAACTGCTTTGGTTAGAGATAATGGTTTTGGCAACAATGTAAGAGACTGGAAACTGTGGACTTTCTACATGTTAAATATAATAACAGATGGTTAACAGAGGGATTTGAAGATTAGTGTAATGTTTAGCTCAACCTGTTGATTGCTTTTTCTTCACACACTCAGCCAGGATGAATCCTACATGTTAAACCTGAAATTTAATTGAGCACTTTTTCCTCCTTTTTGTGCATTATTTTGTTGTTATTGTTAGCGTTGAATTACTATTACCATTCTTATATGAATGGCTCAAAGAATATGAAAAATAATTCTTTTTCTCCTTGGGAAGATACTGTATCCTGGGAAGATAATTTTAATCATCAGATAATCAGAAACAGGAATCTGATTCAAATCATTCCTCTTTGTGTTTTATTCTGACCTCCCTACAGCATTCTTTTACAGGTCACTTTCAAAACAAAGTATATAAAGTTCTATTTTTTAAAAAAGCATAAAGCATTTGACAGTAAATTAAAATTAAATTAAAAGTTTTATGAAAAAATAAATGATTCTTGTGCTCATATTTTCTGGCTTAGTAACTTTTTAAAGGATAGTAACTATTTTTTGTTTTAAAACAAATTAGTTGTCCTGAGTTCTTCAGAAGGTAGATGGCTGATTGGCTACTATTGGATTCAACCAAACTTGCTATTTTCCAATCTAAACCACCAAAAGCAATGCAATACAATGTAAATCAATCTTAAAATTGTTGCAGTGCTTTATATCTATTATGAGAGTCTGTCCAATGTACTGGTTACAGGGATGGGCTGCTACTGGTTCTCCCCGGTTCAGTTGAACCAGTTGTTAATTTTATGGCCAGTTAAGCAAATCAGCAAATCCCACCTCTGGCTGGTCCTACCCACCCCACCTCCCCCAGGAGTCCCCACACAGCCCACTTTGGATCCCAGGTAAGTGCAGGACCAATGCAGAGGCTCGGGGAGGTGAAACATGGGCCTCCAGAGGGCTTCTGGAGCCCAGGGAGGGCAACCCCCCCCCCCAGCGGCCCATTTTTGCTCCCAGGCCAGGATAGTGCAAGAAGCCAACTAGGCCATGCCCACCATGGCTATGCCCACCCAGCAACTGGGAAGAGAGCCGGTTGCTACATTTTTTGAAGCCCACGCCTGACTGGTTAAGACACAGACTAGAAACTGAAAAACTATAGTTTCTAGGTCTGTCTTAGACATGAAGACAGCTGGGTGACTCTAGGTCAGTCAAGCCAGTAGTCTGTTTTTAGTTTCATGAACCACAAGTCCTTTCTATGTCTTTTCAATCTAAGAGCTTCTATTATTTTTCTTTTTTGAAATATCTGACAGGAGTGAAGCATAATACATATTTGAAACAAGAACTGCAGATCCAAAGTCTTGCAATAAAATATGCTGTTTTTCATTCCTGGCTAACCTGGAGATCAGTAAAAAGCAGAGGTTGTTTTAAATGATTCTATTATTATTATACAGTTAATGACAATTCTCATCACTAAGTTATATAGCAAACAGTTTTCAATTACAAATCTCTTTTGTGAGAGAAGGTTATAGATCTGCTGACAAAGAGACTGAATATTTTGCTACTTTCATGAAGATGGGAAGGAAAGGCAGGAAAAAAATTATCCCTGTGAGTCAAAGGTAAGCTCATGAGGATGGTTTCAAAGTACAATTTGCAACCAAGATGGCTTCCAATATATGAGCCTAAGAATAATAATTATCTGATCTTCAGAAAGAGGAAAACTGATTCATTTCAAATGTAAAAGACTAGAACTAAAGAGAAACAAAGAGTTTATAAATTGTTAAGTTTTGAGCATGGGTGAGAAGAATGGAGACAAGCTTCTGAACGGTGAACTTCAGCTCTTTATTTACATCATAATTTGCTCAATTGAACAGCAGTAAAACCTGCCTTATATAGGTAAACCTTGTAACGATTAACCAATAACAAGCTAGGAACGTTAGCTCTTAAACCAATAAGACATTTCTGTTAAGGGCCAATCGGATTCCCCGGAACGGGCCAATCCGGTCCGGCCGTTTAACAGCCAATTAGAAGTGCAGGGCCAGAACCCTGCACTTGACTCCAAGCTCATACTTTATTAATTATATTGCATACACAACACCCCTTCCCCCTGGCTTCTTAGTTCAGGGCGCAGTTACATAGTCCTTTAAATAGGACGGTTGTCTTTTTAGTCTCTTTGACTTTCGCTGTATTGGTTGGTTGCAGTCCTGCTGAGGAAGATTGCTGTTTAGTAGTGGGGCTGCCTCTGGTTCAGAGTTCACTTCTGCGTCGTTGCCCCCATTTTCCGCAATTTCTTGAGGTGCAAAGGTTTCTCCCTCCGGCTCCGCAGCCTGGGTTTCTGTTAAATCGTCATTTCCTTCGAACGGGTTTCCTAGGGCTTCATCTTCTTCCGTACCCCCCCCCCTCAGTTTGGTCATAGGGGAGTTGCAGACTGGCTGCTGCAAGTCGCGACCGTAACTGGTCGATATGCCATTTCCAGAGTTTATTGTCACGGCATTGCACAAGGTAGGATCTGGGGCCGGTTACACGTACTACCGTCGCTTCCACCCACAATGGGTCGCCCGATAGGTTTTTTGCATAAACCAGGTCTCCTACCTGGAAGGTGCGACAGTGGCTGCTGGATCCTAGTGGTTTCTCCGGTTCATAAGCAGGGTGCAACTGGTCGAGGTGGGAGCGGAGCTTTCGTCCCATTAGCAGTTCAGCGGGAATTTTGTTGGTGATGCTATGTGGGGTGATGTGTTGCAAGAAGAGGATTTGATTGACTTTGTCATCAATGTTATCGTAGTTTACCTTTTGCAAGGTTTTCTTTACAAATTGGACCATGCGTTCTGCTCGGCCATTGGTCGCAGGGTGCACAGGCGAAGTGAGCGCATGGTGGATGCCGCAGTCAGCGAGGTACTGCTCGAACGCTAGTGCAGTAAATTGTGGGCCATTATCGGATACCAGGACGTCTGGTAATCCGTGGGTTGCAAAGAGTCTGTTGAAAATCTTGATGACTGCCTTGGAGGTTGTAGTAGTCATGCGATGAATCTCGAGCCAATTCGAGTAGGCATTGATGGTAAGCAGGAAGGTGTGGCCCTTGGTTGGCCCCGCGAAGTCCAGGTGAATTCGGGACCAGGGTCCACGTGGTGTCTCCCATTCAGTAGGCATGGCTTTTGGTGGGGCGTTGCTGACTTCTTGGCATTTGGGACAAGCTTTAACCCACTGTTCAATTTGCTTGTCAATGCCCGGCCACCATATGTAGCTTCATGCAAGGGCTTTCATTCGCACGATGCCAGGGTGGCCATCGTGCAAGGTTCTCAGCAGCGCTTTTCAGAGCCATTCTGGGATAATGACTCTATCGCCCCAGATGACACAGCCTTTCTGGGAGAAGAGCTTGGTCTGTCGAGACTTGAATGGTGTGAAGTCATCAGACAATTGGTCCAATGGCCATCCACGTTCTACCCAGCCTAGGACTCGTGCTAGGGTATGGTCGCATTTGGTTTCTCTCGCGATGTCTCGAATGGTCAGTGGCGGCGAGTTGAGTACCTCAATTTGCAACATGGTTACCGTTGGTGCCAGATCGTCAAGAGTTTCTGGAAGCGGTGCTCGGCTCAATGCGTCGGCGTGGGGAAGGCAGCCGATAGTTATAAGCAGCTAAGAATTCTGACCATCAGGTCATCCGAGGGGAAAATATGTAGGGAGTCGGCTTATCTCCAGCTATTATCCCTAGCAACGGTTTGTGGTCAGTCACAATAGTAAAAACCCTGCCATACACGTATTCGTGAAATCTTTTCACAGCTGAAACGATTGTGAGGGCTTCTTTACCAATTTGTCCATAGTTCCGCTCCGTTTTTGAAAGAGTCTTTGAAAAATATGCAAGAGGGGCTTCGTTCCCATTAGGCAGTACGTGGCTCAAAATGGCACCCACCCCGAAAGGCTATGCATCACAGGTTATAACTAACGGCAAGGTCTCGTTATATTGCATGAGTACAGAGTCAGAAGTGAGCAGTTTTTTAACATTTCGGAACACCTGTTCTTCACGGTAACCCCATAACCAAATTGCCCTTTTATCTAACAATCAGTGTAACGGTTCAGCGACAGTTGCTTTGTGCGATAAAAACACATTATAGAAGTTGATGAGGCCTGGGAGTGTTTTTGATCGCTTTTAATTTAACTTCGGTAGGGTGAATGCCCTGGCTATCAATCAGGTACCCTAAAAACTCAACACTGTCAGTGCACAATTTACATTTATTTTTTTTAACCTTAAGACCGACTTCTTGGAATTTTCTTAGGACTAATTTTAACCAGTCCTGTAAGATTTTTTTAGTTGGGGCTGCAATTAATACATCATCAAAATAGGGGACCATGCCCTTAATTCCTTGTAATAACCTTTCCATAAGGCTCTGAAAGATCCCTGGGGTTACACTAACTCCGAATTGCAGCCGGGTACATTTAAAGGCACCTCAGTGCGTTACAATAGTTTGTGCCTGTGCCGTTTTTTCATCTACTGGTAATTGCTGATATGCCTGAGCTAAATCCAATTTAGTGAAAACTTTCCCGTCCCCCAGAGAATGGAGGAGGTGATGCACCACCAGAACTGGATACGTGTTTTGCTGGAGGGCGTGGTTCAAGGTGGCCCGGTAGTACCCACAAATTCGGATTGACCCATCTGGCTTAATGGGTGTTACAATAGGGGTTTCCCAAGGGGAGTGATCGATGGGCTCCAACACCCCCTGAGCTATCAGTTTGTCGAGTTGCTCGTCGATTTTCGCCCTTAAGGCAAATGGAACTCAACGGGGCTTCAAGCGAATGGGAACTACCTTGGGATCTAGGCTGAATGAGATCGGGGTCCCCTTGTACTCACCTAAGCTGTCCGCGAAGACGTCCCTGAACTCAGAGATAAGGTCTTCCTCCCAGTCACAGCCACCGACTCGGTTTACACCAGCCACTTCAATGCCGAGTGGCGCAAACCATTGGAGGCCCAGTAGGCTAGGCCTATTGCTATCGATAACTGTCAAAGGTAAGTACGCTGTGTGCTTCTTGAAAGAGACTCGGACTTGGCAGGACCCGACGATGGGGATTCGATTCCCCTGGTAGTCCTTGAGGATGAGGCGTTGGAACCGGAGATCTTGACGTTGAATTGTGGGGATGAGTTGCTTCAGTGTTCTCCATGACACCATCGAGAGAGACGATCCAGAGTCGACCTCCATGTGGCAAGGCTGATTCTCGATGGCTACTGTTACTCGGATTTTCTTAGTGTCCAAGGTTGAGGCGTGACCGATAGTGACAGTATGGTGAGCCTCTTCTCTCTGCAAAGGTCGATTTCTGTAGGAGTGGTTTACTGGCGCTCGCCTTACAGGACGGTTTCCTGTCGATTGGCGATAGTTGGTCCCTTTTGAGGCCTGGCTGGGTCCTGGCAAGCTGCGGCAGAACCGTCTGATGTGGCCTTGGCTCCCGCACTCATGGCAGAGTGTGTCGCGGAACTTGTATTCGGACCTGGCATGGTTGGCTCCACATCCAGCACAAGGGCGTACAGGCTTCGGGTAGTGGTCTCGGTTGGACCGCAGTCTATGGACCCCTTCTTCGTCGCTATCTGACGATGAAGAGAGGTCCTCGTGGTGTGTTATCAGGAGTTGCCCCTCTGCACTAGGTGAGATTTCGCTGGCCGGTGGTGGTATCGGAGCACAGTTTTGGCGTAGTTGTGCAGCCGACTTCTTGGTTGCCTCTGCTGCGGTAGCATCGGCAATGGCGTTGGCAAGGCTGATTTTGCCTTTTGCCATCAGCTTGCTTTGGACGCCTGGAGCATCTAATCCAAGAACTATGCGATCTCTTAGTGCTTCTTCAAGATCGGTGAATCCACAGAGGCCTCCCAAGTTACGGAGGTCTGCTATGAAGTCGGCCACGCTTTCTCCCTTTCACTGGTTTCTTTGATAAAACTCGTGGTGTCTCACGAGCGTAGGCACGGTAGGAGCGTAGTGGGCTCACAGGATAGGTTCGAGGTCGTCCCAATCCATGGCCTTCACTTCTCGGGGTTTGGCTAGTGCTTTAGCCATCTTAAATACAGTTGGACCGCAATGTGTTAGGAACACCACCCGTTTCTTTCCTGGTGTGGCGTCCTTTAAGTTGTTCATCTCAAGGAACATTTGGAAGCGATCCATGTAGGACTCCCAGTCCTCTTGTGTCGGATCGAACAGAGCGGGTGGTATAATGCCGCCGGACATGGTTCCGTTGTTGGCTTCGTCTGTCACGTGCTCGGTATTGCTTCTTGGTTCCGTTGGTTCAGATGTCTCCAAATCCCATCCTCGTCGCCAGTGTTAAGTTTTGAGCATGGGCGAGAAGAATGGAGACAAGCTTCTGAACAGTGAACTTCAGCTCTTTATTTACATCATAACTTGCTCAATTGAACAGCAGTAAAACCTGCCTTATATAGGCAAACCTTGTAATGATTAACCAATAACGAGCTAGGAATGTTAGCTCTTAAACCAATAAGACATTTCTGTTAAGGGCCAATCAGATTCCCCAGAACGGGCCAATCCGGTCCAGCCGTTTAACAGCCAATTAGAAGTGCAGGGCCAGAACCCTGCACTTGACTCCAAGCTCATACTTTATTAGTTATATTGCATACACAACAGAAATTGCCTAGGGCAGAGATGAATTTAGCCTTAGCTTGGGGAAAAATAAATTCTCTACCCTGATCTTGCCAAAATAATGTTGGGGGTAAATAGGTGTAAAATGTCCATATATGTAAAATACGTTTTTTTAAAAAGTTTCTGTCCACCTGGTATGATGTTTGTTTTTTTGTTTGTTTGTTTTCATTTCATTTCATTTCATTTATATGCTGTCCATCTCATTCTTATTAACCAAAATCACTTCATTGATTTCCATTATGCCTGGAGAAGGACTTGATCTTGATCTCCTGGCTTAGAACGTACATTTAGTCCAACTCCATACTCAAGCAGGAGAGTCTATACCAGTGATGATGAACCTTTATGGCACTGAGGGTCCAAAGCACATGTGCATGCGCGTACATGCATGCACATACCCAAAATGCAACGTGCACATGCCTTGTGCATGGATGCACATTCTCCTGTGCATGCCGCACACCCCACATGCACATGCATGTACCCCATTTGGCACATGTCCCATCTATGCATATACAACCCATGCATACACACCCCGTGCATGCACCCCATCCCCACATGTGCTTGGCAGAGACCTGAAGACCAGCTGGCTGGTGGAAGTTGTGTGCATTTAGGTGTCAGAGTTGAGCTGGGGCACTGGCACATATGCCCACAGAGAGGGCTAGGCATATCACCTATGGCACACGTGCCATAGCTTTACCACCACTGGTCTATATCATTTCAGACAAGTGGCTGTCCAGTCTCTTCTTAAAACCCTCCAGTGATGAAGCACCCACAACTTCTGAAGAGAAAGCATTGATTGTTCTCTCTCTTATGAAATGTCGCCTTAGTTCTAGGTTACTTCTCTCCTTGACTAGTTTCCATGTATTGGTCCTTGTGTTTAATTTAATTTTAATTTAAAAATTAAAATTTAGTTTTAGTTGGTTCTTGTTTTTAATTATATGTGTTTCCAAAAGTATCCACACTGAATTTGAATATAATTCTGACCTGCAGTATTTCCAATGGAATTTCATTAAGATGATTGATATGAAACATTAATGGTTATGCAGATAAATATATATTTATTATATAAAATCATAGTGCAATGAAGATAAAATAGGCTATTCAAGTCAGGTTTCTGATATTTTAAACAATAAGTAAATTGTATACCCATCAAGCAACTACATATTTTTCTGAGAAATAAGTAAAGCAGAATGTGTTTTAACTATGTTTTATTTACTATTTATTCAGTGGTTATGGAAAGGAACTAAAAAAATGAGGTCTTAATAAATATTAAGACAAGAGGCTTTTGATATAGAATATATAATCAAAAAATAAATCTAGTGGCTAAGCTACATGATTCTGACAGCTATAAATACTAATTATAAATAAAGAATAATCATGGTTAACTAGCAAATATCTTAACAGAAAATAGCCATGACTACTGCTGAATAAAAATTGTGCATTCTAAAGAGGGCCAAAGCACCTATTACTATTGGTACTATCTTTGCCTTCCTTTTTCATTGACATTCTTTTTCTATTTCAGGTCTTTATATTTTGTGATTTTTCTCCAGTTTCTTCTCTTTTCTTCTGCTGTTTCCAGGTACTGCCATGTCCACTATCCAGGTTTATTTGTCTTCTTTATCAACAATTGTTTGTAAAGTGTGAGGTGCTATGTGGCAGATTCTGTTTATGTTCCAAAATCCCAAAGCACTTTAGCTTCTTCATTTTCAATTATTTTGTTTAATTTGTGATCCCATCAGTTCTTGCTTACAGGAAAATGATATTGCTTGCAGATACTCCAATACACCATTGTTACTACTTTGTCATGATATTGTTGGCAGTCATGATTGGTTTTATGGAAATTGAAGTAGACACATCTTAAAATTGGCAAGTTCGAAAAAACACTGACATAAATGATCAAGAGATAACAGGCAGATCAATTGACAGTTTATCTGAAAAATGGCAAATCAGCACTAATGTCAAGACATCTTGGAATAATCTTTCAATTAATTCAAAGATTTTATTTTTAAATAACTCACTGTAAATGTCAATAAATAATTTCTTTTGGTCATGATGTTTGCAGGCTAATGGACTAATGGATTTAGCAGACCAGTAGACCAGATCCTCACTTGCAATTCACATACACTAGTAATTTCCAATCGTCCAAAGTCAAATTCAGGTATTTTCCAAATTGCTGAATTGCTGCTCAGAAGAAGGAGTTCAACTGATGTATACTTCTGTTTCTAGTTTAGTATCTTCCTGTGAATACGATAAGACGCATTAAAAAAAAAATTGAAAAGGGTTTTAAATTTTAAAAATAACCTAAGATTGTTACACTAAAGAATTCAGTTAGATATTATTATTTTTAAGAAGTTGAGATTTATTTTTCAACACACAGCTTTGACAAATATAGTGTGGGCCTCATTAAGCAGGAAAGAGAGAGAGAAAGAGGGGGAGAGAGAGAAAGAGAGAGAGAGAGTTTGCTTTCAGGTTCCCCTGAGTCATTTTTTTGATTCTTTTTCTAAAGATCCCATCTATCTAAATTGTATAATTGTGTTAACTCACTGAGAGATTCTTTTCTAGGAAAGAGATGGGTTTAAAAAGGGAGCATTGAAAAATCTATGTTCAATGGAGAACAATCATTGTAAGTGTTCTGTCCTTCATTAACATACTTGAGATCCCTGCGCTTTGATTGACCAAAGCGCGGGGCTCTCCGATTGGTCAGGCGAGCCGCGCCGATTGGCTCGCTAAGAATCTCCCGCGATTGGTCCGTCCAGACCGCGGGAGATTCAAAGTGGTGCCATTGGTTACGGCTGCCGCGGCGAAAGGAATAAAAGCCATGGGCTTTTTTCCTTTCGCCAGTTCGGTTCCAGCAGATCAATAAAGAGCTTTGCACTAAGTCACCGACTCCTGGCATCATTTCGCAGACACAACACTGGCAACGAAGGTGGGATCCAGACCCTGAACCGAACCACGTGTCCGACAGAAGCCAGACAAAGCACCGAGATGGCGAAAATCGCACCGCCCGCCCCCTTCAACCCCGCCACCGAGGACTGGGAATCGTTCTCCGACTGATTCTGCATGTACCTCGAGTGCACCGGCATGAAGGATGCCTCGGGCCCACTAAAACGCGTCATCTTCCTCACCCACTGCGGGACCGAGGTCTTCCAGATGGCCAAAGCGTTGGCCAATCCCGCCGATGCAACCGCGATGGACTGGGACGTCCTCGAACCCATTCTCCGGTGGCACTACGCTCCAGAGGTACCCATCCTGATCCGGCGCAACCAGTTCTACCGGCGGGACCAGAGATCGGATGAGAGTTTCAGCGACTTCGTCACCGAGCTGCGGCGCCTAGGGGGGCTCTGCGAATTCGATAACCTAAACAACGCTCTGAGAGACCGAATCGTGCTCGGTCTGTGGGACCCCGCCCTCCAGAGCCGGCTGATGGCTAAGGGCAACATCAGCCTAGCAGACACCCTCACCGCAGCCGCAGCTGCAGAAGCAACCCGAACTTCCGCCGACAGCATGCGCAGACTGGACACGAGGGACCGCGGCGGAAACAACAACCCGGCGAGGTCGACCGAGCCAAAAACCGAGACGACAACACACCAGGGCGATTTCCACTCGGCATCCAGCACGTCCGATGACGAGGAGGACATCCATCGACTCCAGACAGGGCGCGACAAACGAAACCGGCGAGGTCATAAGTCGAGGACCAACTGTGCCGGTTGCGGCGGCAACCACCCCAGGTCGGAATGCCGGTTTTTCGATTCAATCTGCTGGCATTGCGACAAAAAGGGACACATTGCCCGGGTTTGCCGCCTGAAGAAAAACTGCAGTCCAGCACGATGGGACCAGAGCGACCGGAGGAGGGAGAGCACACCACCCCGGACCAGAGATCGCCCCTCGGACAGCCGATGGGACCGGAACGGACGATCCTCACGAGGCGGCGACAACCGGCGGAGAGAGGAGACCCACCAGACGGTCACCATCGGCCACGCCATTACCAACGACGCCCAGAAGGTCCACGTCGAGGTACGCATCGCGGGCCAGCCGTGCAAAATGGAGGTGGACTCCGGGTCCTACCTCTCCATGATTGCATGGCACGAGATAAAGCGGTTGGTGCCTACCCTCCAAAGGAGGAACGTAGACAGCCAGAAACTCATTGTAAAGGACTACCAGGGAAACCGCATCCCGGTAGTCGGCACCAAAAGCTTTAACATCACGTATAAGGGGCGCACCGAACGACTCCCCCTAACAATCATCGACCGTGACCGCCCAAGCCTACTGGGACTGCAATGGTTCGCCCCGCTCGACATCGCCCTCACGGGAGTCAACCACGTCACCGACGATGGCTGGGAGCAGCAACTAGCCCGGGAGTTCCAAGAGGTCTTCGACGGAAACCTAGGCAAGTTCCGAGGGCCCCTTATCTCGTTCGACCTAGACCCTAACGTCCCCCCCAAACGCCTGAAACTAAGGCGGGTGCCATTCGCACTGAAACCCAAAATAGACGAGCAAATTGATAAGCTCGTCAAATAAGGGGTCCTGCAGCCCATAGACCACGCCCGGTGGGAGACCCCCATAGTCACCCCGATCAAGCCCGATGGGTCGGTGAGGATCTGTGGGGACTATAAGGCCACCCTAAATGGCGCGCTGCAACAAAGCGCCTACCCCGTCCCAGTAGTGCAACACCTACTGCACTCACTGGGAGGGGGCAAGGTTTTCGCCAAGCTCGATCTCGCCCAGGCATACCAACAGTTGCCAGTCAACGAGCAAACGGCAGAAGTGCAAACCATAGTCACCCACCGGGGAGCATTTAAATGCAACCGACTCCAATTCGGAGTCAGCGTGGCACCGGGCATATTCCAGAGCCTAATGGAGAGACTATTGCAAGGTATCAAGAGGGTGGTACCTTATTTCGATGACGTCCTAGTGTCGGCAGCCAACCAAGCCGAACTAGAAGGTCGCCTAAGGGAGGTCCTAACTAAATTTAAAGAGACGGGGCTAAAAGTAAAGAGGGAAAAATGCCAGCTTTGCACGGAACGAGTGGAATTCCTGGGCTACCTCCTAGACCGGCACGGCATTCACCCCACAAGCAAAAAAATCAAGGCCATCAAAGAAGCCCCCACCCCTAAATCAAAGACTGAACTACAAGCATTCTTTGGGTTACTGAACTTTTACAATGTTTTCCTACCCCAAAAGGCGACGGCGGTGGAGCCCTTGCATAGGCTCCTGGACAAGGCGGCGACCTGGACTTGGGGGAAACGGGAGCAAGCCGCCTTCCAAAGAACGAAGGACCTCCTCACCTCTGACGCCGTCCTCATACAATTCAACGAGACCCTACCTCTGGCCGTCACATGCGACGCATCACCCTTCGGCGTCGGCGCTGTCCTCAGCCATACCCTTCCCAACAGAAAAGAAGCACCCATCGCGTTCTTTTCAAGGACCCTCACCAAACCGGAGCGGAACTATAGCCAACTGGACAAAGAGGCTCTGGCTATAGTTGCCGCCATAAAACGATTCCACGAATACCTCTACGGCCGGACTTTCACCGTCATAACAGACCACAAGCCGCTGCTGGGAATCCTTGCAGGGAACCAGGCCACCCCGAACATTCTGTCTCCCCGAATGACAAGGTGGTCCGAGTTCCTGGCAGCCTACAACTACGAACTCGTACACAGACCGGGTAAGACGATCTCCCATGCAGACGCTTTAAGCCGCTCGCCACTACCAGAACCCGACACCGACCCAGCACCCACGACAACCACCCTCAGTATAGAGACTCTACCCAACCTGCCCATAACCGCCTCAGACATTGCCCGAGAGACTAATAAAGACAAACGTCTGGCACGGGTGTTACATTGGGTGGAGAAAGGGTGGCCGGAAAGGGACAACGACGAGTCCGTCAAAACGTTCCGAAACCGCCAAACGGAACTCTCGTTGTTAAAAGGGTGCATTCTATGGGGGGACAGGGTGGTCATTCCGGAAAAGCTACAGGGCAAGGTTTTGGAACTGCTACACGAGGGACACCCTGGCATCGTGAGGACTAAAGCCCTGGCCAGAAGTTACGCTTGGTGGCCAGGGATGGACAAACAAATAGAGGCCTGGGTAGCTAGATGCCAACAATGCCAGGAAACTAGGCCCAGCCCACCCACAGCACCCGTCCTAGAGTGGGAAACCCCAAGGGGACCTTGGTCTAGAATCCATATAGATTTCGCCAGGCCCACAAAAGGACACACCTTCCTCATAACAGTTGACGCTTACTCCAACTGGCTGGAGGTAAGCAACATGAAGACGACAACCACAGAGGCCGTGATCAAAGAACTCTGCAAATTCTTTGCAACACACGGCCTCCCAGATGTCGTCGTCTCCGACAACGGGCCCCAGTTCACCTCGCTGGAATTCGAAAAATTCCTTGTGGAAAGGGGCATCCGCCACGCGCTGACAGCACCGGCGCACCCGGCGGCGAACGGTAGGGCGGAACGGATGGTCCAATTCACTAAAAAGACCATCCGGAAAATAGACCACGGGGAGATCCAAGAGAAAATCAACAGACTACTCTTCACCCAACACATAACCCCGAATACCACAACCAATAAAAGCCCAGCCGAACTACTAATGGGCAGAAAGCTAAGGTCCCCACTCGACAGGTTACACCCCACGTATAACCCGGAGAAGCCCCCAGACTCAAGCACCAAACACCGTACCTTCACACCCGGGGACCACGTATATGCAAAAAACCTGACAGGAGACCCTCTATGGATCCCAGCCATCATCACCCAAGCAACAGGCCCACACTCGTACCGGCTACAAACAGCAGACGGATGAGCGTGGAAACGCCACATCGACCAACTGAGGTCAAGAACCGCAAACCAACAAACCACCGATGCACAAAACGAACCTAACCCCCGCAACGCAAGCCAAGGGGGGAGGGAATACCCAGGGGACCGAACCCAGAGAAAAATAAACCAGCAGTACTCACTGGAACACAGCCATCGCGACCCCTCGCCAGGAAGGAACAGCCAAGCCAGCTCGACCGACCCGGAAAGACCGAGCGGGAGCGGCGAAACCCACAGCTCAACCAACCCGGAAGGCCCAGGAGGGAGCTACGGAGAAGAGACCAGCCCGATTGACCAGCCGGTTCCCACGACAGCAGCAGGAGCAGAAGAGATCCCGACCGAACCGGCCGGGATCCAGCCAACAACTGAGTTGCGCAGGTCAAGTAGGATCAGACGGAGCCCCGCCTACCTACGTGACTACGCAACGTAAGGACTGGACCAAGAGGGGAGGGGTGTTCTGTCCTTCATTAACATACTCAAGATCCCCGCGCTTTGATTGGCCAAAGCGCGGGGCTCTCCGATTGGTCAGGCGAGCTGCGCTGATTGGCTCGCTAAGAATCTCCCGCGATTGGTCTGTCCAGACCGCGGGAGATTCAAAGCGGTGCCATTGGTCGCAGCCGCGGCGGCGAAAGGAATAAAAGCCACAGGCTTTTTTCCTTTCGCCAGTTCGGTTCCAGTAGATCAATAAAGAGCTTTGCACTAAGTCACCGACTCCTGGCATCATTTCGCGGACACAACAGTAAGAATGGAAAGGAGTGGAAGTAACTAAGTCATCATTGGAATGGGGACTATAGGAGATGACCTGGCTGAGCCTGAGGGTGGGATCAAATGCATCATCAGTTTGGAATCACTATGCCCACATAAGAAACCTAAGTCTAGTTCCCCCTTAAAGTCTGTTGGCATCAATATGCCTTGACTATTAGTAAATCAGATTCTTATGTATAGATAATATGAAATAAACTTATAGTGCTTCTGAATTCAATCCTAGCTCTTAATTTCTTGTGCCTGATTCCTAGGTGGTTACAGAATGACTTCCAAGTCAAATAGCCTGAATGGCTAATAATCTCTCGGATGGTGCTGCTGTGGAATGGAAGTATTCTAACCTGGTATACATCATGAAGACCTGATGGTATAATATGGTGCTAAATAAATCTGATGATTGAAGTTTTTGAGAGATCAATGATTTTTTTAAAAAATCTAGAATTTTAAACTAACAAACTGGTGTGATTTTTAAAAAAAGAATTATATTCCTCAAACCCACAATAACTTTATTAACTCTCATTTTCTGAGTTTGCAGAATTAGAGAAGGACATATCCTGTGATAAACAAAGCCTGTCTCCTTGGAAATCTTCTAACGTGTAGCAATAATGTATTTCTATTTATAACTAATTGAGAAGCACGAGTTAAGTAATGCAGCAGGTGTCAATTCAAAATGCATTCCATATAAAATATTAACTTTCACAGCTTTGAAATATATAGTTTTCTTGGGACTTTCTATTTTAAGATGTTCAAAAGCCTACTAAATTGTATGACAGGTTTTCATATAAAATATGTATCTACCAGTGCTTTTAATTTAATGTAAATCTAATTTACATATTGTGGCATACAAAAATTAAACATAATATTCTTTCACAGTGCAGATTTCACTCAATTCTCAATAACATTCCTAATAGCAGAGAAAGTGGAGAAAAATCATCAATGTTTGCACTCTTCTATCTGCATTTCAGAAGTAAAATAGACAACAGAAAATGAAATACTATCTCAATGCAAAAAATAAATATTTTATTCCATTGATTTGAGTTGCCTTAATTGTGATTAACTATGCATTGGATTGTGGCCTTTATTTCAAAAGAGAGAACATGACTATGAATATAAATGATATGAACAATTACTATTCAATTGGCAATTTAGCCAGAGTGGGAATACAGCTATTAACGTTGATGTGAATTCTTTCCTCTTACATGTCAACTCTCCTACATTCTCTGCTCATTATAGAAAATAAATCATATGACAAATAATATTGGAAAACCATGAGCAATTATGACTTTCCAAAGTGATTGTATTGGAAGAATGCTCTCTCTTTTTTTCCTCAGGAGGCCATGAACCATACTTGATCTTTCCCACCTTTCATACTTTGGAGGACAATTGATGAGAGAAGACCTTTGACACTATTAAAAATACAACTAAGCTGCTTCTTTTGTGATCTATTTAGACTTCATGGGCTACAGGATGAGACTAGAACCTGAGCAATGATCCAAAACTTTTTTTCCTCATGAAATTGTGTGTTGTTTTCCCTTATTATAATTATGTGTTGTTTTTCCCATTATTGGGGAAAAATGAGAGCCTTGTGCCATGAATTCTGTGTTCCTTTCCATGTTATACTTGTACAGATGGTCTATTTACTCAGCTAATATACTAATAAAATATATGGTTCTGCCAGAACAATCTTCCCCTGTGTTTAGACTTTGCAAAGCCTGTTGTCCTATGTGGCAGGGGAAGAATAAAAAAAAACACTGCCATCTTTTCTCCCTGGTTGTTTGTTCACCTCTTAAAGAATATTATCTCTCATTTCTCACTAATCACACTCATAAGCAGTGTTATGGACTAAGCAATTGCGCTAATTTAAAAAGCTTAAATAGTTTTACTTCCGCAGCAGGCTTGAAATCCTGCACTACTGATTGGCCCGCCAGCAGCGGATCCTGATTGGTCGTCCTATGCCGATCCGATTGGCTGTTAATGGGAGCTGTCGATTGGACTCCGCCAGCGCAGCAAACTCAAAGCATTGGCTGTTATGACAGCAGCAAGCCCTATAAAAGGGCTGCTGCTGCCCGAGTATTTTAGCTCTGTTCTGAAGTCACTAATAAAGAGTTGAATCAATTTCCGATGCCTCGTCTCTGCTCTTTGCACCCACGCTCCGAACAGAACAGGCAGCAAAGTCATGATCTTATAATTGCTGTTTTTCTAGTCATTAGTTGTCAGCTTCTACCCTGGTTTTGGCAACTAATGCTGGTAAATTGCACAGATTTTTTTATTATTTAAACTGCTAAATATAGTTCTATTTTTCAATATAACATATTTATCATTTTTTCTGGTTGTCTGTTGGTCTCAGTGATCCCCCACTTCATTGAAGATCCATGGCAGGAATAGGGTTATTTGTTCTCTATAAAATGTTCAGAGACATTCTCCATGTTGTATCACTTGCATCTGATAGTTTTAAGCTTTGCACATTTTTGAAAGTGTTTTAAGTTTCAACAGACCACCTCCTCCTAATTGTTTTTGTTGTGAATCAATAAAAGTACTTGAATAAAGATTATTAAGAGCTTGAAGTAAAGTGCAGGGTTCTGGCCCTGCACTTCTGATTGGCCGATAATAGCGACATCGGATTGGTCCATTCAGGAGAATCTGATTGGCTATTAATGAGCCTCTCCTATTGGTTAACGGAGCTAGCGCTTCCCATGTTTCATTGGTTAAATAGTTAAGAGTTTGCCTATATAAAGGGGGCCTTTGCGGCCATTGAGCTGAGCTGTTTTCACATGTAAATAAAGAGTTTGAAGTTCACTGTTCACTGGCTCATCTCCTCCTTTGCACCCATGCACAGAACATAACACTGGTGACGAGGATGGGATGTGGAGAAGTCAGAGCTTACTGAATGATGAAGAACTATAACCGAGCACGTGGCTGAAATGCACCAATGGCGGAACCATGTCCGCGGTGTCATACCACCCGCTCCATTCGACCCGGCACAAGAAGACTGGGACTCATATATGGATGGTTTCCAGATGTTTCTGGAGACCAATAATTTGAAGGATGCCACTACCGGAAAGAAATGGGCAGTATTCCTAACTCATTGCGGGCCGACCATATTCAAGATGGCCAAGGCACTAGCGAAACCGGCAGAAGTACAGTCTATGGACTGGGACGTCCTCAAACCCCTGTTGAGGGCCCACTATGCACAGACTGTGCCAACGCTCGTAAGAAGGCATGAATTTTACCAGAGAAGTCAGCAGAAGGGCAAAAGTGTTGCTGATTTCATAGTGGATCTCCGGAATCTGGGAGGCCTATGCGAGTTTGCCAACCTAGAAGAAGCCCTAAGAGATCGAATAGTTCTGGGATTAGATGCCCCAGGCACACAGAGTAAACTGATGGTGAAAGGCGACATTAGCCTTAAAGATGCCATCACTGAAGCTACTGCAACAGAAGCAACCAGGAAGTCAGCTTCCAAAGATTCCAAAGACTCATACTCAAAGATTATCAAGGAAATCGAATCCCGGTCGTTGGATCCAGCCGAGTCCAGATATCGTTTAAGAACCGTACAGCATTCCTACCCCTGACTATAATCGACAAAGATCAGCCTAGTTTGTTAGGCCTCCAATGATTCGTTCCAATCGAAATTGAAGTAGCTGGCATTCACCGAACCTGCAGCAGCGACTGGGAAGAGGACCTCATCCAAGAATTCCAGGACGTCTTTGCAGAAAAACTAGGCGAGTACAAGGGGACCCCGATATCATTTAACCTCAATCCTGAAATAGCTCCCATCCGCCTTAAGCCTTGTTGAGTTCCATTTGCCCTTAAACCAAAGATTGATGAGCAGCTTGATAAATTAATAGCCCAGGATGTGCTAGAACCAACCGATCACTCTCCCTGGGAAACCCCAATAGTGACACCCATCAAGACGGATGGATCGATAAGAATTTGTGGGGACTACCTGGCCACCCTGAACCACGCCCTTCAACAAAACGCTTACCCGGTACTGGTGGTGCAACACCTCCTCCATTCCCTGGGGGTCGGAAAAGTCTTTGCTAAACTAGACTTAGCCCAGGCATACCAGCAACTGCCTGTAGACTAAAAAACGGCAGAGGCCCAAACGATCATTACGCACCGAGATGCGTTTAAATGTAACCGACTCCAGTTTGGAGTGAGCATAGCCCCGGGAATCTTTCAAAGTTTGATGGAAAGACTATTACAAGGGATAAAAGGCGTTGTCCCATATTTTGATGATGTGTTAATCACTGCCCCAACTCAGAAAATACTAAAGGAATGCCTGAGATTTAAAGACTCAGGTCTCAAAGTAAAAAAAAAAAACAAGTGTCAATTATGTACGGATCATGTAGAATTTTTGAGATATTTAATTGATAGTCAAGGCATTCACCCCACTGATAGCAAACTTAGGGCAATCAAAAATGCCCCCAAACCCCGAAATAAGGCCGACCTCCAGGCTTTTTCCTTATCAATTTTTATAATGTTTTCCTGCCTCACAAAGCAACCATAGCCAAACCCCTACATCGTTTATTGGACAAAAAAGCAACCTGGGCATGGGGACACAGAGAGGAGCAGGTGTTTTGACATGTGAAAAATTTATTGACTTCTGATGCTGTTCTGATGCAGTATAACGAGACTTTGCCTTTAACGATCACGTGTGATGCATCACCATTCAGAGTGGGCACCATTTTGAGCCACGTTTTGCCAAACGATAGTGAAGCCCCTGTTGCCTATTTCTCAAAAATGTTATCAAAAGCAGAATGCAATTACAGTCAAATTGATAAAGAGGCCCTTGCTATTGTGTCTGCTGTTAAGAGATTTCATGAATATGTGTATGGTCGAGCCTTTACTATAGTGACTGACCACAAGCCTTTTCTGGGAATAATAGCGGGATATAGGCCAACACCTTATATATTATCTCCCAGAATGACTCACTGGTCAGAATTCTTGGTGGCATATAATTACAAGTTGCAACATCGCCCGGGGAAGGCCATTCCCCACGCCGACGCATTGAGCCACGCACCACTTCCAGAGACCATTGATGACCCCGCTCCAACAGTTGCAACACTGCAGATCAAGACACTTCGAACACCGCCATTAACAGCCCGAGATATCACGATGGAAATATAACGCGACCCCATTTTAGCACGAGTCTCAGTTGAGTCGAGCACAGATGGCCGTTGGACCATTCAAGAATCGACAAACGGAACTATTTTCCCAGAAGGGCTGCATTATCTGGGGTGATAGAGTTGTCGTCCCAGAGTGGTTACAACCAGCGATTCTAAGGACCTTGCACAAAAGCCACCCCGGCATCGTGCGCATGAAAGCCCACGCACGAAGCTACGCGTGGTGGCCGGGTATCAACAAGCAGATCGAGACATGGGTAAAAGCTTGTCACAAATGCCAGGAAGTAAGCAACGCCCCTCTGAAAGCAACCCCGAGTGAATGGGAAACACCGAGGGAACCATGGTCCCGTATTCATCTGGACTTTGCGGGATCTACCAAGGGACACACATTTTTATTAACGGTGGATGCCTACTTGAACTGGCTTGAAATCCATGAGATGAGGAATACAACAACCGAATCAGTCATCAGGACACTAGACAGACTCTTTGCAACGCACGGATTATCAGATGTTCTCGTATCCGACAACGGGCCCCAATTTACTGCGCTGTCCTTTGAACTGGTGGACTGTGGTATTCGCCATGCGCCAACTTCATCGGGGCTGTTAGGGATAACATTGTTTTACCCTAACTGGTTTAGGTAAATAATAATATGTAATCATAGTTTGTATGTTAAAGTGTCTGCAACTTTAACTGTGGGATAGTAATTAAGGGAGTGGTTGTGAAAGCACTTTAAAAGAAGCAAGACGACAGCTTGCTCTCTCTCTGGCTTTGATGATCCCTGATTACTGCAAGGAAACAAGTCTGCATTGCTCGAACGGGAGAGAAAACAAAGGACTGACTTGTAAGTGAATTGACATAGGATATTTCTACACGGACTTTGCTAACTGAATATCCCTGAATGGACTGACTAAATGATACATGACTATTGGACTGTTATTTTGACTATGCTATGAACTCATAATGGAATAAACTATATTTTTGATAGCACAAGCGTATCTGTTATTTTTATTGTATGTTAATAAACATACAAGCTTAGCTCACTCATTTATCTGTGTGCCTATCTGACTAAGCTGCACATTCTGTTTAGCTTGTCTCCCTAACCCTGGTTGGGGAAACCAGGCTTAACACTGGTTATGGGCCCAGAGGCTGCAAAGTCAGTTTAACTAGGATAAAACAGATTTATGTAAAAGTGAGAGTTTGTGTTGTTATACATTACAGTAAACAGACAGCTGTGTTTTATTAATTATAGTTTTATATCCATATAAGAAAACATGGCACAAGTCAATCTACAAAGTTTGTCCCTTATATCCAAGTTGGATGGAACAAACTATGTATCATGGTCTATGAAATGTAGTCTGCTTCTACGAAGAGAAGGTTTGTGGAACATAATTGAAAATCCACCAAACGTAGAAGAATGGGATCCAGAGGATGAGGAAGATAAACTAAAGATAGAAGAATTTATGCATAAAAATCAACAAGCTATTTGCATTATTGCTTTAACCTTAACTGATATGCAACTTGTTTATATCCATGGAGAAAAAACAGCTGTTGGGTGTTGGCAGAAGCTGAAGAAGATTTATGTTCGAGATAATGTTGGTGCTCACATAAATCTAACATGGAAACTTTTCAGTACACATCTCCATAAGAATGGTGATATGCTGAGTCATTTGAAAACTATGCAAAGCATTTTTCAAGAACTGCACGAGAAAGAGCTTATTTTCTCTGAACTACACCAAGTCTACATAATTCTATCTTCCCTTGACGAAAGCTATGATAACTACGTAACTTCCCTTGAAATATTGCCAAAGGAAAGCCGAACTTTAACTGATATAACTGGCAGATTGATTGAAGAGGCCAGAAGAAGGCTTGAAAGAGACGATTTAAGGAGGCAGCAACCTCAAAAAGAAGATAATGAAACTCCTACTGCATATGCAATTAAAAAGTGTTTTAATTGTGGAGGAAGAGGACATTTGGCAAGATTTTGTAAAAAGGCAAAGCACCAGAACGCTGGCCAGAATACTAAAAGTCATCAAAAGATAAATAAAAATTTAGAGTTAGCCATGTATACTAACAAAGCTGTAAAAAAATAATTTATGGGTGGTTGACAGTGGAGCATCACATTGTATAACAAATGATAAGAAAAATTTTATTAAAATGTCCCAGAGAACACAGCAGATATCGTTAGCCAATGGCTGGAAACTGAAAGCTAAAGGTCAAGGTATAGCATATTGTCCTTTTATAAAAGAGAATGTAAAAATGTTATATGTACCACAACTTAAGTTTAATTTAATTTCAGTAACAATTTTGGTTAAACTAGGATATGTAGTTACATTTAAAGGAGATAACTGCATAATTGAGAAAGAAGATAAGAAAATTACTGCATCTTTAAGAGGTGAATTATATGTGTTAAATGATGATGGTTTAAAGGTGGCTAACACAGTTTATGAAAATAAGAAACCTCATGATGAATGTATTCACTTGTTACATCGAAGGCTAGGGCATTTAAATTATAAAATGTTTAAGAAAACTGTTGAATTATCTAAGGGAATAAGTTTGAAAACTTGTAATAAGTATTTGCAATGTAATGCCTGCAATCAAAGCAAAGCAAGGGTTACACCGGCTAATAGAGTTGATGGATTTACTACTAAAGAGCCTTTAGAGGTAGTATTTGCAGATTTAATAGGTCCTAAAAAACCAAGTGTAGGAGGAGCTCGTTACATACTAAGTATAACGGACCATTATTCTAGATATGGGTTTTGCTATTTAATGAAGAGCAAAACTGAAACATATCAAAATCTCTTTAATTGGATTAAATTTGCTGAAAGAAAAACTAAAAAGAAATTAATAACTCTTATAACAGATAATGGTACAGAATTTACAAATAATAAATTCCAGAATAGACTAAGAATGTTAGGTATTCAACATAAAATGTCTGCACCATATAGGCCACAACATAATGCCTTTATAGAGAGAAGAGGCCAAACATTACAATCAATGGCACGAACTATGATGTCTGATTCAGGATTACCTGACAATTTATGGGGAGAAGCAATAATGTGTGGTAATCATATATTAAAAAATGTTGTTAATTCAACAACAGGTGAATTACCATTCACACTGTGGCATGGTACAAAACCTGATTTAAGTTACATGCACACATTTGGAGCACCAGCATGGGTGCATATCCCTACACAACTTAGACAAAAAGGACAACATAGAGCTAAAAGATTATATTTTGTAGGATATACATCTAATCATAGATCTTATAGATTCTGGGAACCAGGTACATCTAGAGTTTACACCAGTGCTAGTGCTAAATTCCTAGAACATGTAGGATGGAATAGATTAGAGCAAGATTTAAATAATGAAGTTATTATTGAACCCTACAAAAGGCAGAAAGATCAGATTAGTTATAAGAAGAGTCCAATTAAAGAAGAAGTCCAAGAAGAGCAAATAGGACCAGAACAAGAGGAAGCAGTTGATCAGGAAGAGTTAGATAATCAAAAAGAGTTAGTTAATGAAAGTCCACCTGTAAGTCCTGTAATACCTAGACGTACTACACGTATAACTAGACCACCTGATAGGTATCAAGCAAGTATAGTTTGCCAAGTAACTAAAGTTCCAACTAGTATAGATGAACTTAGGATGTATCCTGCTAAGGATCAGGAGAATTGGCAAAAGGCAATGGAAAAGGAATTAAATTCATTAAAGGTAATGAAAGTTTATGAAGATGCTAAATTACCTCCAGGAGAAAAATCCATTGGGTGCAAATGGATATTTAAAGTAAAAACTGGAAATGATGGGACTGTTACCCATAAAGCTAGGTTAGTAGCTCAAGGATTTAATCAAACTGCATCTGATTACGATGAAGTTTTTGCACCAAGTCTTAAAGCAACATCTTTAAGAGCAGCATTAGTGTGGGCAGCTAAGAAAAACTATGTCATTAACCATTTAGATGTAGAAACTGCCTATCTACATGCACCATTGCAGCACACTATATATTTAAGAAAACCAGTAGGTATAAAAGACAATAAAGTAAATAGTAATGATTGTTGGAAACTCAAAAAGAGTCTTTACGGGTTGAAACAATCTGGGTTTGAGTGGAACCAATATATTGTGAAAGAGTTAAACAATATAGGTTTTAAATCTGGTTTAGCAGATCCATGTGTATTTAAAAGAGAAAATAATGGAACGGTGTCATTATTGTTATTATTTACAGATGATATTGCTTTGATAACTAAGACTAATAATGAAGCTAATGAGATTATATCATTATTAGCCAAAAAGATAAAATTAAAGCATTTAGGTGAAATTAAAAAGTATCTAGGATTGACAATTAACAAAATATTATTTTGACTATGCTATGAACTCATAATGGAATAAACTATATTTTTGATAGCACAAGTGTATCTGTTATTTTTACTGTATGTTAATAAACATACAAGCTTAGCTCACTCATTTATCTGTGTGCCTATCTGACTAAGCTGCACATTCTGTTTAGCTTGTCTCCCTAACCCTGGTTGGGGAAACCAGGCTTAACAGGGGCATCCTGCGGCCAACGGAAGGGCCGAGCGCATGGTACAATTCGTCAAGAAAACCTTGCATAAAATGGACTATGGCAATATAGAAGACAAGATTAACCGGATACTCCTTTTGCAGCATATCACTCCGCACAGCTTCACTAATAAAACTCCCGCCAAGTTATTAATGGGGCGGAAGCTCCACTCCCACCTCGACCGTCTACATCCATCATATGAACCTGAAAAACCACATGGTTCCAGCGGGAAATGCCGTAACTTCCAGGTAGGCGACTTGGTTTTCGCTAGGAACTTTTCGGGCGATCCGTTGTGGGTCAAGGCAACTGTAGTCCAAGTAACCGGCCCTAGATCGTACCGCGTGAGATGTCACGACGATAGAATATGGAAGCGCCATATTGATCAGCTGCGTTCAAGGCTACAGTCAGGGATCTCCGAGTCCCCTGACTTCCAAACCGAGGGGGGAAGATATACCGAGGAAGCTGAATTTGAAATGGCAGAAAGTTTAAGCGAAAGTAATGACCGCTCAGAGGCAACACATGAATGATTGGGAATGGGGGTGAGCTCGCCTCAAGGAGATGCCGAGAACATTAGCAGCAACGAAAATTTGAATACAGAATGGGAGGCACCCTCTTCACCAGATAACGTCCAACCCCAACAAGACTGTAGCCAAATACCAGGAGAACAATGCAAATCAAATAGACAATCGAAACAACCTGCCTACCTCAAAGATTATGTGATCGCACCCCTTAAACGGAACCCGGGGGGAAGGGGTGTTGTGAATCAATAAAAGTACTTGAATAAAGATTATTAAGAGCTTGAAGGAAAGTGCAGGGTTCTGGCCCTGCACTTCTGATTGGCCGATAATAGCGACATCAGATTGGTCCGTTCAGGAGAATCTGATTGGCTATTAACGAGCCTCTCCTATTGGTTAACGGAGCTAGCGCTTTCCGTGTTTCATTGGTTAAATAGTTAAGAGTTTGCCTATATAAAGGGGGCCGTTGTGGCCATTGAGCTGAGCTGTTTCCACATGTAAATAAAGAGTTTGAAGTTCACTGTTCACCGGCTCATCTCCTCCTTTGTGCCCATTCACAGAACATAACAGTTTTGTTGGTCAAGCCCTCACACTTACTCATACTAGTTTGTAATTGGTAACACAAAGCCTGTGTTTTCCATGAAGCTGAGTCTTTGCTTATAAAATACTTGGAAGTAGAGAAGTAAGTCTGTACTTTCTGTGACTTGGATACGTCTCATTTAATAATATGTGTGGTGGTGGTTTATATACATATTCACTTATGTAAAGCTTCAGGATTGATATTTTATATATTTCATTGCTAGCTTAATTTAATTTAGATTTGGTATGGCCGTTCATTCCGAAAGGCAAGCATAGGTTTTTGTAATATGGACTTCATCATTCAGATGTATTTGTCAAGATAGAGGTATGTTTGTACATGCCTTCAAGTCATTCTTGACTCCTGCCAACTGTCTGGAGTAGTTCTTGCAATTTTGGGGACATGTCCTGATTTCTAGACAGGGGTGGGGTTCAAAATTTTTAGCAAGGGGTTCTCTGCCTGGTTGCTTGGTGGGTATGGCCATGGTAGACATGACCTAATTGGCCTCCTGCACCACAGCAGGGCGGAGCATTTTTGTCCCTGTTAAGCCTGGTTTCCCCAACCAGGGTTAGGGAGACAAGCTAAACAGAATGTGCAGCGTTAGTCAGATAGGCACACAGATAAATGAGTGAGCTAAGCTTGTATGTTTATTAACATACAGTAAAAATAACAGATACGCTTGTGTTATCAAAAATATAGTTTATTCCATTATGAGTTCATAGCATAGTCAAAATAACAGTCCAATAGTCATGTATCATTTAGTCAGTCCATTCAGGGATATTCAGTTAGCAAAGTCCGTGTAGAAATATCCTATGTCAATTCACTTACAAGACAGTCCTTTGTTTTCTCTCCCGTTCGAGCAATGCAGTCTTGTGTCCTTGCAGTAAGCAGGGATCATCAAAGCCAGAGAGAGAGCAAGCTGCAACCTTGCTTCTTTTAAAGTGCTTTCACAACCACTCCCTTAATTACTATCCCACAGTTAAAGTTGCAGACACTTTAACTTACAAACTATGATTACATATTATTATTTACCTAAACCAGTTAGGGTAAAACAATGTTATCCCTAACATTCTCCCCTTTTAGGAAATAATAATAAATATAACTATTTACATCTTTAAATCATATTTGTTACAACTCTCTTTAAACTTAGTTACTCCTTGAGCTTTTGTAAATTGGTCTGCAATGTTTTCTTCCGTCATGCAGTAATCCAATTTAATTAGCCCATTCTTTACAGATTCTCCAACATTTAAGTATCTTAAATCAGTATGCTTTGATCTAGTTTTTACAGCAATACTAGTAGCTAATTTTATAGCTGCCTGGTTATCCTCGTACACAATAATGGAATCTTTTACAGTTACACCCATGTCTAATAATAACTGTTTGTACAAAATCAAGTCAGTGCATAGTAATGACAGACATGAAAATTCCGCTTCCATCGTGGACAAGCTAATATGCTGTTGTCTGATTGACCTCCACCCTATTAGTGTCTTACCAAATAATATAGCCATCCCAGATGTTGATTTTCTAGTGTTTATATCAGTTGCAAAACTTGCATCTGCATAGGCACTAAGACTCAAATCACCCTTTGGTTCTATATACAATGCATGGTTCATTGTTCCTTTAAGATATCTTAAAATTCTCTTTAATGATTGCCAATGACATTGATGTGGATCTGAATTAAAACGTGCCAGCTGATTTACACTATAAGCTATATCTGGCCTTGACCAATTGCTTATATATGATAAGCTACCAATCAAAGATTGATATATAGACTTATCAAATTCGGGACTTTGATCATTAGTTTGGCAAACTTCCTGACTCATTGGAGTCTTTGCCGGTTTACAAAATTCCATTTTAAACATTTTAATTAATTGGCAAATTTTATCTTCTTGAGATATCTTAAAACCATTTTTTGTTTTGTTAATTGTCAATCCTAGATACTTTTTAATTTCACCTAAATGCTTTAATTTTATCTTTTTGGCTAATAATGATATAATCTCATTAGCTTCATTATTAGTCTTAGTTATCAAAGCAATATCATCTGTAAATAATAATAATAATGACACCGTTCCATTATTTTCTCTTTTAAATACACATGGATCTGCTAAACCAGATTTAAAACCTATATTGTTTAACTCTTTCACAATATATTGGTTCCACTCAAACCGAGATTGTTTCAACCCGTAAAGATTCTTTTTGAGTTTCCAACAATCATTACTATTTACTTTATTGTCTTTTATACCGACTGGTTTTCTTAAATATATAGTGTGCTGCAATGGTGCATGTAGATAGGCAGTTTCTACATCTAAATGGTTAATTACATAGTTTTTCTTAGCTGCCCACACTAATGCTGCTCTTAAAGATGTTGCTTTAAGACTTGGTGCAAAAACTTCATCGTAATCAGATGCAGTTTGATTAAATCCTTGAGCTACTAACCTAGCCTTATGGGTAACAGTCCCATCATTTCCAGTTTTTACTTTAAATATCCATTTGCACCCAATGGATTTTTCTCCTTGAGGTAATTTAGCATCTTCATAAACTTTCATTACCTTTAATGAATTTAGTTCTTTTTCCATTGCCTTTTGCCAATTCTCCTGATCCTTAGCAAGATACATCCTAAGTTCATCTACACTAGTTGGAACTTTAGTTACTTGGCAAACTATACTTGCTTGATATCTATCAGGTGGTCTAGTTACACGTGTAGTACGCCTAGGTTTTACAGGACTTACAGGTGGACTTTCATTTATTAACTCTTCTTGATTATCTAACTCTTCCTGATCAACTGTTTCCTCTTGTTCTGGTCCTATTTGCTCTTCGTGGACTTCTTCTTTAATTGGACTCTTCTTATAACTAATCTGATCTTTCTGCCTTATGTAGGGTTCAATAATTACTTCATTATTTAAATCTTGCTCTAATCTATTCCATCCTACATGTTCTAGGAATTTTGCACTAGCACTGGTGTAAACTCTAGATGTACCTGGTTCCCAGAATCTATAAGATCTATGATTAGATGTATATCCTACAAAATATAATCTTTTAGCTCTATGTTGTCCTTTGTGTCTAAGTTGTGTAGGGATATGCACCCATGCTGGTGCTCCAAATGTGTGTATGTAACTTAAATCAGGTTTTGTACCATGCCACAATGTGAATGGTAATTCACCTGTTGTTGAATTAACAACATTATTTAATATATGATTACAACACATTATTGCTTCTCCCCATAAATTGTCAGGTAATCCTGAATCAGACATCATAGATCGTGTCATTGATTGTAATGTTTGGCCTCTTCTCTCTATAAAGGCGTTATGTTGTGGCCTATATGGTGCAGACATTTTATGTTGAATACCTAACATTCTTAGTCTGTTCTGGAATTTATTATTTGTAAATTCTGTACCATTATCTGTTATAAGAGTTACTAATTTCTTTTTAGTTTTCCTTTCTGCAAATTTTATCCAATTAAAGAGATTTTGATACATTTCAGTTTTGCTCTTCATTAAATAGCAAAACCCATATCTAGAATAATGGTCCATTATACTTTGTATGTAACGAGCTCCTCCTACACTTGGTTTTTTAGGACCTATTAAATCTGCAAATACTCCCTCTAAAGGTTCTTTAGTAGTAAATCCATCAACTCTATTAGCCGGTGTGACCCTGGCTTTGCTTTGATTGCAGGCATTACATTGCAAATACTTATTACAAGGTTTCAAACTTATTCCCTTAGATAATTCAATAGTTTTCTTAAGCATTTTAAAATTTAAATGCCCTAGCCTTCGATGTAACAAGTGAATACATTCATCATGAGGTTTCTTATTTTCATAAACTGTGTTAGCCACCTTTAAACCATCATCATTTAACACATATAATTCACCTCTTAAAGATGCAGTAATTCTCTTATCTTCTTTCTCAATTATGCAGTTATCTCCCCTAAATGTAACTACATATCCTAGTTTAACCAAAATTGTTACTGAAATTAAATTAAACTTAAGTTGTGGTACATATAACATTTTTACATTCTCTTTTATAAAAGAACAATATGCTGTACCTTGACCTTTAGCTTTCAGTTTCCAGCCATTGGCTAACGATATCTGCTGTGTACTCTTGGACATTTTAATAAAATTTTTCTTATCATTTGTTATACAATGTGATGCTCCACTATCAACCACCCATAAATTATTTTTTACAGCTCTGTTAGTATACATGGCTAACTCTAAATTTTTATTTATCTTTTGATGACTTTTTGTATTCTGGCCAGCGTTCTGGCGTTTTGCTTTTTTACAAAATCTTGCCAAATGTCCTCTTCCTCCACAATTAAAACACTTTTTAATTGCGTATGCAGTAGGAGATTCATTATCTTCTTTTTGAGGTTGCTGCCTCCTTAAATCGTCTCTTTCAAGCCTTCTTCTGGCCTCTTCAATCAATCTGCCAGTTATGTCCGTTAAAGTTAGGCTTTCCTTTAGCAATATTTCAAGGGAAGTTACGTAGTTATCATAACTTTCGTCAAGGGAAGATAGAATTATGTAGACTTGGTATTGTTCAGAGAAAATAAGCTCTTTCTCGTGCAGTTCTTGAAAAATGCTTTGCATAGTTTTTAAATGACTCAGCATATCACCATTCTTATGGAGATGTGTACTGAAAAGTTTCCGTGTAAGATTTATGTGAGCACCAACATTATCTCGAACATAAATCCTCTTCAGCTTCTGCCAACACCCAACAGCTGTTTTCTCTCTGTGGATATAAACAAGTTGCTTATCAGTTAAGGTTAAAGCAATAATGCAAATAGCTTGTTGATTTTTATGCATAAATTCTTCTATCTTTAATTTATCTTCATCATCCTCTGGATCCCATTCTTCTACATTTGGTGGATTTTCAATTATGTTCCACAAACCTTCTCTTCGTAGAAGGAGACTACATTTCATAGACCATGATACATAGTTTGTTCCATCCAACTTGGATATCAGGGACAAACTTTGTAGATTGACTTGTGCCATGTTTTCTTATATGGATATAAAACTATAATTAATAAAACACAGCTGTCTGTTTACTGTAATGTATAACAACACAAACTCTCACTTTTACATAAATCTGTTTTATCCTAGTTAAACTGACTTTGCAGCCTCTGGGCCCATAACCAGTGTTTAGCCTGGTTTCCCCAACCAGGGTTAGGGAGACAAGCTAAACAGAATGTGCAGCGTTAGTCAGATAGGCACACAGATAAATGAGTGAGCTAAGCTTGTATGTTTATTAACATACAGTAAAAATAACAGATACGCTTGTGCTATCAAAAATATAGTTTATTCCATTATGAGTTCATAGCATAGTCAAAATAACAGTCCAATAGTCATGTATCATTTAGTCAGTCCATTCAGGGATATTCAGTTAGCAAAGTCCGTGTAGAAATATCCTATGTCAATTCACTTACAAGACAGTCCTTTGTTTTCTCTCCCGTTCGAGCAATGCAGTCTTGTGTCCTTGCAGTAATCAGGGATCATCAAAGCCAGAGAGAGAGCAAGCTGCAGCCTTGCTTCTTTTAAAGTGCTTTCACAACCACTCCCTTAATTACTATCCCACAGTTAAAGTTGCAGACACTTTAACTTACAAACTATGATTACATATTATTATTTACCTAAACCAGTGAGGGTAAAACAATGTTATCCCTAACAGTCCCCCCACCACAGGTTCCAGAGTTTTCCTCGAGCCTCCAGGAGAGCAGAAACTGGCCCATTTCCAGTCTTCCTGAACTTCTGGGAGGCCTGTTTTTTGCCCTCCCCAAGCCTCCATGCATACCCTGCACTTACCTGCATCTAAAACAGGCTGTGTGGGGACTCTTGGGAGGGGAAGGGTGGGCGGGGCCAGCCAGGAGTGGGATTTGGAGGTTCTCCAAACTGTACAGAATTTTAGCTCGGGGCTCTCCCAAACCTCTGCAAACCCCCAGCAGCCCACCCTTGTTCCTAGAGCTGAGAGTAAGTGACTGGCCCAAGATCAGCAAGCTGGAACTTACACTCTCCCAGTATCTAGCTGGTGTTTTAATTAGTATACTAATTTTACTACTAGACATAGGCCACAAATAGTGAAAGATGCAAGTCTTGTTTGAAAATATTTGATGTACTCTGTGCAGTCTACCGTGCTCTTTTTATTCAGCAAAATAATTGAAGGACAAAATTAGGATTCTTGCCTTCTTATAAAATAGTAAGTACAAATATCTGTTTTTCTTTTTGTTACCTTAAAATATGCAGACAGAGAAATAAGAAATACATATAAAAAGAGTGAGTGAGAAAGACCAAGAGACAAATCAGTAAGCTGATCATCCTTATGGTGGGACGTATGTTTAGCCTGGGAAAATAAACATTCAGATTGGTGTTTCTAGATCTCTTGTGCTTATATAAAATTAACATGCCCTTATATGAGATTATTGTTTTAAAATGGACTAAATAAGTAAAATAGGACATCTGTTATAAAACCATTACATGATAGGAGATGATGAGAAGCTATTTCAATGCAAATCCATGGTGGCTTTGTAAAGATACCATAATGATGCTTTTACAAAGACAGAAAGAAATAGAAAGAAAATCTTTCTATGCATATCTTCATTCCAACAGAATAAAAATATGCTTTTTTCTATATTCTGTCACACACTGATTTATGGAGAACATTATAGGGATGAGGAAACACAACATTTTTCTATTTTAAGGAGAATGTAAGAGAATGAGATCAAGTTGTGGGAAGAGAAAGAACTCTGAGTAATGGATTAACATTCCACAATGGACAAGAATGTAAAAGTGACATTTGGAATAAATGCAACTTGAGGAGAAAGGCTACCATGAGGGGAAAGGTCCTCCTTTCAGAAATACAAAACAGAAACCAAAAAAAAATCAAATTTTTATAGACTAGATTAAGCTGTATCCTGACATGGGTAATATCTCCATTATGATTTGATCATGCATAAGAAACCTGAGTGATGATTTCTATCGCTATTCTGACTCTCCTCAAACATTTTTTTAAAAAAACCTACTGAATTGCTTATTCTGTTGCAGCAGATCCTGTTCCCAAATCAGGATACAAGACCATGAAGGGTAGGAGAATACAGGTTTATTTGCGCAAAAAGCTCAGAGCATTAGCATGGCAAATTCTGAACCCCCAGCTATTCCTGAGGGGTTACTTTTATGCAACTCCCAGTCTCACTGTACTACAAAAGGGGAAAGTAAGTCTAATTAGCCATTTTGCACAATTCAGCATATAAATACTTATCTTACACCATCTGTTATTTTTCATACCCACCCTTGCCACCCTTGCCATTTAGCTGTTTACAGGAACTTATCTAGTTCATAGGTCATTATTCTTAGACTTAGATTCAGCAATTTTCTGGTTTTCACAATATCATATTAAGCAACTTCTATAATATTTGCGATATAAGCTAAGAAACTTCTGCTCATTATAAGTGTTAAGTTCTGCGCATGGGTGCAAGGAATGGAGACGAGATGGTGAACAGTGAACTTCAACTCTTCATTAATCATTCTGAACAGAGCAAAACCCAAAGGCAACAGCAGCCCTTTTATAGGCAAGCTGCCGCTCTAGTAACCAATAAGATACGTGGAGTGTTAACCCCCTTAACCAATGAGAGTGGCTCGTTAACAGCCAATCAGATTCTCCTGAATGGACCAAACCGATATCGCTATTATCGGCCAATCAGAAGTGCAGGGCTAGAACCCTGCTATTTTCTAAAGCTTTTGATAAACTTTATTTAAGTGTTTATTAGTTCATAACACCCCTTCCCCCTGGGTTCCATTTGGGGGGTGCGGTGATGTAATCTCTGAGATAGGAAGGTTGCTTTGACTGTCTATTGGATTTATGCTGTCCCACCAGTTCTTGTCCGTAAGCCTGTTTTGGCGGGGCATTTTCGGACAAGTCGGGTGCCAGTGGTTCCTTGTTGGAAGACTCGGTGCCGCTAATGTTCTCGTCGTTGTCCTCTGGCCCTTGCGGGCTTGCCTCTGTTGGGTTGTTCCTCTGTGGCGAGGCCACACCCTTCCCTGATCCTTCTTCACTTGTTATGCCCGATAGCTGACTTCTTTCGTTCCTGCTTCCCACCATCTCGAATTCGGTTTCTTCGACATCCCCTCCCCCCTCAGTTTGGGAGTTACCGGAGTCGCGAAAACTAGGTTGTAGCCTTGAGTGAAGCTGATCTATATGGCGTTTCCATATTTTTCCATCGCAGGTTTTCACCCGGTACGACCTGGGTCCAATGGCTTGAATAACAGTGGCCTCGATCCACAACGGTTCGCCAGAAAGGTTTCTGGCGAAAACTAAGTCGCCTATCTTGAACTCGCAGCATTTTCTGCTAGATCCACAGGGTTTCTCTGGCTCGTAAGATGGGTGAAACCGGTCGAGGTGGGAGCGGAGTTTGTGTCCCATCAATAGTTCCGCTGGAGTCTTGTGGTGATGCTGTGCAGAGTGATGTGTTGGAGAAGGAGTATTCTATTTATCTTATCTTCAATGTCCCCATAGTCCATTTTGTAGAGGTTTTTTTTCACAAACTGTACCATGCGTTCGCTCTTCCGTTAGCCGCAGGGTGCACTGGTGAAGTTAGCGCATGGTGAATACCACAGTCCACTAAGTATTGCTCAAAAGGGAGCGCGGTAAACTGGGGTCCATTGTCAGATACCAGAATGTCTGGCAGTCCATGCGTCACGAATAATCTGTTCAACTTCCAGATGACGGACTCGGTTGTGATACTCTTCATTTCGTGGATCTCGAGCCAGTTTGAATAGGCATCCACTGTTAATAGGAACGTATATCCCTTAGTAGGTCCCGCAAAGTCAATATGGATGCAGGACCACGGTCCCGAGGTGTTTCCCATTCTGTCGGAGTTGCTTTTGGTGGGGCATTGCTAACTTCCTGGCACTTATAACAAGTCTTTACCCAGGCTTCGATTTGTTTGTCGATGCCTGGCCACCACGCGTAGCTTCGTGCGAGCGCTTTTATGCGCACGATGCCGGGGTGGCCCTCATGCAGTGTCTTTAATACCACTCGTTGTAACTGCTCTGGGATGACAACTCTATCCCCCCACAGGATGCAGCCTTTTTGCGAAAAAAGTTCTGTTTGTCTATTCTTGAAGGGGATGAAGTCATCAGGGGTTTGATCTACTGGCCATCCTCGTTCGATCCAGCTAAGAACTCGCTTTAAGATAGGATCACATTTTGTTTCGATCGCGATATCTCTAGCTGTTAGCTGCGGTGACTGGAGCGTTTCAATCTGGAGCGTTGTAAGGGTTGGAGCTGGGTCATCGACAGTTTCCGGAAGTGGTGCACAGCTCAATGCATCAGCGTGGGGAATGGCTTTCCCTGGGCGGTGTTGCAGCTTATAATTGTATGCAGCCAAAAACTCCAACCAGCTAGTCATTCTAGATGATAATATATAGAGGGTTGGCTTGTCTCCCGCTATAATCCCCAGCAAAGGTTTGTGGTCGGTAACAATAGTAAAAACTCATCCATAAACATATTCATGAAACTGTTTAACAGCAGATACAACAGCAAGAGCCTCTTTATCGATTTGACTATAGTTACGTTCAACCTTTGATAAAGTTCTTGAAAAATAGGCAATAGGGGCTTCACTACCGTTTGGTAATACATGGCTCAAAATGGCTCCTACTCCAAATGGTGACGCGTCACATGTAATTGTTAAAGGCAAAGTCTCATTATACTGCATTAAAACAGCATCTGAAGTTAATAGGTTTTTCACTTGTCGGAACACGTGCTCCTCTCAGTGCCCCCAAACCCAGGTTGCTTTTTTATCGAGAAGCTGATGTAAGGGGCTCGGCTACGGTCACTTTGTGGGGCAGGAAGATGTTGTAAAAATTAATAAGCCCTAGGAAAGCTTGGAGATCAGTCTTGTTTCTGGGTCTTGGGGCGTTCTTGATTGCTCTTAACTTGCTACTGGTGGGGTGAATGCCTTCTTTATCGATTAGGTACCCCAGGAACTCTACTTTATCTGTACACAGTTGACATTTATTTTTTTTAACTTTAAGGCCAGAGTCTTTAAATTTCTGGAGAACCAGTCTAAGACACTCCTTTAGTATTTCTCTATTCGGGGAAGCAATTAAAACATCATCAAAGTATGGTACGACCCCTTTTATTCCCTGTAATAGCCTCTCCATCAAACTCTGAAAGATCCCTGGGGCCACACTAACTCTGAATTGGAGTCGGTTGCACTTAAAAGTACCTCGGTGCATAATGATCGTTTGTGCCTCTGCTGTTTTTTTTTTATCTACAGGCAGTTGTTGGTACGCCTGTGCTAAATCCAATTTAGCGAAGACTTTTTCACCCCCCAGGGAATGGAGGAGGTGTTGTACCACCGGCACCAGGTAAGCATTCTGTTGAAGGGCTTGATTAAGGGTGGCATGGTAGTCCCCACAAATCCTTAACGATCCATCCGGTTTGATGGGTGTTATGATTGGGGTTTCCAAGGGGCATGGTCGGTTGGTTCTAAAATACCCTGGGCTATTAATTTATCAAGCTGCTCGTCAATCTTTGGTTTAAGGGCAAAAGGGACTCGACGAGGCTTAAGGTGGATGGGGGCTACTTCAGGGTTAAGGTTAAATGATATCGGGGTCCCCTTGTACTCGCCTAGTTTGTCTGCAAAAATGTCCTGGAATTCCTGGACGAAGTCCTCCTCCCAGTCGTCGCTGCTGGTTTGGTGAATGCCGGCTACCTCAATCCCAAGTAGAGCGAACCATTGAAGGCCTAACAAACTAGGCCGATCACGGTCAACGACGGTCAATGGTAAAGATGCAGTACGATTTTTGAATGAGATCTGGACTAGGCTTTATCCAACAACCGGAATTAGGTTTCCTTGATAGTCCTTGAGAATGATTCTTTGGACTCTGAGGTCTTGTCGCTGGACGGCAGGGATTAATTGTTTAAGGGTTTTCCAGGAAACCATCAAGAGGGATGATCCTGAATTGACTTCCATCATGCAGGGTTGGTTTTCGATGGTGACCTTCACTCGGATCTTCTTTGCATCTAATGATGATGCGTGACCAATCTTGATGGTTTGGTGTGCCTCTTCTCATTTTGTTGAATGGGCTAGTGGTTTATTTCTGTAGGAGTGGTTGTTCCATTGGTGGTTCGAATGTTGCCGATTCACAGGATGACTTCCTGTGGGTTGGTGGTAGCTAGTCCCCCTCTGAAGTGGGCTGGATCCTAGCTTGCTTCTACAGACTTTTCCAATGTGGCCTCTCTTCCCACAAATATGGCAGAGCGTGTCGAGGAATTTGCAGTCTGATCGTGGGTGGCTTGCCCCACAACCTGCACATTGATACACCAGTCTCTGGTTACACTGGTGGCATTAGTCTCGTTCAGACCGAAGCCAGTTGACCTCTTCCTCATCACTTTCTGATGATGATTCGAAGTCCTTGTGGTGGGTTGCTGTTGCATGTCGCTCAAGGCGAGGTGAGGTTTCACTGGTGAGTTGGTGGAGCGGGGCATTGGTTTGGCGCATTCGGGCAGCCAACTTCCTGGTTGCTTCTGCTGCAGTAGCGTCAGCGATGGTATCTGCAAGGTTGATGTCGCCTTTCACCATCAGCTTACTTTGCACGTGTGGCGCATCTAGTCCCAGAATTATTCGGTCTCTTAGAGCTTCTTCGAGGTCAGCGAACCCGCAGAGGTCTCCCAGGTTCCGGAGATCTGCGATGAAATCTGCAATTCTTTCTGCTTTCCGCTGGTCTCTCTGGTAAAATTCATATCTTTGGACAAGCGTTGGTACGGTAGGTGCATAGTGGGCCTGTAGGAGGGGCTCGAGGACGTCCCAGTCCATGGATTTCACCTCAGCCAGTTTCTCCAGTGCCTTAGCCATCTAACAAATGGCAGGTCCGCAGTGAGTTAGGAATACCGCTCGCTTTTTCCCAGTAGTGGCATCCTTCAAATTGTTGGTTTCCAGAAACATCTGGAACCAGTCCATGTATGAGTCCCAGTCTTCTTGTGCCGGGTCGAATGGAGCGGGTGGTATGGTGCCATCAGTCATGGTTTCCGCCGTTGATGCACCTTCAGCCACGTGCTCTGTTTAGTGCTCTGTAGTTTTCAGTCAGCTCTGATGTCTCCGCATTCCATCCTCGTCGCCAATGTTAAGTTCTGCGCATGGGTGCAAGGAACGGAGACGAGACGGTGAACAGTGAACTTCAACTCTTTATTAATCATTCTGAACAGAGCAAAACCCTAGGGCAACAGCAGCCCTTTTATAGGCAAGCTGCTGATCTAGTAACCAATAAGATTAATGAGAGTGGCTCGTTAACAGCCAATCAGATTCTCCTGAACGGACCAATCCGATATCGCTATTATCGGCCAATCAGAAGTGCAGGGCTAGAACCCTGCTATTTTCTAAAGCTTTTGATAAACTTTATTTAAGTGTTTTATTAGTTCATAACAATAAGAATACTTTTCTGGTAACTTTCCTTTCTGCTCCAATTCTGTTTTCTATAGGAACCTAGAAATGAAATAAATAGTAACTCAAATTCTTACCCCAGTTTGTCCCTGTATGCAGATTTTTTTACTAATTCTGACATTTGCTAGTCTTGATAAGTAAGGGTCAAGACAGAGGTGTCTGTAATTAAGCAAAGTGTTGAAAATAGCTAATGAGAAACTTCTTTTCTCCAGGAGAATAGCCCGCAGGATTATGCAATAATGCTGAATGATGTAAAGTTTAGGCAGATGAAAGAAAATGTTTTTTGCACAATGTTTTGTTAACCCATTGAACTAAAGATGGATTGCTGCTAGATTAAAGTACTTTTTAACAGATCCAACAGATTCCTCCTATTTTTTACAAAAATTAGTGCATCTTTCATTGCTGCTGAAAGATGGTGATGATCACAACACCTCTTAAAAAAACACCTGGTGTTGTTGTATTTGTTTTGAAGACTACATTTGCTTCTTTTTGAAATTTGTGATTAGTTTCGGTTTCCTTTAATATGCTCAAATGCTTTATCTACAGACAGAAGTATGTCAGAGGGAACTAAGATTTATGAGAACATCTCATAAAATCATGGGGGATTATCAGACACTTAAAACAAACAACCAAAAAAAGGTTACAGTGCAATCATGGAAGATGGAAATACAATGCAGAGATGCATGTTGAGAAATAAATAATTGTCATTGGTTTGTGGCAGGGCTTAATGTACTAAGACAAACCAAGAGGTGTGTTGGTGCAATGGTTAGAATATAGCATTGCAGGCTAATTCTGTCCATAGCCAGTAGTTCGATCCTAAGAAGCTCAAGGTTGACTCAGTCTTCTATCTTTCCACGGTCTGTAAAATGAGGACCCAGCTAGTTGGGGGCAAATGCTGACATTGTAAGCTACTCAAAGAGTGCTGTAAAGAACTATGGAGTGGTATACAAGAGCAGTGCTGTTGCTATTGCTATGAAAAAGGTGTAGTTCAATCACTCAGAATGTATACTGCAGAAGAATCTTTGTAGAGAACCAAAAAGACAGAGGCCTCATGTACTATTACTTTTTTTGGAGGGGGGGGGGATTTCTCCTTTCTCTCTTGACTAACTTGATCTCAGACAAATAACAAGAAAGGTAAAGGCAGAAGTAGGTTGCATTTGTTTTTCCAGATCACCAATATTAGATTTTTCTCATCCCCAACAGGGAATGAGAATTTAAGAATGGAGTGTCCCTCACTGCTATTTAAGAATGGAGTGTCCCTCACTAATGCATTGGCAACAAACACCTTTCTGCAGGAACCAGTTGCTATTACAATAGCAGACATCCAAAAGTGGGTCAAGAACATGAAGAGCTGGCCACAGCTGGTTTGGATATGTTCTACATCTACTGTCTAAAGAAAATACCAGCAGTGCATGAATACCAAGCAGCATAGATGAATCAGTTGCTAGTCACAAGCACCCATCCAGACTGACAAGGAAAGACATTGCTGATCATGAAAGACAAGGGAACAGTGCTAACTTCTGGCCAACAACCTTTATCTGCATAATATTATGTCTTATCAGGCATCATAGTCCCCAAGCTACAGAACCATATGGCTCAACGCATAACCATAGCTCAGAAGCATATTGGGAACAACACCAGAAACTCAAAACATCAGTTGCTCATAGAGCATTCACCCAAGATTCAAGGTTTAGACAGAGCAATCTGAGCACAGCCTACAGACCACATAATCTTGGATGTAGAAATCAGAATCCAATGCTGCATTCATGTTCCAAAATGTTCCAAGGTTTGGGTTAGGATATACCTGATCAAATCTATGGTACGCACAATTGTATTGATCTATGTTATTCTTAACACCAGAGAAACAGAGATATTACATAGAGAATAAACTTTGTTGTACAGTAATCCTGCTTTCGAAGTGAGAGGGAAGGAACAAACCAGTGTGGGTATCTCTACTGTTCCACACACTTAAACCCGAATATACTCTACGGTGTGTTAAATAGAAATAGTATCTCTAGCAGCTTTCATATAATCTTACAGATTTGGGACAGTCTATGCATTAAAACACAGTCTAGGGAGAAACTTTATTTTCTTTTAATTTCTTGATCTTTGGATTAGTAGGAGTGTGCTGCTTTTCTGGCCAGCAAATAACTTACTTGATAAAGTCTAATTTTAGTAGCTTGTTGGTGGCTCTTTCAGCAATTTATTATTATGCTTCCCAGTCAGCATCTAATTTGCTGCAGTCAAAATGATTGTTTAAATACATGTATATTTTCTCTTCAGGTTTTAAAATATATGATTTTCTTCTGATATTTCCTGTTGTGTTTTTTTCTGTGTTTTAAAATTCAGTAAATGAAAAATAAAATAAAATAAATGAACTGCAGATAGAAAGGCCTCTTTGTTTATTTTTCTTTAATAAATGGATTTATAATGTCGTACAAGATGTATCTGACTGGGGTACTCTACACTGCTTAAATGCCCACAGGCTGATTATACAGTGACATGCTATTCAAACTACAAGAGCTGTTGTTTCATTTTAACATTGTTGATTTGCTTTATCCTTTGGCAAGAGAAAGCTTGCAATTATAACTCCTACAGTATCCATCAAAGTCATTAAGGTAGAAAACAACAGCAAACTGCATTGTACAACATAACTCAAAGTAATACTCTGTCTCCATGTATTTGTGATTTAATAACTGATTCGTTTATTATTCCTTTCTATTAATCTTCCAACAGATTACTCCCTGACTCATTACAAGTCAATTAATAACCAACAAAATAAACCTAAAAATAATCAATGCAATTTCTAGGAGATTGTATACTAATATAAACAGGCAGGATTTTTGTTTAATTAGCTATTGGCTGTGTTTTAGGCATGTAACTGGGAAATAAGGAGTCCATAATTGACTAATTAAATCATCAAGCAATTTCTTCTGTAATTTTTAGAGAAAGACATTAAAAAAATAAATATCCTATGTCATTATAATGCATATTAGATCACTCCAGTTAAATGTAGTTCATTTACATATATGGGATTCCAGTTGTAATAAAGAAAAAATGTTATTTTGATGTTATATATTTGAGCTCTGAATTAGTCCTGGACAAAAATGTCCTGTTTTTTTTTTTTTTTTTTGTAACATCACTAATATCTGTTCTGAATTTATTATATGAATAGAAATAATATAAATATAATGAATAGTATATGTTTTCCATCAGGAAGTAAAGAACTATTTAAAATTAAATTTCCAGTTCAGCCATGGACTATTCAGTATTACACAAACAAGCATTAGCATGTTACACATATATATTATCATTTATTTATTTAGGTTGAATTTATGCTTTATTTAGAAATGTGTAAATTTATCCAAGTCTGTAACAATTCTGCCTGGCATACAGTAAAAATGATTATAACATTAAATTAAAACCTGAAACCTTTAATTTAGCCAAGCCGTAATCTCTATGTATTGCCATTTATATAGGAGGTAAGAAATTTTGTGCTCTATCCCAAACATTTCAGATTACATGTCTCACGATCTCTTGTAGTTAGTCATGTTGCCTAAGACTGATTGGCATTGGAATCCAAAATGTTTCATAGCTCTTCTCTATGTAATAAGTTTAATATATAATTTCACTTGCTAGTGACATTTATCCATATTATAGAAATGTTGGTTAGAAAAAAATGGTGCAATTGAAGTGGAATGGTTATTCCAGTTGATTATTATTCCTAGTAATTTTCTAATGTTGAATTAGAAGTTCAGATGTGATTAATTGTGTCTGATGGTTTGAATTCTTATTGAACTTGATACAGTTTTTGTTGGATTTCTTTGTTTTTGTTTGTTCACTGTCCAGAGTTTCTTGGATTGATAGATATTAATAAAAACCCGCCCATCCATCCACTGGAAATGATTCTCGGTTTGGCATTTACATTTATATTAGACAGGCATGAATTTCTATATGGGTTGAGAAGGTACATATTGAGATGTACTGTATTTATAGCAGTTCCAAGGTTTTCTGACAGCTGTTGCAATTGACTGCTGTAGGTATTGGAAGCTAAAGAGACAGCTGGCCTATAATTGCTAGGTAATTTCATATATCATTCTTCAATCACCAGTATATATAGACCCAGCATATATATAATATATAGTGGTCATTCATCTTGGAGATGAACTAATAGAAACTTGATGTGTGTAGGTATTATTGGTGTGGTAAAGGTATTTTTGCTTCAATTAAATTCCAGATTATCCAGCTTTTGCATAATGCACAGCACAAGGGGTATATCAAATTAATAAGCCAATTGGTAACAGAAATAAGAATAGTGGGAGAAGGCAGAGCCACGTCACCGCGATACAGTTGCAATCTCGGGGCTCCAAGATTGCAGCTGATATCTTCGCCCCTGGTTGGTCTTGACGGACCTAAACCATCCTGTAGAGACGGTGACAGTAAGGGGTGCATTCAGTTGATCCCAGGGACATCGCAAGTCCCTGGTTGATCCAGGAGAAGCCCTTCTACCATCGGCAGAGAGGCAGCCATTAAGCTGCTGAAGCAGGGACAGCTCCAGAAGGAAGAAACAGAAAGAGAAAGTGTATCGGCTGGTGAGGACTTTTTTTTTTTTTTAATATTTGGGACTTAAAGACACTCTAGAATGAGAAGAAACCTGTAAGATTTCTGACAAAAATTGATAAAATTGACATTTCTCTTTTTTAAAGAGAAATGTCAAAGTGAGGCTTGGCTTTTTACTTTGACTTTTTGTTTATTCACTGAACTTCTATTGCGACTTAGTAACTGTAACCAGACTGGATTTTTCTCCTATATTTACTTACTTACTTTCTCCTTTTTGACTGCTTATATTTTTAGAACAGAGGCTCCCTTTAGTAATTATATATACATATATACATATATACATATATACATATATACATATATACATATATACATATATACATATATACATATATACATATATACATATATACATATATACATATATACATATACATATACATATACATATACATATACATATACATATACATATACATATACATATACATATACATATATATATCTTTGGTTTCTCGGGTTTTCTCCCGTGTAAGATTGGAAGTATCTAGGCAACGTTTCGATGAAGTCTCATTCATCATCTTCAGGCTTGGTCTTCAGCTCTGTGCTACTCAGAGTGATGTGAGCTTGCAGCTGCTTCTTCCTTTTAACTGCTAGTTGGGGTGTGACTTGATTGGGTGGGGGCTTGGCTGTGTTCTGATTGGGTGGGGGTGTGTTCTCATTCGTTGGGGGTTTGGCTGTGTTCTGATTGGTTGGGGGGTTGGCTGTGTTCTGATTGGCTGGAGGCGTGTTCTGTTCAGGTGGTGGCTTGATTGTGCTCAGGTTAGTCTTAGTTGCTGGAGGGTTTGAGCTGGTGAGCTGTGATCTTGCTGTTTGGCTTCGAGTTCGTGGTCGTGCTGCATCTTCATGGTGGAGGTCAGTTCACTTCATGTACGGCTCAGAGGGGTTTGAAGTGGGTAGTGATGCAGCTGAAGTGCGGCTTCTGGTCCGTGGTCGTGTTTCATCTTCTGTGTGGGTGGGTGTCTGCTTTCTACGTGGAAGTGTGGTGGTGGCATCTTGTGTGGCTCTCAGGGGTGTGGGTGTGGTGTCATTCTTCATGTTAGGTACGCGTCTGTTCATGAGGGCGGGTTTCCAAATGGCTGGTAGGTGGGAGGTATCATCTCGTTTACTCATGCTGTGTGGGCGTTTTTCTATCTCTATGGCTTCTCTGATGATTCTGCTGCTGAAGTGTTCGGTTTTGGCGATAGTTTTGGTATTTTTAAAGTCAATCTCATGTCCTGTGATTTTGAGGTGTTGGACCAGGGAAGAGGTCGGTTCTTCCTTTTTGATTGAGTTCTTATGTTCTTCAATGCGTGCACCTATTCTTCTGTTAGTCTGTCCAATGTATGTGGTGGGGCAGGCAGTGCAAGGGATTTCGTATACTCCTTGATTTTCTAACTCGATTCTGTCCTTAGGGTTTCTTAGGATGGTGGATATCTTTCTGTTTGTGCAGAATGCTGTCTTAATGTTGTGTTTTTGGAGGATCTTGCTGATTTTGTCCGTAGTGCCTTTTATATATGGGAGGAGGGATTTGCCATTCTCTTGTTCTTTGTCTTGGATTTTGGCTGGGGTTTCTTTTTGGATTAGGTGGGTGATCTTCTTTCTTTGGAATCCATTGGCTGTCAGCACGCCGGTGAGAGTGTGTAGTTCGGTCTCTAGGTGTTGTTCGTTGGCTAAGCATTTTGTTCTGGAGATGAGTGTCTCGGCTACGGAATTGATCTGTGCTGGGTGGTGGTGTGAGAGTACGTGTAGATAGCGGTTTGTATGTGTTTTCTTCTGGTAGATGGTGTGTCCTAGGGAGCCATTGGATTTTTTGTATACCAAGACATCTAGGAAGGGAAGTTGGTTGTTAGCTTCTGTTTCCATGGTGAATTGTATTTTGGGGTGTTGGCTGTTGAGGTGTGTGAGGAAGTTGTTCAGTTTTTCTTTCCTGTGTGGCCAGATTATGAAGGTGTCATCTATGTATCTGAGCCAGAGTTTGGGTTTGTGATCATATTTATATATATATATATATATATGGATCTTTGGTTATTCGGGTTTTCTCCCGTGTAAGATAATACCTGCGAGAACCTCAGAAAACACACACACACACACACACACACACACATATGTGTGTGTGTGTGTGTTTTCTTAAGTTTTCGTGGGTACTTACATGTCTGGCATTCAGCTTTGTTCGGGTATTTTCCCACGTCATAGTAGTAGTGCTTTTAAAGTTGTAGCAACGTTGTAGCCCCATGCTGAAACAGCAGCTTCTCATGTACAAAACTCATACCACTTCTTGGAAATGACCAAAGATCTACATGTGGAGCAAGACGATCTGCTTGTAAGTTTTGACGTGGTTTCACTGTTCACTCAAGTCCCGATAAAAGAGACCCTCGAAATCATCAAAAATAAATACCAACCAGCTAAACACCTCATGGAACTAACAGAACACTGCTTAACCAACACATATTTCCTATACAAAGGACAAAGATACAAACAAATTGAAGGAGCCCCCATGGGATCACCACTGTCACCTGTCATTGCAAACCTGTTCATAGAAGAATTCGAATCCAGAGCCCTGGCTAATGCCATCCACAAACCCAAACTATGGTTAAGATATATCGATGACACATTCGTGATTTGGCCCCATGGACAAGAAAACCTAAACAATTTCCTAACACACCTAAACAGCGCACACCCCAAAATCAAGTTCACCATGGAAACAGAAACAAACAAACAACTACCATTCCTAGATGTACTAATCTACAAAAAAACAGATGGCACACTAGGACACACCATATACCAGAAGAAAACACACACCAACCGCTACCTCAATGCCCAATCCCACCACCATCCAGCACAGATAAACTCCGTGGCTAAAACACTAATTACTAGAACCAAACGCCTGACAGACAAGACACACATTAAGACTGAACTATGCACCCTGACTAAAATATTGACAGCCAACAGCTTCCACAAAAGAAAAATCACCAACTTGATCCACAAAAACACACTGAGACAAAATAGAGACCCAGAAGATGAACAGACCTATGGAACAGCTGTCCTGCCCTACATAAGAGGCACTACAGACAAAATTAGTAAGATTCTATACAGACACCACATCAAGACTGCCTTCAAAACAGACAGAAAAATAGCAGCCATCCTCAGGAACCCCAAAGACAAAATTGACCTGGAAAACCAAGGCATATATGAAGTCCCCTGTGCATCATGCCCGGCCACATACATTGGACAGACCAATAGAAGAATAAGCACCCGCCTGGATGAACACAAAAATGCAGTCAAAAAGCTGGAACACACTTCCTCACTCATCCAACACATGGAAGCCACAGGTCATAGCATCAACTTCAATGGCACCAAAACCCTAGCCACCATAGAAAATCCCAGCCACAGAATAATCAGAGAAGCCATAGAGATTGAAAAAAGACCAGAAAGCATGAACAGAAGTGATGATTCCACCAGGCTGTCAATCATTTGGAAGCCTGCACTCAAACAAAAAAATCTCCACACCACTAGCCAGGCAAACACCTGGGCACAAACAGATCCCCCCTGATACCTCCAGCTCAAACACACCCCAACCAGGCACCCAGATGAAACCCAGCTTCCTAACTAATGATAGCTGTCCATTTACCCGAAGCCAAGCTGCACTAAAGGCCTCCAATAAAGTAACACAATGTTGCCAGCCAATCAAGATACAAAAAGAGCCCCCCCTAAAAAAAAAAAAACAGACAGAAGATATTAGTAGCAGAACACAGCAAACTCCAAGACCAATAAACACAGACCAAGACTCTCAACCAATCAGGAGGAAGAAAAAACCATTCTGACACAGCAATAGGCTGCCCCAAATTTAAATCTGAAACCACTGTAAAAGTCTGACTCACAGACAAACACTATACAGAAGCCTGATGATGGCAGATGAGATTCTGCTGAAACGTTGCTACAACTTTAAAAGCACCACTACTATGATGTGGGAAAATACCCGAACAAAGCTGAATGCTAGACATATATATATATATATATATATATATATATATATATATATATATATATATATATATATATATATATATATATGTGTGTGTGTGTGTGTGTGTGTGTGTGTGTGTGTGTGTGTGTGTATATATATATATATATATATATATATATATATATATATATATATATATATATATATATATATATACATACATACACATACACATACACACACACACATGTATTTTTCTATTATCTTTTTCTATTAGGCTTTTTTTGGGAAGAAGGGGGAGTGGATTAAAGAAACTTTGTAACACTGCGAACTAGAGGCTTGAAAATACTTTATTTGAATTTGAGAGGACTGTGAAAAATTCTTCCTCATGGACACTGGAACTTGATAAGATAGAGGGAAGAGCACTGGAGAATGTATTTACAGGTGTCTCTCTGGGACCTCTACTATTAATTGAACATTTGAAACTTGGCTTTGAAATTTGTGGAGAAGCCATAATAAGAGCCTTGGATACTTAAATAAAATGCAGTGTGCTCCTTTTTTTATTTTCTCTTCGCTGTTTTATCCCTCCTCGTCAACCCCACAGTACTTTGTAATGTTTGTATATTTATTCTTTATTTTTTTTAATTCTATTTTTATCTTTTTTTTTTTTTAAAGGAAAGCCTCAGAATATCTTTTTTCTTTTTCTTTATTGGGACTTTTGTCTTCCCCATTTCCATTTTTGATTTACTCTTATGGTTATCTCTTACTTTTTGTGACCTTTCAATTGGATTAAGGTGTGAAGAACCTGAAGAATTTTCTTTCTCTTTTTTTTCTTATTATTTTTTAATATTATTGGGTATTATTCTTTTTCTCTTTATTTTTTATTTTTATTTTTGAACAACTGACAATCCCATAACAGGATTAAGGTTTAGAAGAACCTGAAGAACCTCCTTTTTATTTATTTTTTAATCCTTTTTTCTTTTTAATTTTGGGCTTTTTATTTTTCACTGTCTTTTTCTTATGTTTTCCTTTTTCCTAATTGTATTATAATTGGCCACCCTACCAATTGGATTAAAAGAGCTTGAAGACCTGGAGCTATCCAAATGAGTAAGAAAATTTTACCTTCTGGCATTTCAACCTCTGCTCCTGCCTCCCCATCAGCTGGAGGAAGACTTTTAACAATGGCGAAGCAAGATAAAGCACAAGTGGATCTAACGATGGTTATGCAAGGAATTGAAGAACTTAAAATGAGGATTGAACAAAGATTGGAGAGCATTGTACAAAGAATCACAAAGACTGATGAAAAAATTGAAAACATTCAACAATTGATGGTGAAATACGATGAGAGACTTCAAAAAATGAAAGAGAAAGATAAACAAAGAGATGAGACAATTGGAAACATCAACAACAGATTAACAATGGTTGAACAAGATAAAAGTGGGATGTTGAAGTGGGAGATTGACAGATCAGAATTTTACCTCAGATTCCAAAACATAGAGGAAGAAAAAGGACAAAATTTGGCTGAAGAATGATAGAAATCTTGGCTGGGAGCTCTGGGAATAACAGAGGAAAAGATGATGGATGGAGTAGATGAGATATATCGAGTCTTCACAAGATATGCGATGAGGAACAGTCTACCAAGAGAGGTCCATGTTAGATTTACCAAAAAAACTATTAAAACACAAATATTACAAGTGGCAAGAGAGAAGACATTGAAGTATAAAGACAAAGAGATTGTGGTCTTTAAACAAGTACCCACAAAAGTGAAAGAGATGAGAAGAGAATATCGATTCCTGACTAAAATGTTACTGGAAAAAGAAGTGAATTACAGATGGCTGATTCCAGAAGGATTAATGTTTACATGGCAAGAACAGAGACACAGAATTGACTCAGTTAAGAAAGCAGAAATATTCTACAATGAACTCTTCAAAAGAAGAGAAATAGAGATAGAAAAAGAGACCATCTCAACTGAACTTCAAGATGACCAAATGGAAATGGGAAAAGAAGAAGGTGCAGTAGGTGGACAAGTGGAGACCAAAGAACAACGTGAAGTAAGATCTACGAGAGCTGTTAGACCTAAATATAAAACATAACCATGGGGGGAAAAAATTGATTTCTATGAATATAAATGGACTGAATTCAGCTACCAAAAGAAGAAAAACTTTTCATAAATTAGAGAAATTAAAATTTGAAATAATCTGTTTACAAGAAATACGTATTAAAAAAAAAACATCAACAATTATTGATACGATCAAAATTAGGGAAAACTTTTACTTCCCTGACTCATTGTAAGAAAAGAGGAGTGGCCTTGTATATTAAAGAATCTATTCCAGCCAAACTGATCTATAATGATGAAGATGGAAGAGTATTAATGGTTGAAATAGTGGATAATAATGCAAAAACACTCCTGGTTGCAATTTATGCCCCAAATGATAAACAAGAAGAATTTTATAAAAGGTTACATATGAAAGCAATCAAACTGGACTATATTAACATAGTTATGATGGGAGATTTCAATGGAATTGTAAATAATAAATTGGGCTACACAGTGACAGCATCAAGACAAAATAGAAAGACTCTCCCTAAATCCTTCTTCAAAATGATAGATGAATTAAATTTAAAAGATATATGGAGAGAAAGAAATGCTAAAACTCAACAGTATACTTTTTATTCAAATAGACATTTATCATGGTCCAGAATAGATATGATTTGGATCTCAACAGAATTAATATCTAATATTCAAGAAACAAATATTGAAACAAGTACATGGGCAGACCATAATCCAATGACAATTAAATGGAAAGGACAACAAAGAAGATCTAGATGGACATTAAATAATACTATTTTAAAGAAAAAAGACTTCACACAATGGATGGGAAAAGAATTGACTTTCTTCTTTAGTGAAAATAAAAAAGAAGATCCTTCAATACAGAATGTTTGGGATACAATGAAGGCACATGCGAGAGGATTAATAATAGACTATACAAAGAAAAAAATACTAGGAAGAGGCAAGCTATTAAAGCTCTAGAAGATGACTACAAAAAACTGGAAAAAGAATTACAGAAAATGCCACAGAAAAAAGATATTAAACTTAAAATGGACAAAATCAAACATAAAATGGGCCAGGTAGAGAAAGAAGAACTGGCACAAAAAATCAGAAGTGCTAAACAGAACTATTTTGAAGATGCAAACAGGCCAGGTAGATGGTTAGCATATAAACTGAGAAAGGAGAAAGAATCAAGGAAAATATTACAGTTAATAGATGATCAAGGTTAAATGTGTTATGGCAATAAGGAGAAAAAGGAAATTATTCGAGACTTTTATGGACAACTATATAAACAGGAGGATCTTGATGAGGGAAAAATTAAACAGTATTTACAAAATGCTAATTTACCCAAGATACCTGAAGAGACTGAAAAAATGTTAGAAAGTACTATAACAATGATGGAATTAACCGAAGCATTCAACAGACAGAATAATGGGAAAGCACCAGGTCCAGATGGGCTTCCGGCAGAATTTTATAAAACACTATAAGAATCGTTGAGCATACCACTGCTAGAAGTCATGAATGAAGTTATGTTAAATTAGAAGATACCTAAAACATGGTCAGAAGCTTACATTACACTTATTCCAAAAGAAGGGGCCGATCCATTACAAATCAAGAACTATGGACCTATTTCCTTATTGAATGCAGACTATAAAATCTTTGCCTCAATTCTGGCAGAAAGGTTTAAAAAATACTTGAATAATTTTATTCATCCTGATCAGAATGGATTTTTACCAAAGAGACAGATTAAAGACAATATGAGGGTAATTCTGGACATTTTGGAATATTATGAGGCGCATCCTGAAAAACAAATAGCTTTGATATTCCTAGATGCCCAAAAGGCATTTGATAACGTGAATTGGAGATTTATGTTATTATTACTGGAACAGATGGGCTTTGCCAGAAAATTTATTCAAGCAATAGAAGCCATATACTATATGCAAACGGCAAAAGTAATGACAGAGGGAGAATTTACAGACTCTATTAATATAAGAAAAGGCACAAGACAAGGATGCCCATTATCACCTTTGCTATTTGTACTGACTTTAGAAGTGTTGAATAGAAATATTAGAGAGGACCAAAATATAAAAGGCATGAAAATTAAAAAGGAGGAATTTAAATTGCAAGCCTTTGCGGATGATTTGGTTTTCATTCTGGAAGATCCTCTAGAGACAGCTTTAAAACGATTGGAAAAGATAGAGACGTACGGTGAGATGGCTGGTCTGAAAATAAATAAAGATAAAACAAAGATTCTGACAAAGAATATGTTATTAAGGCAAAGAGAAGAACTGGCAGACTTATTGAAAATCCAAGTTACGAACAAGGTTAAATATTTGGGGATACATTTGTCATCAAGATGTACTACATTGAAAGAGAATAACTATATCAAGCTTAAACAGCAGATAGCATCTGATTTGAAGAAATTGGAAAATCTACAATTGTCATTGATAGGTAGAATTTCAACAATCAAGATGAATATTTTACCCAGAATTTTATATTTGTTTCAAACAATACCAGTTAGGCTTGGCAAACATTATTTTGAAGAATTAAATAAAATTGTGTTGAAGTATATATGGCAAGGTAAGAAAGTGAGAATAAAATTAAAACTTTTACAAGACGCTAGAACTAGAGGAAGATTTGGCCTTCCTAATTGGGAGTTATATTATCAAGCTGCAAATTAAGAAAGTCTACATTGTTGTCATTAGAAGGACATGATTTATTATTGGGCTGGCATGCTTTTCTGTGGTATAAGGGAACTAAATCGCAGGGCTATTTTAGAAGACATTATATACTTTATGGTCTTTATGGTTGAATTGGGAGAAAATTAAGAGACAATGTTATTTGAAAATCCCACTTTGGTTATCAACTATTGAAGCTTTTTCGTATCCTATAACATATAAGAAGGAACAAACAGTTAGATATGGGGAAATATTGGATGAAAAGGGTGAACTTAAAACGATGCAAAATCTAGAAGAACAAGGTATAAAGATGAATTGGTTTTCATCTGCACAAATACAATCAAGCTATCTTAAAAATTCTAAAACAGAGGGATTTTATAATAAATTGACTGAACTAGATAGGATTTTGACAGGTACTGATGAAAAGGTGATTAAAAAATTATATAGTTATTTGCTGGAAATTAAATTAGAGGAAAAACAAGTTAAAGAAACAATAATTGCTTGGGGGAAGAATTTTGGATATGGGATTGATTTAGAGAAATGGCAAAAATTGTGGTCTCAAAATTATAAAATGACAATGTCAACAGCCTATAAAGAAAATTTGTATAAGATGTTTTACAGGTGGCATTTTCCCCCTTACAAGAATAGCAAGAATGTTCAAGAATAAATCTGAAAAGTGCTGGAAATGTCATCAGATACCTGGCTCATATTATCATATGTGGTGGACTTGTGAGGACGCTAGAAAATATTGGACTAGAATTCGCATATGGTTGGAGAAAATGACAAAGAAACACATAGATTTGAAGCCAGAGATTTTTTTTATTGGGAATCTTACCTGATACATATAATAAAAATTTGAAGTATTTGATTGTAAATGTATTAACAGCGGCTAGGATTGTATTTGCTAAAAATTGGAAGAGTGAGAAAATACCACCAGAGGAAGAAATTATTAAGAAAATATTGGAATGTGCTGAAATGAGTAGATTGACATTTGAAATTAGAGAACAAGAAGATAAACAATTCTATGACGTTTGGGACCTTTTTTATCAATGGCTAGATAATAAAACATAATAATAGAATATTTAGAAACTAAGGAAATAATCAATTTAAACCTTTTTTTTTCTTTGATAGTATCTTTATAAAATTTTATTAAGATAGACTTGGTATGACTTTATGATTGGTTATAAAATAAATTAAGTAAACTATGGTTATCTCGTTAAAGCATGAATTAATAAAATTGTAATCAAATGATTGTTTAATAATGATATCAGGTTATATAATTGTTGTTTGATAATACGAGCTATTATGTAATACAATTACAATGGAGACTATGAAATGGATGCACAAAAAGGAGTGGCAAACCAACCGATACACTGTCTGTAAATTTTTGAAGGAGAAGGATGTTTTTATGTTTTAAGACATTATGTCTTATGTTTTATGTGTTTTTGTTCGTTGTTAAAATCAATAATACTTTTTTCAAAAAAAAAAAAGAAATAAGAATAGTGATGCAAAAATTCATAACTCTTAATCTGAAAGTCAATAAAGGGCAAATCCTTTCTCCGTTTATACACACAATTACTTTATGCTGGTCTCTAAATGTAATAAAGATTTAATTTGATATACTTAATAAAACAAAAAGACTGCTATTAATTAAAACTAAGAATTTTGCAAGATATAGCCTTTCAGAGCCATGGTTCTCAAGAGCTCAATGACGTTTAGTGACCATTCAAAGTTACAATGACACTGAAAAATTGACTTATGACCATTTTCTATTGTGACCTTTGCCACGTCCCCATGATCATACAATCAAAATTCAGATGCTTTTATTCAAACTTTTGTAATCAACTTTTGCAACCTTCTCATAAGCAAAGTGAATAGGGAAGACGGATTCACTTAACAACCATGCTCCTAATGTAACAAGCGCAGTGCTTCACTTAGCAACAATGGCAGAAAAATTTGTTAATTGGGCACAATTATGAATGTCTCGCTTAAAAACAGAAATATGGTCGTGGGGCAATTGTGGTTGTAAGTTGAGGACTACCCATAGTAATATCTATAGATAATTTTTTTGAAGATGCTTCCTGAATAAGAGGCTCATAGAGATTGGACATAGAGATTATAATTATGTCAATTATATAATTTCTATTTGTTCATTATTTTTTGTTCAATAGGCCTCCCCTATTAGAAGGATTTAGTATTATAGTGGGTATAAATGTAATACATAAATAAAAAGAGAAAAATACAAAAGGCAAAAAATATTTTTTCCATAATTTTTAAAGGAAAGAATTAATCACCTTTCAATGCATAAGAGCTTGAATACAATCAATGGCTTCTTCAATTAATAAGGATCTCTAATGGCAGTGTATGTGTCTGTATGCACGCTGAGGAAGTACACATTCACTAAACTATGTTCTCCAAATAGTCTTCACTATGTAGATTAGGGAATCTGAATTTTGTAGTTTGATCTGGAGGGTAATAGAAGAGAAGGAATTGTCATTTTCTCCTCAATATATTTCATTCTAAGAAATATCACTTGTTAATTCAAATATATTGAGATATCATGTAATAACAATCAATAGTCACTATTACTTGATCTTATTTTGTAATATTGTTCTATTTCAAATTACAATTTATACATCCAAGGTGAGCAGATGCAACCAAATCTGCTGTAGGTTTGTTGTCTGTTTCTTCCAATTCCTTTTTGATAGTGCCTTTTCTGTTGAGTATTGACCAATTAATTAAACTGACTTCCCACATTCTATAAGAGCTGAGCATTCTACTAATTTGTCTTCTTCTGCCACAATGTTTGAGAAATAGCTTTCTTGCGGTATCTGCCATCCCGCATCTGATGGGCGGCTCATGATAGGGAGCGAAGGGAAGAGAAACGACAGGAAGCGAGGTTTCCTCTTGATGAGCGCGCCCCGAATGTCTTGGCACACGCTCTTTTATTGTGCTTTTTTACAAGAAAATGATTTAATCAAAGCTCAAGTCAAACATGGTAATCTCATCAGGATGTGCATGTTTACAAAGCTGCATACCGGACAGATTATTTACAATGTGGATAAGCTTATTAACAACCGTCTAGCTCCTTGTCCCTTGTACGTGCCTTGCAAAGGTCACTGAAGAGACAGAAGTTAATGATTACACGTGAATGATACAATGTTGCAAACACATGAATGATACATAGTTGCAATGATACATAGTTGCAATGATACATAGTTACAACATCTCCTCTGTTTTTATTATTTATGACGAGTCTTCTTCCTTGTCCGAGAAGACAGGAACCATTTTTATGAAATGTTCGCCGTCCCCGTCATCTAGGCAAGAGTGCGACCCGTCATCGTCAGGGTTGTCCAAGGAGCGGTAACTCAGCAATGACATTTTTTCATCCGGTGTTGAGGATAGAACATGAGCTTGCAATAGCACATTAACATCAGCAGTTATGGAGGATAATTAATTTTTTTTTTAAAAAAAAATTGCAATATTCTATTAAAACAACAAGGTCCTATAATACATATCAATATAATGATTATTAATGATCCTGCCAATGCAGTTAAAAAGGTTGTAAACCATGGCAAAATAGAAAACAACCCCCCCCCCTGCTATCAGCATAAAGACAACATTCTTCTTTAAGCATAGCACACAATCCCCCTTGTTTTTTTTAAAAAATAACAGATCTAAATTTTTACGATTTTGCAAGAGGGGGTATTCCATGGGTACCTGTAGGGATATAAAATCATCAGAGTTATACACACAAGCCATACTTGAATGCAAAATGATTTGGATTTAACAATTTCATTCCCGTGGACACATGCCGTGAGACCGGTGGAACAAGTCCAAACAAAATTATTGCCAGGGATAAAATACATTACTTTCAGGCGTGATGTTAAAGTTCCTCCTGAAGTGGTGTAGATTGCAGGATATCCCCTGGTTGTGTGGGTGCATCTGCCAAATCGAATTGAAGTGGTGGGTAGAAGTCTTCTATGCAAGAAAAATTGGTTGTAGAACTTAAACGAACGCCTTGAAAGTCAGTTATAGTCCAAGTAATATTATATCTTCTATGAGGCTTCTGCAGATCGTCATGGATAGTTCTTTTGAAGCGTCGTTTGTTGACAGGATCAGAGTTCGGGTATATAAAAACATGACAAGTAGGAGAGAGGGCTCTGGACAAGTTAGTTGTAGAACATTTGCGAAATGAGGAGGGAATTCAATTAGTAGAAAAAGGATAATAATTACAATAATGATAATAAAGATTAATTTGGTAATTCATCAAGGATGTTAGTTGGGGTGGGGAAACCCATGATACAATATAAGGACATTTAGGTCCCCCTATGTTTTAGATTGAATAGAGGAAAAGATTTTAAGGTTCCTTTCCACAGGAAGAGTAAAGAAGGAACAAAAGAGCGAGTGGTAGAGTGTTCTTTAAATAAAACAGAAGTGACAGAATGAAAACTACGGGTAGCATTTTCATGACGTACCCACATGGAACAAGTATAATAGCCTTCTTTTAATGAAATGATTTTAACACGAATACTCTTTTGACAGGAAGCATAGGTTTTGTTGAAGTAAGGTAGAAATTGCAAAGAAGATATATGCAAGAATATCAGGAAGAGTTTTAAGATACAGATGTAGCAGAGGAATTCCCATGATAGGGTCTAACTGCCCTACCAGGGATCTAGCAAGTGGTTTTGTCTGGCAGTAAGATCGCAGCGTAGCCTTGTCCCCAAGTGAGAAGCTCAGTGGGACCCTGCCAGGCGGGATCTGGCAATCTGCGATAATATACCAGAGGTCTGTTAGGCGGGGGGAGGGGGAGGAAAAATGACGCGAAGCAGCAGAAGTGGGAGGAATGCCAGTCAGATTAAGAAAGTTTAAAGTGTAAAGACAAATGTTAAGAGAATTTTGCAATGCTGGGAGGTTCGGGGGTTTTTCCCGCAACGAATATCGATCAAGAGCACGTTTCAGAGATAAGTTCGCTTGTTCCACAATAGCCTGCCCCTGGCTGTTGTAGGGAATCCCAAACTTGTGGGTTACATCCCATCTGTTACAGAAGTCCTGGAACGCAGAACTTGTATAGGCAGGTCCATTGTCAGTTTTGATTTCTTTTGGATGTCCCAGCGAGGCAAAGGTACGAATTGAATGATTGATGACATGTTTTACAGTTTCTCCCCTTTGAGGGGTGGCCAGAATAAACCCTGAATATGTATCTATTGAAACGTGCAAATATTTCCAAGGGGCAAAAGGTGGATACTGAGTTACATCCATTTGCCAAATTTCACAAGCTTTTAATCCTCCAGGATTTACTCCTATGGGAATGGAATGTCCTTGCTTACTAAATGTGGGGCATTGTTGAATAATGGCAGCAGCTTCTGCCTGAGTTAGAGCAAATTGAAAAGTTATCATAACTTGGCGGGGGAGATTCACACATACTCCCTGCTTCTATTTTATAATGGACTTTTAAAGCCTCCATAATTTTCCTCCAAGTGACCAAAATGCCAATAGGTACACGAGGAGGACTATGGAGATGTTCACCAATTTTTTGCCAAGTGGAAATTTTTAAGGACCCTTCCTCTGAATAATTAGGACAATGTTGCCACACATAAGCCAATAATGTAGCAATAGGTTTCATTTTTACAGGAGAGCCCTTTAAATTAGCAGAGTATTTAGAAGAAGAAGCGACTAACTCCCTCAATTCCTTCAGATGCTGCGTCTGTTGTTGAGAAAAGTTTCCACCCATACTTACGAAAGTTGAGACCGTGTTTCAGATCCGATGATGTGCAATTCGCTTCAGGCCTGGCGATGCACAGCTCCCATCGAGCTGATAAGATATGGGTGCATCGCAACGTATCCCCCTTAGGGAATCACGTCGGGGTCACCAGAATGCAGTATCTGCCATCCCGCATCTGATGGGCGGCTCATGATAGGGAGCGAAGGGAAGAGAAACGACAGGAAGCGAGGTTTCCTCTTGATGAGCGCGCCCCGAATGTCTTGGCACACGCTCTTTTATTGTGCTTTTTTACAAGAAAATGATTTAATCAAAGCTCAAGTCAAACATGGTAATCTCATCAGGATGTGCATGTTTACAAAACTGCATACCGGACAGATTATTTACAATGTGGATCAGCTTATTAACAACCGTCTAGCTCCTTGTCCCTTGTACGTGCCTTGCAAAGGTCACTGAAGAGACAGAAGTTAATGATTACACGTGAATGATACAATGTTGCAAACACATGAATGATACATAGTTGCAATGATACATAGTTGCAATGATACATAGTTGCAAACACATGAATGATACATAGTTACAACACTTTCTGTTATGGAACTGTTCATAGATCTTTTCCAAAATTTTTTTTAATATGATTGCAATTGTTCTCCATGGTGGAATCAGCCTCATTATCATAATTAGACCAAAGAACCCTTCTATAGGTATGCTTTCATGGACAGTATTTTGCATTGTTATGAATTCATTAATTCATTCTTCATTTTATTTTCAAGCAAAGCATGAACCAATAAACCTTAGGTGAATAGATTCTTTTCTGCTTGCAGTATTTACTGCTTGAGTAAATTAGGTATACATAATAACTAGCTGTCAACCTCCAGCTGTAATAGAACCAAATCATGTAAATTTCCTTTTTCTCTGACATGATGGCTTCCCTTGTGAAAAATTTAATGAGCAGCTATAAATAACAACTTACTGTGCAACTTAAGTTCATACCAGCTTTGTTTTTTCCTTTATATTTTTAATCATTTAACAGAAAAGCCTACTTTATCATGTGATCGGGACACCTGTCCATCTCATATAGTTTTGAGCATTTTTTCCTAATATATGCAGCTGGGAATAAAATAAGTGAAAGAAGAAAGGAAAATTGTGAGATAGATAGAAAGTTAGGTAGGATAAGACATGGCTTTATATGCTAAGACTCATAGCACTAATCTGTCTGACAGTTTAGGTAAAGTAGGTTTCACTTACTGAAAATATTATAATAGAGATTTGTGATATAAATAGTGGAGTATTAACTACATATTTGTGCTAAAAGTAGACTAAAATTAAAACACACACACACACACACACACATATATATATATATATATATGTGTGTGTGTGTGTTTGTGTGTGTGTGTCTGTGTCTGTGTCTGTGTCTGTGTCTGTGTCTGTGATTGATCATACACTGAATGAATTATGGATTCGAGATGGGCAGCAGATAAATTTCATAATAAATAAATAGGGGAAAAAAGAAGACAGAGAGAGGGAGAGAAATATTTTGTTTGTTTGTTTATTACTTAATTGTTCTTAGATTTTTAGTATTATTAGTATATTATTAGTATATTAGTATATTAGTATTATTATGGTTCATCGCACAGTCAGACAGATGTTTAAACTTGGCATTTTTAGCCACCTATCAAGTCACTGCCAAGAACCCGAGATGGACAGATGTTGTTTGATGGTATTCAAAATATTGGTAAGATGTAAGACACTCCAAGTAAATTTACCTTTTGCAACTGACTGATGGTGATTTTGTCAACGCCAGTGGTGTTCAGATGGTTCTCCAGAGGCTTTGTGATTGCACACAAGGCATATTTTCCTATCTTTGTTTTCTTTTAAAACAAAGACTTCTATTTGCATGTCTTTGTATTTTGTTTTTTTCTCTAGTTCTTTTTTTTTTTTAATTCTGCTGTGTCCAGGTATTGACATGCCCACTATCCAGACTATTTTTTCTTAAGTCTGGAGTGTCATTGTTATTTTCTGTTCAGAGAATATCATCTTCCTTATTTCAGATATTTTATAAAGGCAGAAAATTACAGCGTTATACAGCTTGAAAGCTATGAATATTTCTACAGATCTGGAAAAAGACTCCAATAAAATCGCTCTTCAATTTGAGATGGACTTTTGAGAATTCCTATTAAGTAACTATGGTTAGAATATCTTTGATTACTTCTCCCTTGTAACATCAAATTACATCAATTAAATACACTACCATGAGTACATCATAATTAAATAAATATTGACTATTAAATGCTGTGACATAATCCAGGCCCATTTTACCAGCTTTTTATAGAGAAATGCTGAGCAATCATAGCCCTCTTACCTCCATAAACATATGACTCATCTAATGTGAGCTATATATGTGATGACTCAGTTTATTTCCCTCAGATAAAGAAAGCCAGAGTTGTTCAAATCTTAGTCATCCTTCTTCCAAGCTCCCAGACTGCTTTACAGGTTATTTAAGGCAATTAACACCATGTATTTTTTTCCCTGCCTTTAGTTCCACAATGGGTTCAGTCTACCAGCTTCATGAATAATTATATCATTCTATGAAACTATTTTAGGATTTTGTTAGTATTGACACAAGGTTGGGTTATGTAGAATATTGCATATTAAAACCTGAGTTTTGAAACTCAGGCAGAACTCAAAATCAAGGTTTTCAGGTTTTCAAGTTTTCAAACTAGAGAAAAATAAATGCCGAAAGGCATTTACTGCATTCTTTTCATTTCAAATGAAAAAGACCTTAGTTTTTTTTTTTTTTCAGGGAAGTTTTTCCCAACACAATGATAATTTTGCTTGCCCTTTTCATACATTTCATACTGCAGAATATTATTCGTAAAGTGTGGTGTCCAGAACAGCGTGCTGTTTCAAATCATTATCAATTTAGATAAGGGCATTTTTATATTTCAATTCTATGATTTTAAACAGTATCTTTCCTTTTTTGGGAGGAACAGCAACTAAATGACAACTCATATCTCAAAGGAAACAGATGCTATTTTAGAAATCATATAAAAAATAAATGTCTGCCTACTGCCTTCCTGTAGTATCATTTAATTAAAAAAAAAAAAAACCATGAAAGTTGCACATTCAGATACCACCTGCTCTTGAATAAAAGTAGAAATGGATATGATTCCTTAGCCTCTGGAGCCAAAACATATTTTAAAAAAGGATAAGCTCAGTAAATTTATGTAAATTCAAAATCCACTGTTAGTTGCATAAAGATTAGGTAAATAGAATGAAGCATTGCATATATTGGTAAGTATTTGGATGGTTTAAACAATGCATTGTCTATCTATTCACTTTCCATAGATTTTGAGCACATTGATCAGGGTGCAGAAACTGAGGATTGCCACATGTTGCTGAACTATTGACTATGAAGCTGAGAGCTGTAGTTCAGCAACAGCTGGAGAGGTCACCATATCTCTGCTCTGATTAGATCTCAATTGACTTTCACCATCTGTCAACCATAACAACTCTTAATTTAGCAGACACTCTTAATATTGCCTAGACAGAGTTATTAAAAGAAATTTGCATCAAGATGGCATTCGCTGAATAAAATACCATTAAGATGAATTTACTGTTCCCTGCATATGGAAGAACCATAACGAAGGCAAATTGTAATATAAGCATAATTCATTATTTGTTCCTTGACTTATCATTCTGATTGCTTCGGTGTTTTTCCTAAGCCTTATTACCTTCTGTACATATATTTGTTGAATGAAATTCAGTGGCAGATTGATGATTAACTTATTAATATTATAGATTCAATCTCACATTCATTCCTCAGTAGTAAATTTTCCATTCCATCATATATCCAAGAAAGAAAAAGACAATGATAAAAGAAAAAAATTAAAAGTGCAAAAAAGAAAAAGAAGGTAAAGAGAAGAAGGAAGAAAAATAGAGAAAAGAAGTTATAAAGAAAAGACTTCTGATCTTCATCACAGCAATTACAGTATATTTTAATATTTTAATCTCTCTATATTGGTAGAATCACAAATTCTTCTTCCTATAGTCTATTCTGTCTAAGTATCAAAGCCATAAATCACAACTTCTTTAATCGCTATGTGTATTTGAGTAGATGATTTTCAAACTTTTTTACACATCCAATATTGTTCAATGATGTGAATTCTTTTATCTACTTTAAATTTTCTGGTAACTGTAACGAAGAAAACCTTTGAGAACTTCTGACATCAGTGTTTCTTGTTGTTAAGCCTGGGTTCCCCAACCAGGGTTAGGGAGACAAGCTAAACAGAATGTGCAGCGTTAGTCAGATAGGCACACAGATAAATGAGTGAGCTAAGCTTGTATGTTTATTAACATACAGTAAAAATAACAGATACGCTTGTGCTATCAAAAATATAGTTTATTCCATTATGAGTTCATAGCATAGTCAAAATAACAGTCCAATAGTCATGTATCATTTAGTCAGTCCATTCAGGGATATTCAGTAAGCAAAGTCCGTGCAGAATATCCTATGTCAGTTCACTTACAAATCAGTCCTTTGTTTATCTCCCATTCGAGCAATGCAGTCTTGATTCCAAGCAGTAATCAGGGATCATCAAAGCCAGAGAGAGCAAGCTGTCGTCTTGCTTCTTTTAAACTGCTTTCACAACCACTCCCTTAATTACATTCCTATATTTAAAGCTGCAGACACTAAGTAACAAACTATGATTACATATTTTTTATTTTACCTAAACCAGTTAGGGTAAAACAATGTTATCCCTAACATTCTCCCCTTTTAGGAAATAATAATAAATATAACCATTTACATCTTTAAATCATATTTGTTACAACTCTCTTTAAACTTGCTTACTCCTTGAGCTTTTGTAAATTGGTCTGCAATGTTTTCTTCTGTCATGCAGTACTCCAATTTAATTAGCCTATTCTTTACAGATTCTCTAACATTTAAGTATCTTAAATCAGTATGCTTTGATCTAGTTTTAACAGCAATACTAGTAGCTAACTTTATGGCTGCCTGGTTGTCCTCGTACACAATAATGGAATCTTTAACAGTTATACCCATGTCTAATAATAACTGTTTGTACAAAATCAAGTCAGTGCATAATAATGACAGACATGAAAATTCTGCTTCCTTCGTGGACAAGCTAATATGCTGTTGTCTGATTGACCTCCACCCTATTAGTGTCTTACCAAATAATATAGCCATCCCAGATATTGATTTTTTAGTGTTTATATCAGTTGCAAAACTTGCATCTGCATAGGCACTAAGACTCAAATCACCCTTTGGTTCTATATACAATGCATGGTTCATTGTTCCTTTAAGATATCTTAAAATTCTCTTTAATGATTGCCAATGACATTGATGTGGATCTGAATTAAAACGTGCCAGCTGATTTACACTATAAGCTATATCTGGCCTTGACCAATTGCTTATATATGATAAGCTGCCAATCAAAGATTGATATATGGACTTATCAAATTTGGGACTTTGATCATCAGTTTGGCAAACTTCCTGACTCATTGGAGTCTTTGCCGGTTTACAAAGTTCCATTTTAAACATTTTAATTAATTGGCAAATTTTATCTTCTTGAGATATCTTAAATCCATTTTTTGTTTTGTTAATTGTCAATCCTAGATACTTTTTAATTTCACCTAAATGCTTTAATTTTATCTTTTTGGCTAATAATGATATAATTTCATTAGCTTCATTATTAGTCTTAGTTATCAAAGCAATATCATCTGTAAATAATAACAATAATGACACCGTTCCATTATTTTCTCTTTTAAACACACATGGATCTGCTAAACCAGATTTAAAACCTATATTGTTTAACTCTTTCACAATATATTGGTTCCACTCAAACCCAGATTGTTTCAACCCGTAAAGACTCTTTTTGAGTTTCCAACAATCATTACTATTTACTTTATTTTTTAAAATAATTGGCTTTTTCAAATATATAGTGTGCTGCAATGGTGCATGTAGATAAGCAGTTTCTACATCTAAATGATTAATGACATAGTTTTTCTTAGCTGCCTACACTAATGCTGCTCTTAAAGATGTTGCTTTAAGACTTGGTGCAAAAACTTCATCGTAATCAGATGCAGTTTGATTAAATCCTTGAGCTACTAACCTAGCTTTATGGGTAACAGTCCCATCATTTCCAGTTTTTACTTTAAATATCCATTTGCACCCAATGGATTTTTCTCCTGGAGGTAATATGGCATCTTCATAAACTTTCATTACCTTTAATGAATTTAGTTCTTTTTCCATTGCCTTTTGCCAATTCTCCTGATCCTTTACAGGATACATCCTAAGTTCATCTACACTAGTTGGAACTTTAGTTACTTGGCAAACTATACTTTCTTGATACCTATCAGGTGGTCTAGTTACACGTGTAGTACGTCTAGGTATTACAGGACTTACAGGTAGACTTTCATTAATTAACTCTTCTTGATTATCTAACTCTTCCTGATCAACTGTTTCCTCTTGTTCTGATCCTATTTGCTCTTCATGGACTTCTTCTTTAATTGGACTCTTCTTATAACTAGTCTGTTCTTTCTGCCTTTTGTAGGGTTCAATAATTACTTCATTATTTAAATCTTGCTCTAATCTATTCCATCCTACATGTTCTAGGAATTTAGCACTGGCACTGGTGTAAACTCTAGATGTACCTGGTTCCCAGAATCTATAAGATCTATGATTAGATTTATATCCTACAAAAAATAATCTTTTAGCTCTATGCTGTCCTTTGTGTCTAAGTTGTGTAGGGATATGCACCCATGATGGTGCTCTAAATGTGTGCATGTAACTTAAATCAGGTTTTGTACCATGCCACAGTGTGAATGGTAATTCACCTGTTGTTGAATTAACAACATTATTTAATATATGATTACCACACATTATTGCTTCTCCCCATAAATTGTCAGGTAATCCTGAATCAGACATCATTGTTCGTGTCATTGATTGTAATGTTTGGCCTCTTCTCTCTATAAAGGCATTATGTTGTGGCCTATATGGTGCAGACTTTTTATGTTGTATACCTAACATTCTTAGTCTGTTCTGGAATTTATTATTTGTAAATTCCGTACCATTATCTGTTATAAGAGTTACTAATTTCTTTTTAGTTTTCCTTTCAGCAAATTTTATCCAATTAAAGAGATTTTGATACGTTTCAGTTTTGCTCTTCATTAAATAGCAAAACCCATATCTAGAATAATGGTCCATTATACTTAGTATGTAACGAGCTCCTCCTACACTTGGTTTTTTCGGACCTATTAAATCTGCAAATACTACCTCTAAAGGCTCTTTAGTAGTAAATCCATCAACTCTATTAGCCGGTGTGACCCTGGCTTTGCTTTGATTACAGGCATTACATTGCAAATACTTATTACAAGGTTTCAAACTTATTCCCTTAGATAATTCAACAGTTTTCTTAAGCATTTTAAAATTTAAATGCCCTAGCCTTCAATGTAACAAGTGAATACATTCATCATGAGGTTTCTTATTTTCATAAACCGTGTCAGCCACTTTTAAACCATCATCATTTAACACATATAATTCACCTCTTAAAGATGCAGTAATTTTCTTATCTTCTTTTTCAATTATGCAGTTATCTCCCCTAAATGTAACTACATATCCTAGTTTAACCAAAATTCTAATTGAAATTAAATTAAACTTAAGTTGTGGTACATATAACATTTTTACATTCTCTTTTATAAAAGAACAATATGCTATACCTTGACCTTTAGCTTTCAGTTTCCAGCCATTGGCTAATGATATCTGCTGTGTACTCTTGGACATTTTAATAAAATTTTTGTTATCATTTGTTATACAGTGGGATGCTCCACTGTCAACCACCCATAAATTATTTTTTACAGCTCCGTTAGTATACATGGCTAACTCTAAATTTTTATTTATCTTTTGATGACTTTTTGTATTCTGGCCAGCGTTCTGGCGCTTTGCTTTTTTACAAACTCTTGCCAAATGTCCTCTTCCTCCACAATTAAAACACCTTTTAATTGCATATGCAGTAGGAGATTCATTATCTTCTTTTTGAGGTTGCTGCCTCCTTAACTCATTTCTTTCAAGCCTTCTTCTGGCCTCTTCAATCAATCTGCCAGTTATATCAGTTAAAGTTAGACTTTCCTTTGGCAAAATTTCAAGTGAAGTTACGTAGTTATCATAACTTTCGTTAAGGGAAGATAGAATTATGTAGACTTGGTGTAGTTCAGAGAAAATAAGCTCTTTCTCATGCAGTTCTTGAAAAATGCTTTGCATAGTTTTCAAATGACTCAGCATATCACCATTCGTCTGGAGATGCGTACTGAAAAGCTTCCGTGTTAGATTTATGTGAGCACCAACATTATCTCGAACATAAATCCTCTTCAGCTTCTGCCAACACCCAACAGCCGTTTTCTCTCCTTGGATATAAACAAGCTGTTGGTCAGTTAAGGTTAAAGCAATTATGCAAATAGCGTGTTCATTTTTATGCATAAATTCTTCTATCTTTATTCTATCTTCATCATCCTCTGGATCCCATTCTTCTACGTTTGGTGGATTTTCAATTATGTTCCACAGACCTTCTCTTCATAGAAGTAGACTACATTTCATAGACCATGATACATAGTTTGTTCCATCCAGCTTGGATATAAGGGACAAACTTTGTAGATTGACTTGTGCCATGTTTTCTTATATGGATATAAAACTATAATTAATAAAACACAGCTGTCTGTTTACTGTAATGTATAACAACACAAACTCTCACTTTTACATAAATCTGTTTTATCCTAGTTAAACTGACTTTGCAGCCTCTGGGCCCATAACCAGTGTTAAGCCTGGTTTCCCCAACCAGGGTTAGGGAGACAAGCTAAACAGAATGTGCAGTGTTAGTCAGATAGGCACACAGATAAATGAGTGAGCTAAGCTTGTATGTTTATTAACATACAGTAAAAATAACAGATATGCTTGTGCTATCAAAAATATAGTTTATTCCATTATGAGTTCATAGCATAGTCAAAATAACAGTCCAATAGTCATGTATCATTTAGTCAGTCCATTCAGGGATATTCAGTTAGCAAAATCCGTGCAGAATATCCTATGTCAGTTCACTTACAAATCAGTCCTTTGTTTCTCTCCCGTTCGAGCAATGTAATCTTGATTCCAAGCGGTAATCAGGGATCATCAAAGCCAGAGAGAGCAAGCTGTCGTCTTGCTTCTTTTAAAGTGCTTTCACAACCACTCCCTTAATTACATTCCTATATTTAAAGCTGCAGACACTAACTAACAAACTATGATTACATATTTATTATTTTACCTAAACCAGTTAGGGTAAAACAATGTTATCCCTAACACTTGTGATTTTATTTTATATTCCTCTCTGTAAAATTTAAGTATCTCATGATATGTTAACTATTTATCTTTTCTTATTATTTTTCATATATGCTCCTTGTGCTAAGCACCATAGGTGTTTTTGGGCACAACTTAGTTTTGTATCTATTTCATATTTTCAGTATGGCACATGTAACATAATTATTTTTAAAATCCACATTGACTTTGTCATACCACAAATATCCATTCCACCAAAATCTCAGATCATGTCCTTCTAACTCAAAAAGCCTTTTAATTCTCAGTGACATCCATTCTTTCATCCAAACCAAACAGCAAATTGCAAAATAAAAATTCAAATCAGGTGGACTCAATCAATCTCTTTCCTTTTCATCTTGCAAAACTCCTTGGCTTTTCCCCTTGCCATATAACTCTATCTTGGTTCCCACCCCCAATGAAATGATGAGAAAAATCCATTTTACATGCAGTAGTTACTTCCCTGGACTCATTAAAGAATATTGTTCTTTCAATGCCATCAGTAAAGGAGCTAGCACACTCATTTTGCAACAGAATTACTTGAACTCTGGATTGCCACTGTATAAAATGAAACTGAAGATAGGTTTTCCCATCATTTTAATAAGGAACTTGGATCTTCCAAGGTTTTGCAGTGGAACATAAATGGAAGATCTCCACAAAAATCTCATTGAAGAAAGATAGACATTGATGCATTCAACATTATCATAATTCTAAAAATTATGCTAACTTTACTGTAAATTGAAGATATCCCTCCTCAGTGAAACTAGTTCCCAATACAGTTCTGGTTTGCTCTCATTCAGCATAAACCACTAGGATAAATTATGGAGAATGTGTTAATTTATCTTGAAAAATCAGCATTCCAGATAGGAAACGATTAAGGATTAAGATAGGGAAAAATAGTGAAAATGCTAGAGTATTCTTAAAGGATAGCAGATAAAACAGAAATATTGTCATCAAAAGTATCCTTTGTTAAACAAAAAACATGTATATTTCTTTTGCTACACATCTTTCTTTTCTTAATAAAGTGATGTTTTATTCTTTAATTTTCAAACCAAATAGATAGCAGTCAGCCTTTGGTCATTCTGTCTCTGGGTTTAGGTTAAAAAAAAAAAAAAGATAATTCTAAATGATGATCCAGATGGTCATGAGTTGCCTAGTTAAATTTAATACCCCAAATATAGAGAAATATATAGATTTAATTTAGAAGTAGTAGATTTCCTTTTGGCACTCATTTCTTTGGTTTTGGTCCTTTGAAACCTATTCATAAACAGGACTATTAAATCTAGAAATGTTTTTTGTTGTTGTTGTTGTTTCTGCCATTTAATGGCCATCCAAATTTCACATAGGTGCTTTTAGCACAATATCTACTGACTTCTAAATAGACAGTCAGCAACTTTCAAACAAACCAGGTTCTGAATCCTCCGTTCTTCTCTGTTTTCCAAATCAAAATTTCTTGCACAACCTGACCTACTTTCTGAGGCCTTACATTATTGAAATATTACCCATTATAATCTTATAGTTTTTCCAGATACTGCTAACAGTTTACTATAAACAGTTTCCCACCAATGTCAACAATGCTAAAATAGTCAGTGCTGGATGTTTTCTTGGCAAACAATCCCATTGGATTTGGTAGCATTTCTTCCATTTAAGTATCCATCATGAGGGAGGTAAAATGGCTGTTTTTGAGTTCTGAAATACTGAAGGCAGAATCATGACACTTTCTTTCAAGTACCATATTGCCCTAAATTTGCTAGTCTCTCCTGTTTCTTGCCTTTCTGTGCCCTCTGAGCAACACAGATCATGTTAGTTCTCAGTTAAATCATTTCAGTACTGCCCTGGAGATCATATGAATAGGCATTTGAATGACAGAGTAATTTCAAGTTATTATTTGTAGCCCTGTTAAATATCCAGAAAAGGGGAGAACAGGTTGATTATTAGTCTCTCTCCACTGCAAACGGGTGAAATTAATTTGAGGGATGGCTGCAAAACAGAAAATAAACTGAAAGTTATGTAAGTAATAAGCAATCTAGAAAGAAATTAGTACAACAAGATGAATAAGGCTGCTGTAGTTTAGTGACATGTCAAGACATTCTGTTTAAGAACATGTGCCAAGGGGAATGCTCGCCTTATATTTATACTATAGAGTAAACAACCATTCTTGTTCTAAACTAGCTGTCCATAAAGTTTATGCTCCCTCAAACTATGCTTTGATCTGTAAAAGTATAACAAGATTCTTCTGTTGTGAATGAATAATACCAATAAAGTTTTCATTGAGCTTGAAGTCAAGTGCAGGGTTCTGGCCCTGCATTTCTGATTGGCTGTTAATGGCAAGATTGGATTAGCCCATTCAGGAGCATTGGCCATTAACAGGCTATTCCCATTGGTTAACGGAGCTAGCGCTCCAGGTTTGTTATTGGTTGAATAGTTAATGAGTTGCCTATATAAGTAAGGCCATAGCAGCCTTTGAGCTGAGCTGTCACAATATGTAAATAAAGAGTTTGAAGTTCACTGTTTCTACCGGCTCGTCTCCATCATTCGCACCCATGCTCCAAACTTAACACTGACAACAAAGGTGGGATTGGATGACATCAGAGCCAACTAAGCACGTGACTGAAGCGCACAACAGCAAAACCATGTCCGGTGGCGTAGTACCACCCGCTCCATTCGATCCAGCTCAAGAGAACTGGGAGTCTTACAGGGATCGTTTCCAAATGTTTTTGGAAATGAATAATCTGAAGGATGCCACGGCCGGGAAGAAATGGGAGGTATTCCTGACGCACTGCGGGCCAGCAGTATTCAAGATGGAAAAGGCATTAGTGAAACCGGCTGAAGTGAAGGCCATGGACTGGGACGTCCTCGAACCGCTGCTAAGGACACACTATGCACCCATCGTTCCAACACTCATAAGACGACATGAGTTCTATCAACGGAACCAGCGGAAAGGAGAAAGCGTCACCGATTTCGTTGCAGACCTCCGGAATTTGGGAGGCCTTTGCGATTTCACCGACCTGGAAGAGGCCTTGAGAGACAGAGTAGTCCTCGGGCTAGACGCTCTAAACATACAGAGCAAAATAATGGCAAAGGGCGACATCACCCTTAAAGACGCCATAGCTGAAGCTACAGCAGCAGAGGCAACCAAGAAGTCAGCTGCCCAACTACGCCGAAATCACACTCCAACACAACAAACAGCCGGTGAAATTTCACCTAACACAGTAGGGCAGCTTTCCACGGCCCACCATGAGGACCTCTCTTCGTCGTCAGACAGCGACAAAGAAGAGGTCCATCGCCTGCGGTCCGATCGGGAATGATACCTGAAGTTCCAGCAACTGTGCGCTGACTGCAGGGCCAACCATTTTCGCTCCGATTGCAAATTCCATGACGCACTCTGCCACGAGTGTGGGTAATGAGGCCACATCAGACGGGTCTGCAGAAGCCTCCTCGGACCCAGCCAGACCTCGAAGGGAACCAATCTCTGCCAATAGACAGGGAATCACCCTGTAAGGCGAGAACTAGTAAACCACTCCAACGGAAACCGACCCGTGAATCATCTAGCGAGACGAGAAGAGGCCCACCAAACACTCACTATTGGCCTTGCCTCTTCACTAGATGCTGAGAAAATTCAGGTCAATGTGAACATTGAAAATCGGCCCTGCCAGATAGAAATAGACTTGGGATCGTCTCTTTCAATGGTCTCATGGAAGACCCTCAAGCAACTCATCCCCACTATCCGGCGCCAAGACCTTCAATTCCAACGGCTCGTGCTAAAAGACTACCAGGGGAACCGAATTCCAGTTGCAGGATCCAGTCGAGTCCGGGTTGCATTCAAGAACCGCATGGTGTACTTACCCCTGACGGTGATTGATAAGGACCGGCCTAGCCTGTTAGGCCTACAATGGTTCGCACCACTCGGCATCGAAGTGGCGGGCATTAACCGAATCGGCGGCAATGACTGAGAGGAAGACCTCACCCACGAATTCAGGGATGTCTTCGAGAAAAAGCTAGGTGAGTACAAGGGAACCCCAATATCCTTTAGCCTTAATCCAAAAGTAGCTCCCATCCACCTTAAACCTCGTTGAGTTCCGTTCGCTCTAAAACTGAAAATTGACGAGGAACTCGATAAGTTGATTGCCCAGGGAGTTTTAAAGCCAACGGATCACTCCCCTTGGGAAACGCCGATTGTGACACCAATTAAGCCGGACGGCTCCATTAGAATTTGCGGGGACTACCAAGCCACCCTAAACCACACCCTGCAACAGAACCCATACCCGGTGCCGATGGTACAGCACCTCCTCCATTCCCTGGGGGGGTGGAAAAGTCTTCGCTAAACTAGACTTAGCTCAGGCTTATCAGCAATTGCCGGTTGACGAAAAAACGGCACAGGCACAGACTATCATAACACACTGGGGTGCCTTTAAGTGTACGCGACTTCAATTCAGAGTCAGTGTAGCCCCAGGGATCTTTCAGAGCCTAATGGAGAGACTATTGCAGGGGATCAAGGGCGTTGTTCCCTATTTCGACGATGTGCTCATTGCTGCCCCCACTCAAAAAATCTTGCGAGAGCATTTAAGACTGGTATTGCGGAAATTTCAGGAAGCAGGCCTGAACATCAAAAAAAACAAGTGCAAGATGTATACCGATCGTGTTGAATTCTTAGGGTACCTAATTGACAGCCCGGGTACTCACCCTACTGATAGTAAATTGAGAGCAATAAAAAAATGCTCCCAGGCCCCAGAACAAGACCGACCTCCAGGCATTCTTAGGCCTCATCAATTTCTAGAATGTATTCTTGCCGCACAAGGCCACTGTTGCTGAACCATTACATCGCCTTTTAGATAAAAGAGCAATCTGGGTATGGGGTCACAAAGAAGAGCAGGCGTTCCGTAATGTAAAAAAACTACTGACTTCGGATGCCGTGCTAATGCAGTACAATGAGACTTTGCCAATAAACATAACCTGTGATGCATCGCCTTTCGGACTAGGCGCCATTTTGAGCCACGTGTTACCTAACGGTAATGAAGCCCCTGTTGCTTACTTCTCAAAGACGCTCTCGAAAACCGAGAGAAATTACAGTCAAATCGATAAGCAAGTCCTGGCGATTGTATCAGCAGTTAAAAGGTTTCATGAGTACGTGTACGGCCAGGTTTTCACCATTGTAACTGACCACAAACCATTGCTGGGGATCATCGCTGGGGACAAGCCAACTCCCTACATACTTTCTCCCAGAATGACCCGCTGGTCAGAATTCTTGGCTGCCTTCAATTATCAGTTACAATATCATCCCGGTAAAGCCATTCCCCATGCCGACGTGCTGAGCCGTACACCGCTCCATGAAACTATCAACGATCCTGCACCAACTATGACAGCATTGCAGATCGAAACACTCCATACGCTGCCATTGACTGCACGTGACATCGCGAGAGAAACAAAACGCAACCCCATCTTGGTGCGAGTCCTCACGTGGGTGGAATGCGGATGGCCATTAGACCAAATACCAGACGACTTCGCACCATTCAAAAGTCATCAAACAGAGTTGTTCTCGCAGAAGGGCTGTGTCATTTGGGTCGATAGAGTCATTATGCCAGAACGACTCCAACAGACACTGCTAAGAACCTTGCACAATGGCCACCCTGGCATCGTGCGCATGAAGGGCCTCGCTTGAAGCTACGCGTGGTGGCCAGGCATCGATAGACAAATCGAATCATGGGTTAAAACTTGCAAGAGATGCCAAGAAGTAAGCAATGCTCCACCAAAGGCAACCCCAACCTAATGGGGGATGCCACAGGGACCCTGGTCCCGCATCCATCTGGACTTTGCTGGGCCGACCAAAGGCCACACTTTTCTGCTAACCATCGACGCCTACTCGAATTGGTTCGAGATTCACCGAATGAGCAACACGACTGCTGACGTGGTCATCAAAAGACTGGAAAGACTTTTTGCAACCCACGGATTACCAGACGTTCTGGTATCTGACAACGGGCCCCAATTTACCGTGCTACCTTTTGAGCTACTTGGCTGATTGCGGTATTTGACATGCACTCACTTTGCCTGCTCACGGTAGGGCTGAGCGCATGGTTCAATTCATCAAAAAGACTCTCCAAAAGATCGACTACGACAACATCGACGAGAAAATCAACCGGATCCTTTTTCTGCAGCACATCACACCTCACAATGTCACCAATGAAACTCCCGCCGAACTGCTAATGGGACGGAAGCTCCGCTCCCACCTCGATCGGTTACACCCAGTCTATGAACCAGAAAAGCCACTCGTATCCAGCGGCCGATGCCGTACCTTCCAGGTAGGCGATTTAGTATTCGCAAAAAACTTATCGGGCGATCTGCTGTGGGTAGAGGCGACCGTAATCCGCGAAACCGGCCCAAGATCATACCTCGTTCAGTGCCCTGACGATAGACTTTGGAAGCACCACATAGATCAGCCACGATCACGGCTACCATCTCGCACTTCTGAACTCCCTTTTGACCAAACTGAGTGGGGGGGGAGATACAGAGGAAAGCGAATTACTATTAGAGGGAAACCTTTTCAAAGAGACTGATAATGGAAATGAAACACAGGAACAGGAACCAGGGACCGGAGTGAATGTTCCTCAGGAAATGGCCAGTGATATTGATGACAACGAGAACGCGAACTCGGAACCAGAGGCACCCCTACCGCTAAACAACGATCTACCTCAGCAAAAGTGTAGCCAACCGCCAGGCATTTTGCGAAAATCGAAAAGACTAGTAAAACAACCGTCCTACCTTAAGGACTATGTAACCGCGCCCCGTGGCAGAAGCCAGGGGAAAGGGGTGTTGTGAATGAATAATACCAATAAAGTTATCATTGAGCTTGAAGTAAAATGCAGGGTTCTGGCCCTGCACTTCTGATTGGCTGTTAATGGCAGGATCGGATTGGCCCATTCAGGAGCATCCGATTGGCCATTAATTATTATTGGCCCATTGGTTAACGGAGCTAGCGCTCCAGGTTTGTTATTGGTTGAATAGTTAATGAGTTGCCTATATAAGTAAGGCCTTAGCAGCCTTTGAGCTGAGCTGTCACAATATGTAAATAAAGAGTTTGAAGTTCACTGTTTCTACTGGCTCGTCTCCATCATTTGCACCCATGCTCCAAACTTAACATCTTCTTTATTCTTTATTCTCAAACAATCATGCAAAACCTGTCAGCCTCTGCTAAGAAAAGGTGGTTTTAACATTTTTTAAAAATTCTGTGTCTCTGGAGACTGTTGAAATTTATACAACAAACTGTATAGCTAGAAATGGCTGTTTAACAGTTACACAGTAGTGTAGATTTGTGCTTATTTTGTTATATAATTCATTTCATTTGGGCTCCATGTGGGAACAAGATGGTTTTCCAATATCAAATGGTACATTAAAGAAGCTGCAACTTATTGGAAAATGACTGTAATTTCCAGTTTAGTATGCTCCAGCATATTCCCAATCAATCACCATCTGTTAATAAATGTTTATTCATTAAAACATCAGCAAACTTCGAAAATGTTTACTGGAAGAAGAGGATAAAGCAGATAAAAACAGCAAGAGAGAAATTTTTTTACATTATCTCTATTTATAAAAATGATTTTTTTTTGCTGGATGGTGAGATTCTTTTGAGTCTTTCTTTAGTCTTTTGTGACTGTCTGGAATAGTCCCTGCAATTTTCTTGACAAGATTTCAGAAGTGATTTGCCATTGTCTGCTTTCTAGGGCTCAGAGAGGAAGTCACAGGCCCAAGATCAACCAGATGGCTTTGTGCCTAAAGTGGGACTAGAACTCCCAATCTATGAGTTTCTAGCCTAATGCCTTAACTGCTACATTAAACTAGCTTCAGAGCTATTTTTGTCAAAAGAAGTAGAATTTCCAATGCTACTGGCAAGAACTTGGAGGATGGGAATGATGGAATGATAGAGCCAAATGTTCCATACTCAACTTTGTTAATTTACATTAAGAGAGACTATTTTTAATTTCTCATTTAATGCTACTTCACATCTGGTCTTCATAGACATGAATCCTGCAGTGCTCCAATGAAATTATACTGATTTAAGAGCCAGAATGAAAAGAACAGGGAACTAAATTATTAAAAATTATTGTATGGGGATGTTAATCTTAAATCCAATTCCTCTCCAATTTCTATTTCTGTCATTGCGATAAAAATAGTAAATTATAGTTGCATGGCTTCGGTGCATTAAATTATTGCCATTGCTTCTTATAGGATGATATGACCCATTAATAAGTTTACTTAATAACTGAGTTTTGTAAGATTTGTGCCAGATATAACTACCATTGTTCAATTTCTTTTTTTAGCCTTGGATCATTTCTGCATCAGAACTCTATTTGGAAGTTATTTCCAGTACAATACATTTTTGAAAAAAAAAAAAGGGGGGGGATAACTGGGTGTGCCAGTGTTGATGCTGAATCCTCTTACATGATTAATATAAATCCACCTTTAAGAAAAAGTTTATTGCATATACTACATAAATCCTGGGTTTACTATTACGTTTGTTGTAAAGGGACCTTGGAGCTTCAGAAATCTGGCATTAGCACAATGTATTTTCTATTACAATGACAAGCACATGGTGGAACAAAAATCCCACTTGAGAGTCTAAACTGTTTGAAGGCTTTAATGTCAGCCACTCATTTCAAGAAGGTTGGATTAAGCAATGAGGAAAGGTGCTTCTCTGGCAGCATTACAGCAAATACATCGATGTTCAACTGCCTGTCAAGAATTTCGCCTGTGCTTGAAAGATCAAATTACCATCTCAGATGATATTCATAAGCAGTGATCATTATAAAGAAGAGTTGCATATCAATTTTAGATATATAATCATAGAGTTTTCCTGAAGAATCACTACTTTTTTCCTTTTTGGGTGGGTGGGGGGAAATCTGTTTTTTTCCTAAAACAATTCTTCCATGCCTTGGAAAACAAGGAAAATAACATCATGCAAAAGAGTAGTTTCTTATTCTTAAAATTATTATTTAAAGAATAAAGGACCTTAAAGGAAAACTGCTCCTCCATACCATAAGGAAACTTCTGTCAGTGCCTACAAATTATATTCTTCCAACTGTTTCACATTCAGATATGTTCTTTTTTACAAAAAGGGCATTCTGCATAGAGCAGAATGAAACTAGCGGTTCTGTTCACCAACATTTTCTGAATCTAAGCGGAAAAGAATTATTTGACATTCATATGCTTTTTGATTAGGAAAAAATAAACAGACACTGTCTGTCTAAGTAAAAAAAAAAAAAAAACACAGCGAGTTTGCAATTAATAGAGTAGCATGTTAGGCCTAGGGAAAGCCAAGATCAAACTTTGGCCCAGTCAGTATTTCTTAGATTAATTAATCCATTTCATAGTGCTATTGTTGATGGAATGAGGAGTTAACTCTGTGATACTGGAGTGAAGGAGGAGTGAATGTGTAATAAATAAGTAAAAGATTCCATCATTGAAAGTAATAAGGTTTTAGCATACTTAGTTTCTGAGATGATAGCCAATATCTTCATTCAGAGGAATTATGGGAAATCACATATGTCTGTACAAATGATTAACTGTAAACTGCTAGGAGACCAGTGTTAGCAAGAACTAAGAACACATTTCTCAAGGAAATGTGGAATATAAATCTAATGAAGAAATAAAATTTTATACATATACATATACATATACATATACATATACATATACATATACATATACATATACATATACATATACATATACATATACATATACATATACATATACATATACATATGTGTGTGTGTGTGTGTGTGTGTGTGTGTTTTCTTAAGTTTTCACAGGTACTTACATGTATGGTATTCGGCTTTGTTCGGGTATTTTCCCACATCATTCTAGTTGTGCTTTTAAAGTTGTAGCAACGTTTTGGCAGAATCTCATCTGCCATCATCAGGCTTCTGTATTGTGTTCTATACTATAGAAAACCCCAGCCACAGAATTATCAGAGAAGCCATAGAGATTGAAAAAAGACCAGAAAGCATGAATAGAAGAGATGATTCCACTAGACTGTCAATTATTTGGAAGCCTGCACTCACAAACAAAAAAATCTCCACACCACTAGCCAGGCAAACACCTGGGCACAAACAGATCCCCCTTGATACCTCTAGCTCAACCACACCCCAACTAGGCACCCAGATGAAACCTAGCATCCTAACAAATGATAGCCGTCCATTTACTCAGAGCCAAGCTACACTAAAAGCCTCCAATACAGGAACACAATGTTGCCAGCCAATCAAGACACAAAAAAAAGCCACAAAACAGACAAGAGATATTAGAAACACCAATCAAGCAGAACACAGCAAACTCCAAGACCAATAAACACAGACCAAGACTCCCAACCAATCAGGATGAAGAAAAAACTATTCTGACACAGCAGTAGGCTAGCCCCAAATTTAAAACTGAAACAACTGTAAAAGTCTGACTCACAGACGAACACAATACAGAAGCCTGATGATGGCAGATGAGATTCTGCTGAAACGTTGCTACAACTTTAAAAGCACATCTATAATGACATGGGAAAATACCTGAACAAAGCTGAATACCATACATGTAAGTACCCGTGAAAACTTAAGAATATATATGTGTGTGTGTGTGTGTGTGTATTTATGTTTATGTAATATATACTTCACTCCTCAAGTTACTTGTCTTTCTTGAAACAGTGATATACACAGACATACATATATTTTCATTCACATTTATGGAAGGGCATGGCACTGAATAATTTTGAATAATTCTATTTTGGAAATGCATTTTCAGTTTTTTTTTAAAGCATTCTCCCAAGAGACTTGTTTGCGCCAACCACAGCAGGCTAGAATCATTCTTGCAGAGTTGACAGCTTTTATTGCTAAGCATTTAACACCAATAAAATAGGGGTTATAAAATGACAATATAATTTATTATCTTTTCCCAAGGGAAAATACAGTGTCAAATTCCACATTTCCAGGAGGTAACCAGAATTTGCAAATATATTGAAACTTACATTAGCATTTTCTTTCATTCCTTTGTTTTTAACTTTGTGGATATTGATGGAATGGTGATAAGAGTCATTGTAAATGGGAGCACTGGTCAGAGCAAACATTTTTCCTTTCATTAATAGTTTCAGACTAAATATGACAGAGCATCTGAACTCCCTTTCAAAACTTTACTCAATGAAAACTTGAAATAATGATACTTTATGAATAATGTAAGCAATGCCTTAATTTAATTAATTTAATTTAATTTCACATTAGGAAGAGAGGGGATGCCAATCTCCTTGTACTGAGCAGGAGGCAGCTATTGAGCCACAAAGTAGTGTATTTTCATTCAAGTACTTTATTAATACTTTATTTTCATTCAAGCTTTATTTCTTACATATTAATACTGAGACTGGGAATAACTTCATGAAGGAGTATTAGCTTTACTTTCACTGTGAAATTCAAAAATAGTAATAACTTAGAAGAACATCCCACAGAGGAACACTCCTCTTATCCATCTAAAAATCTATTACCTCCCCGGTCATCTATACATTTCCATTTACTTTATCTCTTGTTTGCAATTGCTGAAATACATCATACAAATCAAATAATGGTTCAGCAAATAAACAAGTAAGAATGTTGATATGGTAAGTTTCAAACCTTCCAATCCATGTGAACAGATAATCCTCAAGTTACAAATGTAATGGAACCTGCACATTATAGTTGTAAGTCATAATTTTACAACATATTTTGCAGCAGTCATTAAGGTAAAGTTGCCATTGTAAGTGTCATCATTGTGGTCATTAAGTAAACAAGGAGGTCATAACTGTAAACTCATTGTTCACTATGGGTGCAAACCCAAAAGTGCTGATTTTCAGAAAAAAACATTGTAAAACATGGTCATGTGACCACAGCACAATGAAAAGAGCTGTAAATATGGCAGTGTTTCTGATCTCCTAAAGTGTGGTCACATGAACATGGAGCAAGTCCAACAATCAGAACTTCAGATCCAGGTCATAAGTCCCCTTTTTCAAGTAGGCCATAACTTTCACAGGTCATTAAGAAACCAATCTTAAGGCAAGGACTACCTTTAATCTGCAACTTCCTCAGGAAGAAAAAATGTTTCATTGTTGATTTATATCTAAATTGAAATTCAATTGTCTTAGTTCTTCATCATGGAGAAACATGACATTGGAGAAAGTGAGTATTAGCTTAGCCTAGGAAAACAAGAAAATGTCAGAAAGAAACTGAAGATGATCCCACTTTAATCCTCTTTGGTATCAGAAGGTGGAAAGGGGAATCATTGACAGGCCATATCAGTAAAGTAGAGTTCTAATATTTCTTGTAGTTTCTGTTTCCTGACCTCAACTAACTCAAAATTATGAATCTATAATTTTTGGCTGGGAGTTAGTCAAAGCAGCTCAATGGATTATTTTTGTTACTATCTCACAGGATTGTTGCTATAGAAAACAAATGAAAGGTGGGGACGCTATGTATCTCTCCCTAATTTATCAGTTTTCCCATGCAAAATATCTGAAGGATTTCACAAGATAAAATAGTCTTCATAATAAAGTCTTCAAGATAAAATAGTCTTCATAAAACTAACACACAATCTTTACTCGAGAGATTTATCTTAACCTAGAAGTTAGTACTGGTTCATCTAAACATAGCATCTACCAGCAATATCCTAGCAAGATCTCTTCCCATGAAAATTGCAGAAATGCACTTGCAATATCATGAAATTCAACATGACATTGAAGAAGCTATTGGTGCACAAATATTCTTCCATGACTAGGCAGGTTAATGGCTCATCTTTCTACTTACTTGCAAACCTTGGCTAGTTTAAAGGGAAGAGTAGACCTGGATTATGTTTGTGGCAATTAATGAAACCTAATTTATCCACAAGGGAGGGAGGGAGGGAGGGAGGGAGGGAAGGAAGGAAGGAAGGAAGGAAGGAAGGAAGGAAGGAAGGAAGGAAGGAAGGAAATCTTCAAAACTTTGCTTTAAAAAAACCCTGCTCTTAATACTGTTGCCATGACTCACATTTATCTTTCCTTTTTTTCTTTATTTTTCCTCTATACTTTACAGTGTCTATAATCAAGAGTTGTATTTTAAAACATCTTTTTGGCTTGAACAAGAGCACCTCATGCAGCAACCCACTATAATGCCTTTTCAGCTGACACTTAAAATTGTCATTGTCTCGCTCACTGAATTACTGAAAATTATTTGCTGTCAGCAGTGATTTCTGTTCTGGGGAAATATTTTACCTTTCGCACACCTTCTTAGAACTTAAAATAAATATTTGCCTTTCCAGGACCCATTCCTCTCCCAGGGGTGCTCTAATTTTCTGATAATGATTATTACTTTTCCTTCCCTATTTTTTACCCCATCATTAGGTTTCAAACCTGTTTTCCAAAAGTCTGTGAACTACATAGCAGAATGTAATAGCAATATTGCTACAATTTAGCAGTATTTCATTGTAACTATTAATTTAAGGCAGGCTTTAAAAAAATAAGCAGCTCTGTCATTTTTGACATTGTATTAACTTCATTCATTATAATTTGAATCACAAACACTTAAAGAAAGATCTTATGATTATTAATGTCTCTTTTAACAAAGCTGAAGATGCTGCAAACAATTGAAACCACTGGAAATTTACAACCAATCTTTTGCAATTACTTGATTAGGAGCAAGTAGAAAAATGCTTGTTATTCTTTCAAGGGAATATCACAAAAGTTTTATTGACTTTTAATAATCACCATACGCAAAATGTACTATAATGGAAGGGGTGCAGATCTTGTACTCTTAGTATAGATCTAATTCAATGGTCTTATTCTAAATATAAATAAAGTGAGGTCAAAGTCAGTTGGTATTTGTGTTATGCTTAATCAAGTAAAAATGAGCATTAATGAATATATTAATGTGAGGGCCTCTCCTGAAACAGTTTTGTGGAATGTATTTTACTCCATTTAATGAAACTGTTTTTTGCTTCATTTCAGAATGGCTACGATTATTCCACAACACTCTTATTTCTTGTGAATTGCAGAGTTCTACATGCCAGAATTCTATTGTTCTTTCTTGTGATAATTACCAAAAATAAAAAGATGAACAAAATATACACATAAACAAGTCCTAGAGAAAAATAAAGAGAATAATTTCTACCATCTCTTTTAATAATAAAGCCCAAGAAAATAGCAGAGACCTTTTTCTGTTTAATCTCAACATGACATGTGAATAGCACTATCTTCCATAATAACATTCTGTTCTTGATTTCTAAGCCTGGGCTTTATCTCACTGATTGTTTTCTGAAAATAGGAAAGTTCTGATCTTGATTACCTATGTAAAAGAAAACCTGACACCAAAAAGAAAAGAGCAAAAAATTAGGACTTCATTGGTTTGTTGCGTTGAGGTAATAGATAAGGACAGTGACATTTCCTGCCTCCAATAAATGTTTACTTAAAAGTAAGTTTCACTGAATATATTGATACTTAGAAAAATATGATTGGGAATAAATTTAATTATTCTCCTGAATTAACATCCTTAAGAAGATTAGCAATTTTGGAACAGCATATTCTATTTCAAGTGATAGTTGTAAGCTAAAAACAAATTTAAAAATGACCATGGCTGCCATTGCCATCATTTTTATACTTGAAGGTGGCATAATGATGGGACACATGTTTCCAAGAACATAGAAAGGATAAGTATGCTGGAGCTCAGTCAAGTAAAAGTTGCTGATTTTCATTACTATAATATAATGGATATTTTAATTTATTAAAGAAGGGAAAAGTCTCAATTTTTTTCTTGTCTAATGCAGTTTAGAGGGACTTCACATTCTCCTTTGATGGAGTAAAATCAGTTATAGAGTGAAGGACATTATCATTTGCAGTCTTCACACTGGAGCTATCAATTAAAGAAAGTGAGAAAGTGAAAGGACTTGTGGTTGAAAGTGCTTCTCCAAGGAGCAAAAGTCTCCCCAGTAGTGAACTGACTGTTAAATAAATGATGCACTTAAAAGTTAACCTTTCTTTTAAATTGAGATAATAATTTATATGTGATATTCTATGATTTATTTATGGCTTCCTTAAGCCTATAATATCATCTTACCTCACTAAAGTCACTAAGGTAATGCACCTAATAGAACATTTGCATTTATTAGAGACAATGCAGGGTCTTCTAGAGTCAAAGGATACCTCTGTGCTTATGCTGAGGTTTTAAAGAGACAATAGGTCAGGCTTCCTGGAAAATGAAGTCCCATCCACAGAAAATTTTCATGCAAAACTGGAGACTTGTCATCGGGCAAAATTTGTGAAAAGGTTCATAACCTTAGTGACAAAATTCAATGAGTATTCAATATTCAAGTGTGTTTGAAAATATTCCCTTCTTCTGTTGGACTATTATAAGGATAAAAATAAATTACAAGGACTTGCCTGAGTCAGAGAAGAAGGTTCTTTTTATTCGAAAGGGACAAGAAAAGTTTTGAGCAGACCCAGGTTTTCTTTGTAGAATATCTCAGTGAAGACTATTGAATAGGGCTTCTGTTTCCAACATAGCATGAGATGTCTCAACTATAGGAACCTTCTGGAAGAAGTAATGCCTACATTTTATCAGGAAATATATGAGAAAATAATGGTAGAGGGACTTCCAGGGGAGACATAGCAAACTAAAAATAACTATAGAATCTGAATCAATGATTGCAGCAAAGATAAAGGAACCATTTTGGGTAAGGAGAGGACAGGGGATTACCCTCTATGTTCCAGAGGGTTGCTTCACTTTAGGAGACAGCAAGTTTTACATGGATAGGAGCAAGATTTCCTCTCTTGCTCCTAACCATGGCAGAGACTTTTAAAGGAAACTGACTTCACCAACATTGCTTTCAAATCACTTTCTGAAATTGCTCATTAATTGGTTAAAGCTGTTAGAGACCTTTGGGCCTACAGATCTGAAAATGCCTGGTGAGTCTACCTTCACTTCTGAATAAATAAGTTTAAGAATCTAAATAAAATAGAAAAAAACCCATAAATAATATTTTGATCTTAGAAAGTTATTAACAGATGAAGGTTCCAGATAAAATTGGAAACTTTCACAATAAGTTTTTGGAATTAATTATAAAGAACAACTAGCTTCTTATGGCAAATGGGTTTTGTTTTGTTTTTTATAGGATAAAGCAAACATAAACAATTTCATGATTTCAAAAATTATACACTAACATTTTGGGTAGAGGAAAGGTTTACATGTACAGTGTTGCAAAATGCCATAACAATGACAACACTGAAGGAATTGATGAACCGAATCAGAAAATAGTAGCTGAAGGAAGCTTTTGATGAACCGAATCAGAAAATAGTAGCTACCATTTCAACAATAAGGTAATAATGTCTGCTTCTATGGATATACTCTGTCAAAATATATTATTGAAAAAATGATTGATGTAGAACAAATTTTATCTGATAAGATAGAAATGGTGCCAAAAGTGGATTTACAACTGACAAGCTCAGAGAATGACTTAGAAAAGGATATTTCAGCCAGTGGATTTGCAAAAAACAAACAAAACCTGGCTGAGGTTTTAAAGTGTAAAAGGGAAATACAAATGACAATATAATTTTATCCCAAATTTATTCTGTGTGATGGGGCAAATAAGAAATGAAGAGAAATAAAAAATCCTAAACAATATTTTAATGAAATAAAAATTGAGACAGTTAAGAGAAGGAAGGAATATAAAGTTGGTTTATTTAATGAAGGTTAAAACAAGATATGTTGTTGCTTCTGGCAACCCTGTACAAATTTTGAACTGATGCCAGCATGGGAAATATATTTTATGGATTTGTTTATAGATAAGATATATGTTATGGGATGAAACGCTAAATATTTACAACTTTAGATTGGATGAAGAGTCACTAAATTATCTTGTACTTGTGATGAAGTTTGGAAGTTATTTCCTTATATATTTCTTTTCTCTTTCTTCTCTATCTTTTTCTTGTAATTTTTCCTTCTCTCTCTACTTTTTTCTTAAAGTTTAGTTTGTATTAGATTTTACTATTACAATTTAAATTCTTAATAAAGATTATAAATGCAAAAAGGATGTTAATGGCAAGAACAATGAATGAAAAAATGAAAAAATATTATAATAATAATAATAATAATAATAATAATAATAATAATAATAATAATAATAATAATAATAATAATAGGATTAATAGAAATGAAAATAAGATTTTTAAAAATTGGGGTGACATAGGCATAGAGAATTGTCTTTATGTGGTGGTTGAAAATTATTGTGTCCTAAACTTTTGTATTGATTGAGTTCATGATGTTTAAAACAGAGCTGAGGTATATACTACTTATTTAAACTATAACTCCCAAAATCTTCAGAGGAATGTCGGAATCAAAACAATCAAGACAGCCATAACTAAAATCCACCTCTTTCTATTGCATTTTTCCCCTTCCTTCATCCCTTAGTGCCACACCAGCTTCCTTCACTATTGGTTATGTAGATGTGGACTGATGATTTTGTGATTCATCAACATGTTTTCGAGCCCCATAGTAGAGAACCAGTAGTAGAGACTGGTTTAGAGGTGGTATTCAGCAAGTTCTGACCAGTTCTGGAGAACCATTAGTGGAAATTTTGAGTAGTTTGGAGAACCGGCAAATACCATCTCTGATTCAAGATTTACAGTATCCTTCCCTGCCATGCCCACCAAGCCACATCCACAGAACCGGTCATAAAATTTTTGAATCCTACCACTGGAGTGGTTGCTGCAAAGGTATTTTGGTTTTTCCCCCCTGTGTGCTGTAGTTCCACCCTTGGTCTGGCCATAGACCTTTGAGATATGTGTGGCCTCATAAATTATGCAATCCTGCCTTAAATTTGCAGATTCCAACATTTTAGAGATGTGAATATATGACACAGCTTACTCAACTTTTTCTAATTTAATGGAAAGCTCTTTATATCACTCATTGTCTGCTTTGTGACTTAATAATAGCTAAAGAAAATCATTCTAAGATAATGACAGTCAGGACTTAGATTTGATAATATTGATTGTGGAAGAACTAGATATCACTAAATAAATCATATTTTGTTATTTGCTGTCTTCTGAGATAGAAGATAGGAGATATTTTTGAAGTATCAGAAAAAGAGGAAAGCACGAGTAAAAAAATCCTTTTGATTTTGTTATAGTCAGATAATATTGTAATGTATATTCTAATATTTCACTCATGTAAATATTTAGTTCAACTTAAACATAAAAAATGTGAAATGTGATTCATGTTTGAGCTACATGCAATGTTACATAACCTCGCAAATGTAAAATAATTCATCTGATTGATGGAAATTGGCAAGAGAATTGGTATGATGGCATACAATTATAAGATAAGGATGAAACTAAAGTTAAAAACAAGCACAAACAGCTGCTAAAATATTTGATTGATTGCTCTTGCTTCAAATATCACAATTTTATGTACAGTTGCGCTGTAGCTTTCAGAATTGTAAGCAGGAAGAATATTGATACTAACAACATTCTTCATACAGAGTTAAAATTTATAAATACCACAAGTGAATAGTATTCTGAGTACTTCTATTGTCATTAAGTTCAGCCAAACCTGATCAATGATGTTCTGTTCCAAACCTGATCAATGATGCAGCAAGGAGCAACTTTGTAACATAAATAATAAAACATGATGAACTTCCAGTTTGAAGGGCTTTGGCAACAGACAGGAATCCGTGATCATGTGAGGTTTCTGACTGGGCTCGCCACTGGAGCACCCCGAGCCGGTTGGTTTTGGGGTTAAGCCACCCCGTAGAGGTGGTGAAGAAGGGGGAGACTGCCAGCAGGGTTGAGGAGAGCTGCATCTCTCCTCCTCAGCTGGTCAAACTCCCTTTCCTGAAGGCGGTAGGAGCGGTGGTCAGAAATGGCCACCTCAAAGAAGTACTCAACCGGAAAAGAATGTGCAGTAGGAAGATAAGAAATGAAAGTTTTGGCTGACTGGGCTAAGTTGAAAAGCAATAACTAAGGTACCCTGGAATTTAAATTTTACAAGAAATAACATTGCTCCCAAAGAAGGGTTGGAAGCAGCGAAAGAAAGTGAAAAGGGAAAGGTTTGGCCTTTTTTTTCTTCTCTCTCCTTCCTTATATGGACAATTAAGATTAAGAAATTGGAAAAATCTGCTTTGACATCAATAGGCAATTAAGCTGAAAATATAACTAAATGCCAAAGGGACAATAAAGATTTCTGGACATTAAAAACTTTTTTTTTCTATAAGCAGGAAGGGAGAGAAAAAGAATAAGGACAGGATCTGGAAGAGGGAGGAGACTGCCTGGACTTTAAAAGGATTTAAAGTAAAATTTCAATAAGACTTCTAAAAGATACATTTTAACTGAAACTTTGCAACTAAATAGTAACCCGAGAAAGTGGAGGAAAAAAAGAAAGAGCAAAAAGAAACAGTTTGTGTGTATTTAGATCACTTGGTGACTTTTGGACTTTTGGCTATTATATTTGAATGACTAAAATCAACTGGGTGGTTGTTTAAAATCTTTTACAATGGCATCACTTTTTGATGAATTGAAAATGGAACTTAAAAAGTACAAAGAAGATGCACAAGAAGGGAAGGGTTCTTTTGGCTTCATTTTTCAATTTTTAGAAATGGAGATTTGGAACTATGAGAAACAATAAGAAAAGACTGCAAAATAAGAAGACTGGGACAAAGAAGAAGCCATCTTTAATGAACAAGTAACTCTATGTGGGGAAGAAAAAGGAAAGGGGGGAAAGAGGATGGAGAATTTAAGACTTAAAAAAATAACCAAAGATAAGAAAAATAATTCAAAAAATAAGTATAACACTGGAAAACAACAGAAAAGGGGAATACAGAAGAGGGAAATAGAGGTAGAGAGACAAAGGGGTAAAAGGGGGAGGGAGAAAAAGAGAGGGAAGAAGGAAAGGAAAAGAAGTTGCAAAGGACCGGAGCAAGATATAGGGAAACAGGACCTATTTAGAGATAATGGGTGAAAATCTAACTGACAAAGGGATTCTGTAAAGGTACATGAGATTGTGTTGTTATATTTGAAATAGAAATAACTTTAGAAAATTGGAAACAACATATGATTAGAATGAGAGATAGAATGGTTAGTGTAACTTAGTGAAATGTTTGTGAATAAAGTAAATGAAATAAAATAAACGAGAAAATTGAATTAGGAAGGAACAGGAATATTTTAATTAGTTAATGTTTTATAAAATATAAGTGAAGGGGGGAATTAATTATGGAAAGCTAATAATTGTTCCCATAGAGGTATGATATTTAATTGAAAAGTAATGAGAAAAATCTTAAGACTTTAATGAATATTAATAATGATAGAATTGAATTGGAATCGAATGTTGTTTTAATTATATACATTTTTTTAAGAATACTGTGTGTAGTTTAAGAATGTACCAAACAGAATCCAAATGGAAGCTATGTATTATATTGAGTGTTATAATTTTAGGGGAAAGATATAAAGGCATCATACTCCAATCAGAAACTACAGAAGAAATTTACTTTAATGAGAAAAGATGATGGACAATTGTAACAGGACAGACAAAAAATACAAATATAATGGTTTGAATTGAGATGAAATAAATACAATAAAACTGAGGAAATTAAAAGATGGGAGAAGCTATGTAGAAAATGTGAAATTGTAATAAGGTATGGAATAGAATATAAAAATGAGCATGAACCTGAAATTGTGTCTGCATGAAGAAATGTAACCCGGGATTATGCTGCTTTCAAAAAAATATGTTTTAATTGTGTTTCTTTTCTTTTTGTGAAAACTCAAATAAAATTTATAAAAAATAATAATAATAAAAAACATGACCAAATTACCCGAAGAGAAGGTGAAGGGAGATGAAATAATAATGAATTTCAGCATTGTTCAATCCTGACTGGCTCAAGATTGACTCAGCTTTCTATCCTTCTGAGGTGGGTAAAATGAGGACTCTGTTGGGGCAAATGCTGACTCCATAAACCATTTAGAAAGGGCTGTAAAACACTGTGAAGTGGGATACAAATTAAGTGTTATTGCTGTTGTTCTTAAGCTTTCCTCGACTGAGGACAAAAATAAAGTTCAGCCAATTCTATTATTAGTGAGTGAGGGTTTTATCAAGCACATTTTTGTGGTAGCATCCATTCCTTCTGACAAACCAGTCTCTCTCTCTCTCTCTCTCATTCTCTCTCTTGTCATCTCCTCCTGTTTCACACACCTTGGAGGTTTTTTTTTTTTTTTTTGTCTTTCTGATTCATGCACCAGAAGAAAGATTTGATTGCTTTTAAAGGGCTTTCCAATCAATTGAATGCTGCATTCAAGTTGGGGTTGTATTTTGTTCATCTTATTTTGCAGTATGTGTATACTGTAACATGAAAGAGACCAAAAATGATGGAGTTTAGACATAATCCTCAGGCACATAAATATAATAAGTATATTATTAAACTCATGTTTTAATTGATCAGACCCTAGGTAAACTATTGGATCCTATTCTTGATATCACATTATAGGAAGGTTACTGACAATCTGGAGCATATCCAAGGAGAGCAGACAAAAAGATAAGGTTAAGGAAAAATTATTTTAAAAAATAATTGGAAGCACTGGATGACTTTTTTTCACATATTCGAAAAGCTGAAATGCAGGAAATGATGAAATGTTCAGTTATTCCAGAAATCAGGGCAAGAAGCAATATGTTCAAATTACAAGTGAGTAGATTTCAGCTGGTCATTAGAAACATTTTTTTAAAAAAACAAATTTTATTAATTTTACAAAACAATACACAAACAAACAAGGCATCGTAACATAAAAAATCTTTTCTGAAAGAACCAATAAAACATACAAAATAATTCCAAATTATAATATATATATTTACATTATCTGTTCAGCTTCGTACCTTATCCCAACTTCTTCTTTTCATTCTATTATCCAAATTATATTTCTTGCTAATTAAAATTTTATTGCTTTCCAAAAACAATACACAGACAAACAAAACATGGAACATAAAAACTTAAACCAACTTTTCTGAAAGTTGCTTGATCCCGGGTTAAAACTCTTCGTACAGACACAAATTCAAAAATCATATTCACTTTATATATCATTCCATATCTTATTACCATTTTCAATTTTCTATATCTTCTTCCCTCTTTTATCTTCCTTAATTTTGTTTTATTTATCTCATCTGAGTTCAATTCATAATACTTATCATTCTTTGTCTGTTCTATTTCCAGCTATCCATTCATCTTTTCTCTTTAGAGAAACTTCTCCTGTACACTGATTGGAGCATGACACCTTTAACTCTTTCCCCTAGCTTAATAATAATTAATATAACACTTAACTTATATTGGGATTCTGTTTAGTACATTCAAAAATTACACAATGAATTTTATAAGAAAGAAAAAAAAAAAAACAATAACCAAAAAAGAAAAGCATATGAACCACAATCAATGCCATTAAGAAACTAATCATACATATTAATACTCATTTATATCTTAAGCATTTTATTCTAAATACACATATAAAAACACAATCTTATGTACCTTACAGAATCCCCTTTTTTCAGTTAAATTTACCCATTGTCTCTAAATAAGTTTCGTTTCTTTAAAACTTGCTTCCCACGATTAAGGCTTTTCTTCCCCTCCTTTCTCTCTTACTTATTCTTTTCCTTGCCTTTTTTACCCCTTTGTCTCTCCTCCTCCCTTTTCTTCTTCTGCTTTCCCCCTTTCTGTTGTTTTCTAACCTTGTATCCAACTTTCACCTCATTTTTCTCTTTTTTGGTTATTTTTTCAGGCCTTAAAATCCCCCTTTTCTTTTCCTCTTTCTCCTCCTCCCCCCAAAAAACCCATTGTTCATCAAAGATGGCTTCTGCTTCTTCTTCTTTGTCCCAGTCGTCCTGCTGCGCAGTCAATTTTTCATAAGTGCATACCGCCATTTCTAGAAATTGAGAAAGAGTGCCCAAAGTATCTTTCCTATCTTGTTCTTTTTTTATATATTTTTGGTATTCAATTTTTAGTTCATCCACAAGAAATGCCATCATAAGGAGAAATTTTTTTTTCCAAAACAACCACCTGAGTGTTTTTAATCAAGAATAATTCCCCAAAATTCCAAAGCCACCAAAGAATCCAAATAGACTATTTCTTTTAATATTTTTTTCTTTCTTCCATTCCTCTTTCTGGGGTTGCTGTTTAGTCAAAAAGTTCCAATTAAGATGTGTCTTTTAGAAGCCGTATTAATATTTAAAGCTCTTTAAAATTCTAGGCAATCTCCTCCTTTTTCAAATTCTGATCCAATTTTTTTTTTCCTCTCCCTTCCCACTTACAGCAGCAATTTTCCTTTAAATGTTCAGAAATCCATACCTCCAATGCGAGTTTTCCGATTTCTCTTAAGGTTCTATCGCTGTCACATTCGGAAGGAGAGTGAAAAGAAAAAAAAAAGTTTTTCCTTTAATTCACATTCGCCACTTGTCATATTCTGGAAACGATGTTTCTTCAGCAGTTTTCAAAGTCCAGGGTACTTTCACTGTTGCTTGTCCCGGTCAGCAAAAAGCACTTTCACTTCTTCACAGCTCCTCCTGCACTTTCTTTTTCTGACTGAGCGGTATTCAAATGTTAATTGGCAGCAAAGGTTGATCTTTCATTTTTGATCCCTATATTTGGCATCTCTCAGCAGCTTTGTATTTTGCAAAAATATAGTATTTCATGGCCACTACTTCCTTATAAAGTACAATACACAAGTCAGACTGTAAACAAGGCATGGGCTAGCTAAGAAAAAACTAGTCGGCACATTGGCCACAGTTTTGAAAATGGACTTTTTGCTACATCTCCAAATCTAATAATAGCTGTCAAGAAACACACCAAACTTCAAAGCTAGTGCTCAGTATTTGAGTATATCTACATCCAAATAAGATGGGAAAACTAGATGTCTATGTGAGCTTTCTGACTGATTCAAAGTGTTGTTGTTGTTACTGTTATTGTTGTTTTTCCTGAAAATGCTTGTCTCTGAGAGGAGATACAATTTTTTTTTTATTCCCCTAAGTTCAGTAGAGGTTGCTTTAAATTGAATTGTCAAACAGGGAACATTGCTGAGAAAGATGAGCAGATATAAAAGAAAAGCCAACTTTCCCTATGCAATGCTGTGAAAACTAAAGAAAAAAATCACTACTATGTTTTATTTAGGTTTTAAGATAGCTTCTGTTCACTTCAGACATCTCTCTGACAAGGGAAGAACGCTAGATGTATATGTATTAAGTATGTACAAGATTTAAAATTTGAAATGCTTCTACCTTGAAATGTTCCATTCTAAATTTGACACCGCTGTTCAAGTTCAAAACAGATTGCCCTTACCAGAACTGTTCTGAACTCAAAATGGTCCTTGAAACAGGTGTTTTGAACTATAAAGGGGCATTTCAAGTTCAAAATTTTGGAGCATTTCCGAAGTATTTGGGACAACACTGCAGCTCTTCAGTTGAAGATAGTACTTATTGGAATGACATGAAGTTTCAGTCTCAAAATATATATATTAAAACCAGGCAAACCAAAAGACAGGGTGAAAAACTCCCATCCAATAGCCCATAAGCTCTCAGAAAGATTACTTCTAAACAGCATCAGCTCACAATAGAAGAACATTTTCCTATGTAACAAGCAAGATTTTGACAAAATTGAAACTATGAAGACCAGGTGAGCCTAACAAGTCACACTGAAGCAGGATTCCAATGGGGCCTTACAATCACAATAGTTTTTGTGGGCCTGACTGCGACCTACAACATAGTCTGGAAGGAAGGTTTATTATACAAACTACAACTGATCATCCCCATGTCAGAAGACTATTCACCTTATTAATAAAACATTGATAATGGGAGGGGAAAAAAAGCAAAGTGAGAAGATTAAATAATAGCCTACCAGAGCGCTCTGTGCTGACTCCCCCACTGTTCCACCTATACATATTTGACATGCCAGTTAACACAGGATGGAAATCAGAGGTGGTATTCAGCAGGTTCTGACCAGTTCTGGAGAACCCGTAGCAGAAATTTTGAGTAGTTCAGAGAACCGGCAAATACCACCTCTGACTGGCCCCACCCCCATCTATTCTCTGTCTCCCAAGTCCCAGCTGATTGGCTGGGTCTTCTTTTGTTGCCCTGCACAAGAGAACGGAGCTGGAAAGCAGGTTAGTGGGTGGGAGGGAATGGGATTTTGCAGTACCCTTCCCCTGCCATGTCCACCAAGCCACATCATGCCTATCAAGCCACTCTCACAGAACCAGCAGTAAAAAAATTTGAATCCCACCACTGATGGAAATTTGCTTGCATGGATAACCTGGCCTAAACAGCCCAAGAGAAACATATGGAGGATACTGACACCTCTCTCACAGGAGATCTAAAACTTCTGGGGAAGTTCTTACTTTACTGGAATATCATCCCAAGCATGAGCAAAAGAAGAAACAATGTGTTTCCACCTTAATAACAAACAAGCAAAAAAAGAAGTTTAGAAAGTATACTTCAATAACAATTTATTGCCTTATAACACCTTTTCAAATTAGCTTGGTGTAATGTTGGATCAAGAAAGAATGTAGAGAATATTTCAGCACAAATTAATATCAGAAATAACAGTCTATAAACTTTGTAGAATTAAATGGGATCCCTCTGCCTCTATGCTCAGAACACCAGCATTGGGATTGGTGTGCTCGACAGCTGACTTGGAAATCAGAGGTGTCTGGATGAACAGCTGCCATACAAATGAACTGGATGCCAGGCTGAATAATACAATACATGCATCAAGATCACACTGTCCTGCTGGTTTCCTCTACTGAGCTATATTACCCCTCTGGCCTTAAGAGGACAAGATACACTTCTCAGAGCATACAAAAAATGTGTCAGTAACCTATAACTATCAGTGCACTCTGAAAAACCATATTTATCCATTGGAAGGCTTAAATCCAGGACCACCACCACCACCCCCTGATACTGGCAGCTGCATAGCACTAACTTTGATGTAAAATCCCAGTGGGAAGTTATGTGGACTATTGAACATCCAGATTCCAGAAAAAAAGTATATCAGACTTAAAATGTTCTGCATTTAATTTATATATTAAGTACACACAGAGAGATAATACATACTGTATAAACACATACTAGTATGGGGTATGTTGTGTCCGCGAAATGATGCCAGGAGTCGGTGACTTCAAATCATGCTCTTTTATTTAAAGTTGGAACCGAACTGGGGCAAAGGAAAAAGTTCGCGGCTTTTATTCCTTTAGCCGCCGCGGCTGCGGCCAATGGCACTGCTTTGAATCTCCCGCGATTTGAATGGACCAATCGCGGGAGATTCTCAGCAAGCCAATCGGCGTGGCTCGCCTGACCAATCAGAGTGCCCCGCGCTTTGGCCAATCAAAGCGCGGGGATCTCAAGAATGCTAATTAGGGACAGAACAGGGTATATTTGTTTTCTTACATTTCCAAGTTGTTCTGCATGGAACTTATTATTTCATTTTTAATGAATATGAGGTACGTCCCTTAACTATTATTCGACCCAAAATACTTTGCTATTTACTTCCAACAACAGGCAGATGCTTGACTAAATTCTAGGTTTAGGAAAATTCTAAGCTTTATTCCCAAAGAGCTTCTTTTTTTAAGGCTTAAGGAAGAAAAAATTAATTGCTTTTAACTTTTCCACTTAAAAAGTGTTAAAGCAGCATATCATCTGGACAATTTATGCAGCTGTCTGGAAGGATGTTCCTAGATGTCAGGATGTTGTGCATGCAAAGAAACGCTTCTGGGACTTTATTACACATCTCCCATAATTATCAGATTTATGATTAAAATTGATTCATCAAAATATTTTATTTTAAGTATATTAGACTCCCCAAGGAATGTACTTTAAGGGATGGAAATCAGATTTTGTGTTTATTGTTGTTTTTGTTGTTGTTGTCAAACTTAAATCATATGAGTCATTGGTATTTTTCTGAACCATTTTAATATATGTAAGAAGATTTATTGGGAAATATTTGAGTGATTAAAATGCTTGTGTTCTGCTAAATTATATTGCAAAACTCTGGAATTTGAGGTTTTGAGAAACAATGCCTACATTAGGCATAGAATCTTGTGAAGAGAATTATTTTGGAAAATAAGTATTTTTTTCCTTGCCCTTGGCTCTGAAGTCCTTCATATGTGATAACCAGCAACTTGAATTAGAAGCCCATTAGTGATCAGTGAAGCTAGATATTCATTAAAGATGATCTATTCTGTTGGCTACAAATAGTAACATTAGGGCAAGTCTTTAGAGCAGAAATCCAATGCTTCATGTTCAGGAAATGACATTATGGTCTCCAAATGAACTGGCTCAGAATACTTCAAAGTAAGAAACATAATGTGCATTACCATCTCCATATTTGATTCTTTTAAAACCATCAAGCCAGTTTGGGCTAGTGATTAAAGCAATAAACTAGAAACCTGGAGAATATGAGTCCTAATCTCACTTTAGGCATGAAAACCAATTGGGTGATTTTGGGCCACTAGATATGTGTATTCTTTTCTTGGCATATAGGTATTTAGGTGTAGAGATTTTGTCTGACTTTTCCCTTCATTTCCATGTTATTTTCCACTTGAGCTAGAGGCGATCCACTTCTGAATCACCCTCTCTACAGAGTTGCTCACTTGTATTTAGGTTGATTGACTTTAAATGTGTTCCAGATGCCACTTTCTGTTTTCCCTTGCCTAGCTGCTTACAGAGAAAGCATTACAGAAGCAAAAGCTAATTCCCACCAGCCCCTTAACCCTCTCTGTAAGCTTTCATCTGTGTCTTACAGAATTTTTAGAAACAGTTGCATCATAATGTACTTCCTCTGACCCCAATGAACAACTGAATCAAGACAAGAAAAAACATTTGCATCTGGTTCAAAATGAAATTATCAGTGTTACGTAGAATCATTATTTCCAAAAGCACAGATAGAGAACAATGGGTTTTTTTTTCTTCTGCTAGTGTCACTACTTTTAAATGAAAAGGTTTTATCTACCAAGAGAACAGCCAGAGGTTAATTAGACTGAAATTTAATACTATTCAGTTTTTCCTTTCCTTTCCTTTTTTCTTCTCTTTCCATTCCTTCCCTTCCTTTTCATCTTTCTAGAAATAGAGTTAATTATCTAATGAAAGAATGAGGAAAAATTATAGTCAATAGTTGAATTGTAACATGATCCAAATAATCAATGGATAAAGTCCTTCTCCCATAACCAAATCTCTTTCTCACTTTGGCAGTGAGAAAGGAGTAGTAAAATAAATTAGGGAAAATGAATCCTGGCTGAGAGAGAAGGCAGAAGTCTGGAAAATATTTCTTTTGGACTGAATGGATACTTTTGCCTTGTTCCACTCCAAGGATGAATGTTTTTCAGGCCCATCTAATGGAACAGAAGCTGTTGAAGGGAATTGCAAGTTTATACTTAGCACCATCTGTCTAGACATCAGGATTCTATGTTCTAAGACCATGGAATCTTGACAATTCATTGCTTCTTTTATATCTCTGTTCTTGCTATGTGAACATTAAACCTTCTAGAATCAGCCATCTATAATTCACCTCTTTTTAAAGTAGAATTTTAGTCAGAAATCGGTATTATCTTCTCATCTCTCTCACTCTTCTGGGTACTTGTTTCAAGACCACAAATATAAAGACCTTGTCTTTATATTTCAATGTTTTCTCTCTTGCCACTTGCAATATTTGCGTTTTAATGGCTTTCTTTGTAAATCTGATGTGAAATTCTCTTGGTAAGCAATTTCTCATTGTGTATCTTGTGAAGTGCGGCTTTGCTCCGCATTTGGAAGGCTTCTCACTGGGTGGTCGAATGCATCAAGAAAGACACCAGTCCGATTCTATCTTGGGTGAGCTGCCCCGATCACGAGCTCGGAAAGCTCTTTTATTAAAAACACACAGTGATATGTCACAAGCGGTGAATTCTATCCAATCATTATGTTACATGAGTAAAAATATTAGTGCACACATAGTAACATCCAATCACAGTGTTATATGTTCATTTTAGCACAAAGTAGCCATTCAGCGTTTGCAGTCCAGTTATCAGCCCATGATGACGTGTTGTTGATTGATGTTCGTTGTTCCTTGGTACGCTTTCAGCCTACGTGAGGCCTGGCCTGTACCGAAACTTGTTGATTCATTACTGCATCTCCTCTGTTTTAGTTTTATATGGAGGAAATTCTTCTGGAACTTCGTCACTGCCCATGCGAAAATCTGTGCGAGTGTACGCATCAGGGTCTTCTGAGGGTATGACCTTGTACAGAGGTTCCTTTTCCCAAAGGGCATTAACCTGTGCAATGGCACACTTTTCAGCTAATAAAGACAGACTATTGGTGATAGTGCAAATAAAAATTGGTAACACACATGGAAGAATAATGCATCCTGCAGCAATCATACCTATGAGAGCTACTATAGCTTGTAATCCTGGTAGTTTTGGGAACCAGGAACTAAAAATATTTTTAAGATCAATACTTTAGGATTATAGGTTAATTGTCGCATCTCAGTTGTTAATTGTGCTACTACTTTGCCAACCTTATCAATTTGAAGACAACAATTCATGGGATTGAATCTACCACATACCCCTCCTTCTTTGGCTAGTATGTAATCTAAAGTTAAGCGATTTTGGTAGACAGCTGTGTGTAATTTGTCTGTAGCAGTTGCTAGAGTATTTAGAGCCTTGTCTATTCGTTGGCCTGCTAAATCTAAAACAGCTTGTAATTGATTAATTCTATTAATCATATATATGTGGGTTAGGTCCAGGTATCCCCTGTATATTCTGATTGACAGGGGAAACCTGCAAAGGCATTGTCGGTGTCTCTTTTCTTGCGGGATAATGTATCATACACAGGGATGCCTAGTTCTTGCTTAATGGAGATCGGTAAGAGGAAAAAAGAAGGTCTTATCCACCCCAATACACATGATCCTTGCCAATCTGCTGGAAGGGATGGATAGGCTAGGTTACCACAAATCCAATACATGTTATTTGGGGCTATCCATTCTTGGGAAGATGTTGTGTCATTGAGATAAGGAAGGAGGGAGGTGTTGAATTTTGCAGGTGTGGTGGTAGCATTGTCAGGTGCAGTCCAAGTCCGGTAGGAGTTATCCCATATACCTAAGCAAAGGAGGTGTCCTACTGGAGTGGACCCATTTCGGGAAAAGCAGTTTCTACCAATTAAGTTGGTGATAATTATCCAGATAAGTGGATCAGAAGCTTTTCTAGCTGTTATGTTTCCTACAGAAGACATGTTATTGAACAGTGATGGTGAGGCTTCTAAGACTTGCCACAGCCATTGTTCCCCTATGGTGGTTCCCCCACAGACAAAACAATTGGTTATTGCAAGTTGTTTTGCAATTTTTTCTGCCATATCTATGAACAAGTTTTTTGCAATAACACTGGTATCAGGGGCTTACCGACCAGCCTAATGATGTTTCCTTACCTTCATATATTATTTCGGTTGTTATGGTAGTGTAAGTGTTTGGATCCGATCCTGTGCCATCAATAAGTATCCAAAGCAGGGTGTTGCCTGGAGATGGTGATTTCTACCTTATTGTCTGTGGTAGACTCTGATATTTGTTTGAAATGTGACAGATGATTGCAGCCTGAATACCCTCCCCCAGTATAATCACAGACACAAGACCAACCCGAGCACTCGATGGAACCTCCACAAGGGACCCATTGATTGGGGTTCCCTATGGCCCAGTTAATGGGTATAGGACACAAATATTTATGATTGTGGGCGTATGTTGTTTTCCAGTCAACCGACCCGCATGAATGTCCCCCTGGTTTAGAACAAGCAACACAAACATCAAAGATTAAAACAATTGTGTTAGTACCATCCTTGAGCATGGTGGTGTGGCTTAGGTAATAAACTTTTCCCTCCCCCTCAGGATCAGATCTGCCAGAGGTTCTTGGAAGTCCCGCCCATAAGGTAACGTTGAGACGTACATCTTTGGATTGTAGCAAATGGTTTTTGAGTTCTTCTTACATAGATGGTACATGGTCCCGTTGTTTTGGCAAGTTTTTCTGGTAGGAAGGCACTTCTACGGTTGTTGGGTATGGTAGATGAGAGTTAGTTGAATGGAGCCTGCTTGCGTGGTTTTGGTCAGGCAGGGTGTTCAAAGGTGTTGATCTGACGTGAAGTACGTTACTCGAGACGGAATGGAGACCTTGGAGGCACGGGCGGCAAAAAGGAGGAAGAGGGTCGGCAAGGCAACGAGACGAATCATGTTGATACGTCTGCAGGTGGTGATTTTTCTATCTTGGGGTGGTATGGTCTGATGTATCGTCCAGGAACCCACAGGACACAATCTGGAAGCACATTCATTGCCTTCCTGGAGGATTCCTGGGAAGGGTTGGTGGCTAAAATGACCATATCTAGAGGAGTATTGGCAGCAGCTCTGTCTACCCATATTTTTAGGATATTCTCTTCTATTTGAGTTATTGAGCCTGTGTTTGCTATGGTGGGCGTGCTGAACTCCTCCCACTCCCCTAACAGCTGGGGCAGTTTCCAAAGGCCAATTGTCCAGCCACTCAGCTGTTCAGATGACTCTTACATCAGCTCTAGTATCTAAGAGACCCGAAAAGACTTTGTTACGGATTGTGAATTGTAACACAGGCCTGGCTTGTTCCACTGTCTGATGGACAGTAAATGCCCATGCATCAGCCGTTTTAACAGGCACCAGAACAGCGGTTGCTACTAATTCTCCCTTGCTAAATTTTGTGGGAGTATTTCCAATTACTGCCATGGCCACTGAGGAAAAGTCATCGGAATCTCTCAGAAACGGAGAAACAATGATTCCTTTTGCCATGAGGTTCTGGATGGGATAATTTATGAGGGACGTCATGGCAGGAGGGATCGTTTTCAGGCATGTAGGGAGAAAGTAAACAGTGCCTGGAATGTCAATTTCCATATCTTCTGAGGCAATTAGTTGGAAAGATATGGAGTCAGCCTTGGGAGCGGGACTGGCTGATTGCCCCTCCTCTAGTTTCCCTGTGGCTGAGAAATGTTGCTGCGACACTGGTTTGCCCAGTGGTACCCTTTCTTGCACCTTGAGCATATAGTTTTAGGCTTGGTGTTGTTTTGTGTATTGTCTCTGGCTCTGCATTGTGCTTTGAAATGGCCTGGCTTCCCACAATTGAAACAGTTGCCGGCTGGCCTGTTTTGAGAATTTGCTTGCTGCAAGGCCATGGCCAGATGCTCTATATTGTAAGAGACAGTTCCCATGATTCTGCAAGCCTTTAGATAGTCCAAGAGGGAAGCCCCCCCTCGGGCAGACAGAGGCTGCAGAATCCTCTTGCAATCCTCATTTGCATTTTCAACAGCCAGTTTCAACAGAAGCTCTTTATGGGCTTCTTCATTTGAGATTTGTCTGTGAATGGCTTTCTGAAGTTCCTCTATGAACTCAGCATAAGGCTGATGTGAGCCTTGAGTAATTTTTGAAAGAGATCCTACAATGGTGTTAATGAAGCCTCTGACTTATGGTGCCTGGATGCCGTACATGGCCACGGCTTGTTTTAAATCTCTGATTAATTTCATGGGTAAAGGTTCAAGTCTGGGCACCATATTTCCGACTCCATCCGCTATATATTCAACAGGACAGAGGGAGAGAGCTCCTCCAGGGTAAGAGAGCCTTCCCTGCTTGCGCGATCATTCCCATGGGTGTTTGATCCTCCGCTGAATTTGAGTTAGGAGGATTTATGGGTATAGGAGCAGTGGGGGAGGAAGCTTCTAAAGGGAGAGCATCCTTTGTTTTGGTTTCAGCTGTATAGGGAGGAGGACCCTCCTTAGGGGAGGGGCTTTGGTAAGTGCTAAACCATGGATTTTTAAACATTCCATAACTATTCTCCATGTGGTCAGAATCTTTGACAGAGCCCTGGGGTTATCATGAAAACAGTCACCCAAACGTTGCCATGTGCAGACTTTCAAGGACCCTTTCTCCGGATAAGCTGGACATTGTGTGTAAATATAAGTTAAAAGGGTGATAAGGTCCTTTTTAGTTGGAACTGGGAGCATTTTGCCCTGATTCCTAAGAATAATAATTGAGTTCTTCATTAGTTCTTCTAATTCCTGCAAATGTGCTATCTGCGCTTCAGAGAACTTTCCGCCCATACTCATCTGAAGGGAGATGTCTTCTTTGCAGAAGATTCCTGGGGAGGGATCCGTGACATGAGACGGCGTCCTTGAGTTGCAACTGACTCGTCCGGCTGGGTGAGATAAGCAGTCGAAGATAGACGCACCCATTTCTTTTAATGGGTCACGTCGGGGTCACCAGATGTGGCTTTGCTCTGCATTTGGAAGGCTTCTCACTGGGTGGTCGAATGCATCAAGAAAGACACCAGTCCGATTCTATCTTGGGTGAGCTGCCCTGATCACCAGCTCGGAAAGCTCTTTTATTAAAAACACACAGTGATACGTCACAAGTGGTGAATTCTATCCAATCATTATGTTACATGAGTAAAAATATTAGTGCACACATAGTAACATCCATCACAGTGTTATATGTTCATTTTAGCACAAAGTATCCATTCAGCGTTTGCAGTCCAGTTATCAGCCCATGATGACGTGTTGTTGATTGATGTTCGTTGTTCCTGGTATGCTTTCAGTCTACGTGAGGCCTGGCCTGTACCGAAACTTGTTGATTCATTACTGCATCTCCTCTGTTTTAGTTTTATATGGAGGAAATTCTTCTGGAACTTCATCACTGCCCATGCGAAAATCTGTGCGAGTGTACGCATCAGGGTCTTCTGAGGGTATGACCTTGTACAGAGGTTCCTTTTCCCAAAGGGCATTAACCTGTGCAATGGCACACTTTTCAGCTAATAAAGACAGACTATTGGTGACAGTGCAAATAAAAATTGGTAACACACATGGAAGAATAATGCATCCTGCAGCAATCATACCTATGAGAGCTACTATAGCTTGTAATCCTGATAGTTTTGGGAACCAGGAACTAAAAATATTTTTAAGATCAATACTTTAGGATTATAGGTTAATTGTCGCATCTCAGTTGTTAATTGTGCTACTACTTTGCCAATTTGAAGACAACAATTCATGGGATTGAACCTACCACATACCCCTCCTTCTTTGGCTAGTATGTAATCTAAAGTTAAGCAATTTAAAATCTGTTTTTATTTCATTTGGGCGTCCCAACGATGCAAAAGTGCGAATGCAATGGTTGATGACATGTTTGGAGGCTTCTCCTCTTTGCGGGGATTGCCATTATAAACCCTGAATAAGTATCAATTGTGACATGCAGATACTTCCAGGGGGAAAACGGAGGAAACTGTGTAACGTCCATCTGCCATATTTCACAGGCTTTCAACCTGCGGGGATTTACCCCTAAGGGAATGGAATGGGTTTGTTGACTGCAGGTGGGGCACTGCTGTCTAATGGCTGAGGCTTCGGCCATAGTAAGATTGAAATGTTTTTTTTTATGGACACATAGTAGCTTCCAATCACAGTGTTATATGTTCATTTTAGCACAAAGTAGCCATTCAGCATTTGCAGTCCAGTTATCAGCCCATGATGACGTGTTGTTGATTGATGTTCGTTGTTCCTGGTACGCTTTCAGCCTACTTGAGGCCTGGCCTGTACTGAAACTTGTTGATTCATTACTGCAGTGAAGACTCGATGAACCTCATGTATTCCATCCATCATCTTCTCTTTAGTTATTTCCAGAGCTTCAGTCAAAATTTCTATCATTATCTCAGCTAGGTTTTGTCCCTTTTCTTCCTCTATGTTTTGGAATCTGAGATAAAATTCTGATCTGTCCATCTCCCATCTCAACATCCCACTTTTATCTTGTTCAACCACAGTTAATCTGCTATCAATATCTCCAATCTTCTTATCTCTTTGTTTATCTTCTTCAATTTTTTGGAATATCTCATCATACTTCATCATCATTTGTTGAATGTTCTCCACCTTTTCATCACTTTTTCCTGTTCTTTGTTCAATGTTCTCTGTTCTCTTTTCAATATTCTCTGTTCTTATTTGTATATTTTGAATTCTTTGCATAATCATCTGCAGCATCACTTTTTCCTGTTCTTTTTCTTGCTGTAATATCATCTGTATTCAGTGTTGTCCTCCAGATGGTGAAGAGGAAGAAGCAGAGGAAACAGGAGCTGTTAGTTTCCTACTCATTTCAGACAATTCAAAATCTTCGGGTTCTTCTAGACCTTAATCCACTTGTGAAATAACCAATTGTAATTCCAAGTAAAAATAGTGGGGAAGAAAATAATAACAATAAGAAGAAGAAGAAAAAGTTCCTTCAGGTTCTTGTATACCTTAACCCAATTGATTGGTTAGATAGCAGTAAAAACTCAAAAATGGAAGAAAAGACCATAAACACACAAAAAAAGAAAAAATTGTTAAATCCTGGAACAGGCATAAATACAGAAAATAAAAAACTAAAGAAGAGAAAAGAAAAGTTCTTCAGGTTCTTCGACACCTTAATCCAATTAAAAAGTCTCAGGTATAAAAGGATGCATAACAAAAGAAAGAAAGAAAGAAAGAAAGCCACCCAAAAATACCAATATGGAAGGTAAATAGAAAAGAACAATACAAGGGAGGGAGAGAGAAAAAAGAAAAGAGACGACTCCCTTTAAAAAAAAGAAAAAGGAAGGAAATCATTAATACAAAAGCTTTTCCTTTAAAATAAAATGCAAACGTAAAAATTAGACTTCAAAAACAAAAAGAAAGACAAAATCAAGTTCCAAAAGGCCAAAGATCCAAATAGCTATTACAAAAAGTAAGCTAGTAAGGAGGGGGTTTGTTAAAGTCAGAAATAGCCCTGCTTAAAAAAGGTAAAAAGAGCACACTGCACCTTGTTTGGTTATCCAAGGCTTTTGTTAAAATTTATAACTGTCTTCTCCAGAGTCTTATCACCTTTTTTTGTATAAACTTCAACACCAGACTCCAACTATTGACAGAGATCCAGAAGAGCACCTGCAATAATACTCTCCCATGCTCTTTCCTCTATCTTATCAAACAGGCAATGTCCTTGAAAAGACGTCTCAGTTCTTTCTCAGCTTTGTCTGGTCAAGAAAAAAAAGACATAGAATATTTCCAAGCCTCTAATTTAATTGGCAGTGTTACAAAGTTTCTTCTGCTTTCACTTTCCCCCTCCTTTTCCAAACAAGATATAATAAAAATTATATTAAAAAGGGGAAAAGATATTTAAAAAGATGACTGGAAGGGAGTCTCTAGCCTAAAATATTATAAAGTCAAAAAGGAAAGAAAGAATAGGTGGGAAAAAAAAAAAACAGTCCAGTTTCAAAATCTAAAATCATGTGTAAAAAATCCAGCAATGAGGAAAAATATATATATTACTTTGACTTCCTGTTTAAAATCGCCGCTTAATCACTTGTGTCAAAATGTTTACAGATTCTTTCTTTTCCTTAGGGTGTCCTTTCAAATCTTAAAATAAAGAAAAAATTCTCATCAAACTGGCACACTTTCTCTTTCGTTTCGGAGCTGTCCCAACTTCAGCAGCTTCAATGGCTGCCTCTTTGCCGCTGGCAAAAGGAGCTTTACCTGGATCTACCAGGGACTTTGCAGTGTCCCTGGGATTGACAGGATGTGCTCTTTACATTCACCATCTCTTTGGGACATTTTAAATCCATTTGGACTGTCCAGGAGCAAAGATATCGGCAGTGATCTCAGACCTCCAAGATCGCATGCCGTATCATCGTGATGCCAGCGAGGCCCTCAATTGACTCAATAGAGAAAGCTGAATATACAGAATATTTTGGAGGGAAAGAGGAGGAGGCAAAAAAAGAAATGTCACGAATTGAATTCCAAGAGGACTGCCAAATAGTGACTGAAAAGGAAGAAGGTGCAGTAGGCAGAAAGGTGGAAGTCAAAGAACAACGTGAACCAAGATCTATGAGAGCTACTAAACCTAACTACAAAATATAAACATGGAAGAGAAAAAACTAATTACAATTAACATAAATGGACTTAACTCAGCTGTTAAAAGAAGGAAAACTTTCCATAAATTAGAGAAATTAAAATTTGATATAATCTGCCTACAAGAACTACATATTAAAAAGCAACATGAACAATTGATGATACAGCCAAAATTCGGGAAAATATTTTCTTCTTTGACACAATGCAAGAAAAGAGGAATGGTTTTATACATTAAAGATATTATCCCAGCAAAATTGATCTATACCGATGACGATGAAAGATTACTAAAGGTGGAAATAATAGACAATAATATGAAAACACTCCTGATTGCAATCTATGCCCTGAATGACAATCAAGAAGAATTTTATAGAAAATTACATATGAAAATAATTGAACTGGACTATGCTGATATAGTTATGATGGGAGACTTTAATGGAATAGTAGACAATAAATTGGACTATACAGCACAGAAAACAACAAAGCAAAACAGAAAGACTCTCCCTAAATCTTTTTTTAAATGATAGATGAAATAAATTTAAAAGATACATGGAGAGAAAGAAATGCTAAGACTAAACAATACACCTTCTATTCAAACAGACATTTATCATGGTCCAGAATAGATATGATATTGATGTCAACAGAATTGTTAGCTAATATTCAAGAAATAAATATTGAAACAAGTACTTGGGTAGATCACAATCCAATGACAATTAAATGGAAAGGACAAAGAAGAAGATCTAGATGGACGTTAAATAATACTATATTAAAGGAAAAAGACTTTATACAGTGGATGGAGAAAGAACTGGTTTTCTTCTTTAGAGAAAACAAAAAAAAAGATACATCAATGCAGAATGTCTGGATACAATGAAGGCATATGCCAGAGGCTTGATAATAGACTATACAAGGAAAAGAAATACCATGAAAAGACTAGCCTCTAAGGTATTAGAGGATGAGTATAAAGGACTTGAAAAGGAGCTACAGAAAATGCTACAGAAAAAGGACACTAAGTTAAAAATGGATATAATTAAACATAAAATGGGACTAATGGAAAAAGAAGAACTAGCAGAGAAAATCAGAGGTGCGAAACAGAACTATTTTGAAGATGCAAATAAACCAGGTAGATGGTTAGCATACAAATTGAGAAAGGAGAAAGAATCAAGGAAAATATTGCAATTAATATCTATTAATGCCAAGGCCAAGTTTGCTATGGTAGTAAAGAGAAGAAGGAAATTATATGAGACTATTATGGGAAACTATACACACAAGAGAATATTGAGGAGGAAAGAGTTAAACAGTACTTACAGAATGCTAATCTACCCCAGATACCTACAGAGATTGAAACAATGTTAGAAAGCAATATAACGATGATGGAGTTAACTGAAGCACTTAAGAAGCAAAACAATGGAAAGGCACCAGGCCCAGATGGACTTCCGGCAGAATTTTATAAAACACTACAAGAATCGTTGAAGCATTGCTGGAAGTTATGAATGAAGTTATGTTAAAGAAGAAGATACCCAAATCCTGGTCAGAAGCTTATATTACACTTGTCCCAAAAGAGGAGGCCGATCCATTACAAATCAAGAACTATAAACCTATTTCCTTGCGAAATGCAGACAATTTATTGCTTCTTATGAGATTGGTTATCTTATGGAAAACAAATTGAACATTTTTAATATATTACCATGATAATCAGCACTATAGGGGGTCTCTATTCTTAGAACATGTAAATGTTCTTACTCTAAAGCAGCAGTCCCTAATCTTTTTGGCACCAAGGACCAGTTTTGTGGAAAACAATTTTTAGCTCCCACACATGAACTGATGAAGCTTTGCTTGTTCACTGGTCACTTGCACAGCCTGGTTTCTAACAGGCCATGGACCAGTAGCACTTTGCTGCCCAGTGGTTGTGGGGGGGGGGCTGCTCTAAAGAATTCGACAAGATCAAGGATCAGATCCAAAGCTTATAGTGCAGGAATATCATTTTTCTGAATGCGTTGCCTAGAAACCAGTCTTAGAGAAATGTTGTTTCTAGGGCTAGAAGGACTAAAAGATCATGGTGTGAAAGCCTAACCTTAATTTGTGTAGCACCTTTTAAAACCTTTTAAAATACAAATCATTACTGCATTCCATTTGGAAGGAAAAATACTTTTGCTATAAATTGTGTGAAAAATATCTTTTTAGTAAAAATCTGTCTTGATTTTTTTTTACTATTCAATTTAATTGGCATTATGAGAAAGAATGGCCTTCTTATTCATTTTCTCCACACAAACATAATTTTATATGATACTATTCTGTATTTCTTATTCAATCTTTTTTCTATCCAAACTAAAACATCTTAGATATCATGCTAGCCCCTGAATCATTTTTCTATCCCTTTTCTGCACTTTTTATACTGTACCACATCTTTTGGAGAAATAATGATAGGAATTCTAAGGTCACAAAATATATTTATATAAAGTAACAGTTTAGAAAAAGAAACTTTTTTTTACCAATTCTTCAGCCTAAGAGGAGACTTCAAACTTGCCTTTTTATTTAAGCATATGATCTTCGAGTTTCTATAAAACTTCAACATGGGAATAAGCACATATACATAGATGAGGTTTTCAGCAAAAAATAAGGAGTGTATACTGGATATCACTTAGAATGACTGTCTTCCCACCAATATAAGGCTGCATGTATTCCTCTACTTTCAATGACAATAAGGATTTAAAAAGTTGATTGTTAAGAGATGTGGTCATTAAGTGAGGTGCCACATGATTGCATCCAATTTTACAACCCTTTTTTTCCCACCACGGTCATTAATCATGGCCTCAAGTGACCACAATTTGCAACCTTTCCTGCCAGCTTCCCTACTGACTTCCAAACACCAAAATCTATATCATTTAAGTGCAATAATTGTACATATGAGGATAGATTACAAATCACTTATTCAGCACCATTGTGACTTTAAACAGTTGCTAAACAAATAGTTGTTAAGTGAGGGATTACCTGTACAAGCATGCAACTAGAGGAAAGGAACAACTCATACTTTGCATATTAATGCTCATGATTTACTACTCATTTAACTAGAGATACCTATGCCCATTTATACTTGTCCTATCTGAAGTGTGATGACAGTATTTAAAGAACAAAAGCACTTACTGAAGAGCAAGCAGCATCACCATAAAATGCATGTTTGAAGAAAATAAGAATAATGTGCGTTGCTGGACTAAAATAGATGATTGAAGCAAAATTTTGTATTGATTAAGCAGTAATTGACATTCAACCCAACACAATTATAAAAAAGGTATCATTAAATTTGCCGTAGTTGTAGGACTATTGGAAGCCATGTGAAATCAAGAAGTTGAATAATGATGCCTAAAAGTCATAAACTATGCCAACAGCTGACCAGTCAGCAAATTGGAAAGGGATTTCTCTTCAAATATGTTGTGTATGTTGAATATTCTGATGCATACTTCCAACAAAGCAAAGGAAAATGTTTTAAGGTATTTATTTGATTGAATATATATATTCTGCTAGAGAGGTGATTTTCAAATAATAGACAAAGGGAAGAAAGCAAAAATGTAAGTTTCCTTTTTTGAAAGAAAAATAAAATGGTGTGAAGATAGTTGTGGTTCCTAAAATTGCATCTTCCTTCTGTTAGTGTATCAGCAAAAAGAAGAAAGGGCATTCAAACGTTCCATCCAGAGAACTTACTTTACTTCAAAATAGCTAACAAATAAGGCCTTTTTTTCTGAGTTGGCTACGTATATTTCAGGCAACGGAGGAGTCTGTTTTGGGGTTCAGTTCAAGGTCCTGGTTATCTATACATTACTAAAATTTCTCCTCTCTGTCTGTAATCTTCAATTGGACAAAATGGTGCAGTATCAAGGCAAAAGTTTTTGAATCAAGATATCTAAAATAAGCCGACTTTAAAGAATGCATTCAAAAATTGGAATCCATTACTCCCATATAATTGCAATTTCAAGGAAATTTACTCAAGTTTGCAAAGTTTATTTATTTAATTTTTTGTTTGTCAATTGCTTACAATATAATAGGTATAAGCATAAACATAATTATGAATACATAAAATCGATACATATGAGAAAAATAAAAAGAATAGGACAGGAACTGTAAGCACATTGGTGCACTTATGCATGCCCCCTACAGACCTCTTAGGAAATGAGTACTCCATTCAGATACATAGTCTTTTTGAAGGGTTGCAGGATTGTCTGTAATGTTGAATAGATTTACATCATCAGCCAACAGAATGCAGTTGTTCTTAATATGATGACAGAGGTCATTTATGCAGAATATGAAGAGAGTTGGTCCTAGAACACTGCCTTGGAAGACATCACTGTTGACAGGTACAGAATTTGATAGGACGCTCCCAATTTTGACCATTTGTTGTCTGTTTGACAAGAATGCTTCTATCCAGTTTTGCAGGTGTCCAGAGATACCATAAGATTTTAGTTTTAGGAGTAGTTTGTTGTGTACCACTGAATCAAAGGCTTTACAGAAGTCTATGTAGATTGCATCTATTGATTTTCCCTGACCGAGTTGTGTAGTCCATATGTTTTTGCAGTGTAAGAGTTGCAGATTACAGGATAGTTTTTTTCTGAAACCAAATTGTTTATTAGAGAGTAAGTTGTTTGTCTCTAAGTGGAGGATAATGGATTGGTTAATAATTGATTCCATGACTTTTCAGGTGATGCAGCATAAAGAGATTGGTCTGTAATTCTCAACTAGGCTGTGGTCTCCCTTTTTGAAGATGGGGATGACCGTGGCTTGTGACCATAGTTTTGGCAAGGAGCTGATCCTGAAAGATTGTTCAAAGATTATGCTTAGAGGTTTTTCTATGGCAGTGGATAGCTTTTTTAAGAAGTAGGCACATAGTCCAATAGATAGAGATGGTTTTAGATTGCATAGTGCTTTTTCAACATTGTCTTCTGTAAAATTGATATGTATTAAATCATTGTAGTTGTCTGTGGTTCGACTAGGAAATACTGGGCATGAGCCATTGAAGCTTACAAATACTGAGCTAAAGAATGTGTTAAAGAGGTTAGTTTTAATGGTGTCATCATTGCAGTCTTTACCATTAGGTCCTTTCAGGGGTGGGATGGACCTTGAGTCTTTTAGTTTGTTGTTTACAAAATTGTAGAAAGCATGGGTGGAATTGGGGCATAGAAGGTTTTCCTCTTGTTTAATGTGATAATTGGTGCAATCAGTCTTTATCTGGTGGCATATATTTTTGTATTGGCTTTTGAAGTTGACAATGTGACCAGATTTGTTTTTCCACCAAAGTGATCTCTTTTTGGATTGAAGCTTCCTTATTGTTATGGGTAATCTGTTTTAATTTATTAATTTGTTTTAATTTGTAGATGCTGCACAATTGCTGTGGCTAGCCACCATCATGTATCCATGAATTCCAACTGTACTTCCCACAAACCTTTTCATTATCATGTTGGAGGTTGCAAGGGAAAATAGGAAGGCATATCTCTTCCCTTTTTCCTTCTTTCCTTTGTTTCTATATCCTGACAAGGCCAGACAGGTGAATGGTGATTGACTGCTTTGGAACCAAGGGTGAAATCTGAAATCTCTTGATGCCAATGGACAACAAGAGAAGGATGAGGGAGCAACTTGGATGCCAGAAGCCTACAATTCAGCCCTCTTCTCTGCTGGTAGGCAGGCCTTTTGGGACACACTGGAAAGAGGAGCAGATGGGCAATTTTCCTCACAGCCCATGGCTTCTGTGTTTCCCGTCCACTCAGTAAAGTGGCAAGCATTAACATGAGTCACCCAAGAAGGAGAAGGAGCAGAAGAAGGAGGCTTCACTGGAGTTCTTCTGAGGGTTGCTAAGGGAGGGGAAATTATGCCAGCCTTTATGTGAGAAGAAGAATGATCCACAAGGGGTTTGGGTTATCTAATTACCTTTTAAGTAGCTTGGGATCTACCTATCTTTAATGCTTCCAATAGAATCTTCCTACAATTCTGCCTAGCCAACCAGACTTTGCCTAATGAATGCTTGCACATAGTACTTGCTGACAGTTTCCATCCTATGGTACCTGGGATCTGGGGGTTTTGAAATTATGAATTGCCAGTGCTTAATTATCAGAGATAGAAAGTTATGCTTCATGATTGTTTAGGTTCAATATATGATTTTATATTTGCTTTCTGATAGTATTTTGCTTGTAGATTACTTAGAACTGGAAAGATTGGATCAGAATAAAAATGTAGGCAGTATAAATAAACATTAATATATATTAATAATAAGATCCAGATAAGAAGATCCAGATGAAGATAAGAATATCAATACAAAACTGACATTGGCTTGGAAGAAGCTGTTCATTTTGTATATATCTATTTCATTGGAAATACTTTACCCCAACACTATCTTATTTAAAATAATTTTCCTTAGGGCTCCTTAGAAACATTCTGATGGACATGCATAGTCATGTCTTCTACAGTCTGGGCACCTTTCAAATATTAGGATTTTTATCTTACTGAATTCTTTACTCAACATGACTATTTCTGAGAATGTTTAGAATTGAATTTCACACATTGGAAGAACATTAGACTGGGGAAGGTTGGATTATTCTCAATATAAAGAAGATTGAGAAAATGTGTGGAACCCTAGAAATAAGACATATTCCTATTTTAATAGACACACAATCTGAAATTCATTTTTTAAGATTTGGAAAGAGATTAAGCATAGACATTATATGAAAATTCCAGGGTGGGGTATCTGTCATTGAGGCACTGATACAGTGCACTAGAAATTGGAAGAAGGATTAAATACTATGATGTGTTTGATTCCCAAGGAATACTAAAGACAAATCAAGAACTCAGAGAGTAAGGGATAAAGATAGAGTGGTGGCCATACTTACATCTTAAAACAAGGTACAAAAAAGATGTAGAAGAATTTGGAATAGAGATAAAGGTGAATCGGTTAGACAAAATATTAGAGGAAACAGATGAAAAACTAATCTCCAAAATGTATAACTACCTACTAGAATTTGAATTGGCAGAAGAAATAGTTAAGGGCCTAATAATTGCATGGACAAGGAATGTAGGACATAATATTAACCTAGAAGATTGGGAAAGAATCTGGAAGCAAAATTATAAAGTAACAAAATCGTCTATAAAGAAAATCAATATACAATGAGCTATTGGTGGTATCTGACACCCTCAAGGTTGGCTAATATATACCCAAACCTAAGTCCACTTTGTTGGAAATGTAACTTCTTTGTCCATTCAAGAGAAGGGCCTTGAGTGTTAAGTCCTTAAAGACTGCATTTCAGTTCTTATATATTATCATGTTCATGTTCTATTTTATCAGGCTACTTCTTCCATTCTTGGTGGCTGTGCCCAAAAAGTAAAAAATACTGGAAAAAAATAAGAATTTGGATAAAAGAAATTACAAATATTCAATTAGATCTCAAGGCCGAAATTTTTCTATTGGGAATGGTAAAAGGTGAGTACACAAAAGAAATGAAATTCTTAATTCTACACATAATTACCACAGTAAGAATAACTTTTGACAATGAGGGAAGGGTGATCAATCACAATGAGGGAAGGGTGATACTAACAAACAATCTGATAATCCAGAAGATCTACAACTGTGCCAAAATGGACATACTTACCCAAAAATTAAAAGATGAGGCAGACTCAAAATATTGTACAGTTTGGGAAAACTGGTACAATTGGATTAAGGATAAAAACCAGTGAATAAATAGATAAGGAAAGAAAAAGATAAAGAGGTTAGAGTAAGAGTATTTACCAGAAATAGGAAATGAATATTAGAAAATTGTTTGTGATAAGAACACACAATCTAAATAATTAGAAATATATATGTTTCGTGTTCATTGATTTTGTCTTTCTTATTGGTTTTGTTTTCAACAAAATGTGTTGTATTATGTATTGTATATATATTTTTAATCTTTAATAAAGTTTATTTTTAAATTAAAAAAGAAGAAGAAGAAGATATACAGTATAGTGAAGTGCCTGATAAAATAGAAGGTGGCCCCATGAACATGATAATATATAAGAATTGAAATGCAGTCTTTAAGGACTTAACACTCAAGGCCCTTCTCTTGAATGGACAAATCTACATAGTTATTTCTACATCTACTTTATAATCCTTTTTTTTAGCAAATGCATGAAAAAACCCTATAAGATTTGATTAAAAAGAAAAAAGATATCTCCATCAATTATGACTGTGAAGTAAAATACATAAAAAAAATATCAGTCTTTCTTATAGTGATCCATCTGAACACAGCATGTGCTTACTTAGGATTTCCATTGGTAAGATGTGTTTTAAAGCTCCCATTGCATTTATGCAAACTTATTCATATTTATGGAAGTAGACAGCTTGCACAAAGTAGTTTTCTTCATTTATATTTCATCAAGGAAGTCATTTAGGCAAAGACACATTTGAAAGACTGTTCCATATATAGCAGCCACTGAAGTCTCAGAGATCTCAATTAGCATAACCATACTTTAAGGAAGCCCCTTTCTCACTGGAATATCCAACTACATATTTATAATTAAACAGATCTGTGTACCAGCATTCTTCATTAGAACATAAATCATCATAAAATTGCAATGTGAAAGCAGACAAAGTGATGGTGATCAAAGAACAGCATAAGCCTGTTGCATTTTTAGTTTAAAAAACCCAACCAAGAAACCCAAACATTCACATTAAATAAGGCATTTTTGATAAAAAGGAAAAGAAAATTTATAGCAGTAGCCAACTATATACACAGCCTGGCATGACTCATGTAGGACATTCATGCAGGACAGGCTTCCAATGGGTGGATACATGAACATCATAATGAGTAACCTAGTATGCTCAAATGTCAGAACATCTGGAGAACACTAAGTTCCTATCCCTACTATATAGAGTGTCATTTTTTAAGGATTATGAATGAACTATTGTTTCTGTAATAAAGATCTTAGATGTTAAAAGCTGTTATAAAGAATAACGATCTACTAAAGCTGTTACAAGAATAACTACTGTGTTTCTTAAGGCCTTTATTAAACATGTGAAATGGGGGGAGAATGGAAGGGGGGGCTTGCCATTAGGAAGTACTTTTGTTGCATACCTGGATATGGTGCTGCCTGCGTTGACTTTGGCCTTGGGGTACTTTGTATCAGGAGACCTTCTCCACCATTCCTTTCCCTTCTCCCCATACTGCCGCAGCATTTAGAGCAATGCTGCAGCACTTGGCACAGCCACACACAGGCAGATAGGGCTCCTCCCTGCAACCGGAGCCCGGCGGAGACACTTGGCTTCAGGCGCTCCTATCGCCACCTTCAAAGGCAAAGCCAATTTTTTAAAAATGATGCTCTACTACCAGTACGATAAAGCCTCCCCTGCCCAAGAGGGCAGCCCAACCCCATGTGGAGAGGCGAATCTCCTGGGGCCGCAGAGCAGGATCGGCCCATCCCGGGAGAAGTGCCAAGTCGCCATCCCTACCTGGTGCCAGGCAGAGCACAAAGATCTTTACCTGGGGTGCCAGCACAGCTGACAGGCAGGCCCTCCTGCCTGGCAGTGGAGCTCTCACCAAGGCAGTGAGAGCCTCTCAGCCAGGCCCTCCACTCATCCCACGTCACAGCCATGCGGGCTGGGCAGAGCCGGGAAAGTTAGCCGTGGGTGCGCGCTCGCCTGCCAAGCGAAAGAGCTAGGCCGACCTGAGCTTGACTTCCTTCCCAAGTCCCTCCAGCTGGAACCTGAAGGGGCCACCGGGAGAGGCTTCCCGAGGCAGTGATAGCACCCACCCATCCATGGACAGGGAAGCAAGGTGATGGCCTGCGCCATGTCCTCCTCCAAGCTGAGACCCGCTGAGTCAGCGCCTCTGCCTGATGCTCATGCCGCTGCAGAGTTTGGAGCTGCTGATGCATCTGGAGATGTGTGGGGATGGGGATGGGCTGGGCGAGGGGTGGAAAGGATGGCCGGCTTCAGGCTCTCTGCCAGACCCACCAGCCAGGGAAGCATTGCTGCCATCCCCTCGCCTCCCTGTCCACAGATGGGTGGGTGCTATCACTGCCTCGGGCAGCCTCTCCCAGTGGCCCCTTCGGGTTCAGGCTGGTGGGACTTGGGAAGGAAGCCAAGCTCGGGTCGGCCCAGCTCTTTTGCTTGGCAGGTGGGCACGCACACACAACTCGCTTTCCCAGCTCTGTCCAGCCCGCACGGCACTGGCATGGCCCTGGCGGCATGAGCAGAGGGTCTGGCAGGGAGGCGCTCACTGCCTTGGTGAAAGCTCCACTACCTGGCAGTAGGGCCTACCTGTCAGCTGTGCTGGGTGCCCCAGGTAAAGCTCTTTGTGCTCTGCCCAGTGCCAGGCAGGGATGGTGGCTGGGCGCTTCTCCTGGGGTGGGCCGATCCTGCTCTGCAGCCCTGGGAGTTTCACCTCCCCACATGGGTTTGGGCTGCCTTCTCAGGCAGGGGAGGCTTTGTCGTACCTGTAGTAGGGCATCATTTTTAAAAGAATTGGCTTTGCCTTCGAAGACAAAGGGAAGGCGGCGACAGAAGCTGAGTGTCTCTGCTCGGCTCCAGTTGCAGGAAGGAGCCCTGGCTGGCCACACATGGCTGTGCCAAATGCCACAGTGTTGCTCTACATGTCATGGCAGCATGCAAGAAGGGAAATCAATGGTGGTGGAAGGTCTCCCGATATGAAGTGCCTCACCAACGCCGAGGTCAACATCCAAGCCATCGCTGCCCACCCACCCGAGGATGGAAGGGGGGAATTAAGTCACCCCTGAAAAGACGGCTGTTGTGAATGAATAATACCAACAAAGTTACCTTGAGCTTGAAGTCAAGTGCAGGGTTCTGGCCCTGCACTTCTGATTGGCTGTTAATGGCAGGATCAGATTGGTCCGTTCAGGAGCATCTGATTGGCCATAAACAGGCCATTCCCATTGGTTAATGGAGCTAGCGCTCCAGGTTTGCTATTGGTTGAATAGTTAATAAGTTGCCTATATAAGGAAGGCTAAAGGAGCCCTCCAGTTCGAGCTGTAACAATATGTAAATAAAGAGTTTGAAGTTCACTGTTTCTACCAGCTCGTCTCCATCATTTGCACCCATGCTCCAGACTTAACACTGGCGATGAGGATGGGATTGGATGACATCAGAGCCAACTAAGAAAAGTAACCACGTGGCTGAAGCGCACAACGGCGAAACCATGTCTGGCAGCGTAGTACCACCCACTCCGTTCGATCCAGCTCAAGAGGACTGGGAGTCCTACATGGATCGTTTTCAAATATTTTTGGAAATGAATAATCTGAAGGATGCCACAACTGGGAAGAAACGGGAGGTATTCCGAACGCACTGCGGCCCGACGGTATTCAAAATGGCTAAAGCATTAGTGAAACCGGCTGAAGTGAAGGCCATGGACTGGGACATCCTCAAACCGCTACTAAGGGCCCACTATGCACCAACCATTCCAACGCTCGTAAGACGACATGAGTTCTATCAAAGGAACCAGCGGAAAGGAGAAAGCGTTGGCAATTTCATTGCAGACCTCCGGAACTTGGGAGGCCTTTGCGATTTCACTGACCTAGAAGAGGCCTTGAGAAACCGAGTAGTCTTCGGGCTAGACGCTCTAAACGTACAGAGCAAAATAATGGCAAAGGGCGACATCACCCTTAAAGATGCCATAGCTGAAGCTACAGCAGCAGAGGCGACTAAGAAGTCGGCTGCCCAACTACGCCGAAATCGCGCTCCAGCACACCCACTGGCCGGCGAAGTTTTACCTAATGCAGAAGAGCAGCTGCAGATGGCCCACCATGAGGACCTCTCTTCGTCATCAGACAGTGATGAAGAAGAGGTCCATCGCCTGTGGTCTGATCGGGAACGATACCCGAAGTCCCAGCAACCGTGCGCTGGCTGCGGGGCCAACCATTACTGCTCTGATTGCAAATTCCGCGACGCGCTCTGCCATGAGTGCGGGAAACGAGGCCACATCGGACGGGTCTGCAGAAGCCTCCTTGGACCCAGCCAGACCTCGAAAGGAACCAACCTCCGCCAATCGACAGGGAATCGCCCTGTAAGGCGAGAACCAGTAAACCACTCCTACAGAAACCGACCCGTGAGTCATCTAGCGAGATGGGAAGAGGCCCACCAAACACTCACTATTGGCCATGCCTCTTCACTAGACGCTGAGAAAATTCGGGTCAATGTGAATATTGAAAATCAGCCTTGCCAATTGGAAGTTGACTCGGGATCGTCTCTTTCAATGGTCTCATGGAAGACCCTCAAGCAATTCATCCCCATTATCCAGCACCAAGACCTTCAATTCCAATGGCTTGTATTAAAGGAGTACCAGGGGAACCGAATCCCAGTCGTAGGATCGAGTCGAGTCCTAGTTGCATTCAAGAACCGCACGGTGTACTTACCCCTGACGGTGATCGATAAGGACCGGCCTAGTCTGTTAGGCCTGCAATGGTTCGCACCACTCGGCATTGAAGTGGCAGGCATTAACCGAATTGGTGGCAGTAACAGGGAGGAAGACCTCGCCCACAAATTCAGGGACGTCTTCGAGGAAAAGCTAGGCGAGTACAAGGGGACCCCGATATCCTTAATCCAAAGATAGCTCCCATCCGCCTTAAGCCTCGTCGAGTTCCGTTCGCTCTAAAGCCAAAAATCGACAAACAGCTTGATAAGTTGATTGCCCAGGGAGTGTTAAAGCCAACTGACCACTCACCATGGGAAACGCCGATTGTGACACCAATTAAGCTGGATGGCTCCATTAGAATTTGTGGGGACTATTGAGCCACCCTAAACCACGCCCTGCAACAGAACCCATATCCCGTGCCGGTGGTACAACACCTCCTCCATTCCCTGGGGGGCGGAAAAGTCTTCGCTAAACTAGACTTAGCTCAGGTTTATCAGCAACTGCTGGTTGACGAAAAACGGCACAGGCACAGACTATTGTAACACACCGAGGTGCCTTTAAGTGTACCTGGCTCCAATTTGGAGTCAGTGTAGACCCAGGGATCTTTCAGAGCGTAATGGAGAGACTATTGCAGGGGATCAAGGGCGTTGTCCCTATTTTGACGATATGCTCATTGCTGCCCCCACTCCAAAAATCTTACGGCAGCGTTTAAGACTGGTATTATGAAAATTCCAGGAAGCAGGCCTGAAAGTCAAAAAAAATAAGTGCAAACTGTGTACCGATCATGTTGAATTCTTAGGGTACTTAATTGACAGTCAGGGTATTCACCCTACTGATAGCAAATTGAGAGCAATAAAAAATGCTCCCAGACCCCAGAACAAGACCGACCTCCAGGCGTTCTTAGGCCTCATCAATTTCTAGAATGTATTCTTGCCACACAAGGTGACTGTCACTGAACCTTTACATCGTCTATTAGATAAAAAAGCAATTTGGGTCTAGGGTCACAAAGAAGAGCAGGCGTTCTGTAATGTGAAAAAACTACTGACTTCGGACGCCGTACTAATGCAGTACAATGAGACTTTGCCAATAAACATTACATGCAATGCATCGCCTTTTGGAGTGGGCGCCATTTTGAGCCATGTGTTACCTAACGGTAACGAAGCCCCTGTTGCTTATTTCTCAAAGACGTTCTCGAAAACAGAGCGAAATTACAGCCAGATCGATAAAGAAGCCCTGGCGATCGTATCAGCTGTTAAAAGATTTCATGAGTACGTGTACGGCCAGGTTTTCACCATTGTAACTGACCACAAACCATTGCTGGGGATCATCGCTGGGGACAAGCCAACGCCCTACATACTTTCTCCCAGAATGACCCACTGGTCAGAATTCTTGGCTGCCTACAATTATCGGCTACAATATCATCCCGGTAAAGCCATTCCCCACGCCGACGCGTTGAGCCGTACACCACTCCCTGAAACTATCAACGATCGTGCACCAACGATGACAGCGTTGCAGATCGAGACACTCCACATGCCACCATTAACTGCCCGTGACATCGCAAGAGAAACAAAACGCAACCCCATCTTAGCACGAGTCCTCACATGGTTTGAACACGGATGGCCTTTGGACCAAGTACCAGACGACTTTGCACCATTCAAAAGTCGTCAAACAGAATTGTTCTCGCAGAAGGGCTGTGTCATCTGGGGCGATAGAATCGTTATCCCAGAATGACTCCAACAGACATTGCTGAGAACCTTGCACGATGGCCACCCTGGCATCGTGTGCATGAAGGGCCTTGCATGAAGCTACGTGTGGTGGCCAAGCATCGACAGACAAATCAAATCGTGGGTTAAAACTTGCAAGAGATGCCAAGAAGTAAGCAATGCTCCACCAAAGGCAACCCCAACTGAATGGGGGATGCCGCGGGGACCCTGGTCCTGCATCCATCTGGACTTTGCTGGGCCGACCAAAGGCCACACTTTTCTGCTAACTGTCGACGCCTACTCGAATTGGTTCGAGATTCACCGAATGAGCAACACGACCACTGATGCGGTCATCAAAAGATTGGAAAGACTTTTCGCAACCCACGGATTACCAGACGTTCTGGTATCCGACAATGGGCCCCAATTTACCGCGCTGTCTTTTGAGCAGTACCTGGCTGACCGCGGTATTTGACATGCACTCACTTCAGCTGCGCACCCTGCTGCCAATGGTAGGGCTGAGCGCATGGTACAATTCGTCAAAAAGACTCTCCAAAAGATAGACTACAACAACATCAATGAGAAAATCAACCGGATCCTTTTCCTGCAGCACATCACACCTCACAGCGTCACCAACAAAATTCCCGCCGAACTGCTAATGGGACGAAAGCTCCGCTCCCACCTCGATTGGTTACACCCAGCCTACAAACCAGAAAAGCCACTCGGATCCAGCAGCCGATGCCGTACCTTCCAGGTCAGCGATTTAGTATTCGCTAAAAACTTATAGGACGATCTGCTGTGGGTAGAGGCGACCATAATCTGCATAACCGGCCCAAGATCATACCTCATTCAGTTCCCTGACGATAGACTTTGGAAGCGCCACATAGATCAACTACGATCGCGGCTACCGTCTTGCACTTCCAAACTCCCTTATGACCAAACTGAGGGGGGGGAGATACAGAGGAAAGTGAATTACAATTCAAGGGAAACCTTTTTGAAGAGACTGATAATGGAACTGATAATGGAACTTAATAAGTTGCCTATATAAGGAAGGCTATAGCAGTTTGAGCCCTCCAGTTTGAGCTGTCACAATATGAAAATAAAGAGTTTGAAGTTCACTGTTTCTACTGGCTCATCTCCATCATTTGCACCCATGCTCCAGTCTTAACACTGGCGATGAGGATGGGATTGGAGGACATCAGAGCCAACTAAGCACGTGGCTGAAGTGCACAACGATGGAACCATGTCCGGCAGCGTAGTACCACCCACTCCGTTCGATCCAGCTCAAGAGGACTGGGAGTCCTACATGGATCGTTTCCAAATGTTTTTGGAAACGAATAATCTGAAGGATGCCACACCCGGGAAGAAATGTGCGGTATTCCTAATGCACTGCAGCCCGGCAGTATTCAAAATGGCTAAGGCATTAGCGAAACCAGCAGAAGTGAAGGCCATGGACTGGGACGTCCTCGAACCGCTACTGAGGGCCCACTATGCACCAACCATTCCAACGCTCGTAAGATGACACGAGTTCTATCAAAGAAACCACCGGAAAGGAAAAAGCATCGCCGATTTCATTGCAGACCTCCGGAACTTGGAAGGCCTTTGCGATTTCACCGACCTAGAAGAGGCCTTGAGAGACCGAGTAGTCCTCGGGCTAGAGGCTCTAAACGTAAAGAGCAAAATAATGGCAAAGGGCAACATCACCCTTAAAGACGCCATTGCTGAAGCTACAGCAGCAAAATAGCAAGATAAAGATATTTCTTACTATCTAAAATATTCTATTATCGTATTTTATCATCTTGCCATTTATAAAAAATATCCCAAATTTCATAAAATTGTTTATCCTCTTGCTCTCTAATTTCAAATGTCAATCTGCTCATCTCAGCACATTCCAATATTTTCTTAATAATTTCTTCCTGTAATGGTATTTTCTCATTCTTCCAATTTTTAGCAAATACAATCCTGGCCGCTGTTAATACATTTACAATCAGGTATTTCAAATCTTTACTATATATATCAGGTAAAATTCCCAATAAGAAGATCTCTGGTTTCAAGTCTATATGTTTCTTTGTCATTTTTTCCAACCACATGCGAATTATAGTCCAATATTTTCTAGCATCCTCACAAGTCCACCACATAAGGTAATACGAGCCGGGTATCTGATGACATTTCCAGCATTTTTCAGATTTGTTCTTAAACATTCTTGCTATTCTTGTCGGAGGAAAGTGCCACCTGTAAAACATCTTATACAAGTTTTCTTTATATGCTGTTGACATTGTCATTTTATAATTTTGAGACCACAATTTCTGCCATTTCTCTAAATCAATCCCATATCCAAAATTCTTCCCCCAAACAATCATAGTTTCTTTGACTTGTTCTTCCTCTAATTTCATTCCCAGTAAATAACCATATAATTTTTTAATCACCTTCTCATCAGTACCCATCAAGATCTTATCTAAATCAGTCTGCTTATCATAAAATCCCTCCGTTTTGGAATCTTCATCATACCTTGAATGTATTTGTGCATATGAAAACCAATTCATCCTTATACCTTGTTCCTCTAAGTTTTGGATCGATTTAAGTTCACCCTTTTCATCCAAAAGTTCCCCATATCTAACTGTTTGTTCCTTCTTGTAGATTATAGGATAGGAAAAGGCTTCAATGGTCGATAACCAAACTGGAATTTTCAAGTAACATTGTCTTTTTATCTTCTCCCAATTTAACCACAAAGACTCCCGTAAATAATGTCTTCTAAAATAACCCTGTGTTTTAGTTCCCTTATACCATAAAAAAGCATGCCAGCCCAACAGCAAGTCATGCCCTTCTAATGTCAACAACCTATGTTTCCTTAATGTTATCCATTCTTTGACCCACATCAAACTTGCAGCTTGATAATACAATTCCCAATTAGGCAGACCAAAACCTCCTCTAATTCTAGCATCTTGCAAAGCTTTAGCTTTATTCTCGCTTTTTTACCTTGCCATATAAACTTCAACATAATTTTATTTAAATCTTCAAAATAGTCTTTTCCAAGCCTAATTGGTATTGTTTGAAACAAAAATAAAATTCTAGGTAAAATATTCATCTTAATTGTTGAAATTCTCCCTATTAATGACAATTGCAAGTTTTCTCACTTCTTCAAATCTGTAGTTATCTGTTGTTTAAGTTTAATATAATTATTCTCCTTTAATGTGCTACATCTTGTTGTCAAATATATCCCCAGATACTTAACCTTATTTGTAACTTGAATTTTCAAAAGATCTGCCAGTTCTTCTCTCTGTCTCAATAGCATATTCTTTGTCAAAATCTTTGTTTTATCTTTATTTATTTTCAAACCAGCCACCTCTCCATATGTCTCTATCTTTTCCAATAACTTTGGAGCTGTTTCTAGCGGGTCTTCCAAAATAAAAGCTAAATCATCAGCAAAAGCTTGTAGCTTAAATTCTTCCTTCTTAATTTTCATTCCTTTTATGCTTTTATCATCCCTAATATTTCTATTCAACACTTCCAAGGTCAACACAAATAGCAAAGGAGATAGGGGGCATCCTTGTCTTGTGCCTTTCCTTATATTAATAAAATCTGTAAGTTCCCCCTCCATCATTACCCTTGCTGTCTGTTTATTATATATGGCTTCTATTGCTTGAATAAATTTTTTAGCAAAACCCATCTGCTCCAATAATAATAACATAAATCTCCAGTTCACGTTGTCAAATGCTTTTTGAGCATCTAGGAATATCAAAGCCATTTGCTTTTCAGGATGAGCCTCATAGTATTCCAAAGTGTCCAAAATTACTCCCATATTGTCTCTAATTTGTCTCTTTGGCAGAAATCCATTTTGATCTGGGTGAATAAAATTATTTAAATATTTTTTAAGTCTTTCTGCTAAGATTGAAGCAAAGATTTTATAGTCTGCATTCAATAAAGAAATAGGTCTATAATTCTTAATTTGCAGTGGGTCAGTCTCTTCCTTCGGTATAAGTGTAATATAAGCCTCTGACCATGTTTTAGGTATCATCTTTTTTAACATAACTTCATTCATAACTTCTAACAATGGGATGCTCAATGATTCTTGAAATGTTTTATAGAATTCTGCTGGAAGCCCATCTGGACCCGGTGCTTTCCCATTATTTTGTCTCTTAAATGCTTCATTTAGTTCCATCATTGTTATATTGCTTTCTAGCATTTCTTCAGTCTCTTTAGGTATCTTTGGTAAATTAGCTTCCTGTAAATACTGTTTGACTTTTTCCTCATCAATATTCTCTTGTTTATATAGTTGCCCATAAAAATCTCGAATAATTTCTTTTTTCTCCTTATTCCCATAACAAACTTGGCCTTGTTCATCTATTAACTTCAATATTTTTCTTGATTCCTTCTCTTTTCTCAATTTATATGCTAGCCATCTACCTGGTTTATTTGCATCTTCAAAATAATTCTGTTTAGAGTTTCTGATTTTCTGTGCCAGTTCTTCTTTCTCTATTAATTCCATTTTATGTTTAATTACATCCAGCTTCAATTTAATATCCTTTTTCTGTGGCATTTTCTGTAATTCTTTTTCAATAATTTTATACTCATCTTCCAAGGCCTTAGAAGCTTGCCTTTTCCTAATATTCTTTTTTCTTGTATAATCTATTATCAAACCTCTAGCGTATGCCTTCATTGTATCCCACACATTCTGCGTTGAAGTATCTTCTTTTTTATTTTCTCTGAAGAAAAAAGCCAATTCCTTCTCCATCCATTGTATAAAATCTTTCTTCTTTAAAATAGTATTATTTAATGTCCATCTCGATCTTTTTTTTTGTCCCTTCCATTTAATTGTCATTGGGCTATGATCTGCCCAAGTACTTGTTTCAATATTTGTTTCTTGAATATTGGATATTAATTCTGTTGAGATCCAAATCATATCTAATCTGGACCATGATAAATGTCTATTTGAATAAAAAGTATATTGTTTAGCTTTAACATTTCTTTCTCTCCAAATGTCTTTTAAAGATAGTTCGTCTGTCATTTAAAAAAAAGACCTTGGGAGAGCCTTTCTATTTTGCTTTGTTGTTGTTGCTATATAGTCCAATTTATTGTCCACAATTCCATTAAAATCTCCCATCATAATTATATTAACATAGTCCAGTCCAATTATTTTCATGTGTAGCTTTTTATAAAACTCTTCTTGTTTATCATTCGGAGCATAAATTGCAATCAAGAGTATTTTTATATTATTGTCCATTATTTCTACCATTAATACTCTTCCATCTTCGTCCGTGTAAATCAATTTTGCTGGGATAGCCTCTTTAATGTATAGAACCACTCCTCTTTTCTTACATTGAGTCAAAGAAGTAAATATTTTCCCCAATTTTGGCTGTAATAACAATTGTTCATGTTGTTTTTTAATATGAACTTCTTGTAAACAAATTATATCAAATTTTAATTTCTCTAATTTATGAAAAGTTTTCCTTCTTTTAACAGCTGAATTAAGCCCATTTATATTCATTGTAATCAGGTTTTTTTCTTCCATGATTATGCTTTATATTTAGGTCTAACCGCTCTCGTGGATCTCACTTCACGCTGTTCTTTGCTATCCATTTGTCCCCCTACTGCTCCTTTCTCTTTTTCAGTCTCCAATTGTTCCTCTTGAAACTAAATTAATGAGACCTCTTTCTCTGCTTCCTCTCTTCTTCCTCCAAAAAATTCTGCATGGAAAAGTTCTGCTTTCTCAATTGAATCAATTCTATATCTCTGCTCTTGCCACCTAAACATTAGTCCTTCTGGAATCAGCCATCTATAATTCACTTCGTTTTCCAAGAGCATTTTGGTCAGAAATCAATATTCTCTTCTCATCTCTCTCACTCTTCTGGGTATTTGTTTTAAAACCACAACCTCTTTACCTTTGTATTTCAATGTTTTCTCTCTTACTACTTGTAATATTTGCGTTTTAATGGATTTTTTGGTAAATCTAATATGGACTTCCTTGGGTAATTTATTTCTCATCACATACCTTGTATAGACTCGATATATCTCATCTATTCCATCCATCATCTTTTCCTCTGTAATTTCCAAAGCATCTGCCAAAATTTCTATCATTACCGCTGCCAAGTTTTCTCCTTTTTCCTCTTCTATATTTTGAAATCTGAGGTAAAATTCTGACCTTTCCATATCCCACCTCAACATCCCACCTTTTTCTTGTTCAACCACTGTTAATCTACTGTCAATATTTCCAATCTTCTTCTCTCTTTGTTTTCCTTCTTCCTCAATTTTTTGGAATCTCTCCTCATACTTGACCATCATTTGTTTAATGTTTTCCACTTTTTCATCAATCTTCTCTATTCTTTGTTCAATATTTTCTGTTCTTTGTTCAATATTTCCTGTTCTTTGTTCAATGATGTCTGATTTTGTCTTGAGATCTTGGATTCCTTGCATAATCATCTGTAAAGTTACTCTTTCTTGTTCCTTATCTTGCTTCAACATTGTCTGAATTAAACGTTGTCCTCCACCTGGTGGGGAAGCAGAGGTAGAAGCAGAAATGCCAGATGGTATTGGTTTCCTGCTCATTTCAATGCTTCCAAAGCTTCAAATTCTTCTTGACTTTTAATCCAACTGGTAGAGCAGCCAATTATAATCCAAAATGGAAAACTCCAATAGTAAAAGACACGAAACCAAAGAAGAAACAGGGAAAAAGGAAGAAGAAAGATCTTCAGGTTCTTCTAGACCCTAATCCAATTACGAAGTATTCCACCATAAAAAAGGAAAAAATAGAAAGGAGAAAAACAAACAAATCCAAAAATAATAATATTGATTAAGAGCAAAAAAAAAAAAAAAGCAAAAAGAGAAAAAACAAAAAGTTCCTTCAGATTCTTCACAGCTTAATCCAGTTGAAAAGTCTCAATAATCAAACGAAAAACAAAAAACAAAGTGGTCCAAAAACATAGATAGGAAAAACAAAAAAGTCCCAATAAAAAAGAAAAGAAAAATAAAGAAAAAACTCTGAGGCTTTCCCTTTAAAATAAAAGGCAGAAATAAGAATATTACTAGAATTGAAATTTAGAAAAAGGCTAGCGAATGGGGTATATATAAGAAAGCACACTGCACTTTATTTATTTATCCAAGGCTCTTGTTATGACTCTCTTCTCCAGCAGCTTCAAAGCCAAACCTCAAGTGTTATTGATAACAGTCCAGGAAAGCACCTGCAATAATATTTTGCTGTGCTCTCCCTCTATCTTATCACGTTAAAATGTCCTTGAGAAGAGATCTTTTTGCAATTCTCTCCAATTCAAATAAAATACTTTCAAGCCTCTAGTTGGCAGTGTTGCAAAGTTTCTTAATGCTCTTCCTCCCCCCCAGCCAGAAAAAAGGAGTAATATATACAGAAACAAAAAAAAAATAGCCAAAGGGAGCCTCTATCCTAAAGAAAGTTAAAAAATCAAAAGGAGCATAAAAATATATGTAAGAGAAAATTCAATCCGGTTACCTACAAAGTCACACTAAAATCCCCCCCAAAAAATATAGAGAAAAGAAAAAAAAAAACCCAAGCCTCAATTTGACATCACTTTAAAAAACGCCACTCAGACAATTTCAGTCAAAAAAAAAAAAAGTCTCACAGATTTCTTCTTTGTTCAGGATGTCCTTTCCAACCTCAGCGAATTTACAACACAAAAGAGTTTTTCTCACCCAGCCGACACACTTTCACTCCAACCACTTTCTTTCCGGAGCTGTCCCGACTTCAGCAGCTATAGGAGCTGCCTCTCCGCCGCCAGCAAAAGGGCTTCTTCCGGATCAAACCAGAGATTTTGCGATATCTCTGGGATCCTGGAACAGTACCCTTCTCAATCCCCATCTCTACGGGACGGTTTAGATCCGTTGGAACCGACCAGGGGCGAAAATATCGGCTGCGATCTCAGAGCCCTGAGATCGCAGCTGTATCGCCGAAACGAAGCCCCACCTTCTCCCATATGTTCTAATTTTATTTTTGTTTGCTTGTGTAAGCTCATATCAAATTTAAAAAAAAAACCCTACCATCACAAAAAAAAAACCTTAATAGCCAAATTAAACCAAAATCATCACCATCTTCATTTGTCTAACATAATAAAAATGTTTCTGCTTTAAAGCTATGAACTATCTATGACTTTGAATATCTTAATAAAAATTAATGCTTTACATCAGTGGTGGCTAACCTTTTTGGGCTCCTGTGCCAAAAATTGTGCGTGCGCTTGCATGCTTGCACTCATGCGTCAGCACCCAGCAGGCAATGCGTCCCCCATGCCCCCTGTGCATGCATGTGTAATACCCCACCCCCCACCCCCTTACCTGCACTGCGCCTCACAGCTGATGTCAGTAGATGTTGTAGCTGGAAATATTTCCAGAAAGCAACAATAAAAACATGGTATTTATTCTTTAGCATGAGAAATGATAAAATCAATTCTTTATCATTCAATAAATAAATTTAAAATAAAAATTCCATTGTCCATTCAAATCATCCATAAAATAGGTTTCTTGTAAATGGTATCATTTGTATTTCCCCACAATGCCAATTTACCATGGGAAAAAAGCCAAACTATAATTTTCAGAAATAGTATGCTACCATCTCAAAATGGATGTAATACTGATGTAACACAATATATATATATGTCTTCTCTGTTATATTTTGAACCCAAAAGAGCCCAATTAACTAACGATAAAGATAACTAAAGATAGTATACATCAGGCAAACAGACATAAAATACAGGTAGTCCTTGAATTACAACCATTCATTCAATGACCATTTGAAGTTATGGTAGTGCTGAATGAAAGGACATATTATAGCTATTACAGTGTCCCTGTGGTTATATAATCAAAATTCAGGTGCTTGGAGCCTGCCTATACCTACAATCACATAGGTTTTTCAAATACCTCACGTGCCTGTCTTCTTTATACTATTTTGGCCCTCTCCATCTGTGCTCTACAGCACCAGCTGACCTTCTCTCTCTTCTTGCTCCCACTGCTGATGAGGCATGCCTGGCTTGGCCCTTCATGCCAAGAACTGCTTTGTACCATGCTTTTGAGCCTGCCTGAGCTGAGTCTTCCTGGTGTGCCAGAGATCTTGGACTGCTTGCTTGCTTGCTTGCTTGCTTGCATCTTGGTTCTGATTCTTGCAACACCCTGGAGTGGGGTACAGCTTTCTGGTGCACGTCTAGAAGCAGAAGCAACCAAGGAAAAAAAAACCCCCAAGAAGAATCATTGAGCTATGGTCTGCCAGAAATATCTGTCCCAGCCTGGATGCCACAAGAACCAGAAACAAGTAACCAAAGACTGGCCCCAGATCTGTAGCCCACTGGATGTTTTTTTTTTTTTTTTTTTTGTCCCACAGCTCTGAGGCTGCTTTTGGCTCTCTCACACACACATATACACACACAACTGAAGAAGGAGCAAGTAGTCAGAGGAAGTCATTTGAGGCAGCAAAGTGCAGGGCAGCAGCGTTATCAGGGTACAAAGTAGTGAGGATGACTTTTTTCCCAGGGCATGTCAAGCAGCTCCACAGCCATGTGGTTCTGGAGTTACTTTCTACTCTGAAAAATAGGATGCGGGTGAACCAAAGTAAAGATAAAAGGGAAAATAGACCTCTGGGAGGGATGGAGACACACCTTTACCTTATTGAGGCACAGGACTCAGTTTCAAGGAACCAGGTCATGGGATGTCTTGGATAAAAGTAATTACACACTTAACAAGTCTTAGGTAAAGATGACAATTAGGAAGCAATGAAGTCCTGTAATATCTTACTTTACCATTGCATCACTTACCAATGGAAATTCCAGTCTCAGTTCTGATCAGAAATTGAGAGTTACCTGAACTTTCTTTCTATTGGCAAGAAATTTGTTCAGCATCTATTTTAATTTAATATACTATATCTTAGTCACATGTACTGTTTTTTTTTTAGTCACGTGTCCTTAAGCTTATGGGAAATAAATGGATTTCCAGCAGGATAAATTCTTTTTCACTCTGGACGTTTTTCTCCCAAATCTGATACATTGAATCTTGACTCACCAAACTGAAAAGATTTTAATTACATATAAATTAATTATTTTGGCTTCTTATCAAACAGTTAATTTGCTTTTGTTAATGACTTGTATCTTTCAGATTCTTTTAATAAATGTTTTATGTCTAGAAAATTGGGATACTTCATAATGTTTATTATTTGAGTATATGAAGACCATTAGAGTGACAGACTTTTTTCCTTTATTCTGTTAAGCCCATCCAGAATCTGATCTACCAATAGATGATTCTTGGATTTTTATTTATATGGACTCAATTTTCCTTCGGATGGTAAGACACTAAAATAATGGACAACCTTTGAGAATATCCAGTCAGCAAGCAAGAAACCAGCTCTGGATGGAGCTTGACAGCTGAACGGAAAATATTTTAAATTAAAAACAACAATAGTGAGAAAGTAATATCCTGATGAATGATTTATACAAAACAGAAAGCAATTCCTGCATGTCTCTATCATTAAAACTATTCTAACCAGAAGAAGGGTTCCAATAGATTAGCAAGCTGTTTACTATGGATAATAAACAAAATAAGCTCTTCTTTCATTTCAGAAGGGATTTTACTTTATTCTCCTCCTAAAACTATTTTTTACCAATTTAGGTTTTAGAAAAATGAAATGGAAGCAGAATAATAATTGCAATACCAGAATGCGGGATGATGAAGAAATATCTCTTCAAGATTTATCACCTGATTATCATTCAGCAGTGACTTCTGCAGAGCAGCAATAGTGGATGCACAGCACATATAAACAATAATAATGAAGAAGCCATTCATGTACAAAACCATTAAAAGCTACTTCCAAGCTGGCACTCCTCTTGCAGATTTTTAATTCATAAGAAAGTTGCATTTTCAACTACCTTTAAAAAGCAACCTATTTCTTTTGCAAAGAGAGTTTTTAAAAAAACATACAAAAATCTACAAAATGGTTTGATAATGTTAAGAATGTGCTGAGTAGAGAAAAATATATGTTTGGGGTATAAAATAATAACCCAAAATAAGTTAACAATCAAGGAAAACACATTTCAAAGATATGGATTTAGTAAACCCATTTAAATTGGTACAGTATATATTGTGAATCAATCTGGCCCAGCAACAATAATCCATGTTTTCATTGCATCATATCTAGCCTACACATTTAGCACTATGGTGCTCTTCAACAAAACATCCATTACATTATGTCCAAATGACCATCAAGAGCTTACACAAGCCCAATAGCTGATTTTTTTCAACATAGACCACCCTGTCCTTGAGTGGCTGGGTGGACTGGACATTAACATTTGAACCACTATAAGTCCATGTATTTGCCATCTGTTAAATAAATAAAAATAAAGCCTACTAAAATGCATTATCTCTATTGGTATCTTTTCAAGGGTATCCAGAAGGCAAATTTCACCCTTTGATTAATAACTGGTAAGCAAGTACATATGAAAAAACCTATGGGATCAAACCACAGGTTCATCTAATCCAGCATTCTGTGTCAGTCAGGTTCATAAATAGACCATGCCTCCCTTCCATTGTGACTTCCCATCAACTAGGAATTAAGGCATATTGCCTAATCCTAACAAGCTATAGACAACCATAAATACTAATAGCCATTGACAGGCTGATCCTCCGTGAAAGCCTGAGTATCCCTTTAAAACCACCATTACACAATTACTGGAAATAACTTCAATGGTTGAATTGTTTACTGTATTAAAAAAGGTATTTCTTGTCAGACATCAATCTCCTTGTTGAATGACTTGGAATTCTAACACTAATGAAGAGGGAAAAACATTTTCTCTCTCTACGTTATCTCTGCTTACAAAAGTTTACATACTTCAGTTATGCCTCACTTGCCCGCCTTCATTCTAAGCAGTGTCTTAACTGTTGTAATTCTCATATGTAAAAGAATTCTTTGGGGTCTATGGAGATTCTCAATCACCCAGGACATGGTTGTTCCAAAGGTGCTTTTTCAAAAGGCAATTGGTTTGCTGGAAGATGTTTCACTTCTCATCCAAGGAGTTTCTTCAGTTCTGAATGAATGGTGCAGAATAGTGCAGTCATCTGAACAATTCTTTGAGGGTGTTTTCCTCATAAACTGACCCCACTTTGGCCATAAATATGATTTGATGCACTTTATCAAAAACAAAGTTGCTGACATGGTCAGAGGGTGGGATTTGCTGAGCTCCCATTTCCTATATTGGGCACACAAATCACCTTTGGACACTGGGAATTGTCCTTCATGGTTTGACCTACAAAATAGACTAGTCATCTAGATGCTTTTGCATAAGCTAAATGCCTGACCAGTACTTTAGATTTACTCTAAATATCTGAATAAGCAAGCAGGGGAAGTCATAATAACTGTAAAATCCAAGTTTCAAAGGGTGGGAGGTAGAAACTTCAGCCCTATCCCCACCATCTTAAAACAAATAAAAAGTGAAAGAGATATCTAGATGACCTCATAAGCACCATGGAGACAGAATACTTGAAAAAGAGGGAAACAAAGAAAACATAAAGACTACAATCTGTAAGAGCCAGAAAAAGGTAGCTTGAAAAGTGAGTCTAAGTGTTCTGTACATTCATTAGCATTCTTGAAACCCCGCGCTTTGATTGGCCAAAGCGCGGGGCAATCTGATTGGTTTAGCGAGCCGCACTGATTGGCCCGCTAAGAATCTCCCGCGATTGGTGGATACGAATCGCGGGAGATTCAAAGCAGTGTTATTGGCCGCGGCCGCCGTGGCTTGAGAATAAAAAGCCGCTGTTTTTTCCCTTGGAGCCAGATTGGTTCCGGGGACCAATAAAGAGCTGAAACCTAGTCACCACCTCCTGGTCTCCTTACCGATGGACATGACACTGGTGACAAGGATGGGATCCCGATTCTGAACCCCAGCAAGCACGTGTCTGATGGAAGCAAGACTGACGAGATGGCCAGCATCGCTCCGCCCGCGCCCTTCAACCCCGCTCGCGAGGACTGGGAATCCTACACGGACAGATTCCACATGTTCTTCGAATGCAGCGACATGAAGGACGCCACCGGGCTGAAGAAATGAGCCATCTTCCTGACACACTGCGGGCCCGCAGTGTTCAAGATGGCGAAAACCCTAGCAAAACCCGCTGACGTCACCGGGATGGACTGGGCCGACCTCGAACCCTTACTCCGAAAACATTACGCTCCCGCCGTACCCACCCTCATTAGACGGCACGAGATTTATCGGCAGGACCAGAGGTCGGGTGAAAGCCTCAGCGACTTTGTTGTGGAGCTGCAGAACCTAGGAGGACTATGCGGGTTCTCCGACATGGACGAGGCCCTACAGGACCGAGTCGTGCTCGGGCTTCGGGACCCAGTCCTACAGAGTCGGCTGATGGCCAAAGGCGACATCGCCCTCGCCGATGCCATCACTGAAACCACCGCAGCCGAGGCCACCAGGCAGTCAGCAAACCACATGCGGAGACCGGACACCAGAGACTGGACCGTGAACAACAACCCTGGACGGGCAACCGAGGCACAACTGGAAGCAAGTCATTGCAAAACTACCACCCACCATGGCGAATTCCACTCTGCCTCCGACACTTCGGACGAGGAGGAGGAAATCCACCAGCTCCAGGCAGGACGCGACCAGCGCAGTTGGCGGGGTTGTAAGTCGGGGACCGTGTGTGCCGGTTGCGGAGGCAACCACCCTAGATCTGAGTGCCGGTTCTTCAATGCTGTCTGCCGGCACTGTGACAAAAAGGGTCACATCGCCCGTGTATGCCAATTAAAGAAAGCCTACAGCCCCAGACAGCGGGACCACAGCAAGCGGAGACGGGACAGCACACCCCCCAGAACCAGAGATCGCCCAGCTGACAGCCATTGGGACTGGAGCGGGCGAGCCTGATGAGGTGGCGAAACCCGGCGGAAGGAGCAAACCCACCAGACGGTCATCATTGGCCACGCATCAACCATCGACGCCCGGAAATTCGATGTGGAGGTAGGCATCAAAGTCGAGCAATGCAAGATGGAGGTGGACTCTGGGTCCTACCTCTTCATGGTCGCCTGGCAAGAAATCAAACGCTTGGTGCCTACCATCCAAAAGAAGGGCCTGGAGAACCAGAGACTAATCATTAAAGACTACCAGGGAAACCGCATCCCGGTAGTCGGAACCGGACAATTCAGAGTAACATTTAAGGGACGCACTGCAAAGCTTCCCCTAAACAATCGTGGACCGAGACCGACCCAGCCTTTTGGGACTGCAATGGTTCGCACCGCTCGGCATCAAAGTCACGGACATCAACCACATTGCCGAGACCGATTGGGAGCAACAACTGGCACAGGACTTCCAGGAAGTGTTCGATGGCACCCTAGGCAAGTACCGAGGGCCCCCGATCTCTTTCAGCCTAGACCCGAACGTTCCCCCGAAATGCCTAAAACGAAAGTGGGTACCTTTCGCACTCAGGCCAAAAATTGATGAGCAAATTGACAAGTTCACCAAGCAAGGGGTCCTACAACCAATAGACCATGCCCGGTGGGAGACCCCAATAGTCACCCCAGTCAAGCCTGATGGGTCGGCGAGAATCTGCGGGGACTATAAGGCCACCCTAAACTGCACCTTGCAACAAAGTGCCTACCCTGTCCCAGTAGTGCAGCATCTTCTACACTCACTGGGGGGAGGCAAGGTTTTCATGAAACTCGACCTGGCCCAAGCATACCAGCAGCTGCCGGTCAACGAAGAAACCACAGAGGCGCAAACCATAGTCACCCACTGGGGAGCTTTCCAATGTAACCGACTCCAGTTCGGAGTTAGCGTGGCACCTGGAATTTTGCAGAGCCTCATGGAGAGACTCTTACAAGGCATCAAGGGGGTGGTGCCCTATTTCAATGTTGTGCTGGTATCGGCAGCCAACCAGCGAGAACTAGAGGGTCGACTAAGGGAGGTGCTAACCAAATTCAAGGAAACCGGGCTAAAGGTGACGAGGGAAAAGTGCCAACTTTACACAGAGCGGGTCGAATTCCTGGGGTACCTCCTAGACCGGCATGGCATCCACCCAACCGAAACCAAAATTAAAGCCATCAAAGAGGCCCCCACACCCAGGACTAAAATGGAACTGCAGGCGTTTCTGGGACTGCTTAATTTTTACAATGTTTTCCTGTCCCAAAAGGTGACCATGGCGGAGCCTTTGCATAGGCTCTTGGACAAGGCGGCTACCTGGACTTGGGGGAAACGCGAGGAAGCCGCCTTCAGGAAAACCAAGGACCTGCTCACTTCGGATGCCATCCTCATCCAATACAATGAGACCCTACCACTAGCCATCACATGCGACGCATCATCTTTCGGCATCGGCGGCATCCTCAGCCACCCTCTCCCCGACAGAAAAGAAGCACCCATCGCCTTCTTTTCAAGGACCCTCACCAAACCAGAGAGAAACTACAGTCAGCTGGACAAAGAGGCCCTGGCTATCATCACCGCAGTGAAGAGGTTCCACGAGTACCTCTACGGCCGGACGCTCACCATTATCACTGACCACAAGCTGCTGCTGGGAATCCTCACAGGGAACAGGGCCACCCCAAACATTCTATCTCCTAGAATGACAAGGTGGTCTGAATTCCTTGCAACCTACAGCTGCCGGCTCACACACCGACCCGGTAAGATGATCACACATGCAGATACTTTGAGCTGCTCACTGCTAGCTGAGCTAGACACCAACCCAGCACCCACGACGACCACCCTCAGCATAGAGACTCTGCCTGATCTACCTGTAACCGCGTCAGACATTGCCCGAGAAATTAATAAAGAAAAACATCTGGCATGGGTGTTACATTGGGTAGAGAAAGGGTGGCCGGAAAAGGACAATGACAGACATTCAAAACATTCCAGAACCAGCAAACAGAACTCCCACTACAAAAAGGGTGTGTACTGTGGGGGGATAGGGTGGTTATCCCGGAAAAACTGCAAGGTAAGGTACTGGAGTTGTTACACGAGGGGCACCCGGGCATAGTTAGAACAAAAGCCCTGGCCAGGAGTTACGCTTGGTGGCCAGGGATGGATAAACAAATCAAGGCTTGGGTGGCAAGGTGTCAACGCTGCCAAGAAACCAGACCAAGCCCGCCCACGGCACCAATCCTAGAATGGGAAACCCCCAGGGGACCTTGGTCTAGGATCCACATAGACTTTGCTGGGCCCACAAAGGGACATACATTCCTAATAACCGTAAACGCTTACTCCAACTGGTTGGAGGTAAGCAACATGAAAACCACCACCACAGAGGCCGTGACCAAGGAACTTTGCAAACTCTTCGCAACACACGGCCTCCCAGATGTCATCGTGTCGGACAACGGGCCCCAATTCACCTCGCTGGAATTTGAAAAATTCCTAGTGGAACAGGGCATACGACACGCACTGACAGCCCTGGCGCATCTGGTGGTGAACGGAAGGGCGGAACGGATGGTTCAATTTTCGAAAAAATCCATCCAGAAAATAGACCACGGGGAGATCCAAGACAAAATAAATAAAATGCTTTTCATACAACACATAACCCTGAACACGACAACAAACAAAAGCCCAGCAGAGCTACTAATGGGGAGGAAAATAAGGCCCCCACTCGATAGACTGCACCCCACATACAACCCGGAAAAACCCCCAAACTCCTCCAGCAAGCACCGATCCTTTACACCAGGCGACACCATCTACACAAAGAACCTAACCAGAGACCCACTATGGGTACCAGCAACCATAACCCAACTGACAGGTCCCCGCTCGTACCGGCTACAAACAACTGACGGATGAGCATGGAAACGCCACATTGATCAATTAAGATCGAGGACAGCCACAATAAACACAACCGACACGCAACCAGACATAACCAATCCCCTTAACACAAACCAAGAGGGGAGGGAATACCCCGGGAACCAAAACCCAGAAGAAAGGAACCAGCCATACTCACCAGCAAGCAGCCAGCTCGGAACCTCACCAAGAAGAAGCAGCCAGACCAGCTCGACCAGCCCGGAAAGACCAGGCAGGAACGGTGAAAACCGCAGCTCAACCAGCCCAGGTAGACCGGGAGGGAACTGCGACGAGCGGCCCAGCAAGACATACCAGGCGGTTCCACCAACGAGCCCGAGAGACACAGGGAACCCGATCGAACTGGCCGGGAGCCAACCCACGACTGACCTGCGCAGGTCCAGTAGACAAGTACGGAGCCCCGCCTACCTAAGGGACTACGTTACGTAGGACCGAACTAAGAGGGGAGGGGTGTTCTGTACATTCATTAGCATTCTTGAAACCCTGCGCTTTGATTGGCCAAAGCACGGGGTGATCTGATTGGTTTAGCGAGCCACACTGATTGGCCCGCTAAGAATCTCCCGCGATTGGTGGATACGAATCGCGGGAGATTCAAAGCGGTGCCATTGGCTGTGGCCGCCGCGGCTTGAGAATAAAAAGCTGCTGTTTTTTCCCTTGGAGCCAGATCGGTTGTGGGGACCAATAAAGAGCTGAAACCTAGTCACCGCCTCCTGGTCTCCTTACCGACGGACACAACACTAAGTTCTTTGCCAGATTTATGTTCAAATGAGTTTGTTTCCAAGGGATGCTAGCCTGCCTAATGTATTCTGATATTTTGAATTTCTCTCCCAATTGTTTGTAAATTGATTTTGTAACAGAAATTCATTGTCTCTATATAAAATCCATTTCTATATGCTGTATTGCATCTAAGATACTTTAAGCTCTAACCCTCTAAGCCAGGGCTGTCAAACTCCTGGCCCATGAGCTGGATGTGTCACGCACTCACCACGCCCACACCTGGTTTAGCAAAGGGGAGGGAAGTCCCAATACATCACGTGATGCTGCCACGATGATGTGAGTTTGACACTCCTGCTATAAGCTGTGTGAACTGTATGCAATAGTAATAACTTATAGTATTGTGCTAGAAATCTGATTTCCATAGTCTTAATTTTGTACTGCAGCAAAAAAATAAAAAATGTTACATCTACAGTAAATATTCTAATTGAAAGAAAAAAAGTTTTATAATGATAAAAAGGGACAACTTGCATGAGTTAACAGGAAGATATTCAAAAGCCTTCAAAGTCATTTGAAGTTTAAAGCTTATTTCTTTTTTAGATTTTAGAAGGTACATATTGACGTCCTTAGAGGTGAATTGAGCTTCTCAATGGGAAAAAAAAACTTCTATACAATGATTTTTCTATTCAAATCTCATTTGCATGCATTCTTAGCATCATACTCTTCTCATTAGGAGAAGTTTAATATAAGCAGCATTCTTTCAAAAACATCAAATGAAAATTTTGTTACAAAAAAGTCTGTCAGAAAGTATGCAAGGTTTAATTGGGCAATTGAACCCCTGATTCTAAGTATAAGGTAGAAATTCTCTAGTTATGTTTTAAATGAATTAGGTGCTGAACATTAAAGCATTATTTTATTTTTGCCAGAGACTCTTATTCTCTGCAGGAGGTGGTACATTATTCATTTCATTCATGGTAATGGGTTTCATTTTAATTTGCTATGGAATGTGTTGTCATGTAAATTTTGCTTCAATTCTTTTTTGGTTTCACTTCATTTCCTTGAAAAAATTAAGACAGGGATTTGCTGAAGATAATGTGGGCCCAGAGGTGGTTTTCTACAATGTTTAATGAGGCCAGTGCCTCTTCCACTAGGATGTAAAAATATTTCTTCAGTTATGAATGAGTCAGTCTATTTCCAGATAAGTAGCTTGATGAACTGTTTCTCTCCACCCAAAACAGTTAAGAGAAGATGAAATAGATCAAGGTGAATTTCTCTCTCCATTGCTAGCTCAATAAATTGACGATCCCTAATTCATATGAGCAGAGTTGACCTTTCTTAATGTATTAGTATGATCCTGGAGCTCCTTTGCAAATACAACAGAGCATAATTTATTAAGACCTTGATGTTGTTGGTCCCAAAGTTAGAAGCTGATCATCCATGATTTCTGCAATTACAGGCAATGACATAAAGCAATCCAGAATGTAATTCTTATTTAAAAAGTTAATATTAATAAATACATTGGAGATTTTGAAGACAGTAATTCCAGTAGGTTTAAATGTTGATGGGTTCAGTTAATGGATCAGAAACAAGAACAAGTTATAGAGAAAATGGAAACTGGTACAAATCTTGCTAGTTTTGTTTGTTTTCCTTTTTCAATGTTGAGTAGATATAAGAAAGCTATGCATTTTCTAGGCACCAGTACATGAGATACCCAGTTTATCTATAATAAATGGTATTTTGAGGGGATGGCCATTACTGGGTCATTTTTACTTGCATCGAGAGATACTGACATAATGCCATGTGGCATTTTAAAAAATTCAGATTAAATCCCTACAAAATAAAATTACCATTTGTCAGTGGTAGATCTAGCTAATCTCAGTTCTTGTTTTCACTCTTGACAAGTTCAGACTCCCTATCAGGAATAAGACCATAATGTGAGAATTCTCCAATATTCCAGTAATTGGAGCAGCAGATAAAAGATGTGGTTGTGGGGGATGTTTTACCAAGCTCCACCTGATATGCCAAGTGTAGGATTACCTAGATTGAGATACCTGATGACAATGATTCATATGCACTATATTTTACTGCTGTTGAAGATATTATAGAAGTTTCAATTAATCCAAAGTGCAGCAACCTGATTGCTAACCTGAGGCAGCAGATTCAGCCACATGCAGCCTAATGGTATTTAGGCTGCCTTTGAGATGGACTGATTCTTTCTTTCTTTCTTTCTTTCTTTCTTTCTTTCTTTCTTTCTTTCTTTCTTTCTTTCTTTCTTTCTTTCTTTCTTTCTTTCCTTCCTTCTTTCTTTCTTTCTTTCTTTCCTTCTTTCCTTCCTTCCTTTCTTCTTTCTTTCTTTCCTTTCTTCCTTCCTTCTTTTTCTTTCTTTCTTTCTTTTCGTTCTCATGTGGCAAAATGTCCTTGAGTCCTTCAAAAATGTAACTACAAATCCCATACAATGAAAAGTCAGTCTCTCTATCTGTCTGTCTATCTATCTGCCATCTATCTATCAATCAGTCTATACACTAGAACCTCTGGTCAAGACCATAATTTGTTCCATAACTTTGGTGATTTCTTCATCTTCTAATGTTTCATCTTCAGGAATTTCTGGGTCATATATCATGTTTGATTGCCACCTGAGTATAGGTTGATGATCAGATTCAAAAAAAATTGTGAATTTTTTGGCCAGAACCTGATTCGGTTGTAGTCAGAAGTATTCATGACCAGAGGTTTTACTGTGTCTTCCTCTGCAATGTCATTATGTCAACAGTCCAATCTCACTGAGCTCTTTGAAACCAGATATGGAATCCTCCTTTATTTCTTTTGCCCAGAGGATAAAACATCTAATTTTGTACAAAAAAAGAAATCTCCCTTAAGTTGAGCTTGATATCCTAAGTACAGAGACATGTTTTGTCAACAATGACTTACAATGGTGTTTTTCTCATATTATTCTACTCTTCCATAGAGTGTGCTGCTGTGGGATTTCTTATTTGTACCTCAAATACTAACCATGTCTAACCCCTCTTAACTTTTAAAGTTTACTCAAGCTAGCTGTAGTTGTCAGCTGGGATGAATTCTCTTCTAGATTAATACTGGTAGAAATGGAAGTTACAAATTAGAGATAGTTTACTCTATAGTTTACTTTACTTTATCATCATTGTACCTTGTACAACAAAATCAAATATCATCTTCAGTGCACATTATGACCATGACAATAAACACAAACAGACATCCTTCACACTCCACACATTGAACTGAAAACCCCCAACACTGCAGTATACAGTATAATTCAAAAGAGCTACTGTGAGTGTGAGGGAGTTCATTTATTTTATTTCTTCATAAGAAGTTATCCGTTCACATTTTTCAAATTAGTAAGCAAAATGGAATACAATTTACTGCTACCTGTACTTATCAGAATTTTATGATGCAGCTCTGCTAACAGAAATTAGAGACAAGTGCTTCCCTGTAAGTAAATGTGTACACAACCCTACTTATGGGTAAATGGAAATAAAATTGAGGGCTATAATGCTCACATTACCTTGAAGACAGATATTATGAACCATACATAGACTGGCAATGGAATTTTCCTACACAAATTATATTAGCGTGTGTGGGTTTTTTTTAAAAAAAAGATATAAACCAAATATGACTGACAGTTACTACTCAGAATACCTACTGCTTGGGAACAAAGACTTAGAAGTGTTGGCAACTCCACAATTTAATTGCAAAAAAAATCTCATTTTTTATATCACCAAGTTTTATTTTGAGCTTTAGAGCCAGTCTAGTTATGTGACAAGTGCAAGCTTTAGAATTTTTCTCTGTGTCACTTTAGATGAAAAAAGGTAATTGAAGTATGCAGAAAACTGGCTTTACCATGCTGCCTTTTGGAACTGATTACAGTTGCAAGAACAACCTTCCTTCCAAATGACACCCTTTGATGTGGAACTGAGTTGGCGTTCTTTCTTTGATTTTTTTAAAAAATTCCATTTCCTCTAAAAAATACTCTAGGAGATGAAAAAAGGGAAAGATCACATTTAGAATACCTGGAGGTAAAGCACAGAGAACAAGGTAGTAGGCTGCTGTTTATTTTGTAAAGCCAGCCTAGAGAATTGAATAGAAAAAGAATTGTTTGCTCATGTCTTTTTCTCTAAGATGATACATATCATTGTCTTTATACATACTTGGCTGAATACCCTTTTCAGTATTATACTTTTAAAAGCTGGACAAGTACTCAATTCATTTTTACAATTCATTTATTTTATATGAGAAAAGTGTTGCCCGATTTACTCATGATTTTTTTTGTATTCTTTGTGGGGGGAAAGAAAGCAGTGGGAGAATCATTGTTTAATAATGATGCTCTAGACTAGACTCAAGCTCTTTCTTCAACAGTCTACCAATTCTGAATGTCTTTAGTTGCATATAGTGGCAAGGAGAAAGGAGGGTACTATCGATTGCCCTGCACAATTATCTATGCTTTTGAATTAGCTGGGTTCTCACTTGCCTGCAGTAGTCTACCCTAGATTTCTTGTCCTGTCTTGTCAATGCCCATACTGAACTTGTCCAGTTGGAAGGATTTCATGACTGCTCCATGATGTCCAGCAGCCTGTTCCATTAGTATCTGAACCCACATGTACATCAAAGCACACATTGTATTGGCATTCTGTTTGGCTGGAGCCAGCCAAATGAAACTGGAAGAACTATGATTCATTTTCATAGGCAGATCACTTCAATATGTGCAGGGATGGAACACTGCTTAAAATAGCCCTACAGATATGGAATGGTTTCTTAAATGTGCTTAAAAGACGTTGTATGTCATCTGCTGCCCATACCGCTGATTTCATAACTAATACATGGAGCTCAGAGATAGCCCAGATTACTGACATTATTACTACCTAGTTCTATTATTACTATTTTAGTAGAACTATAAAAGCTCCTGGGTTTACTATGGAGATATATCAGATCAAATATACATATTGTCCCCTTTTCAAGGACAATCTGAAAGTCTCTTTTGTGACAGTGACTGTCTCAGGAAGAGTAATGATACTTTGTCATAATATGTATATGTGTGCACCTCCTTCATCTAGATGTTAGGAGAGGCTTGCTCTAAGCAATCTTTGTCTTATTCTCTCTCTCTCTCTCTCTCTCTCTATGTTTGTGTGTGTATGCGTGTATGCGTGTGTGTGTGTGTGTGTGTGTGTGTGAAGTAAATCAAATTTACTTTGATCTTGGCTCCAATGTTGGGGCTGGTCATATGGAGGCAATGTCTTCTGTTCATATGGATAAATTTCACCTCACAGAGAGAAAAGATACAAACGGGGGTGTGTGTGTGTGAAGAAACAATGATTCAACCCTTGTCCTCACCACTGGCTAATTAAATCATCTAATTGATACTTGCCCTATAGTTAAGAGAGGTAATCAATGTTTCCTTGAATGTGGAATTTTTTTCTAGCTGCTTAAGAACAAGTTATAAAATTCTTACCAAAAAGATTTCATTTGACTCAGAATAGCTGTTTAATTACAGGGAAGGCTCATATATTCTACTATTGAAAAAGTGATTTTAAAAATTGTGGTGGTGTCACAGCTCCAAACACATTTGAATTAATTTATATATGTCATGTATGCAAATGGACTACTCGAAATCCCCGTGCCTTGATTGGCTAAGGCGCGGGGATTTCTGATTGGCCAGGCGAGCCGCGCCTGATTGGCCCGATTGAAGTCTCCCGCGATTGGTTAAAGCCAAGAGCGGGAGACTTGAATCGCTGCCATTGGCCGCGGCCGCCGAAGCAAAAGATATAAAAGCCGCAAGCTTTTTGTCTTTTGCGGTTCGGTTCCACCAGTGTTAATAAAGAGCTTGAATTGAAAGTCACTGACTACGAGCCTTAATTGCGGATACGACACTGGCGACGAGGATGGGATCTCGCCATTGAACCGAACCCCGTATCCGTTTAAGAACCAGCGACAGCGAAGATGGCGAAAATAGCACCGCCCGCTCCCTTCAACCCCACCGCCGAGGACTGGGAATCGTACTCGGATCGATTCCGGATGTATCTGGAATGCGCCGGCATGAAGGACGCCCCGGGCCCGCTAAAATGCGCCGTCTTTCTCACACACTGCGGACCAGAGGTCTTCCAGATGGCCAAGGCATTGGCCAAACCAGCAGACGCAACCGCCATAGACTGGGACGTCCTCGAGCCCATACTGAGACGCCATTACGCCCCCGAGGTCCCCATCCTGATACGGCGAAACGAGTTTTACCGCAGAAACCAGAAACCGAACGAGAAATTAAGCGACTTTGTCGCTGAATTACGGCGCCTGGGAGGACTCTGTGAGTTTGAAGGGCTTAATAGTCTCATCAGAGACCGCTTCGTGCTCGGGCTATGGGATCCGACACTCCAGAGCCGACTCATGGCCAAAGGCGACATCAGCCTAGCCGATGCCCTCACTGCGGCCGCAGCAGCAGAAGCCACCCACACGTCAGCAGACACCATGCGAAGATCTGACGCGAAGGGCGGGAACAACAACCCCGCGAGGTCGGCCGACACCAGAAGCGAAGCGACCGCACACTACGGCGAATACCAATCAACCTCCAGCGCATCAGATGACGAGGAGGACATACACCGTGTACAAATGGGACGAGGCGAACAGCGAAGTCAAAGAGGTCGCAGGTCGAGGACCAACTGCGCCGGTTGCGGCGGCGACCACCCCAGGTCAGAATGCCGATTCTTCGACGCTATCTGCAGGCATTGCGACCGACGAGGCCACATCGCCCGAGTTTGCCGCCAGAAAAAACCCCGCAGCCCGCCCAAACGGGAACAACTTGACAGGAAGAGAGAAAGCTCCCCGCCCAGAGCCAGAGAGCGCCAGCCAACGGGTCGATGGGACCAGAGACAACGATCGCAAAGAAGCAGTGACAGCCGACGTAAAGAGGAAACCCACCAGACGGTGACCATTGGCCACGCCATTTCCGACGGAGCTAGAAAGGTTCACGTAGAAGTTCACATAGAGGGTCGACCATGTAAGATGGAAGTGGACTCCGGTTCCTACCTTTCTATGATTGCTTGGCGCGAAATCAAGCAACTAGTGCCTACACTACAAAGAAGAAACGTACCTGCCCAAAAAATCATCATAAAAGACTATCAAGGTAATCGCGTTCCGGTAGTGGGCACCAAGAACTTTAACATAACCTACAAAGGCCACACAGAACAACTTCCACTCACAATAGTCGACCGCGACCGCCCTAGCCTGCTGGGGTTACAATGGTTTGCTCCGCTTAACATCGCGCTGACAGGTGTCAACCACGTATCCATTGAAGCTTGGGAACAGCGGCTAACCGAAGAATTCCAGGAGGTCTTCAATGGAGAATTGGGCAAGTACCAGGGGCCCCTTATTTCATTTGATTTAGACCCAAGGGTTCCCCCGAAGCGGCTTAAGCCTAGAAGGGTACCCTTTGCATTAAAGCCCAAAATCGACGAGCAGCTAGACAAGCTCGTCAGACAAGGGGTGTTACAACCGACAGATCACGCCAGATGGGAAACCCCTATAGTGACCCCAATAAAACCAGACGGGTCCGTGAGAATCTGCGGGGACTATAAGGCCACCCTAAATGGCGCGTTGCAACAAAGCGCCTACCCAGTCCCGGTAGTGCAACATTTACTGCACTCACTGGGAGGGGGCAAAGTTTTTGCTAAGCTCGACCTCGCACAAGCCTATCAACAACTACCTGTGGACGAGGAAACGGCAGAGGCCCAAACAATAGTGACCCACCGGGGGGCTTTTAAATGTAACAGACTTCAATTTGGGGTCAGCGTGGCACCAGGCATCTTCCAGAGCCTGATGGAACGCTTGCTGCAAGGCATCAAGGGGGTGGTGCCCTACTTCGATGACGTATTAGTGGCGGCGCCAAATGAAGCTGAACTAGAAAACCGTTTAAGACAAGTCTTAACGAAATTTAAAGAAACAGGACTTAAAGTCAAACGCGAAAAATGCCAACTTTGTACAAAGCAAGTAGAGTTTCTGGGCTACCTCCTAGACCAGCAGGGCATCCACCCCACAACAAAAAAAGTAAAGGCCATCAAAGAAGCCCCCACCCCAAAGTCCAAATTAGAGCTGCAAGCGTTCTTAGGTTTACTAAACTTCTATAATGTCTTCCTACCTCAAAAGGCTACGGCGGCGGAACCTTTACATAGACTCCTGGACAAGAAGGCAGCCTGGACTTGGGGGAGACGGGAACAAACAGCTTTTCAAAAGACCAAAGACCTCCTCACCTCTGATGCCGTCCTAATGCAATTCTGCGAAACCCTGCCTGTAGCTGTCACTTGCGACGCATCACCCTTCGGCGTCGGCGCTGTCCTCAGCCATACCCTCCCAGACCAGAGAGAAGCACCTATCGCATTTTTCTCGAGAACTCTGACTAAACCAGAGCGGAACTATAGCCAGCTGGACAAAGAAGCTTTGGCTATAGTGGCCGCCGTTAAGCGTTTCCACGAGTACCTTTATGGCCGCCCATTCAAAATAGTGACTGACCATAAACCGTTGCTGGGCATTCTCGCGGGAAACCGTCCCACACCAAACATCTTGTCACCCCGGATGACAAGATGGTCTGAATTCCTGGCAGCCTACAACTATGAACTGCTACACAAGCCAGGTAAGAAGATATCGCACGCGGACGCTTTAAGCCGTTCCCCCTTACCTGACTCTGACCCTGACCCTGCACCAACAACAAATACCCTGTCCATCGAGTGTTTACCCATTACCGCATCGGACATAGCGAGGGAAACGGTTAAGGACAAACACTTAGCGCCAATCTTACATTGGCTACAAAAAGGCTGGCCGGAAAAAGACGATAACGAGACTTTTAAACCTTTCCGCCAGCGCCAGACGGAACTTTCACTACTGAGAGGATGTATCCTTTGGGGAGACAGGGTGGTAATTCCGACTAAATTACAGAACAGGGTCCTAGAGATGTTGCACGAGGGTCATCCTGGCATCGTCAGGACCAAAGCCCTGGCCAGGAGTTACGCTTGGTGGCCTGGCATGGACAAACAAATTGAAACATGGGTCGCCAAATGCCACCGGTGCCAGGAGACCAGATCCAGCCCACCCACGGCACCTATCCGGGACTGGGAGACACCTCGGGGACCCTGGTCCAGAATACATTTAGACTTTGCCGGCCCCACAAATGGGCACACCTTTTTAATCACAGTCGACGCATACTCAAACTGGCTAGAGGTGGCCGACATGAAATCCACCACCACAGAGGCCGTCATTAAAGAACTGTGTAAGCTGTTTGCCACCCACGGCCTCCCAGACGTCGTTGTCTCGGACAACGGGCCACAGTTTACATCCATCGACTTTGAACGGTTCCTGGCAGAAAAAGGCATCCGCCACGCGTTAACGGCACCGGCGCATCCGGCGGCGAACGGTAGGGCGGAGCGGATGGTCCAGTTTACAAAAAAGACCCTCCGGAAAATGGACCACGGGGAGATCAACGACAAGATCAACAGGCTGCTCTTCATACAGCATATCACGCCAAACACAACCACCAACAAGAGCCCTGCAGAGCTCCTGATGGGCAGGAAGCTGCGATCCCCACTCGACCGCCTACACCCGACCTACAACCCGGAGCAGCCCCCAGACTCCAGCTCCAGGTATCGGACATTTGAACCAGGCGACCTAGTATACGCCAAAAACATGACGGGGGACCCCCTATGGATCCCAGCCGTCATAACTCAGATCACTGGTCCAAAGTCGTACAGGCTCCAAACCACCGACGGGCGAGCCTGGAAACGACATATCGACCAGCTCCGGTCACGAACATTGACTAACCTCAACCCCCAAGACACGAACCAAGGGGGGAGGGAACACCCGGTTAAACAACCGCAAGAACAAATAAAAATTAAAAACTCACCAGAACGCAGCCTTCGCGAGTCACAGCCGGAGAAGAACCGTCTGGCCAGCTCTACCGACCCGGAGAAGCCAAGCGGGAGCGGCGGAATCCGCGACTCAACCGACCCGGTAGGCCCAGGCAGGAGCCGCGGCGAAGGAACCGGCCCGATCATCCAGCCGGTTCGCTCAGAGGCAGGAGCAGCCAAAAAGATGACCGCCCCTACCGAGATACAACAAGAAAATGAATTGCGCAGGTCATCTAGGACTCGACGGAGCCCCACCTACCTGTGTGACTACACCACGTGAGAAGACCATACCAAGAGGGGAGGGGTGTCATGTATGCAAATGGACTACTCGAAATCCCCGTGCCTTGATTGGCTAAGGCGCGGGGATTTCTGATTGGCCAGGCGAGCCGCGCCTGATTGGCCCGATTGAAGTCTCCCGCGATTGGTTAAAGCCAAGAGCGGGAGACTTGAATCGCTGCCATTGGCCGCGGCCGCCGAAGCAAAAGATATAAAAGCCGCAAGCTTTTTGTCTTTTGCGGTTCGGTTCCACCAGTGTTAATAAAGAGCTTGAATTGAAAGTCACTGACTACGAGCCTTAATTGCGGATACGACAATATAGACCCATTACAATTGGATTTTTTAGACATTTCTTGTATCTTTAAGTAGATTAAATACTAAAAATTACTTCTCTATTAATAGTATATTTATAATCTTTGTAAAATGCATCAACAAATTTCACTGTCATCTCCCCTTATTTTGTATTTTTAAAAATAATGTTTTTTATAAAAAAAAAATAGTGTTCTTTATTGCTTCATTTAATTTGTTCCTCCTCTAATTTGCTCTTCAGAGATTTTCTTCATTTTAACATAAACCAGCAATATGAAAGTGGCCCACAATTATATCTTTCTGTTGCTGGCTTCAAACTCCAGAGAACATTTTGGTAACACCATGAGCCAATAAATTTCTCTTCCTGCTGGTAAATAAAAATGTTAACAGGCATTTCTCATTTCCTGAGTGAATATGAGTAATAAAATCCTTCTGTTTACAACAGAAAGAACAAAAAAGTTTATTTCCAGACTTTATATAGTTCCCAGTCCTTGAAACTGGTAGTGTAGTTATTTGCTAAGCAAAATCAGACCTATTGGCCCAAATAGAAGCCTCTGTGTTCTGAAGCTACCTTTTTCCTATGAAACACTCATTCTTGATAAAAATTAAATCAGCTAAACATGATATTTATATTCATGCATTCCTTACTTCTACCATATACATTCTTACTGTATTCAGAACAACCAACCTTTAATTCTACAACCTTTTCTGAATTATGTTCCTTGCTGCCTTTTTATCTTTTCCTTTTGACAAACAACTTATCATGCTTAACAAACTAATTCCCACATCGATTTATTTTTTAAAAACGTTATAAATTGCCAGACATTAGTACTAACATGTGTCAAGCTCATTAGGAAATCAGTTCCACAGGAAGTCAACCTTTACTGAGATTGCCTATAATCATAGAACCTTGCAAATCTTGGACTGTACCTGGATCCCTACTTATAACGCAGTGAATTATGGAGGTGTCAACCTAATTTGCTTCTGGATATTATTTTGTTTTCCAGAGCTTAAAATTTTCACGTTCTTTGCCTAAGTTTTTATCTATGTCATCTCTATTGCTTTCTGCATATATTAAACAAATGGTATAGCTTCTCCATAATCAAACCACGTTGATATGTCAATATTTCCTCAGTTTACACCATCTATACCTGCAGCCTTGCCATTTTCTATACCCTCAGGGCATCTGAAAATTTATTTCCCTTGGATACTAACATTTATACATTCCTATTTATTCCCTTCTGTTTAATCATAACTATCTATTGAAGCATAGCATGCAACTATCATCAGTTTTTAAATATCTACTTTCATCTGTGTCCACAACAATCAAGATTATACTCATTCATCTTTTCTAATAATATTTTGGCCCTTTTATTTTTAATTAAATCTCTACTTTCAGTTCTTTGTCTTCTGGGTGCATACAGTAACTTGTATTCACCATATCCAGTCTAGAATATTAGACCATTCATATGTATCATTAAGTTCACAAATACACAACTTATATTTATTTGTTTTATTTACTTAATTTATCCATATCTTTACCATGTTGTCCTTTTACTTTCCATCATATAATTATGCTATGGCTGTCACTATAAGAGTCCATAAATTTTACCTTTGCTGGCCATCATGGAGTTGATCAAAGATTTTTTAACTCATGCCCAAGTAACATATAGCAAACCTTTCCACTGGCAAGGATACAATTATGGTTAGTTAGGCAGTAAGTCACAAACAGAACCAAAAGCTAGTTTTTTTCCCTCCAGTGCCCACAATTCTAGGCATCAAAATATTTAATCTAAAAAGTAGACCAACATACTTCGACCATTACATTGATATCATCATCATCTTCAATATTTGGCAATGTATGTGGCACCATTACTATGATATACTTGAAAGTGCAGTTTGATTAATTGAAAATAACACCCCCAAAAAACTGTCATCTACATCTTGCAGTTTTATAGTAAATGAATTCACATTTGAAAATGTTCCAAATCCACTTTCCCTAACTTTGACAGATTTAGATGAAAGATGTATTATAAGCTCCCCCCCCCCGATGAAGTGGATGAATGAATATGTACACACACACACACACACACACACACCAAATATATTCAACATATATACACATGTTTATTTCATTAAATCTATTCTTTTTATTGCTTTTTCATTTCCCTGTTATGATTCACATTATGATTCAACAAACTGCCATCTGTATACCAAAGGCAATTATGTCATTTCATGACAAGATTATTTATGCCTGTAAGAGAGATTTTACAGAACTTGTTAACCTTTATTTTTGTTGCCAAGCTTGAAATTGCTATCTTGTAGTCAATTTTCAACAAAGCTATAGTGAAAATGGAGGTAAACTGACATTTCAAGAATTTCCACTTTTTTTCTCATAGTCATTTTTAGTTTGGGGTAATAATGATGATTGTTATTATTTCAACATCCTGATATGTTGCACATTTATGGTAGACTCTACTAGCCTTGAACCAATGGATCTTGGTGTCAATCTGATTTAGGATTAGCTGGCAATACAATTCCTGTTCTTAAACTACAGGTTTGAAAGTAGCCAGAGTAGAAGGTGAATATACAGTATACAATGAAACATTAGTAAATATAGTCATTGTGTTCCAATTTGGGTTTAAAAATAGAATCTGAGTCTGATGTTTAAAACAGACAGCTAGCAAATCATATTTTAGACTTTGATTCTATGTGTGTAAGGTAGATTTCAACCAAGTATTTCTTAGATGTGAGTTAAATTTTGATGACAGGGAAAGTTAGTAATTTTTGTGACTTGATGGAGATATGAACCTGGGCCTTTTCAGTTTTGCAAATCTTGAACCAAAATCTTAACGCTGAAGTCTCAAACTCAAATTGTCACAAGGACTGAATGAGGACTAGTTCATTAACCCAAGGGCAGAAAAAAAATGATTTCATACATTGATTCCAACATCACAAAGAACTAGTTCATTAACCCAAGGGCAAGAAAAAAATGATTTCCTAGATTGATTCCAACATCACAAATGAATCAAACCGTAAGAAAATGAGCAGCTTCTTAGTATGCTATTAAACATACATTTATTAAATGAAAATGCTTTGCTTTAAAATAGATCTATTTTAATTAGCTGATGACATTTATCATTAAATATTAAACAGAATACAATTTTTGTATTTTATTATTGGATTGATACATATTTCTTTGAGATCATATTTAGGATAATACAACTTAGGAAATCTATCCCAGAGTTGCCTAGATCCTTCTTATTTCCCTTTTTTATTCCCAGAAGAACTGCAGAGATTAAAAGAATATTCTTATAGTAAGATAGTAACCTTGTCCAGGTTTCTTTCTGTCTCATCTTCTGTCTCATTTGTTTTGCTAAACAAAATCAAGGTATGGCTGTTTTGAATTTCTTTCTCACTTTTCCCTCTATTATATGCATAGATCAACTCTACATTCCTTTATACTTAAGCAGCCCCAGCTTCCCCAGCCAAGCTTTTCCACTGGCCTTGCCCTGACAACCTGGTACTTCCTCAGAAGCAGCCACCATAGAATATGGGCAGTTGAAGATTCTGCTTGGGGTTACTACATACATGGTTTACTTGACCAAACTACATTGCTGCCATGATCTAGACTGGGCCACGAGTTGTGAAAATGCAGTCTTCCTGTAATGTTTTATGTGTCTGAGCATCTTCATGGTATTCAACAGCATGGCTTTGCTGGTAATAACTTCAGTAGCTACATAATATATTTGGAAATTTTCAGCATGTTATTTGTATATAGCTTATGGAAAACGAGTTTTGAGGAGTCCTGCCTTCACTACACTGGCTCTCACTAAATGTGAAATAGAATGAATACAACTGAGTTTTGAGAACTAGAACATCTTACAGCCAGTGGATAACTTCACTCAAACTAACCCTTAACATTTTTTTCTCATTTACAAGCAACTTACTTTACTGGTACAACTTATGGATGAATATATCTGTTTATTAAATTTATGTCCAACCTTTTGTTCAGGGCCTCAAGATAGCATACTCTCTTTCCATATGTTTTAACAACAACGATGCTGTGTTGTAAATTTGGGCTGAAGGAGAATGCCTGGGTCAAAGTCATCCAGAACCTGGCTCTTCATTCAATACTTTAACATCTGTACTATATCATCTTTATTTTCCAGATGGGAATACTTTTCATTTCTGAGGCATATAGTACATGCTATAGTTGCTGTCAATTAGTCATTCAAGACTCTTTTTATTTTCCAATAATGAGAGTCTGTTACATAGAGGCACAGTAAAATATTTTTGCCCACAATTGTTTCTTCAACTTGAGAGCATTGTGCTTTATTAATCCAGTTCAAAATATCTATTTTGTTATATGATGTCTATACCTGCAGGATCTGCTACTTCTGACCAATTTCTCTATTCCTCAATAGACTTTCTTTGCTAAGTCCATCATAAGTATGTTTAGCATCAAATTTTAGTTCTTCATCAGTGTCTTTATCAGCAGAGCCTCTACGAAGGAATGCACTGTAGGTAAAATTTGATTTATTATTTTATTTTTATAAATAAAATATCTTGAAATATAGTTAAGATAATAAAATATTTTATTTTAAAAGACTTCAAAATCCATATTTTTACCCAAGTCATTTAAAACTTTAGAATGTTATGTATTTGACAGAGCTTTCAAGTTTATAGATATATAAGCTGCCCAATGTCACCATAGATTAACCAAAGAAAAAAGTTTCTGTCCCAGATCTTCAGGCAAGAAAAGTTTTCTATTTTAAAAAGCAAATTGATTTTAAAGAGACAAAATAAGGGATTAGACTTCAGGAGTAAGGAATGAGAAGTGACCCACTTTGCTCTGTACATGTTTCAGAGGGCAATCTAAGAGCAATGACCCACTGCTTCTTTGTATTTTTAAAAGCTTGATTTCTTTATCTTATTGCTTAAATGCCTAAGATGCTAAGAATTGTTAAAGACTCTTTTTTCCAGATTCTTCCCAGCCTCCCCCTGACACAACAGCACATTCTGGTGAAGAATGACTCTTAGAGCAATCTGGAGCTAAAGAGAAAACTTAAAGTTCTATTCTATGATGTTCCACCTGTGATTGTAGGGATGTCAAACTGGATCCAGATAGGCTATTCAGAGTCTGCTTCATTTCAAGAAAAATACATATCAGCTGCCACCATGTGCTTGCCTGGCCTTTGTTACTGTGTGTTCACAGTCTGCCATGGACTCTGGGGAGGGTGGATGGGAGGTGGAATGCTTGAAGGGGGAAGGTGAAAGCTTTAACTGATGTATCCCTGAGACAGTGCTTCAAGTTCATCCAGCTGGGAGAAGAATGCAGCCACATGCCAATCTAAGCTTGAAATGACCATCCTGAAAACATCTTGCTTCAACCTGATTGAGCATGGGAGGGGGGCTCAACTATGGGAGGCAGTTAAGGGAGGTAAAAGTTGAACTTAGTGATTTTGCTGTGTGGTTGTAAGTTCTGGCAATGTACTACTGCAGTACTCTTGACTTCTAATAAAAGTATGCCTTTCTCAAAGAACAGAACCAAGGATTATTTCTACTTAGAGGTTTAAGTGGCAACAGGTCTGACAATACCAAAGCTAGCAAAAACTGAAGCAATAGGATAGAAGTAGGAAAACATTTTATTAATTCTGTCCTTTGTGTTGTTTTTTTCACATTGTTTGGGAAGGAAGGGTGTTCTTATAGTTTTCCAGAGCAATATTAATTGAGACAGCAACAGATTGCAGGAGGTTTTGAGAAGATCATCTCCATTTTTGCTTTTTCAAGCACAAAGAAATCTCTGTTTAATGTAATGCTGGGCCAAACCCTGAGGAGAAAACTAAGATATGCAGACATGGTTCATCTCAGTTTTCTAGACTAATAGCACCGAAACCTAATGATGGAAAAGTTAGCATTAATGTCTGCCATGCATCAATAATTGCATTTCTCAGTATTCTGTGTTATAATCATTACTCAGGTATGTGTAATGTTATAATCATTACTCAGAGGAGCACAATAGGTGAAAATATAGCTCCTGACATTCATGCTATTTGAAGAACACCACTAGCAAATAAAGGCGTAGAAAACTCAACTTCAATAGCATGATATATTAACAGTCACTGACATCTTTGGCTTTTAAGAAAGAATGATAAATATAAAATGTTACCTTCTCTGACACAGGAGCTGTTTCAAAGGCAACCCTAAAAGCAGAATCCTTTTCATATAAGTAAGTGGCAATATTTTTTAAAAAGTCCCCACTCTGAACTAAAATTATTTGCTTTCTACTTCTCTTTTTATGGGTCTCTCATGCAGTGATGAATACCATACATACATAAATATACACATCAGTCTCTGAAAAAAGTATTTCCTTTCAAATTTTCAGATTTTTTTAATATCTTTGTCTATGAATATAATCAAAATTTCTTGACGTTCTTCTAATATATGGAGGGAGTCTTAATAGTGAATAAATGAGACCGAAGGTTGGTGCTTGGATTGTTTTTTCTCTCCATCAACTATGTAATCCAATCTGATATCTAACAGGTGAAAAATAGATGTTCTCTAGATTCACAAAATGCTCACACCACATTTCATGGCAATAACTACAGCCAAACACTTCCTTGAATTGGTGATTAATCATTTATATTGCTCTGTAGGAATTCTGGATGATTCTTCCATAACAATGTCCTTCAACTCAATAAGTTTTGCTCAATAAGTTTTGGTCTTTTTACATTCATATTTTATATGTTCCCTAAACATACAAACAGACACAAGCACATACACAAACATAACCAACTTGGGGTGTCATTTGTCCTCCTTTAAGATTGTGTCAATGTTATGGAAGAGGAATAAGGTGTACCTGACAAAAGTGAGGTTGAACTGAAAGTTGATTTCTACAAGAATGACACAGAAAAGTATGTTATACTGAACATACAAAGATACTAGTTGATGTCTTAATAATTAAAAGGTATAACAAACTATAAACCAAGAGAGTAATATAGGTAATATTTCTTTTTTGAATTTGCAAAAGAGCCTTGTTAAAGTTTTGTGAAAAGTGTTAGGGATAACATTGTTTGCCCTAACTGGTTTAGGTAAAATAATAAATATGTAATCATGGTTTATAAGTTAAAGTGTCTGCAACTTTAAATATAGGAATGTAATTAAGGGAGTGGTTGTGAAAGCACCTTAAAAGAAGCAAGACGACAGCTTGCTCTCTCTCTGGCTTTGATGATCCCTAATTACTGCATGGACTCAAGACTGTGTTACTCGAACGGGAGAGATAAACGACGGACTGATTTGTAAGTGAACTGACATAGGATATTCTACACGGACTTTGCTAACTGAATATCCTTGAATGGCCTGACTAAATGATACATGACTATTGGACTGTTATTTTGACTATGCTATAAATGGAATAAACTATATTTTTGATAGCACAAGCGTATCTGTTATTTTTACTGTATGTTAACAAACATACAAGCTTAGCTCACTCATTTATCTGTGTGCCTATCTGACTAACGCTGCACATTCTGTTTAGCTTGTCTCCTTAACCCTGGTTGGAGAACCCAGGCTTAGCAAGAAGGATGAAAGAAAAAATAAAAAGAAATTGAGTTCAGTAACACTATTTGAAGGGACTAAGATTAAAATTGATAAAAGTGAAAGAAAGAATGTAATTTTGGTTTATTTGATCAAGATTAAAATATACATGTCATTATTTCTGGTAACACTTAAGTGATTTTTGCTAACATCAGGACTGCGATGACAATTCCTTTTGGATTTTCAAGATAAGAGATAGGATATGGGAAAAAGCATTCATTTGTTGTGTTTTTAAAAATGATTATAAATGGCTTACACTTGTGATGAAGATCAGAAGTCACTTCAAAAAAGCCCTATCCCTTTTCAATGTGCAGTACTATCTCACACACAAAGTATTGAAATTCTGTTGGCACTGCTGGTAGTAAATCCTGGAAATGTCACCTTAGTATTAATATGAAGATTGAAATTTATATTTTCATATTCAGTTATCTGAAAGTATGCCAATTCAGTATGATACTATCTTGTCCAAAGATGCAAAGACTGAGCTTTTCATGCACCAATGTGCTTAATTGTTCTTGATTGTGACTTGAAAATTTTGACTTTCATGTGATAGATGTAAGGAGTTAGGAAGCAAACAAAAGGTATTAGTGTTCTGCAATATACTTTTAAAATGTATAAGATTTTTGTATTTATTGCAATATATATATTGTGTTAGAAATTACTGAAATGTACAGTTTGTCACGTGAGCCAGTTTGGAAATGGCTGAGGCATAACGCTAAAAACTGGGAGTGTTGTGTCCGCGAAATGATGCCAGGAGTCGGTGACTTCAAATCATGCTCTTTTATTAAAGTAGGAACCGAACTGGCTCTTCGCAAAAGGTTTGCGGCTTTTATTCTTTCAGCCGCGGCGGCCGCAGCCAATGGCACCGCTTTGAATCTCCCGCAATTCGAATGGACCAATCGCGGGAGATTCTTAGCGAGCCAATTGGCGTGGCTCGCCTGACCAATCAGAGTGCCCCGCACTTTGGCCAATCAAAGCGCGGGGATCTCAAGAATGCTAATTAGGGACAGAACACCCCTCCCCTCTTGGTTCAGTCCTTACGTCGCATAGTCACGCAGGTAGGCGGGGCTCCGTCTGAGCCTACTGGACCTGCGCAGCTCAGTCGTAGGTTGGATCCCAGCCGGTTCGGTCGGGATCTCTGTTGCTCCTGATGCCGTCATGGGAACCGGCTGGTCGGTCGGGCCGGGCCGCTCTCCGTAGCTCTCTCCTGGGCCTCCCGGGTTGGTTGAGCTGCGGGTTTCGCCGCTCCCGCTCGGTCTTTCCGGGCCGGTCGAGCTGGCCTGGCTGTCTCTTCCTGGCGAGGGGTCGTGATGGCTGCTTTCTGGTAAGTATGGCTGGTTTATTCTTCTTTGGTTTTGGTCCCCTGGGTATTCCCTCCCCCCTTGGTTTGTGTTGTGGGGGTTGGTTTCGCCTATTTGTGCGTCGGTGGTCTCTTGGTTGGCAGTCCTCGACCTTAATTGGTCGATGTGGCATTTCCACGCTCGTCCGTCTGCTGTTTGTAGCCGGTACGAGTGTGGGCCAGTTATTTGTGTGATGACGGCCGGTATCCATAGTGGGTCTCCCGTCAGGTTTCTTGCGTATACGGGGTCGCCTGCTGCGAAAGTTCAGTGTTTGCTGTTTGAGTCTGGGGGCTTCTCCGGGTTATACGTGGGGTGTAACCTGTCGAGTGGGGACCTTAATTTCCTCCCCATTAATAGTTCGGCTGGGCTCTTATTCGTTGTGGTATTTGGGGTTATGTGTTGGGTGAAGAGTAGTTTGTTTATTTTCTCCTGGATCTCCCCGTGGTCTATTTTCCGGATGGTTTTCTTAGTGAATTGCACCATCCGTTCCACCCTACCGTTTGCCACCGGGTGCGCAGGTGCTGTCAGCGCGTGGCGGATGCTCCTTTCCACTAGGAATTTTTCAAATTCCAGCAAGGTGAATTGGGGCCCGTTGTCGGAAACGATGACGTCTGGGAGGCCGTGCGTTGCAAAGAGTTTGCAGAGTTCCTTGATCACGGCCTCCATGGTTGTTGTCTTCATGTTGCTTACCTCCAGCCAGTTGGAGTAAGCGTCTACTGTTATAAGGAAGGTGTGTCCTTTTGTGGGCCCGGCGAAGTCTATGTGAATCCTAGACCAGGGTCCCCTTGGGGTTTCCCACTCTAGGACAGGTGCTGTGGGTGGGCTTGGCCTAGTTTCCTGGCATCATTGGCACCTTGCTACCCAGGTCTCAATTTGTTTGTCCATCCCTGGCCACCAAGCGTAACTTCTGGCCAGGGCTTTAGTCCTAACGATGCCAGGGTGCCCCTCGTGTAGTAGTTCCAGAACCTTCCCTTGTAGCTTTTCTGGAATGACCACCCTATCCCCCCATAGTATGCACCCTTTTAATAACGAGAGTTCCGTTTGGTGGTTTGGGAATGTTTTGATGGACTCGTCGTTGTCCCTTTCCAGCCACCCTTTCTCTACCCAATGCAACACCCGCGCCAGACGTTTGTCTTTATTAGTCTCTCGGGCAATGTCTGACGCAGTTATGGGCAGGTTGGGTAGAGTCTCTATGCTGAGGGTGGTCGTCGTGGGTGCTGGGTCGGTGTCAGGTTCCGGTAGCGGCGAGCGGCTTAAGGCGTCTGCATGGGAGATCGTCTTACCCGGTTTGTGTATGAGTCCGTAGTTGTAGGCTGCCAGGAACTCGGACCACCTTGTCATTCGGGGAGACAGATGGTTCGGGGTGGCCCGGTTTCCTGCAAGGATTCCCAGCAGCGGCTTGTGGTCGGTTATGATGGTGAATGTCTGGCCGTAGAGATACTCGTGGAATCTTTTTACGGCAGCAACGATAGTCAGAGCCTCTTTGTCCAGCTGGCTATAGTTCTGCTCCGGTTTGGTGAGGGTCCTTGAAAAGAACGCGATGGGCACTTCTTTTCCGTCGGGGAGGGTGACCCTCTAGTTTGGCTTGGTTGGTTGCCGATACTAGGACGTCGTCGAAGTAAGGTACCACCCCCTTGATGCCTTGCAATAGTCTTTCCATTAGGCTTTGGAATATTCCCGGTGCCACGCTGACTCCGAATTGGAGTCGGTTGCATTTAAATGCTCCCCGGTGGGTGACTATGGTTTGCGCTTCTGCCGTTTGCTCGTCAACTGGCAACTGTTGGTTTGCCTGGGCGAGGTCGAGCTTGGCGAAAACCTTGCCCCCTCCCAGTGAGTGCAGTAGGTGTTGCACTACTGGGACGGGGTAGGCGCTTTGTTGTAGCGCGCCATTTAGGGTGGCCTTATAGTCCCCACAGATCCTCACCGACCCATCGGGCTTGATTGGGGTGACTATGGGGGTCTCCCACCGGGCGTGGTCTATGGGCTGTAGGACCCCTTGCTTGACGAGCTTGTCAATTTGCTCGTCTATCTTGGGTTTAAGTGTGAATGGCACCCGCCTTGGTTTCAGGCGTTTTGGGGGGACGTTTGGGTCTAGGCTGAATGATATAAGGGGCCATCGGTACTTGCCTAGGTTTCCGTTGAAAACCTCTTGGAATTCCCGGGCCAGTTGCTGCTCCCAGCTGTCGTCGGTGACGTGGTCGACTCCTGTGACTGCGATGCCGAGCGGGGTGAACCATTGCAGTCCCAGTAGGCTTGGGCGGTCGCGGTCGACGATTGTCAGGGGAAGCCTTTTGGTGTGCCCTTTATATGTGATGTTGAAGTGTTTGGTTCCGACTACCGGGATGCGGTTTCCCTGGTAGTCCTTTACGATGAGTCTCTGGCTGTCTAGGTTCCTCCTTTGGATGGTAGGCACCAAGCGCTTTATTTCATGCCATGCTATCATGGAGAGGTAGGACCCGGAGTCCACCTCCATTTTGCATGGCTCGCCCTCGATGCCTACCTCCACGTGGACCTTCCGGGCATCATTGGTTATGGCGTGGCCGATGGTGACCATCTGATGGGTCTCCTCTCTTCGCCGATTATCGCTGCCTCACAGGGATTGTCCGTTCCGGTCCCATCTGTTGTCCGAGGGGCGATCTCTGGTCCAGGGTGGTGTGTTCTCTCTCCTCCGTTCGCTCTGGTCCCATCGTGCCGGGCTGCGGTTCTTTTTTAGGTGGCAGACACGGGCGATGTGTCCCTTCTTGTCGCAATGCCGGCAGATCAATTTGAAAAACCGGCATTCCAACCTGGGGTGGTCGCCGCCGCAACCGGCACAGTTGGTCCTCGACTTACGACCCCACCGGTTCCGTGGGTCGCGGCCTGTCTGGAGGCGATGGATGTCCTCCTCGTCATCGGAAGTGCCCAATGCCGAGTGGAAGTCACCCTGGTGGGTGGTCATTTCGGGTTGGGCCTCGGCCGACCTCGCAGGGTTGTTGTTTCCGCTGCGGTCCCCAGTGTTCGGTCTACGCATGCAGTCGGTGGATGTTCGGGTTGCTTCGGCGGCTGCGGCTGCGGTGAGGGTGTCTGCTAGGCTGATGTTGCCCTTGGCCATCAGCCGGCTCTGGAGGACGGGGTCCCACAAACCAAGCACGATTCTGTCTCGCAGGGCGTCGTTCAGGTTGTCGAATTCACAGAGCCCACCTAGACGCCGTAGCTCGGCGACGAAGTCGCTGAAGCTCTCACCCGACCGTTGGTCCCGACGGTAAAATTCGTTTCGTTGGATCAGGATGGGTACCTCTGGAGCCTAGTGCTGCCGAAGTATTGGCTCGAGGACGTCCCAGTCCATCGCGGTTGCATCGGCGGGTTTGGCAAGCGCCTTGGCCATCTTGAATACCTCAGTCCCACAGTGGGTCAGGAAGACGGCGCGCTTCATGGGGCCGGTGGCGTCCTTCAGGTCGCTGCACTCGAGGAACATGCAGAATCGGTCGGAGTATGATTCCCAGTCCTCAGTTGCGGGGTTGAAGGGTGCGGGGGGTGCGATTTTCGCCATCGTGGTGGTTCGTCTGGCTTCCGTCGGACACGTGGTTCGGTTCAGGGTCTGGATCCCATCCTCGTCGCCAGTGTTGTGTCCGCGAAATGATGCCAGGAGTCGGTGACTTCAAATCATGCTCTTTTATTAAAGTAGGAACCGAACTGGCTCTTCGCAAAAGGTTCGCGGCTTTTATTCTTTCAGCCGCGGCGGCCTCAGCCAATGGCACCACTTTGAATCTCCCGTTATTTGAATGGACCAATCACGGGAGATTCTTAGCGAGCCAATTGGCTCGCCTGACCAATCAGAGTGCCCCGCGCTTTGGCCAATCAAAGCGCGGGGATCTCAAGAATGCTAATTAGGGACAGAACAGGGAGATTGTGCATTCTGGTCTTGCTTTAGGCACAAAACCAAATGAATGACCTTGGGCCAATCACTTTCTCAGCTGTAGGAAGCAGGCAATGGCAAACCACTTCTTAAAAAAATTGCAGAGAAAATTGCAGGGACCAGTTTACATGCTTGCCAGGAGTAAAAACTGACTTGAAATGTCAGATCTAGGGTTAAACATATATTTTTAAATCTTTGATTTCTGGAAACAATGGCTCAGTAGAACCTTTGTTTTTGTTTGCAGAATGACTGGAAAATGGCTCCTGAGATAAGAGTGGGATACCTCTGTTTAGCTAACACTAGCTGGTAGTTTTATAATTTCCAAATATTGTTTAAAAAGGGCATTCTTATTTCACACTCATAATTCAAAGGACTTTCTAAAGAAGATAGGAAAACACTGCTAGAATCTTAGATTTGTCATATACATTTTCATTATTCATATCTTGGATTAAAAAAGACATTTTAACCACACAAAATCCTTTTTTAGTTGTAAAATGCTTATTATGTTTTGAGCATGGGCGAGAAAGAATGGAGACAAGCCTCTGAACGGTGAACTTCAGCTCTTTATTTACATTGTGACTTCTTCAATTCAACAGCAGTAAAACCCACCTTATATAGGCAAATCCTGTAACTTTTAACCAATAATGAGCTAGGAACGCTAGCTCTTATAACCAATAAGAACTCTCTATTAAGGGCCAATCGGATTCCCCGGAATGGGCCAATCCGGTCCGGCCGCTTAACAGCCAATCAGAAGTGCAGGGCCAGAACCCTGCACTTACTCCAAGCTCACACTTTATTAATCTTATTGCATACACAACACCCCTTCCCCCTGGCTTCTTATTTCAGGGCGCAGTTACATAGTCCCTTAGGTAGGACGGTTGTCTTTTTAGTCTCTTTGATTTTCATTGTATCGGCTGGTTGCAATCATGCTGAGGTAGATCGTTGTTTGGCAGTGGGGCTGTTTCTGCTTCAGAGTTCACTTCTACGTCATTGCCCACATTTTCTGTAATTCCCTGAGGTGCAACCGTTTCTCCCTTCGGCTCCGCTTCCTGAGTTTCTATTAAACCGTCATTTCCTTCGAACTGGTTTCGTAGGAATTCATCTTCTTCCGTACCCCCCCCTCAGTTTGGTCAAAGGGGATTTGCGGACTGGCCGCTGAAAGCCGCAATCGTAATCGGTCGATATGCCGTTTCCAAAGTTTATCGTCAAGGCATTGCACAAGGTAGGATCTGGGGCCGGTTACACGTACTACTTTCGCTTCCACCCACAATGGGTCGCCCGATAGGTTTTTTGCATAAACCAGGTCTCCTACCTGGAAGGTGCGACAGCGGCTGCTAGATCCTAGTGGTTTCTCCAGTTCATAAGCCGGGTGCAAACGGTCGAGATGGAAGCGGAGCTTTCGTCCCATTAGCAGTTCAGCGGGAGTTTTGTTGGTGACACTATGTGGGGTGATGTGTTGCAAGAAGAGGATTTGATTGACCTTGTCATCAATGTTGTCGTAGTCTACCTTTTGCAAGGTGTTCTTCACAAATTGGACCATGCATTCTGCTCGGCCATTGGTCGCAGGGTGCGCAGGCGAGGTGAGCGCATGGCGGATGCCACAGTCAGCAAGGTACTGCTCGAACACGAGTGCTGTAAATTGTGGGCCGTTATCGGATACCAGGATGTCTGGTAATCCGTGGGTTGCAAATGGTCTGTTTAAAATTTTGATAACCACCTCGGAGGTCGTAGTCGTCATGCGATGAATTTCAAGCCAATTCGAGTAGGCATCGACGGTAAGCAGGAAAGTGTGGCCTTTGGTTGGCCCCGCGAAAGCCAGGTGAATTCGGGACCAGGGTCCACGTGGTGTCTCCCATTCAGTAGGCATGGCTTTTGGTGGGGCATTGCTGACTTCTTGGCATTTGGGACAAGCTTTAACCCACTGTTCGATTTGCTTGTCAATGCCCAGCCACCATGCGTAGCTTCGTGCAAGGGCTTTCATTCGCATGATGCCAGGGTGGCCATCGTACAAAGTTCTCAGTAGCACTTTTCAGAGCCATTCTGGGATAACGACTCTATCGCCCCAGATGACACAGCCTTTCTGGGAGAAGAGCTCGGTCTGTCGAGACTTGAATGGTGTGAAGTCATCTGATAACTGGTCCAATGGCCATCCGTGTTCTACCCAGCCTAGGACTCGTGCTAGGGTGTGGTCGCATTTGGTTTCTCTTGCGATATCTCGGGCAGTCAGTGGCAGTGAGCTGAGTGCCTCGATTTGCAACGTGGTTACCGTTGGTGCCGGATCATTGAGAGTCTCTGGAAGTGGTGCTCGGCTTAATGCGTCGGCATGGGGAATGGCTTTCCCCGGGTGGTATTGCAGCCGATAGTTATAAGCAGCTAAGAATTCTGACCATCGGATCATCCTAGGGGATAATATGTAGGGAGTCGGCTTATCTCCGGCTACTATCCCTTGCAACGGTTTGTGGTCAGTCACAATAGTAAAAACCCTACCATACATGTATTCGTGAAATCTTTTCACAGCTGAGACAATTGCGAGGGCTTCTTTATTAATTTCTCCACAGTTCCGCTCCGTTTTTGAAAGAGTCTTTGAAAAATATGCAACAGGGGCTTTGTTCCCATTAGGCAGTATGTGGCTCAAAATGGCGCCCACCCCGAAAGGCGATGCATCACAGGTTATAACTAACGGCAAAGTCTCGTTATACTGCATGAGTACAGAGTCAGAAGTGAGCAGTTTTTTAACATTTCGGAATACCTGTTCATCACGGTAACCCCATAACCAATTTGCTTTTTTATCTAACAATCGGTGTAACGGTTCAGCGACAGTTGCTTTGTGTGGTAAAAATACATTATAAAAATTGATGAGGCCTAGGAACACCTGAAGATCGGCCTTGTTTCGTGGCCTGGGAACGTTTTTGATCGCTTTTAATTTACTTTCGGTAGGGTGAATGCCCTAGCTATCAATCAGGTACCCTAAAAACTCAACACTGTCAGTACACAATTTATATTTGTTTTTTTTTTAACCTTAAGATTGGCCTCTTGGAATTTTTTTAGGACTAATTTTACCCGGTCCTGTAAGATATTTTTTTGTAGGGGCTGCAATAAATACATCGTCAAAATAGGGGACCACGCCCTTAATCCCTTGCAATAACCTTTCCATAAGGCTCTGAAAAATCCCCAGGGCTACACTCACTCCGAATTGAAGCCGGGTACATTTAAAGGCACCTCGGTGCGTCACAATAGTTTGGGCCTGTGCCGTTTTTTCATCTACTGGTAATTGCTGATATGCCTGAGCTAAATCTAATTTAGCAAAAACTTTCCCGCCCCCCAGAGAAAAGAGGAGGTGCTGCACCACCTTAACTGGATACGCGTTTTGCTGGAGAGCGTGGTTCAAGGTGGCCCAGTAGTCCCCACAAATTCGGATTGACCTGTCTGGCTTAATGGGTGTTACAATAGGGGTTTCCCACGGGGAGTGATTGATGGGCTCCAACACCCCCTGAGCTATCAGTTTGTCGAGTTGTTCATCGATTTTCGATTTTAAGGCAAACGGAACTCGACGAGGCTTTAGGCGAATGGGAGCTATTTTTGGATCTAAGCTGAATGAGATCGGGGTCCCCTTGTACTCGCCTAAGCTGTCCGCGAAGACGTCCCTGAACTCAGAGATAAGGTCTTCTTCCCAGTCACAGCCACCTACTCGTTTACGCTGGCCACTTCAATGCTGAGTGGCGCAAACCATTGGAGGCCCAGTAGGCTAGGCCTATCTCTATCGATGACCATTAAAGGTAAGTACGCTGTGTGCTTCTTGAAGAAGACTCGGACTCTGCAGGACCCGACGATCAGAATTCGATTCCCCTAGTAGTCCTTGAGGAAGAAGCGTTGGAAACGGAGATCTTGGCATTGAATTGTGGGGATGAGTTGTTTGAGTGTCTTCCAAGACACCATCGAGAGGGACAATCCCAAGTCGACCTTCATGTGGCAAGGCTGGTTCTCGATGGCTACCGTGACTCGGATTTTCTTAGTGTCCAAGGCTGAGGCGTGACCGATAGTGATAGTATGGTGAGCCTCTTCTCTCTGCAAAGCTCGATTTCTGTAGGAGTGGTTTACTGGCTCTCACTTTACAGGACGGTGTCCTGTCAATTGGCGATAGTTAGCCCCTTTTGAGGCCTGGCTGGGTCCTGGCAAGCTGCAGCAGACCCGTCCGATGTGGCCTCGTTTCCTGCACTCATGGCAGAGTGAGTCGCAGAATTTGCATTCGGACCTGGCATGGTTGGCTCCACAGCCAGCGCAAGGGCATAAGGGCTTCAGGCAGTCGATGGACCCCTTCTTCGTTGCTGTCTGACGACGAAGAGAGGTCCTCGTGGTGCATTGTTGCGAGCTGCCCTTCTGAACTAGGTGAGATTTTGCTGGCCGGTGGTGGTACCGGAGTGCGGTTTCGGCGTAGTTGTGCAGCCGACTTCCTGGTTGCTTCTGCTGCAGTAGCATCGGCAATGACGTCGGCAAGGCTGATGTCGCCTTTCGCCATCAGCTTGCTTTGGACGCCTGGTGCATCTAATCCCAGAACTATGCGATCTCTTAGTGCTTCTTCTAGATCGGTCAATCCGCAGAGGCCTCCCAAATTTCGGAGGTCTGCTATGAAGTCGGCCATGCTTTCTCCCTTTCGCTGGCTTCTTTGATAAAACTCGTGGCGTCTCACAAGCGTAGGCATGGTCGGGGCGTAGTGGTCTCGCAGGATAGGTTCGAGGTCGTCCCAATTCATGGCCTTCACTTCTCGGGGTTTGGCTAGTGCTTTAGCCATCTTAAATATGGTTGGACCGCAATGCATTAGGAACACCACCCGTTTCTTCCCGGCTGTGGCGTCCTTTAAGTTGTTCATCTCTAGGAACATTTGGAAACGATCCATGTAAGACTCCCAGTCTTCTTGTGTTGGATCGAACGGAGCGGGTGGTACGATGCCGCCGGACATAGTTCCGTTGTTGGCGTCATCTGTCACATGCTCGGTGTTCTTCGAAGTTTCATTGGTTCAGATATCTCCATATCCCATCCTCGTCGCCAGTGTTACGTTTTGAGCATGGGCGAGAAAGAATGGAGACAAGCCTCTGAACAGTGAACTTCAGCTCTTTATTTACATTGTGACTTCTTCAATTCAACAGCAGTAAAACCCGCCTTATATAGGCAAACCCTGTAACGTTTAACCAATAACGAGCTAGGAATGCTAGCTCTTATAACCAATAAGAACTTTCTGTTAAGGGCCAATCGGATCCGGCCACTTAACAGCCAATCAGAAGTGCAGGGCCAGAACCCTGCACTTACTCCAAACTCACACTTTATTAATCTTATTGCATACACAACATTTACAGCATGTTTTATGCAAATAGGTTAAGTAAATATGTTACCATCACTTGATTTTGTATAGCTTGTTTTGTACAGCTCTGTTTATGCCTCAGAATAAAACCAGTCAGTGATCTGGTTATCATACCCAAAGAATAAGCAAAACAAGATTTCCCCCCCCACTGTTTTATTCTGAATCAGGCAACCAGCAGGAATCGTCTCAGGGAGCCAAAGATGAATGAGAGCAAACATACTGCACTGCTTTATGAAATATACAGCTAATTTGTCTTTTCAGAGAAATAGAATGTTACAGGCGCTTGGATATTTCTGAGTATGACTGTTTCACTTGAGCTACTTCTTGAGAAAGATGGATAGTTCTGATATTGTTTTAAAATGCTAGAAATTGCTTGCAAATGCATGACTAGCTGAGCAAAGTGGCTACTTTATCAGAAATAAAAAACCAGATTCTTGTTGCAGATACTTTTTCTTTTGAGAACATCATTGCTGGTTGAAAACATTTGACATTAATACTTGTGTTCTTTCTTTAAAACATCAGGTTTCATAGTTCCCTATATTACATATTTAAAACCTTAAGGTTATGATGGATGTTCTGCTTTTTAAATATGCAAAATAGAAACTGAATTGAAACAAGTGTTTGTAAGCATTATAAAAATCTTTAGAATTCAACGTTTGATTCGTTTCTCAAATACTTTAAAGTTGTTGGCAACCAGTAAATACATTCTTGGCTTCATATATGTCATCTGTAATCCACATAATTGCGTTGATAATTATGTTATAATTATGTTATATTATAATTATCCAAATATCTGCCCAATTTGGCATGTTCCAGTTGCGTTGAGATGACAAGTAGGTAGATACTAACAAAAGTCTCTAGAGTTGTATTGTAGATCAATTCTTATTGTAGATCAATTCATATTTTTCAATTAGTAAATTTTCCAAATTAATTCCTAATTGTCCATGAAGTCAATGGGGTTTTAAATAATTTTCTTAGATAGATAGATAGATAGATAGATAGATAGATAGATAGATAGATAGATAGATAAGCAGGAAGGCAGGCAGATATTTTAGAGAAGATGTATAAGAAAGAGATAAAAGAGTAGGGTACAAATGAGTAAACAGGGTATTTACCATTGCCACAAGGACAGTAAAGTTCCAGGACATCATTAACTGATTGTGAATGACTGAATAGATTGTTTTAATATTGCTACCAGTATTGAGCTCTACACAAAGCATGAATATCACAAACAATATAAATCACAAAATGATATTGTGACACCACTGAATTCTGTCTATAATATTAAAAGTTTATTTTGATTAAATAATTTTTTGTAAAATTGAAATAAAGGATTTATGTAGACAGAAAACTAAATTTTGTAAGTGGTATAAATCCATGTATTAAATTGTAACCTAGGAATAATTTCCAATTTGCATTGATTTATTTGACAGAACTCTGGATATGAGATTATTCTAGATATTGAAGTATTCCCGCACAATTAATTCACCATTGTTCCATGGAAGGGATCAGCTGGTTCTTCTAATAAAAGGTACTGTGATGATCCAGGGTGGGATACAAAACAAACACAGTCACAGAAAACAGGTGAAGCCCCTTTTATTCCTTCACTTTGCTTCCAAGCTCTAATATCTTTGACGAAAGATAAAAAAACTCCCACACAAACAATTACACAAAGAAGAAAAAAAGCAACACAAACCAGGCAAGATAAGGGCCGAGGATGTTCACAAATAAGACACACTAGGAAGGATGCCAAACTCAGAGAGGAACTACAAACTAGAGATATTTACATGCTTTGTTTCCAGCATTCGCCAGTACGCAGGTCCAAACTCTTTTTTTTTTAAAAAAAGAATTTTATTGATTTTTCTACAGACAAACAAGACAAACAAAACATTAAAACATCAACTCTCATATGTACATCCAGCGTGTCGGTTGGTTCATCAGTTTTGTGCATTCATTTTGTAGTCTCAATTACAATTATGTAACATAGCAACTCATGTTGTCAATCCAAACTTATATATCCTAATATCACTATTAAAAAAACAAACAAAAACTTTTTGACTATACTTTTAATCATTCATGCTTTATGAGATAACAATACTTTAAATAATTTATTCTGTAACAAATCATATAATCATACCAAATCAATCCTAAAAACACTTTATAAATATAGTATACTGTCTAACATTCTAAATATTCTATTATCGTATTTTATCATCTAGCCATTGATAAAAAAAGACCCCAAATTTCATAAAATTGTTTATCCTCTTGCTCTCTAATTTCAAATGTCAATCTACTCATTTCAGCACATTCCAATATTTTCTTAATAATTTCTTCCTGTAATGGTATTTTCTCATTCTTCCAGTTTTTAGCAAATACAATCCTAGCCACTGTTAATACATTTACAATCAGGTATTTCAAATCTTTACCATATGTATCAGGTAAGATTCCCAATAAAAAGATCTCTGGTTTCAAGTCTATGTGTTTCTTTGTCATTTTTTCCAACCACATGCGAATTTTAGTCCAATATTTTCTAGCATCCTCACAAGTCCACCACATATGGTAATACGAGCTGGGTATCTGATGACATTTCCAGCATTTTTCAGATTTGTTCTTGCTATTCTTGTCGGGGGAAAGTGCCACCTGTAAAACATCTTATACAAGTTTTCTTTATATGCTGTTGACATTGTCATTTTATAATTTTGAGACCACAATTTTTGCCATTTCTCTAAATCAATCCCATATCCAAAATTCTTCCCCCAAACAATCATAGTTTCTTTAACTTGCTCTTCCTCTAATTTAATTCCCAGTAAATAACCATATAATTTTTTAATCACCTTCTCATCAGTACTCATCAAGATCTTATCTAAGTCAGTCTGCTTATCATAGAATCCCTCCGTTTTAGAATCTTCATCATGCCTTGAATGTATTTGTGCATATGAAAACCAATTCATCCTTATACCTTGTTCCTCTAAGTTTTGAATCGATTTAAGTTCACCCTTTTCATCCAATAGTTCCCCATATCTAACTGTTTGTTCCTTCTTATAAATTATAGGATAGGAAAATGCTTCAATAGTCAATAACCAAACTGGAATTTTCAAATAACATTGTCTTTTTATCTTCTCCCAGTTTAACCACAAAGACTCCCGTATATAATGCCTTCTAAAATAACCCTGTGTTTTAGTTCTCCTATACCATAAAAAAGCATGCCAGCCCAACAGCAAATCATGACCTTCTAGTGTCAACAATCTAGCCTTTCTTAATGTTATCCATTCTTTGACGCACATCAAACTTGCAGCTTGATAATACAATTCCCAATTTGGCAGGCCAAAACCTCCTCCAATTCTAGCGTCTTGCAAAAGCTTTAGTTTTATTCTCGCTTTTTTACCTTGCCATATAAACTTCAACATGATTTTATTTAAATCTTCAAAATAGTCTTTTCCAAGCCTAATTGGTGTTGTCTGAAACAGAAATAGAATTCTGGGTAAAATATTCATCTTAATTGTTGAAATTCTCCCTATTAATGACAATTGCAAGTTTTCCCATTTCTTCAAGTCTGTAGCTATCTGTTGTTTAAGTTTAATATAATTATTCTCTTTTAATGTGCTACATCTTGCTGTCAAATATATCCCCAAATACTTAACCTTATTTGTGACTTGGATTTTCAAGAGGTCTGCCAGTTCTTCTCTTTGTCTCAGTAACATGTTCTTTGTCAAAATCTTTGTTTTATCTTTATTTATTTTCAAACCAGACATCTTGTTGTGTCCGTGAAATGATGCCAGGAGTTGGTGACTTCAAATCATGCTCTTTATTTGAGGTTGGAACCAAACTGGGGCAAAGGAAAAAAGATCGCGGCTTTTATTCTTTTAGCCGCGGCGGCTGCGGCCAATGGAACCACTTTCAATGTCCCGCGATCCGAATGGACCAATCGCGGGAGATTCTTAGCGAGCCAATCAGCACGGCTCGCCTGACCAATCATAGTGCCCCGCGCTTTGGCCAATCAAAGCGCGGGGATCTCAAGAATGCTAATAAGGACAGAACACCCCTCCCCTCTTGGTTCAGTCCTTACGTCGCGTAGTCACGTAGGTAGGCGGGGCTCCGTCTGAGCTTACTTGACCTGCGCAGCTCAGTCGTAGGTTGGATCCCAGCCGGTTCGGTCGGGATCTCTGCTGCTCCTGCTGCCGTTGTAGGAACCGGCTGGTCGATCGGGCCGGTCCGCTCTCCGTAGCTCCCTCCTGGGCCTCCCGGGTTGGTTGAGCTGCGGGTTTCGCCGCTCCCACTCGGTCTTTCCGGGTCGGTCGAGCTGGCCTGGCTGTCTCTTCCTGGCGAGGGGTCGTGATGGCTGCTTTCCGGTAAGTACGGCTGGTTTATATTTCTTTGGTTTTGGTTCACTGGGTCTTCCCTCCCCCCTTGGTTTGTGTTGTGGGGGTTGGTTTCGCCTATTTGTGCGTCGGCGGTCTCTTGGTTGGTAGTCCTCGACCTTAGTTGGTCGATGTGGCGTTTCCACGCTCGTCCGTCTGCTATTTGTAGCCGGTACGAGTGTGGGCCTGTTATTTGTGTGATGACGGCTGGTATCCTTAGTGGGTCTCCCGTCAGGTTTCTCGCGTATACGGGGATGCCGGGTGCGAAGGTTCGGTGTTTGCTGTTTGAGTCTGGGGGCTTCTCCGGGTTATACGTGGGGTGTAACCTGTAAAGTGGGGACCTTAGTTTCCTGCCCATTAATAGTTTGGCTGGGCTCTTATTGGTTGTGGTATTTGGGGTTATGTGTTGAGTGAAGAGTAGTTTGTTAATTTTCTCCTGCATCTCCCCGTGGTCTATTTTCCGAATGGTCTTTTTAGTGAATTGGACCATCCGTTCCGCCCTACCATTTGCCGCCGTGTGCACCGGTGCTGTCAGCGTGTGGCGGATGCCCCTTTCCGCTAGGAATTTTTCAAATTCCAGCGAGGTGAATTGGGGCCCGTTGTCGGAAACGACGACGTCTGCGAGGCCGTGTGTTGCAAAGAGTTTGCAGAGTTCCTTGATCACGGCCTCCGTGGTTGTTGTCTTCATGTTGCTTACCTCCAGCCAGTTGGAGTAAGCGTCAACTGTTATGAGGAAGGTTTGTCCTTTTGTGGGCCTGGCGAAGTCTATGTGAATCCTAGACCACGGTCTCCTTGGGGTTTCCCACTCTAGGACGGGTGCTGTGGGTGGGCTTTGCCTAGTTTCCTGGAATCGTTGGCACCTTGCTACCCAGGCCTCAATTTGTTTGTCCATCCCTGGCCACCAAGCGTAACTTCTGGCCAGGGCTTTACTCCAAACGATGCCAGGGTGCCCCTCGTGTAGTAGTTCCAGAACCTTCCCTTGTAGCTTTTCTGGAATGACCACCCTGTCCCCCCATAGTATGCACCCTTTTAACAGCGAGAGTTCCGTTTGGCGGTTTCGGAACGTTTTGACAGACTCGTCGTTGTCCCTTTCCAGCCACCCTTTCTCTACCCAATGCAACACCCGCACCAGACGTTTGTCTTTATTAGTCTCTCGGGCAATGTCTGACGCGGTTATGGGCAGGTTGGGTAGAGTCTCTATGCTGAGGGTGGTCGTTGTGGGTGCTGGGTCGGTGTCAGGTTCTGGTAGCGGCGAGCGGCTTAAGGCGTCTGCATGGGAGATCGTCTTACCCAGTCTGTGTATGAGTCCGTAGTTGTAGGCTGCCAGGAACTCGGACCACCTTGTCATTCGGGGAGACAGAATGTTCGGGGTGGCCCGGTTTCCTGCAAGGATTCCCAGCAGCGGCTTGTGGTCGGTTATGATGGTGAAAGTCCGGCCATAGAGATACTCGTGGAATTGTTTTATGGCGGCAACGATAGCCAGAGCCTCTTTGTCCAGCTGGCTATAGTTCCGCTCCGGTTTGGTGAGGGTCCTTGAAAAGAACGCGATGGGTGCTTCTTTTCCGTCGGGGAGGGTATGGCTGAGGACAGCACCGACGCCAAAGGGTGATGCGTCACATGTGATGGCCAGAGGTAGGGTCTTGTTATATTGTATGAGGATGGCGTCCGAAGTGAGGAGGTGCTTTGTTCTTTGGAAGGCAGCTTGCTCGGGTTTCCTCCAAGTCCAGGTCGCCGCCTTGTCCAGGAGCCTATGCAAGGGCTCCGCCGCCGTCGCCTTTTGGGGCAGGAAAACATTGTAAAAGTTCAGTAGCCCCAGGAATGCCTGTAGTTCCGTCTTGGACTTGGGTGTGGGGGCTTCTTTGATGGCCTTGATTTTTTTGTTTGTGGGGTGAATGCCGTGACGGTCTAGGAGGTATCCTAGGAATTCGACCCGTTCCGTGCATAGCTGGCATTTCTCCCTCTTGACCTTTAGCCTGGTCTCTTTAAATTTGGTTAGGACCTCCTTTAGGTGACCCTCTAGGTTGGCTGCCAACAGTAGGACGTCGTCGAAGTAAGGTACCACCCCCTTGATGCCCTGTAGTAGTCTTTCCATTAGGTTTTGGAATATTCCTGGTGCCACACCGACTCCGAATTGGAGTCGGTTGCATTTAAATGCCCCCCGGTGCGTGACTATGGTTTGCGCTTCTGCCGTTTGCTCGTCGACTGGCAACTGTTGGTAAGCCTGGGCGAGGTCGAGCTTGGCGAAAACCTTGACCCCTCCCAGTGAGTGCAGTAGGTGTTGCACTACTGGGACGGGGTAGGCGCTTTGTTGTACCGCGCCATTTAGGGTGGCCTTATAGTCCCCACAGATCCTCACCGACCCATCGGGCTTGATCGGGGTGACTATGGGGGTCTCCCACCGGGCGTGGTCTATGGGCTGTAGGACCCCTTGCTTGACGAGCTTGTCAATTTGCTCATCTATCTTGGGTTTAAGTGTGAATGGCACCCGCCTTGGTTTCAGGCGTTTTGGGGGGACGTTTGGGTCTAGGTTGAAAGATATAAGGGGCCCTCGGTACTTGCCTAGGTTTCCGTCGAAGACCTCTTGGAATTCCCGGGCCAGTTGCTGCTCCCAGCTGTCGTTGGTGACGTGGTCGACTCCCGTGAGTGCGATGTCGAGCGGGGCGAACCATTGCAGTCCCAGTAGGCTTGGGCGGTCGCGGTCGACGATTGTCAGGGGAAGTCTTTCGGTGTGGCCTTATAGGTGATGTTGAAATGTTTGGTTCCGACTACTGGGATGTGGTTTCCCTGGTAGTCCTTTACAATGAGTCTCTGGCTGTCTATGTTCCTCCTTTGGAGGGTAGGCACCAAGCGCTTTATTTCATGCCATGCTATCATGGAGAGGTAGGACCCGGAGTCCACCTCCATTTTGCATGGCTGGCCCTCGATGCCTACCTCCACGTGGACCTTCCGGGTGTCATTGGTGATGGTGTGGCCGATGGTGACCATCTGATGGGTCTCCTCTCTTCGCCGGTTATCGCCGCCTCGCAGGGATTGTCCGTTCCGGTCCCATCTGTTGTCCGAGGGGCGATCTCTGGTCCGGGGTGGTGTGCTCTCTCTCCTCCCGTTGCTCTGGTCCCATCGTGCCGGGCTGCGATTCTTCTTTAGGCGGCATACATGGGCGATGTGTCCCTTCTTGTCGCAATGCCGGCAGATCGATTCGAAAAACCGGCATTCCGACCTGGGGTGGTCGCCGCCGCAACAGGCACAGTTGGTCCTTGACTTACGACCCCGCCGGTTCCGTGGGTCGCGGCCTGTCTGGAGGCGATGGATGTCCTCCTCGTCCTCGGAAGTGCCCGATGCCGAGTGGAAGTCGCCCTGGTGGGTGGTCGTCTCGGGTTGGGCCTCGGTCCACCTCGCCGGGTTGTTGTTTCCGCTGCGGTCCCCAGCGTTCGGTCTGCGCATGCGGTCGGTGGAAGTTCGGGTCGCTTCGGTGGCTGCGGCTGCGGTGAGGGTGTCTGCTGGCCAAGGGCAACATCAGCCAGCTCTGGAGGATGGGGTCCCACAAACCAAGCACGATTCTGTCTCGCAGGGCGTCGTTCAGGTTGTCGAATTCACAGAGCCCCCCTAGGCGCCGCAGCTCGGTGACGAAGTCACTGAAGCTCTCACCCGACCTCTGGTCCCGATGGTAGAATTCGTTGCGTCGGATCAGGATGGATACCTCTGGGGCGTAGTGCCGCCGAAGTATGGGTTCGAGGATGTCCCAGTCCATCGCGGTCGCATCGGCGGGTTTGGCAAGCGCCTTGGCCATCTTGAAGACCTCAGTCCCGCAGTGGGTCAGGAAGACGGCGCGCTTCATGGGGCCGGTGGCCTCCTTCAGGTCGCTGCACTCGAGGAACATGCGGAATCGGTCGGAGTATGATTCCCAGTCCTCGGTGGCGGGGTTGAAGGGTGCTGGGGGTGCGATTTTCGCCATCGCGGTGGTTCGTCTGGCTTCCGTCGGACACGTGGTTCGGTTCAGGGCCTGGATCCCACCTTCGTCGCCAGTGTTGTGTCCGCGAAATGATGCCAGGAGTCGGTGACTTCAAATCATGCTCTTTATTTGAGGTTGGAACCGAACTGGGGCAAAGGGAAAAAGATTGCGGCTTTTATTCTTTTAGCCGTGGCGGCTGCGGCCAATGGCACCACTTTGAATCTCCCGCGATCCGAATGGACCAATCGCGGGAGATTCTTAGCGATCCAATCGGTGCGGCTCGCCTGACCAATCAGAGTGCCCCGCGCTTTGGCCAATCAAAGCGCGGGGATCTCAAGAATGCTAATAAGGACACATCTCACCATATGTCTCTATCTTTTCCAATAACTTTGGAGCTGTTTCTAGCAGATCTTCCAGAATAAAAGCTAAATCATCAGCAAAAGCTTGTAGTTTGAATTCTTCCTTTTTAATTTTCATTCCTTTTATGCTTTTATCATCCCTAATATTTCTATTCAACACTTCCAAAGTCAACACAAATAGCAAAGGAGATAGGGGACATCCTTGTCTTGTGCCTTTTCTTATATTAATAAAGTCTGTGAATTCTCCCTCCATCATTACCTTTGCTGTCTGTTTATTGTATATGGCTTTATTATTTGCTTGAATAAATTTTCTGGCAAAACCCATCTGTTCCAATAGTAATAACATAAATCTCCAGTTCACATTATCAAATGCCTTTTGAGCATCTAGGAATATCAAAGCCATTTGCTTTTCAGGATGAGCTTCATAGTATTCCAAAGTATCCAAAATTACTCTCATATTGTCTCTGATTTGTCTCTTTGGCAGAAATCCATTTTGATCTGGATGGATAAAATTATTTAAATATTTTTTAAGTCTTTCTGCTTAAATTGAAGCAAAAATTTTATAGTCTGCATTCAATAATGAAATAGGTCTATAGTTCTTAATTTGCAATGGGTCAGCCTCTTCTTTTGGAATAAGTGTAATATAAGCCTCTGACCATGTTTTGGGTATCATCTTCTTTGACATAACTTCATTCATAACTTCTAACAAAGGGATGCTCAATAATTCTTGAAATGTTTTATAGAATTCTACCGGAAGCCCATCTGGACCTGGTGCTTTCCCATTATTTTGTCTCTTAAATGCTTCATTTAATTCCATCATTGTTACATTGCTTTCTAGCATTTCTTCAGTCTCTTTAGGTATCTTCGGTAAGTTAGCATTCTGTAGATACTGTTTGACTTTTTCCTCATCAATATTCTCTTGTTTATATAGTTGCCCATAAAAATCTCGAATAATTTCCTTTTTCTCCTCATTACCATAACAAACTTGGCCTTGATCATCTATTAACTTCAATATTTTTCTTGATTCCTTCTCCTTTCTCAATTTATATGCTAGCCATCTATCTGGTTTATTTGCATCTTCAAAATAATTCTGTTTAGAATTTCTGATTTTCTTTGCCAATTCTTCTTTCTCTATTAATTCCATTTTATGTTTAATTACATCCAGCTTCAATTTAATATCTTTTTTCTGTGGCATTTTCTGTAATTCTTTTTCAAGTCTTTTATACTCATCTTCCAGGGCCTTAGAAGTTTGCCTTTTCCTAATATTCTTTTTTCTTGTGTAATCTATTATCAAACCTCTAGCATATACCTTCATTGTATCCCAAACATTCTGCATTGAAGTATCTTCTTTTTTATTTTCTCTAAAGAAAAAAGCCAGTTGCTTCTCTTTCCATTGTATAAAATCTTTTTCCTTTAAAATAGTATTATTTAATGTCCATCTCGATCTTTTTTTTTTGTCCCTTCCATTTAATTTTCATTGGACCATGATCTGCCCAAGTACTTGTTTCGATATTTGTTTCTTGAATATTAGATATTAATTCTGTTGAGATCCAGATCATATCTAATCTGGACCATGATAAATGTCTATTTGAATAAAAAGTATATTGTTTAGCTTTAACATTTCTTTCTCTCCAAATATCTTTTAAAGTTAATTCGTCTGTCATTTTAAAAAAGGATTTAGGGAGAGTCTTTCTATTTTGCTTTTTTGTTGTTGCTATATAGTCCAGTTTATTGTCCACAATTCCATGAAAGTCTCCCATCATAATTATATTAACATAGTCCAGTCCAATTATTTTCATGTGTAGTTTTTTATAGAACTCTTCTTGTTTATCATTCAGAGCATAAATTGCAATCAAGAGTATTTTTATATTATTGTCCATTATTTCCACCATTAGTACTCTTCCGTCTTCATCCATGTGTATCAGTTTTGCTGGGATAGCCTCTTTAATGTATAGAACCACTCCTCTTTTCTTACATTGAGTCAAAGAAGTAAATATTTTCCCTAGTTTTGGCTGTACTAACAATTGTTCATGTTGGTTTTTAATATGAACTTCTTGTAGACAAATTATATCAAATTTTAATTTCTCTAATTTATGAAAGGTTTTCCTTCTTTTAACAGCTGAATTGAGTCCATTTATATTCATTGTAATCAGTTTTTTTTTCTTCCATGATTTTGCTTTAGGTCTAACAGCTCTCGTGGATCTAACTTCATGCTGTTCTTTACTATCCACCTGTCCACCTACAGCTCCTTTCTCTTTTTCAGTCACCAATTGTTCCTCTTGAAACTCAATTAATGAGACCTTTTTCTCTGCCTCCTCTTCTCTTCTTCCAAAAAATTCTGCATGGAAAAGTTCTGCTTTCTCAATTGAGTCAATTCTATGTCTCTGCTCTTGCCAGGTAAACATTAATCCTTCTGGAATCAGCCATCTATAATTCACTTCGTTTTCCAGTAGCATTTTGGTCAGAAATCGACATTCTCTTCTCATCTCTCTCACTCTTCTGGGTATTTGTTTTAAAACCACAATCTCTTTGCCTTTATATTTCAATGTCTTCTCTCTTACCACTTGTAGTATTTGTGTTTTAATGAATTTTTTAGTAAATCTAATATGGACTTCCTTTGGTAATTTATTTCTCATCGCATATCTTGTATAAACTCGATATACCTCATCTACTCCATCCATCATCTTTTCCTCTGAAATTTCCAAAGCATCTGCCAAAATTTCTATCATTATCGCAGCCAAGTTTTGTCCTTTTTCTTCTTCTATATTTTGAACTCTGAGATAAAATTCTGACCTTTCCAACTCCCACCTCAACATCCCACTTTTATCTTGTTCAACCACTGTTAATCTACTGTCAATATTTCCAATCTTCTCCTCTCTTTGTTTACCTTCTTCCTCAATTTTTTGGAATCTCTCCTCATACTTCACCATCATTTGTTTAATATTTTCCACTTTTTCATCAGTCTTCTCTTATGTAGGGCAGGACAGCTGTTCCACGGGTCTGTTCATCTTCTGGGTCTCTATTATGTCTCAGTGTGTTTTTGTGGATCAAGTTTTGCTTCCACAAAAGCAAAATCACCAACTTGATCCACAAAAACACACTGAGACATAATAGAGACCCAGAAGATGAACAGACCTATGGAACAGCTGTCCTGCCCTACATAAGAGGCACTACAGACAAAATTAGCAAGATTCTATACAGACACCACATCAAGACTGCCTTCAAAACAGACAGAAAAATAGCAGCCATCCTCAGGAACCCCAAAGACAAAATTGACCTGGAAAACCAAGGCATATATGAAGTCCCCTGTGCCTCATGCCCAGCCACATACATTGGACAGACCAATAGAAGAATAAGCACCCGCCTGGATGAACACAAAAATGCAGTCAAAAAGCTGGAACACACTTCCTCACTCGTCCAGCACATGGAAGCCACAGGTCATAACATCAACTTCAATGGCACCAAAACCCTAGCCACCATAGAAAATCCCAGCCACAGAATCATCAGAGAAGCCATAGAGATTGAAAAAAGACCAGAAAACATGAACAGAAGAGATGATTCCACCAGGCTGTCAATCATTTGGAAGCCTGCACTCACAAACAAAAAAATTTCCACACCACAAGCCAGGCAAACACCTGGGCACAAACAGATCCCCCCTGATCCCTCCAGCTCAAACACACCCCAACCAGGTACCCAGATGAAACCCAGCTTCCCAACGAATGATAGCCGTCCATTTACCAGAAGCCAAGCTGCACTAAAGGCCTCCAATAAAGTAACACAATGTTGCCAGCCAATCAAGATACAAAAAGAGCCCCCCCTAAAAAAAACAGACAGAAGATATTAGGAGCAGAACACAGCAAACTCCAAGACCAATAAACATAGACCAAGACTCTCAACCAATCAGGAGGAAGAAAAAAACCATTCTAACACAGCAATAGGCTGCCCCAAATTTAAATCTGAAACCACTGTAAAAGTCTGACTCACAGAGAAACACCATACAGAAGCCTGATGATGGCAGATGAGATTCTGCTGAAACGTTGCTACAACTTTAAAAGCACCACGTGGGAAAATACCCGAACAAAGCTGAATGCCAGACATATATATATATATATATATATATATATATATATATATATATATATATATATATATATATATATATATATATTTGTTTGTTTTCTGAGATTCTCGCGGATATTTGTATGTGGATCTTTGGTTATTCGGGTTTTCTCCCGCGTAAGATTGGAAATATCTAGGCAACGTTTCGATGAAGTCTCATTCATCATCTTCAGGCTTGGTCTTCAGCTCTGTGCTTCTCAGAGTGATGTGAGCTTGCAGCTGCTTCCTTCTTTTCACTGCTAGTGGGGGTGTGACTTGATTGGGTGGGGGCTTGGCTGTGTTCTGATTGGGTGGGGGTGTGTTCTCATATATATATTCTGAGGTTCTCGCGGGTATTTGTATTTGTATCTTTGGTTATTCGGGTTTTCTCCCGCGTTAGATTGGAAGTATCTTGGCAATGTTTCGATGAAGTCTCATTCATCATCTTCAGGCTTGGTCTTCAGCTCTGTGCTTCTCAGAGTGATGTGAGCTTGCAGCTGCTTCTTCCTTTTAACTGCTAGTGGGGGTGTGACTTGATTGGGTGGGGGCTTGGCTGTGTTCTGATTGGGTGGGGGGGTGTTCTCATTGATTGGGGTTTTGGCTGTGTTCTGATTGGTTGGGGGGTTGGCTGTGTTCTGATTGGCTGGAGGCGTGTTCTGTTCAGGTGGAGGCTTGGTTGTAGTCAGGTTAGTCTTAGTTGCTTAGGGATTTGAGCTGGTGAGCTGTGATCTTGCTGTTTGGCTTCGAGTTCGTGGTTGTGCTGCATCTTCATGGTGGGGGTCAGTTCGCTTCATGTATGGCTCAGAGGGGTTTGAAGTGGGTAGTGATGCAGCTGCAGTGCGGCTTCTGGTCCGTGGTCGTGTTTCATCTTCTGTGTGGGTATGAGTCTGCTTTCTACGTGGAAGTGTGGTGGTGGCATCTTGTGTGGCTCTCAGGGGTGTGGGTCTGGTGTCATTCTTCATGTTAGGTATGCGTCTGTTCATGAGGGCGAGTTTCCAAATGGCTGGTAGGCGGGAGGTATCATCTCGTTTATTCATGCTGTGTGGGCGTTTTTCTATCTCTGTGGCTTCTCTGATGATTCTGCTGCTGAAGTGTTTGGTTTTGGCGATAGTTCTGGTATTTTTAAAGTCAATCTCATCTCCTGTGGCTTTGAGGTGTTGGACCAGGGAAGAGGTTGATTCTTCCTTTTTGGTTGAGTTCTTATGTTCTTCAATGCGTGCACCTATTCTTCTGTTAGTCTGTCCAATGTATGTGGTGGGGCAGGTAGTGCAAGGGATTTCGTATACTCCTTGATTTTCTAACTCGATTCTGTCCTTAGGGTTTCTTAGGATGGTGGATATCTTTCTGTTTGTGCAGAATGCTGTCTTAATGTTGTGTTTTTGGAGGATCTTGTTGATTTTGTCCGTAGTGCCTTTTATATATGGGAGGAGGGCTTTGCCATTCTCTTGTTCTTTGTCTTGGATTTTGGCTGGGGTTTCTTTTTGGATTAGGTGGATGATCTTCTTTCTTTGGAATCCATTGGCTGTCAGCACGCTGGTGAGAGTGTGTAGTTCGGTCTCTAGGTGTTGTTCGTCGGCTAAGCATTTTGTTCTGGAGATGAGTGTCTCGGCTACGGAATTGATCTGTGCTGGGTGGTGGTGTGAGAGTGCGTGTAGATAGCGGTTTGTATGTGTTTTCTTCTGGTAGATGGTGTGTCCTAGGGAGCCATTGGATTTTTTGTATACTAAGACATCTAGGAAGGGAAGTTGGTTGTTAGCTTCTGTTTCCATGGTGAAGTTTGACATTTAGCCCTAAAACAATTGAGCTTCTATAAATAAACACCTCTCCAGGTGTGAACTTTTGAATATGCATATGACCACTGTGTGCTACTTGATTACATTTTAAAATAACCAAGAGAAGGGCAGCCTCTTAAAAATTTCCTCTTTGCTCAATTAAAGTGCTCTCTATCCATTCCTGAACTAAAAGAAAATTGAACCAGCGTGAATTCTCCTGTCCCCATTTCTGATTTTAATTGCTTCTTCTCTGGTGTTCTTCTGGTCAGCTTTGACTTGATTTTACATATGTAAGGCATGCTAAGTAAAATCAGTGCCATATTTTTCCAGTTTTGCTATTTTTCCTCTCTATGTATCACAAGCCAACAGAAAAGTTTGACCAATCCCAACAGAGAGGCATGGGGGAGGGTATTCAAGGCTTGATGCTGGAAGCTTAAAGTCTTCTTATATTACTTCCTATCAACTGTCAAGAGGAAGGTGACTTGCTAAAAATCATGGCAGGCATTTTCCTTCACAAGTATTCTATCCTGCCAATTCCAAGCACTGCTGATGTCAGATAAATGGTGTCAAATCAATCTATCAAACCCTTGGATTATTTCATACCTCTTCCTTAATGCAGAGAAAAAGGTAGAGAAAGATGCTCTGTAAGTCTTGACAAGGCCCACATATCTAGTGAACCCAAGAAATGAGAACCACGTGGATTTCAGAAAGACATTTTTAGTGCTAATCAGGGGTAAAAACATGAACACTTTAAAAAATAGAATTCCCAGGTAGACATACAGCAAGCCTATTAAAGCATTGTCTCTTGAAATATTTCTTTCATTTACTCTAAATAATTGTGAGAAACCAGTTCTTTTATTGTTCCTTTAAGCATAATTGCAGCTACAAAATTTGCTCATCACAGCAAACTTTCATACCTCCCTTAATTCTTCATCTTTACTTTGTCCTAGCTGAAGATAGTGTAAAAAAGAATCATGTTCTTTGATCTCTCCAAGTCCTTGAGATTTGCAACTCCATTTTCATTATGAAGATAATCTTGGGAGGATCTCTTCTTAGATCACGCTGGAAGAAAAGATCTCCTTCAACTTCCTACCAATTTGCTCTACGATAGAAGAAACTGCTTCAAGGATGACCAGACTTCCAAATATTTTACATTAATAGAAATAGGGTCTTGAAACAATAAGAAATGCCTAGGGACCAAGAGAAGACCTGATTCAAGGATTTATATTTTTAAGGTGAGACAGAGAGCTATAACAATCCATACAATTATTATTATTTTTCTCCAAACTTCTTAGACTCTGGGAAAATGGTGGTTGAAAACCAACAAAATACAATCAAGTGAAGTGCAATAATCAAGGGACAGATTTTGGAGTAGGGAACAGTGGAAGGAGAAAGGAAAATATTTTCTAGAACCTTTGACCAGGAAAAGCAATAACCAAACTACCCTCCATGACTGCTGGTGAGTTAACTTTGGGAATAAGAATGTGAGAAATAAAATTTTAAAAAGATGCAAAAAGGGATCTTTAAAGAGAAAGTCAGTTTTTCTCACCAAACTCTTTTTCTTATTGACAAAACCAATCATTCAAAAGTCTGTGCAACCATGTCTTGCTGGATTCTAAAATTGTCTTCCAAAATCCTTCAAATTCTGACAACTAAAATAAAAAGTCCATGAAGGCATCTTTTCATTCTCTTTTGGGCAAGTGAGTGGGATGAAGTCTGTCTTTTGCTCTCTAGGAAGCAAACTGACATTTGCTTTAATTCCCAAGGAGCTCTAATTCTGATCACTATCTAGATACATCCATATATAATTTTCGCAACAATATATGTAATTTTGGTGACTATTTCACCCATTGTTAAAGAGAATTTAAGAAACAGAACTTTTAAAAAGTCAAAATAAAGTTAAATACAAAGGAATTTGTAATCATGACTATAATAGTTTTGGAATGTTTGCATTTCTGCTGAAAAGAACTTGGCATATATTTGCAGAAAGAACATGTTTACAGCAATCCTTGAAAAAAAAAATAAAGAATTGGAGCAGTACTTCAACTGACAAAAGAAGACGAAGATTTCTCAGTTCAAAGAAAGGTGGTCTACAATAAAAACTGCCAGAGCAAGTAACTCTTGGTGAGAAAGAGCATCAAAACAAAGGAATACACACACACACACACACAAAAAAACCCTACCAAAAGCAAAAATATGTATAAGATCTGCACTGCTGGAAATCAGAAACATTTTTCAGACCATCAGAGATGAAACAGAATAGATCTTTATAAACAAAAAAAAATTCTTCATATTATACCCTGTCCCATCACCCCTGATGAATACTTTTGCAGCTGGGCAACCTAGAAATAGGATAATGTTTTCTGAAGGTTACACTGTGTGCCTATTCTTTTATCACATCTGCAACAATGGTAGTTGCAGCTGTAACAACAATGTCTGCAACAATGGTAGTTGCAGCTGTAGAGAAATCACTCCCTAAACTTGATGTATAAAAACTATCTGCAAAACAACACATCACAGGAGTACCTAAATAGCCTGTAAGTGCTTTCAGTTGAGAATGGACTTGCCAGAAAACTGGATACATTGAAGAAAATGCCACTGAAAAGGCTGGGAGGAAAATCTTTTAACGAATGTTTAACCTTATTTCTATATCCCTTGCCTATGCCCAGACAAGAATTCTGGTGGGTTTTGCAGAATGGATTGACTCTGATGCTACATAGCATCCTCTTGGAACATGGATTCTCTGGCCAACCCAAACAGAGGAGGAAAGAGAGGAGTAGACTGATACTCATGTGTGCCATTCATTGGACTGTACAAAAATATTTTAGCTCATTATTGTTTCCATTGATAGGCAGATGCTTTTGCAGGAATGTCTCCCTGGTTTATCTGGAGATTCCAAGATTGCATCTACAATCTTTGGAAATGAAATAATGTGCTTGATTACCAAAATGAAGTTCTTGTTCACTGCTAGACCAGGAATGCAACATCTTTCATCCAGAAAATATTTTTTGAACAAAAATTCCCATCCAGACTGACTAATTATAAGAAATTCTGTATATTGTCTTTCAGAGACACCAAATTTCCATCTCTGTCCTAGATTTTATGTATATGCATTTCTTCTCTGAGGTAAAGAAAACTCTGGTGGTGTTTCAATCAGCTTCTGAATATGGTATTTGTTCCATACCTGGACAGTCATGGTTGATGAGACTCACACATGTAATTACATCTAAATGCGAAGGAGCTTCTCTCCAAGTCTTTTGAATGCTATTGCCTCTCTCTCTTCCTTTGATAATTCATAGCTGGTAGGAGGGTTTTTTTTTGGCATTTCCTACAGTACATATTTTGCTGATTTCATAGCTAATTCCTATTTTCCCTTTTATAGTTCAAAATCTCAACTGAGTCTTATGAATGCCCTCAGCATCCATTTCTCTTCAAACTTTCGTCAGCTATCATTATTTCCTTGGGCTTTCCTTATATGTTCAGGTGGAATTGCTTCTTATATGGCGAATATAATGACCTCTTACCTTCACTTGCAACGCTGGCATCCTTAGTATCCTCCACAGACTGGACTCTTGGCACTTAAAGATCTTTACAGTCAAAGGAAATTCTTCAATGAGGCAATAATGGGATCCTGAGTTATGGGAGATTTTGCCAAAAACCTCTAAAGCCTCTTCAGAATACTCCAGGAAGTTCACTGTGCGGTGCATTTTGATTTTAATTTATATTCCAGTTTTACTGAGTCCCAGCAAATCTTTCATCATTATTTATAGCTGGTGATTTATCAAAGCTTTCCAGGAAGTCAATGATGAAACAAGAAATTCTCTTAAAGCATAATTAGACAAAATTGTTCACAGATCCTATTGCTCTGAAACGTGTGATGAGTTTTCTTGTAAAAAATGACAGCTAAAAGCTATCAAACTAATGTTTTCTTTCAATATAAACTGAAAGAATAGCAAAAGTAAGACAATATTTTAAAGTAATATATTTCTTGGGTATATCAAAACATTTCCAGAAAATTCTGATCTACTCAATGTACACAAGCAGGAAAATGGGTCAGGAAAAGCCATTTCAAATAGGCTTATGGTCAAGCTGTGCATAAGCATGTACAATTACAAATGCATCCTCTGGAGGTAATTGGGAAAGCACACATTATTTATGGCTGGTGATTTATCAAAGCTTTCCAGGAAGTCAATGATGAAACAAGAAATTCTCTTAAAGCATAATTAGACAAAATTGTTGCACAGATCCTATTGCTCTGAAACTTGTAACGAGTTTTCTTGTCAGGTAAAAAATGACAGCTAAAAGCTATCAAACTAATGTTTTCTTTCAATATAAACTGAAAGAATAGCAAAACTAAGACAATATTTTAAAGTAATATATTTCTTGGGTATATCGAAACATTTCCAGAAAATTCTAATCTACTCAATATACATGAGCAGGAAAGTGGGTCAGGAAGAGCCATTTCAAATAAGCTTATGTTCAAGCTATGCATAAGCAAATGCAACCTCTGGAGGTAATTGGGAAAGCACACAATACTGTACAGTTTTCTTTCCTTCCTTTCCCATACTGTTTGACTATAAGTCATTGCCTATTAACAGGCCTTTGTCTGTCTTCTGTGCCACCATACAGCCCATTCATTTTGGTCCAGGCTGCTTGCTAAGACAGGAGTGGCTTTATGATTAGCAAGGTAATGCTTGAAGCTTTTCTTTTTAAACCGACAGCCTAGACGACAGACGGGATAATTCTGTTAAATCTTATGCTAGTCCCTGGAATGTGAAACTACAAGGTATGCTCCAACAGAAATATAACTAGAGGAGGAGGAAAAACAGGAGAAGGAGGAAGAGGAGGAGAGACCATAACATGGAATTTGGCTAAATTGACTGCCTTGATCAAAGAAAAAATACAAATACTTTTATTTCTACCTGGAAACCACTTCTGGACTTTGTGCTTGAAATGGAAAAAATGAAACTTTGATTTTGGGTTTTTCTGATTAAATAGATTTGTTGTTTTAGAAGTGACTAGTTTAAACTATTATGTAAAAGTAAAAAGTTGAGGTTTGATGTTAATGCCTTATTCTACTGTACCAAAGGCAGTTGGAAGTTGATGCCTTTTCTTTCTTTTTTCCCTTCTTTTCCTCAGTCTTCCCTTCCTTATTTTTCCTACTATTTGCTTTTGTATTTTGTTTGTATGCTACAACATAAACTAATAAAAACGTTGTTGTTTTTTAAAAAAAGGAATTTGGAGGTACACATGGCAGGTGCAGATTCTGGCACTGACAAAGGCATGAAACACTCTGCAACTTGCTACTGCTTACTATGGTTCATATTGGCCTTTCTAAACCTGCTGAAGAAAACATTCATAACTATTTAACAATAGTCTAAAAACTAGCTTCACAGCTCTCGTTTGATTGCCTTCAATCCCACTGGGTGAGGTTGGAAATGTTTGCTTAAGTTCCCTGAATGCTTGTTTGCTGCTAGAGCAATTTAATTTTTTTTCTGCATATACAGACTGGATGCAAGTGCAGTGATTCTTGTTCTCGCTCTGAAATGTTTACAACCACCATTAGTACAGCAGCCAGCTGTCACAAAGAGTGTCGATATTTCTACTTCAGAAGGATCATAAAGTCACAGTCTCTAAATTTGCGACTTTATTGATTGCCTGTCATTTCTATAGAGTGAAAATCTACTCCAATTCACTGCAACAAACAAGCCACAAGTAGAATTCTGGGAAATGGCCTTTGCATCCACAAGAGAAATATAAGGGCAAAACTCTTCATTTAATTCTTTCATTTTTGGACGGTTAATTCTTCTTACTGTGTGTCTGTTTGGAAGTATGACCCTTGAGTTAATGGGATTAAGACCTTGATCTGTAGTCAAAAGATTCTTTGCTGACTGTGCAAATTCAGTCTTCACCTATCTAATTGATGGGCTGCCTTTTTAAATGTATAAAACTTCCCTCTAAATCTGATTTGATTTCCCTTGTACATGGATGATATGGGACGATTACTGTTAAAAGACATTTTATATCCTTGGTGGCTTGCCTAACAATATAGTTATTCATTTGGGATGGATGGGAGACTTCATACAACTTTACAAGGTGTTGGAATTGGATAGGAGACAAGGTTACCTTACTTGTGTCGTGACTACGCAACACATGCGTTTACATCAAAGCCACAGCGACCTGAAGGATGGCATTCTTCTTCATCAGAATAAACTCTGTATCATAATTATATGCGTGGTCTATGTAAAATGCTGTCAGGTGAAACCCTACGCATTAACCACGATTCATGTGATTGAGTTCATACGAATAATTATCATTAAAAACAGTAATCATGGGTAATAAGGGTAATGAGGGGTAATCATTATAAATATTGAGTCCCCAGAAACTTGGGTTAGATCCAACTTTATTTTGTTTGCTTAGCTATTATCTCGGACTCCTTGCGGAGGAAGGAATAAACAATAACTTTTGTGTTACAAAATACTGAAGCGAGGAGTGTCTTATTTTCTCCCTGCATTTGTGCCAAAGAGTAGTGGAGAGGAAAGTTGGATCTGTTACATATAATATTCTATAATATTTCGTTACCTGTGATATAATGGCTGAAGGTACTGCTGTTGATGGAGGTTTTGAGGATGTTTCGGAGGTGGATGCGGATAATGCTATTGGAGGGGCTGGCATGGTGCCTGAGTAGCCCTCAATTCAGTTGGACAATAATGTAGTGTTTTTGGAAAGTGGACAAAAGACAGTGTGAGATGTGAAGAGGATCCTCAGCCTGTGGTAAGGCTGAAAATCCAGAAGGAACAGAAAGCAGGATTGGAGTTGAGAAACGATATGAGGGGGAAAGTTTCACAAGGGAAACCTTCTACTTTTATGCTGTTGACCTCCAGGACATCTGAAACTGGGGAATGGTATAAAACAGTTGTGGAGTTGGATATGGGATTGAGAGAGTTCCGTCCTATGTTTGGAGGGCCCAAAAGACAACCAATAGGAGCAGTAGCACCACGGGGTAAAGTGTGGGAGGAGACTAAAAAGATTGGTAGGGAAATAGGGCCCATGAGGTGTTTCCGATGCCAAGGTGTGGGACATAGGGCAATGGAGTGTCCATCTATAGAACTAGAAGATAGAAAACAGGTGACTCACATTCCTAGCGCCACAAGTAGCAATTTACCAGGTGGCATCATGAAGGTGTTGGAGTTGGATAGGAGGCAATATTCTTCTTAACTGAAGAATCAAACATTTTTTGCTTTCATTTTAAACTTTGCAGGAATGGCTGGCATAAATGCATTGTGGATTATGAGGTATATCAACCCTGTCTTCCAATGATGATTGTGGTCCATGTTCAGATGACAATGATTTACAGCAGTTGTTCAGAAACTTTGGTTTTCTTCCACTGAGCACCTGCACAAGCTTTTTTTTTTTTTTGACATGAATATGCATGAATAAACACCAGATGGACTTGGCCACATTATGAAAAACAAAAGTACACTCTGCAAAGGGAACTAATTGCACAAAAAAAAAAAAAATCTATCTGGGATATCTGGTGTTAGATCTCAAGGGTGTTTTGTTTTGCTCTTTTTTTTCATCCAAGCCAACAGACATGATGAGCACTTCATAGATTTAACAAAGAGATTGGACCAGTTATGCTTGGGTGTCTTTTTTTAAAGAAAAAAATCTTTGAATAATGCAATATTGTTCAGGCATGGATCTCAAATCAAAATGTCCAAAATTCTTATTAAAAGATACAATTTTAAAATCAAAATGCCCTTAAAAAGTGTATATTTTGGGCTAAGATGTACATTCAAGAGGAAAAGAAAACATTAAAATTGGTTGGATTATTTTTAAAATTGCAGTATTGATTATTATATGAAAAGAAAGATACAATGAAGTTAAAATGAACATATGCTTACTATATAGGATATTAAAACATACTAGTCAAACTCACATCGTCATGATGGCGTCACATGATGTATTGGGAATTTTCTCCCCTTAGCTAAACAGGGCATGGGTGTGGCCAGTGCACCTCCTTGTCAGGGAGTTTGACATCCCTGTTCTAGCATATTATAATATGCAACAGTTCAAAAGTGCTTCTGACAGTGCAAGTAAAGCACTGCATGCATCTTTTACAGAACAATGGTGTCTTTTTCCATAATCATGTGGCTGGTCTCTGTGGCTGCTCCATGTGCTCAGGAAAATATATTCCTTTATCCATCCATGCATCCATCCATCCATTCTAGGCTTTTATTTCATTTGAGTCAATAGCCACCTTAACCAGCACAGAATCTTATACAACTGCAAACAGGAATAAAGCAATAAAAATAGCAAATCCAAACATGAAACCTTAACCAAAGCTAAAAACCAAATCAAAACAAAAGAGCAATGGCAAGAACAAAAATAATTTTGGGAATTTTTTTTAAATTATAGCTACATCTGCAAAGTGACATTTCATACTTCAGGATCTGTGCAGTCATACAAATCAATTTGTCAGTATCTCAAATCCTTTTGACCCTGATACATGAACGAATACACGAAGGTAAATATGATATAGTTGGAATAACAGAAACTTGGTGAGATGAAACCCATGACTGGAACATACTGGTAGAAGGATACAAACTATTCAAAAAAAACCAGACCCCATAAAAAAGGAGGTGGAGTTGCACTGCATGTAAAGGACCACTATATTGCTACAGAAATGCATGAAACCAAAGATGAAAACCTCCTAGAATGCATATGGGTCAATTTAAAAGAAAAAAGGAATGACATGGCCATAGGTGTATATTATAGGCCACCCAATCAAGCAGAAAAAATAGATGTCCTTTTTGCCAGCCAACTAACAAACATATGTAGGAAACATACAACAATAGTAATGGGAGACTTCAATTATCCTGATATCAATTGGAAAACTAATTCTGCACCAAGTGAGAAATCAAATAAATTCCTAACCAACCTAGCTGACAACTTTGTTGTCCAAAAGGTAGAGGGTGAAACTAGAGGACAGCCATACCAGACTTAATTCTTACAAGCAGTGATAGAGGGAGTTGAAACTGCAGGAATCTTGGGTGAGAGTGACCATGTCATACTAGAATTCAACATAACACAAACACAAGCAACAGAACATAATGACACCAGAGTCTTGGATTTTAAAAGAGCTGATTTCAATAAACTCAGAGAGAACTTGGGAAAGATTCCATGGATGAAAATCCTAAAGGGGAAAACAGCTCAAGAATCTTGGGAAACTCTAGAAAGTATGATCATAGAAGCCCAGACCAGCACAATACCACTGAGAAAGAAAAACAAGAAATCCAAGAAGAAACCAGCATGGCTACACAAAGATCTCTCTGGCAAATTGAAAGAGAAAAAGGACAAGTACAAAAAATGGAAAGAAGGACATACAACTAAGGTAGAATATCAGCAGATAGCCAGAATCTGCAAAGACGAAGTCAGGATAGCAAAGGCTCAGAACGAACAAAGACTTGCAACAAAAGTCAAAGATAATAAAAAAAAAGTTTCTTCCAACATATAAATAACAAGAAAAAAATTAAGGAAACAGTCAGTCCACTAAAGAAAGAAGTTGGCAAGGAAGTAACAGGCAACAGAGAGAAAGCAGAACTGCTTAACTCATTCTTTGCCTCTGTCTTCACGTAAAAAGAAACTATAGCTCAATCCACCAAAATATAACTGTAAAAGACAGACCAGAAATAAAAGTTAAAATAAGCAAAGAAAATAGTAAGAGAATACCTGTTTGATCTTGATGAAAACTGGGGCCTGATGGATTACATCCCAGAGTTTTAAAGGAGCTGGCAGAGGTCATCTCAGAACCACTGCACCATATCTTTCAAAAATCCTGGAGCACTGGGGAACTACCTGAGGACTGGAAAAGAGCTGATGTGGTTTCCATTTTCAAAAAAGGAGGAAAAAAATAGACCCGGGAAACTATAGATCAATCAGCCTAACATCAATACCCAGGAAGATCCTGGAAAAGATAATAAAAAAGCAGATCTGCCAACATCTAGAAACAAGTAAAGTAATAACTAGCAGTCAGCACGGGTTTGTTAGAAACAGATCATGCCAAACCACTTATTTCATTCTTCAACACAGTGACTAAATTATTAAACCAGCAAAATACTGTGGACATAATATATTTAGATTTCAGCAAGGCATTTGATAAGGTAGACCACAACCTACTTCTTAGTAAGCTAGAAAAAAGTGGAATAGATAGCACCACCACTAGATGGATTCACAACTGGCTGGCAAACCATACTCAACGAGTAGTCCTTAATGGGTATAAGTCTACATGGAGGAAAGTAAGCAGTGGGGTGCCACAAAGTTCTGTCTTAGGCCCAGTACTCTTCAATATCTTCATTAATGACTAAGATGAGGGAATAGAAGGGGAACTTACCAAATTTGCAGATGATACTAAGCTGGCAGGAATAGCTAACACCCAAGATGATAGGCTCAAGATCCAAATGGATCTTGACAGACTAGAACACTGGGCCATATCTAATAAAATGAAATTCAATAGAGAGAAAAGTAAAGTCCTACACTGAGGCAAGAAAAACCAAAAGTACACATATAGACTGGTGAAACCAGGCTCAATAGCAGTCACTGTGAGAGGAATCTTGGAGTCTAGTGGACAACCAGCTAAATATGAGCCAGCAGTGTGCAGCAGCCACCAAAAAAGCTAATGCAATCCTAAGTTGTAGTCACAGAGGGATACAGTCAAGATCAAGGGAAGTACTAATACCACTCTATAAAGCCTTAGTAAGATCACACCCAGAGTACTGCATCCAGTTTTGGTCACCACATTATAAAAAAGATGTTGAGACTAGAAAAAGTACAGAGAAGAACCACCAGGATGATTAGGGGACTGGAGACTAAAACATATTATGAACGGTTGCAGGAACTGGGCTTGGCTAGTCTAGTAAAGAGAAGGACCAGGGAAGACATAATAGCAGTCTTCCAATATTTGAGGGGCTGCCATAGGAAGGAAGGGGTCAAGCTATTTTCTTTTTTTTTTTTAAACAAATTTTATTAATTTTTTACAGAAAACACAACATAAACAAAACTAAAAGATCTTTTCTGAAGTTTGTCTGATCCCGGGTTAAAACTCTTCTCACAGACACAAATTCAAACATCATATTCACTTTGTATATCCTTCCATATCTTATTATCATTTTCATTTTGTTATATATATATATAAACCATTTTTATCAATTTTATAAAAACAATGCACAAAAAATCAAGGCATAACAGCTTATAAATTCTTTTCTAGGAAAAAATAATAATAAAAAACCAATAGAACATAACAATTCCAAATTATAGTATCAATACTTTATCTATTTAACTTCATATCTTATCCCTACTTCTCCTTTTCATCCAAATTATTTCTTGTTAATTAAAATTTTATTGTCTTTTATCAATATACAAAATCCAAAAAAAAAAAATAACAAAACCTTTATATATCCTTCCATATCTTATTACCATTTTCAATAACATTCTTTGTCTGTTCTATTTCCAACTATCCATTCATCTTTTTTCTTTTACTATACTTCTCCTATACACCAATTGGGGTAGCATCTATAACTCATTACCCTAACTTAAGAGTACTTCGTATAACAATTTTTCTTGGGATTCTCTTTAAAAGATTCTAAAATTACACAATGAATTTTATACTCTAAATACACATATAAAAACACAATCTTATACACCCTCCAGAATCCCTCCTTTATCCTAAATTAAATTCACCCATTGTCTCTAAATAAACTTTTTTTCTTTAGATCTTGCTTCCCCACATTGAAGCTTCTCCTCCCCCCCTTTCTCTCTTGCTTATTCTTCTCCTTGCCCTTTTTACCCCTTTGTTTTTCCTCCTCCCTTTTCTTACTCCTTTTCCTTTGCTTTCTAACCTTGCCTCCACCTTTTCGCTCATTTTTCTCTTCTTTGGTTATTTTTATAATTCTTAAAATCCCCTTTTTCTTATCCTTTTTCTCCTCCTCTCCGGAAAGGACCCATTGTTCATCAAAGATGGCTTCTTCTTCCTCTTCTTCCTTGTCCCAGTCCTTCTGCTGCGTAATAAACTTTTCATAAGTACATAACGCCATTTCTAAAAATTGAAACAAAGCGCCCAAAGTATCTTCCTTTTTATATTTTTGATGTTCAGCCTTTAGTTCATCCACAAGCGATGCCATTATGAAAAGAGAAACTTTTCCCAAAACAACCACAAGTATTTTTAATCAAAAACAATTCAAACAAAAGTTCCAGAAGTTAATACTTTTCTTCCTTCTTCTCTTTCTCTTTCTGGGGCTAATGTTTAATCAAAGAGGTCCAATTACCATATATCTTTCTTTGGGATTCTAGGCAATCTCCTCCTTTTTCAGCTTCTGCTCCAATTTTTTCTCCTCTCCCTTCCCACTTGCAATATCGATTTTAAATAATCAAAAATCCATACCTCCAACAAGGGTTTTCCAAGTTCTTAAATTTTTCAATGTCCAAAAATCCTTTTGTCCCTTAGCTTCAACTCTCAAAACAATTCACTTTCAATGTCCAATATATCCAAACATTTCTGCTGTTTCCATGGGGTGGGAGAGTAAAGAAAAAAAAAAAAAGTTCCCTTTAACAGCTTCTCCGCCGCTTTCACTCTTCTTAGGGATACAATGTATCCTCCAACAATTTAAACAGCTCAGTTCCAGGCAATTTAAAGGATGTTACTTGACCCGGCTCAGACATCACTTTCACTCTTCTCCTCCAGCGCAATCTTACCCGGTTGCTGGCTTCTTCGTGGCGGCCATTGCTGACCGCCGCTCCACCGCCTTGGGAAAAAGGGGTTTTTCTGGCAAAAGGGGGGGTCTGCGACACCCCCACCCCCCTATCCGACTCCCCTCTCTCTTCAGCTGTCCCTACAGGGCAGCCATATCCCCCTGACCCATCTGGATCGGGGGTACCTCGACGGCTAGCACAGCAGGAATCGCGAGCTGTCGCGAATTCCTGCTGCCCCGAAGCCACGCGAAACCGGAAGCCCTGGGGTCAAGCTATTTTCTAAAGCTCCTGTAGGCCAGACAAGGAATAATAGATGGAGACTGAACAAGGAGAGATTTAACCTGGAAATAAGGAGAAACTTTCTGACAGTGAGAACAATCAACCAGTGGAACAGCTTGCCCTTGGAAGTTGTGGAAGTGCCATCACTTGAGATTTTCAAGAAGAGATTGGACTGCCATTTGTCAGAAATGGTATAGGGTCTCCCACTTGGGCAGGGGGTTGGACTAGATGACCTACAAGGTCCCTTCCATCTCTGATTATCTGTATCTGTATCTGATAAATCCAAGGATAGAGAAAGACAATTTTAATGCTAATTTTATATAAAATCCTGAAAGCTATAACACAAAATTTCCAAGTAAGCTCACTAAATGGAGTCGCCTTGAAACATTAATTTCTACAGTTCTTATGCAAGGATTGTGGTATCTTTTCTCCCATGTGGTACACTGTGTTAACCCAATTCATACAGCCTCTCAGTCTGTTGAATGCTCATTGGTGATTCAGCTGGTCTTTGCTTTGTACCAATGGAAATTTAAGATAGATTCACATTATCGGTCTTGTGTATTATGTAATTTAAGGACAAGCTAATAAAAAGTAGTAGTTGTACAGGTAGTCCTCAACCAGCGACCACAATTGAGCCCAAAATTTATGTTGCTAAGTGAAAAATTTGTTTAGTGAGCTTTCCCTCATTTTATGACTTTTCTTACCACATTTGTTAAGTGAATCACTGCAGTTGTTAAATTAGTAGCACAGGTTGTTAAGTGAATCCAGTTTCCAGTTGTCTGGAACAAAACTCATTTATGTTTGACCAATCAGGCAAAAAGTAAGAGAGAAAAAGTAAAAAATGCTATGCAGGTAGTCTCAACTTACAGCCACAATTGAGCCACAAATTTCCGTTGCTAAGTGAAACAGTTGCTAAGTGACTTTTGCCCCAATTTAGGAATCACTGCAGTACTTAAGTTAGTAACATGGTTGTTAAGTGAATCTGGCTTCCCCATTGATTTTACTTGTCAGAAGTTCCCAAAAGGTGATCACATGATCCCAGGACATTGCAACTGTCATAAATATGTTGCCAAGCATTCAAATTTTGATCACATGATCATGGAGATGCTGCAGTGGTCGTAAGTGTGAAAAACAGTCAGTTAGGTTGCAACTTTGAATAGTCACTAAAGGAACTGTAAGTTGTAAGTTGAGGACTACCTGTACAATGAAGCCAATAATTCTGCACTGCAGAACAGTAATTATAGCTGTAGTTCCAGGTTCTACTTACTCAGGTACAGCATATCCTAATTTTGAATAGGAGTAGAATGGGAGAGGCAAATAGAGGAATTCTGTGGTTACTTCCATTCTGTCTAAATGTTATGCTAGAAAGTGGCAGTGCATTGCACACATCACATCATAAATAACCTCAGCTGGATTTTTTTCTCCATTTTAAGTAGATTTGCAAGTCAGAAAAAGGATTATGGGTGCACATAGACAGCGACTGTCTTTAAGAAAGTAATTATTAAAGGAAACAAAGTAAAATCTAACACATTCCTGAACTGAAACAAAGAATGACAAGATATAAGTTCAGGTGAATATATGGTAATGTTCAGGGGTGGGTTTCTACCGGTTCTGTCCACCTCTGTAGAACCAGTTGCTCCAAAGAGCAGCAGACATAGAACTGGTTCTATGTCTGCTGCTGTTGTGGCCCACCCTACCGGCCCAGGCTCTTACCTGACCTTTATTTCCTGCTTTTTCAACTGCAGCTGCTTTGTGCAACACAGCTGCAGTTGAAAAAGCAGGAAAAAAGGGCTTTTCAAACCACTGCACACTTGCACGCAGTGCTAGTCAGCTGTCTGGGCAACTCAGCAGGTTGTAAATTGCACTCGCGTAACTCATGCGACTCGCACATGCGAGTCTATTAGAGCATGATGCTAATAGACAGAACTGGTGGTTATACCAGCCGGATCCCATCCCTGGTAATGTTTACTCCAGGATATTTTTGCTGAATTGTTGATAAACAATCTATTGATTGATTCTTTGGGTATCAAATTATTGCAAGAACGTTCTGTGCAAAAATGTCTGACAAGAAATTATGTGAAATGCAAATGTTTGGCATGCTTTTGGAACTTAGCAATGTGTTCAGCACTAAAGTGGTCAAGGTGTGTCAACTTCTCTAAAGAGTTTTTATTTTTCTGTTGCTTTAATTTCTCCTAACTTCATTGCAAACCATTAAAGTGCTGAATTAAATCTGCATTTTTTTACCATTTGCAATGACAGATCATACAATAGTTAGGATATATTTGCAATTTGGTTTGAATGTCTCTAACGAAGTTCTTACCAAATAGTTTGCTTTAAGAAACCACTTATATCATTTTGGCCTTAGATTCACAAGCAATATCATGCTGTCTTCCTAAGATAAAACTCTTCATGCTTTAGCACAGCATGTTCTCAATCTCAATAAGAATACTGTAAGGTTCATGTAATGCTAGGAACTGCACACAGAGATATAACTAGCTAGCTTTCTTTATTACTATAATATTTGAAGGTCGCTGTAAATTATGGCTTCCAGTTTGTCCTCTTTGGAAAGGCATTTTATTTCTTCTGTGTTTGCCCTCATTCTTTTGTGCTAACACATTAACTATGATTTCACATTTGTTTTGACGCAGCTGGCCTCTGTTCCAGCTCTCTGTTAAGTTCATTTTAAGGTCTTCTGGTTATTCATTTGTCCAGGTTTCTCAGTCAATGCCACTTTCTTCTCCCACTAGTGGATCAATCATTTCCTTGACTTTTTCTTGTTTTTTTACATATTGAAAGAAGCTTTTTGTTGTCATTGTTGTTGTTGTGAATGAATAATGCCAAATAAAGTTATCTTGAGCTTGAAGTCAAGTGCAGGGTTCTGGCCCTGCACTTCTGATTGGCTGTTAATGGCAGGATCGGATTGGTCCATTTAGGAGCATCTGATTGGCCATTAACATGCCATTCTCATTGGTTAACGGAGCTAGCGCTCCAGGATTGCTGTTGGTTGAATAGTTAATAAGTTGCCTATATAAGGAAGGCTATAGCAACCCTCCAGTTTGAGCTGTCACACCATGTAAATAAAGAGTTTGAAGTTCACTGTTTCTACTGGCTCATCTCCATTATTCGTACCCATGCTTCAGACTTAACACTGGCGACGAGGATGGGATTGGATGACATCAGAGCCAACGACAAAGACAACTAAGCACGTGGCTGAAGCGCACAATGGCGGAACCATGTCCGGCGGTGCAGTACCACCCGCTCCATTCGATCCAGCTCAAGATGACTGGGAGTCCTACATGGACCGTTTCCAAATGTTTTTGGAAACGAATAATCTGAAGGATGCCACAACCGGGAAGAAACAGGCGGTATTCCTAACGCACTGCGGCCCGACGGTATTCAAAATGGCTAAGTCATTAGCGAAACTGGCTGAAGTGAAGGCCATGGACTGGGACATCCTCGAACTGCTACTAAGGGCCCACTACGCACTGACCGTTCCAACGCTCATAAGATGACACAAGCTCTATCAAAGAAACCAGCGGAAAGGAGAAAGCGTTGCCGATTTCGTTGCAGACCTCCGGAACTTGGGAGGCCTTTGCGGTTTCATCGACCTAGAGGAGGCTTTGAGAGACCGAGTAGTTCTCGGGTTAGACGCTCTAAACGTACAGAGCAAAATAATGGCAAAGGGCAACATCACCCTTAAAGACGCCTTAGCTGAAGCTACAGCAGAGGAGGCGACCAAGAAGTTGGCTGCCCAACTACGCCGAAATCGCGCTCCAGCACACCAACTGGCCAGCGAAGTTTCACCTAAGACAGAAGGGCAGCTGCATACGACCCACCATGAGGACCTCTCTTTGTCATCAGACAGCGATGAAGAAGAGGTCCATCACCTGCGGTCCGATTGGGACTGTTACCCGAAGTTCCAGCAAACGTGCACTGGCTGCGGGGCCAACCATTATCGCTCCAATTGCAAATTTGTAATGCGCTCTGCCACGAGTGCGGGAAACGAGGCCAGATCGGACCGGTCTGCAGAAGTCTCCTCGGACCCAGCCAGACCGCGAAGGCTACCAATCTCCGCCAATCGACAGGGAATCGCCCTGTAAGGCGAGAACCAGCAAACCACTCCTACAGAAACCGACCCGTGAATTGCCTAATGAGACAGAAAGAGGCCCACCAAACACTCACTATCAGCCATGCCTCTTCACTAGACACTAAGAAAATTCAGGTCAAAGTGGACATCGAAAATCAACCTTACCAAATGGAAGTTGACTCGGGGTCGTCTCTGTCAATGTCTCCTGGAAGACTCTCAAGCAACTCATCCCCACTATCCGGCGCCAAGACCTTCAATTCCAACGGCTCGTGTTAAAGGACTACCAGGGGAACCGAATTCCAGTTGCAGGATCCAGTAGAGTCCGGGTTGCATTCAAGAACTGCACGGCGTACTTACCCTGACGGTGATCGACAAGGACCGGCCTAGCCTGTTAGGCCTGCAATGGTTTGCACCACTCAGCATTGAAGTGGCAGGCATTAACCAAATCGGCGGCAGTGACTGGGAGGAAGACCTCGCCCACAAATTCAGGGACGTCTTCGAGGAAAAGCTAGGCGAGTGCAAGGGGACCCCGATATCCTTTAGCCTTAATCCAAAGATAGCTCCCATCCGCCTGCAGCCTCGTCGAGTCCCATTCGCTCTAAAGCCAAAAATCGATGAAAAGCTTGATAAGTTGATAGCCTAGGGAGTTTTAAAGCCAACCGACCACTCCCCATGGGAAACACCAATCGTGACCCCGAATTAATCTGGATGGCTCCATTAGAATTTGTGGGGACTATTGAGCCACCATAAACCACGCCCTGCAACAAAATCCATATCCGGTGCCGGTGGTGCAATACCTCCTCCATTCCTTGGGGGGCGGAAAAGTCTTCGCTAAACTAGACTTAGTTCAGGCTTATCAGGAACTGCCGGTTGACAAAAAAACGGCATAGGCACAGACTATCGTAACACACTGAGGTGCCTTTAAGTGTACACGGCTTCAATTCAGAGTCAGTGTAGCCCCAGGGATCTTTCAGAGCCTAATGGAGAGACTATTGCAGGGGATCAAGGGCGTTGTCCCCTATTTTGATGATGTGCTCATTGCTGCCCCCGCTCCAAAAATTTTATGGGATTGTTTAAGACTGGTTTTACAAAAATTCCAAGAAGCAGGCCTGAAAGTGAAAAAAAAATAAGTGCAAACTGTGTACAGATCGTGTCGAATTCTTAGGGTACTTAATTGACAGTCAGGGTGTTTACCCTACTGATAGCAAATTGAGAGCAATAAAAAACGCTCCCAGACCCCGGAACAAAGCCGACCTCCAGGCATTCTTAGGCCTCATCAATTTTTATAATGTATTCTTGCCGCACAAGGCGACTGTCGCTGAACATTTATATCGCCTACAAGATAAAAAAGCAATTTGGGTATGGGGTCACAGAGAAGAGCAGGCGTTCCGTAATGTAAAACAACTACTGACTTCTGACGCCGTACTAATGCAGTACAATGAGACCTTGCCATTAAATATAACATGTGATGCATCACCTTTTGGAGTGGGCACCATTTTGAGCCATGTATTACCTAATGGTAGCAAAGCCCCTGTTGCTTACTTTTCAAAAACGCTCTCGAAAACCAAGTGAAATTACAGCCAGATCGATAAAGAGGCCCTGGCAATTGTATCAGCTGTTAAAAGATTCCATGAGTACGTATACGGCCAGGCTTTTACCATTGTAATTGACCACAAACCATCGCTGGGGACAAGCCAACTCCCTACATACTTTCTCCTAGGATGACCCGCTGGTAAGAATTCTTGGCTGCCTACAATTATCAGCTATAATATCATCCCGGTAAAGCCATTCCCCACGCCAACGCATTGAGCTGTGAACCGCTCCCTGAAACCATCAACGATCCTGCACCAACGATGACAACGTTGCAGATCGAGACACTCCATACGCCGCCATTAACTGCCCATGACATCGCGAGAGAAACAAAATGCAACCCCATCTTAGCACAAGTCCTCACATGGGTGGAACGCGGATGGCCACTGGACCAAGTACCAGACGACTTTGCACCATTCAAAAGCCGTCAAACAAAGTTGTTCTCGCAGAAGGGCTGTGTCATCTGGGGCGATAGAGTCGTTATCCCAGAACGACTCCAACAGGCACTGCTAAGAACCTTGCACGATGGCCACCCTGGCATCGTGCACATGAAGGGCCTCGCACGAAGCTACGTGTGGTGGCCAGGCATTGACAGACAAATTGAATCATGGGTTAAAACTTGCATGAGATGCCAAGAAGTAAGCAATGCTCCACCAAAGGCAACCCCGACCCAATGGGAGACGCCGCGGGGATCCTGGTCCTGCATCCATCTGGACTTTGCTGGGCTGACCAAAGGCCACACATTTTTGCTAACCGTCGACGCCTACTTGAATTGGCTCGAGATTCACTGAATGAGCAACACGACCACTGACATGGTCATCAAAAGACTGGAAAGACTGTTTGCAACCCATGGATTACCAGACGTTCTGGTATCCGACAACGGGCCCCAGTTTACTGCGCTGTCTTTTGAGCAGTACCTGTCTTACCGCAGTATCTGACATGCACTCACTTCACCTGCACACCCTGCTGCCAACAGTAGAGCTGAGCGCATGGTACAATTTGTCAAAAAGACTCAACAAAAGATTAACTACGACAACATCGATAAGAAAATCAACTGGATCCTTTTCCTACAGCACATCACACCTCACAGTGTCACCAACAAAACTCCCGTCGAGCTGCTGATGGGACGAAAGCTCCGCTCCCACCTCGATCGGTTACACCCAGCCTACGAACCAGAAAAGTCACTCAGATCCAGCGACCGATGCTGTACCTTCCAGGTAGGCGATTTAGTATTCGCTAAAAACCTATTGGGTGATCCGCTGTGGGTAGAAGCGACCATAATCCGTGTAACCGGCCCAAGATCATACCTCGTTCAGTGCCCTGATGATAGACTTTGGAAGCGCCACATAGATCAACTATGATTGCGGCTACTGTCACGCAATTCCGAACTCCCTGATGACCAAACTGAGGGGGGGGGGAGATACAGAGGAAAACGAATTGCAACTAGAGGAAAACCTTTTTGAAGGGACTGAAAACAGAACTGAAACTCAGGAACAGGAACCGGGGACCGGAGTGAGTTCACCTCAGGGAGTGGCCAGTGATATCGATGACGACGGGAACGCGAACTCGGAACCAGAGTCACCCCTACCATTAAACAACGATCTACTTCAACAGAAGTGCAGCCAACCGCCAGGCACTTTGCGAAAATCAAAAAGACTGATAAAACAACCGTCCTACCTCAAGGACTATGTAACCGCGCCCCGTGGGCAGAAGCCGGGGGAAAGGGGTTGTGAATGAATAATGCCAAATAAAGTTATCTTGAGCTTGAAGTCAAGTGCAGGGTTCTGGCCCTGCACTTCTGATTGGCTGTTAATGGCAGGATCAGATTGGTCCGTTCAGGAGCATCTGATTGGCCATTAACAGGCCATTCTCATTGGTTAATGGAGCTAGTGCTCCAGGATTGCTATTGGTTGAATAGTTAATAAGTTGCCTATATAAGGAAGGCTATAGCAGCCCTCCAGTTTGAGTTGTCTCACCTTGTAAATAAAGAGTTTGAAGTTCACTGTTTCTACCGGCTCGTCTCCATTATTCGCACCCATGCTCCAGACTTAACAGTTGTTATTATTTTTGACTTTTGTTGCAAGTCTTCATTCATTTTGAGCCTTAGCTTTCCTCTCTTTATCTTTGCAGGCTCAGGCTCTTTGCTGATATTCTGCCTTAGTTATGTGCCCCTTTTTCCATTTTTTATATTTATCCTTTTTGTCTTTCAATTTATCAGAGCGTTCTTTATGCAGCCATGCTGGTTTCTTTTGAGAGCTATTATTTTTCTTCTTCATTGGCATTGTGCTAGACTGGGCTTTTATAATTTCAGTTTTCAAAATGTCCCAAGATTTTTTATTTGTTTTCCCCTTCAGGATTCTCATCCATGGAACCCTTCTGAGCTCTAAGTTTATTGAAATTAGCTCTCTTAAAGTCCAAGACTCTAGTTTGACTTTGTTCTGTTGCTTGTGCTTGTATAATGTTGAATTCCAATATTGCATGGTCACTCCCTCCCAAGGTTCCTGTAGCTTTTCATTTCATCTCGTGAGAATTAAGTCCAATATGGCTGATCCCCTAGTTCCCTTTCTACTTTTTGGGAAACAAAATTGTCTGCTAGATATGGTAGAATGTTTCAGGCAAATCCTTTCAGTAAGAATCTAAACTTACTTTATACATGCATCTGACAATTGTAATCATTTGTCATTATTAACAAAATGGTGCCCTCCAGCATATTTTGTTATTACAGTATGATTTTAGTTGAAATTTATGGGGCTGTAGTCTAATGCATCTGAATAGTACTAAGTTGCAGATGACTAACATTTATCAAAATTTCTGCAAGCAGTTGGCAGTAAACAACTTTATCTATATCTAGCTAAATTGTGTTATTGGCCATGATATATCAAAGCCTCTTGTTGTCTCCAACAAAATTCATAATGTGCAATTAGATTTGGCAAATCTGATGAAATTCAATACAACTTGGAACAAGGGAAGGTTGTTAAGAAAAAAGACAAGTTTGATATATTTGCTTATACCAAATACTGTATATTTGTTTATATAAAACTAATAACATATGTTAGGTGGGCATATAAAATCCTACTTAGATATGAGACAGAGATAAAACAAATAAAAAACAATAATAAAATGGATACTGCCTGTACTCCAAGACAGAATCCAAAAGAAAATTAGTACAAAATGTTTTATAGATGGTACATAACTCCATCAGTAATCTCCAATATAGATACATCGTGCAGTAATAAATGTCAGAAATGTCATGAAATGCCATGAAGGGACATTTTATCACATATGATGAAAATGCAAGAATCCTCAAAAGTATTGGAAAAATATACATACAATAATGCAAAAATTTTGGAAATTCAATTCAAAATGAACAATTCAATCTCAGAAAAAAATGAACGAAATCCATCACAATTTAATAGGATATATTCTCACAGCAATGAGAATAATTTTCCCAATACTGAAAGAAAGATACAATTGTGATGGTAACTTAAACTTAGAGAATATGCAGCAATGGTAAAATTAAAAGCATATTCACAACATAATTTGAAAAAATTCTAAGAATGTTTTCCATATATACAATATATTATGCAGCATAGCAAATATAAATAATTGCAACATGGCTTCTAAGGGGGGCTAAATTAGAAATTAGAAAATAATTAGTTTTTTAAAACTTTTTGTAATTTTACTTTGTTTCTATTTAATATGCACAAACAACATTAAGTAACAATATAGTGGAGAACTTAATATTAAGAATTAAGCTTAAGAAAAAAATCCTTTATTATATATGCAATAAATTAATATATTTTGTAGTTATTTATTAATTTAGTTTTAAATATAAGCTTTAAGCAGTGTTAGGTTTATCAACATTAACATTTTAGAAATCTTAAGTAATGTTGATTAAGCTTTTTATCTTTAAATGTTTAAGTTATCTAAACATTAATGTGCTAATAATGTCCAATCAAGGCTGTGTGCCACTGTATCGAAATGATATAATACGACTTGTCTTTTATGATAATACAATAAAACAATCTACATAAAAGATCCAATATACATTCCTTCCTTAAGTCAAAATGCCATAAAATAAGTTTTTTGTTCATGATATATTATAGTTCCTCAAAACAGTCTCCTTATTCAAACCATCAAAAGGGTCCTAATAGAAATAAATAAATGTGAATAAACAAATATTCCATAAAAGGAGTCTTTGTGGGAAATAAGTTTTGAATTTGTGAAGAGTTGAAAAATATTTCCAATTAGTAGCTATGGACATATTCTACTCATGCTGTGAGATATTTCAGTAGTAAAATATCCAACAAATTGAGAGATCCATTCTTGGAGCTTGCCCAACAAAACATTCTGAAAACACCAAGACAACTTTTAAAAGAGTCTCTGTAGGAAAGAAGCCATGAATATTATGGATGTTTCCTAGAATGCTAGAAACAATGGAACCTTATTTAATTAGTTGCTGCAGAACTTTCAAGAGAATTGAAAAGTGTTTCCAAATGGTATCTATGAGTATATTCCACCTGTGCTATGAGATTTTTCAATAGTAAATTTTCCAACAAAATTGATTTGAGGATAAAACTAAACATAATTTTTTTGGATATAAAAACAAACATTCTGAAGGCACCAAGAGAAATTTAAATCAAACCAAACCAACCCCTTTCATAGTAGGTATAGAGCAACAGTTTCCATTTAATCTTAGCATGCATTGCAGATATCAGAACCATCTGAAATATATATTTTGCTCACAGTTTAAGGGCTCAGTCACTGAATCACAGCTTGAAAGATTTATTCTGATGTATTCTATTAGTGGAGGGAGTTAAAAGAGAGCTGCGGGTAACTGAGTTGATAGTACTGTAATCACTCTCATACCTGCATTTGTAGATGAAAAGAATACATTTTTCTTTCTTAGGCACAGGATCCCTCAACCTGCTCCCCTCTCCTTCAGTTAGACCTCCTTGGATAATATAATAAGTCAAGCAGATTGGAAACTCTGACACTCTGATCCCAACTTAACTGAATCACTTCTTTCAACCATTTTTCTTCTCACGACCAATATCAATATAAGGTCATGGATATTTCATTATTTCATTGCAAGTTACAATCTTTTTTATACTCCTCTGCCAATAATTCATTCTGAGTTTCATGAGACTTGTTTTCAAGTAAACAAAGCATGATTGAATTATAAAAAGAAATATTAAAACCTAAGAATAGATTCCAAAAATGCTTTTTCGAAAGGTAACTGGCCTTTTTTCCCCTTGAAGACATTTCGCTTCTTATCCAAGAAGCTTCTTGAGTTCTGAAGTTCAGTCAGAATTGAAGACACTTCTTGGATGAGAAGCAAAATGTCTTCAAGGAAAAAATACAAGTCCAATTGCCTGTTGTTGAAAAAGCACCTTTGGGATAATTATGATCTGGATGACTGAGAATCTCCATAGACACTAAGAACCCATCAAATATTTTTTTAAAAAAACCTTAATTCAATATTTAGATCTAAGATATCCAGTTCCCTAACTTTGTCAGGGCCAGCTCAAGAATGACATAGAACAATCCAGTGAAAGTCAGTTCTTTATTTGCTCATGCCAAATAGACAGAAAATTGCTAGACTAAACCTGCACTACTCTCACACTAACAAATATGCCACGGCAGATTCTATGGAGTGTCTATCCTTAACTTTTGTCTGCCGCCTATTGAACTTCAGGCTATGTTGGAATATGCTCGTCCTTTGAAAACAGCCATTTCACTGTAGTTTATCATAATATACTTCTCCACAGGCATGAATAGCCTACATATCATCTCTGTTAGACAGTATATTTTATGAACTTGGTGGTATTGGACCAAACTGTATCAAGCAATACCAGAAGTTGAGTCTTGCTTTTTATGTCACTTATTAACCTACTTACTTAATTGTTTTGGGCATTTATTTGATTGCCTATCCTAATCATACAATTCTGGATGTCTAACAAGCAGGAATACAGAGATGTCCATATAAAAATAATTTTAAACCCTAGGCAAGGATACTGGGTAAAAAGATTAAATCAACTAAGGCAAAGATATAGAGGAGGCTTGATGAATATTTTGAAAAGACCTGCAGGTTTCTAAGACCCTCCAAAAATACAACAGGATGGGGTGTAAGAACTTCAGCATGGCAGCTATTCTTGTGAAGAGTCAAAGAGATGACCTTGGAGAAACCATGTACTGTCAGATACAGATACAGGTTTTAACACTAGAAAATGATTAAAATGTTAAAAATAATTTTGAATTCACTTTACTTTAATTGTTGTGGTATAAAAAGGAAGACAAAATATCAGGAAATTGCTTAGGAAGAAATGACTGTTCACAGTGTCTCTTGATCTAGGAATGAATACAAATGATATATGAGATGGATTTGTGGAAGGAGTTACTTGAACTTTACTGCTTCACAATTTAACTGCTTTACTGAATTAATCTGCTATCTGAAAACTCTCCACAACTTGGGAGAAAGCTAAAACCCTTGGTAGAGTTAAAGTTTTTTTTCTCCCACAGCCTCCAGGGCCCAGAGAACCTCAACATTCTTCTTATAGATAAACTTGGGCAGAGATGTATAACTGAGTACCCTCAATCTACTGATGAAATCATCAGTTGCCAATAAATCACCTCATCCAATGGCTTCATGTTGATGTTAAATATTCTTCAAAACAGGTAGCACCATCTCATTTCTCTAGAAGGCATTCACTAGTGTTTGAATTGAATGAAATATTGGTTCCTGGGAGGTGTTAATCAACCAGAAGCGACATGGAAAGGGAAAAATTGGTTGCATCCCAACTAGTGAATCATTAAAATTTCCATCATATATTTTTCATTATGATAATCATTTTTATACATATTTGTTCTGATGGACTATAGGCATTGGCAAAAAAAACAAATGTAATTGTGCAATCTCACTAACTCTTCATTCTGTGAAGATTTTCTAACAGGTTGAATTTAAGCCAACATTCTCATGTTTCCCTCTTTTCTCTCTTAATATTATGATTTTTGATACAAATATAAAATCTCGTTTCTGCATTTTTCTTCTAGATTTCAGTGATGTTAGTACTTTCTCTCCAGCAAAATAAAAGTTAAAAAAATCACTTTAATAGCCATGATGGGCAAACTTATGCAGGATTTGTATTAATAAAACTTCCAAAAGTGATGAATGAGAGAGAGAACTGAAAATTCTCTTGAAAGTGTTGATTCAAAACCCTAACCCTAACATTAATTCCTTTAAATGTGCTATTACTCCTGCTAAATTGGAAAAATAGTTTTTTCCAGCTTATCTTAGTGGAAGTTTAATTTAATGGAGCAAATTGGGGAAGCTGGATTTGTTCCTCCCAATCGTTAAATTGCAAATGATGTGTAAAATTCACACAAATTTAATTGCTTTATCTTGACACTTCTGATCCAAAAGACTGCAGGGGAATTTCTAGAAAGAAGTGTAGTTTCTTGCATTCAAATTTTGCTGAATGGGGGATCCATTAAATCAAGATTTTCAGTATTCAGTGTTGGGGTTATAATTTCCAATGTTCTGGAATTATATATTGCATATTTTTCTTCCCTGTTTAATACATGTTTAAATCATGCATTGCTATGGGAAATAGGGAGAGGAAGATAAAGACAGGCCTTTTCATTGTAGTGATATCTCAATTACTATATCCATAGAAGGATCCAAGGTCTTTTTATTTCTTTTGTAATAATTTCATTAGAATGCTTAATTACAATGGTAAAAATAACACAAACTAAAAAGGAAATAAGGTGCAATAAAGCAAAAATATATATAAAACCTAACTGGGCAACTTACCACAATTATATACAATGTCCCAATGGCCTCGTAATTAACAGATATGAAACTCTTCACCCTATAACTGATCTCTTGATAATAGGCAAGTCCAATAAGGATAAGCAGGAACAGAAAACTAGTTATTTACTTCATTTTAAGAATGAACTTATTTTACTGGTTTATCCCAAATTGGTGAACCTATCATGTATATGTCCAATTGCTTTAATCTATTAAATGAAATGTTTTCTTTTAACTATTTGAATTTCATCCTATGTATACAATAATTCTTCTGGAATTATAACTTATTCATGATTCAAGCGTAATAGTAATAATTACTTTATTTTGCTTGTTGAAGGGAAATTGCTCACACAAAACAACTGTAGCGAGAAATGGAATGAAAAAGCCCATTAACAATTTGTTCATGGAAGGGGAAGAAGATAGCCACGATTTCTTCTAGCTTATAGGCTGAATGCATAAAATAGTTCAACATGTTCAGTGTGCTTATTAAAACATTCATGACTGAATAAACTAGTAATATGTGAAAAACAAGGAAAAAATCCAAGATCCCAATGTTTCTCATGTATCTTGAAATTGATTGCTATCTGCATCTTTAATAGATCAAGAATTTATTTGGATGTAAATACTGAAATCAATTTGAAGTGAAATCACTCACATTTAATGAGACACATTTTAAATAATGTTATAATTATCATTACAATTAATTATAAAACATGGAATTCCCAAATCTGCACTTTCCAAAAAGAGGACATTCCAGAGAGTAGATTATATCAATGTCTACCAATTCACACTGTATTCATGTATGATTTATAGGCCATGAATGTATAGACTGAATCAAATAGTATATTCATATGATCAGGGGTGGGATTCAAATTTCTTAACAACAAGTTGTGTGGGTGTGGCCTAATTTGTGAGTGTGGCTTGATGGTCATGTGACTGGGTGGGCATGGCTTATATGTAAATATTGTAAATATTTATGTAAATATTTAATGTTTTATTTAAAAAAGAACAACTTTTATCCAAAATCAGGCAAAGCAGCCAGGCAGATTGAGTTGCTCACAGAATCACAAATTCACTTAGAGATCTATCTATCTGCAATCTGTTGCCTGAGTCTGCACTGAAAAATAGAAGCTTCGGTCCTAAGGAAGGTTCAGCTCTGCTTTTAGATTAGCTAAAAAGCAAGAAATTCAATGAAATTCAGGGGGAAGGAAAAATAGCAACTTAGCAGGCAAGTTTGATGGTGCGCGTGCCAGTTAAGGAGTGGGTAGAAAGGAGAGGGGAGGGGCCAACCAGTGGTACAATGTGCTGGTTCTCTGAACTGGGCAGAATCATAACAACCAGTTCTATAGAATCGGTCTGACCAGGTAGAATCCTACCCCTGCATATGATATTTTATATTGTATCATTTATATCATATACCATGAGCCATGATGGCACAGTACAATATAGTATTGCAGGCTAATTCTGCTGACTGCCAGAAGTTAGATTCTCATTGGCTCAAGGTTCATTCAGCTTTCCATCCTTTCAACGTCAGTAAAAATAAAGAGCCATATTGTTGGGAACAATATTCTGACTCTGTAAACTGCTTAGAGAGAGCTGTAAAGCACTATAAAGTGGTACATAAGTCTAAGTGCTATTGCTATATGTGTATTACATTACATTGTGTAACATATAAAAAGTATTACAGCCATGAAAACTGTTGTGAATGAATAATACCAATAAAGTTATCTTGAGCTTGAAGTCAAGTGCAGGGTTCTGGCCCTGCACTTCTGATTGGCTGTTAATGGCAGGATCGGATTGGTCCATTCAGGAGCATCTGATTGGCCATTAACAGGCCATTCCCATTGGTTAATGGAGCTAGCGCTCCAGGATTGCTATTGGTTGAATAGTTAATAAGTTGCCTATATAAGGAAGGCTGTAGCAGCCCTCCAGTTCGAGCTGTCACAATATATAAATAAAGAGTTTGAAGTTCACTGTTTCTACCGGCTTGTCTCCATCATTCGCACCCATGCTCCAGACTTAACACTGGTGACGAGGATGGGATTGGATGACATCAGAGCCAACTAAGACAACTAAGCACGTGGCTGAAGCGCACAATGGCAGAACCATATCTGGCAGTGTAGTACCACCCGCTCCGTTCGATCCAGCCCAAGAGGACTGGGAGTCCTACATGGATCGTTTTCAAATGTTTTTGGAAACGAATAATCTGAAGGATGCCACAACTGGGAAGAAAGGGGTGGTATTCCTAACGCACTGCGGCCCGACGGTATTCAAAATGGCTAAGGCATTAGCGAAACTGGCGGAAGTGAAGGCCATGGACTGGGAGGTCCTCGAACCGCTACTAAGGGCCCACTATGCACCAACCATTCCAACGCTCGTAAGACAACACGAGTTCTATCAAAGAAACCAGCGAAAAGGAGAAAGCGTCGCCGATTTCATTGCAGACCTCCAGAACTTGGGAGGCCTTTGCGATTTAACCAACCTAGAAGAGGCCTTGAAAGACCAAGTAGTCCTCGGGCTAGACGCTCTAAACGTACAGAGCAAAATAATGACAAAGGGCAACATCACCCTTAAAGACGCCATAGCTGAAGCTACAGCAGTGGAGGCGACCAAGAAGTCAGCTGCCCAACTATGCCGAAATCACGCTCCAGCACATCCACCGGCCAGTGAAGTTTCACCTAATGCAGAAGGGCAGCTGCAGACGGCCCACCAGGAGGACCTCTCTTTGTCGTCAGACAGCGACGAAGAAGAGGTCCATCGCCTGCGGTCTGATCGGGACCGTTACCCAAAGTCCCAGCAATCGTGTGCTGGCTGCGGGGCCAACCATTACCACTCCGACTGCTCTGCCGTGAGTGCGGGAAATGAGGCCACATTGGACGGGTCTGCAGAAGCCTCCTCGGACCCAGCCAGACCTCGAAAGGAACCAACCTACGCCAATCGAAAGGGAATTGCCCTGTAAGGCAAGAACCAGTAAACCACTCCTACAGAAACCAACCCGTGAATCAACTAGCGAGATGGGAAGAGGCCCACCAAACACTCACTATTGGCCATGCCTTTTCAATAGACGCGAAGAAAATTCAGGTCAATGTGAAGATTGAAAATCGGCCCTGCCAAATGGAAGCTGACTCGGGATCATCTCTTTCAATGGTCTCATGGAAGACCCTCAAGCAACTCATCCCCACTATCCAGCACCAAGACCTTCAATTCCAACGGCTCGTGTTAAAGGACTACCAGGGGAATTCCAGTCGCAGGATCCAGTTGAGTCCGGGTTGCATTCAAGAACTGCACTGCGTACTTATCCCTGATGGTGATTGATAAGGACCGGTCTAGTCTGTTAGGCCTGCAATGGTTCGCACCACTCGGCATTGAACTGGCTGGCATTCACCGAATCGGCGGCAGTGACTGGGAGGAAGACCTCGCCCACGAATTCAGGGACATCTTCGAGGAAAAGCTAGGCGAGTACAAGTGGACCCCGATATCCTTTAGCCTTAATCCAAAGATAGCTCCCATCCACCTTAAGCCTCGTTGAGTTCCGTTCGCTCTAAAGCCAAAAATCAACGAGCAGCTTAATAAGTTGATTGCCCAGGGAGTGTTAAAGCCAACCGACCACTCCCCATGGGAAACGCCGATTGTGACACCAATTAAGCCAGATGGCTCCATAAGAATTTGTGGGGACTATCGAGCCACCCTAAACCACGCCCTGCAACAGAACCCATATCCGGTGCCGGTGGTACAACACCTCCTTCATTCCCTGGGGTGCGGAAAAGTCTTCGCTAAACTAGACTTAGCTCAGGCTTATCAGCAACTGCTGGTTGACGAAAAAATGGCACAGGCACAGACTATCGTAACACACCGAGGTGCCTTTAAGTGTACGCGGCTTCAATTCGGAGTCAGTGTGGCCCCGGGGATCTTTCAGAGCCTAATGGAGAGACTATTGCAGGGGATCAAGGGCATTGTCCCCTATTTTGACGATGTGCTCATTGCCGCCCCCACTCCAAAAATCTTACGGGAGCGTTTAAGACTGGTATTATGAAAATTCCAGGAAGCAGGCTTGAAAGTCAAAAGAAATAAGTGCAAACTGTGTACCGATCGTGTTGAATTCTTAGGGTACTTAATTGACAGTCAGGGTATTCACCCGACCAATAGCAAATTAAGAGCAATAAAAAACGCTCCCAGACCCCAGAACAAGACCGACCTCCAGGCGTTCTTAGGCCTCATCAATTTTTATAATGTACAAGGCACAAGGCGATTGTCGCTGAACCTTTACATCGTCGCACAAGGCGACTGTCGCTGAACCTTCACATCGTCTATTAGATAAAAAATCGATTTGGGTATGGGGTCACAAAGAAGAGCAGGCATTCCATAATGTGAAAAAACTACTGACTTCGGACGCCGTACTAATGCAGTACAATGAGACGTTGCCAATAAACATTACATGTGATGCATCGCCTTTTGGAGTGGGCGCCATTTTGAGCCATGTGTTACCTAACGGAAATGAAGCCCCTGTTGCTTACTTCTCAAAGACGCTCTCGAAAACTGAGCGAAATTACAGCCAGATCGATAAAGAAGCCCTGGCGATTGTATCAGCTGTTAAAAGATTTCATGAGTACGTGTACGGCCGGGTTTTCACCATTGTAACTGACCACAAACCATTGCTGGGGATTATCGCTGGGGACAAGCCAACTCCCTACATACTTTCTCCCAGAATGACCTGCTGGTCAGAATTCTTGGCTGCCTGCAATTATCGACTACAATATCGTCCGGGTAAAGCCATTCCCCACGCCAACGTGCTGAGCCGTACACCACTCCCTGAAACTATCAATGATCCTGCACCAACGATGACAGCATTGCAGATCGAGACACTCCACACACCGCCATTAACTGCCCGTGACATCGCGAGAGAAGCAAAACGTGACCCCATCTTAGCACGCGTCTTCACATGGGTGGAACGTGGATGGCCATTGGACCAAGTACCAGACGACTTTGCAACAAAAGTCGTCAAGCAGAGTTGTTCTCGCAGAAGGGCTGTGTCATCTGGGGCGATAGAGTCGTTATCCCAGAATGACTCCAACAGACATTGCTAAGAACCTTGCACGATGGCCACCCTGGCATCGTGCGCATGAAGGGCCTCGCACAAAGCTACACATGGTGGCCAGGCATCGACAGACAAATCGAATAGTGGGTTAAAACTTGCATGAGATGCCAAGAAGTAAGCAACGCTCCACCAAAGGCAACCCCAACTGAATGGGAGATGCCGCAGGGACCCTGGTCCCGCATCCATCTGGACTTTGCCGGGCCGACCAAAGGCCACACGTTTTTACTAACCATCAACGCCTACTCGAATTGGCTCAAGATTCACCGAATGAGCAACACGACCACTGACGCGGTCATCAAAAAACTGGAAAGACTGTTTGCAACCCATGGATTACCAGACGTTCTGGTATCCAACAACGGGCCCCAGTTTACCGCGCTGTCTTTTGAGCAGTACCTGGCTGACCGTGGTATCTGACATGCGCTCACTTCACCTGCACACCCTGCTGCCAACGGTAGGGCTGAGCGCATGGTACAATTCGTCAAAAAGACTCTCCAAAAGATTAACTACGACAACATCGACGAGAAAATCAACCGGATCCTTTTCCTACAGTACATCACACCTCACAGCGTCACCAACAAATCTCCCGCCGAGCTGCTAATGGGACGAAAGCTCTGCTCCCACCTCGATCGGTTACACCCAGCCTATGAACTGGAAAAACCACTCGGATCCAGCGGCCGATGCCATACCTTTCAGGTAGGCGATTTAGTATTCGCTAAAAACTTATCGGGCGATCCGCTGTGGGTAGAAGTGACCGTAATCCGCGTAACCGGCCCAAGATCATACCTCGTTCAGTGCCCTGACGACAGAGTTTGGAAGCGCCACATAGATCAACTATGATCGCGGCTACCGTCGCGCACTTCCGAACTCCCTGATGACCAAACTGAGGGGGGGGAGATACAGAGGAAAGCGAATTGCAATTTGAGGGAAAGCTTTTTGAAGAAACTGATAATGGGACTGAAACACAGGAACAGGAACCAGGGACCGGAGTGAGTTCACCTCAGGGAGTGGCCAGTGATATTGGTGACAACGGGAATGCGAACTCGGAACCAGAGGCACCCCTACCAATAAACAACGATCTATCTCAGCAGAAGTGCAGCCAACCACCAGGCACTTTGCGAAAATCGAAAAGACTAACAAAACAGCCGTCCTACCTTAAGGACTATGTAACCGTGCCCCGTGGGCAGAAGCCGGGGGAAAGGGGTGTTGTGAATGAATAATACCAATAAAGTTATCTTGAGCTTGAAGTCAAGTGCAGGGTTCTGGCCCTGCACTTCTGATTGGCTGTTAATGGCAGGATCGGATTGGTCCGTTTAGGAGCATCTGATTGGCCATTAACAGGCCATTCCCATTGGTTAATGGAGCTAGCGCTCCAGGTTTGTTATTGGTTGAATAGTTAACAAGTTGCCTATATAAGGAAGGCTGTAGCAGCCCTCCAGTTCGAGCTGTCACAATATGTAAATAAAGAGTTTGAAGTTCACTCTTTCTACCGGCTTGTCTCCATCATTCGCACCCATGCTCCAGACTTAACAAAAACAATGTTAATTTTTTTTTTTAACAGTTTCTCTTTTCCTCACAAGAATAACCCTGTGAGGTGAGTTGGGCTGAGAGATGTGACTAGCCCAAGATCACCCAGTTGACTTTCATGCTTAAGGCAAGACTTTATTCATGATCTTCTGGTTTCTAGCTTTGTGCCTTAACCACTAGTATAGAATTTATGACAACAGAAGCAGAGTCTCCTTAGTCAACTTGATTGACCACTCATTCTTCTAATGAACCCATGATGGCGAACCTATGGCATGTGTGCCACAGGTGGCATGCAGAGTAATTTGTGCAAGCACACGAACCCCAGGCAAACATATCTCACTGAGCATGCACGTGCTTCCCAGCTGATTTTGGGCCTATTTGAGGCCTTTTTCGGCCTGCCAGAGGCATGAGGGAAGCCTCTGCAGCTTTTGCAGGCCAAAAAATAGGTCTGTTTCATCACTTCTGGAAATAACAGAAGTGATGAAATGGGCCTATTTTTTGGCCTGCAAAGGCTTACAGGCTTCTTCAAGCTTCTGGCAGGCCAAAAAAGGCCTCAAACACGCCAAAAATCAGCTGGGAGGCACAGTGCAGGTAAAGGGGCGATAGCGGGGGAAGGAATCGCATGCGCAGGTGGCAAGGAGGCATGCACAATGCCTTCTGGGTGCTGGTACATGAGTGCAAGCACGCAAGTGCACACACAATTTTTGGCACAAGAGCCCAAAAAGGTTAGCCACCACTGTAATAAGCAGTCTAATGATTGTTTTTTATTTTTGTAAATTTTATTTGAGTTTTCATAAAGAGAAAAAAAAATACAAATAAAACATCTTTTTTGAAAGTAGAGTAATCCGGAGTTACATTTCTTTGTACAGACACAAATTCAAGTTCATGCTCCTTTTTATATTCTATTCCATAACTTATTACTATTTTACATTTTCTACATAGCTTCTCACCTCTTTTAATTTTCTCAATTTTATTTTAATTTTCTCATCTCAATTCAAATCATTTTATTACATTTTGTGTCTGTCCTGTTTCAATTATCTATTATTTTTTCTCATTAAACAAAATTTCTCCAGTAGTTACTGATTGGAGTATAATGCCTTTATATCTTTTAAGTTTATCCATTTAACTCTTATTTAGGCTTCAATATATACCCTAAAGTTATAACATTCAATATAATACATAACTTCCATTCAGATTCTGCTTGGTACATTCTTAAAATACACACTATATTCTTTAAAAAAGAAAAAATTATAAATGTATATAATTAAAACAACACATTCCATTCCAATTCAATTCTATCATTAATATTAATATTCATTAAAATCTTAACTTCTTTAACATTACTTTTCAATTAAATATCATACTTCTATGGGAATAATTATAAGCTTTCCATAATTAATCCCCCCTTCACTTATATTTTATAAAACATTAACTAATTAAAATGTTCCCATTCCTTCCTAATTCAATTTTCTCATTTATTTTATTTCACTTATTTTATTCACAAACATTTCACTAAATTACACTAATTATTTTATCCCTCATTTTAATCATACATTGTTTCCAATTTTCTAAAGTTATTTCTATTACTAATATAACAATACAATCTTATGTACCTTTACAGAATCCCTTTTTCAGTTAGATTTTCACCCATTATCTCTAAATAGGTCCTGTTTCTCTATATCTTGCTCCAGTCCTTTGTAACTTCTTTTCCTTTCCTTCTTCCCTCTCTTCTTCTCTCTCCCCTTTTTACCCCCTTGTCTCTCTATCTCTATTTCTCTCTTCTGTATTCCCCTTTTCTGTTGCTTTCCAGTATTATACTTATTTTTCAAATTATTTTTCTTTTCTTTGGTTGTTTTTTTAAGTCTTAAATTCTCCATTCTCTTTCCCCCCTTTCCTTTTTCTTCCCCACATAAAATTACTTGTTCATTCATGGCTTCTTCTTTGTTCCAGTCTTCTTGTTTTGCAGACGTTTCTTGTTGTTTCTCATAGTTCCAAATCTCCATTTCTAAGAATTGAAAAACGAAGCCAAAAGAACCCTTTCCTTGTTGTGCATCTTCTTTGTACTTTTTAAGTTCCATTTTCAATTCATCCAGAAGTGGTGCCATTGTATAAATTTTTAAACAACCACCTGGTTGATTTTAGTCATTCAAATGCAATAACCAAGAATCCAAAGATCACCAAATAATCCAAATACACACAAGCTGTTTCTTTTTGCTCTTTTTTTTTTCACTTTCTTTTTCTGGGGTTACTGTTTAGTTACAAAGTTTCAGTTAAAATGTATCTTTTAGAAGTCTTGTTGAAGTTTTACTGTAGATTCTTTTTAATTCCAGGCAGTCTCCTCCCTCTTCCAGATCCTGCCCTTATTCTTTTTCTCTCCCTTCCTGCTTATGAAAAAAAAAATTAGTGTCCAGAAATCTTTATTATCCCTTTGGCATTTTGTTTTATTTTCAGCTTAATTGCCTATTGATGTCAAAGCAGATTTTTCCAATTTCTTATTTAAGTCTCTTAGTTGTCAGTATAGGGAAGGAGAGAGAAGAAGAAAAAAAAGCCAAACCTTTCCCTTTTCACTTTCCTTTGCTGCTTCCGACTCTTCTTTGGGAGCGATGTTATTTTTTTGTAAGTTTAAATTCCAGGGTACCTTAGTTGCTGCTTTTACAATTTAACCTGTTCAGCCAAAACTTTCACTTCTTATCTTCCTCCTGCACATTCTTTTCCAGTCAAGTTCTTCTTTGTGGTGGCCATTTCTGACCACCGCTGCAACCGCCTTCGGGAAAGGGAGTAATGGCAAGCTGAGGAGGAGAGATGTGGCTCTCCTCAACCCTGCTGGCAGTCTCCCCCCTCTTTGTGGAGTGGCTTAGCCCAAAACCAGCCGGCTCAGGGCATTCCAGCGGCGAGCCTAGACCAAAACCATGCACGATCGTGGATTTCTGTCTGTCGCTGAAGAGACTTCAAACCGGAAGCCCCATGATTGTTTTTTATTTGATGGCAACTTCCGGAATGGACAACTCATACCATGTAATTCCTGAATCTCCGATTTCCATTTGCCAGAATCTTTTCCAATAATATCAACTAATGGATATCAACAGCAGAGCTTCTTACCATAGATTTCTGGTGATAAATAAAATTAAGCATTCCTCAAAAAAGGGTCATAAAAATTCAACCATGTTCACTTATATGTTGTTGTGACATCATTATCATCATCGTCATCATGTTTGAATTTGGAAGGAAGAGTAAAGCAAAGACTTTGATCTTAGAAGTGAAATAGTACTATTTGGACCATAATGTATCATTGCTTTCCCTAGAATACAGGAAAAAGAATTATTACCATTTTCCCAGTATAATAAGTCAGATTGTATTTCTATTTAATTTACAGTAATTACTTCTAAATCAGTGTTCATAAATTAGCATGTGCATATCTTAAGCAAATCATCTTTTGTTCTTTGGAGAGACAGTACATTGTTTATTTGGCTACTAGATTAGCTGAGGTTTGCAGATACGATTTAATACTTAAGAGAGAACTTTATCACTGATGTCTTCAACTTTGCCTTGAATTAGTTATAGAATTTAATTTTCTGTTGAATAATGGATTAAAATAGTATACTTTAGGTGGCTTTTTAATGTCAACAGAAGCCATCTTTACCAATCCTTGGTGGCACATTTTGAAATTCACAATGTGTAAATACTACAACAGTGTCATCTGAGGAGAAGCAACTATTATTTACAGGTCTCTCTGAGAATATAATGCATGTAGTTCAGAATTAGACTGCAGAGTCCTTGGTGCTCTCTAGACTTGGCTGTTTGCTTGCAGATATTTCATTACTCAATTTGATAACATCAGTGCTAGTAAGTGTAGGGTTTGCTCCCTATTTATATACATTTGGAATACAACCTTGAGGTTTTGTCCTCTAGCTGCAACTTTCTACATTTTTAAAAATGGACTCAGAAATGGATGCAGAAATTGAATCTTTGAGTGACCAAAGAACAGATATTCATTGGTTCCCATCCTAAGTGCTTATTTTGTCTTCTAAAGCTTTATACCACTCATATTTTAACTGATAGACTATTGAATAGTTATCACAGGACTTACACAATGAACTAAAAATACAGTAGCAGTACACTTAAGTACTGTATTGCTATATAAGCATAAGTCATATTTGAAAAGAAGGAACTATTTCTGAATTATTACTCTGTCCTCAAGAGTGAAAATATCTAAATAATCAGCCAAGCATTTCAATTTATAAATGCAAACATTTCAAACATTTATAAATGCAAACATTTCAATTTAAGTTTGTTACATCTGTGTTTGTGTTTGTTACTTCATATATTTGGTACTTGTCTCTCAACTGAAGACTCTTCAGTGCTTTCCATTCAATTTGCTTTTGAAAAAAGCTAAAACTTTGCCAGCAAAAAATGGATTCCTCTATAGTGTTACCATCTTTATTGGTTCTGTGAGATTTAAAACTAATGAAAAATAAAATAATAAAAATAATAAAAATAAAGTAAAATAGCCAGCTTGTAAAAATTATTCTTCAGGAGTAGATATGGTAATCATTCAACTGATTGCTACCTACACTAAAACATAATCCTCCACTCCCACTTCAGACAGGAAGGTTCCCTGTTACTATAGTCAATAGGCTGGAGAACATTTGGGTGAGAAAAATAGTCAAATTAAGACACAAAGCAATAGTCCAACTTCAAAGTTTAACAGAGTTAGAACCCATCAGAAGCTTTCTTGAAAATGCAAATTTTTGTTTCCCATTTAGAATAAAACCATGCATTTGGAATGGATTAGGAATAGATTTGAAATAGACCTCTCAGAATACGTGCTTTGTTTCATGTTTAGAACACTCAGTCATTGAGCACTAAAATGTTTCAAGGTTATATAACCTTTTCAACAACCCTTGTAACAAGCACCCAACATTAAAACTAATAAATCTCTTTCCAGTAAGTCTTGCTTCAATAATTCTCCCAGATCATTTCACATTTAGCTATTTTTTAAAAATGTATTTTTAATGCTATTTCTGTCTCTCTTATTCATTACTCCCAGGGTCATTGTTCTCACTTGTTAGCTTATACACATATAACAATTGTGAGTTTTGCAATCTGCTTTTTATTACAATTTTGGCTTATTCTCATTCATAGATTAAAAGATTTGGAAATAATTGATAAACTCATGATAGTTATTCAGAAGCTTTCTATATTATGAGACAGAGAAAGGCAACACCTTCGAGTACCATTATTTCAAGTACAATGGGTTATAAAATTATTTTCCAATGTGGTTGAAGATTAATTATATCTAACCTTTATTTGCTGATGCTTAAACTAAGCAAATCTGAGGGTGGAAGGTGAAAGAGAGGTTGAAGGGCTATAAAATTTGCACAACAAAAAACAATGCTTTGTGAGTTGGATTCCAGAAATTACTCTTGCAGTTCAGTTTCACCTAGGAGATTAAGAACATAGCCCCTAATGTTGTCTGTATATTTGGAGATAACTTCATAAACATTCTTCAAATTTTCAGAACAAACTGAGAGTTGTCTTGATGTTCTTTTTTAGCATCCATCCTGCATATTCTAAATTAAGTGCTGACACACAAATTAGTTACTTAGACAGTGAGAACAATTAATCAGTAGCATTGCTAACCTCCAGAAGTTGTGGGTACTCCAACACTGGAGGGTTTAAGAAGAGATTGGACAACCATTTGTCTGAAATGGTGTAGGATTTTATGCCTGAGCAGGGGGTTGGACTAGAAGACCTCCAAGGTCCCTTCCAACTCTGTTAGGGCTATTTTGGCAAAAGAAAATAAGAAGCCTAGCTATCCTTCCTTAACTGACTGGTTTTTACAATGTATTTACAGTGGAAGAACTAATGAATCTGATCATTATGGCTTTGAGCTATTCCCATTTAAGTAAAACAAAATAAGTTAGTGGGAAGCAACAGCAAATAAAGGTCTTTGATAAAAATTGATAAAAATTGTGCAATGGTTCAGATATTTGCCTAGGTTAATAGAACATGAACTTTAGAAAAATATAGATAACATACTGTGAACTTCTAGGACGTTCAATAACTGTCATATTTTCAATCTGTTGCTGCTAATGGAATATCTAAAAGATATTTAGGACTCCTTGCTGTTGGCACTGTTGTCGCCGAATGATTTCAAATTGTCAAAGTTTGCCTTCAAAGGCATGCAAGATAAACTCTTCCTTTCCCTCAAATGCATATATCTTTTTTATTTGTATTTGCCAGCTGCTTCATTTATAACTGCATTTTTTTCCCACCTCCTCATTTCTATTATTTAAATTTCAGTATAAAATGAAAGTTTGTCTTTGTATTTCCACAGGGAATTATGGAGCTGGATTTATCTCTATAAGTGAAAGCTATTTGCAGTGCCCTTCAAGACTGATAAGAAGAACTGGTATTCTTCCCATGTCACTGAAGATGGCCTTGGCCTATTTGTTGTGTCCGCGAAATGATGCCAGGAGTCGGTGACTTCAAATCATGCTCTTTTATTAAAGTAGGAACCGAACTGGCTCTTCGCAAAAGGTTCGCGGCTTTTATTCTTTCAGCCGCAGCGGCCGTGGCCAATGGCACCGCTTTGAATCTCCCGCGATTCGAATGGACCAATCGCGGGAGATTCTTAGCGAGCCAATCGGCACGGCTCGCCTAACCAATCAGAGTGCCCCGCGCTTTGGCCAATCAAAGCGCGGGGATCTCAAGAATGCTAATTAGGGAAAGAACACCCCTCCCCTCTTGGTTCAGTCCTTACGTCGCATAGTCACGTAGGTAGGCGGGGCTCCGTCTGAGCCTACTGGACCTGCGCAGCTCAGTTGTAGGTTGGATCCCGGCCGGTTCGGTTGGTATCTCTGTTGCTCCTGATGCCGTCGTGGGAACCGGCTGGTCGGTCGGGCCAGGCCGCTCTCCGTAGCTCCCTCCTGGGCCTCCCGGGTTGGTTGAGCTGTGGGTTTCGCCATTCCCGCTCGGTCTTTCCGGGTCGGTCGAGCTGGCCTGGCTGTCTCTTCCTGGCGAGGGGTCATGATGGCTTCTTTCCGGTAAGTATGGCTGGTTTATTCTTCTTTGGTTTTGGTCCCCTGGGTATTCCCTCCCCCCTTGGTTTGTGTTGTGGGGGTTGGTTTCGCCTGTTTGTGCATCGGTGGTTTCTTGGTTGGCAGTCCTCGACCTTAATTGGTTGATGTGGCATTTCCACGCTCGTCCATCTGCTGTTTGTGGCTGGTACGAGTGTGGGCCTGTTATTTGTGTGATGACGGCCGGTATCCATAGTGGGTCTCCCGTCAGGTTTCTTGCGTATACGGGGTCGCCTGGTGCGAAAGTTCGGTGTTTGCTGTTTGAGTCTGGGGGCTTCTCCGGGTTATACGTGGGGTGTAACCTGTCGAGTGGGGACCTTAATTTCCTCCCCATTAATAGTTCAGCTGGGCTCTTATTCGTTGTGGTATTTGGGGTTATGTGTTGGGTGAAGAGTAATTTGTTTATTTTCTCCTGGATCTCCCCGTGGTCTATTTTCCGGATGGTTTTCTTAGTGAATTCCACCATCCGTTCCGCCCTACCGTTCGCCGCCGGGTGCGCCGGTGCTGTCAGCGCGTGGTGGATGCCCCTTTCCGCTAGGAATTTTTCGAATTCCAGTGAGGTGAATTGGGGCCCATTGTCGGAAACGACGACGTCTGGGAGGCCGTGTGTTGCAAAGAGTTTGCAAAGTTCCTTGATCACGGCCTCCGTGGTTGTTGTCTAAATGTTGCTTACCTCCAGCTAGTTGGAGTAAGCGTCTACTGTTATAAGGAAGGTGTGTCCTTTTGTGGGCCCGGCGAAGTCTATGTGAATCCGAGACCAAGGTCCCCTTGGGGTTTCCCACTCTAGGACGGGTGCTGTGGGTGGGCTTGTCCTAGTTTCCTGGCATCGTTGGCACCTTGCTACCCAGGTCTCAATTTGTTTGTCCATCCCTGGCCACCAAGCGTAACTTCTGGCCAGGGCTTTAGTCCTAACGATGCCAGGGTGCCCCTCGTGTAGCAGTTCCAGAACCTTCCCTTGTAGCTTTTCTGGAATGACCACCCTATCCCCCCATAGTATGCACCCTTTTAATAACAAGAGTTCCATTTGGCGGTTTCGGAATGTTTTGACGGACTCGTCGTTGTCCCTTTCCAGCCACCCTTTCTCTACCCAATGCAACACCCGCGCCAGACGTTTGTCTTTATTAGTCTCTCGGGCAATGTCTGACACGGTTATGGGCAGGTTGGGTAGAGTCTCTATGCTGAGGGTGGTGGTCGTGGGTGCTGGGTCGGTGTCAAGTTCCGGTAGCGGCGAGCGGCTTAAGGAGTCTGCATGGGAGATCATCTTACCCAGTCTGTGTATGAGTCCGTAGTTGTAGGCTGCCAGGAACTCGGACAACCTTGTCATTCGGGGAGACAGAATGTTCGGGGTGGCCTGGTTTCCTGCAAGGATTCCCAGCAGCGGCTTGTGGTCGGTTATGATGGTGAATGTCCGGCTGTAGAGATACTCGTGGAATCTTTTTACGGCGGCCACGATAGCCAGAGCCTCTTTGTCCAGCTGGCTATAGTTCCTCTCCGGTTTGGTGAGGGTCCTTGAAAAGAACGCGATGGGCACTTCTTTTCCGTCGGGGAGGGTATGGCTGAGGACAGCGCCGATGCCGAAAGGTGATGCATCGCATGTGACAGCCAGAGGTAGGGTCTCGTTATACTGTATAAGGACGGCGTCCGAGGTGAGGAGGTCCTTTGTTCTTTGGAAGGAGGCTTGCTCGTGTTTCCCCCAAGTCCAGGTCGCCGCCTTGTCCAGGAGCCTATGCAAGGGCTCCGCCATCGTCGCCTTTTGGGGCAGGAACACATTGTAAAAGTTAAGTAGCCCCAGGAATGCCTGTAGTTCCGTCTTCGACTTGGGTGTGGGGGCTTCTTTGATGGCCTTGATTTTTTGGTTTGTGGGGTGAATGCCGTGACAGTCTAGGAGGTATCCTAGGAATCCTACCCGTTCTGTGTATAATTGGCATTTCTCCCTCTTGACTTTGAGCCCGGTCTCTTTGAATTTGGTTAGGACCTCCCTTAGGCGACCCTCTAGTTCAGCTTGGTTGATTGCCGACACTAGGACGTCGTCGAAGTAAGGTACCACCCCCTTGATGCCTTGCAATAGTCTTTCCATTAGGCTTTGGAATATTCCCGGTGCCACGCTGACTCCGAATTGGAGTCGGTTGCCTTTAAATGCTCCCCGGTGGGTGACTATGGTTTGCGCTTCTGCCGTTTGCTCGTCGACTGGCAACTGTTGGTATGCCTGGGCGAGGTCGAGCTTGGCGAAAACCTTGCCCCCTCCCAGTGAGTGCAGTAGGTGTTGTACTACTGGGACGGGGTAGGCGCTTTGTTGTAGCGCGCCATTTAGGGTGGCCTTATAGTCCCCACAGATCCTCACCGACCCATCGGGCTTGATCGGGGTGACTATGGGGGTCTCCCACCAGGCGTGGTCTATGGGCTGTAGGACCCCTTGCTTGACGAGCTTGTCAATTTGCTCGTCTATCTTGGGTTTAAGTGCGAATGGCACCCACCTTGGTTTCAGGCATTTTGGGGGGACGTTTGGGTCTAGGCTGAATGATATAAGGGGCCCTCGGTACTTGCCTAGGTTTCCGTCGAAGACCTCTTGGAATTCCCGGGCCAGTTGCTGCTCCCAGCTGTCGTCAGTGACGTGGTCGACTCCCGTGACTGCGATGCCAAGCGGGGCGAACCATTGCAGTCCCAGTAGGCTTGGGCGGTCACGGTCGACGATTGTCAGGGGAAGCCTTTCGGTGTGCCCTTTATATGTGATGTTGAAGTGTTTGGTTCCGACTACTGGGATGCGGTTTCCCTGGTAGTCCCTTACGATGAGTCTCTGGCTGTCTAGGTTCCTCCTTTGGATGGTAGGCACCAAGCGCTTTATTTCATGCCATGCTATCATGGAGAGGTAGGACCCGGAGTCCACCTCCATTTTGCATGGCTGGCCCTCGATGCCTACCTCCACGTGGACCTTCCGGGCGTCATTGGTTATGGCGTGGCCGATGGTGACCGTCTGATGGGTCTCCTCTCTTCGCCGGTTATCGCCGCCTTGCAGGGATCATCCGTTCCGGTCCCATCTGTTGTCCGAGGGGCGATCTCTGGTCCGGGGTGGTGTGCTCTCTCTCCTCCGGTCGCTCTGGTCCCATCGTGCCAGGCTGCGGTTCTTTTTTAGGCGGCAGACACGGGCGAGGTGTCCCTTCTTGTCGCAATGCCGGCAGATCGATTCGAAAAACCAGCATTCCGACCTGGGGTGGTCGCCGCCGCAACCGGCACAGTTGGTCCTCGACTTACGACCCTGCCGGTTCCGTGGGTCGCGGCCTGTCTGGAGGCGATGGATGTCCTCCTTGTCATCGGAAGTGCCCGATGCCGAGTGGAAGTCGCCCTGGTGGGTGGTCATCTCGGGTTGGGCCTTGGCTGACCTCGCAGGGTTGTTGTTTCCGCTGCAGTCCCCAGCGTTCAGTCTGCGCATGTGGTCGGCGGAGGTTCGGGTTGCTTCGGCGGCTGCGGCTGCGGTGAGGGTGTCTGCTAGGCTGATGTTGCCCTTGGCCATCAGCCGGCTCTGGAGGACGGGGTCCCACAAACCAAGCACGATTCTGTCTCGCAGGGCGTCGTTCAGGTTGTCGAATTCGCAGAGCCCCCCTAGGCGCCGTAGCTCGGCGACAAAGTCGCTGAAGTTCTCACCCGACCGTTGGTCCCGACGGTAGAATTCGTTGCGTTGTATCAGGATGGGTACCTCTGGAGCGTAGTGCCGCTGAAGTATTGGCTCGAGGACATCCCAGTCCATCGCGGTCGCATCGGCGGGTTTGGCAAGTGCCTTGGCTATCTTGAAGACCTTGGTCCCGCAGTGGGTCAGGAAGACGGTGCGCTTCATGGGGCCGGTGGCGTCCTTCAGGTCGCTGCACTCGAGGAACATGCGGAATCGGTCGGAGTACGATTCCCAGTCCTCGGTGGCGGGGTTGAAGGGTGCGGGGGGTGCGATTTTCGCCATCGTGGTGGTTCGTCTGGCTTCCGTCAGACACGTCGTTCGGTTCAGGGTCTGGATCCCACCTTCGTCGCCAGTGTTGTGTCCGCGAAATGATGCCAGGAGTCGGTGACTTCAAATCATGCTCTTTTATTAAAGTAGGAACCGAACTGGCTCTTCGCAAAAGGTTCGCGGTTTTTATTCTTTCAGCCGTGGCGGCCGCGGCCAATGGCACAGCTTTGAATCTCCCGCGATTCGAATGGACCAATCACTGGAGATTCTTAGCGAGCCAATCGGCGCGGCTTGCCTAACCAATCAGAGTGCCCCGCGCTTTAGCCAATCAAAGCGCGGGGATCTCAAGAATGCTAATTAGGGACAGAACACTATCAACCATTTGCTTTTGTGTTTGTGTTTTTTTCCAGTCAGTCTCTCCCTAATTTCATCTGCATCATTTGAACATCTGCAGCTTGCACTTGAGAGAAGGGAGGAAGGCAAGGGAAAATTCAGTGCTTGTTATTGGTTGGCTCCCTGGATTCAACTGAGAAGCTACAAGAGTGTTTGTTGTCTTCCAGCCAAATTGTATTTTTAGGGAAATCCAGTGTGAGTGGTGATGTCCCTGCAGGGAGCATTTTCAAAGGAGCATGCCTGAAAATTATTTTCCCTTTGAGGGCAGATAAGGGGGGAAATGATGTGAAAGAAAAGGCATTATTATTATTGCATCCAAAGCACCAATTCATTTCCTTTGGTGAGCTATAAGGATATGAAAGGTACATTTTGGTAGCTTTTCCCCTAATATAAGAGCATCAGGATCATATCCTAAGAACAGGACTTCTAAGAATTACTTGCAAGATAGCATGTAAGCCTGGGGTCTTCAAACTTGACAGCTTTAAGACTTGTGGACTTCAACTCCCAGAATTCCTCCTCCAGTCATGTTAGCTCAGAAATTCTAGGAATTGAATCCACAAGTTTGCCAAGTTTGAAGACCCTTGATGAAAGCTTTGAAAGAAAGAACTTTAAACACTGATGTATAAAATGGCTAAATGGTAGGTATTGGTTTGCTTTCTGAGTAGACAGATTTAAAAAGGAGGAAAGTATCATCTAAATCTGGCAGGTGATATTTCTAGAGTAAGAGGAAATTGGACAATGTGTGCAGTGGAAGCAGCAGCATTTGAGTTTCAGGAACCAGAAGATCCACAGCCATGGAGAAAACTGAGAAGACATCTGAAGCACCTGAAGCCACAGAAGGAATCTGAAATTGCAAAATCCATGCGGTTCAGGTAGAATATCATATGGAAATAGCTGAAATTCTGGGCAAAAATAAATGATGAACAATTACATTTTATTATTTCAGTGGTCCCTTTTTTGGTGTGCCCAAGTTATAAACTTTACTATCAAAGTCCTCTCCTTTTTCCTTTCTTTCCATATGCTATTGTTTGATCATACACATTTGATTTTTAAAAGAATCAGTGCAATAAATAAATAATGGAGCTGCAATTCTATAGATATTTATCTTGGACTAAGCTTCATTAACCTCAACTAGACTGAGAATAAAACAATGCTAAACTCATTTACTTCACATAAAGTCACGTAAAAATCCATAGAGTTTACCTATATTTGGTAAATATAAACCCATTGGTTTCATTGCTTGAATCATAGATTACATCATAACACAGTTAATATTATTGTATTGAGACCCAATAGATGTTCCATGCACATTGCATAATGCAAGTGAGGATAAACTCAGACAAATTTTTAGTCTGGTTATAGCCATTCCTTCCTCTTAGCCTAAGACAAATCACTTAAAAATTTACTATATTTGGTTTACTATTGGTTCCCTAATGTAATATTATAGCTCTAATTGTCAATTTGTTTCCCAGTTAATCTCATCTAGAAGCCATTTCTATAGTGGGAAAGCACAGACATACACAAGCACAAATGTAATATATTTAAGCAGAATTTTCAGTCAAAACTGAACTCATTTTCCATCTTCCATCCCAGTAACCTATGTATAATAACTTGGAAATGGAACTGAAATTGTGTGAAACCTATATGTATGTATAACAAACAAAAAGAGTTCATAATTAGCTAGTTAAGCTGATGCCAGAATGTTCAAATTTGCCATCTTTTCTTTTCCTAATAATAAGGTAAGGTATGTGACATTTTAAGATAACTAGGATATCATGTAGGTACCAGAAATACTTATAATTTTAATTTTCAAAGTTTATCTATAATTTAACCATTTTGCAGACCAGTGGTTTATATATGTTGTCATATTAATCAGTGATGTTACCAAGTTTGGAACAGAGTTGAGAAATATGGAACTCTTTAGAATAGGAGCTCCTTCGAAATGCAAATAGGCCTATAAATAAATCTGGGTCACTCTGAGATGCTCTCCCTTCCCTTCCCTAAAGCTTATCTCTTAGCAACAGTGAGGAGGACAAGCATCTCAGGTTCATCATTAGGCAATAGTGTAAACTCTCAGTGCAAAAATCCCTAGAAATAAAATCTTCCAGAATCTTGGAGCTCTTATGAGGATTCTGAACTCAGAAAAGTTCAGCTTTCATAGCTTTTCCTTAACTAAAGCTGGGGTCTAATGAAGACCAAAGGATCAATCCTGTTCTGATTCAAATCCTCTCTCTTGCTGTGGCCACAATTACAGCTATGTACAATGGGAATGAAATGGATGTTTGCCAATTTTTATTATCCATGACTGTTTTGGTTAGTAGAGATACAGATAATCAGAGTTGGAAGGGACCTTGTAAGTCATCTAGTCCAATCCCCCGCCCAAGCGGGAGACCCTACACCATTTCTGACAAATGGCAGTCCAATCTCTTCTTGAAGGTCTCAACTGATAGCGCTTCCACAACTTCCGAGGACAAGCTGTTCCATTGGTTGATTGTTCTCACTGTCAGAAAGTTTCCCCTTGTTTCCAGGTTAAATCTCTTCTTGTTCAGTTTCCATTCATTATTCCTTGCCTGGCCTACAGGAGCTTTAGAAAATAGCTTGAGCCCTTCCTCCCTATGGCAGCCTCTCAAATATTGGAAGACCGTTATCATGTCTCCCCTGGTCCTTCTCTTTACTAGACTGGCCAAGCCCAGCTCCTGCAACCGTTCGTTGTATGTTTTAGCCCCCAGTCCCCTAATCATCCTGGTTGCTCTTCTCTGTACTTTTTCTAGAGCCTCAACATCTTTTTTATAATGTGGTGACCAAAACTGGATGCAGTACTCTGGGTGTGGTCTTACTAAGGCTTTATAGAGTGGTATTAGTACTTCCCTTGATCTTGACTGTATCCCTCTGTTAATACAACTTAGGACTGCATTAGCTTTTTTGGCAGCTGCTGTACACTGCTGGCTCATAAATTTGCATCGTTTCTGTGCCTATTTTTGAGCAAAACTTCATCCCCCACTTCCAGCATTTAGCAATAGCATTTATATATTTTATATTTTTATAAATAGATTTATATATTGCCCTGTAGTGCTTTACAGCAGTCTCTGGATGGTTACAATGTAGATATTATTTGCATATTGCCCCCAACAATCTAGATCTTAATTTTACTGACCTTGGAAGGATATAGAAGACTAATTCAACATTGAGCATCTATCAGGATTGGACTCCTGGATGGGCAGAATTTGCCTGCAATGCTGCACTTTAACACTGCGCCCTCAGGTCTCTTTTAATTGATTTTACATTTGAAATGACAGGGAAAAAAATGAGACAAGATAATGATGTTACCTAGTTTTGTAATGAAATGTCTGAAACAAAATCACCAAGCTCAGAGAGCACCAAGAACCCCACAGTTCAACCCTGAGCTACAAATATTCTCTTTCCTTAATTATATAAGATTTAGGAACAGATAGATTAATTTATTTTTTCTGATCTTTGATCAAAAATCTGTTATCGTTGAAAAAAATTACATGATCATTCCAAGAAGCATAGCAGGAAAAGCAGCCTCTGAATGAAGTTTCTCACCCTGCTTAAATATAAAATATTTAAATCATACACACACATTTCCTATAGTCTCAGACGTATGAAAAATTAAATCCAATTGTTTAAAGGATAAGGCAGACATGAGACAAACTTTATTGCTGCTAGTGTTCATTTTAGCAAAGATGTACTGGAAAAATAAATATTTGTACACACATAGACATAAATGACAGAGGAATTGGTTTTCATCTTACTTTTGAATGGATAGCAATATATCTTTTAAGGCAGTAGTGCATGCATTACAAAACAATAGAGAAATATGATGCTTACAAATGATAGCAATCACAAAATTGCTACAATTGTACCTCTATACTTATATACCAACCATCTTCAGAAAATGTTTCAAATAGTACAAAACTATGTGAAAATTATTTCAAAAATTTTGTACATAGCAGAATACTGGGAATTGTAACAAACATGGCTATGATGACAATCTCAGAGAACCATATAATCTCAGTTTTGTGGATATGAGTATAAATTTCTCTTAACTCTTCAAATTTAACCTCTAACAAGCAGTACTGCATCAGTGTTAGGGTCTATAAATTGGGTGGAATAACACATGAAAATATTTTGAAGAAATGTTTCAAATGTCCACATTTTCATTTTCAGTTCTTTGGTGGATAAAAAGAAATTAGAAAAAAATGTTCAAAGTAGGAAGACTTATTCAGAGATACAGTCTGAAGTTCTCTGCAGAACATTTATAAGAGTATTACAAACCTTGTCTCCCCTAGATTGTCCAGTAATGTTTTTAGACTCATGTTGGGTCTCTGGTATTTTCTTAAACTTTGGAAAAAGAAAGAAATGATCTATTAAATGGGGAATCATATTTTCAGCTATTTCAAATTGCTTTCTTTCCCCATTCCACACCTTCAGTCTAGCTGCAGGGCATGATATTATAGGATTGAAACAAATGCAGTCTTCTATCCCCTCAGGATTTTGTTGTACAGGTTTTATGATTTGATACAAAAATTAATCTCTTGGACAAAGCTTTTGGTAACTTGGGCAAGGCTGATGTAATAAGAACTGCTTCTATAAATCATTATGGGCAGTAGTGAAAAAATCCCAGATATCTGATCTCACCACTGGATCTTATTTTTCAGTACACTATTCATTCTTCCATAATGTACTTTTGATTAGAAAGCCATTTTGAGATCAACTGTGTTTGTTTTTATAACAGTGACCCACAAAATCATACATATCTTTCTGCTGCTAGATTTGTTTCCCTAATTGGTCATCCCCATTTCATGTAAGGAGATGCTGAAAATTCTTAGGGAATTTTGAAGATTAAAATTGATGCATTCATTGAGTATTTATTTATTGAATCATGTAAAAGACTGGATATTAACATAAAATATTTTCATTAAATGTTTTTAACAGATTAATAATAATAGTAGAAGACTTATTTCTTTATTATTTTTCAAAAGTCTTCAACATCTGGAAAATAATTTTGATTTCAATACTTCCTCAGAGACAACACTTTAAAGAACGCTGTTCTAAGGAATGATAACCATATGCTGTAACAAATGATGAATTTGGGTATCTAAAGTAGATTGCTATTCCATAAGAGTATCTGAGATAGAACTGCTCATGCCAAAATAAGAGTTGAACTGGTCTTTAAAGTGTGTTGTAGTATATATTGAAACAAACTGGATGTTATGTTTGCACTGCATTATTGCTGCAATGAAGCAATGGGCCACAAAGAACAGATAATTACAAACCATTCACTTATAGCTTGACCCCAAAATTTAGAGATGAAATTGAATCCAGTTCCCAATTTAACTAAATAACTATTTCCCTATTCTACTAAAGAATCCGGCTTTTATCCAGTACAATATTTTACTACTTCTAAAAACAGCAAAAAGTTGTTGTTTTTAATTTGACATTTGCAACTTTTTTTCCTTTGTTTGGTTATTATGCTTTTATATTGCTGTTCTCTTTGGAAATCAAACAAATCAGTTTCAATCATATTTTATATAATAAAAACTAATGTAGAAAACAGCACAATGATCAAGCTATAATCAGTAGCAGCCATAACAAAATGCAAAATAGCAACAATAAAAACAATAAAACCATATAAAACTCAAATGTGAATTTGAAAAAAAAAAACAGCATATTGCAGATGTCTGAGAATTTTTTTTTAATTTGACATTGAAGGACATTGTGATGATCCAAGTCCAGTTGAACTGTATATATTATTTTGGAGCCCAAGAAGTAACTCCAGTGATGCATTAATAGTGGATGTGGGCTGAAACAGGTTTGGATAGTGAAAATTTAATCTACCTCAGACTGAAATATCAAGAGACTGATATTATTTAATTTTTCATGATAAACTCTAGCTGAATATCTGAGGTGAAGCAGTAGATGCCATAAAATAGGCTTACATTTATCAATCCTAAGTATCAATGGATTTCCCAAGACAAGAACATTGTTAAACAGCATCTATGAGACATTGCCATCCCAAGTTAGTTCTTATAAAAAAGGTAATTGATCATTGATGATAAATTATGTATATGGACTTACACTAAACTGAAAAGGCCATTTATGCAAGTGTGCTTTAATGTGATGATCTCAGCAGTTTTACAGAGTTGGTCTGTGCCCATTCTTTTTCTGAACGACTTTGCCAATCTGACTCTGGAGAGACGGAATCAGTTAGCCATATGCTGCCAATATTATAAGGATGTTTGATTATCACTCAGTGCACTGATTCTCAACGGTTTCAACGCTGCAAGTTTGAAACCTGCGGTTTATCTGGTTGGATTGACTTCCTTTTACATTTGTTTGCTGCCTACATACACTGTGAAACTCCATATTACAAGATTTTGCTTTCTTACATACCAAAGTTAGTATTTTAATTTATTCTACTGAGGGCTATTAGTTATTGGGTCGTATTATTTCTGGTTCAATTTATGACTAGTTTTACATGGTATTATTTTTAACTGATCTCTGATTGTAATAAATTTGAAGATTGGTAGTATAATACTAGCACCAAAATATATTTCTTTTGAATAAGAATTTGAGCAGAACATTACTGGAAGTCTAAACATTTTTATGCATCTTTAAAATATTTTGGCCAAAGATTTGTTACCTACTATGCATATGTAACATAATTTTGTTTAATAATGAATACAGTTAATATGTACAGTCAGAGATGGTATTCAGCAGCTTCTGACCAGTTCTGGAGAACCAATAGCAGAAATTTTGAGTAGTTTGGAGAACCAGCAAATACCACCTCTGACTCGAGATTTTACACTATCCTTCCCCTGCCACGCCCACCAAGCCATGCCCACAGAACCGGTGGTAAAAAAAATTGAATCCCACTACTCATGTACAATTAATACATATAATTAACTGTATATAATTCCTCTTCATTTATTTTAATAGTCTTCCTTAATTTGGGTGTAATTTGGGTAGGTTTTCTGAGAGCACACTGAACCTATATGAATAGCAAAGTTGCTTTTTCTGAAGTCACTTCATTTGTCCTTCTATACCACAATTTGGCAATAGCATTCTCAGTTCTAGTCACCATGATACTAAAAAGATGCTGAGGCCCTAGAAAGAGCACAGGGAGGATCAACAAAGATGGAGGCTAAACCATACAATGAACAGATAAGGGAACTTCATTTAGCCAAATGAAGAAACATGATAGTTGTCTTTCAAGGGCTTTCAGAAAGAAGAGGAGAGATTGATTTATTTTCTATAACACCTGGGGGCAGGACAAGAAGCAATGGGTGGAAGCCAATCAGAGAGATATCCAGCCTGAAATTCAGGAGGAACTTCCTGAAAACAAGTAGTCAATGGAACAGCTTGTTTCCCAAAAACTACTGGTGGTTTTCAAGAAAATATTGGACAACCATTTGTCCATGATGAAATAAGGGCTCCTGCCTTGTCTCCTGAAGGGGATTGGATTAGGAAACCTCCGCTGGCCCTTCCAGCCATATGATTCTTTATTTGTTTCATATCACACACACACACACAGAAAGAGAGAGAAAGAGAGAGAGAGAATATTTGCAGTTTAATTCTGGGGAGGGGGACACATGGAAGATATAATATACAAAAAGAAAAAAGGAGATTGTAAAACAATAAGGGAATAAGAAGCTAGTCTCTTAGGGCAAAGGTTAGAGTTATTTTATTTTACATTCTCTCTCTCACTCCCCCCTCCCATTGCTCCAGTTGTATGACAGATGTATAGGGTTTCTTAATGTTGTAAAATAATAATGGTTTCCCATTGAGGATTTTCCGTGTTGCCCTCTTTGACTAGAATGACTGTCAAGATTAATCATTTATCAGAATCATCATTTTCCTGGGGATACAGAATTTGAAGGAAAAAAAAACAATTCTGGCTGTCAAGTTCTGTGATTTAAATGCAAAAATCAATATGTTACTTATCAATATGTTACTTATTCATTAATAAATAATCTTAGCATTGGATGCTGCTAAAAAAAAGAATGTGCTACTCCAGAAATGATTGGTTCATACATGCTTGTTTTTCTCCATACTTTCTCCAAATTCATGATTACAACTGAATATCTGAAGTATATCCACTGAAAATGTTGCACAGGCATGAAGTCACATAAAATTTCTCTTTGTATTGTATTACCTGGTCCATTCATAAACTTAAGTCATCACGGACACACTTAATAATGGATGAAAGCTAAATTGTGCTCCCTATTCTAAATGCATTAAATTATGTAGGCGTTGAATCACAAAGTTGGATGCCTAAACATAATTCACTATTTGTTTATAACAGATGGCTTTGAACTAGTAAAATGCTCAGGGTCAGAATACAGCTCTGCTGCTAGGAGAAACTGACATTTAGGGAACATGAGAATCCATTTGGGTTCATTTATCACCAAATGTATCTTTATATAAAGGTGAAACTACTTTAAACTTAGTCTCTTGAAGATATTTATGCTCAAAACATGTGATTTGTGAGTGTAGATTAGCTGGGAAATAAAAATTGAAATGTAAAAAATGATAAGTTTATGGGAGAAGTTGAGAGATAGTTAAAAAAATATATACAAACATCAGATAATTAAATTTTAAGTAACCCCAATCTATTTCTCTAAATTTTTGATGTAATAAACTAAAACAGTATCTTAGGAAAATTACTGTAACAGATGGTATGTGAAATATATCATTCCACCACCACCACCATCATCACCATCGTTTCATTGGATTAAAATAGTGAATAGTGAATATTTTCCTTGGCAGCATGGTTGATTCTGAAAGCCTAAAATGAGTAAAATAAGACCAATATAATCAGATGTAGATGTTTTCCTATATTCTAGCTGTTAAGAGAAAGCTGTTAAAAATAGTATTGAACTAAAGTTTTGAACTAAAATTCAATGTATTCACACCTGGGCAATAAAAGCCAAGAGACAATGATAAGACACAAATTTATAATATCCAGGAGCTGCAGTGAAATGTATTTTGACTCTACTTTTGACTGCACCAAATGCAGAAATAGTGCATTTCCTGCTTTTGCCCAGTTGACCCCCATTGTTTACTGTTGGAGGTCCGAACTCAATATACCAGTAGCCCTAAGATATTCAGAAGATGCTTGCATTAGATGTTTATAATGCGAACGTTTACTGCAGTGGTATAAAAGCTGTTCACATTTAGAAATACAGTGCCATACCATCAGATGCATGACTCCATCAATTATTAGAATCAATTATTAGAATAGAAGTCAATGTACTCTACATTCCAGGCCTATTTAAAGGCATTCCTCTCTGCATCCTACAATCCTGTAGGCCTGAGTCAAATATCTAGGAAGTTCCTCTTTGCCTGCAGATACTTCCTGCCCCTGATTTCACTTGTTCTCTCTCATTGTGTTCTACCATATGGAAATAAGTATTTGCAATTTTAGATGTTTATAATGCGAACGTTTACTGCAGTGGTATAAAAGCTGTTCACATTTAGAAATACAGTGCCATACCATCAGATGCATGACTCCATCAATTATTAGAATCAATTATTAGAATAGAAGTCAATGTACTCTACATTCCAGGCCTATTTAAAGGCATTCCTCTCTGCATCCTACAATCCTGTAGGCCTGAGTCAAATATCTAGGAAGTTCCTCTTTGCCTGCAGATACTTCCTGCCCCTGATTTCACTTGTTCTCTCTCATTGTGTTCTACCATATGGAAATAAGTATTTGCAATTTTTCCTGTCTTGCTGCCTAGAACATTAAAAGTTACAGGCAAAGTTCCTGGCTGAGAATAGCTTCCATCTTAACCTACCCATCGAATTTTTCTGTCCCCTGAGTTCCAATACATGCTTCAAAATCCAGCAATGTAGTTCTTATTTTTTTCAATATCTCAAATGTTCTGATTAATGGATAGTGAAACACTTGTTGATTTTAGCAATTTGAACATTTTACCTGCAATTCTCCTTGCTCAACAATATGTTTGTAAGTTGAAGAGATTCCTGGCACTCCTTCCAATGTCTTCTGGTTTATGCCATTCCTAACATAGTCTTATTGTCACAGACTGAGCTGCTACTGTGCCAGGTGTATTCCACAAAGGACATCAGATTGAGGTGGTTTCATGATTCATCTTCATACAGTACATCTGACAACCATTCTAGCCCAAGTCTCATATAGCACTCCATAAATATTAAAAATGAAAGAAATGAAGTTTATATTTAAAATCTCATTGGGTATTTGAATGTAAGATCCAAACCCACAGTCAACACAGCAATATTCAGTTGAGTTCAATCCTTTATTTGCTTACAGTTAATAGACAGAATCTTGACAAACTATAACCTTCTAACCTACTTGATACAGAAAGATTCTAAGATGTGGCCACTCTGAACCTTTTCCTCTCTCTCCTATCCAGCTCTGCACAGACTCTTTTTTTTTTTTAAACAAAATTTTTTATTAGTTTTGAAAAAACAAACAAAACATCATTAAACATTGCAAACATAAAACCTCTTTCCATTGTGAGTTTTTACGAGGCAAATAAAAAAATTATTTTATACAGCATAGTTCTAATTTATCCCATTTCCTTATAGACACATAAATATCTTTTAGCAAATTTCTCATTATTTCTCTTTACTTTTATTCAATTACATTTCTTTTCTATATTTATCTATTTTATAGCCATCATCTTTATATTTCCATCTGACTTGTTTACAAATATTCTCATCTAACATTCCTCCAAGGTTTTATTAATTCTTAATCAAACATAAACACACAAAACACAAAAACATAAAACTTCTTTTTAGAAAGTGGCTTGGTCCCAGATTACCTGTCTTTATATGGACTTCAATTAAATTCATGCTCATCTTATATATCATTACCTATCTTGTTTACCATTCTATATCTTCTATATAACTTCATCCCGCTTTTCACTCTTCTTATTTCTATTTTATTTATTTCATCTTACTTTAAATCATTATATTTGTATCTTTTATCCATTCTTTTAATTATCCATTTATCTCATTCTCTTTAATTTATTAAAAAAAAAAAAAAAAGATTTCTCCTGGAATTACTAATTGAAGTATGATGCCTTTCTATCCCCTAAATTGACATTTATACCTAGATCCCAATCTGATTCTTCTTAGTACATTCTACCTAATAAATTTTAAAGAAACGAAAAAAAGAAAAAAAAAGAGAATAATAAATCTATAGAATAATTAAGTACATAATTACTATTCTAAATTTTTAATACATTTTAAATAATACATTTTGAACTAAAAAAGTAAAAAAGAGAAAAAAAATAAAGTTATCCTAACATTAGGAGAATAACAAATTAAACTCTATCATTAATACTACAACAATAAGTTTATAATAACATTAACACAATAGCCAATAAAATCTATATTTTAAACATTCCCTTTAATATTTTATTAAAGCATTTTAATATTTCAATATTTTATTAGTTCTCATAAAATTCTAATTTTCTATTTTCTATTTCTATTTCTAATTTTCTATTTCTAATCTCATGTACTTTTGCAGAATCAAATTATAGATTACCCTTTGTCCCTAAAAAATTTTTTTTTCCCATCTTGTTTTATACCTTTGTGGCTTTCCCCCACCTTTTCCCTTCCTTTCTTATCCTACTTAGTCTTTTTACACCCCCCCCCCACCTCCACCTTTTTAGCTTCCCCTCTCTGTTGTATTCCTCTTTTCTTTTGCTTTCTAACATTGTATTGATTTTGCATCTCATTTTTCTCTTTCTTGGGTATTTTTTTTTTTGACCTTAAGTCCTTTATTTTCCTTCCTTCCTCTCTTTCTCTTTTCTTTCTTAGTCCGATTTTTTAATTCATTAAAAATGGCTTCTTCATCTTCTTCTTCCTCTGCTTCCTCCATTTGTTGTTGTATTTGCTGGTAAGTAGCAAGTACCATTTCTAAAAAATGAAAGATATCTCCCAAAGAGTTCTTTCTTTCTTTCTTTATTTTTCCATATTCCTTTCTTAGTTCATCAATAGATAAAGCCATTATAAACCTTTCTTCTTCTTTTTTTCCCTCTTCTTCTTCTTAAAACAACCAAGATATTTCAAAACTTAAAAGACAGTTCCCCAAAGTCCCAGAGTCATCAAGCATCCAAACAGAGCAGAAAGTTCTTTCCTTTATGGGGTAATATCAATTAAGAAAAAAAACCAGTCTGTAGTTTAAAGCCTTATTGCAGTTAAAATCTTCAAGGCATCAACAAGATCTTAATATAGGTTTTGGTGTTTGTTTGTTTTTTGTCCTCTCCCTTCTCACTTATAACAAAAAGCTTTAAATTTTACCTTCTTTAGAAAAGCAGTTTTTTCAGTGTCATTTGCTAAGTCCATAGAGAAGGAGAGTAAACTTTCCCTTTCAGCACCTCCATTCGCCGCCTTTAGAATCTCCTCTGGAAATAATGTATCATTCAAAAAATCATGATTTTCAGGATATTAGATATTTCTTGAAGTCCCGGTAGCCAAAGAACTTTCACTTCAAAACTTTCTCCTTCTTCCTCCTGCACATTCTTATCCAGTTGCCGGCTTCTTTGTGGTGGCCATTACTGATTGCCGCTCCACTGTCTTGAGAAAAGGTGGTTTTTCTGGGTGGGGAGGGGGTCTGTGACACCCCCAGGCCCCTATCCAGCTCCCCCTATCTTCGGCTGCCTCTATGGGGCAGCCTTATCCTCCAGACCTGTCGGGATCGGAGGCACCAAGATGGCTAGTGCAAACAGGGATCGCACTGAAACGTGAATTCCTGCCACCACCGAAACCTGGCAAACCGGAAGTCCTCTGGACTGCACAGACTCTTATTTCAGGCATCTGTTGGAAAAACCATGTGATGCCAAATCTCCCCCACTCCCACTGCTCTTCCTGGTGCACATTCCCTCACACAAAGGTGACTTCCATTTTGTTTTGTTTTGTTTTCCTTTTTCCCCTTTGTTTTTATCTACAAATAATGGAATGATTGCTCATGTTCTTCCTACATTTATTACATATACATTTGTTAACTTTAAGGTCTTTGGGCAGATCAAAGTGATTGATATCAAATGATAGTCAGGGTCCACTGAGAAATCAACAAAAATGATAAATAGTGAACAATCTAATAAATATAAATAAATATGTTTATGTGACTACTAGAACAAAATTAACAAGTCCACTCATACTATTTGCCTTCTGAAACTTAAAGAATTTGCAGTGAGGTGGTAGTTCCAGTCAAGAATGGTAAAATTAATTTCTTTGGGCTGGAATTTCTTTCCACAGGACCAGAAAATATTTTCTCTTATACCATCAGTTCAACCAAATGTAACTTTGCCAATGACTTTTTATCTTCATGTCTTAAAATGCAGAGGCAGAGTCACATAAATACCTTAATCCTAAACAGGGGTGGGATTATTTTTTTTAACAACTGGTTCTGTGGGCATGACTTAGTTGGTGGGTATGGCTTGGTAGTAATGTGACTGGCTGGGTGTGGCCAACTCAATATCACACACATCAAGACATGCATCTCCTTGCCTGGCCTCTCATGACTGTGGGGATGCTGCAACAGCCATAAGTGTAAAAAATGGTCATAAGTCACTTTTTTCAGTGCCATTGTAACTTTGAATGGTCACTTCACACAAGCAAAGTACCAGCAAAGGAGGGGAAAAAAACTCCAGAGACGTTCCTGAGACAGGAAGTCTAGTCCTGCTAAGAATGTAATAAGGGTTAACGGAGAGGCAGTTTCCGTAAGCAACACCAGAATGTTTCCTTCCTGCCTTCCTTACAGGATTAGGCCAGTAATTTCTTCTAACAACCAGTTCTCCGAACTGCTTAGAATGTTAACAACCGGTTCTAGCAAAGAGGTGCGAACCTGTAGAATCCCACCCCTGATCCTAAATATCTTTATGGTTTAAATAGCATAATCAGTAATGAGCAATCATTTAATAATTAGCCCTGGAGGGAAATGCAAAACTTGTAGTTTTAAAACTATTTAGGACTGTAACATCTCTATTTGCCTAAAAAGATTATAAGCATTTTTTGCTTTAAGCAAGGATAGGGCTGCTTTTAAAAGAGATGTTCCCAGCGCAGAAACATTTTCTGTGCTGCTAGTTTGCAGGTTGACTGAGCAATTCTATGTAAACATTTACATAGGAATGTCCTTGAAGACAACTTAGATACTTAACATTTGGCCATCCAGATGTTTATGCGGGCTAGAGAATCTGGCTATGATCACATTGGGACTGGGAATATTGCCCTCTGTTGTTTGAATAACTTTTGGATCCCTGAGGTTGATGAAGAAGTTTTCTCAGTAACGTGTCTGACCTAGTTACCATTTTAATTACTTTAAAGTAATATCTAGGTAATTTCTGAGAGAAGTGAAAGAAATTTCAGGTCAACCAGAGAAATTCCTCATGAGAAATGTTCTCGTACTTTTTATTCTTTGCCAAATGTGCCGTGACATAAAAAGTAAGTGTTTTGTGCATAACTTCTTCAGGGTAGTAGTCTTACATAATAAATTATATATAACTTCACTCCAATGCAATTTTAGGAACTGATTGTGCTTTTAATCAAAGACAGATATATTTCTCAAGTTGTGAGAATGTATGGTCTGCTTCAGTTCACCTGTTCATCAAACATTTAGGCTAAGAATCCTGCAGGAGAAAGGAAACATCTAGATATGCATCAAGTAAACCAGCTTGTATAATCTATCTTTCATTTATTTCTTATACATTTTGCCTGACCTCCAAGGACTGTCAAAAAAAACCCCAACTGCAGTAATGATAACCTATCATAAAAGCAAACCAACCATTAACAATCCTTTAAACTCCAGGCAATTCAGCCCAGTAATATATATATATATATATTTGTAAAAGTTTTATTCATTTTAACAACAGACAAAAAACATATAAGACATAACACATGACATAAAAAAATAAAAAAATAAAAATATAAAAATAAAAAATTTAAATATTCTTCATAAATTTACAGTGTATCGGTTGGTTTTCCACTCCCTTTTGTGCATCCATTTCATAGTCATCAGAATAATTATATTACACAATAACTCACATTATCAATCATCAATAAAATATCCCAATATCATTATTAAACAATCATTTGACTATAATTTTACTAATTCATACTTAAGCGAGATAACTATAATTAGGTTAAATTATTTTATGACAAATCATGAAATCATACCAAATCTATCTTAATAAAATATTCTTAAAAATTATCAAAACCAAGAAAAATTATATATTCATTATTTCCTAAATTGCTAAACATTCTATTATCATATTGTATTATCTAACCATTGATAAAAAAGATCCCAAACTTCATAAAATTGTTTATCTTCTTGTTCTCTAATTTCAAATGTCAATCTACTCATTTCAGCACATTCCAATATTTTCTTAATAATTTTTTCCTCTATTGGTATTTTCTCACTCTTCCAATGTTTAGCAAATACAATCCTAGCTGCTGTTAATACATTTACAATCAAATATTTTAAATTTTTATTATATATATCAGGTACGATTCCCAATAAAAAAATCTCTGGTTTCAAATCTATGTGTTTTTTTATCATTTTTTCCAGCCATATGTGAATTCTAGTCCAATATTTCCTGGCCTCCTCACAAGTCCACCACATATGGTAATATGAGCCAGGTATCTGATGACATTTCCAGCACTTTTCACTTTTATTCTTGAACATTCTTGCTATTCTTGTCGGGGGAAAGCGCCACCTGTAAAACATCTTATACAAATTTTCTTTATATGCTGTTGACATTGTCATTTTATAATTTTGTGACCACAGTTTTTGCCATTTCTCTAAATCAATCCCATATCCAAAATTCTTCCCCCAAGCAATCATTGTTTCTTTAACTTGTTCTTCCTCTAATTTAATTTCCAACAAATAACTATATAATTTTTTAATCACTTTTTCATCAGTACCTGTCAAAATCCTATCTAAGTCGGTCAATTTATCATAAAATCCTTCTGTTTTAGAATCTTTAAGATACCTTGCATGTATTTGCGCATATGAAAACCAATTCATCTTTATACCTTGTTCTTCTAAATTTTGCATCGTTTTAAGTTCACCCTTTTCATCCAATATTTCCTCATATCTAACTGTTTGTTCCTTCTTATAAGTTATAGGATACGAAAAAGCTTCAATAATTGATAACCAAACTGGAATTTTCAAATAACATTGTTTCTTAATTTTCTCCCAATTCAACCATAACGATTCCCGTATATAATGCCTTCTGAAATAACCCTGTGATTTAGTTCCCTTATACCATAAAAAAGCATGCCAACCCAATAATAAATCATGACCTTCTAATGTCAACAATCTAGTCTTTCTTAACGTTATCCATTCTTTAACCCACATTAAGTTTGCAGCTTGATAATACAACTCCCAATTAGGAAGGCCAAATCCTCCTCTAATTCTAGCATCCTGTAAAAGTTTTAATTTTATTCTCGCTTTCTTGCCTTGCCATATATACTTCAACACAATTTTATTTAGTTCTTCGAAGTAATCCTTACTTAACCTAATTGGTATTGTTTGGAACAAATATAAAATTCTGGGTAAAATATTCATCTTGATTGTTGAAATTCTACCTATCAATGACAATTGTAGGTTTTCCCATTTTTTCAGGTCGGATGCTATCTGCTGTTTAAGCTTAATATAATTATTCTCTTTCAATGTAGTACACCTTGACGTCAAATATATCCCCAAATATTTAACTTTATTCGTAACTTGAATTTTCAATAAATCTGCCAGCTCTTCTCTTTGCCTTAATAACATGTTCTTTGTCAAAATCTTTGTTTTGTCTTTATTTATTTTTAAACCAGCCATCTTACAATACGTCTCTATCTTTTCCAATAGTTTTAAAGCTGTCTCTAAAGGATCTTCCAAAATAAAGACCAAGTCATCCGCAAAGGCTTGCAATTTGAATTCCTCTTTTTTGACTTTCATTCCTTTTATGTTTATATCCTCTCTAATATTTCTATTTAAGACTTCCAAGGTCAATACTAATAACAAAGGAGATAATGGGCATCCTTGTCTTGTACCTTTTTTAATATTAATAGAGTCTGTGAATTCTCCATCTATCATTACTTTTGCCGTTTGCTTATAATATACGGCTTCTATTGCTTGTATAAATTTTCTAGCAAAGCCCATCTGTTCCAATAATAATAACATAAATCTCCAGTTCACATTATCAAATGCCTTTTGGGCATCTAAGAATATCAAAGCCATTTGTTTTTCCGAGTGCGCCTCATAATATTCCAATGTGTCCAGGATTACCCTCATATTGTCTTTAATCTGTCTCTTTGGTAAAAATCCATTCTGATCAGAGTGAATAAAATTATTTAGGTATTTTTTAAGCCTTTCTGCCAAGATTGAAGCAAAGATTTTATAGTCTGCATTCAATAAAGAAATAGGTCTATAGTTCTTAATTTGTAATGGGTCAACCCCTTCTTTTGGAATAAGTGTAATATAAGCTTCTGACCATGTTTCAGGTATTTTCTTATTTATCATAACTTCATTCATGACTTCTAACAGTGGAATGCTCAGCGATTCTTGTAGTGTTTTATAAAATTCTGCCGGGAAACCATCTGGTCCTGGTGCTTTCCCATTGTTCTGCCTGTTAAGTGCTTCAGTTAATTCCATCATTGTTATAGCACTTTCTAACATTTTCTGAGTTTCATCAGGTATCTTTGGTAGGTTAGCATTTTGTAAATACTGTTTAATTTTTTCCTCATCAAGATCCTCCTGTTTATATAATTGTCCATAAAAATCTCGAATGATTGCATTTTTCTCCTTATTACCATAACAAATTTGACCATGATCATCTATTAACTGTGATATTTTCCTTGATTCTTTCTCTTTTCTCAGCTTATATGCTAACCATCTACCTGGCCTATTTGCATCTTCAAAATAGTTCTGTTTAGCACTTCTAATTTTTTGTGCCAATTCTTCTTTCTCTGCTTGATCCATTTTGTGTTTAATTATGTCCATTTTAAGTTTGATATCTTTTTTCTGTGGCATCTTCTGTAATTCTTTTTCCAGTTTTTTATGGTCATCTTCTAGAGCTTTAATCATTTGCCTCTTCCTAATGTTCTTTTTCTTTATATAGTCCATTATTAATCCTCTTGCACATGCCTTCATTGTATCCCAAACATTCTGTATTGAAGTATCTTCTTTTTTGTTTTCATTGAAGAAGAAAGCCAATTCTTTTTCCATCCATTGTGTAAAATCTTTTTCCTTTAGAATAGTATTATTTAATGTCCATCTAGATCTTCTTTTTTGTCCTTTCCATTTAATTGTCATTGGATTATGGTCTGCCCACGTACTTGTTTCAATATTCATTTCTTGAATATTAGATAATAATTCTGTTGATGTCCAAATCATATCTATTCTGGACCACGATAAATGCCTGTTTGAATAAAAAGTATATTGTTGAGTTTTAATATTTCTTTCTCTCCATATATCTTTTAAATTTAGTTCATCTGTCATTTTAAAAAAAGATTTAGGGAGAGTTTTCCTATTTTGTTGTGTTGTTTTTGCTGTATAGTCCAGTTTATTGTCTACAATTCCATTAAAGTCCCCCATCATAAATATGTTAACATAGTCCAGTTCAATCATTTTCATATGTAATTTTTTATAAAATTCTTCTTGCTTATCATTTGGGGCATAAATTGCAACCAAGAGAGTTTTTATATTATTATCCACCATTTCAGCTATGAATACTCTTCCATCTTCATCCGTATAAATCAATTTGGCTGGAGTGGTTTCTTTAACGTACAAAACCACTCCTCTTTTCTTACAATGGGTCAGAGAAGTAAATATTTTCCCTAACTTTGGTCGTATCAATAATTGTTCATGTTGTTTTTTTAATGTGTACTTCTTGTAAGTAAATTATATCAAATTTTAGCTTCTCTAATTTATAAAAAGTTTTCCTTCTTTTGATAGCTGAGTTCAGTCCATTTATATTCATGGAAATCAGTTTTTTCTCCCCCATAGTTATGCTTTATATTTAGGTCTAACAGCTCTCGTGGATCTTATTTCACGGTGTTCTTTGATCTCCATTTGTCCACCTATTGCGCCTTCTTCTTTTTCCATCTCCATTTGGCCCTCTTCAAGTTCAATTAAAATCTTTTCTTTTTCCGTCTCCATTTCTCTTCTTTCAAAAAATTCCTTGTAAAACATTTCTGCTTTCGCAATTGAATCAATTCTGTATCTCTGTTCTTGCCATATAAACATTAATCCTTCTGGAATCAGCCATCTATAATTCACCTCTTTTTTCAATAGCATTTTAGTCAAAAATCGATACTCTCTTCTAATCTCTCTCATTTTTCTAGGTACTTGTTTTAAGACCAGAATCTCTTTGCCTTTATATTTCAACCCCTTCTCTCTTACCACTTGTAATATTTGGTTTTTAATAGGTTTTTAGTAAATCTAACATGAACCTCTCTTGGTAATTGATTCCTCATCGCATATCTTGTGAAGACTCAATATATCTCATCTACTTCATCCATCATCTTTTCCTCTGTTATTTCCAAGAGTCCAGCCAAAATTTCAATCATTACTGCCGCCAAGTTTTGTCCTTTTTCTTCCTCATTATTTTGGAATCTAAGATAAAATTCTGACCTGTCCATCTCCCACTTCAACATCCCACTTTTTTCTTGTTCGACCATTGTTAATCTGTTATCAATATTCCCAATTGTATCATCTCTTTGTTTGTCTTTCTCTTCTATTTTTTGGATATTCTCTTCATGTTTCACCATCATTTGTTGAAAATTTTCAATTTTCTCATCCATCTTTCCAATTCTTTGGTCAATACTCTCCATTCTTTGTTCCATACTCATTTTAAGATCTTGTATTCCTTGCATAACCATCGTTAAATCCACTTGCGCTTTGTCTTGCTTCGCCATTGTTGAGAGTCGTCCTCCAGATGACGGGGAAACAGGAGCGGAAGTTGAGATGCCCGAAGGTAAAATTTTCTTACTCATTTCGATAACTCAGGGTCTTCCGGATCTTTTAATCCAATTAGTGAGGTAACCAATTATAATACAATTTTTAAAAAAGGAAAACACCACAAAAAACAAAAACAAAACCAGTAATAAGTAAAAAGCCCAAAATTAAAAAGAAAAAGATTCTTCAGGTTCTTCAATACCTTAATCCAATTGTAAAATACGCAAATATAATTCAAAAATAAAAATAAAAAGATGAAGAAAAAAAAAGAGCAAAATAAAGCCCAATAATATCAAAAAATAATAAGCAAAGAAAAAGGAAAAAAAAGAAAAAAGAAAAAGAGAGTTCTTCAAATTCTTCCCACCTTAATCCAATTGAAAAACCTCAGAAAATGAAAAAAAAAGCCATAAAAATAAGTCAAAAAAGGAAATCAAAAAGGCAGACATCCCTATAAAAAAAGAAAGGAAGCAAAAAAAGAGTATTCTGAGGCTTCCCCTTTAAAAAAATAAATAAAAAAAAATAAAATATAATAAAAGCTAAAAAATAAATATATCAATATTACCAAATAGTGTGGGGTTGGAGGGGAGGGATGAAACAATTAATAAGGAGTTTAAAAAAAAAAAAAGACACACACTGCCTTTTATTTATCCAAGGCTCTTATTTGACTTCTCCACAAGTTTCAAAGCCAAACTTCAAATATTCATTTAATAATAGAAGTTCTAAAGAGCACCTGTATAAACATCCTCCAGTACTCTTCCCTCTATCTTATCATTTCCAGTAGCCTTGAGAAAAGTTTTTCAAACAAAAGTTTTTCAACTTCAAACAGAATATTTCCAAGCCTCTAGTTGGCAGTGTTACAAAGTTTCTTCAATCCACTCCCCCTTCTTCCCCCCAGAGAAAAGCCTAAAAAGAGAAAAAATAAATATGTATGTATATTTATATATATTAAAAAAAGATATTAAAGGGGGCCTCTATTTTTAAAAATACAAACAAGTCAGAAAAGCAAAGAGAAAACCAGTAAATATAAAAAATATAAAAGAAAAAAGCCAGTCTGGTTAACTATATCGCAATAGAAATTCAGTAAAGAAAAAAAAAGTAAAAATAAAAAGCCAAGCCTCACTTTGACGTTACTAAAAAAGATCGCTGCTAAGTCAAATTCTGTCAATAATTTTACAGATTTCTTCTAATATTAGAGTGTTCTTGAATCCCAAGCAAAAAAAAAAAGGTTCTCACCAGCCGATACACTTCTTTCTATCCTGTTCTTCCGGAGCTGTCCCAGCTTCAGCAGCCTAATGGCTGTCTCTCCGCCGTTGGCAAAGGGGCTTCTTCTGGATCGACCAGGGACTTGCGATGTCCCCGGAATCTACAGGACGCGCCCCTTACTGTCACCGTCACTATGAGATGGTTTAGGTCCGTTAGGACCGACCAGGGGCGAAGATATCAGCTGAGATCTCGGAGTCCCGAGATCGCAGCTGTATCGCGACGACGCCTTCTCAGCCAACCCAGTAATATTTTTAACATATTGAAAATATCTGCAAATAAAGGATCAAATAAAATAAAGATATCTTGACAAACTTTTTCAAAGTACAGAAGAGAAGGCTCTTAGTTATCCAGATAGTTCCAAGGCAGGTATAATGATATGGATATTTTTTTAGCATCCATTTAAACATGTTCAAAGATGGAGATTAGAGATTGGGAGCTCACTTATATTCATAGTAATGGAAAGAAGGAAATTATCTGAAAATATGAGCTTTCTTATGGCAAAGCAACTTTAACTTCATTAGCTCTATAGCTCAGTCACACTGTAGCAGTTACTGTCAGTGTCCTGACTGACAAATTCAACTAAAGCAAGCACACTTGAGAACAGTCAATGTCTCAAAGTAAATGTTTATTTACATATTTTCAGCACTATTGAAGGCAAAACCAGCTCTACCTGATTCCTGCACAAAACTCCATAGTTAAAATATGGAATTCCCCTTCCCCGCTATCTGTGCAGGTCACATTGTTCAATTAAGTGTTATTGTATTGTTATGAGATGAAGTCTCTGGTCTTCGCAAACACCCACTGATCTGTCCTTGGCTCTCATTGCTCTCCTTCTTGAAGTCTGCAGCCTGCATTCCATTTCTCCCTTCCCTCTCCATTAGTCTGTTGGCAAATTGAGAAGAGATAATGGTTGCAACAACATGAACGCACTTCGAGGATCCAGAGTGTTGGTGGCAATATGTTGATATTTAAACTGCTTAGAGAGGGCTACAAAGCAGTGTGAAGTAGTATATAACTCCAAGTGCTATTGCTATTTCTTCAGAACTGAAAACAGAACAAAACTTCAATGATTCTAAAAAGGCCAAAACAGGCTCTGTATCACTGCATTCAGTTGATAAAATCATTATGAATACAGCTAAGAAATTTGTACCTTAAAAATATTCCTACCTAGTTGCATGCTTCCAATAATGGAAAATACAGATAATTAATTCATGAAAGAGAACTATGCTGCCTTAGTGATTTGGGTAGCAAGCAGTGTTCTCATGATTAGGTCAAAAGATGAAACATCAAGCTTTGGGTTTATTATTAGTAAACTCAAAGAAATGTGTTACATTTTGTTATGTCTTGAATTGGTATACTCGAAATCCCCGAGCCTTGATTGGCTAAGGCGCGGGGATTTCTGATTGGCCAGGCGAGCCGCGCTGATTGGCCCGATTGAAGTCTCCCGCGATTGGTGCAAACCAAGAGCGGGAGACTTGAATTGCTGCCATTGGCCGCGGCCGCCGCTGCAAAAGGTATAAAAGCCGCGGGCTTTTTGCCTTTCGCCGGTTCGGTTCTCCCATTGTTAATAAAGAGCTTGAATGAAAGTCACCGACTCTGATCATCTTTTTGCGGACACGACACTGGCGACGAGGATGGGATCTTGCCCCTGAACCGAACCCCGTGTCCACACAAGAACCAGCTCCAGCGCAGAGATGGCGAAGATAGCACCGCCCGCCCCGTTCAACCCCGCCACCGAGGATTGGGAATCATACTCGGATCGGTTCCGGATGTACCTGGAATGCGCCGGAATGAAGGACGCCCCGGCCCCGCTAAAACGCGCCATCTTTCTTACGCACTGCGGACCAGAGGTTTTCCAGATGGCCAAAACCTTGGCCAAACCGGCAGATGCAACCGCCATGGACTGGGACGTCCTTGAACCCATATTGCGGCGCCATTACGCCCCCGAAGTCCCCATCCTGATACGGCGCAACGAGTTCTACCGCCGAAACCAGAAACCAGACGAAAAATTGAGCGACTTCGTCGCAGAACTACGGCGCCTAGGAGGACTCTGTGAGTTCGAAGGTCTGAACAGTCTCATAAGAGACCGCTTCGTACTCGGTTTATGGGATCCTACACTCCAGAGCCGACTTATGGCCAAGGGCGACATCAGCCTAGCCGATGCCCTTACAGCAGCCGCAGCCGCTGAAGCGACCCGCACGTCGGCAGACAGCATGCGAAGATCTGACGCGAAGGGCGGAAACAACAACCCGGCAAGGTCGGCCGACACAAGAAACGAAGCAACCGCACACTACGGTGAATACCAATCAAACTCCAGCACGTCAGAAGACGAGGAGGACATACACCGAGTGCAGATGGGACGCGGCGATCAACGAAGCCGAAAAGGTCGCAGGTCGAGGACCAACTGTGCCGGGTGCGGCGGCGATCACCCCAGGTCAGAATGCCGATTTTTTGACTCTATCTGTAGGCATTGTGAACGACGGGGTCACATCGCCCGAGTTTGCCACCAAAAGAAGACCCGCAGCCCGCCCAAATGGGAACAGCATGACAGACAGAGAGAAAACTCCCCGCCCAGAACCAGAGAGCGTCAGCCAGACGGTCGGTGGGACCGCACTCAACGATCTCAAAGAAGCGGCGACGGTCGGCGAAAAGAAGAAAGCCACCAGACGGTGACCATCGGCCACGCCATCTCCGACGGCGCCAGAAAGGTACATGTAGAAATACATATCGAAGGCCAGCCATGCAAAATGGAAGTGGACTCCGGGTCCTACCTTTCCATGATTGCATGGCGCGAAATCAAAAGACTGGTGCCTACACTGCAAAAGAGAAATGTGCATGCCCAAAAAGTCATCATTAAAGACTACCAAGGGAATCGCGTTCCCGTAGTGGGCACCAAGAACTTCAATATAACTTACAAAGGCCACACCGAACAACTGCCACTTACAATCGTCGATCGCGACTGCCCAAGCCTACTGGGTTTACAATGGTTCGCCCCGCTTAACATCGCGCTGACAGGTGTCAACCAAGTCACCATCGAAGCTTGGGAACAGCGGCTAGCCCAGGAGTTCCAGGAGGTGTTCGATGGAGGCTTGGGCAAGTACCAGGGGCCCCTTATCTCGTTTGACCTAGACCCAAGGGTTCCCCCTAAGCGGCTTAAACCTAGAAGGGTACCATTTGCATTAAGACCTAAAATCGACGAGCAGCTCGACAAGCTCGTCAAACAAGGGGTATTGCAGCCGATAGACCATGCCAGATGGGAAACCCCTATAGTGACCCCAGTAAAGCCAGACGGGTCCGTGAGAATCTGCGGGGACTATAAGGCCACCCTAAATTGCGCGTTACAACAAAGCGCCTACCCAGTCCCAATAGTGCAACATTTACTGCACTCACTAGGAGGGGGCAAAGTCTTTGCCAAGCTCGACCTCGCCCAGGCATATCAGCAGCTACCTGTGGACGAGAAAACGGCGGAAGCCCAAACAATAGTGACCCATCGGGGGGCTTTCAAGTGTAACCGGCTCCAATTTGGAGTCAGCGTAGCACCAGGCATCTTTCAAAGCCTGATGGAACGTTTGCTACAGGGCATCAAGGGGGTGGTGCCCTATTTTGATGACGTATTAGTAGCGGCGCCAAACGAAGCCGAATTAGAAAACAGACTCAGACAAATCTTAACAAAATTTAAAGAAACAGGACTTAAAGTCAAACGAGAAAAATGCAAACTATGTACAAAGCAAGTAGAGTTTTTGGGCTATCTCCTAGACCAGCATGGCATTCACCCTACGACTAAAAAAGTAAAAGCCATCAAGGAAGCCCCCACCCCAAAGTCCAAAATGGAACTACAAGCGTTCCTAGGCTTACTAAATTTTTATAATGTTTTTCTACCTCAAAAGGCAACGGCGGCGGAGCCTTTGCATAGACTCCTAGACAAGAGGGCAGCCTGGACTTGGGGGAGACGAGAACAAGCCGCTTTTCAAAGAACCAAAGACCTCCTCACCTCCGACGCTGTCCTGATGCAATTCAGTGAGACCTTGCCCTTAGCTGTCACTTGTGACGCATCACCCTTCGGCGTCGGCGCTGTCCTCAGCCACACCCTCCCAGACCAGAGAGAAGCACCCATCGCTTTTTTCTCCAGGACTCTGACCAAACCGGAGCGGAACTATAGCCAGCTGGACAAAGAAGCTTTGGCTATAGTTGCCGCCGTTAAACGTTTTCACAAATACCTGTATGGCCGCCCGTTCACCATCGTGACGGATCACAAGCCATTGCTGGGCATCCTCGCCGGAAACCGAGCCACGCCAAACATCTTGTCACCCCGGATGACAAGATGGTCTGAGTTCCTGGCAGCCTACAGTTACGAACTGCTACACAAGCCAGGTAAGAAAATTTCGCACGCGGACGCTTTAAGCCGCTCGCCTCTACCTGACACTGAACCTGACCCAGCACCAACAACAAACACCCTAAGTATCGAGAGCTTACCTATTACTGCATCTGACATTGCCAGAGAAACCATTAAGGACAGGCGCCTGGCACGAATCTTACACTGGTTAGAAAAAGGCTGGCCGGAAAAAGACAATGACGAGACTTTTAAAACATTCCGCCAGCGCCAGACTGAACTTTCACTACTGAGAGGGTGTATCCTATGGGGTGACCGGGTGGTAATTCCGGACAGATTGCAAGAAAGGGTCTTGGAGATGCTACATGAGGGTCATCCTGGCATCGTCAGGACTAAAGCCCTGGCCAGAAGCTATGCTTGGTGGCCAGGAATGGACAAACAAATTGAGGCATGGGTCGCCAAATGCCACCGGTGCCAGGAGACCAGATCCAGCCCACCCGCAGCACCTATCCGAGACTGGGAAACACCACGGGGGCCCTGGTCCAGAATCCATCTTGACTTTGCTGGCCCCACAAATGGACATACTTTTTTGATCACGGTTGACGCGTACTCCAATTGGTTAGAAGTTAGCGACATGAAGTCCACTACCACAGAGGCCGTCGTAAAAGAACTGTGTAAACTGTTTTCCACACACGGCCTCCCAGACGTCGTCGTCTCGGACAACAGGCCCCAGTTCACTTCCATCGACTTTGAAAGGTTCCTGGCAGAAAGGGGTATCCGCCACGCATTAACAGCACCGGCACATCCGGCGGCGAACGGTAGGGCGGAACGGATGGTCCAGTTTACGAAAAAGACCCTCCGGAAAATGGACCACGGGGAGATCAGCGACAAAATCAACCGACTGCTCTTCATACAGCACATCACTCCCAATACTACAACCAACAAGAGTCCTGCAGAGCTTCTGATGGGCAGAAAGCTGAGGTCCCCACTCGACAGACTGCACCCGACTTATAACCCGGAGCGGCCCCCAGACTCCAGCTCCAGGTACCGGACATTTAACCCAGGTGACTTAGTCTATGCAAAAAACATGACGGGGGACCCCCTATGGATCCCAGCCGTCATAACTCAAGTCACTGGTCCACGGTCGTACCGGCTCCAAACCATCGACGGGCGAGCCTGGAAGCGACATATCGACCAGCTCAGGTCACGAACAGCGACTGACCTCAACCCCCAAGACACGAACCAAGGGGGGAGGGAATACCCGGAAAGACAATCGCAGGAAAAAATAAAACAGAAATACTCACCGGAACACAGCCATCGCGAGTCCCCGCCGGAGAAGAGCAGTCTGGCCAGCTCTACCGACTCGGAGAAGCCAAGCGGGAGCGGCGAAATCCGTGACTCAACCGACCCGGTAGGCCCAGGCGGGAGCCACGGCGAAAGAACCGGCCCGATCATCCAGCCAGTTCGCACAGAGGCAGGAGCAGCCAAAAAGATGACCGCTCCGGCCGAGTTACATCAAGCAAGTGAGTTGCGCAGGTCAACTAGGACTCGACGGAGCCCCGCCTACCTGCGTGACTACACCACGTGATGGACCATACCAAGAGGGGAGGGGTGTTATGTCTTGAATTGGTATACTCGAAATCCCCGAGCCTTGATTGGCTAAGGCGCGGGGATTTCTGATTGGCCAGGCGAGCCGCGCTGATTGGCCCGATTGAAGTCTCCCGCGATTGGTGCAAACCAAGAGCGGGAGACTTGAATCGCTGCCATTGGCCGCGGCCGCCGCTGCGAAAGGTATAAAAGCCGCGGGCTTTTTGCCTTTCGCCGGTTCGGTTCTCCCATTGTTAATAAAGAGCTTGAATGAAAGTCACCGACTCTGATCATCTTTTTGCGGACACGACACATTTAGCGATTGAAGGGAAGTGCAAAAATCCAAGAAAGCTCATATATTTACGATAAGTCTTGTTTGCTTTCCAATGGCTGTCACTAGACATATCACAGCATAACAAACTGTACACAATGCTTTATTGCAACATACACCTTCCAATGGCCAGTAGTCAATTCCACCCTTCTAGGATTTATTTGTGATATAAAAATGTCACATAAATAAGTATTCATTACTCAGTCTTTATACTTAGTCTTTTGATACTCAGTTCAAATAAAAGTCTCAATGTCTATGAACTAGCATTAGACTTTATTTGCTTGTCTTTTTCCAAAGTTCTTGCAATAGTTGTGATGAGGTGCTGCCTCAATGTGATTGTTTATTTTCTAATTGCTGCCCAGCTCCAGGTAAAGCTCCAAGCAAGACTCTTACCAGGATATGTTGTTCACAGTAACTTTGGGTCCTGACAGATGAATTGCCTGTTTGAAACAGCTGCCAATTTCCAGACCTTGCCTCCCTTTCTTATCAATGCTCCTTGAAAATGCAAGGCATTAAATTATTGCAGGCAACTGTAACACCAACTTGTATATTTATGGGTAAAGTGACTTAGGAAGGCATGATGAACATGAGGGTAGGAAGCTTTTCTGCCTGGCTGCAACTGCTTTTCCAAAATGTAGACAACAATCCCTGACTCAGTCCCTCACATACTGTACATATAAATGTGTATCATGTTGCTTCCTTTTGGAATAAGCAATATTATACTCTTATTACAGTATAAATAATTTTTGTTTCTTCTCATCGATATTATGTGGACAGTAGTAGGTTGTATGCTACTAATGATTATTTCATCAAACTGCATATCCCTTAAATTTTTCCACTGTATATATTATACCAAGATAGATTTCAATTATTTGTTTTTATATTCCATCATTTATGCATAACTTACAATTATTCAATCCATTTTTTCTGCCACACTGTCACACTGAATTTAAATCTACAGAATAGCATTTGCTGTCTCGTATAATATATCTATTAACAACCTGGTCTTAGATCTTGCTCAATATTGAACCATTCATGTATTTGTCAGATGCAGGCAATGAGAACCACCGGTGGATGGGCCCAAACAGATATTTTATTGTTGATCATCTATATTACAAGAATCTCACCAGATGATCTGCCTTCCTTGGGATATAGTCCCAAGGATTTGGCCTCAAGAGTTTCCTCCCCAAAATGGATTCTAATTTATTTTTTACTCCATTTGTAGAGGCCTCTCCCTTTAGCTGGTGGTTTCACCACAATATTCAGTTTATTCTTTATTTTTCTATCATTTAAAACTTTTAGTGTATTAAACAACTAACCTAATAACTCCATAGTCACAGAAATTCATGTATTTCTCAGTCAATGAGGGGATGGGTTCTCCATTCCACGAAGGAGAGGCCATCATATTACACAGCTCCTTCTTAAGCATGCCCTTCCTGCAATATTTCTCTGGACACATCATGTAGCCATATATTGGATTTTGGTTATTTTTTTTTACATTTGTTCAGCATTTATGTCTTCCTTATCATCTTTTTTTTTCTTATGAGTATTTTCAGCATTAATTTTAACTCCATATTTTACTGTACTGTTATCATTGCCATTAAAAGCTCTGATTACACCTTCTAGCATTCCCTCACTTCAGTTCAATTCCAAATCATTTCGTCATTTTTGCTAGAAGCTTCTTTGTCTAGCCCTCTTTACCCTCTTTACCCACTTTTGAAACTTTTTTTAAAAAAAAAATCCATAAAAATTGTGCTACATTTTCTGTGCCTTTTTTTAATCTTAACCATTCCATATTCTCTTTCAGGATGTTCTTTGTAGCTATCTTTTTCTCTCCATATATGTTATGCAATATCTTTCTCTTATCCTCACTTTTGAATGAATTATTCTCTATATGCATTTTTCCCATATACAGCCTTAATCACTCCTTCATTCCATCAAGGTCTTTTTTTTTTCATATTTCCTAGATTTATTTCCTAGATTTATTCAGTTGTGAGACTAATCTAATACATTTTAGTACATGACTCATATTTTTTTCTTTCTGTATCATTCTAGATTCATATGCTTTTCTTCAATTTTTTTAGATCCACTACCAAATGATGCTCTGACCCTGATTCAGAACCATCCCTATATCCTTTACTAATTCTCTCAATCTTTCATCACAGATCATAAAATCAACCATGCTTAGAGATTTATAATCACCCTTGCCATTTGTATAGACCAGAGGTGGTATTCAATAGGTTCTGGCCAGTTCTGGAGAACCACTAGCAGAAATTTTGAGTAGTTCGAAGAACCGGAAAATACCACCTCTGCCTGGTGATTTTACAGTATCTTTCCCCTGCAATGCCCACCAAGCCATGCCCACAGAACCAGTAGTAAAAACATTTGAATCCCACCACTGGTATAGACTTAAGCTTAAACTGTGTATTTGAAACATACTTACCAATCACCATTCTCATTAATTTATTGAATAATGCAATCACTTTTTCTATACTCTCTCATTTCATTCTCATTCATCCTAGAGTCTACCATACCATACATTAGCACCATATTGCCAAGATGAAAAACTTCAAAAAGCTAAGGTGTTTGCATACACCAATTGCCAAACTGATTATGTTTATACCTGGAAATATAACCATCATCACATTGAGCCTATTGAGACTGTTAAATGCATTTTTAATTGTCCATCATCTGGGAATTTCAAAATTATCAGTATGAGTGCAAAAAGCTACTGATACTATAATCAAATCTGCTAGCTACCAGTAGCAAAGACTTTAATCAAGTTAGAGTTTTGTTGTGCCTCAGAAGTGATTCTGTTGGCTGTAATATTGGCTGAAATACATGTTTGGAGGTGAATCCTTACCCTAGCTTATTCCTTTGCATAAATTCATTTTCTCTTAGCGTAACTGACTGGCTGCTAATATTGCTTCTTTTCAGTCTATGTTAGGTAGCACATGAATAAGAAAAGTTTTTAAAAAGCTACACCTGAAGTTAAAAAAACTAAGAAAATTTATTTAGATTTACAAATGACAGGCCTAAACTGAGAGAACTAAAATAAAAATCTAGCCAGATTTTTATATGTACCTTTCTACAGCTTCATTTTATAAGGAGATATGTATTCATATTATTCCATATCTCTTTTGTATGTGCTCATTTACACATGGAATCTTATTGTCACTGTGCTGTCAGTGATTCAAATGCTCACAAGATTTATGCCTATAGTTAAACAGCAAATTCAAAGGTATATGATATTTTCCTCTTATCATTTTCTTCCTCAGAGGAAATCAAATTCAATCAATAAAATAGAATTGGATTGTTAGAATAAAAGAAACATCTCATATGTCAGAAGCTGGTGTGTTACATTTTTTAAAAATGTATCAACAAGGTGTTTATACTTTGTATGATATCCTTATCTCTTTTTTTCATTTACTTGCATCCTTGTAAAACATTTCTTTCCATATTTTGGGGTATCTGCTAATATGTGTCTTTGATCTAAGCCTTGCTCCTGGTTTGTTTAATGCAAAAGATCACTGTCTGACAGTCATCTGCTAGCTTTATATCTAATAAAGTAATGTTTGATATTTTTCAGTAGTTGTTTTTAAGTAAGTCTTTCTCTATACATTGTTCCATTGCTAGAAAGCCCTTCTTAAATTATCAACAAATATTCAGTTCCACTCAGAAGGGCATTACAAATACCACATAAACCAACATAGTGTTGCCCATGTTCTGCCACCGAGGAGTGCTATGCTGAGGAGACACACCATGAATAAATGATATCTTTCATGAATCACAGCGAAATGATACAATTTTCTATTTGTAGGAGATTTACTTGAAAATATGTCACAAAGCATGTTATTACAATAGTTTTGTCATTATGCCTTATAACAAACTGGAATGTGGAATCAGTTTGATATTCTGAAAGCATATTAGACAAATTTGTAGGAAAGATAAACTTGCGTGGGGATAATGTTCTGCCTTCCTTCATATTGGTGGTGTTTGGTAGTTTCCTCTCGGCCAAATTTTTCCAGCTACTTTCTATGGCTGTTTTTATCCCCACTATTTTTTAAAGTCTTGTCTAAGAGCAATAGAAGCAAGGAATCCCAAATGAAGCTAGCTTTGTCACATCTCTTGCTGTGAAAAGTTTGATGATGTAAGAATATGGCAAAATACAGAGCAAGTTCAATAACAAGGCTATCCAGGAAAACACAAACTTGTATTTTACTCACCTAGAAGTCCAAAATGCATAAATGACACCCATACCTAGGGGGCTGGAGGCGGGAATCAACTTTACTTTTTTAAAGAAAAAAGTGGTTCCTTATGGTCACAAAGGAAAAATACCTTAAAAGATGCAAATCTTCTTTTAAAAGAAAGTTTTCTATTCAAAGGAAATTCAAAGATTTATAATCAGAAAGTCTATAGTGATAAGAATTTTCAATCACATAGGAGCTACTGTAAAAGGATTAAGATTCAAGATAAGCCTTCCTCCATTCAGTTGATGATCACTGCTGGAAATAGTGCAATGCTCTATTTCATCAAAATCTCCAAAGATTATTTCTACTTTAGGACTATTTTAGGACTGTTAAGGTGAATAGGATATCACTATTTTTACCACCTGATGGCAGATATCATCCAGATAGCTAAATTGTTCCCTAAGCCAGTTATTTATTTTTAGATTACCTTACTTTTCAGCCCTGACGTGTGATAAAATACTTAGCAGAGTCATTAAAAATTGAGCTCACATATATAATAACTTACTATTGAATTTATCTGTTATCTATATGTCACAATTAGCTAGGCTCGCTCACAATGCCAGACCAAAGTGCTTTATTTCAGTCATTGACTAATAAAAATACATTCATTAAAGGAAAGGAAAGTTAAGCCCTAACATCAGTGGCAACCATTTGTGGGGAAAACTTGCACATAATGGAGCAAAATTTCAGTACTTTTACAGAGGTAGATTTTTGCAATTTAATTAACAAATATTGCAAATAAAAATGATCAGGATGACCTGGTAATTTATATGAAAAGGGGAAATTGGTTGGTGGTGAAAGTTTCTGTAGAAGTAGCAGTACAAAAGTGTTCATTCAAGAAAGTTCAGATGTCTTTTGAAAAGTATCTTTGGGACAACCATGTCCTGGATTATTAAGAATCTCAGATGCTTAGAGATAAAATAGGAGATTTTTAGACTAACTATAGAATAAGTACAAACCTCTGCCTTTTCGATGAATAATCATCTCTCTAGCAGGATGTGTGCACCCTAATTTCACTACTTCAACTAGTCCCAAAGTAATATTTTGAATATTACCATACATGGGGAACATTCTGCATTGGCAGTAGGAGACATACATTTGTTCTTCTTCCCTACTTTTAGCTTCTTTAACTGGAGGCTTTCTACTATTCTGGGCTATTACTACACATGACCAGATGCCCATTGCTGTGGGATAAGAATTTTTTCTTCTTATTCTGATCCCATTTGTACATTCAAGGAACAGCAGAAGTTGGGGGATGATTTATTGCTCAGCAGTGCTGACTGAATGAGCTTGGACAGAAAGGTAGAAAGATGCTTCCAAAGTATTTTTTAGAAAATACCAAAGATGTATCCATTGGAGACATGGAAGCAAGCTATGCTTAAAATATCTGTGGGATGCCAGGGAAACAAAATAAGGAATGATGTGGCAGAACTTATGAAGAGACAATTGCTCCCATGAGGCTGCAGAAACAAGGAAGCAATAGACTAAAGAAGGAATGTAGAAAATTTCTAATGTCTGCCTGTTCTAATGTCTGCCTGTCAAAATTATAAAAAAGAGTAAAATGCCATCCTGAAAATCAGAAGAAAAAATAAAAGTCTCATTCACAGAAGAATAAAAATCATGGGTCACTAAGAAAAGATATTTTATCATAGAATTATGAATATATCTATTAGCATCCATTGGCACACTAAGCAGTCCTGTGTGAGATCTCTACATTTTTTTACAGCCTATTGCTCTTGGATGCTGATTATAAGGTCATCTTTCCCTTTAAATACATAAATATTCCTTACAAAGGAAGCATTCCCTTATGCATATTGGCTTAATATGGTCTAGGTCTTTATTGTTGCTACTACTGCATTGCTGCTATTAGTGTTTTGTTTGTTATCATTGCTGCCTTTCTTTTCAAAAGTTTCTGAAATGTAACATGATTACCACAGCTTTGATCATAGGCATTTGAGTTAATATTGTTTCAAGACCACATTGGCTATTAGATAGTGCTTTTGAAGCAAGACTATTATCGGGAAATAATGAACAGTGAAGGGGTTATCAATTTTCCCTATAATTCAATAGCAAAAATTTAGTGCCAGTTCTGCTATTATCTCATGAAGATGATATTTGAATCAACCTTTATCTATTAGGCATACAATTCATCTTTTGTATATTTAGCTGAGTGGCCACAATAATATACCAAGAGCATAAAAATGGCTGTACAATGTGTGCAAGAAAATTTGATTTCAGTTTCCTCCTCCTCCTCCCTTTCTTAACTGTACAGTCTTGGTCCAGATAGGGTATCAATCAATCAAATCTTTATTTGGTCACAAACCAGCAAATAGAACACAGAAATCACATTTAATAAAAAAAAGAAGTGTGAGTTGTATATGTGTGTATGTGTGCATGTATTTTTCTAAAATTTCTATGGGAGTAATAAGTCAATGATTAAAATAGTGTTATATGTCTGTTCTGAATCATTTTTCCATATACAAATACATAATGTTCTTTTTCTAAAATCTCTTAGATTGTTTTAATATGTGGAAGATATTATACTGAAGAAGAAGAAGCCTATAAGTGAATTGCTGGCAACATTTATTGATATATTTAATTCAGTTTGATGCTACTTGACTCCAAAATTTTTCAGGTTAAAAAAATGGGAAATAACAGACTGGTATCAATCAGTTTTCATCTGGTTTCAAAAAAGTCAGGTCAATCTGATGAATTTATAAAGAGATCATTCATACCTCTCTCCCAATTTGACTTGGAGTCAAAGCAGAAGCATATAAATAAATAATATCTTAATTAAAATATAAATATATCAAACTATAAATATAATTAATAATTATACTATTGTAATAATCCTAAAACCATCACATTGTTGGTTCAAACACACCACATCCTTTTACCTTTTATCCTTTTATCTTTTCTTTTATGTATGCTGAGAGTATGTACACGAAGACAACTTCCTTGTGTGTCCAATCACACTTGGCCAATAAAATATTCTATTCTATTCTAAATCAGGTGGGTTTGAAAGTCCAATATGTTTTCACCATTTGAACTTTCACAATTTTTTTATAATAAAGATTTGCATGACTCTAACTAAAAAACTCATATTACATTTTTGCCATTAGAGCATTATTAATTCATGTATAAACCATTTTATTCCAGAGACTCTAGGCAGTATACAGAGTCAATCACAGAACAAAGAATGTAATTTTAAAAACTACAAAAATGGAAATCAATAACAACGGCACATATCCTATTCTGGCTGTTTAATCACCAAAGGCCTAACAGGAAAACTAGATTTTAATTATTGGGACACTGAAAATGAAGACAGTTCTTGTTACGGGGAGAGGATGTTCCAAAGGAAGAAACAGCTATTGGGAATAACTCCTAAAGTTCCCTTTTTGCCAAGGCAGAGTTTCCTTGAAATAGGCTATGTCAGAGATGAGCAGACTTCGAGCCATATCTAGTTTTGCAGGGAAAAATAAGCAATTTTAATGAACTTAGAAATAAAATGATAACTAATGCAGTTCCCATAGCTGTCATCAAATTCTATCCTTGCTCCTATGGAATATGAATCTATCTTACTTGTAATCCCAAAGCCATTTTTAAAGTTGGCTATATTTTCTGTAAAGATCTTCTGCAGTTCAGATTTTAACCTTTAGTCCTATGGTATCCTCAGCTCCAGATGATCATGACATGGATGTCCATTTATTCTATGCCTTAATGGTTATCTGAATTATTCAGGAGTCTGCCTTCATGTACTTTGTTTTTTTCTGTTGTTGAAGTGAGCAGATTGTCTTGTGCTGTTTTTAATGGATTTCTTTTTCAAAGCCAACAATCAAAATATGCTAGGCTTGTTTAGCACATTTTACTTTCTTTCTGAGGGCTAACATTTAAATTTAATTTCAATATCTCTTCTCAAAAATGAAGTGAAATGATTGCTTCATATATAAAACCTATAGACCTATATATAAAATTACAAAATGAAGGAAGACAAGGAAGTTTATTTTATTTTATTTTAATTGTTTGTACAAGATAACAAGTATAGGTATGAAAATAAACATGAACAAAGGAAGTAAACACAGACAAATGATGACAGTAAGACCAGGATGGTAGGCATACTGGTGAACTTATGTACACCGTTTTAAGGACCTCTTAAGAATGGAGTGAGGTCCACAGTGGACAGTTTGAGATTGAAGCCGTGAGGGTTTGAGGCTGTAATAATGGAGTCAGGTAGAGCATTCCAGGCATTGATCACTCTGTTACTGAAGTCACATTTTCTGCAACCAAGTTTGAAGCAGTTTACCTTGAGTTTGTATTGATTGTTTGCCCGTGTATGGTTGAAGCTGAAGAAGTCATTGACAGGCAAGATGTTGTAGCAGACAATTTTGTGTACTATACTTAGATCAGACCACAAGCAATGTAGTTCTAGATTGTCCAAACCCAAAATTTCAAGCCTGGAGACATAGGGAATTCTATTGTGAGTAGAGGAGTAGAGTACTCTACTCTTCTCAAATAATTCCCTCAACACTATTCAACTATTTACAAAGTGTGCATTACTATTACTGTTAATCTTCTCACCACTTCTTATCACCTATCCCCTCGCACTTGACCGTTCCTGAGTATGATTTGATTGTTGATTGTACCCTATAACTATCATTAAGTGTTGTATGTTATGTTTCTTGATTCTTAACGAATGTACCTTTTCTTTATGTATACTGAGAGTATTTACACCAAGACAAATTCCTTGTGTGTCCAAGCACACATGGCTAATAAAGTATTCTATTCTATTCTATTCTATTCTATTCTATTCTATTCTATTCTATTCTATTCTATTCTTCTCAGGAAATACCTCTGAACCCGCTCAATCGTGTTAATGTATGATATACAGCGTGAGTTCTAGGCAGATGAATGGTATTCAAGAATTGGTTTGGCAAAGGTTTTGCATGCCCCTTTAACAATTCAATGTTACCGGAGAAGAAGCTTCACAAAATAAGGTTAACAATTCTTAATGGCTTTTTGGCAATATTGTTACAGTGAGCTCTGGGGCTTAGATTAACGTTTACATGGCAAGAACAGAGGTATAGAATTGACTCAATTGAGAAAGCTGAATCATTTTACACAGAATTTTTCAGAGGGGAGGAAGAGGCAGAAAAAGAAATTTCACTAATTGAAATCCAAGAGGACTCCCAAATGATGACTGAAAAAGAAGAAGGTGCAGTAGGTGGAAAGGAGGAAGCCAAAGAACAACGTGAACCAAGATCCATGAGAGCTGTCAAACCTAACTGCAAAATATAATCATGGAAGAGAAAAAATTGATTACAAATAATATATGGACTTAACTCAGCCGTTAAAAGAAGGAAAACCTTTCATAAATTAGAGAAATTAAAATTTGATATAATCTGCCTACAAGAACTACATATTAAAAAACAATATGAACAATTGTTGATACAGCCAAAAATTATGGAAAATATTTACTTCCTTGATACAATGTAAGAAAAGAGGAGTGGTTTTATATATTAAAGAGACCATCCCAGTGAAATTGATTTATACTGATGACGATGGAAGAATATTAATGGTGGAAATAATGGATAATAATACAAAAACACTCCTGATTTCAATCTATGCCCTGAATGACAATCAAGAAGAATTCTATAAAAAATTACATATGAAAATAATTGAACTGGATTATGTTAATATAGTTATGATGGGAGATTTTAATGTAATTGTAGACAATAAACTGGACTACACAGCACAGAAAATAATAAAGCAAAATAGAAAGACTCTCCCTAAATCTTTTTTTAAAATGGTAGATGAAATAAACTTAAAAGATATATGGAGAGAAAGAAATGCTAAAACTAAACAATACACCTTCTATTCAAATAGACACTTCAGAATAGATATGATATGGATGTCAACAGAATTGTTAACTAATATTCAAGAAATAAATATTGAAACAAGTACTTGGGCAGATCACAATCCAATGACAATTAAATGGAAAGGACAAAGAAGAAGATCTAGATGGACGTTAAATAATACTATTTTAAAGGAAAAAGACTTTACACAGTGGATGGAGAAAGAATTGGTCTTTTTCTTTGGAGAAAACAAAAAAGAAGATACATTAATCCAGACTATATGGGATACAATGAAGGCATATGCCAGAGGCTTGATAATAGACTATACAAGGAAAAGAAATACCATGAAAAAATTAGCCTCTAAGGCATTAGAAAATGAGTATAAAGGACTTGAAACAGAGCTACAGAAAATGCCACAGAAAAAGGACATTAAGTTAAAAATAGATATAACCAAACATAAAATGGGTCTAATAGAAAAAGAAGAATTAGCACAAAAAATTAGAGGTGCTAAACAGAACTATTTTGAAGATGCAAATAAACCAGGTAGATGGTTTGCATATAAATTGAGAAAGGAGAAAGAATCAAGGAAAATATTGCAATTAATAGATAACCAAGGCCAAGTTTGCTATGGTAGTAAAGAGAAGAAGGAAATCATTTGAGACTATTATGGGAAACTATACACACAAGAGAATATTGATGAGGAAAGAGTTAAACAGTATTTATAGAATGCTAATTGCTAGAAGTTATGAATGAAGTTATGTTAAAGAAGAGGATACCTAAATCATGGTCAGAAGCTTATATCACACTTGTTCCAAAAGAGGAGACCGATCCATTACAAATCAAGAACTATAGACCTATTTCCCTACTAAACACAGATTATAAAATCTTTGCTTCAATATTGACAGAAAGACTTAAAAAATATTTAAATAATTTTATCCATCCTGATCAAAATGGATTTCTGCCAAAGAGACAAATTAAAGACAATATGAGAGTGATCTTGGACACCTTGGAATACTACGAGGCACATCCTTAAAAACAAATGGCTCTGATATTTCTAGATGCACAGAAGGCATTTGATAATGTGAATTGGTGATTCATGTTATTACTGCTGGAACAGATGGGCTTTGTTAGAAAATTTATTCAAGCAATAGAAGCTATATATCATAAGCAGACAGCAAAGGTAATGATAGAGGGAGAACTGACAGATTCTATCGATACAAGAAAAGGAACAAGACAAGGGTGCCCACTATCACCTCTATTGTTTGTGTAAACTTTGGAAGTGCTAAATAGAAATATTAGAGATGAAAAGAATATAAAAGGGATGAAAATTAAAAAGGAATTTAAGTTGCAAGCATTTGCAGATGATCTGGTTTTTATCTTAGAAGAACCACTAGAAACAGTATCAAAATTGATAGAAAAGATAGAGACATATGGAAAGGTGGATGGTTTGAAAATAAATAAAGACAAGACAAAGATCTTGACAAAGAATATGCTATTAAGACAAAAGGAAGAATTGACAGACCTGTTGAAAATTCAGGTCACGAATAAGTTCAAATACTTGAGGATATACTTGACAGCAAGATGCAGTACATTAAAAGAGAATAATTATATCAAACTTAAACAGCAGATAGCGCTAGACTTGGTGAAATGGGAAAATTTACAACTTGTCATTAATAGAGAGAATATCAACAATCAAGATGAATATATTACCCAGAATTTTATATTTGTTTCAAACAATTCCAATTAGGCTTCAAAAAGACTACTTTGAAGATTTAAATAAAATTGTGTTGAAATATATATGGCAAGGCAAGAAAGCAAGAATAAAGTTAAAACTTTTGCAAGATGCTAGAATAAGAGGAGGATTTGGTTTGCCTAATTGGGAGTTGTATTACCAAGCTACAAATTTGATGTGGGTTAAGGAATGGATAACACTAAGAAATACTAGATTGTTGACACTAGAAGGACATGATCTGTTGTTGGGGTAGCATGCTTTTTTATGGTATAAAGGAACTAAAACACAGGGGTACTTTGGTTAAACTGGGAGAACATTAAAAGACAATGTTATTTGAAAATTCCAGTCCGGCTATCGACTATTGAAGCATTTTCTTATCCTATAATATACAAAAAGGAACAAACAGTTAGATATGGTAAAATATTGAATGAAAAGGATGAGGTTAAATCTATACAAAAACTAGAGGAACAAGGTATAAAGATGAATTGGTTTTCATATGCGCAAATACATTCAAGGTATGATAAAGATTCTAAAACAAAAAGTTTCTATGATAAACTGACTGACTTAAATAAGATTTTGACAGGTACTGATGAAAAGGTGATTTAAAAATTGTATGGACATTTATTAGAAATTAAACTAGAAGAAGAACAAGTTAAAGAAACTATGATTGCTTGGGGAAAGAATTTTGGATATGGGATTGATCTAGAGAAATGGCAAAAATTGTGGTCTCAAAATTATAAAATGACAATGTCAACAGCATATAAAAAAAATTGTATAAGTTGTTTTACAGGTGGCATTTCCCCCCAACAAGAATAGCAAGAATGTTCAAGAATAAATCCGAAAAATGTTGGAAAGGTCATCATACACCTGGCTCATACCACCATATGTGGTGAACTTGTGGGGATACTAAAAAATACTGGACTAAAATCCACACGTGGTTGGAAAAAATGACAAAAAAGCATATAGATTTGTAACCAGAGATATCTTTATTGGGAATTTTACCTGAAATATATAGTAAAGACTTGAAATACCTGATTGTAAATGTATTAACAGTGGCTAGGATTGTATTTGCTAAAAACTGGAAAAATGAGAAAACACCATCATAGGAGGAAATCATTAAGAAAACATTGGAATGTGCTGAAATAAGTAGATTGACATTTGAAATTAGAGAACAAGATGATAAACAATTTTATAAAATTTGGGATCTATTCTATCAATGGTTAGACAATAAAATATAGTAATGAAATATGTAGACTTTCAGAAAATAATAAATATATAAAGATGCATTCTTTTCTTATTATATCTACAAAATGATTCTAGGATAGATGATAGGATAGATGATAATATGAATTGTCATAAAACAAATTAAGTAAAATATGATCATTTTGTAAAACATGAATGAATAAAAGTATAGTCAAATGATTGATTAATAATGATATTAATGTATTTAATATCTGATTGAAAATACGAGATTATATACAATGTAATTATAATTGTAGACTATGAAATGGAAGCACAAAACAATTTGTAAACCAACCGGCACACTGTATGTACATATATGTAAGATGACTTGATGTTTTTATGTTTGTTTGTTTATGTTTGCTTTAAAAACCAATAAAAATTTAAAAATTAAAATTAAAAATTAAAAAAATTAAAAATAAAAAAATAAAAAAATAAAAAAAGCAGAGATAAAGTATGCTAGTTCTGACCATATGTGGTAATAAGAGACATTCTCTTTCTTTAGTAAATGCTGTACTGCTGAGAAGGTGAAGAGGTGACTAACCCTTTAAAGCAGTGATACCCTTATGTGATTTGCTACAGCAACTGCATCTTTTTCAAATTAACACTGTTAAGTTCTGCGCATGGGTGCAAGGAGCGGAGACGAGGCAGTGAACAGTGAACTTCAACTCTTTATTAAGCATACTGAACAGAGCAATCACCTAGGGCAGCAGCAGCCCTTTTATAGGGTTGGCTGCTGTCCTATTAGCCAATGAAAAACATGGAAGTGTTAAACCCTTGAACCAATGAGAGTTGGTCCTTTAACAGCCAATCAGATGTCCCAGAAAGGACCAATCCGATGTCGCTATTATCAGCCAATCAGAAGTGCAGGATTAGAACCCTGCTTTTTACTTAAGGTTGTTAAAACTTTATTAAATGCCTTTATTAGTTCATAACAAACACAAAATTCTGGAGGAAACACTCAGAACTGCTGCATAGAATTTAGTTTATGTATCCCTTCCAAATGACTTTCAAAGTGTTTCCATCCCTATTAAAGAGTGAAGGTTAGCTCTGAAAGAGAAGGAAATAATTTTCTTTCCATTGTGTCTTGCTGCAGTTCTTAAGCATTGCAAGAAGCATAATCTTAGTTGAAAAAGCAGCCATATGCACTATTGGTCTATTATAGTATCACCTATGCCACTAATACTAAAGTGCTCTTAGCAATCTGTCATGTTGTTCTTTCTTTGCTCTTTGCCATCAACTCAGAGATGATAGTACTCTTATCGACTTGATGGCTATGTCTGTTCTTCAGATTGGAAAATGATACCACCAAAACCTGAAAGATAAGTTTGTCAAGATTCATCTTCCCAAATTCTTTATCTCATATAGCTTTGGTTTTTTTTAGATAGGCAGGAAGATCTATGATTTATTATTTTGTTTCATGGAGAATGAAGTATTGAAAATCTGTTAAAAGATCCAGCTGCTTGGGCTTCTCATATTTTTCTGGAATCCTTATTGAAGCTAAATTTATGGATGCTGCTGTCCATTTTAAGTGCTTATTGTATTCTCTGCAGGTGCCGGAGTATACTCCCCATGCTTTCACTAGCTGCTCTCTCCATCCAATGAAGTTAAGAATGTCCAAAGGTAAGTATTTGAGAGGAAAGCTTTTTTTTTCCATTTTGGTAATCCATGTTGTAAAATGTTTCCACTATAGCCACATTGTAAATTGACACACTTTGAAATCTATTTCATGTGAGTGCCATTTACATTCTTTGCCATTTTTCAGAGTGACCCCCCAAAACTTCCTAAGCCTGATTTAAGGTATTCCAATTCTATAATACACATTTTTAAATTATGTAGCCAGAAATAAGTTGACTAATGTATTCAGAATAGATTACCCTCAGGTAAATTATTATATATGTTTGTAAGTTTAGGCTGGGATTCTGGAATATACCTATATAGGGTAAATTCAATTTATACTTATTTATGAATTAATCATTGAACAGGATTTATTTATTTATTTATTTCTCAATTTTCATAGAAAGTATATAAGGAAATATTTTCCATATAAGATGTGGATGCTTTAATTAATAGCAGATAATTTCTGTATACTTGATGAATGGAATGAAAACATATAATCTAACTCCACAACTGTGCAAGATCATATGTAAAAAAGTTTATCTTCTGTATTTTATGCACTGTCCAATCCCTCCACACAATTTATAATTTACTAACAACCCTAAATACTCATCTCTTGTATTTTTAGTACCTCTAAGGGAGAATTAACACTTTCTTTTAAATTGAAAAATTTCAGTCTTAATATGTATGACCTTAAAACCACTCAGTTTGATATATGGCATTAAAACCACTTGATTCAAAAAGCAAACTGTATCAACTAAGCTTGAATGGATATGTTTATGCAATTTAATCAGTCCTTGAGTAAGATTTAAGAAGATGTTATAATATATTCTGATGAAACAAAAGGGACTTGACCTTTAATAAATATGAATAACCTTTGATAGCAGAGCAGAATTAAGTTTTTCTGAAAGTTGTTAAATTGAAAACAATGTTATCTTACAGGTATCACAAGATAAAATTTGTTTCAAGATTAAATTTGGGCTAACTCATATTTTCTTTGCTTGCTTTGCTTACACACCATTTGTCTGTAATCATTTTAATTAATACTAGATTAATTTGTTTGTGTTCACAAAATTCAGAGAATGACACTGGCGACTTTCTGCACAAAAATGGTTATAAAGGAAATTAAATTATTCCAAAGAATTAAATATGTTATAATGTATTGAATTAAACTGGAATGCAAATTCAAACAAACAAGCTTACAGTATTTTTTGAAGCAAAAGAAGCTACTTTGTAGATAAAGAGTTATTAAAAAGTAAATATTTACTCCATACTGAGGAACTAAGCAAATATACACTTGACTTGTTACAGCTATCCTGGTTAACTATTTCAAATATGACTTAATAAATTTAACATAGCAAAAATATTTTTGATTATAAACCTGTACTAAAATATACATCCTAATAGTACTCTTTCTTCCATCCTTGGTCTCCAAACTCTGATGAAAACATAAGAGTAGTTTCAATTTTCCTGTGCTTGCTCACACATATGTTTGTATGTGTGCTCAGTATATGATGTCCAAGGTTTTTGATCACAAGTACAGCATCTGCATCTAGCAAGATTAGTCACATAAAATTTGCTCTGATATTCCAGTCAGCGTGTAAAAATTGGAGAATGTAGTTAATTAACAGACCTACTTCATGAATTCAAAGAACTAGAAGAAGAGAGATTCCATTACTATTACAATTTTCTTTGCTGGAATGTGAGCTAATAATAATTATTCAAAAGATCATATTCCTGGTGCTTAGAACTCTAAATTGTAAATATAAAGTGCCAGTTTTACTCTTGAAAATAAACAGACAAAACTATCCTATGAGATCTCCAAGAGGACTGTGAAAGAGATGGGCACATGTTGATACTTGATGTATTTACAAAGCTTACCTATGGATTTTGTATTTTACTACCAAATAGCAAAAGATTAATAGTTTATTATTTAAGGAGAAGGCTAGTTTCACTTGTTTCCCCAAAGCTTCTTTGGCTTTCTATGAAATTGAATATGGTTTTCTCTCCCTTATGGTCATTATCCAAACTCCTTTGTAATTTCAATGTAGCCTATCTAGCCATCTCTCATATTTCAATTAAAATAAGTTGTCTACACCATTCTTTTGAAATTTTATTTGTGTCTCTCTGTTGTTTTTCAAACGATCCTCCAGCTCAATTTGTAAATTCAATATTTCTATCTCTTTCTTGTAAGTCATTATTTATCATTTTATTTAGAGAATTCTCTTTAACTTTTTTTTTATTTCCTTCAGCAATATAGGTTAAGTTATTCACATAGTTTTGAGGTCCCAGATCCTAAATTTCCTTCAAGATAATCCTTTGGTGTTTCCTAGTGGTTAACTTCAAAGCCTTCCTATCAGCAACTTGTAAACACAGAAACTCTTTCCCGCATGAGAGGATTTTTTTTTTTTAATTTAACTTTCATGATTTTTTCTTAAATCAGTTTCATCCAAATTCTTAACATTCAAACACTAAAACAACATTGCAACTTTTTGCTTTTACTCAACTACAGTGTATTACAAAAAATTAAAAACTTGTAATACAATACAAAACTTACAAAGCTGAAAATGCAAATTGAAAAACTGAATTGAAAAACTTTTTTCTTTTAAAACAGATTAAAGCAGGACCCTCCCAATGACTGTAAAGCTTGCAAATCCTGAAGGGTTTTCAATCTTAAGAAAGCAATAAAAATAAAATTGAACTTCAAGGTTAAAAATGTTGAAGCCATGTCAAATTCTGGGTTCTTAAAAAAAAGCTATATTAACAGTTGAGAACATGACAAAATCTAAAATTCCCATGTGACCACAAGTGGCTTCATTTGTGCTGTCAACTAACCAAACCAAACCAAGCAAAACCCACATCTGTCCAGAATGCAGGAGGATGATCTCAAGATTTATTCTCATTCCAGAGAGAATTATCAGTCTGGATCTTATATCTAGTTGCTTTTCCAGTTGCAATGTCTTCTGTACAATATGAACTGTCTGTTTGCCCACCTCACTGAAAATGTTCTCCACAAGCTGGACCTTTCTTTCTATCTCTTTCTTGTAAGTCATTATTTATCATTTTATTTAGAGAATTCTCTTTAACATTTTTTTTTATTCCTTTCAGCAATATAGGTTAATTTTGCCTATCCCACATAACAAAATTACAAACTGCTCCCACCTCTGAAAAAGGCTTGTTGCTTGAAAACCAAAATTCCCATTTTCCCTAAAAGTTATTGCCACACATGGAAGATGGCAAGGCATAATATGTTGGGAATTAGTCTCCATGTCTGATGATCAGTGGGAAAGGGGTTCCAGTCAATATAATACTGCAATATAATGTGGTATAATGTAATGAACAGCTTTTGAGAGAAATGCTCTATGTACAAACTCCTTTTAGAAACTTTCAGAAATTGTGCTATGTTTTATCAAGTGCTTTCCCCAAAAGAAAAAGAAATGATTATTAATTCTCCCCAGTTTGCAAATATAAAAACCAACTGTTAAAATCAAACAATTTTCCATTTCTTACTAAGTAGAACTCTATGTGGTTTTTGCAACCACATACAAAAATTTGTAGTTCTTATGTATAAAAAATAAAAAAATAAACATATTCAGTGATGAAGAACAAAGAGACATCAATAAAAGGAAAAAGAAAAGGCAATGCTAGTGCATTGATAAAAATGTTTTAATTTTACTTGATAAGCTATGTAGCAGAACAATTCTTCATTATACTGTAAAATCTGAATTGACAGAGAAGTTAACTTTCCTCCAAGCAAGTTAATAAATATAGCTTTAACTAGATTTTTCATAACTTTAAAGAAGTACCAGAAATCTTCCTACATCCCAACTTCAGCTGTTAATTAAAAAAGTTTGCACTTTCATAAACCCCAAGGAGCTTGGAGAATCTTTATAATTTCTCCAAATAATACCTGAAGAAATTTCAGGGAGAATAAAAGAAAGCCTACATTTATATCCAGCAGTTAAAAATATGAAACTCTTGTATAGTTTTTAAAGCTGTTTGGTAAAATCTGTTCCTTTGGACTTTTACTGTGAATTTAATTTGTCTTTGTGAGTTTAAAGCAAATATTCTCTCCCTCTTTCTCTTTCTCTCTCCCCCTCCCTCCTTCCCTCCCTGTGTGTGTGTGTGTTTTCACACAGATTTAGTGATGGAACTGAGGCTATCAATGACAAATAGAAAGCCAGAATCACCTTGAGGCAATGGAAGTGCCATGTTATTCTCCTAAATAACTGTCACTAATTTAAGAAGGAACCCTCTACAGATTACCAGGTTGAACAAAGCATCAAAGTAGAAAGTGCCCCAGGCAAATTCTAGGAGGTTGTCAAGAGAAGTTCCTGGAAAAATTGAACAAATAAGCACAAATTTTGTAGTCTTCAAGGGGCTACGACAAATTAAAAGTTCACCAGCATAATCTACTGGTAACTGAAGAATTCAGTGATATTATTCCTTGAGATAGGATATTTTCTCTTTTAGTTGTTGATTTACAAACTAAACAGCTGGTTTTATTCATTCCTGGGAATTAAAAATGATCTGTTGATTTATTATTAACTGCTAATATTTCTGCTGTCCTCCTGTTGTACTGCTGACCCAGGTCCTGCTGCACTGTCTTATCATTGTAAGGAGTGTTTCCTGAAGGGAAGGAAGGAATCAAGTGAGAATTCTAACTGCCCAGTGAAAGCCAGCAGGCACTATTTTGGGAATCAGCAAAATAGGAAGACTATGTGAGTGGATGATCATTTTGCTGATAATGATAAAAGTATAATTTGTTACTACAAGCACCTAGATATCAGGTTGAAAGATACCCAAAATATTATTGAACAGCTGAGGCTTTTTCAGAATATTAATAGTGTTGATGATATAGCCAGATTAAAGTCTTCAGGATGTTGTCATAAAGGAAAAGATAATTCAAATCTGCAAAGACAGAATTACAGAGGAAACATGAAATATAAGAAACGTGAACATGGGAAAGCTCAACAAAGTGAGAAATAAAATAAATGAGAGAGAGAGAGAGAGAGAGAGATTACTTTCATAGTCAGAAAGAATATATAGTCAATATAGTGCTTAGATAAAATGCAGTCAATCTTTTTCTGAGATTTTATCAAGTTTATGCCCCAGCCATTAATGCAGAAGAAAAGGAGTTGTGTGGGTTTTATGACTGAGTTCAATATGAAATCAACAGAACATGCAAGTACTATATGCTGCTTATGATTGAAGATTGGAATGCCAAAATTGGAAATAATAAGGAAGAAAAGATGGACCATCTGGCCTGAAACACAAATGAAGCAGGAGAATGATTTATCCATTTCTGCCAGTCCAATTATTTCTTCATTGCTAACACATTCTTAGAGAACCAAATTGAACCCTTTATTACCAGATGGAGTATACAGAAATTAAAATGACTGTATAATTGGGCAGAGGCAGCATAGAAACAGATAACAAACTACTCAAGTGCAAGTTAAAGCAAAAGACCAAAGCTAGCCAGTTTCCACAATATAATCTTGAACATATAATGGCCATTTTCAAGGGGAATAGCAGGAATCTCTTTGAAGTCCTGAACGTCATTTGTAGGAGATTAAACAAAACAATGGGATAAATCAAATTATTAAGGATGAATGTGAACAGAGATCAAGAAATGGAGGAAATTGTAAACTGGATGTCAGCACAGAATGGAAATTGCTGAGATTGAAGAATGGAAAAAGTCAAGAGAAAGATCTCAGAAAGAAACTTAACAAATAATTTAACATAGATATTAGAAGAGAAAAGAAGCATTATAAAGAATCAGAAACAGACACAGAAAACAAGGAATCTTCTAGAAAGTTTCTGAACTCAGAAAGAAATGTTGACCTTACATTAGTGTGCTACAGGACAAGAATTAATAATTTATTCAAATATAATCAAACAAAACTGGAAATAATCTTCTGAAATTCTGTAAAGTAGAAATGTAGAAATTCTGTAAAATAGAAATCCAACCCATATTAGAAAATATTTCTTATTTACTAGAATCTCTGGCATTAGAAAATGAAGTTAGATTTTTTTAAAAAAAACTTTAGTACCTACCAAATTGGAGGACCACAGGAATTGATGAAATATCTAAAGAAATGTGACAAACACAAGAAGAAAAATCAAGAAAGAGACTAACTAAATTTTGTCAATAAGTCTGGGAAAATGATACAGTAATCAATAGATTGGAAGAGGTCAATCTACATACCAAAGAAAGGAGACTTAACTAAATGTGGAAACTACCACACCATGTCTTTAATTTCAAATGCTACAAAATCATGCTTAGGATTATTTAACACTGCTTGAAACCTTACATGGAAAGGGGAAAATGCCAAACGTTTAAGCTGGTTTTAGAAAAAGTTGGAGAACACGAGACATTATTACTATAGATGCTGGATAATTGAGAAAGCCAAAGGATACAAAAAGAAATATAGTCCCTGTTTTGAGACATCATATACTTTGGGCTGTTTTTCAACAGTAAAACTTAATTTTTAAGTATAATAAAACAGCAAGTGCATCTGCAAGGGGTTAACTAGAGGACAGGTGAAATTATGTGCATCATAACCTAATTGTGCAAATCATTCAATTACTTCCTTCATTTGGTGGAGACCAAATAACACAAGGAAGTAATTTGTGCAATTTGTACAATCTCATAAGGTTGCACACTGTGATTTTGGCATCATTTTGCCTTTCACAAAATACAATAGGATAACCAATTTAATATGCCAAAAGAGAAGGTATTGCTACTTTTACTTTAAGGTTACAAGATTAATAATTTAATGTGCAGGAGAACTAAGTGTTCAATAATAAAATTGCTTTCAGCAGATTTTAAAATCTCAGGGGGGGAAAAACCCTCAAATCTAAAATTTAGCCACTTTTGTTGTTGATCATATAGGTTAAGATTTTTTTAAAAAAACAAAACAGACAGAGCCAAGAAGTTTTGTGTTACACCAGAATAAGAGTAACCACCAATGTATTTTCTTCTAAAAGTAATTTCCAGTATAAAGGCCAATATTGTAGAAAGCAGAAATAGCCTACTTCACTTTGCTGCATAGAAGGTCCTGAAAATTAAAATAAAACTGTATTGATGGTCAACATGACTCAGGCTGTTAGGGCAATTGATTATTTTTCATCTCAGTTGTTGGGAAATTATTAGCATACATCCTGTTAGGCATTGCCCAGATAGTCATGATATTCAGAATTTAAATGGAAGAGACTGAAGAGGTTCTGTCTAGCCAAATCTGTTTCAATTGCAAATAATTTTTTTCCCTTCTAAAATATGCGAGCAAATCTGTTCTTGTGCGGAAAGGTCACATATGACTAATAATAGGCTGGCAAGACAGACAACAGCAGTTTTCAAGATGTAATTAAGATGGAGAATTTCGAGAGGTCTGTGGTATTTTGCTATTCCCCCACTGTAGCTGATAAACTCAATTGGCTGCTCATGTATCATTTTAATATCACATTAGAAACTATCATGGTTTATTTTGGGGGATGGAAATTGTTTTCTGGATAGAGGGAGAGAAAACTAATATTTTATAACACACTTGTATCTCTAAAAGGAATCTGTGGAAAATATAATTTGAATTTATCATTTTCCATGACATATTTTGGTTGTATCCCAACTTTTCAATAGTTTTAACTAATATGATTTCTTAGACCAATAAATCTGCAGATAATCCCACCATTTTTCATTTCAACCATTTGTCAAGTAATACATTTCTATTAAAAATTTTCATTTAAGGCAACAAATAATCCCTATAATCATACCCATATTGCTTTCATCTTTTGCTATCTTTTTCCAGTATTGAAATGCTACCACTTGCATGTTTGTTGCCATCCACTATTATAATTTTGTTCATTTACACTGGAATGAAGAGATAAGTTATTTTTATTTTAATCTTGGGGGAACTAGTAAGGCTGAAGTGTTAATATTTGAACTTAAAGCAGACTGAAATTGATGGGAACAAATGAAACCAGCTCTCTAATGAACAATTACACTGCTGTTCATTAAATTGACTATCACCCTAATTAAAGGCATCATCAAATGCATCTCAGTTTTGCTCACCAAGAAAATGATAAGTGAAAGGCATTTATTTATCCCAGTGTTCTGACATTCTCTTTCAAGCCTGTAACATTACTCATCAGAGGCAGTAAGTCCTCAAGCAAGATTTATCAGAATAGTCATCATGTTTGATGACCGCTGGAGAAACAGGAGACAAGATAGTGGCCATGTCTGCAAGATCAAAGACCTGCCCTGTGATTCATGTTAAAAGGGGATGGGATATAAATCACATGGTTTTGGTTTTGGCTTCCATTTTGACTTTTTTTCCCTTCCCACTTTGTGGACACTGATCCTAAGAGGTGAAAATATTTACATTAGCAACAATTTCCACAATATGAAACTGAGCTCCAAGAGAAAGGAATGGGACAACTTGCCATAGCCAGCTTGCTGTGGTCAACTCACCATGGCCAATTTGCTGTAGGACAATTCACCGTGGCTAATTCACTGTGGGACAATTTAACAAGTTTATTTAATTATTTAAAATAAATAAAATTTTAATTTTTGCCATTCACATTTCATTCTGCCCCTCCTTTTGCATCCTTTCTATAATTATTCTATTCCACCATTTCTTTGTTATTAGTGTAACTCTTGTCCTGCAGCAAGTTGTCCTGTAGTGAGATGGCCATGGGAAGTTGGCTGTGGTGAGTTAGCCGTGGTGAGTTGGTCATGGCAAATTGTCATAAATCCCAAGAGAATGACTTTTAAAAAAGAAAGAAAAGCCCACATTATAGCTGAATGATGGCATGAAGAACAAAAGAGGCCAATACATTATGCCTTCTTTTAAGAGGGAATAGGTATTCAATATTTTTAGGGTTGCAAACAACTTGGAGACAATTTCTTTTAAACCGAAACAGGCTTCCACAAGCAAAGGTGGAACCCTTATTAAAACTTACTACAAGATTTGCTCCTAGAGTATGCACATCAAAACATTTTATTCTCAATTTATGCCCACGTGAATTCAAATTGGACAGTTATGGATCTGTAAATTTTGACTGCCTCTTGGATATACAGACAAAAATGTTAATTCTTCAAATAAGTAGCATATTTATTTTTTTAACTGCCTAGTTAACTGAAACCAATAGTTTTATTCCTAAGAGGAGACTTCACACAAACTGATTTATCTTTTTATGGGACTGCAGCAAACTTTGACACCCTCTGAGATAACCAATTTTTGCTCAGGACATTTCTCTCTACTTCACTGCAGTCAGATGGATGGGATGAGATTGGTTTTGCTTAAGACTAGAGAAGGATGCTTCTTATCCTGGTAAATTTACCAACTTGATAGAGAATAAAGTGGCATAATATGTATCTGATTTGTCTTGCAATAATAAGAAACCCCAACTGCTGTGAAGGAAATTAGAATTGTGCTATGCTTCTAATTGTGACTAAACAAAAGTTGCATTGGAAAGTTTAATTCCCTCAGCAATTTTCAGACCATTTTCTGTAAGGAAGGGGAAGTTATCAATTGGGTTGATCTTATAACCTGGGGTACAATCAATCAATCATACAATCTCAGAGATGAGAAAAACTAGAGATAAATTCAAATTTTTCTAATATCACTTTTGTACCATACACAAATTTATTTTTGAGAAGCAGCCACTAGCATCTCTACTTTTTTTCTACTCCACAATCTCAAGCAAGATATCCCAACCTTATTAACTTAATAACTTAATAACTATTAATTGGGAAACATGCATTCTTATCCCAACACTGCTTCCCTCAACCTTCAATTTCCCAGATAGATTTAAGAGCTCAATCTAACATTACCATAGACAGTTAGCTTTAAAATAACTACAAACATTTGTCTGTATTTGTCTGTATTTGTATTTGTCTGCTTTGTCTGTATTTGGTTGATGCAGGCTATAATAATAACAGCATAAAGTACTACTATACCTACTAAGACTGTAGGAACTCATGACTTCTGTCTGTTCTCCTTCACTTTGCAGCTTCCTGATTATGCCTCACAGTGAACCAAGCAATATCAGTTTTTTACTCCTTGGAGTAAGTACTATATTATTTCTGGCAAAAAGGGTAGCTGTGGAAATAAAACTTTGACTTCAGTATTGGGTAATGATTAGTCTAAGACCTTATATATACATGTCTGCCTAAGGGTCACTGAGATAAGCAAGGAAATTAAAAACAAACACCAGAAACAATTAAGCAGCTCAGACAATTGTAAACAGTTTTGTTTGCTATGTCTAATTATTGTAATCCACAATATGTGTATGCTTACTATGTACGAATTTCTCAATAAAAGGGGGCACTAGAATTTGCTCTAGACTCCCATCCCGAGTACACCAGCCTCTGTGTCTCATTCTTTCCATGGGAGTCCACCACAAGTGGTGACCCCGACGTGATCCACTGCAGGTGGTACGTGTCTGGACCTCCGTGTTTCCTCGCCTGGAATAGGTAAAGTACGTACTTAACCATTGCTGGACAATAGGATTATTCAGGGAGCATGGGGGGAAAACTCTCTCAACCACAGGAATGGCATGTTAGTGAGTTGCAGAAGTTAGCAAGGACAAACAACTTTATCTTTAAACCCTCCGGGGGGGAGCAAATAGTTCTTTCAAAAGATAATGTGAGAGAGCTGCTGCAAGAGATCTGGCGGCAATGTCCCTGGTATCCAGAGAAAGGCTCTTTAAAGTTAGACACATGGAGGAGAATTGGAAATATCCTTCATGAAGAGCCACGGGCAACAGCTGAAATTTTGATATTTTGGAAGATTGTTATGACTGCTTTAGAGACCCAGCAACAACCTCTTTTAAAAACTTTAGTAGAACCTCTTCCTAATAAAGGAATTGTATTGCACCCTCCTTCTCCTAAACTGGAGTGTGCTTTATCATTTCCAACAGCACCTATTCCTGTGAATGATTAAAATCCAATCAAAAATGGGAAAGGTTCAAGCCATGATGCATCAGGCTTTCAATGACGGGAAGTTAGAGTCTGATGAGATTACCCAGATGAATTTGTTTCCAGTCAATAGGCAAGTGGATGCTCAAGGCAATCTGCAGACTGAATGGGTTGCGATTCCTTTAGCAATTCTTAGAGAAATTAAAAGATTATGGTATTCAAAGTCCTTTTACAAAGGGGCTTCTGACAAGTTTGGCTACCTCACGCATGATTCCTAGTGACTGGAAAGATTTAATGAGAATGATATTGAGCTCTACTCAGTATGTGGTCTTTGACTCAGAATACCAAAGGGAGGCTGTCACTAGGGGAAGGAATTCGGGGGGGCTGTATACACCAGATCAAATCTATGGGGCAGGCTTGTTTGAATCCACTGCAGATCAAGCTGCTAATTTGCCTGATCACGTATTTCCAGTGGTTATGGCAGCTGTCCTTGGGGCATTGTCCCGCATTCAGGATGTGGGAACCCCAGCACGGTCTTTTTCTCAAATTAAGCAAACAGCATCTGAGTCTTATAATGATTTTGTGGAAAGGCTACAATTGGCTATTACCAGACAAATCTCTAATGAGGAAGCTGCAAAAGAACTTTTGCTGAAATTGGCAGTTGAAAATGCAAACGCTGACTGCAAGCGTATCTTGCAGCCCTTGGTGGCTAGAGGTGAGGTTACTCTGGCTGATCTGTTAAAAGCATGTGCAGTGGTGGGTTCTCAGGCTTACAACATGGAGACTTTGGCTATGGCATTGCAAAAAGGGATGAAACCTACAGGGAATTGTTTTAATTGTGGAAAGCCTGGCCATTTTAAAGCCCAGTGCCGTGCCCCTGGGGGGGGAATGGCATTTAACAAAAACAAAATTAAGGACGTCCGTCCAAAATCAGTCTGTCCAAAATGCAAAAAAGGGTTTCATTGGGCAAATCAATGTCGCTCTAATCAGAACCAAAATCCGGGAAACTAAATTTGGGGCATGCAGCTAGCCCCGCTCCCAAGGCTGTCACAAAAGCATCACCTGCAATTACTGGGAGTGCAGGTTTGGGTTTAAAAATGTTGAACTCAATTAATGTGACCTTTCTTAATCAAGAGTATATTGAGGACACTCATTTGCATGGGCCACTGCCAGAAAAAACAGTGCGATTAGTACTTCCCATGTCTTCTGCATCAGAAAAAGGGTTTTTTGTTATTCCAGGAGTTATTGATCAAGATTATAAAGGAGTTATTAAGATACAATTGTACACTGATATTCCTGCATCATTAATGGCCGGTGACTCTATTGCCCAGTTATTATTGCTTCCATACATCCCTATAAATCCTTTAATTGGGATCCCACAAACTGGTGGTTTTGGGTCCACTGAAATGGCAAGTTCTCCAGTTGCTGCAGAATTGCTAGCGCTGACAAAAAATTTGACTACAGATCAACCAAAAATGACAATTGAAATTCAGGGAAAATCATTTTCTGCCCTTATAGATTCTGGAGCAGATATCTCTGTGATACGCCAAAAGGAATGGCCAAATGAATGGGCGCTTGAGGACTCTCCGGCTGTTCATGGAGTGGGTGGTATGCAGTTTGCAAGAAGTAGTGTACATTGGTTGAAGGCATTGCATAGAGAAACTGGTGAGACTGCAAGGATTCAACCTCTTGTGTTGCCCCTACATATAAACTTGTGGGGTAGAGATTTGCTGTCATAATTTCACACAAAAATTGTTATTGGATAATGGAAAAATTACAATTGTTAACCTCTCAGCCAGTCTGGATTGACCAATGGCCACTTCCAAAAGAAAAGCTTACAGCTTTACATCGATTGGTAGCTGAGCAGCTACAATTAGGACATATTGAGCCTACTTCTAGTCCATATAACACTCCTGTATTTGTTATTAAAAAGAAAAATGGAAAATGGAGATTTTTGCATGATCTGAGGACCATTAACTCCATCCTTCAACCAATGGGAGCGTTACAATGTGGTTTGCCTAACCCTAACCTGATCCCACGTAATTGGGATCTAGTTGTAGTAGATTTACGGGATTGCTTCTTTTCTATCCCTTTGCATGCCTTTACCATACCTGAGTTGAATAACAATGCACCTACCTTTCGTTACCAATGGAAGGTTTTGCCACAGGGAATGCTAAACAGTCCAACGATGTGCCAGTCATATGTTCGAATGGCTCTGGCTCCATTCAGAACCTCTCATCCTGGGTGGAAGGTTTACCACTACATGGATGATATTTTAATAGCAGCTCCCGGCGCACCGGGAACAGTTAAAGCAGCATTACCTTGCCTTAAAGAGGTATTATTACAATTTGGACTTCATATTGCCCCAGAAAAAATTCAGCCTTGCCTACTGCAGCTTTATTTCAATTACATGAAGCTCAGGTTTATATCATTGAATGGTTGCATTTGCAGAATACTCCCAGAAAAACAGTTTCTACTATGGCTATGCTTTATAGTGAGTTAATCATCAAAGGCCGAAATTGCAGTATGCATTTATATGGCATAGATCTAGTTCAGTTATTTTTACCTATCTCCCTCACTCTGTGGGAAACTTGGTATAGTCAATCCATTGAATTGCAAATTGCTCTTGAAAATTGGCCAGGGAAGATTTCTTGCCACACCCCCAGTGACCCTCATTTCCAGTTGCTTCAAAACATATCTGTAAATTTTAATTCAGTTATTGCTAAGCAGCCAGTTGGAGGAGTGACCGTTTATGCGGACGGTGGTAAGACCTACGGCGCTTGTGCATGGAGACAGGAAGGGGTATGGAAAACAAAAATTACCCCTCCTCAGCAATCAGCACAAAGGGCTGAATTAGCTGCTGCTATTTTGGCCTTACAGGAATTTGCACAAGAACCACTAAATCTTATTGTGGACTCTCTTTATGTTTATCAATTGATACTTAACATTGAATTTGCTTATCTTTCTCCATCTGTTGATGCTAATCTTATGAGTTTGTTTCTAGCTCTGCAAAACTGTCTTCATTCTCGCACACATTCTCTACATATTGCACACATTCGCAGCCACCAGCCACTTCCCAGGGAGCTGCAGGAAGGGAATGATGTGGCTGATGCAGCGGCCTCAGCCATGTCCAGTCTCTCGCTTTCTCCTGTTACTCCATGGGACTCACATAGCTATTTTCATCAAAATGCCAAAGCTCTTTGGAAACAATTTGGTCTCACTGCTGCAGAAGCTGCAGCTATTATTCAACAATGTCCTAGTTGCAGTGCTCAATCCACTGCTCTTCCTCAAGGAGTAAATCCTCGGGGGACATCTGCTTGTCAACTATGGCAGATGGATGTCACACAACACCCTCCCTTCAAACCATGGCACCATCTGCATGTCACCGTTGATACCTATTCAGGATTTATTATGGCAACACCTCAACGAGGAGAGGCTACAAAACATGTAGTCAACCATTGCCTCTGTACCTTCACACATGTGGGGCCACCAATGGAGATAATAACCGATAATGGCCCTGCTTACATTAGCACCGCCTTTACGGAATTTTGTCATCGATGGTCAATTATACATAAATTTGGCATTCCCTACAATTCCACTGGTCAGGCCATTGTGGAACGAGCTCATCAGACGCTAAAACAAGCACTCCTTCACACAAAAACAAAAACGGGGGAAGTGGATGATTATGGCTTGCCTTACATACAAAACATTCTTAATATTACCTTATACACTTTAAATTTTTTAAACATGACAGGATCTCCCACTGCTACGGCAGCCAGTAGGCATTTTGCTTCCTCCCCTTCTGCAGGTATGCCAAGACCAAAAGTTCGGTATAAGAGACTACCAGATCCAACGTGGAAAGGACCTGTCCCTCTGATAACTTGGGGCCGAGGATACGCTGCTGTTGAAGATGAGGGGACAGTTGTTTGGGTTCCTGCTTGCTGTGTGCATCCTTATCATCAGCCAAAGGGGCAAGGGGATGGATTTGGGGGAATAGAAAAGAAACACATTGATCCAGGACATGGGGAAGCTAGCAAACCTTCATAATAAAACTGATTGTTGGGTATGTATGCACATGCCAACTCACAAAACATCAGGGCTTCCAATGGTTGCAGTACCTTTGGCTGAAGGTGACTGGTATAAGGGACAATGCTATGGTTGTTCAGGGATGTGGTCTAACAGTTGGACTAAAAGTAACATAAATACATTGCATCATGGAAGCCGAATCCAAGAGGTGGCGGGTATCTGCTGGACTCACAATGAGACAGTAGAGAATATGACTAACTTGGGAACATATCCATTTTGTAACAAAACAATTGTTATTAGCAATGGAAGTCGGGTTTATCCGGATGACATGAAAACTAAAAATCTCACTTACTTTGTACATAATATTTCTAAATTTGATATCATATTTTTGATCAATGAAAATGGGTGTCCAATTATCCCTGCCACATGTTGTCCCATCATGATAGAAAACCAGCTGCCCAAATGTGCAAATGGGAAATACGCACCACCACCCACTTATTTGGCTATGTTAATGGAATCTTTTGTACGATTAATCTATGCTGAACCAAATACGGTTGGTCATCTCCTGGGAGCAAATCTATGGTTGCTGTGTGGACGGATGGCCAATGATCGCATGCCAGCACGATGGAAAGGAGTCTGCACCTTTGGGAAAGTGATCCCATCTCATGTCACTTTAAAATCTTTGGGGACTGCTCATATCCGCAATGCGCGTTCCGCAACGGAAGTAAACTCTGTTTTGAATCATGACTACTGGACACAGATATCAAGGGGAGTTATTCCTCCTTTAGGAGTCATGATGAACTATAGAGATTTGCATCGTTTAAACAATTGGACAGTTACTATGTTTAAAGACACCATTAAAATGCTAAAGCTGCTTGAAGAAGAACAAGGAAAAATCCTTGACTTTGTCCTGCAAACCAGATATGCGGTGGACACTATTTTGGCTGTGCAAGGGGGAGTTTGCGCTGTGATTCATACACATTGTTGCATGTATATTTCTGATTATTCTCCAAACATTACAGCTACTATACAGCATATGGAACAAACCCTGAGTGAGAATCCATTATAATCGGAGGACGAGGGACTGGACGTGTGGTCTGCACTTTGGTCCTGATTGCCAGATGGTTCATGGATTCGTCACCTAATTGTTGGAGTGATATTGCTTTTTATACTTTCTCTTTGTGTATGCTGTTGTATCCAATGTCTCCCTGGACTTTTAGGAATGTGTCGGGTGAAGCCTACGGAAGGAGAACTGTTGTTGCAGATGGCGAAAAGCTACCGAGGCATCCGCGATCATCAAAAAACTAAAACAGGGGAGATGTGGGAATAAAACTTTGACTTCAGTATTGGGTAATGATTAGTCTAAGACCTTATACATACATGTCTGCCTAAGGGTCACTGAGATAAGCAAGGAAATTAAAAACAAACACCAGAAACAATTAAGCAGCTCAGACAATTGTAAACAGTTTTGTGTGCTATATCTAATTATTGTAATCCACAATGTGAATGCTTACTATGTACGAATTTCTCAATAAAAGGGGGCACTAGAATTTGCTCTAGACTCCCATCCCGAGTACACCAGCCTCTGTGTCTCATTCTTTCCATGGGAGTCCACCACAGGTAGCTATTTTTTTTAATAACTCTTTATTTCTAGAATTTATATCATTCCACAATCTTGTGATTCTAAACAGAATTCTTAGTGGTGTGCAAAATATGAAAAGGGACATATCTACTGTAAGATTTACAAAAAAACATAAATGAAGAAGGTTCATCACAAGAAATAACCAACAAGCACATTATGGTCAGTGGTTATTTTTAAAAAAAGCTAACAGAAAATTGGTCTCCAAAAGATTGGAGAATATTGAATTTTCCTGTGATTTTCTATTGATCTGCATTACTTGTAGCCACCTTTTTTTCGCAAACAAAAGAGTTCTTTATGAAAATGTTTTCTGAACTGAGCAGCTGGGAAATTAGGGTAACAATAGGTCATATTGTTGTAAATTGAGGGGACTTTAAAGAGATATCTATATGTTACTTCTTGGAAGTTTAGATACCTTTCAAAGAAGCATCATCAAGTATTTTTCCTTATTTTTCCCACATCCATTTTTTTCTTCATCTTACTCTGCAGAAGATATTTAAAATCCAGCAGGGAATGCTAAAGATGTCACATATCCAGCAGAGATGAGGATTAATTGCAGCAAGTAAGATATATCATGGTTACATTAACTGCTGTGTTTACCCCATAAATTATTTCCTGTTGTTAGTTAAATATATAATTTGAGAATGAACAACCATCTTCACTGAAATAGTAAAAGAGAAGAAGGGAGAACAAAACATTAAGGAGAAAAAGAAATGGATGGTTCAACAAGCAAGATATGATACCAGAAATAGATGAAAGCAACTAATACAATAAAATAATGCTTCTTCAAACTTCATTTACAAAATCTTTCTACCTAACAGGAGTTAAGTCATTTCTCCTCTCATTAAACTTAGTTAATTTACTCTCTCCTCTCATTTCACCCAAAGTATCATTGTTAAAGGATGACTCTTATAAGAGAGGAATAGTTCCACACTTTGCAAAGAATAGTCCTTGTTCAGCATTGACCAATCAAGCTCACAGGCTATATAATGGATTAATAAGTTATTTGGAACATCTATCAACAAAATAAGCTAGTATTCAAAGGCTCTCTCTACATGATTTTATAGATTTGAAGTTAACTTCCAGATCATCTGCATTGTTTATGCTTGCCCCATCAAATAGGCATAGAGGCATAGACAGGGCATGCTCCAGGACCTTTTGCAGTATCTGCTATCCCGCATTTGATGAGCGGCTCATGATAGGGAGCGAAGGGGAGAGAAACGACAGGAAGCGAGGTTTCCTCTGGATGAGCGCGCCCCGAATGTCTTGGCACACGCTCTTTTATTGTGCTTTTTTACAAGAAAATGATTTAATCAAAGCTCAAGTCAAACATGGTAATCTCATCAGGATGTGCATGTTTACAAAGCTGCATACCGGACAGATTATTTACAATGTGGATAAGCTTATTAACAACCGTCTAGCTCCTTGTCCCTTGTACGTGCCTTGCAAAGGTCACTGAAGAGACAGAAGTTAATGATTACACGTGAATGATACAATGTTGCAAACACATGAATGATACATAGTTGCAATGATACATAGTTGCAATGACACATAGTTACAACATCTCCTCTGTTTTTATTATTTATGACGAGTCTTCTTCCTCGTCCGAGAAGACAGGAACGATTTTTATAGAATGTTCGCCGTCCCCGTCATCTAGGCAAGAGTGCGACCCGTCAGCATCAGGGTTGTCCAAGGAGCGGTAACTCAGCAATGACATTCTTTTGTCCGGTGTTGAGGATATAACATGAGCTTGCAATAGCACATTAACATCAGCAGAGGATAATTGATTTTTCAAAAATTGCAATATTCTATTAAAACAACAAAGTCCTATAATACATATCAATATAATGATTATTAATGATCCTGCCAATGCAGTTAAAAATGTTGTAAACCATGGCAAAATAGAAAACAACCCCTCCCCCTGTTATCAGCATAAAGACAACATTCTTCTTTAAGCATAGCACACAATCCCCCTTGTTTTTTTAAAAAATAACAGATCTAAATCTTTACGATTTTGCAAGAGAGGGTATGCCATGGGTACCTGTAGGGGTATAAAATCATCAGAGTTATGCATACAAGCCATACTTGAATGCAAAATGATTTGGATTTAACAATTTCATCCCCGTGGACACATGCCATGAAACCGGTGTAACAAGTCCAAACAAAATTATTGCCAGGGATAAAATACATTCCTTTCAGGCGTGATGTTAAGTTCCTCCTGAAGTGGTGTAGATTGCAGGATATTCCCTGGTTGTGTGGGTGCGTCTGCCAAATCAAATTGAAGTGGTGGGTAGAAGTCTTCTATGCGAGAAAAATTGGTTGTAGAACTTAAACGAACACCTTGAAAGTCAGTTATAGTCCAAGCAATATTATATCTTCTATGAGGCTTCTGCGGATCGTCATGGACAGTTCTTTTGAAGTGTCGTTTGTTGACAGGATCAGAGTTCGGGTATATAAAAACATGACAAGTAGGAGAGAGGGCTATGGACAAGTTAGTTGTAGAACATTTGTGAAATGAGGAGGGAATTCAATTAGGAGAAAAAGGATAATAATTACAATAATGACAATAAAGATTAATTTGGTAATTCATCAAGGATGTTAGTTGGGGTGGGGAAACCCATAATACAATAGAAGGACATTTAGGTTCCCCTATGTTTAGATTGAACAGAGGAAAAGATTTTAAGGTTCCTTTCCACAGGAAGAGTAAAGAAGGAACAAAAGAGCGAGTGGTAGAGTGTTCTTTAAATAAAACAGAAGTGACAGAGTGAAAACTACGGGTAGCATTTTCATGACGTACCCACATGGAGCAAGTATAATAGCCTTCTGTTAATGAGATGGTTTTAACACGAATAGTCTTTTGACAGGAAGCATAGGTTTTGTTGAAGTAAGGTAGAAATTGCAAAGAAGATATAGGCAAGAACATCAGGAAGAGTTTTAAGATATAGATGTAGCAGAGGAATTTCCATGATAGGGTCTAACCGCCCTACCAGGGATCCAACAAGTGGTTTTGTCTGGCAGTAAGATCGCAGCGTAACCTCGTCCCCAAGTGAGAAGCTCAGCGGGACCCTGCCAGGCAGGATCTGGCAATCTGCGATAACATACCAGAGGTCTGTTAGGCGGGGGTGAGGGGGAGGAAAAATGACGAGAAGCAGCAGAAGTGGGAGGAATGCCAGTCAGATTAAGAAAGTTTAAAGTGTAAAGACAAATGTTAAGAGAATTTTGCAATGCTGGGAGGTTCGGGGGTTTTTCCCGCAACGAATATCGATCAAGAGCACGTTTCAGAGATAAGTTCGCTCGTTCCACAATAGCCTGCCCCTGGCTGTTGTAGGGAATCCCAAACTTGTGGGTGACATCCCATCTGTTACAGAAGTCCTGGAAAGCAGAACTTGTATAGGCAGGTCCATTGTCAGTTTTGATTTCTTTTGGACGTCCCAGCGAGGCAAAGGTACGAATTGAATGATTGATGACATGTTTTACAGTTTCTCCCCTTTGAGGGGTGGCCAGAATAAACCCTGAATATGTATCGATGGAAGCGTGCAAATATTTCCAAGGGGCAAAAGGTGGATACTGAGTTACATCCATTTGCCAAATTTCACAAGCTTTTAATCCTCTAGGATTTACTCCTATGGGAATGGAATGTCCTTGCTTACTACATGTGGGGCATTGTTGAATAATGGCAGCAGCTTCTGCCTGAGTTAGAGCAAATTGAAAAGTTATCATAACTTGGCGGGGGAGATTCAAACACACTCCCTGCTTCTATTTTATAATGGACCTTTAAAGCCTCCATAATTTTCCTCCAAGTGACCAAAATGCCAATAGGTGCACGAGGAGGACTATGGAGATGTTCACCAATTTTTTGCCAAGTGGAAATTTTTAAGGACCCTTCCTCTGAATAATTGGGACAATGTTGCCACACATAAGCCAATAATGTAGCAATAGGTTTCATTTTTACAGGCGAGCCCTTTAAATTAGCAGAATATTTAGAAGAAGAAGCAACTAACTCCCTCAATTCCTTCAGATGCTGTGTCTGTTGTTGAGAAAAGTTTCCACCCATACTTACGAAAGTCGAGACCGTGTTTCAGATCTGATGATGTGCAATTCTCTTCAGGCCTGGCGATGCACAGCTCCCATCGAGCTGATAAGATATGGGCGCGTCGCAATGTATCCCCCTTAGGGAATCACGTCGGGGTCACCAGAATGCAGTATCTGCTATCCCGCATCTGATGGGCGGCTCATGATAGGGAGCGAAGGGGAGAGAAACGACAGGAAGCGAGGTTTCCTCTGGATGAGCGCGCCCCGAATGTCTTGGCACACGCTCTTTTATTGTGCTTTTTTACAAGAAAATGATTTAATCAAAGCTCAAGTCAAACATGGTAATCTGTGCATGTTTACAAAGCTGCATACCGGACAGATTATTTACAATGTGGATAAGCTTATTAACAACCGTCTAGCTCCTTGTCCCTTGTACGTGCCTTGCAAAGGTCACTGAAGAGACAGAAGTTAATGATTACACGTGAATGATACAATGTTGCAAACACATGAATGATACATAGTTGCAATGATACATAGTTACAACAACCTTTTGGTCAAACAATGTTGTCTTATTGATTGTCAGATTCCTACTGTAGACATAATCAATTCAGTGCATTCTGGGCCTGGAAAGAGTTTGAGTGAAAATAATTTTGATATGCAAAGGGACAAAGTTATCACTTTATACCAGTGGTGGTATTCAACCGGTTCTCCCTGGTTCTGGAGAGCCAGTAGCGGCGATGAGCAGCGGAGAAAGAACCGTTTCAATTAAGTTTCCAGGAAAGTGGCTGAATTTTCTGTTCTAGCTCTTAACATCAGAAGCCACTGGATGTAATTTAAATTTATGTATTGTAAAATCTGTAATTGGTTAGTTTCAGTTCACTCCTCTCTTTTCCCCCTTTTTCTTTTTAAATGTCATCAGTATTTTTTATTGTTATTATTTTGTATTTATATTACAATCTGGACTCTCTGTATATTATTTTAAGTTGCTGACCTTTGGCTGTACTAAAGCATCTCAGCACAGTATTTTCTTAAATTCATAACATTTAAGAATTCTTATTTTTTAAAAAAATTATTAAAATTGATGACCATTTGTGACATCAAAAATTGGCCATTTGCTACCAAACTTCATTGGAAAGGTCTATGGAATCTAGGGGCTGAAAAATATGTCAATGGGTTCTATTGTTCAAGACATCATTGCATTGAGATGTCAATCTTTGGAAATCCTAACTGATCTTTTCAAGTTGCTTCCCATATATATTTTCTTCCATTACAGTGAGGATGTGTGTTTGGGAGACATTATGTGTTTGAAAGAACCAGTGGAGATTTCCACAGATTTCTGATATTGTTAGAATACCAGTTTCTTGCAGACTTGCCTCTAGTCTACCCTTACCAAGTATCTTTGAATAAAGTTTTCATTAAAAAAAATACTTAGCACAATCCAGACTAAGATATATATACCTTTGTGAAGCTATTGAGTAACTGCATCCAGAACTCTGGTGATATTAAAAGCTTCATCCAAAGCTATTAATAAACAAATCATATTTTCTTAGCTACTCATTCCTCTTTGGTTTCATACTTGTTTTGATATGAACCATGGTGTCACAATGGTTAGAAGAGGCTACTTCTGCTGCCTGCTAGCTGCCTGCAGTTTGGCGGTTCGATTCTCACCTTCTCAAGGTTGACTGGGCCTTCCATCCTTCCAAGGTTGGTAAAACGAGAGCCAGATTGTTGGGGGGCAATATGCTGACTCTGTAAACTGCTTAGAGAGGGCTGTAAAGCACTGTGAAGAGGTATATAATTCTAAGAGCTGTTGATATTGCTATTGCTATTGAAAATATCCCTTTGCATGAGTCCCATTCATTTGCAATGAAAGAGTAGAAACAGCATTATTTTTTTAAAACAAATTTTATTAATTTTACAAAAAACAATACACAATCCAGGCATAACAACTTAAAAAATCTTTTCTAAAAAAAAAAAATAATAATTAAAGAAGAAAGCCAATAGAACATATAAAATAACTCCAAATTGTATTATTAATATTTACATTATCTATTTAACTTCATATCTTATCCAGACTTCTCCTTTTATCCATATTATATTTCTTGCTTATTAAAATTTTATTGCCTTTCATAAACATACAAGACACAAAACATAAACAAAACTAAAACATCTTTTCTGAAGGCTGCCTGATCCCAGGTTGAAACTCTTCACACAGACACAAATTCAAACGTCATATTCACTTTATATATCCTTCCATATCTTATTATCATTTTCTTTTTCTTTTTTATAAACCAATTTTATCAATTTTACAAAAACAGTGCACAATCAATCAAGGCATAACAGCTTATAAATTCTTTTCTAAAAAAAAAAATAATAATTAAAGAAGAAAACCAATAAAACATAATGATTCCAAATTATAATATCAATATTTACTTTATCTATTTAACTTCATATCTTATCCCAGCTTCTCCTTTTCATCCAAATTATTTCTTGTTAATTAAAATTTTATTGCCTTTTATCAATATACAAAAAAAAAAAAACATAACAAAACCTTTATATATCCTTCCATATCTTATTACCATTTTCAATAACATTCTTTGTCTGTTCTATTTCCAATTATCCATTCATCTTTTTTCTTTTACTATACTTCTCCTATACACTAATTGGAGTGGCGCCTTTAACTCATTACCCTAACTTAAAAGTACTTCATATAACACTTAATTTGTCTTGGGATTCTGTTTAGTAGATTCTAAAATTACACAGTAAATTTTATACTCTAAATACACATATAAAAACACAATCTTATATACCTTCCCGAATCCCCCTTTTATCCTTAATTAAATTCACCCATTGTCTCTGAATAAACTTTTTTTCTTTAGATCTTGCTTCCCACCATTAAGGCTTCTCTCCCCCCCCCCTTTCTCTCTTGCTTATTCTTCTCCTTGTCCTTTTTACCCCTTTGTCTCTCCTCCTCCCTTTTCTTACTCCCTTTCCTTTGCTTTCTAACCTTGCATCCACCTTTCCTCTCATTTTTCTCTTTTTTGGTTGTTTTTTCAAATCTTAAAATCCCCTTTTTCTTATCCTCTTTCTCCTCCTCCCCGGAAAAAACCCATTGTTTATCAAAGATAGCTTCTTGTTCCTCTTCTTCTTTGTCCCAGTCATTCTGCTGCGTAATCAATTTTTCATAAGTACACAACGCCATTTCTAAAAATTGAAATAAAGTGCCCAAGGTATCTTTTCCATCTTGTTCTTCCTTTTTATATTTTTGATATTCAGTCTTTAGTTCATCCACAAGCGATGCCATCCTGAAAAGAGAAACTTTCCCCAAAACAACCACCCAAGTATTTTTAATCAAAAATAATTCAAAAAAAGTTCCAAAAGTTTATATTTTTCTTCTTTCTTCTATTTCTTTTTCTCGGGTTACTGTTTAATCAAAGAGGTCCAATTACCTTGTATCTTTCTTTGAGATTCTAGGCAATCTCCTCCTTTTTCCACTTCTGCTCCAATTTTTTTTCCTCTTCCTTTCCACTTGCAACATCAATTTTTAAATGATCAGAAATCCATACCTCTCATAAGGGTTTTCCAATTTCTTAAATTTTTAAGTCCAATGTCCAAGAACTCATTTGTCCCTTAACTTCAACTTTCAGAATAATTCACCTTCAGTGCCCAAACAAATTTCAAATCTTCATCTGCTGTTTCCATGGGGTGGGAGAGTGAAGAAAAAAAAGTTCCCTTTAACAGCTTCTCCGCCACTTTCGATCTTCTTAGGGATACAATGTATCCTCCAGCAATTCAGACAGCTCAATTCCAACGAATTTAAAAGATGTTGATTGACCCGGCTCAGCCAGCACTTTCACTTTTCTTGCTTCCTCCAGCACAATCTTACCCGGTTGCTGGCTTCTTCGTGGCGGCCATTGCTGACCGCCGCTCCACCACCTTGGAAAAAGGGGTTTTTCCGGACGAGGAGGGGGTCTGCAGCACCCCCAACCCCCTCTCCAGCTCCCCTCTCTCTTCGGCTGTCCCTACAGTGCAGCCATATCCCCCTGACCCATTTGGATCGGGGATACCACGGCGGCAAGCGCAGCAGGAATTGCGAACGGTCACGAATTCCTACTGCCACCAAAGCCACGCGGAACCGGACCCTGAAACAGCATTATTAATGAATGTAGCTGCATATGAACTGGCCATATGAATTATAGGATGTTTATTTTATGTATTAAAGGCCCTAGATTCAGTCCCTTGGCACAGTTAAGTGGAGTTAAATCTGTTGAGCCACTATTAAATATAGTTGACAATATCAGATTATATGTTTCAAGTTTATAAATGGAATACATGTCTTCATAGAATCACATAAAAGTGAAATTGGGACCACATGGAACAACTTGCTGAGCCCTCTACACTGTGTAGTAAAGTTAATTTAATCTTGAGAGTTGGCTGTGCAACCTCTTCTTTAAAATGCTATAAATAACATGTTTCACTGAGGTACATTTATTGAGATTAAATAGCTGCAACTAATCTTTTTGGTCATGCTTCCTCCAGCACAATCTTACCCAGTTGCTGGCTTCTTCGTGGCAGCCATTGCTGACCGCCGCTCCACCACCTTGGGAAAAAGGGGTTTTCCGGACAAGGAGGGGGTCTGTGGTACCCCCAAATGATTCTTGGTCATCTTTCCTGCAGCTTTCCTTCAGATATTATTGTGCTGATCTCCTCTCTTTCTCTCTCTTTAAACACACAATAAATTTCTTTGAAACCCCACAGAGTAATTCACTAAAAATCAAATTCTGCCCTCCTCATACTACAGTTGGGGAGGTAGTATTCTAGGCAGTGATGTGAAATGTCTCTCATACCCATGCTGTACTTGGCCTATTCTGAATCCCTGAACTACTAATATGAAAGCTAGCTATAACCTTGAGGGAAGTATTGCTGGGGCATTAACAAATCCTATGGATGAATTAAAGCATCTTAAATAACATGCTGGGCTCTCTGAATCCATCCTCTGGTAAATGCTGTGCCCATCTTCTGCCACTGTTATGAATCAATTCTCACTGCCTGAAAGAAGAAAGGCTCAGCTTGTTCCCCCTGTCCTTTCCTATTAAGTAAGTTAAAAACAGTGCCTAGGAGCAAAGATACTGATGTAGTCTGGGTAGAATAAAATCTGCTGCCTGCTGCGGATTAATGAAATAGGCCAAAATTAATAAATGGAGCATGCTCCTGGTTATCAGATAGGAATAAATTTTTGCAATGCTATAATAAAACTGCTAAGTTGTGGCAAAAAACATAAAGAACCTATCATTGCTGGTGCCATTTGTTATATGTGCTAAGAATACCCTCAGAAAAAAATAAAATATCTGGATGCAAAGAAATGACCATACACAGACAGTGTTTTTATTTAGTAAGAAGACTGAGCTGTCATTAGCCCTCCAGATAATGAATCTGGTTAGCTGCACAACACCATTTGTATGAAATATTACTAGCCTTAGCAATTTGTCTTGCATTGGTAATGTTTTCTTTTACTTAGGAGAAATAGGAAGTGAATGCTTCCTAAAGACTGCATTAATATTTCAATGCTGCTCTTGCTGATTAAAAAACAGTTGTCTCATTTGCGTGTCAGATAATATACCATCTCTTCTGCAAGAGCTCACAGAGGCTTATATGTCCTCCCATGTGATCCTTACAGCCCTATGAAGTTACTTGTGGTGAGAGAAAATGATAAATTCCAAGTCCTTCTGTAGGGAGGGTAGCTTTAGTTGAGAGAAGACTAAGAGTCTTCTACACTCTAATCCTTAATACAAAGTAAAATCTTGAAGCCAACCATGGCTCCTAAAAATGTCATCAATACATCCTTGTCATTTTCTTGGCAGGAAATAAGAAATTGTTTACATTGTTTTCTTCTGTGTTTCTTTACTGTCTAACGTAGCCTGTAGCCAAAGGATTTCTTAAGTTCACCCATCCAAGGGCCAACAACACTGTCATTCATGTTTACCTATTATTATTTTTCATGTTGCAGAATAGAGGAATGATTATTTTATGTCCATTTTCCATCTCTATGTTGCTGATATTATGTATATTTAAAAAAAGTTAAGCAGGTCTCTTTGAGACTGTTGATGCTGATTACCTATGGCATTGCTTCCAGTGCTTTATTGATATATAGATGCCTATTAGTTATCTCATTCTACTACTTCCTCCTCCTCTTCTTTCCTTCTCTTTCTCTCTTTTTCACTCTCTCACTCTCTTTACTTTCATTTACTTGTATCCTATTTTGCTGGTTAACAGTTTTGGGTGTTTTCCTTTTTTACTGAACTTGCTGATATTAAGTAAACATCAAGGTAAGTGCAATGAGTGGCATATATGCTTACTGTGATCAGGATCTGATTAAATATCTGACTGACTGGGATTGTGCTAGGTGCAAACTAAATTAGAAATTAACCACAGTAACCAGCAGAAACTTTCTTGACCAAACGAAGTTTTTTAGATGTTATCACCACATTAATGTTTTAGTTTCAAGGAGGTTAACTCAGAGATACATAGTGAATCTCACATTATTCAGGCATTATAGGAGCAGAACAGAAACATAGAAGCTGAAGCCCCATAATATAGTCCTTCCAGAATTTACCACTAACCTGCCATTTTATTTTACACATGGAGAAATGATCACATTAACTAAATCATTTAAGTAATTTAATATAATTTTAAATTTAAATTAGACTGAAATTTAATCAGATTTAGTTTTAGGTTTATTATTAGAGTACAGCCTCTACACATCACTCAAAGGCCATAAACAGCTTTTTCTCTGGAAAAAACAGTGATCTACATTAATGCTTTCATAAAGAGATGTAATCAAAGTGAAGAGTTTTTATATTTAATAAACTAGGAAAGAAATACATTTTCCCCTCTCCAGAAGAGCTTCCCCAATGAATATTGAAACCCAAGTGATGGCTTTAATCATAGCAATAAAAAAAAAGATTTATTACAGGTGGTGAAAAAAGGATTAATGTTATACGGATTTGAGCCTCTGTTAAAATATACCTTAAGTGTAGAAATCATTAGTGAGCAAAGTTGTAAACACAGTGCAGACTTTGCAGATGATAATGTGACTACTATGCATTGCTAATAGACTTAGCCTATTCTTGTGTGAAAAGTTAATTGATTCTGATTAACTCAGCAGCTCCTAAAATACTTACATATTTTGTAGGAGTTAGCACTGCTTTTCACTGAATCATTTCCGTTGATGGCAGAAAAAGGACACATTAAAAAAGGGGGCACAATCCAGAGGTAGCAATTAAGATCAGGCTCACACTGTGCAAAGTTCTTGCATGAGTCCCAGAAATGGATCAATGCAGCACAGTAGCAAATAATACTTAAAAGCAATAAAAATATTAAGTAAACTCAATAACTGGCTTGAGCAAGATTTCAAGAATTTTCCTTCTAATATCAATTTATAGCCATTTATGCAACAGGTTGCCTTTCTGGAGCTTGCTCTTGATTTAAATAAAGAATTTAAGCAATATTAAATATGAGAACCAAATGTTAAATTAGTCGAATATCATTAAGTCTAATTTCATCACTGAGCATTGTTATGGACCAATGGTTATCATTTCAACTTACCCTGGCTACAGTCCAGAGCTTCACCAAGGATGTTCAGGTAATGTTTCTGATTCTTTTCCTAAATTTTATCTTTCCCTTCTATTATTTCCCTCAACTATTAAGCCATAATATCTGCATCATACTTAATTGTTGCATTGTTTGGGGATAGTATCTAAGGTAGGTAGTGACCTCCTTGCCTAAATCCTTTGACATGACCTTTTGAGCTTCCTCGTGGACGAGATTGTTAAAAACTGTAGGTGCAACAAGCAAAGATTCCACAGATTAAAACGGGAATGTACTAGTTCTTCACAACTAAATAAGTAAAAGCTTCAGGCTTTCCCCCAAATTTCCCCCATGTCTGATAATGTGTTACAGAGTCTTCCATTTTGTATCACTCAGCTCCCTAAAAAGTTTTAACTTTGGCTTTTGGCCACCATAAAAATGCCTATCTGCAATTAACACTAGTAGTAATAAATGTTCTGAAAGCATTAACTGGAGCATTTAAAATTGGTATAATGGAGCAATATAGCAAAGTAATATCTTTCTGGTGCCACATGGAAAGTGTACTATGAAAAGAAGATGAGTTCTGAGTGAGTTACAAAATTCATCTGCCTGCATCGTTAAAAAGAATTTTAAAGACTGTATTGAAATGAAACAACTGAATATGAAAAAAACTGGACAAAAAAAAATCAATCCAAACTGTGCATAGTAGTTTGTTTATCTCTAGATATCATAGTATATGATCAAGAACAGAATACAATCTGCTATAGGAAACACTGTGATCATGTTGTTCTTCAATACAATTTTCACCATTTTTAGAATCTTCATAGTAAAAGTAAATTAGGTTTTGTAGAACAAGATTGAAAAACTAAGGAAGTCTGAAATAACATTTACATATAAATATCCCTTACAGGGTCTTTCCATTTTCGCATAATTTTTAGATTTAGCAGTATGAATACTTTCTACATAAGATATATACAGGGATGGGATCCAACGATCCCGGTATAACTACTGGTTCTGTTGCTCTGCATAGTGCACACATGCATGAGTTGCACGAGTGCAATTTATGACCTGCTGAGCTGCCCGGACAGCTGAGCAGTGCTGCATGCAAGCACGCAGCAGTTGGAAAAGCCCCTTTTTTCCTGCTTTTTCAACCGCAGCTGTGTCATGCAAAGCAGCTGCGGTTGAAAAAGCAAGAAATAAAGGTCAGGTAAGAGCCCGGGCGGGCGGGTGAGCCAAAACAGCAACAGACATAGAACTGGTTCTATGTATGCTCTCTGTTTGCTGCTTTTCAGAGCAACCAGTTCTGCAGAAGTGGACAGAACCAGTAGAATCCCACCTCTGGATATATACCATCATACAAAGGCACAAATATTGTTTTGTCACCATCCCAATCACCACTTTTGTAGCATTCAGTCAAGCAGTATGATCAAATTTCCATGAAAAATACATGGTCAGTTAAGGTTCTACACAATTCAGAGTTAATCCTATCAGGAAGGCAGAAAGGAGACATTCTGGTATGCCTGTGTCTGTTGTTCTGGCCTAATCCTTATCTTTATTGCCCTGCTTAAATGTTTTCAGAAACTGCTTCTGCAGTTTAGCCTTGTTACATTGTAACAGCTATATCTTGGCAGTATACTCAGACTTAATGTAACCTGAGCTGCTTCTCTGGAGGGTTTTTTTTTTTTTTGTTTTTTTTTTTGGGGGGCTGGTACTTTTATTAGGGGTTTGACTTTCTTAAAGGGGAAGGGTTGTTTTAAGTTTTTTACACTGCTTTACTGGTTCCTGGCACTGTCCTTTTGGGGTGCATTTCCCAGAGGCAGGATGCAAGCTTGGCACTCTGATTTTTTACTGCCTTTCTGGGGACGTGATCTTTTCTTAAAACTTGATGATTTTCTTAGGATATCTTATGAGTGAGACCAGCCTCATTCTCTAAGTGGTGCAAATGGATCGAAGGATAGCTTCTCCTGGTGAGAAAGGGTACTTTGTCAGTCCACTGAGCACAGGAGTCTTTTGTCTATAGGGATTCTTCAATCATCTTCTAGGTCATAATTGTCCCAAAAGTGCTTTTTTCAAGAGGAAACTGGACTTTCTTGGTTTCCGGAAAGTCCAATTGCCTCTTTAAAAAGTATCTTTGGAACAGGAGTCTCTTGCATTGCTTCGGAGTGGCCAAGACACATGATGGCTCACTGATAGTAAGATTTTAAAAAAAATTCCTCAAGATGCTCTGGCACCTTGCCTGATTTGTAACTCCATGTTGTGGTATTACTGATGAAAAGGAAGGTATTCAGATAGAATGGTTTAGGTTTGTCATTGATTTTCAGTGTGTATCCCCCCATTTCTAATCTAATGATTGGTATCTAGGGAAGCTTTTTGCAAGTAAATAAGCTTTTTGTATTTTTGTACAGGTAATCCTTGACTTACAACAGTTCATTTAGTGATTATTCAAAGTTACATGGCACTGAAAAATGTGACATGATCGTTTTTCACACTTGCAACCATTGCACAATCCTCACAGTCACGAGAAGCTGGGCGAGGTGAAGCGCCCCTCAACATCACTGATGTCAACATCAGTGATGTCAAGTTGGCCATGCCCACCTGGTCACATGACCCACCCAGCCATGCCTACCCAATCAGTCATTAGGGCAGAGAACCAATTGTTAAATTATTTGAATCCCACCACTGCACTGACTATCTGTATCTCAGAAATAGATGTGCAAAACAAAGCAAAGCAAAACAAAAAGCTTTATGCTAAATAAAAATGTTTATGAATGAAGGCAAATACATAATGTCCCAGGATAATGTTGCAAGATCCAATCTGGGTCGATCACCAGGATCAGAGGTTTACTTTTCCGAACTTTTGAACTTGTGCTGGAGCCCACCCTCAGGAAACTTCTCTCTACTGAAATCCAGGAGATATGTTTCCTACAAATACTTCTGGTAAAGTGGCTGGGGAAAATTTCAAAAGCCATGTTCTGCATGCTTTTCCAAATCTGATTAATTGAAGAGAACATCAGGTCAAGTTAACCATTTTCAGAATATCCTTCAGAGCAGACTATTTTAGTTTCTATTTTCTTTTATTGGACCTTTGTAAATCAAGTTAATATGCCAGTATCTGGGAATAAATTAAACCATGTATATATTATTTTTTGCTCTTTATCCCATCTCATTGTTTCAATTTATCTTGGTCAGGATATAATAAATCTGTAATTAAATAGATTATTAAACCAATCTATAATTAAATAGTAATAAAATTAATTATGCTAAGTTTTTACATAGCCTAAGATGTCCCAATTTTTTTTGTCAGAAATCATTTCTTACTAAATGAATATTATATGTATTACAATGCAAATATAAAGTTAATATTACCAATGGATAATTTTTTAGAAAAGCACTGTCTGAACTTTTTGTATTCAACAAAAATAATTTATTCCAGTAAGTTTCAGAATATAGAAGAAAATGATTTCTACAAAAAAATAATACTAATCTTAAAATTCTCATTAAACTCCTATCTGGAAAGAAAACTATTGGCTACAAATGATGATATAGTCATTTGTAGTCATGCAACATACATGCATATGGCATTTATAATTTCCCATGCACGTATCCATTATCTTTTAATAAAAGCTTCACTTGATTTCAGATCTATGAAATTCACTCATGGCAGATGTTTCATTCAGTTTAAAATACCCTATTAGTAGCTATTCTGTTAAGATTTAAATTCTGCTTGTACATACATATTGGCAAATATAACGGAATGATACAATAATTCCAAAATAATGTAATTGAATATTTTAAGAAAATATCTCATGTGAAAAGAAACCCAACTTTTCACATCCTACTACCATACCTGCTACCCTTTTCACATCCTACTACCCAATCCAAACACAAGTATTCCTAAATAGAGCCAGTTTGGTCTAATGGTTAAGGCATCCGGCTAAAAACTGGGAGACCTGGAGTTCAAGTCTAGCCTTAGCAATGCAAGCCAACTGGGTGACCAAGGGCAGTCACTCTCACTCAGGCTCATCACCTCACAGGGTTGTTGCTGTAGAGAAAATAAGAGGAAGAAAAGTATTAGATACGTTATCTGCCTTGAATTGTTTATAAAAATAATAAAAGTAGGATATTAGCAATAGCACTTAGATTTATATACCACTTCATAATACTTTACAGCCCTCTCTACATGGTTTTCAGAGTCAGCATATTGCTCCCAACAATTTGTGCACCCAGACTGAGTTGACATTTGCAGATTCTCATTTCCCTTCAGTAGGAATATAGCCTACTGAATCTAGACAGCTAGGATGAGGAGAGATTTTTCTAATTCTAGGTGAATTTCGCTTCGTTTTAAGATAAGGAGAGAGGTGTCATGCATAGAAAGTTAGGGGGCCGTGGTGACTCATGTGGTAAGACGTTGGCCTTGCACACTGCTGAGGTCAGCAGCTCAGCGGTTCAATTCCCGTGAGTGAATAAACCACACAGGGACAAAAAAGGAGCCTCCCCCTACCAGTATTCGAGCGTCCCTTGGGTAAAGATAACACCACCCAAAAAATATCTTTCACAGAGGCAGCCAGACATCTTAGTGATCCCTGGCTAACACATGCCATACACTCAATAAATAAATGTAGAAGGAAGGAGAAGCATCTTTATATGTGAAGCCATTTGGACCCATTTTCCACAGAAAAGAAAACACCGAGAGCCACAAAACTTGGGTGGGAATGGCCAATCCAACTTCACTCCCACCCAGTCACATGACACCCTCTGCCATGCCTACCTGGGTTTTGTGGCTTCCTGTGTTTTCTGTGAGAAATCTCTCTCTCTCTCTCTCTCTCACACACACACACACACACACACACACACACACACACAAAACATTTGTTTTTTGTGTTTTACCTTCTCAGGCCAGGCAAGGAGTGATTGGGAGGTGAGGGACGAGGCCAGCCAGTGGTGGGATCACCCAACAGGGAGCCACAGTAGAGGGCCCAAAGAGCCGCATGCAGCTTCAGAGTTGCTTGTTGATAACACCTCTACTAGACGTTGATAGTGGATAGTGTAATAAAACTGGAGATCTGCTAGAAGGCAGACATATCCACTGTAGCTGGAGATCAGATTGTAAACCCCATGACCTCAGCAACAAGAAAAATAACAGTTTCCTCCCCCAATAGCAAAGGATGACCTGCAGCTTCTCTTTTGCTTGACAGATCTGCTAATAATGAAATTGGTTCCAAAATCAACTTTGAATTTGGGGAATTAAGCTATTTGGAAGAACTTCAGGTGTTTTCTAGTAGCTCCCAGTTGAATAACAATAGCAACAGAGTGCTTTACAGCCCTCTCTAAGCAGTTTATAGAGTCAGCATATTGTCCCCAAAAATCTGGGTCCTCATTTTACTGACCTTGGAAGGATGGAAGACCAAGTCAACCTTGAGCCTGGTGAGATTCAAACCAGCAGTCAGCAGAAGTAGCCTGCAGTACTGCATTCTTACTATTGTGACACCATGGCTCTTATAATAATTGTTTAGAATAATTAGAATAAGAATAATTGCCTAGGGCCTTGGGAACTTAGAGTCCACCCATTGTGAGTCTGTTCTGCATAACCAATTGAGTGAACAAAAAGTATCTTCTGGAAATTCCCTGCTATTGGGAAATATAATAGCAATGGGCATAGAAGTGGACTTCTCCCCTGACTTAAGAGGGGGGGTGGCCTCATTTGGCTTTGGGGGTGTGGGACATGTCAAAGGGGGTCTTTTAATCTCTCTGCATTTCTGTAGGTTTGGTGATCCCAAGGAGAGGATGCCCAACAGCAGGAATCCACCCCCCTTTCTGTCCTAGTCACTCATTTTTGTATCTTTTTAATCAGCTATATATTTGAAAAGGGGAAAAAAGCCAAATAGCTATATATCTAAAAAAAAAAAAAAAAAAGAATGGGTTACCCTTTTAAAAAATAAAAAATAGCCCCACTTCTATCAATGGAATTTTGTAAATACCAATCCAACATTTTATTTCACCTTATTTTCATGCAGGTCCCTAATTATTGTTTTTATTTCATTTCATTCATTCCAGAAAGAACAATGAATAATTTCATAATATGAAGTATATGGCATATAATCTATCCAGAAATCTAATCATTGTTATCAAGTACTTTATTACCATGCTATCAAACTATTCATTTCTTCATGTATAATAGACCTTAACATAGAATCCCTTCTCTTTTAATCCTGAAAGGGCATTAAAAACTTAATTTTCTTCTTCATGTACAGTTGTGCTCAGAGGGATGTATATTTAGCCCCTTTAGGCAAGAGTAAAAAAATGTTTACTTCTTTGGGTAAATTAAAAGAAAAAGGAAACAACGGAGGGGAGAAACCAAATCCAAGAAATAATTAGATCAGCAGGATTGTTTTTCTATCACTGCATTTTTCTGCACTGTACAGCCAAAAGGAAATTTAAAAACTGTTGAAAAAAAAAAACCTTGCCTGGTGCTCTCCATATGAGCTCCACTCCACAGCATTAAAACTGATTATTTTTTATATGAGACAGCAAAGGGAGGATGGGACCCCAAACACCAAAAATATCTATGTTAAAATACCATTAAGGTATCTTTGCTTACTATACCATTAGCATAATAATAGCAGTACAAGATTTGTAGTTTTTGACTTACAATCACTTAACAATTGTTCAAAATTAGGATGGGCCCAGAAATTCTGGCCATCATAAAATGTTGTGTCTCCCTTCTATGTGGCCTTTATAGTTACATGATTGTGATTTGCAATCTTTTTTTTTTCCAGTTTCACCCATTTGCATTTATAGGTAGTATTTGATTTATGACCAAAATTGTGCCCCAAATTTCTGTTGCTACGTAAGTGAGACATTTGTTAAGTGAATTTTATATCAGTAATATAGCTGTTAAGTGAAACTTGTTTCCCCATTCATTTTGCTTGTCAGAAGGTCACAAAAGGTGATTGCATGACCTCAGGAAACTGCAGCCTTCATAAGTATATGCCAGTTGCCAAGAATCTGAATTTTGATCATGTGACCATGTAGATGTTGTAACAGTCATGTGAAAAATGGTCGTAAGTCATTTTTCCAGTGCTGTTGTAACTTTGAACAATCACTAAACAAACTGTTGTAAATTGAGGACTCCCTGTACAACTGTGGCATTTACTTAATGACAAGATTGAGAACTACCTGTAGATTTTTGACATATGATTTTCACATTTGGCTTATTGATATAGAGATAATGTATATAGAGATGGAGATAGCAATATATTTCCAGATATGAAATTCATAAACTGGTTTTCTTTTCCCTTAATGGCTGGAAAAATGGACCTTTACTCTAATCCACCCTGGTCTTTTTCATGTGCTCACTAATGTGCTGATAGCACAGAAAAAGGAACAAGCTGCCTGAAAGAGAAGGAAAACTGTGTCACACATTTCATTATCTATATACAACTAAAACTCTTGGGGCTGTTGAATTTTTTTGTAATTTTCAATTGGGAAAAATAATGCATTATGCAGAAATCATTTTTGAATCAATATACTTTAAATAGGTCAACTGAATGCTGTATCTGGTATCTATGTATCTATCTATGCTATAGAAATCTATGCTATTCTATGCTGTATCTATGCTATTGCAGTCAATCACAATCACATGATCATCATTTCCAATGCTCCCTGTCAACTTTCTACAAGGAAGGTCAACGGAAAAGCTGAAGGAAGTCAGAATTTATTCCTCCTCTCACTGCTTTTTTGTCCACTATGTTCATTCTGTTTCTCTATTTAGATAAGGAAATATCATGAAATCCCAACTCAATAAGTCACAGGTTGTCTAGTATAAACTAATAAACAATAAAGGAACCTAATTACAACCACATACTAGGAACAATGCGCACAATCACAACACTGAATGGGACAAACACAGGATGATCTTAATTTCATTTCTTCTAATTTGCAAAACGTTCCTAATTTTTCCAAGGTTTCAGAACATTTTTGCCTAAATTCCTGAAGATTGAATAACAGCAGCTTCTGAAATTATGGTTATATCAAAAAGGGAGATCAAGGTTGGCAAGTGACTTGAAGTTTTGTTAGTGAAAACTGTTACCACAAAATGTGAACATTTCAGGACTATAATATAACGTTAGACAACTCTACTGCATTCAATTACCTTATCTGAATTTTCATAGTGTTAATCAGTAGAATTCATCAGTGTCTACCCCATCAAGTCTAAAACCTATTGCATTTTCAGACAGATCCAAGTTCGGGGTGATTGCATTATATATCACCTATGCATTCAGAAAATTAATGGATAGCCTGAAGCAATTCATTATCTCTAAACACTAGCAACCTCCATCAGAAGGGTACTGGGGAAACTATAAGATAAGAACTGTCTACTACTCTGCCTGCCAACTTGCTGGATTTTTTTTAAATAATAAGTTCTATTTATTTCACAAATAAGAGTATTTTGACAATCTTACACTCCCATGTAAATATAAAATACTGCTGGAAGAGTTTTAGGAACTGTAATCTTCATTTGAACCTGGGCAATGGTTTGATTACTAATAACCAACAAATTACTAGACAACAAATATCCCTGGTTCAAAATGATTCCTTCAGAAATTCATTTTTGCTTGCAGTTTTGGAAATGAAGCCAAAGTTTGCTCAATTAGGACTGGGAAGTGATTCCAGTTTAACAGAATAACAGAGTTAGAAGGGACCTTGGAGATCTTCTAGTCCAACTCCATGTTTAAGCAGGAGACATTATACCATTTTACACAAATGACTGTCCAGTCTCTTCTTAAAAGCTTCCAGTGATGGAGCACCCACAACTTCTGAAGGTAAGCTGTTCCACTAGTTAATTGTTCTCACTATTAGGAAATTTGGGAACATTGAAAAATAGATTGACCCCTCTTCTTTGTGGCAGCCCTTCAATTATTGGAACACTGCTATAATGTCACCCCTAGTCCTTCTTTTCACCACACTAGCCATACCCAATTCTTGCAGCCATTCTTTGTATGTTTTAGCCTCCATCATTGTTGTTCTTCTCAGCACTCTTTCCAAAGTCTCAACATTTTTTTTATAATGTGGTGACCAAACCTGGATTGTCCCATCTAAACCTAAATGTATTTGGATTTAGATTGTCCCATAAAGTTTCCTTTGTTAATTCCCATGTCTTTGTTTGCATTTGTAGAACTTTTCTGGTAATCTGATGATTAGAATCAACAGTTGTTGAATTTGTCATTTTCATTTCTATTGTCAGATAGGAAAATGACAAACAAATGCTGTTGTTTTTAGCAGGGTGAGATTTCACAGCACCCATCATTACTTGAAAGCCCATGTGATTTTAGATCTGGAATACTTAATTGACTGAAATAACTTGATGTTCTTCACTATTTCACAGGGATAATTTGTATTTTGACTTCTTATAAGACCAGTCAAAGTCTTGTTGGAACTTTATGAATGATATGGTCTTTTCAAAATTGCAACAGCTATTGGCTGTTTGAAGTCAGGAAGGAAGGAATGATAGATTTTCTTTCTAGTGCTTCCTAAGTACAACATTGTTAGTATAAGAAGACAAGTTTTAAAGTACTTTAAATATTGACCTTGGCTGAAAAGACAGTGTGGCAAGGGAGGGGAAGGGGGGGTCATCCAATCTTCTGGATTCAGTTTTTTTCTGTTCCAATCTACATTTCCTTTTGGGCAACCCTGCTAAAACTAAAAATTGGGGACAAAGAAAAGAGGTTTCAAGACTTGTGGATGGAGTGTTTTCATCTCCAGAGGGCAATTTGAACAATTCTATGAACTTTGGAATATCACTTTTAATACCATAAGTAAAACAAAGTTCCTATCTTGCTTTCATTTTCTTCATTTTCCAGGTTGTCTTTAGTTTCTTTGGCATTTGCAAAAGCTGGAAAATGTATCTATACATACTATAGAAGCCTCTTCTAGCACTTAGAAGTTTTGTTGAAGAATACTATGAAGAGATGAAGAGTTAAAGCTCTTCTTTCAAATTTACTAGCAGTAGATTCTGATTTGAGTTGACAGCTACTGAAGATTTTTTTCCAATTTTCTCAAAAACACACCAAGCTATAAGAGGCTTTTACAAGTGACAAGGTAATTGACATGGGATTGAGGAAAATTTGAAGCAACAATCACTGCTTCATCAAGGCAAATTGCACTGACTCTTTGCTTCAGTGAAAAGAATTTTGGCACTTTCATAGCAGAAATTTCCCACCATGGATTATCTAAGTGACCTCACACAAGCTTACCTACTCCAAAGAAAAATTTTGAAGGGAGATCTATGGCCCTCTAGCCATTAGGGTGCTATAGATGACATCAACTCTGACCGTTAGCTATGAGAGTTGGGACTGATGTTATTTTGACTTCTGAAATCATTAGGTATCTGATCTAAACTTTGATGGTGCCAAAATTGTGAACATGAAATATGTTCTATGACATCAGAACATAGCCTTCCCCCTTTTGTACATGTATCAAGGAATCCCAATCACGTACTCAGGATCAGAGATTGCATTACAGTGTTATGACACATCTTTCCCCTGGTTCTTCTATATGTCAACTCACAAAGCATTCCTGACCTGCTTTCAAGTTGCCATAGGCAGGTGGATGGGAAATCAAGCTTCGCAGCTGCATCAAGGACCTTTCATTTCAGTCAAAATAAAGTACATTCCAGCCATCAATGTCAAGGTCATCTCCACGGAGATCCACAGTGGTCAGAAGGAGTGACTTCTACAACCCATGAAATTGCTTTGTTGGGGAATGTGACTGATGACACACCTTGGGGAGAGGGGGATACAGAGCCAGAGCCAAGGTACAAAATAAGTTGGCTTTACTTGGTCCGTGCCAACATGAAGCTCCTAATAAATAACTGGATTTCTTTTGAAGCTTGGCCTGAGGCTCATGATTTAATTAAGGGTTTGGTTGGAACACTGACAGCAAGCCAACTCTCTCAGAACTAATACAAATGACCAGGATTCCTGAGCCCCAGACTCTCTATTTAAATGACCAGGATTCCTGAGCCCCAGACTCTCCCAACACCTGGGTGCGTAGAGAGAAACTCAGGCTACCATGGCTATCCAAAGAGAGCCTGCTCCAAGTGATCAGGCTAGAACTTGCCCCCACCCAAGGAACTCTAGGAATCAGCAGCCAAATCAGAACCAAATTGTAACCTTCACTGGACATCAAAGCCAAGATGCCCTGTTTGCTATGGAAATGAGGAGAAGAAAAAAAATATACAAGATTACTACAGAAAATTGTATTTTCAAGAGAATATTCAAGAAGAAAAAGTTAGGCAGTATTTACAGAAAGTGAACTTACCCCCGATACTGAAAGACATTGAAACAATGCTAGAAGGGAATATAACGATGATGGAACTAACAGAAGCCTTTAAAAAGCAGAATGTTGGAAAAGCACCAGGTCCAGATGGTTTGCCAGCAGAATTTTACAAGACTTCTCAGGAAATATTGAATCCTCACCTGTTAGAAGTCATGAACGAAGTTATGCTAAAGAAAAGAATACCCAAAACATGGACAGAAGCATATATTACACTTATACCGAAGGAGGATACAGACCTGCAGCAAGTTAAAAATTATAGACCCATATCCCTATACATTCAGACTATAAAATCTTTGCTTCAATTTTGGCAGAAAAACTAAAAAGATATTTAAATAACTTTATTCATATTGATCAAAATGGATTTCTGCCAAAGAGACAAATCAAAGATAATGTGAGAATTATTCTGGATACTCTGGAATACTATGAGGCACATCCTGAAAAGCAAATGGCCTTGATGTTCCTAGATGCAAAAAAAGCCTTTGACAATGTGAGTTGGCAATTCATTTTATTTCAATTGATACAAATGGGCTTTGGTAAAAAATTTATCCAAGCCATTGAAACAACATACCATGAACAAACTGCAAAGGTTATGGTAAATGGAGAACTAACAGAATCTATAGATATAAGAAAAGGGACAAGGCAAGGTGTGGGAATTGTTCTTTGTGTACATGCTAGGATAACGGGGCTTCTGGTAGTTGACTGCAACACGGAACAAGGAGCAAGGACAAACTGTTGCCATTTCTTACCCAGAATTGTAGCAAACTTAAACTTTGCAGCTTTGTATGCTTATGTGAATGATCAGTGCATTCTGTGTGATGTAATGCGTTTGTGATAAGACGCTAAGAAAAATTGCTACATTAACAAGGATTGCTTCTAATAAAAGAGGGTGTCAGAGTCTGCTCTGGGCTCTCATCCCTATCTTGCTTCAAGACATCGTCTCAGTGTTTTCCCTCATGAGAGACCACCACAGCAAGGTTGTCCACTGTTGCCTCTGCTGTTTGCGTTAACATTGGAAGTGTTGACTAGGAACATTAGAGAAGATAAAGAAATAAAAGGAATGAAAATTAAAAAGGAAGAGTATAAATTGCAAGCCTTTGCAGATGACCTGGTATTCATATTAGAAGATCCATTGGAAACAGTACCTAAATTAATAGGAAAAAATAGAAGAATGTGGAAAAGTAGCAGGTTTGAAAATAAATAAAGATAAAACAAAGATATTAACAAAGAATATGCTAGCAAGGTGAAAGAAAGAGCTGGAAGAAATATTAGAAATACAGGTCACAAATAAGGTTAAGTACTGTATTTAGGGATATACATTACATGTAGCACACTGAAGGAGGACAATTATCTTAAACTCAAGCAGCAGATTGCGACAGATTTGACAAAATGGGAAAACTTACAATTATCATTGATTGGGAGAATATCTACAATTAAGATGAATGTATTGCCTAGAATTTTATATCTTTTCCAGACAATTCCAATTTGATTAGGGAAAGAATTTTTTGAAGACTTAAATAGAATTGTGTTGAAATATATTTGGCAGGGTAAAAAAGCAAGAATAAAACGAAAACTGTTGTAGGATGCAAGAATAAGAGGAGGGTTTGCCTTGCCCAATTGGAGTTATATTGCCAGGCGACAAATTTGATGTGGGTAAAGGAATGAATAACATTAAGAAACAGTAGACTATTGATTTTAGAAGGGCATGACTTGCTGTTGGGATGGCATGCCTTCCTTTGGTACAAGGGAACTAAAACACAGGGGTATTTTAGAAGACATTACATTCAAGAGGCATTGTTTTTGAATTGGGAGAAGATAAAAAGACAACACTATTGAAAAATTCCTTTATGGATATCTACTATTGAAGCTTTTTCTTATTCAATAATATATAAAAAGGAACAAACAGTTAGATATTATGAGATATTGAATGAAAAGGGTGAACTTAAATCTATGCAAGCATTGGAAGAACAAGGTGTAAAAATGAACTGGTTTTCATATTTGCAAATACAATCTAGATTTGACAAAGATGTTAAAACAGAAGGTATATATGATAAGTTGACTGATTTAGATCAAATTTTGATGGGTACTTGTCGTGTCCGCAAAAGGATGCCAGGAGTCGGTGACTAAGTTTCAAGCTCTTTATTTAACAGTTGTGAACCGAACCGGCGAAAAGGAAAAAGCCCGCGGCTTTTATCCTTTTCGCTGCGGCGGCCGCGGCCAATGGCAACGATTCAAGTCTCCCGCTCTTGGAGTGAGCCAATCACGGGAGACTTCAATCGGGCCAATCAGCGCGGCTCGCCTGGCCAATCAGAAATCCCCGCGCTTTAGCCAATCAAAGCGCGGGGATTTCAAGTATGCAAATTAAGGACAGAACACCCCTCCCCTCTTGGTATAGTCCATCACGTTGCGTAGTCACGTAGGTAGGCGGGGCTCCATCTAGTCCTACTTGACCTGCGCAACTCAGTTTCAAGCTGGATTTCGGCCGGAGCGGTCATGTTTTTGGCTGCTCCCTCTTCTGTGCGAACCGGCTGGATGATTGGGCCGGTTCTTTCTCCATGGCTCCCACCTGGGCCTACCGGGTTGGTTGAGCTACGGGTTTCGCCGCTCCCGCTTGGTTTCTCCGAGTCGGTTGAGCTGGCCAGGTGGTTCTTCTCCGGCGGGGGATCGCGATGGCTGCGTTCCGGTAAGTACTGCTGGTTTATTTTTTCTTGCGTTTGTTTATTCGGGTATTCCCTCCCCCCTTGGTTCGTGTTTTGGGGTTGAGGTCTGTTGCTGTTCGTGACCTGAGCTGGTCAATGTGTCGTTTCCAGGCTCACCCATCAGTGGTTTGGAGCTGGTACGACCGTGGACCTGTGATTTGAGTGATGACGGCTGGGATCCATAGGGGGTCTCCCGTCAGATTTTTCGCGTACACTAAGTCACCTGGGGCAAAGGTCCGGTATTTTGTACTTGAGTCTGGGGGTCGCTCCGGGTTATATGTTGGGTGTAACCTGTCGAGCGGGGACCTCAGCTTCCTACCCATCAGTAACTCGGCTGGGCTTTTGTTGGTAGTGGTGTTCGGGGTGATGTGTTGTATGAAGAGGAGTTTATTTATTTTGTCGTTGATCTCCCCGTGGTCCATTTTCCGGATGGTTTTTTTGGTAAATTGTACCATCCGTTCCGCCCTACCGTTCGCCGCCGGATGCGCCGGTGCTGTTAATGCGTGGCGGATGCCCCTCTCCGCCAGGAACCTCTCGAAGTCGAGGGAAGTAAACTGGGGCCCGTTGTCTGAGACGACGACGTCTGGGAGGCCGTGTGTGGAAAAGAGTTTGCAAAGTTCTTTGATAACGGCCTCCGTGGTAGTGGATTTCATGTCGCTTACCTCCAACCAGTTGGAGTAAGCGTCAACTGTGATCAGAAAGGTATGCCCATTCGAGGGACCGGCAAAGTCTAAATGGATTCTGGACCAGGGTCCCCTTGGTGTTTCCCAGTCCAGGATGGGTGCTGCGGGTGGGCTGGGTCTGGTCTCCTGGCATCGTTGGCATTTGGCTACCCATGCCTCTATCTGCTTGTCCATCCCTGGCCACCAAGCGTAACTCCTGGCCAGGGCTTTAGTTCTGATGATGCCAGGATGCCCTTCGTGCAGCATCTCTAAGACCCTCCCTTGCAACCTGTCCGGGATGACCACCCTGTCACCCCACAAAATACATCCCTTGAGTAGTGAGAGTTCAGTCTGGCGGTTTCTGAATGTCTTAATGGATTCGTCACTGTCCCTTTCAGGCCAACCTTTTTCCACCCAATGTAAAATTCGCGCCAGACGCCTGTCCTTGATAGTTTCCCTGGCAATGTCTGACGCGGTAATGGGCAGGTTGGGCAAATTTTCGATGTTAAGGGTGTTTGTCGTTGGTGCTGGGTCAGGATCAGAGTCTGGTAAAGGCGAGCGGCTTAAAGCGTCCGCGTGCGAAATTTTCTTACCTGGCTTGTGTAACAGTTCGTAGCTGTAGGCTGCCAGGAACTCGGACCACCTTGTCATCCGGGGTGATAAAATGTTCGGGGTGGCTCGGTTTCCGGCGAGGATGCCCAGCAACGGCTTATGATCTGTCACAATGGTAAACGGGCGGCCATAAAGGTATTCGTGGAATCGCTTAACGGCGGCAACTATAGCCAAAGCTTCTTTGTCCAGCTGGCTATAGTTCCGCTCCGGTTTAGTTAGAGTCCTGGAAAAGAAAGCGATGGGTGCTTCTCTTTTGTCGGGGAGAGTATGGCTGAGGACAGCGCCGACGCCGAAAGGTGATGCGTCGCAAGTGACAACCAAGGGCAAGGTTTCGCTGAATTGAATCAGGACGGCGTCGGAGGTGAGGAGGTCTTTGGTTTTTTGGAAGGCGGCTTGCTCTCGTCTCCCCCAAGTCCAGGTTGCCGCCTTATCCAGGAGCCTATGCAAAGGCTCCGCCGCCGTAGCCTTTTGGGGTAGGAAAACATTATAAAAATTCAGCAATCCTAAGAAAGCCTGTAGTTCCGTTTTAGACCTTGGGGTGGGGGCTTCTTTGATGGCTTTCACTTTTTTAATTGTAGGGTGAATGCCATGCCGGTCTAGAAGGTAGCCCAAGAATTCCACTCGCTCTGTGCATAGTTGGCATTTTTCTCGTTTTACTTTAAGTCCCGTTACTTTAAATTTTGTTAAGACCTCCCTGAGTCGGTTTTCTAATTCGGCTTCGTTTGGCGCCGCCACTAATACATCATCAAAATAGGGCACCACCCCCTTGATGACCTGCAGTAAACGTTCCATCAGGCTCTGAAAGATGCCTGGTGCCACGCTGACTCCGAATTGGAGCCGGTTACACTTGAAGGCCCCCCGATGGGTAACGATGGTCTGGGCTTCCGCTGTTTTTTCATCGACCGGCAACTGCTGATATGCCTGGGCGAGATCGAGCTTGGCAAAGACCTTGCCCCCTCCCAGTGAGTGCAGTAGGTGTTGCACGATTGGGACGGGGTAGGCGCTTTGTTGCAACGCGCCATTTAGGGTGGCCTTATAGTCCCCACAAATTCTCACGGACCCGTCTGGCTTGACTGGGGTCACTATAGGGGTCTCCCATCGGGCATGGTCTATCGGCTGTAACACCCCCTGTTTGACGAGCTTATCGATCTGCTCGTCAATTTTAGGTTTTAGGGCGAATGGTACCCTCCTAGGTTTTAGTCGCTTGGGGGAAACCCTAGGGTCTAGGTCAAATGAGATAAGGGGCCCCTGGTACTTGCCCAGGCTTCCATCGAAGACCTCCCGGAACTCCTGGGCTAGCCGCTGTTCCCAGCCGTCGTCGACGACGTGGTTGACTCCTGTCAGCGCGATGTCAAGCGGGGCGAACCATTGTAGGCCCAGCAGGCTTGGGCGGTCGCGATCGACGATTGTGAGTGGGAGTTGTTCGGTGCGGCCCTTGTAAGTTACATTAAAGTTCTTGGTGCCCACTACCGGGACGCGGTTTCCCTGGTAGTCTTTTATAATGATTTTTTGGGCATTAATGTTCCTCTTATGGAGGGTGGGCACTAGCCGTTTTATCTCGTGCCATGCAATCATGGAGAGGTAGGACCCGGAGTCCACCTCCATCTTGCATGGTTGGCCTTTAATATGGACTTCTACGTGTACGTTTCTGGCGCCGTCGGAGATGGCGTGGCCGATGGTTACCGTCTGGTGGGTATCTTCCTTGCGCCGACTGTCGCCGCCTCTTGAAGATCGTTGGATTCGGTCCCACCGACCATCCGATTGGCGATCTCTGGTCCTGGGCGGGGGGCTTTCCTTCTTTCGGTCGTGTTGTTCCCATCTGGGCGGGCTGCGGGTCTTCTTTTGGCGGCAAACTCGAGCGATGTGTCCCCGTCTTTCACAATGCCTACAGATAGAGTCAAAAAATCGGCATTCTGATCTGGGGTGGTCGCCGCCGCACCCGGCACAGTTGGTCCTCGACCTACGACCTCTTCGGTTCCGTTGGTCGCCGCATCCCGTCTGCACGCGATGTATGTCCTCCTCGTCTTCTGACGTGCTGGATGTAGACTGGAATTCTCCGTAGTGCGCAGTTGATTCGCTTTTAGGGTCGGCCGATCTTGCCGGGTTGTTGTTTCCGCCCTTCGCGTCTGATTTTCGCATGCTGTCAGCGGAAGTGCGGGTTGCTTCTGCGGCTGCAGCTGCGGTGAGGGCGTCTGCTAGGCTGATGTCGCCCTTGGCCATAAGCCGGCTCTGGAGTGTAGGGTCCCATAGGCCGAGTACGAATCGGTCTCTTAGGAGGCTGTTCAGACCTTCAAACTCGCAGAGTCCTCCTAGGCGCCGCAGCTCGGTGACGAAATCGCTCAGTTTTTCGCCTGGTTTCTGATCTCGGCGGTAAAATTCATTGCGCCGGATCAGGATGGGGACCTCGGGGGCGTAATGGCGCCGCAGGATAGGTTCGAGGACGTCCCAGTCCATGGCGGTTGCATCTGCCGGCTTGGCCAATGCCTTGGCCATCTGGAAGACCTCGGTTCCGCAATGGGTGAGGAAGACGGCGCATTTTAGCGGGCCCGGGGCGTCCTTCATTCCGGTGCACTCGAGGTACATGCGGAAACGGTCTGAGAACGATTCCCAGTCCTCGGTGGCGGGGTTGAAGGGGGCGGGCGGTGCGATTTTCGCCATCTCTGTGCTGAAACTGGCTCTTGTTGGACACGGGGTTCGGTTCAGGGTCGGGATCCCATCCTCGTCGCCAGTGTCGTGTCCGCAAAAGGATGCCAGGAGTCGGTGACTAAGTTTCAAGCTCTTTATTTAACAGTTGTGAACCGAACCGGCGAAAAGGAAAAAGCCCGCGGCTTTTATCCTTTTCGCTGCGGCGGCCGCGGCCAATAGCAGCGATTCAAGTCTCCCGCTCTTGGAGTGACCCAATCACGGGAGACTTCAATCGGGCCAATCAGCGCGGCTCGCCTGGCCAATCAGAAATCCCCGCGCTTTAGCCAATCAAAGCGCGGGGATTTCAAGTATGCAAATTAAGGACAGAACAGTACTGATGAAAAGGTAATTAAAAAAACTTTATGGACATTTACTAGAATTTATATTGGAGGGGAAACAAGTTAAAGGAATTGGGGAAAAAATTGCTTGGGGGAAAAATTTTGGATACAGGATTGATTTAGAAAAATGGCAAAAATTGTGGTCTCAAAATTATAAAATGACAATGTCAACTGCATATAAAGAAAATTTGTACAAGATGTTTTACAAGTAACATCTACCCCTGACAAGACTTGCAAGAATGTTTAAGAATAAATCGGATAAATGTTGGAAATGTCATCAGATACCTGGTTCATATTACCATATGTGGTAGACGTGCTTGGACACAAAGAAATGGTGGATTAAAATCCACACATGATTGGAAAAAATGATAAAATAACATATAGACTTTAAACCAGAGATCTTTTTATTGGGAATTATAACGAAAATATAAGAAATATTTGATTGTAAATGTTTTAACAGCAGCTAGAATTGTATTTGCTAAGAATTGGAAAAACGATAAAATACCTATGAAGGAAGAGGTTATTAAGAAAATTATGGACTGTGCTGAAATGAGTAAACTGACATTTGAAATTAGAGAACAAGAAGATAATTTTATATGATATGGGATTTGTTTTATCAATGGTTGGACAAAAAGACATGCTAATGAATAGACTAGATAGTTTATAATAGAAGTTTAATAGATCAATATAGAATACAATATAGACATAATCTAACTTTTAAAACAAAATTTGGAATATTTCGTATAAAATGATGGAATAAATAGTTTAGTCATTGATGATTAATAACTAATAAATATATAAACATATGTTAGTTTGACAATGTGACTATTGATATAAACTGGGAGTAATGACTACAAAAGGATAGCACAAAAGATTTGTAACCAACTGACACACTGTATGTATATAAAATGGAAGATGGTTTTTATGATTTTATGTTTTGTTTGTATATGTTTGTCTTAAAAAATAAAAAACCTTTTTAAAAAAAAAAAAAAAAGCCAAAATGCCCATCTCAGGGACCGAAATGAAAAGGGTTGAGTATGGTGGAAAAAAGTCCCTAAAGCAGTTGAGGTTGAGCTCCCCCACCCTAGAGTCCAGGGCTGGGGGAAACCCCTGAATGAGTTAGGAAGACTGGAATGGATGTGGGACTGGGAACAGACTGGGAACTCTGATGGAATCCTTGGGGGGGTTCCTTAGAACAGCTGAGGGAGACATTTGACCGAACCACCCTCCATGATGAGCAACCATTGTGCCACCCAAAAGAGAGGGAGTTGCAACTGAGCCTTTTGAAGTGAGGAGAAGCAGACAGGAATGCAGCCCCCCCCCACTTCTCCACCCACCAGAAAAAGAATAAGCTCCTGTACAAACTAGCAGGCACTTCCCCCCTACAAATGAGGGCCAAGAGAGACTACTAAACACACCAACTACAGGCATACATGATGAAGGAGGAGGAGTACTGAATGAATTGCTCTGATTCAGGAGGAAATTCGATGGGGACTCAGATCAAATGGCTCTATTCTTTAACTCTTCTACAGTCCACCTAGAACACTATGACCACCTCTATTGCACAGAGCCCTTGCACAGTGACTATTATTGTGGGGGGCTGGAGGGAGAAACAAAGGAATGACTAGAAGCCCTCCATAAGAGGAGAGCCCCCCAGCTGCAAGACTTCAATGACTTCCTACAAGAGCTAGAAACCAGATTTCAGGAGGAGAAGAAGGAGGATTGATATGCAGAGGATGAGCTTCAAAACCTAAAGTAGAGGGGGGTGACCCATTAAGGCGACCCATCCATGAATTCAGGAGAATCATGGGAAGCTACCCCCTTTGCCGGAGAGGCTATTAGTTCACTTTTTCAGAATGAACCTGGACAAGCAAATTGCCCAAGCAAATTGCTCAAAACATTCCAAACTGACTTTGGGTTCCTAAAGACTTCACACTTATCAAAGAGGCCCGGCATGAAAAAAGACATGGACAGTTATGTGAAAAATTGCATCATCTGCGCCACTATGAAAAAATGACCAGGAAAACCCCCCCGGACTGCTGTTGCAACTGATGGCAGAGCTAATGAGGCCATGAGAGGAAATCACAATGAACTTTATAGTAGAATTGCCAAAGAGTGATGGGAGCACTGTGATCTGGACAATGATTGACTTATTCTCCAAAAAGGCACACTTCATACCCTGTAGCAGACTACCCTCAGCCCACCAGCTAGCTAAACTGTTCCTGAAACCACCTGCATAGAAGAATGAAGAATCATCTCAGACAGAGGGGTGCAGTTCATGGCTAAGTTCTGGAGGAAGTTCCTACAGTCAATTGATTTGTCCCAGGACCTTAGCTCAGCCTTTCATCCAGCTACCAGGGGCTGAACACCATGGTGGAGCAGTACCTGAGGTGTTACGTGAACTATCAGCAGTCCAATTAGGCAGACCTCCTGCCTTTTGCTGAGGTCATATACAATAATGCTGTTCACGGTAGCATGGAACTAACTCTGTTCAAAGTAGTGACTTCATCCCAATGCCAGAATACCCAAAGGATTCCCCCCCCCAATCAGCTTGACAGTCAACGCTAAAAGCAGCAAGAGAAAATGTCAAGAAAGAGCTAGCTCAAGGGTCTTCAAACTTGACAGCTTTAAGACTTGTGAACTCCAACTCTCAGAATTCCTCCTCCAGTCATGTTAGCTCAGGAATTCTGGCAGTTGAAGTCCACAAGTCTTAAACTTGCCAAGTTTGAAGATCTTTATGCTAGCAGCACAGACCTATAAGAAACAGGCAGACAAACACCGAGCTCCGCAACAGCCATTTCAACTGGAGGAAAAGGTCTACCTCTCCACAAAATACTTGAGGTTAAAGAAGCTGGGGCCCAAATTCATGGGGCCATTCCCCATAGTGAAGATTATTAACCCAGTCACAGTGCAATTAAAATTGTCCTGACTTCTAGGGAAGATATTCCTGGTATACTATAGCAGCCTATTAAATCACATGGTTGGGTCAACTCTGAGACCATTACCCCATGAGCCTCCGAACCTAGTGGTCATAGAGGGCCAAACCCATTATGAGGTTCAATGAATCCTCTACTCAAGGTGGCACAGGAGACAGCTTCAATACCTAATCAAGTGGAAGGGCTACTCCTTATTAGAGGCATCTTGGTTAAAGAACAGAAATGTCCAAGCTGACAGCCTCATAGCTAAATTCCAAGAAGACAACCCAACAAAGCCTGGAGAGGGTCACACCCCTAAAATCTATACTTGTACTCAAATTGTTTTTGTTTTGCACAGATTGCTTTCAGGAAGTGAGGAAAGCGAAATGTCAACTCACAAAGCATTCCTGACCTGCTCTCAAGTTGCCATAGTCAGTAGGAGGGGGAATCGACCCTTAATGAGTGTGACAAAAGTTTTTGGGTAAGATACTGTTTCTCTTTCACAATGTGATATTAACAATTAATAAACTGGGTTGGTCTTTTTTATCAAGCTTATAGGATATTTTAGGGCCTACAAGTCTATGTTGACTTCTGATAACTGGCTGGACTAATTCCTGCAGTTTTCTTTACAAGATTTCAAGAGCAGATTGCCATTGCCTCCTTCCTAGGGCTGAGACAAAGTGCCAGCCCAAGATTGCCTAACTATCTTTGTGCCCAAAGTGGGATTACCACTCCTAATCTCCCACTTTCTGGCCTGTTGCCTAAACACAACACAAAACTAGCTTTTTAAATAAAAAGGAACTGTGCAGAATTTTTTAGTTTAAAGTGACTCAAATCAAATTGGTCTGATGAATGGTTATACATTTAAATGAATAAATTCAAATGCAATCCAATGGAGCCCATGTCAATTTACGGGACATACCTTCATTGTTCTGTTTTTGGTGAACTAGGCATTTCTTTAAAATGGTGATCATGGGTAAAGATTACATTTTTTATTTATAATTACAATTCTAAAATAATGTATACCACCCTGTTTCTCCAACAATACGGCCTCCCCCAATAGGAAGTCCCAGCATGTTTTATAGGCATGAAATGAAATTAAGCCCCTCCCCCCAAATTAAGGCCTATATTAAAACATGTGAAATGGTGGGGATGGAGGGGGGCTTGCTGTTAGGAAGTACTTTTGTTGCACACCCGGATATGGTGCTGCCCATATTGACCCTGATACAAAGTGCCCCACCAACGCCAAGGTCAACATCCAAGCTGTCGCCACCCACCTGCCTGAAGATGCGGGGGGGGGAATTAAGTCACCCCTGAAAAGATGGCCTAGCCGCGCTAGCCATTTTGGTGCCTCCGACCCGGATGGGTTTGGAAGCTAAGGCTGCCCTGCAGAGGCAGCCGAAGATAGGGGGGAGCTGGTGAGGGGTTTGGGGGTGCTGCAAACACCCTCCCCAGCTGGCAAAACCCCCTTTTCTCAAGGCGGTCAAGCGCGATCTGGAATGGCCGCCACAAAGAAGCCGGCAGCTGGGTAAGACTGAGCAGGAGGAAGAGGGGAGAAAGTTTTCAAGAGAAAGTTTTTTGGCTGATCCAGGACTTTAAGAGGCGTTTAATCCTGATAACTATGACTTTTTGAAAAATACTTGGTTTCCAGAGGAGGATTTCAAGTGGCAAAATTGAGGTGCTGAAAGGAAAGTTTACCCTCCTTCCCTATGGAATCAACAAATGGCCATTGAGAAATCTGTTGTTCTTTATAAAAGGTAAAAACTTGGCTTCTTGTTATAAGTGGGAAGGGAGAGGACAAATAAATATATATATATATATATATTAAGATTTTGCTGGAGGAGATGCCTTGAAGATCTTGAGACTAGAAATTGATTGCAACAAGGATGTAAAATACAGAGGGAGAAGGCGGAGCTTTGTTTCGGCGATACAGCTGCGATCTTAGGGCTCTGAGATAGCAGCCGATATTTTCACCCCTGGTCGGTCCCAACGGACCTAAACCGTCCCATAGAGATGGGGATTGAGAAGGATACTGTCCCAAGATCCCAGAGATATCGCAAAATCTCTGGTTTGATCTGGGAGAAGCCCTTTTGCTGGCGGCGGAGAGGCAGCCCCCATAGCTGCTGAAGTCGGGACAGCTCTGGAAAGAAAGTGGCTGGAAAGAAGTGTGTCGGCTGGGTGAGAAATTCCTTTTGTGTTGTAAATTCGCTGAGGTTTGAAAGGGCATCCTGAACAAAGAAGAAACCTATGAGACTGTTTGAGCGGCATTTTTTAAAGTGATGTCAAATTGAGGCTTGGATTTTTTTTTCTTTTTCTTACTTTTTTTCTGGGGACTTAAGTGTGACTTTGTAGGTAACCGGATTGAATTTTCTCTTATATATATTTTTATGTTCCTTTTGATTTTTTAATTTTCTTTAGGATAGAGGCTCCCTTTAGCTATTTTCTTTTTCTTTTCTTTTTTTGTATACATTATTCATTTTTTCTGGCTGGGGGGGGAAGAGCATTAAGAAACATTGCAACACTGCCAACTAGAGGCTTGAAAATACTTTATTTGAATTGGAAAGAATTGTAAGAAGACTCCTTCTCAAGGACATTTCAACGTGATAAGATAGAGGGAGAGCACAGCAAAATATTATTACAGGTGTTTTCCTGGACTCTTATCAATATTTCAACACTTGAGGCTTAGCTTTGAAGCTGCTGGAGAAGAGAGTCATAATAAGAGCCTTGGATAAATAAATAAAGTGCAGTGTGCTCATATATATATATATATATATATATATATATATATATATATATATATATATATATATATCCCATTCGCCAGCCTTATTGTAAATTTCAATTCTAGTAACATTCTTATTTTTGCCTTTTATTTTAAAGGGAAAGTCTCAAAGTTTTTTCTTTATTTTTCTTTTTTTCTCTTTATTTTTATTGGGACTTCTTTGCTTTTTCTATCCATGTTTTTGGACCACTTTGTTTTTCTTTTTTGATTATTGAGATTAAGGTATGAAGAACCTGAAGGAATTTCTTTTTTTCTTTTCTTTTTTTTTTGCTCTTAATCAATAATATCATTTTTGGGTTTGTTTGTTTTTTTCCTTTCTATTTTTCCTTTTTTATGGTGGACTACTTTGTAATTGGATTAGGGTCAAGAAGAACCTAAAGATTTTTCTTCTTTCTTTTTTCCTTTTTCTTATTTGGTTTTGGGTCTTTTACTATTGGATTTTTCCATCTTGGATTATAATTGACTATTCTACCAGTTGGATTAAAAGTCAAAAAGAATTTGAAGCTTTGGAGGCATTAAAATGAGCAGGAAACCAATACCAGTTGGCATTTCTACTTCTACCTCTGCTTCCCCACCAGCTGGAGGACAACGTTTAATTCAGACAATGTTGAAGCAAAATAAAGAACAAGAAATAGTAACTTTACAGATGATTATGCAAGGAATCCAAGATCTCAAGATAAAATAAGACATCATTGAACAAAGAATAGAGAAGACTGATGAAAAAGTGGAAAATATTAAACAAATGATGGGGAAGTAGGAGGAGAGATTCCAAAAAATTGAGGAAGAAGGAAAACAAAGAGAGGAGAAGATTGGAAATATTGATAGTAGATTAACAGTGGTTGAACAAGAAAAAAATGGGATGTTGAGGTGGGAGATGGAAAGGTCAGAATTTTATCTCAGATTTCAAAATATAGAAGAGAAAAAGGAGAAAATTTGGCTGCGATAATGATAGAAATTTTGGCAGATGCTTTGGAAATTACAGAGGAAAAGATGATGGATGGAGTAGATGAGGTATGTCGAGTTTATACAAGATATGCGATGAGAAATAAATTACCAAAGGAAGTCCATATTAGATTTACCAAAAAATCCATCAAAACACAAATATTACAAGTGGTAAGAGAGAAAACATTGAAATACAAAGGTAAAGAGATTGTGGTTTTAAAACAAATACCCAGAAGAGTGAGAGAGATGAGAAGAGAATATCGATTTCTGACCAAAATGCTACTGGAAAACGGAGTGAATTATAGATGGCTGATTCCAGAAGGATTAATGTTTACGTGGCAAGAGCAGAGACATAGAATTGATTCAATTGAGAAAGGAGAACTTTTCCATGCAGAATTTTTTGGAAGAAGAAGAGAGGAGGCAGAGAAAGAGGTTTCATTAATTGAGTTTCAAGAGGAACAACTAGAGACTGAAAAAGAGAAAGGAGCTGTAGGTGGACAGGTGGACAGTAAAGAACAGCGTGAAGTGAGATCCACGAGAGCTGTTAGACCTAAATATAAAACATAATCATGGAAGAAAGAAAACTGATTACAATGAATATAAATGGACTTAATTCAGCTGTTAAAAGAAGGAAAACTTTTCATAAATTAGAGAAATTAAAATTTGATATAATTTGTCTACAAGAAGTTCATATTAAAAAAACAACATGAACAATTGTTAGTACAGCCAAAATTGGGGAAAATATTTACTTCTTTGACTCAATGTAAGAAAAGAGGAGTGGTTCTATACATTAAAAGGCTATCCCAGCAAAACTGATCTACACTGATGAAGATGGAAAAGTATTAATGGTGGAAATAATGGACAATAATATAAAAATACTCTTGATTGCAATTTATGCTCCAAATGAAAAACAAGAAGAGTTTTATAAAAAGCTACACATGAAAATAACTGGACTGGATTATGTTAATATAATTATGATGGGAGACTTTAATGGAATTGTGGACAATAAATTGGACTATATAGCAACAACAACCAAGCAAAATAGAAAGGCTCTCCCTAAATCTTTTTTTTAAATGACAGACGAACTATCTTTAAAAGATATTTGGAGAGAAAGAAATGTTAAAGCTAAACAATATACTTTTTATTCAAATAGACATTTATCATGGTCCAGATTAGATATGATTTGGATATCAACAGAATTAATATCCAATATTCAAAAAACAAATATTGAAACAAGTACTTGGGCAGATCATAGCCCAATGACAATTAAATGGAAGGGACAAAAAAAAAGATCGAGATGGACATTAAATAATACTATTTTAAAGGAGAAAGATTTTATACAATGGATGGAGAAGGAATTGGCTTTTTTTTTCAGAAAAAATAAAAAAGAAGATACTTCAACGCAGAATGTTTGGGATACAATGAAGACATATGCTAGAGGTCTGATAATAGATTATACAAGAAAAAAGAATATTAGGAAAAGGCAAGCTTCTAAGGCCTTGGAAGATGAGTATAAAAGACTTGAAAAAGAATTACAGAAAATGCCACAGAAAAAAAGATATTAAATTGAAACTGGATGTAATTAAACATAAAATGGAATTAATAGAGAAAGAAGAATTGGCACAGAAAATCAGAAATTCTAAACAGAATTACTTTGAAGATGCGAATAAACCAGGTAGATGGCTAGCATATAAACTGAGAAAGGAGAAGGAATCAAGAAAAATATTGAAGTTAATAGATGATCAAGACCAAGTTTGTTATGGTAATAAGGAGAAAAAGGAAATTATTCAAGATTTTTATGGGCAACTATATAAACAAGAGAATATTGATGAGGAAAAAGTCAAACAATATTTACAGAATGCTAATTTACCAAAGATACCTAAAGAGACTGAAGAAATGTTAGAAAGCAATATAACAATGATGGAATTAAATGAAGCATTTAAGAGACAAAACAATGGGAAAGCACCGGGTCCAGATGGGCTTCCGGCAGAATTCTATAAAATATTTCAAGAATCATTGAGTATCCCATTGTTAGAAGTCATGAATGAAGTTATGTTAAAGAAGATGATCCCCAAAACATGGTCAGAGGCTTATATCACACTTATTCCAAAAGAAGAGGCTGATTCACTGCAAATTAAGAACTACAGACCCATCTCCTTATTGAATGCAGACTATAAAATCTTTGCTTCAATTTTAGCAGAAAGACTTAAAAAATATTTAAATAATTTTATTCACCCAGATCAAAATGGATTTCTGCCAAAGAGACAAATCAGAGACAATATGAGAGTAATCTTGGATACTTTGGAATACTGTGAGGCTCATCCTGAAAAGCAAATGGCTTTGATATTTTTAGATGCTCAAAAGGCATTTGAGAACGTGAACTGGAGATGTATGTTATTACTATTGCAACAGATGGGTTTTGCTAAAAAAATTATTCAAGCAATCGAAGCCATATATAATAAACAGACAGCAAAGGTAATGATGGAGGGGGAACTTACAGATTTTATTAATATAAGAAAAAGCACAAGACAAGGGTGTCCCTGATCTCCTTTGCTATTTGTGTTGACCTTGGAAGTGTTGAATAGAAATATTAGGGATGATAAAAGCATAAAAGAAATGAAAATTAAGAAGGAAGAATTTAAACTACAAGCTTTTGCTAATGATTTAGCTTTTATTCTGGAAGACCCGTTAGAAACAGCTCCAAGGTTATTGGAAAAGATAGAGACATATGGTGAGATGGCTGGTTTGAAAATAAATAAAGATAAAACAAAGATTTTGACAAAGAACATACCATTGAGACAAAGAGAAGAACTGGCAGATCTTTTGAAAATCCAAATTACAAATAAGGTTAAGTATCTGGGGATATATTTGACAGCAAGATGTAGCACATTAAAAGAGAATAATTATATTAAACTCAAACAACAGATAGCTACAGATTTGAAGAAGTGGGAAAACTTGCATTTGTCATTAATAGGGAGAATTTCAACAATCAAGATGAATATTTTACCTAGAATTTTATTTTTGTTCCAAACAATACCAATTAGGCTTGGAAAAGACTATTTTGAAGATTTAAATAAAATCATGTTGAAGTTTATATGGCAAGGTAAAAAAGCGAGAATAAAACTAAAGCTTTTGCAAGACGCTAGAATTAGAGGAGGTTTTGGCCTGCCTAATTGGGAATTGTATTATCAAGCTACCAATTTGATGTGGGTCAAAGAATGGATAACATTAAGGAAACATAGGTTGTTGACATTAAAAGGGCATGATTTGCTGTTGGGCTGGCATGCTTTTTTATGGTATAAGGGAACTAAAACACAGGGTTATTTTAAAAGACATTATATGCGGGAGTCTTTGTGGTTAAACTGGGAGAAGATAAAAAGACAATGTTATTTGAAAATTCCAGTTTGGTTAACATTTTCCTATCCTATAATTTATAAGAAGGAACAAACAGTTAGATATGGGGAACTCTTGGATGAAAAGGGTGAACTTAAGTTGATCCAAAACTTAGAGGAACAAGGTATAAGGATGAATTGGTTTTCATATGCACAAATACATTCAAGGTATGATGAAGATTCTAAAACGGAGGGATTCTATGATAAGCAGACTGATTTAGATAAGATCTTGATGGGTACTGATGAGAAGGTGATTAAAAAAATTATATGGTTATTTACTGGGAATGAAATTAGAGGAAGAACAAGTCAAAGAAACTATGATTGTTTGGGGGAAGAATTTTGGATATGGGATTGATCTAGAGAAATGGCAGAAATTGTGGTCTCAAAATTATAAAATGACAATGTCAACAGCATATAAAGAAAACTTGTATAAGATGTTTTACAGGTGGCACTTTCCCCTGACAAGAATAGCAAGAATGTTTAAGAACAAATCTGAAAAATGCTGGAAATGTCATCAGATACCTGGCTCGTATCACCATATGTGGTGGACTTGTGAGGACGCTAGAAAATATTGGACTATAATTCGCATGTGGTTGGAAAAAATGACAAAGAAACACATAGACTTGAAACTAGAGATCTTCTTATTGGGAATTTTACCTGATATATATCGTAAAGATTTGAAATACCTGATTGTAAATGTATTAACAGTGGCTAGGATTGTATTTGCCAAAAATTGGAAGAATGAGAAAATACTATTACAAGAAGAAATTATTAAGAAAATATTGGAATGTGCTGAGATGAGTAGATTGACATTTGAAATTAGAGAGCAAGAGGATAAACAATTTTATGAAATTTGGGATCTTTTTTATCAATGGCTAGATGATAAAATATGATAATAGAATATTTAGAATGCTAGACAGTAAGAAATACCTTTATTTTGCTGTTATTTTGTTATTTGACATTATATTTATAAAGGGTTTTTTAGGATTGATTTGATATGATTATATGATTTGTTATAGAGTAAACTGTTTTAAAGTATTGTTAGCTCATAAAGCATGAATGATTAAAAATATAGTCAAAAACTTCTTTTTTTAGTGATATTTGTATATATAAGTTTGGATTGACAATATGAGTTGTTATGTAACATAATTGTGATTGAGACTACAGAATGAATGCACAAAAATGATGAACCAACTGACACACTGGATGTACATATGAGAGTTGATGTTTTTATGTTTTGTTTGTCTTGTTTGTTTGTAGAAAATTAATAAAATCTTTTTCAAAAAAAAAAAAAAAGGATGTAAAATACAGATTGGGCTTTTTTTTCTTTTCACTTTTACTGATACCAACCCAGGAAGAGAAAGTGAGAAGTTTGTGTGTTGTTTGGACTGATTGATGTCTCTGGGACTTTGAGGAATTGTTTTAACTTTTGAAACATTTTGGTTGCTCTAAGAAAAACAAAGAATGGCTTTATCTGATGATGAACTTCGAAAGGAATATCAAGAAAGTAAGGATGCTGTGAAAGAAGCTTTCCTTTCTTTAGAAATGGCACTTGCTTTTTATCAGCAAACACAACAACAGATGGAGGAAATAGAAGGAGAAGAAGAAAAAGAAGAAGATGCCATCTTCAGTGAATCTAAAAAATTAACTAAAAGAGAAAGGAGAAAGGAAGGAAGGAAAATGAAGGACTTAAGACTTAAAAAAACACTTAAGAAAGGAAAAAATAAGATGCAAAACCAACTCAATGTTACTGAGCAAAAGGAGAAAGGATTACAACAGAGAGGGAAAGCTAAAAAGGCGGAGGTTAGTAGAGGGGGCAGTAAAAAGTCCAGGGGGGATAAGAAAGGAAGGGAAAGGGGAGGGAAAAGCCACAAAGGTATGAAACAAGATGGGAAAAAAGGATTTTTTTTTAGGGATAAAGGGTAAGGTATAATTTCTTTAAAAAAGAAGATTCTGCAAGGTACATAAGATGGTATTATGTATTAGAAATAGAAAACTAGAATGTTATAAGAATTAATAAAAGATTAAAATATTGAAATGTTTAGTCATGATAGATTTTAAAATTTAATAAAATTGTAGCACTTGTTTTTTGAAATAGACAATCGGAATGTTATAAGATTTAATATTTAGATTTATTATCTAATTATATTAATTATTATGAATTTATTATTTTTTCTCTTTAAAGGTTAGTAGGTAGAATGTACTAAGCAGAATCAGACTGGGTATCAGGTGTTATTTTAAATATTAATTTCGGGGGAGGATAGAAAGGCATCATACTCTGATCAGTGATTTCAGGAGAAATTCTTTTTTTTTTTTTTTCTATAGGGAATGAGATAAATGGATAATCTGGAAAGAATGGACAAAAAATACAAATATAATGATTTAAATTAAAATGAATTAAATAAAATAGAAATAAGAAGAATGAAAAGCGGGGAGAAGTTATATAGAAGATATAGAATAGTAAATAAGATAGGTAATGGTATATAAGATGAGCATGAATTTAATTGAAGTCCATACAAAGAGAGGTAATCTGGGGCCAAACTACTTTCTTAAAAGAAGTTTTATATTTTTGTGTTTTGTGTGTCTATGTTTTGTTTGAGAATTAATAAAACTTTGGAGGAATGTTGATGAGAATAATGGTAATCAAGTCAGAGAGGAATGAAGAGGATGATTATAAATTGGATAAATATCGAAAATAATAATAATAACAATGAAATTGAATACGAAAAGAGAAATAATGAGAAATTTGTTAAGAGATATCTATATGTTTATATTGAAATGGTGTGAAACAGAATTATGTTGCATAAAATAATATTTTACTTGACTTGTAAAATTAATAATGGAAAAAGGTTTTATGTATTTAATGGTTAACGATGGTTTGTTTGTCTTTAAAATCAATAAAATTTGTTCTTTTTTTAAAAAAAAAAGATGGCCTAGCCATTTTTTCGGGGTTCAAAAAAAAAAAAAAAGACCCGGCCTTATTATATGAGAAACATGGTAGAACATTTGTAATATGGGAATTACGGCCACTGAATACAGTTCCATTTACTGGCAAAAATAGAATGTAGAAAAAGACAAATATGTACTGAGTGGATACTTGGCATTATAGATGAATTGATATGTACCTGAAGGTTGATCATCATCATCATCCATCCATCTATCCATCCATCCATTCATTCATTGTTGGTGGAATTTATTATGTTTGGTTTTTTGGGGGGGGGGGGTGATAAAGTATAAAATGGATTACAAAACAAAATACTGTTTATAAGCTTGACAATGATATCAAAATGGAGTTACAAAGTATTATTATTAAAAAATAATACTTCACATTTTAGCTACCATTGTTATTTATTTGGATTGGATTGCTTGGTGTTTTATAATGTTTTTGGGTGATGTTTATATATTTTTATTGTTTGGAGATTTCTTGAAAAAAACAGGAACAAAAATAACTTAAAAGAAACTCTATGGAAATAAAGTTAATTTGCTCCTGACATTGTGATTAAAAGTACTTCTATTATGTGAGTATTCAAATTGAAAAGCCCCTAGAATTTTATATCCCTCACTGTCTGGTACTTAAAGTAAAATAGTACTTAAATATTCAGGTGGAGTGTAAGCATATGCAAGTAAACAATGTGTAGTTTTCTGCTAAAAACTCACCTTGAATTATTTTTAAAAATATGTATGTTCATTTATTTATTGTAGTAATTAAAATTAAGTGTAGAAAAATAAAAGATAGGCTAAGTGTATAATTTCTGCTGTTTTGATTTCTTTTATTGCAAATACCCTCAATTACATATGAAATGGAGTAGATGGCAGCCCTTTATTACTATTGTGATTAATTTTAGTATTGTTCACATGGAGAGAAGCCTGACGTGATTATACAACTATTAAACATTTGTCTTCCTTACAATAAGGATCTTACATCTATATATATTTTGCTCTTGGGAACAGAAATCTTATAAAGAAAAAACAGGTAGTTGTTATAAAGACTGAGAGCAGTTGCATTACTACACCATACAAAGTAATAAAGGAAAATATACTACTGAGATTACAAAATCCTAAGAAGCCCCATAAAGAAACCTACCAGTTAAGACACTAGGCTGGAAACTAAGAGACTGTAAATTCTAATCCCTTAATTTTAATTTTTTTTTTTTTTTTGCACTTCAGAACAGAAATTTAAATTAATTGAACAATTTCATTTCTACATACTAGATAATTTTAGTTCCATTTTTAATCAAAAGATTTAGAAGAATAAAAATTATTTTACCTAATGTGAAAAGAAACATGTGAGGGATGTCACTATTCTCTTCCTGAACAACCCTCCACCACATGTCACCATGAAAAGGTAATCAGAGTAGGTCTTCTGAAAGCTATCTTAGAAATATCTCCAGTGTTGAGCATACTATTATATAGCAATAGTACTTAAACTTACTGTATATACCACTTTACAGTGCTTTACAGCCCTCTCTATGCGGTTTACAGAGTCAGCATATAAGGACATAAATGGTTGAAGGTTTTTTTTATTTCTATAATGAATGTTATGTATTTTTCAATAAGTATTTTATATAAGAGATCTGATACTAAGTAAATCAAAAGACAAATGCAGGGTATTATTCATTCTCAAGCATATGAGCCTTAGTGTGTTTTAGCAGAGACACATAATAGCATAATTTTTCCTTCCCAATATATCACCAGATTTCAATGGAGGGTGTTTATGAATTGCCACATCCACAACTTCTAGTGTGAAGGAAATGGTTTATTTATTACAGAATATGCTAATAAAATTCACAGTAATTTACACTTGAAGTAAATAATTAACAGGTATAGCAACACTTCACCTTAGATTGTCTTTGTGAAACTGCAAAAACTATTTGAATTTGCAGTAAGTATGAAATGGATTAAAAGTTCAATTATGCCAACAGATCTGAAAATCCTTGCTAAGTAATATTTTCATTTTTTTAAAAAAATCACTGATATGCAGCATGACAAAAAGAGAGAAGATATGGAGTCAGGGTAGGCAACATTTAATGTGACAGAATAAATTAGTAACACTTTCAGTATAATATTCTTACAGATTTTGAGAAAAAAAGTAATTAAGAAATTCTCAGGCTCCTGGAGCACATTAAGTAATTAAAGGTCTGCAACACTATTAGAGGTTGATGCATCACTGAATATGTCCAATTTCTATCACAAGGTTGCTAAAATCAGATTTTGACTGGGAAATTCATTTTAAATGGCAGTTAAAACAACTGAAGATGAAGATGATGATCATGATCATGATCATGAAGAACATTTTTAGGATGTGGGCCATCCAGGTTATCTTCAGATGTTTCTTGCAACAATAAAAATCTAATCAGCAGGAATGTCCTTGTAAAGTGCAAATTGTGAGTCTCCTGCCTTCAGTATCCCATCCTGACATCTGTTCTGTTCAATAGAAAGCTCCTTCACTCAGGATTTTCCACATTACTAATCTGGCACTTTAATCCAAAACAGTATAAAGTTAAACTACTTAATATGTTGAAGAGGAAGGATTAAACACCTGTTCTTTAAAAGTGATATCTAAAAGCATTCCAAGATTCCCCTGGATGGCATCTACATGGCATAAAAGAATCCATCTTCAGTTCTATGTTTCTAATTCATGATATGTTCAGGCTGCACCACTATTCTGTGAGCTGCACTGGCTCCTTATGGACTGGGTTCATGGTACAATTAAAAGTGATGGTTATCAAGTTTAAAGCTCTTCCCAGACCAGGGCTGGCTTATTTGTGGCACTGCCCATCTCTAATTCTTTCTGTCCCTATCCCACCCCATCCCAAGATACTGCAAAGTCACCATGTTTCATGCTCCCTGTGTGAAACTGAAATTGTGATTTTATACTTTTGCCAAATCTCTCTCTCTCTCTCTCTCCCTCCCTCCCTATCTATCTATATCTATATCTATATCTATATCTATATCTATATCTATATCTATATCTATATCTATATCATCTATATCTATATCTATCTATCTATCTATCTATCTATCTATCTATCTATCTATCTATCTATCTATCTATCTATCTATCTATCTATCTATATATCAACCTAGATTATAAGGTGGGAGGGAGCAGAAGAGGAAGTAGTGCTAGGTACAAAACAGTAGAGTTTTGTTATTGTCAGTAGTAGATTTGTTCTGTTGCAACAAACACCTCAAGATAACTATAGCAATAAGCATGAAGCTAAACTTGGACGGCTCATACCATATAAATTTTCATTATGATGTTGATCATCATGTTTAATTGTTTTAACTGCATTTTAAAACCAACCTCCCAGTTTAAAATTTAATTTTACCTATATGTACTTTCTGATAGAAACAGGACATATTCAATGATGTATCAAACTTAACCAGGAAATATACTTTCTCTGTCACAGCACCTGCCCCATGAAACATACCTCCTAAAATTTGATAGCTCCCACCATGCTGGCCTTCTAAAGGGTCTTGAAAACTTGGCTCTTCCCCTGGGCATTGGCAGGATGATAGATGAGCCCATTGTAATGTTTGATATTATGTCTCCAGGCAGCCTCAATTGTATTACATTCTTTGTTGTTTTTATTTGTTCTCAGTTATCTTATTTTTTTTCTGCACCAGTACTATGTAAATCACCCACAACTGACAAGATAGGTGGCCATATATATATTGATTAAATAATCAAAACAAGTTGGCTCTTCCTGGCTATTCTTACCAGACCTATAAAATACAGTGGGGCTTCCAATGGATCATGACACTGAACACCATTCACAGAGCTACATTTAATTTAGCTTAATAATGATTATACTTACAATTTAAAACTATTTCCAATGCAAGGACCTGAAATGTGGGACTGTAGGTATCTCTAATTTTCTGTTCATATTTTTATAGTTAACATTTTTAACATTATAACATTCAAGTTTTACTGATTTTCATCATATAAGCAGACTCAAACCACATCTTATTACATGAATTATATTACTGCTGTTACACTTAAAAAATAATTCAATTCTGTTTTCTGGCCAGCTTGAAATTAATGAGAACTTATAATGTCCTAAACCCAGGTTTCTGAAATGGGTTACAGTACTGCCCCATCTCTTTGTCTTTTTTATTCAAACCACAATTACAGTTTTAATGGACTAATATAATTTTTCTAGGTCTATAAATTGAAAAGATTAGCACACTTGAACACATGTGTTATATTTTCATCTAAGAGCCAGTGCTGAAATATAATTCTTTTATTATAATTAACCATTTATTATCATTAATATTCTGTAATCAATATATCTCAAAAACATTGTAATAATTCTTGACACAAATATGGATGTTCACTCTCAAGTTAATCCATTAAAATGTATAACTTTGAAATTGCACTAGAATATGATCTACTTGTACCAGAATGTGTTACTGTGATGCTTTTATAATAAACTATTATACTAGAGGTTTAGCAGAGTACTGGCAGCATTAGCGTGGAACTGGAGGTCCTTAACTTCAAAATATGGTTAAATCAGCCAAATATTTCCTGTAGAGTTCTGAAGAAGAAAACATCTGTTACCCCTACATAACATCTGGCCCAGAGAATATATATAGGACTTCCCTGAAACTTTGAAAATTCTGACATTTTTATCATAGTTCTCCTTTTAGTACAGGTAAACTAAAAACAAAATTTATTGAAAAGTCTCAATTCTTAAATGAATGAGAATGGACATTAGGGTTGTTTAGCAAACTTCTAATTACATTGAACTTGGTAGTTTTTAGTTGGTAGTTTTTTTACCAACCTACATACTACCTATCTACTTACGTAAGTACTATCATCTGGTCTTGTGTCTTTATTCTTGAGTTCTCAACTCTTTAAATTTAGGACGGTTCAACTTTTACTTTATTTCACTGCTTTGAATAATAGCTGGATTTAGAATTCTTCAATTCATCTTATTTAATTTCATGATTACATTCTGACTTGATGGTGCTAATTACCCTGGAGTGTTCTAGACAGCTGACAGTTGGTTCTTATCTTATCTGTGTTTCCATGAAAATAAGACCCAGTCTTATATGTTTGCCAGGTCTTATTTTCTGGGGAAATCTTCCACTGACTCACCCGGCAGTGGCAGCACCGAAAGCCCTGCCCAGCAGAAGCACACTACTGGCACACTTGCCTCTGCACATGCATGTCACCCCTGGCCTCCCTTTTGCTATCAGAGGCCTTCAGGAAAGGCCTCTGAAGCCAAGAAAAATGCTCTGAATCAATCCTTATCCTAGGGAGTTCAAACTCTCTAGCAGGAATTGAAGTCACATGTATTTTCAGTTTAGCTTACTATGTACAATGCATTAACTTAATAAACTATCTGGGTCCTGATGCTCTGCAGTATTGCAGATGTTGTATTTTTCCTCTCGATGTTATCTTCATTGCTTCATTGTTATCTTTATTAAGTACAGGGCATGGGTGGTTCAGAAAGCAGTTTTTCAATTCTATTCCAAACAAGTACAAGAGATTATTTGCAGTTGTAACCTAACTAAGAATGTGTTCATTCGATGATTATTGCATATGTTGCCCTTTTCTCTATTCTGCCTGAAATTGCACTGTGGCAACAGATGTAGCAATTGTTCATTCAGAAATACTCCCCTGACAGTATTCCATCTCCTAGAAAGTCACTGATGTCCTACTCAGACTTGCAAATGAAGAACATTTTCCAGGCAACTGTAAGGAATGACAAATACAATTGTCAAGAATATGGAATAACTGGTCCATTATTTTGATTCAAACTTAGACTTTGGTATTTTTGACATGGCCAACACAGAAACAGGTCTACTTTGACATAGCAATAGCACCTAAACTGATATACCGTTTCACAGTGTTTTACGGCCCTCTCTGAGCAGTTTACAGAATAAGTGTTAAGCCTGGTTTCCCCAACCAGGGTTAGGGAGACAAGCTAAACAGAATGTGCAGCGTTAGTCAGATAGGCACACAGATAAATGAGTGAGCTAAGCTTGTATGTTTATTAACATACAGTAAAAATAACAGATACGCTTGTGCTATCAAAAATATAGTTTATTCCATTATGAGTTCATAGCATAGTCAAAATAACAGTCCAATAGTCATGTATCATTTAGTCAGTCCATTCAGGGATATTCAGTTAGCAAAGTCCGTGTAGAAATATCCTATGTCAATTCACTTACAAGTCAGTCCTTTGTTTTCTCTCCCGTTCGAGCAATGCAGACTTGTTTCCTTGCAGTAATCAGGGATCATCAAAGCCAGAGAGAGAGCAAGCTGTAGCCTTGCTTCTTTTAAAGTGCTTTCACAACCACTCCCTTAATTACTATCCCACAGTTAAAGTTGCAGACACTTTAACTTACAAACTATGATTACATATTATTATTTACCTAAACCAGTTAGGGTAAAACATGTTATCCCTAACATTCTCCCCTTTTAGGAAATAATGATAAATATAACTATTTACATCTTTAAATCATATATTGTTACAACTTTCTTTAAACTTAGTTACTCCTTGAGCTTTTGTAAATTGGTCTGCAATGTTTTCTTCCGTCATGCAGTATTCCAATTTAATTAGCCCATTCTTTACAGATTCTCTAACATTTAAGTATCTTAAATCAGTATGTTTTGATCTAGTTTTAACAGCAATACTAGTAGCTAATTTTATAGCTGCTTGATTATCCTCGAACACAATAATGGAATCTTTTACAGTTACACCCATGTCTAATAATAACTGTTTGTACAAAATCAAGTCAGTGCATAGTAATGACAGACATGAAAATTCTGCTTCCATTGTGGACAAGCTAATATGCTGTTGTCTGATTGACCTCCACCCTATTAATGTCTTACCAAATAATATAGCCATCCCAGATGTTGATTTTTTAGTGTTTATATCAGTTGCAAAATTTGCATCTGCATAGGCACTAAGACTCAAATCACACTTTGGTTCTATATACAATGCATGGTTCATTGTTCCTTTAAGATATCTTAAAATTCTCTTTAATGATTGCCAATGACATTGATGTGGATCTGAATTAAAACGTGCCAGCTGATTTACACTATAAGCTATATCTGGCCTAGACCAATTGCTTATATATGATAAGCTACCAATCAAAGATTGATATATAGACTTATCAAATTTGGGACTTTGATCATCAGTTTGGCAAACTTCCTGACTCATTGGAGTCTTTGCCGGTTTACAAAGTTCCATTTTAAACGTTTTAATTAATTGGCAAATTTTATCTTCTTGAGATATCTTAAAACCATTATTTGTTTTGTTAATTGTCAATCCTAGATACCTTTTAATTTCACCTTAATGCTTTAATTTTATCTTTTTGGCTAATAATGATATAATCTCATTAGCTTCATTATTAGTCTTAGTTATCAAAGCAATATCATCTGTAAATAATAACAATAATGACACCGTTCCATTATTTTCTCTTCTAAACACACATGGATCTGCTAAACCAGATTTAAAACCTATATTGTTTAACTCTTTCACAATATATTGGTTCCACTCAAACCCAGATTGTTTCAACCCATAAAGACTCTTTTTGAGTTTCCAACAATCATTACTATTTACTTTATTGTCTTTTATACCTACTGGTTTTCTTAAATATATAGTGTGCTGCAATGGTGCATGTAGATAGGCAGTTTCTACATCTAAATGGTAAATGACATAGTTTTTCTTAGCTGCCCACACTAATGCTACTCTTAAAGATGTTGCTTTAAGACTTGGTGCAAAAACTTCATCGTAATCAGATGCAGTTTGATTAAATCCTTGAGCTACTAACCTAGTTTTATGGGTAACAGTCCCATCATTTCCAGTTTTTACTTTAAATATCCATTTGCACCCAATGGATTTTTCTCCTGGAGGTAATTTGGCATCTTCATAAACTTTCATTACCTTTAATGAATTTAGTTCTTTTTCCATTGCCTTTTGCCAATTCTCCTGATCCTTAGCAGGATACATCTTAAGTTCATCTACACTAGTTGGAACTTTAGTTACTTGGCAAACTATACTTGCTTGATACCTATCAGGTGGTCTAGTTATACGTGTAGTACGTCTAGGTATTACAGGACTTACAGGTGGACTTTCATTTATTAACTCTTCTTGATCAACTGTTTCCTCTTGTTCTGGTCCTATTTGTTCTTCTTGGACTTCTTCTTTAATTGGACTCTTCTTATAACTAGTCTGATCTTTCTGCCTTTTGTAGGGTTCAATAATTACTTCATTATTTAAATCTTGCTCTAATCTATTCCATCCTACATGTTCTAGGAATTTAGCACTAGCACTGGTGTAAACTTTAGATGTACCTTGTTCCCAGAATCTATAAGATCTATGATTAGATGTATATCCTACAAAATATAATCTTTTAGCTCTATGCTGTCCTTTGTGTCTAAGTTGTGTAGGGATATGCACCCATGCTGGTGCTCCAAATGTGTGCATGTAACTTAAATCAGGTTTTGTACCATGCCACAATGTGAATGGTAATTCACCTGTTGTTGAATTAACAACATTATTTAATATATGATTACCACACATTATTGCTTCTCCCCACAAATTGTCAGGTAATCCTGAATCAGACATCATAGTTCGTGTCATTGATTGTAATGTTTGGCCTCTTCTCTCTATAAAGGCATTATGTTGTGGCCTATATGGTGCAGACATTTTATGTTGAATACCTAACATTCTTAGTCTGTTCTGGAATTTATTATTTGTAAATTCCATACCATTATCTGTTATAAGAGTTACTAATTTCTTTTTAGTTTTCCTTTCAGCAAATTTAATCCAATTAAATAGATTTTGATACGTTTCAGTTTTGCTTTTCATAAAATAGCAAAACCCATATCTAGAATAATGGTCCATTATACTTAGTATGTAACGAGCTCCTCCTACACTTGGTTTTTTTCGGACCTATTAAATCTACAAATACTACTTCTAAAGGTTCTTTGGTAGTAAATCCATCAACTCTATTAGCCGGTGTGACCCTGGCTTTGCAAATATTACATTGCAAATACTTATTACAAGGTTTCAAACTTATTCCCTTAGATAATTCAACAGTTTTCTTAAGTATTTTAAAATTTAAATGCCCTAGCCTTCGATGTAACAAGTGAATACATTCATCATGAGGTTTCTTATTTTCATAAACTGTGTTAGACACCTTTAAACCATCATCATTTAACACATATAATTCACCTCTTAAAGATGCAGTAATTTTCTTATTTTCTTTTTCAATTATGCAGTTATCTCCTTTAAATGTAACTACATATCCTAGTTTAATCAAAATTCTAACTGAAATTAAATTAAACTTAAGTTGTGGTACATATAACATTTTTACATTCTCTTTTATAAAAGAACAATATGCTATACCTTGACCTTTAGCTTTCAGTTTCCAGCCATTGGCTAACGATATCTGCTGTGTACTCTTGGACATTTTAATAAAATGTTTGTTATCATTTGTTATACAATGTGATGCTCCACTATCAACCACCCATAAATTATTTTTTACAGCTCCGTTAGTATACATGGCTAACTCTAAATTTTTATTTATCTTTTGATGACTTTTAGTGTTCTGGCCAGCGTTCTGGCGTTTTGCTTTTTTACAAAATCTTGCCAAATGTCCTCTTCCTCCACAATTAAAGCACTTTTTAATTGCATATGCAGTAGGAGTTTCATTATCTTCTTTTTGAGGTTGCTGCCTCCTTAATTCGTCTCTTTCAAGCCTTCTTCTGGCCTCTTCAATCAATCTGCCAGTTATATCAGTTAAAGTTAGGCTTTCCTTTGGCAATATTTCAAGGGAAGTTACGTAGTTATCATAACTTTCGTCAAGGGAAGATAGAATTATGTAGACTTGGTGTAGTTCAGAGAAAATAAGCTCTTTCTCGTGCAGTTCTTGAAAAATGCTTTGCATAGTTTTCAAATGACTCAGCATATCACCATTCTTATGGAGATGTGTACTGAAAAGTTTCCGTGTTAGATTTATGTGAGCACCAACATTATCTTGAACATAAATCCTCTTCAGCTTCTGCCAACACCCAACAGCTGTTTTCTCTCCGTGGATATAAACAAGTTGCTGATCAGTTAAGGTGAAAGCAATAATGCAAATAGCTTGTTGATTTTTATGCATAAATTCTTCTATCTTTAATTTATCTTCCTCATCCTCTGGATCCCATTCTTCTACGTTTGGTGGATTTTCAATTATGTTCCACAAACCTTCTCTTCGTAGAAGCAGACTACATTTCATAGACCATGATACATAGTTTGTTCCATCCAACTTGGATATAAGGGACAAACTTTGTAGATTGACTTGTGCCATGTTTTCTTATATGGATATAAAACTATAATTAATAAAACACAGCTGTCTGTTTACTGTAATGTATAACAACACAAACTCTCACTTTTACATAAATCTGTTTTATCCTAGTTAAACTGACTTTGCAGCCTCTGGGCCCATAACCAGTGTTAAGCCTGGTTTCCCCAACCAGGGTTAGGGAGACAAGCTAAACAGAATGTGCAGCGTTAGTCAGATAGGCACACAGATAAATGAGTGAGCTAAGCTTGTATGTTTATTAACATACAGTAAAAATAACAGATACGCTTGTGCTATCAAAAATATAGTTTATTCCATTATGAGTTCATAGCATAGTCAAAATAACAGTCCAATAGTCATGTATCATTTAGTCAGTCCATTCAGGGATATTCAGTTAGCAAAGTCCGTGTAGAAATATCCTATGTCAATTCACTTACAAGTCAGTCCTTTGTTTTCTCTCCCGTTCGAGCAATGCAGACTTGTTTCCTTGCAGTAATGAGGGATCATCAAAGCCAGAGAGAGAGCAAGCTGCAGCCTTGCTTCTTTTAAAGTGCTTTCACAACCACTCCCTTAATTACTATCCCACAGTTAAAGTTGCAGACACTTTAACTTACAAACTATGATTACATATTATTATTTACCTAAACCAGTTAGGGTAAAACATGTTATCCCTAACATTAAGTATATTGCTTCTAACAAGCTGGGTCCTCATTTTACCAACCTTGGAAAGATGGAAGTCTGAGTCAACCTTGAGAATCGAACTGCCGGCAACCGGCAATCAACAGAAGTAGCGTGCAATACTGTATTCTAACCACTGTGCCACTATGCCACCATGTTCTACTCCTGATCTCCCCGTAAACCTGCTTTAGGAGAGCTTCACATAAACTTGTTTCAGGAGAGCTGCTAAATGAGTAGAGGCAGTTAATTGAATTTATACCACAATCCCATTTCCCTCTCCCTGATACACTTCTGCAGCACAAATGCAGAAATAATAATAATAATAATAATAATAATAATAATAATAATAATAATAATAATAGTAGGAGTAGGAGTAGGAGTAGGAGTAGGAGTAGGAGTAGGAGAAGAAGAAGAAGAAGAAGAAGAAGAAGAAGCAGCTCAGACTGACCACAAACCACGTCACAATACAGTCACTCAGATGGTCCACTGGAACTTGTGTCACAACTACCATCTGCCTGTAGCAAAGAACTGGTGGGATCATAAGCCTGAAAAAGTGATCAATAATTAGCATGCAAAACTACTGTGGGACTTCCAAATACAGACTGACAAAGTTCTGGAACACAATACTCTGGATATCACGATTGTGGAGAAGAAAAAAGTGTGGATCATCATCATTGCCATACCTGGTGACAGCAGAATCGATGAGAAACAACTTGAAAAAGTCACCAGATAACAGGACTTGAGAATCGAACTGCAGAGACTCTAACATAAACCAGTGCAGGTGGTTCCAGTGGTATTTGGTACACTGGGTGCTGTGCCTAAAGACCTAGGCAAGCACTTAAAAACAATTGGTGCTGACAAGATCACCATTGGTCAGCTGCAGAAGGCCATCTTACTGGGATCTGCTTGCATAATGCACCGATACATCACGCAGTCTGAAACACTTGGGAAGTGTTCAACTAGTGATTTGTGATCTAGTTATCTCGTCTGCTGGTTATCTCATCTGCTGTGTATACTGTCATTTTTGTGTATAACAATAACAACAACAATAACAATAACAATAACAATAACAATAACAACAACAATAACAATAACAATAACAATAACAATAACAATAACAATAACAATAACAATAACAATAACAATAACAATAACAATAACAATAATATAAGGGAAGGAGCAGAAGAAATCAGTACAGCTGACTGAACTGAAACAATAATCTGCAACCAAAAATGTGACAACATAAAATGGTAACATTTCTAATTAATAAAATATCTATAATTTAAGCAGTCTGAACAAGTTAACAAATAGCTGTTGAGACACTCACATAAACTGTATCATAGACAATTATTATACCAATATGTGCTTTGGCCAGCCTTTTATCATAATTAGTTTGCTGTAATAAGAAATATAAAGTTGTGTAATCTTCATATTTTTGAGCACAATAGTTTAATTGTAGTACAGAAATAGTAGAGAAAGGTACAGTGGAGAGGTTACCTGTGTTGAGGATGAGACTTTTGAAATAGCCAGTTTGGTTCCAAGATCATCAAGCAGTTTTCCATTCCAATCTATTCCCAAATTCCACTACATAACACAGAGGGGGAAAAATACAGAATTGCATTCTAAAAGTGATATGATATTTATTTATTTCATTTATTTATTTATTTATCACATTTAGGAACTATTCATCTGTGTGATCCTTTCCTTTATGTTTAACTGAGAATAGTTAGAACCCTGCTGATGATTACAGCCCTTTCCTCCTGATCTTGTTTTGCAAATAGGAGATGTTTAGAAGATTTGCTGAGTGAAAGGGGTGGTGTATAAATTTAATAAATAAATGTATATGGCTTCATTGTACAGACATTCCATGCAAATCTCATTTCTCTAGCTTTCTAACCTAATTCTCTATTCAAAGAAGGGGAAAGGTATATTCTTTCTCTTTTTTCTGGCCATATATTCTCTTCCTAACAGACAAGAAGCAGCAGGTGAAGCTAGGCAGAATCATATCTGATACCTGTACAATTACCCCAGCCCCGCCCCCAAGGCTGTGTGCTTTCTCCACTTCTCTTCTCCCTATACACCAATGACTACATCTCAAATGATCTATCTGTTAAAATACTAAAGTTTGCTGATGACACAACAGTGATTGGTCTCATTCGAGACAATGACGAATCTGCATACAGACAGGAGGTTATACAACTTGCCTCGTGGTGTAACTGGAACACTCTGGAACTGAACACACTCAAAGCCATAGAAATGGTGGTAGACTTTAGAAGAAACCCTCCCATACTACCACCTCTTACAATACTTGACAACACAGTATCAACAGTAGAGACCTTCAAATTTCTAGGTTCTACTATATCACATAACCTAAAATGGACGCCTAACATCAAATATGTCATCAAAAAAAGCACAACAAAGAATGTTCTTTCTGCTCCAACATAGAAAGCTCAAACTGCCCAAGGAGCTGCTAATACAGTTCTACAAAGGAATTATTGAATCTATCATCTATAACTGTCTGGTTTGGTTCTGCAACCCAACAGGACAGACACAGACTTCAGAGGATAATTAGGACTGCAGAAAAAAACAATTACTACCCACCTGCCTTCCATCGAGGACCTGTATATAGCACGAGTCAAAAAGAGGGTTGTGAAAATATTTACAGACCCCCTCACATCCCGGACATAAACTGTTTCAACTCCTTTCCTCAAAACAATGCTATTGAGCACTGCACACCAGAACAACTAGATCCAAGAATAGTTTTTTCCCCAAAACTATCACTCTGCTAAACAAATAATTCCTTCAACATTGTCCAACTATTAAAAAGTCTGCACTACTATTACTGTTAATCTTCTCATCACTCCTTATCACCCATCCCCTCCCACTTATGATTGTAGGACTGTAACTTTATCGCTTGTATCCTTACGATTTATATTGACTGTTTCCTAGTATGATTTGATTGCTGATTATACCCTATGACTATCATTAAGTGTTGTACATTGATTCTTTATTCTTAATGAATGTATCTTTTCTTTTATGTATACTGAGAGCATTTACACCAAGACAAATTCCTTGTGTGTCCAATTAACTTGGCCAATAAAGTATTCTATATAGTTTGATTTGTTTTTACTCCAAATGTTAGAAACTGCTTATTCAAATGATTTCTGCAGCATTCACAAAAGTCATAGTAATCCTTAATACTGCCAGATTTACAATTGCCCTTATGCTCATATAATCTTACCATTGATCCATGCTACTGTACCTGGATAAGTGATGGCAAGATTGTTTATAATTGTTGTTTATAATTAGAGCATGTCAAGTTAGTGCTACAGCCATTATGCCTATAGCAAACACTGGGTACTGTTGTGTCCGCGAAATGATGCCAGGAGTTGGTGACTTCAAATCATGCTCTTTTATTAAAGTAGGAACCGAACTGGCTCTTCGCAAAAGGTTCGCAGCTTTTATTCTTTCAGCCACGGCAGCCGCGGCCAATGGCACCACTTTGAATCTCCCGCGATTCGAATGGACCAATCACGGGAGATTCTTAGCGAGCCAATCGGCGCGGCTCGCCTAACCAATCAGAGTGCCCCGCGCTTTGGCCAATCAAAGCGCGGGGATCTCAAGAATGCTAATTAGGGACAGAACAGGTACAAATTTTCTTGAGCAAAAATTAGGAAAAAGCAAGAAAATTTCAAAGTATGTCTTTTAAAGTATGTCTTGTGAGTGATAGACCATACTATTCATAGGAAGAAAAAAACCCCACTAAATTTTCTATTTAGCTAGTATGAATGACCAGTATTGTGAGTATGTAGTTGATCTCAAGCATTAACCTCACACCACATTTTAGATTGCACAGTATACTAGGTGTTATGTATTGAAAATGGTATACTCGAAATCCCCGAGCCTTGATTGGCCAAGGCACGGGGATTTCTGATTGGCCTGATTTAGGTCTCCCGCGATTGGTGCAAACTGAGAGCGGGAGACTTGAATCGCTGCCATTGGCCGCGGCAGCCTTGCGAAAGGTATAAAAGCCGCGGGCTTTTTACCTTTCGCCGGTTCGGTTCACTTGTTGAAAATAAAGAGCTTTTAATTGAAGTCACCGACTCTGAGCTTATTTCCGGACACGACACTGGCGACGAGGATGGGATCTCGCCCCTGAACCGAACCCCGTGTCCACCTAAGAACCAGCGACAGCACTAAGATGGCGAAGATAGCACCGCCCGCTCCCTTCAACCCTGCCGCCGAAGATTGGGAATCGTATTCGGATCGGTTCCGAATGTACCTAGAATGCGCCGGCATGAAGGACGCCCCGGGCCCGCTGAAACGCGCTGTCTTCCTTACACACTGCGGACCAGAGGTCTTCCAGATGGCTAAGGCATTAGCCAAGCCGGCAGACGCAACCGCCATGGACTGGGACGTCCTCGAACCAATACTGCGGCGCCATTATGCCCCCGAGGTCCCCATCCTAATACGGCGCAATGAGTTTTACCGCCGAAACCAGAAGCCCGACGAAAAATTGAGCGATTTCGTCGCAGAACTGCGGCGCCTGGGAGGACTCTGTGAGTTCGAGGGTCTCAACAGTCTCATAAGAGACCGCTTCGTACTCGGGTTATGGGATCCTACACTGCAGAGCCGACTTATGGCCAAGGGCGACATCAGCCTAGCCGATGCCCTTACAGCCGCCGCAGCCGCTGAAGCAACACGCACGTCGGCAGACAGCATGCGAAGATCTGATGCGAAGGGCGGGAACAACAACCCGGCAAGGTCGGCCGACGCAAGAAGTGAAGCGACCGCACACTACGGTGAATACCAGTCAAACTCCAGCACGTCTGAAGACGAGGAGGACATTCACCGAGTACAGACGGGACGCGGCGATCAACGAAGTCGAAAAGGCCGTAAGTCGAGGACCAGCTGCGCCGGGTGCGGCGGCGACCACCCCAGGTCAGAATGCTGATTTTTTGACTCTATCTGCAGGCATTGTGAACGAAGGGGTCACATCGCCCGAGTTTGCCGCCAAAAGAAGACTCGCAGCCCGCCCAAATGGGAACAGCACGACAGACGGAGAGAAAACTCCCCGCCCAGAACCAGAGAACGACAGCCAGACGGTCGATGGGACCGCGCTCAACGATCTCAAAGAAGCGGCGACGGTCGACGGAAAGAAGAGACCCATCAGACGGTGACCATCGGCCACGCCACCTCCGACGGCGCCAGAAAAATACATGTAGAGGTATATATAGAAGGCCAGCCATGCAAGATGGAAGTGGACTCTGGGTCCTACCTTTCCATGATTGCATGGCGTGAAATCAAAAGACTGGTGCCAACTCTACAAAAGAGAAACGTGCAGACACAAAAGATCATTATTAAAGACTACCAAGGGAACCGTGTCCCAGTAGTAGGCACCAAGAATTTCAACATAACCTACAAAGGCCACACCGAACAACTACCACTCACAATCGTCGATCGCGACCGCCCAAGCCTACTGGGTCTACAATGGTTCGCCCCGCTTAACATCGCGCTGACAGGTGTCAACCAAGTCACCATCGAAGCTTGGGAACAGCGGCTAACCCAGGAGTTCCAGGAGGTGTTCGATGGAGGCTTGGGCAAGTACCAGGGGCCCCTTATCTCATTTGACTTAGATCCAAGGGTCCCCCCTAAGAGACTTAAACCTAGAAGGGTACCGTTTGCATTAAAACCAAAAATTGACGAGCAGCTTGACAAACTCGTCAAACAGGGGGTATTACAACCGATAGACCATGCCAGATGGGAAACCCCTATAGTGACCCCAGTAAAACCGGACGGGTCAGTGAGAATTTGCGGGGACTATAAGGCCACCCTAAATGGCGCGTTACAACAAAGCGCCTACCCAGTCCCTATAGTACAACATTTACTACACTCGCTAGGAGGGGGCAAAGTCTTTGCAAAACTCGACCTTGCTCAGGCATATCAGCAGCTGCCGGTAGACGAGAAAACGGCGGAAGCCCAAACAATAGTAACCCATCGGGGGGCCTTCAGGTGTAACCGGCTCCAATTCGGAGTCAGCGTGGCACCAGGCATTTTTCAAAGCCTGATGGAACGTTTGTTACAGGGCATAAAAGGGGTGGTGCCCTATTTTGACGACGTACTAATAGCGGCGCCAAATGAAGCCGAGTTAGAGACTTGTTCAGACAAGTCTTAACAAAATTTAAAGAAACAGGACTTAAGGTTAAGCGAGAGAAATGCAATCTATGTACAAAGCAAGTAGAATTTTTGGGCTATCTCCTAGACCAAAAGGGCATTCACCCTACAACAAAAAAAATAAAAGCCATCAAGGAAGCCCCCACCCCAAGATCCAAAACGGAATTACAAGCATTCCTAGGATTACTAAATTTCTATAATGTTTTCCTACCTCAAAAGGCAACGGCGGCGGAGCCCTTACATAGACTCCTAGACAAGAAGGCAGCCTGGACTTGGGGGAGGCGAGAACAAGCCGCTTTTCAAAGAACCAAGGACCTCCTCACCTCCGATGCTGTCCTGATGCAATTTAGTGAGACTTTACCACTAGCTGTCACTTGCGACGCATCACCCTTCGGCGTCGGCGCTGTCCTCAGCCACACCCTCCCAGACCAGAGAGAAGCACCCATCGCCTTTTTCTCCAGGACTCTGACCAAACCAGAGCGCAACTATAGCCAGCTGGACAAGGAAGCTTTGGCTATAGTTGCCGCCGTTAAACGTTTTCATGAATACTTGTACGGCCGCCCGTTCACCATCGTGACGGATCACAAGCCTCTGTTGGGCATCCTCCCGGGAAACTGAGCCACGCCCAACATCTTGTCACCCCGAATGACAAGATGGTCGGAATTCCTGGCAGCCTACAATTACGAACTGTTACACAAGCCAGGTAAGAAAATCTCGCACGCAGACGCTTTAAGCCGCTCGCCCTTACCTAACTCTGAACCTGACCCAGCACCTACCACAAATACCCTGAGCATAGAAAGTTTACCTATTACTGCATCCGACATTGCCAGGGAAACCATTAAGGACAGGCGTCTGGCACGAATCTTACACTGGTTAGAAAAGGGCTGGCCGGAAAAGGACTGTGACGAGACTTTTAAAACATTCCGCCAGCGCCAGACCGAACTGTCACTACTGAAGGGATGCATTCTATGGGGTGACCGGGTGGTAATTCCAGATAGATTGCAAGAAAAAGTCTTGAGGATGCTACATGAGGGTCATCCTGGCATCGTCAGGACTAAAGCCCTGGCCAGAAGCTACGCTTGGTGGCCAGGGATGGACAAGCAAATTGAGGCATGGGTCGCCAAATGCCACCGATGCCAGGAGACCAGATCCAGCCCACCCACAGCACCCATCCGGGATTGGGAAACACCACGAGGGCCCTGGTCCAGAATCCATCTCGACTTTGCGGGCCCCACAAATGGACACACGTTCTTAATCACAGTCGACGCATACTCAAATTGGCTAGAGGTGGCTGACATGAAATCCACCACCACAGAGGCTGTCATAAAAGAACTGAGCAAACTGTTCTCCACACACGGCCTCCCAGACATCATCGTCTCAGACAACGGGCCCCAATTCACCTCCATCGATTTCGAACGGTTCCTGGCAGAGAAGGGCATCCGCCACGCGTTGACAGCACCGGCGCATCCGGCGGCGAACGGTAGGGCGGAACGGATGGTCCAATTTACAAAAAAGACACTCAGGAAAATGGACCACGCGGAGATCAACGACAAAATCAACCGCCTACTCTTCATACAACACATCACTCCCAACACTACAACCAACAAGAGTCCGGCAGAGCTGTTAATGGGCAGGAAGCTGAGGTCTCCACTTGACAGACTGCACCCGACCTACAACCCGGAGCAGCCCCCAGACTCCAGCTCCAGGTTCCGGACATTTAACCCAGGCGACCTGGTTTACGCAAAATACATGACGGGGGACCCCCTATGGATCCCAGCCATCATAACACAAATCACTGGTCCAAAGTCGTACCGGCTCCAAACCACGGATGGGCGAGCCTGGAAACGGCATATTGACCAGTTAAGGTCCCGAACGGCAACTGACCTCAACCCCCAAGAAGCGAACCAAGGGGGGAGGGAATACCCGGAAAGACAATCGCAAAATAAAATAAACCAAAAATACTCACCAGAAAACAGCCATCGCGAGTCCCCTCCGGAGAAGAACCGTCTGGCCAGCTCTACCGACTCGGAGAAGCCAAGCGGGAGTGGCGAAATCCGCAGCTCAACCGACCCGGTAGGCCCAGGCGGGAGCCACGGCGAAAGAACCGGCCCGATCATCCAGCCGGTTCGCGAAGAGGCAGGAGCAGCCAAAGGAACGACCGCTCCGGCCGAGATACAACAGGGAAGTGAGTTGCGCAGGTCAACTAGGACTCGACGGAGCCCCGCCTACCTGCGTGACTACACCACCTGACGGACCGTACCAAGGGGGGAGGGGTGTTATGTATTGAAAATGGTATACTCGAAATCCCCGAGCCTTGATTGGCCAAGGCACGGGGATTTCTGATTGGCCCGATTTAGGTCTCCCGCGATTGGTGCAAACTGAGAGCGGGAGACTTGAATCGCTGCCATTGGCCGCGGCAGCCTTGCGAAAGGTATAAAAGCCGCGGGCTTTTTACCTTTCGCCGGTTCGGTTCACTTGTTGAAAATAAAGAGCTTTTAATTGAAGTCACCGACTCTGAGCTTATTTCCGGACACGACACTAGACACTAATTATCATAATTTACAAATATTCTATTTGAATATGCACTTATATTTATTTTTAGAAATTTTGATTTTGTGCAATTTAGGTTTTCGGCCAAGCAAAAACTTAGTAGCTACTCCTTGGAACATATTTGTATATATTCAAGCAGAAGACATTTGCTGAGTATTTTGTCTCTCTGCTGCTCCCTCTGCAGAACAGATGCACATCATCTGTTGGTTCTTAATGCTTTTGTCCCAATCTATAGTAAAAAAGTAGAAGAGTCTCTAGTCTCATGTTCTGTATCACCTATCTTAACTGCAAATATTTCCTGAGAATTTATTTTCTTTAATGTGGAATCATTGTTACACTCATTGACAAGTTGGTTTTTAAAATGGCAAGAAGAGACACTATTCTTGTTTTCTCTGTGGAAAAAACAGACCTCTCTGCTGAAGTGAAAAATAAAGTAATAGCCAGTTTTCTTTTAGGACAGATAAAGAAAATAAAACACTGATAATACATTCACCAAAAATGAAGTTATCATTTAAATAGAAAATAAAATAAAATATTTGGAAATGTTTTATGGAGAATAGCTTCAAGGGAGATGAGATCTATATGTATGAGGAGAGCTGAAAAGGTTGCTTTTCATAGGGCTAAGATTCAAATAGCTTATTACTTCAATCATGCAGCAGGAATGGACTGGAAGATTAAATGTTTGACAAATCTTTCCCCTTCCTTTATGAAAATCTTACAAGAGTAAAACATGTCAGTGGAGTCTAGCACTCTCTTTCTCTTTCTCTCTTTGCTTCTCTAAATGTGATATAATAGTATGTGATACAATTTGCTATAATTGTAGGTGTTTGGGGAATAAGAGTTATTAAACAAAGTGCTAGCTTGGGGTTTTAATTTATAAATAATTTCAACAACACATGCTGTTCTACGCCATAGGAGTGACAAATTTAATTTATTGCAGTGATTCTGTCTTTTATGCTTATTCAGCTGGTGATGAAAAACTGGAAGGGTCAAAAGCATAATACATGGTAAATTACTCTTCTATATGAATTTTCACTGAAATAAATGGGGCTATCAACATTTCTGCAAAAATTCCCTTGAATAGAACTTTTTCCAGTTTGCACCCCCAACTTTGCTCTAGTGCTAAATATCACTAATATTGTTTTCTTTTCTTTTTTTCAAGTATATTTTTATTATTTTTAAAAAATTGCAATAGTAAAAACTAATGCAAACTAAACTTGGAGAAATAGAAAGAAAGAACAAAATGTGCTGCAAGAAAGTAAAAGAAAGAAGGAAAGAAAAATATAATAAAGAAAAAATATATAAAGAAGTTATTTTTAAACTTCAACTCAATTATAAACAAATTTATAACTCTTTCCCCTTACAAGTAGTCCTTGATTTAAGTCACAGTTGAGATCAGATTTTCCATTAGGAAGCATGATGGTTATTACATGAGTTGTGCTCAATTTTACAACTTTGTTTGCCATGGTTATTAAATGAATCACTGCAGTAGTTAAGTGAACAATATAGTTGTTAAGTGAATCTGGATTCCAACATTGACTTTGTATGTTGGAAGCAGTCTAGGAAGGTTACAAATGGCAATCACAAGACACCGGGCTATGGCAACCATTGCAAATACATGCTAGTTGTCAAGTATCCAGATTTTGATAATGTGATCATAGAGATGTTGTGCAGGGATGGGATTCAAATTTTGTAACAATTGGTTCTGTGGGCATGGCTAGGTGGACATGGCCATGTGACTGGGTGGGTGTGGCTTCTTCTCTCTTTTTTTGGCAGTAAACCCCGCTCCCATTTTTGGGCCTTCTGGGCTTCAGGGAAGCCTTCTGGGGGGTGCATTTTTGCTCCCAGAAAGCTTCCCTGAAGCCAAAAAAACGAGCCTGGGGGGAAACGCAGCAGCCCCCTCCATTTTTTGCCTTCCTGTGCCTCAGGAAAGCCTCCTGGATGAAACAGTAAATAAGTGAGGGGAATCCTGGCATAGCTGATCATAGGAACAGCTGATTGTCAAGAGGGAAAAAAAGAAATACCTTAAGGAGTGACTGGGTGGGGAAGAACGCAGTCAGTGATGTCAGGCACGTGAGCAGTGTTGCACATGTACAATAAGGACTGACTGGGAGGGGAGGGGCGGGCAGAGAGGGGTGGGGCCAGCCAGGGGCATTATTTGCCAGTTCTCTGAACTGTGCAGAATCACAACAACCGGTTCTATAGAACCAGTAGTATCCCACCCCTGATGTTGTGACAGTCATAAGTGTGAAGATTGATTGTAAGTCACTTTTTTAAAGCTCTTGTAACTGAACAGTTGCAAAATAAATGGTTGCCAATTAATATTTCTTCATCCCGTATCTCATCTCTTATCTATAAGCAGTTCAAGTAAACATCAATTTTTCAATCCTGGAGTCAGCAAAAAGTCTATAAAGGGTTACCAGAACTTTGCAAAAATGTCTTCTTTTAATCTTGATCAAATAAATCAACTTGTATTCCTTCCTTTTATATCCTAATCTTTAATTCGATTAAATGCTGTTATAGGGTTTGTTTTTTTTATTCAGTTTTTTTTATCCTACTGCATAGATTTCTTCAAGTCTTTAACAAGACTCTTTTGTAGAACCAGTAACAAAACATTTTTCATTTTTATTCTCTTGGTTCATCATTTGTATTCCCTTTTAATTTTTAAAACTTCAGCCAGTTTCTTTTGTTTATAAAGCACTGGTTGGTTTTTTAAAATGTGGCACTCAGAAATCATTCAATTGTCTCAGTTCGAATAAAGTTGAACATGCGTATACCTGCATAAATAATAAACTAAGAAGACAAATGTGCTGAATAGAAGCTAGCTAGCTATTTGTTGATCCTACTTTGTTGACTCATTGAGCAGGACAATGTGTATGATTATCCATTCATACAAGCTTCTTTTACTCCAGACTACTATAACCATTATATTACAATAGCTGTGGGGGTTTTTTTCCCAGAATCATTACAGAAAAATACAGTTTTCTCTCTCAGGAAACATATTTAAACCATATTCTGTGTATCTTTTCAGTGGCAGATTTGGAAATCTATAATGGAAATTTGCTACAAAATTGTCTGTTAGTGGCTTAGGGAATTCTTACTGATATATGTTTATGATTTTTTTTTAAAAAAAAAAAAAGTCTGGTTATCCCTGTATTTTCTAGCGATAGAATATTTCTTTCGGTGAGTAGTCACTAGTTTTTAAACACTTACAATATTTCTTTTTCTGTTTATATTTCTCAGTCCATTCCAATTTCAAAGATTGTTATTGTTATTATTTCCAAAATTATATAATGTACATTGATTTCTTTTATGTCTGTGTTTTGCCTTCCATGTCTCTCTAGAACAAATGTTAATGTTCTCAGATAATTATTCTAAAATTACCACCAAAACTTTAAATTTTGAATTTAAAAATGTCCTTTGAAAATAGATACTTCCTCTTCTATAACACAATCTGTTATCTTTTGTGTTTTGTTGTGAGTTTAGGTGGCTATGCTACTTAAAAAATGTGGCTTTTTACAGCTTATCTGTGGGAGGATGAACTGCCCTGCAACAGAAAAATGTTATGTATGACTCTGAAAACATTTTTTTTCTGTAGTAGTCTGAATAACAACTGTCTAGTTCAGGCATATAGGCAATTATGGAGAAAGTGTGAATGGGACTTTATTTATTTACTTTATGTATGAATCAAATTTGCATAGCTACTCATAGATTTGCCAAAAGTGAATCTGAGCAAAGCAATTGAATAAAACCCACAGATATAAAAAATATAAAATCTACATTAGGAAATAAATAGTATAAAGGCCCCTAGGAGAAGAGAGAATAAAAATGATCAACTCAACAATGTAAACTGGCATATAGATTTTGAAATAAATAACTATTAAAAAAGCAATAACGTGGAGACAGAAATGGAGCAGAGGTGTTTTCTGGGTTCAGCAGCGGATGTGGCTGGAGAGAGAATGATTGAACAAGGTGATGACAGAAGGCAGTGTCAGGGACAGTAACAAGCCCAGGGATCCACAGTCATGGAGGAAAAGTAGGAAGGTGCCTGAGGCAGTAGAAACCAAAGCAGAACCCTGTAAAAAGATTCATCAAAATGAAAGTGCAGCTCTGGACTTTAGATGCTGGCAGAGTGAAGTCCATGTCAGTAAAGTTCAGGTGAAGAATAACTGAGCAAGAGAGCATTAAGAGGAGAAGCTATTAGCATTTCTCATAAGTGTGGCAGAAGGAAGAACCACGCAGCAAAGCATTTGGTAAATCTTTGCTTTAATTGGGAATGTATGATGTTTCATCATATTTACCTTCTATTTACTATTTTTAATTTTTGTAAATATACATATATAAACCTCAGGTCCTCTATCACACTCCTTACCTAGATTCTGTCTGTTCAATGACTCGTGAAATTTCTTAAAAAACCCAATCAGAAATCATTATCAGGTGACATGACATATTTCTTAATAACTGCTTTGCTCAGCAATCAAGATTCAGGTACCAATTGTGAACATAAGTCAAGGACTACTTGTAGATTAAATTGGTCCCCACTAAGATCTTTAGTCTGTGTCTAAAGTTAAGCATACTATAGATCTTGCTGTGTAAAAAAAAAGGTTATATTTATCAGCATAACAAAATTTAAATACTTTCACATTTTTCTTGAAGCATGCATTAAAAACTAATAATGGTAAAGATTATTTTAGCTAATGGTCTAAATCTAAAATCTAATTAAGATTGTTTTCCTTTGATGACACAGTCAATCTTCAGGGTTTAATGACTATCCAAATAAAAATTTAAGTGTTTATTTTCTGATGATTTTGCTTTACATTGGAGATAATGTTATGGCAAGCAATATTTTTAATAAGGTCAACACATGGTAACAAATAACATAATTAGGATGAAATAATTGGGCCTATGGGAATAGAAGTATTTGACTATTGCTTATACTTTTTATTTATTTATTTATTTATTTTTATTTTTGTCAATTGCTTAAAAGATAATAGGTATAAGTATATACATAGTTATGAATAATGGATACATATAAGAAAAATAAAAAAATAAAAGAAACAATAGGACAGGGACAGTAGGCACGTTGGTGCACTTAAGCACACGCCCTACAGACCTCTTAGGAAAGGGGTGAGGTCAATAGTAGAAAGTCTAAGGGTAAAGTTTTTGGGGTTTGGGGAAGAAACCAAAGAGTTGGGTAGAATATCCTAGATATTGACCACTCTGTTGCTGAAGTCATATTTCTTGCAATCAAGTTTGGTGTGATTAACTTTGAGTTTGTATCTATTGTTTGCTCTTGTGTTGTTATGGTTGAAGCTGAAGTATTCATTGACAGGTAGGACATTGCAATGTATGATTTTATATACTATACTTAGATCGGACCAAAGGCAACATAGTTCTAAGTTTTCTAGGTCTAGAATTTTGAGTTTGGTGGCATCAGGTATTCTGCAACGAGTAGAGGAGTGGAGAATTCTTCCTGTGAAATATTTCTGGACTTTCTCAACTGTGTTAATATCAGTTACGTAATGTGGGTTGCAGACTGATGAGCTGTATTCGAGTATTGGTCTAGCAAATGTTTTATATGCTCTAGTTAACAACTCTTAATGCCTTTTTGGCTATGTAGTTACAGTGGGCTCTAGCACTCAGATCATTAGACATGAGTACTCCAAGATCCTTTACAGAGCTTGGATCATCAACAAGCTCTTGACTATTCAGCCTGTATTTTATTTTCTGATTATTATTATTTTTGCCAATATATAAGACAGAGCATTTATTTGTTGAGATTTGAAGTTGCCATTTGTTTGACCATTCTGATACATAGTCAAGGTCTTTTTGAAGGGTAGCAGTATTGTCTGTGGTGTTGAATAGCTTTACATCATCAGCAAAGAGAATGCAATTGCTCTTAATATGATCACAGAGGTCATTTATGTAGAGTATGAAAAGAGTTGGTCCTAGAACACTGTCTTGTTGACAGGTACAGAATTTGATAGGATGCTCCCAATTTTGACCATTTGTTGTCTATTTGACAGGAATGCTTCTATCCAGTTATGCAGGTGTCCAGAGATACCATAAGATTTTAGTTTTAGGAGTAGTTTGTCATGTATCACGAAATCAAAGGCTTTACAGAAGTCTATGTATATTGCATCAATTGCTTTGCCCTGATTGAGTTGTGTAGTCCATATGTTTTTGCAGTGTAAGAGTTGCAGATTACAGGATAGTTTTTTCCTGAAACCAGATTGTTTATTAAAGAGTAGGTTGTTTGTTTCTAAGTGGAGGATGATGGATTGGTTAATAATTGATTCCATGACTTTACAGGTGATGCAGCATAAAGAGATTGGTCTGTAATTTTCAACTAGCCTGGGGTCTCCCTTTTTGAAGATGGGGATGACCGTGGCTTGTGACCATAGTTTTGGCAAGGAGCTGGTCCTGAAAGATTTTTCAAAGATTATGCTTAGAGGTTTGGCCATGGCAGTTTTTTAATAAGTATGCTCATATTCCATCCGGTCCAATAGATAGAGATGGTTTTAGATTGCATCGTGCTTTTTCAACATTGTCTTCTGTAAAATCGATATGTATTAGATCATTGTAGTTGTCTGTGGTTTGACTAGGAAATACTGGGCATGATTCATTGCTGTTTACAAATATTGATCCAAAGAATGTGTTAAAGAGGTTGGCTTTAGGGAAAGTGGAGCTTTGTCGCTGCGATACAGCTGCGATCTCGGGGCTCAAAGATCGCAGCTGATATCTTCGCCCCTGGTCGGTCCCAATGGACCTAAACCGTCTCGTAGTGAGGGTGACAGTAAGGGGCGCGTTCTGTAGATCCCAGGGACATCGCAAGTCCCTGGTCGATCCAGAAGAAGCCCTTTTGCCAATGGCGGAGAGGCAGCCTTTAAGCTGCTGAAGCTGGGACAGCTCTGGAAGGATGAGATAGAAAGAGAAGTGTATCGGCTGGTGAGGATCTTTGTTTTTTGCTTGGGACATAAGAACACTCTAATATGAGAAGAAATCTGTAAACTTATTGACAAAATTTGATTTAGCAGTGATTTTTTTTTAAGTAATGTCAAAGTGAGGCTCGGCTTTTTTACTCTTTTTTTTTTCTTTACTGAATTTCTATTGCGATCTAGGTTATCAGACTGGTTTTTTCTTTTATATTTTTATATTTACTTGCTCTCTCTTCTCCTTTTTGACTGTTTATATTGTTTAAAATAGAGGCCCCCTTTAATATTTTTTTTTAAATATACATAAATATATATATATATACATACTTTTTTTTTCTTTTTAGGCTTTTTTCAGGGGGGAAGAAGGGGGAGTGGTTTGAAGAAACTTTGTAACACTGCCAACTAGAGGCTTGAAAATATTTTGTTTGAAGTTGAGAGTTGGGAAAAAAAAAAAACTCTTCTCAAGGCTACTGGAAATGATAAGATAGAGGGAAGAGCACTGGAGGATGTTTATACAGGTGCTCTTTGGGACTTCTATTACTAACTGAATATTTGAAGCTTGGCTTTGAAACTTGTGGAGAAGCCAAATAAGAGCCTTGGATAAATAAAAGGCAGTGTGCGCTATTTTTTTCAATCCTTTATTAATTGCTTTATCCCTCCCCTCCAACCCCACAGTATTTTGTAATATTGATATACTTATTTTTTATTTTTTATTTTATCTCATTTTTATTTTTATTTTTTTTTAAAGGGGAAGTCTCAGAATATTCTTTTTTTACTTTTTTTTTCATAGGGATGTCTGCCTCTTTATCTCTATTTTTGACTTATTTTTATGGCTACTTTTCATTTTTTAAGGTCTTTCAATTGGATTAAGGTGGGAAGAACCTGAAGAACTGTTTTTTTTCCTTTTTCTTTGTTTATTACTTTTTGATATTATTGGGCTTTATTTTGTTTTGTTTTTCTCTTTATTTTTAATTTGTATTTTTGAATTATAATTGAGTATTTCACAATTGGATTAAGGTCTTGAAGAACCTGAAGAATTTTTCCTTTTTAATTTTGGGCTTTTTACTTATTATTTATTTTGTTTTTTGTTTTTTGTTTTTTATGATGTTTTCCTTTTTCTTAATTGGATTATAATTGGCTACCTCACTAATTGGATTAAAAGACCCGGAAGACCCTGAGTTATCAAAATGAGTAAGAAAATTTTACCTTCGGGCATCTCAACTTCTGCTCCTGTCTCCCCGTCATCTGGAGGACGGCTCTCAACAATGGCGAAGCAAGATAAAGCGCAAGTGGATTTAACGATGGTTATGCAAGGAATACAAGAACTTAAAATGAGTATTGAACAAAGAATGGAGAGTATTGAACAAAGAATTGGAAAGATTGATGAAAAATTTGAAAATGTTCAACAAATGATGGTGAAACACGATGAGAGAATCCAAAAAAATAGAAGAGAAATAAATAAATGCTCTGTCTTACATATTGGCAAAAAAAAAAAATAATCAGAAAATAAAATACAGGCTGAATAGTCAAGAGCTTGTTGATGATCCAAGCTCTGTAAAGGATCTTGGAGTACTCATGTCTAATGATCTGAGTGCTAGAGCCCACTGTAACTACATAGCCAAAAAGGCATTAAGAGTTGTTAACTAGAGCATATAAAACATTTGCTAGACCAATACTCGAATACAGCTCATCAGTCTGGAACCCACATTACGTAACTGATATTAACACAGTTGAGAAAGTCCAGAAATATTTCACAAGAAGAGTTCTCCACTCCTCTACTCGTTGCAGAATACCTGATGCCACCAAACTCAAAATTCTAGACCTAGAAAACTTAGAACTATGCTGCCTTTGGTCCGATCTAAGTATAGTATATAAAATCATACATTGCAATGTCCTACCTGTCAATGAATACTTCAGCTTCAACCATAACAACACAAGAGCAAACAATAGATACAAACTCAAAGTTAATCACACCAAACTTGATTGCAAGAAATATGACTTCAGCAACAGAGTGGTCAATATCTAGGATATTCTACCCAACTCTTTGGTTTCTTCCCCAAAAACTTTACCCTTAGACTTTCTACTATTGACCTCACCCCTTTCCTAAGAGGTCTGTAGGGCGTGTGCATAAGCGCACCAACGTGCCTACTGTCCCTGTCCTATTGTTTCTTTTATTTTTTTTATTTTTCTTATATGTATCCATTATTCATAACTATGTATATACTTATACCTATTATCTTTTAAGCAATTGACAAAAATAAAAATAAATAAATAAATAAAAAGTATAAGCAATAGTCAAATACTTCTATTCCCATAGGCCCAATTATTTTATCCTAATTATGTTATTTGTTACCATGTGTTGACCTTATTAAAAATATTGCTTGCCATAACATTATCTCCAATGTGTAGTTAATTAAATACACTTTCAAAATTTGTTGCTTTAAGAGAAAGAGGCACATAGATAGTCTTGCACTGGCAATTCAAATAGTTTATATTTTTACTATGTAGACTCAGATTTGTATTGAGCATTCGCTCCTGGCTTCAATGTACTTCTACTTCTATCATAGGAAATAAAGTTGCTTCCAATCTTCACAGGAGTTCAGTTATAACAAAACTAAGTTATTGTCCTTTTAAAGAGGGAGTCCGGATGAGCAATTTGGTGAAGAGGGAAGAGGGAAAGAGGGGCAGCAGGGGAGGAAGCAGTCTGCTTCACACTCTGGCTGCAAATGTCTGAAGACAGACTCACAGCTCCTGGTGCTCACCGCCCTGCAAGGATGGGATGAATCTCGCCATCTCACCACCCTGCAAGGATGATTGTAGAGCCCCCAGTACTGACAAGCCCCACCAGCTTACCTTCTAGTAAGGATGGGTTGAGTTGCAGATCGTTGAGCGCTTTTGAATAGAGCACTTTTGAATTTAGCACTTACCTAGGAATGAGCTCTTTTCTGGCATGCTGGTCAATGATGGGAGGAATCAGAAATCTCCGAGTACTTTTGAATGGAGGGTTTCTGAGGAATGGAGCTCTTTTCTGGCTTGCTGGCAAGTCTTGGGCATTAAGCTTTCCACCTTGCAGGCTGGGCCCACAGGGATTTGAGGGCTTGTTGCCTGGTGCTGCCCATGCCCACCAGAGCTCCTCACGCTGCTGCCACCACCATCTTTAACATGTAACATCCTATGGTGAAAATTCTTCATCATAATATAAACAGGACATCACTTTCTAAGCCAGGGGTGGGCAAACTATGGCCTGCGGGCCACATCCGGCCCGTTGGTCTTTTTTACCCGGCCCGCTGAAGATTGGTCCGTATGTAACCCTGGGCACTTCTCGGCTGCTTTCAGACATGTTGAGAGGAGGCAGTTAAGGCAGAGGGCGGGTGGCGGAGAGTGAGCAGGGTGCCTGGTGGGCTTGTCAGGTGGAGCAGGAAATGGGGGCAGGAGCTCAGTGGAGCGAAGAAAGCTGAAACCTGTGGAGGTCTCGCCACAGTCCCTTCACAGGGAGAGAAGTCACCGAGCCGGGAGGAGCACAGGATGTTGCCGGCTCACCTCCCCGCCCCTCTATCGTGACTGCAGGAGAAGGAGCCCTGAGCATTGCTTTCACAGCTACCACCGACGGAGCCCAGCTTGATGTCGCCTGAGCTGTGTTTGATTTGGAAGGGGGCATGGGAGGCAGCATCAAAGGAGCACTCTGGGGTTCGGCCAACTGCCCGCTGAGTGCCTCCAGGATCCCCAACATGGCCAGCAGACCTTGGGGCTGCGCTCCAGAACCCAGCGCCACGGAACGGCGAAGCCAAGCGGCAGGAGGAGGCGTGTTCGGAGCTGCAGAGGCCAGCTCAGATCTCTCGGTCCTGGGGAATCCCCCTCCGCTGAGGCGCCTGAGCCCCGAGCAACGCCGGCAGCGAGGAGCACGAGAAGTGCAACGGGGCCACGGGAAGAGCTGTGCCCCAAGGAGCAACTGGCGGCCAGAGCGACCGGGACTGGCAGTGGCGGCGAGGGCCCGACCTGCGCGGCAGGGGCCTGGGACGGTTTTCTCCCATGACCAGCTTCGGAGTGGCCCACCGTGCGCTCTTGGGAATCTGGCTCGCTGTGCCCTGGGCGTGCTTTTCCCTCGCCTCTCAGCCAGCAGCAGCAGCAGCAGCGGCTCTGCCTCTGCCTCCTTTCTCCCCTAACACCCGCTGTTGTGATGCGTATTCCTGTAGACCTGACCACCAGCAGGCGCTTCACACCTCCCTCCACTTCCCCTGTGGTAAGATGGGAGAGAACAGTGGTGCCCTCAGCGTACCAGTCCCAGGACCTCACAGCCAGACCGAGGCGCGCTCGGTGGTGGACGTCCTGGCCAATCATCCGGGAGAACTGGTGAGGACCAACAGCCCCAACTTCTTGTGCTCGGTGCTGCCTTCCCACTGGAGATGCAACAAGACCCTCCCCATGGCCTTCAAGGTAAGCCAGGATGGGAGGCTGGGTGGAGCTGGCAGGTCCTGGGAAAGGCACGCAGATGTTTCCTACCGAGCAGGCTTCCCAAGCGCCCAGGAGGACTCGTGGTTTAATAGCAAAAATGCCAGCGGGATGGGTGCTGGGCAGGCAGGGGGAAAGGCAGGTGAAAGCCCCCCACGCACACACACCTCGGCAAGCAGTTTGCAGGGTTAGCCAGCAGTTTCTCGCAAGAGACTGAAGGCCGGTCTGCTCCCCCCAATTAGACGTTGGTTCAAGAGGGAGGATCAGCCCTGCTACTAATTGTTGGTTCACAGTTTATCCGTGGGCACCGGAGGAGTTATGTTGGGAGGGGGCGTTTATTTATTTCTTATCTTATAAGTGGCCAACTTGAGTAAGCTGAGGGGATACATTCATACATACATACATACATACATACACACACACACACACAGTCGTTTATTCATAGGGGAAGAATCTATCTATCTTTCTATCTATCTATCTATCTATCTATCTATCTATCTATCTATCTATCTATCTATGTCAGGGGTGGGCAATTAATTTCTGTCGGGGGCCACATGGAAAATCAGATCTGTGTTTGAGGGCTGAACCAATTTTATAAAAGGCCATTATAAAGGGCCCATTATAAAATGCAGCAAATTATATATATATATATAATATATATATATATATATATATATATATATATATATATATATATATATATATATATATATATATATATATATATATGTTTTCTTAAGTTCTGTATACAGAAGCCTGATGATGGCAGATGAGATTCTGCTGAAACGTTGCTACAACTTTAAAAGCACCACGTGGGAAAATACCCGAACAAAGCTGAATGCCAGACATGTAAGTACCCGTGAAAACTTAAGAAAACATATATATATATATATATATATATATATATATATATATATATATATGTATATGTATATGTATATGTATATGTATATGTATATGTATATGTATATGTATATGTATATGTATATGTATATGTATATGTATATGTATATGTATATATATATATGTTTTCTGAGGTTCTCGCGGGTATTTGTATGTGGATCTTTGGTTATTTAGGTTTTCTCCTCACTCTGAGAAGCACAGAGCTGAAGACCAAGCCTGAAGATGATGAATGGGACTTCATCGAAACGTTGCCTAGATACTTCCAATCTTACGCGGGAGAAAACCCGAATAACCAAAGATCCATATATATATATATATTATATATAAGAAAAAGTAACGCCGTGGCTGCTCCTGCTACTACTTTCCACGCTTTCCAAACGTGAGTCCCAGGAGAAAACAAACAGCAAAGTGCGCTCAGGGGCATCCAAGCCCACTTAAAGCTCGGCCGCTGCTGGTGGAGCCTTGCCCTGCCTTGGTGCCCCATTTCCTGGCTCGGCGGTCCTGCTCAGGCGGCACTTTAAAAGCCCTCCTCCTCGCGTACGTGCCTGTGTGTATCCCACACAGTTTTTTTATTACTTTCAAGATAACATTCCCTCCACCTCTTCATTCAAGTCATTAATAAAATGTTAAAGTGTGCAAGGTTTAGACTGCCATGTCACTCAAACCAAGAACATCTATTGTTTGATTTAAAAAAAGGTGTTTGATGAGATTTTAAACAGCAATGTATCCACTTAATTGTCATTGCCATACACCCCATACTTAGATAGTGTACTAGACCCCATACTTAGATACTTAGATAGTGTACTAATCATAATGTCATGTCATATGTTATGTTGAAATCAAGATATATCTATTGGGTTTTATAATGTAGTAAGAAAATTATCCTTATTAACATTAAATTAGCAAGATTTGTTCCATGCAAATCCACACTGATTTACAGTAACTGTTAAACTGTTTTTAAAGTGTTCATGGGTTGATGGCTTTGCAGTCTGCATGACAGTATTTCTTCCTAAAGGAAATCAGCCCTGACTGATAGTGAAACTGAAGCTCAAATACTTTGGCCACCCAATAAGAAGAAAGGACTCATTGAAAAAAATCCTGGTGATGGGAAAGATTGAAGGCAAAAGGAGAAGGAGAAGACATAGGATGAGATGGTTAGATGGTAGGTCCAATGAAGATGAATTTGGTGAAACTTTGGGGGACAGTGGAGAACAGGGGGCCTGGAGTGTTATGGCCTATGGGGATCATGAAGAGTCGGGCAGGATTTAGTCACTAAACTACTACTACTACTACTACTACTACTACTACTACTACTACTACTACTACTTACTACAGTATTCCTAGTTACTAGTTTTGGACTGATTGGTCTGTAGATCCATGATTCATCCTTTCTCCCTTTTGAATAAAAGATATTGCTTGCCATTTCACATTCTATGGGATTTCTCAAAGATGAGACATTGAAATTCAGACAGTACTCTGGGCTGTATTTCCCCTGACCTGTATGATTAAATTCACTTAAAGTACTGCAAGTAAGTATTCCTGACCATACTCTCATCAATCTCAGATTTCATTCCCACAGTTTCTGCTGCATCTTCACAATTGCTTAGTGGAATACATACTCTTTTTTCAGAGACATAAAACTAAATAGGTTTGTATTGCATATGTTCATAATGCTGCCTACACTAAGTCATTGGTGTGCTGGCCTTTTTCTCATTGTTTTGTTTAGAATGAATTGAGGGGTCCTTTTTTGTTCTTAGTTTTTAGCTAATCTCATATCTTTCTGAGTTTGGGGTATTTTGGCACTATTTTTTGGCCTTTGGTTGTTGTCCCTGTTTGAATTTTCTATATCTGACCTTTTTGATTTTCAGATTTTGATTAAGGAACCAGAACTGGTGTCTACTGCTATCTTTTTTTCCTGCATACCAGTTTTCAAATATTTTCTTTTTAAGAAACTTTTGATGACATTGGGTACATTTTCACAATAGGTTCTTCTGTATGGAATTCTACTTATTATTGTCCCAGCTGTTTATAAAAATCTGTTTTTCTAAAATCAGTAGTATATTAAAAATCCACCCCTTCATGCTACCTATCTCTTCTTTTTTTCTTTGAAACCTCACCTCAGAGTTTCATCTGTGAATATATCAAAGCTATTTTAGAGTTCAAATATTTCAGATAACTTTTATGTCTCTTGTTTTTGATTGTCAGTCATGTCCAGTGAGCTGCATCCTTTGTATTATTCTCCTCCTAATGGAGACTTGCTTCATCTGTCAGCTTCTGTTATAGGCTTCCTTTATTTGGTCTAATAAATCTTTTTTCTTTTTTTGTATTTTAGGTGATGAAGTGTATGCACTCATTGCTCTAGTCTTCTTATATTGCGAGAAGCATTCTGTAATACCCAGGAAATTGTTATCTGGCAGGAACATAAAAATTCACAGATATTTCAGGTCATGACTAGGGAATCATACCCATTTAGTCTCACTCCAGTTTATTAAGGATCCACCATTGGAAAGAATTTTATTTCTTCTTATGTCCCTGAGTTCCCAGGCTGATTAAATGTAGTACTTTTGTTGACTTATAGGGAAAAGTTGTTAATTGAAGGCCTGTCTTCAATTCTCCCATGAAATTTTAAGCAAAAAATCATTTTCTACTAATTTGCTAGATATTGATGACAGCAGCAATGATAATGTTGATGACAGAATGGAATAGAATCGGATGAAAAATAAATTGACAGTGTTTCAGATTGGATTGAAACTGCATCCTTATTTGGATAAAGACACTCAATAGAAGGCTATGTATTTGGACTATAAATGATAGGGAAAATATAGTTTCGTTTATTGTACTAAACTGGTTTATAACTTTCCTGGCAACTGCCCAAGAATGTACCCACTTACAATCAAGGGAATACTGATATTCTGGATTGAAATGGAAGAATTGGAAAAGAAAGATACATTTTTAAGGACTCTGTGAAATAGGTTGAAACAATAATATAAAATGCTAACTATGTTGGTGATAAGAAGAGGAATTTAATCTTCAAGTATATGCTTTAATTTTAAAGCATGCACCTCATGTTTATTTGTTTTCTAAAGTTCCTCTACAATTTTATCTATGTACAAATTCCACCCGTTTCTTTTACAATTTTCTAAACAACAAACTTAAAGACTCAAAATCCATCCCACCCCTAAAAGGACCTAACAGTAAAGACTATAATGATGAAACCATTAAAGCCAACCTCTTTAACACATTCTTTGGATCAGTCTTTGTAAACAGCAATGGATCGTGCCCAATATTTCCTAGTCGAACCACAGACAATTACAATGATCTAATGCATATCGGTTTTACAGAAGATAATGTTAAAAAAGCACTTTGCAATCTAAAACCATCTCTATCTATTGGACCCAGTGGACTATGTGCCTACTTCCTAAAAAAAGCTATCCGCTGCCATAGCAGAACCTCTAAGCACTATCTTTGAAAAATCTTTCAGAACCAACTCCTTGCCAAACTTATGGTCACTAGCCATGGCCATCCCCATCTTCAAAAAGGGAGACCCTAGCCTAGTTGAAAATTACAGACCAATCTCTTTATGCTGCATTACCTGTAAAGTCATAGAATCAATTATTAATCAATCCATTATCCTCCACTTAGAGACAAACAACCTACTCTCTAACAAACTATTTGGTTTCAGAAAAAAATTATCCTGTAATCTGCAACTCTTACACTGCAAAAACATATGGACTACACAACTTGATCAGGACAAAGCAATAGATGCTATTTACATAGACTTCTGCAAAGCCTTTGATTCAGTGATACACAACAAACTACTTTTAAAACGAAAATCTTATGGTATTTCCAGACACTTACATAACTGGATAGCTGCATTCCTGTCAAACAGGCAACGAATGGTCAAAATAGGGAGCACCCTATCAAACCATTGTTCTAGGATTAACTCTCTTTATACTCTACATAAATGACCTCTATGTTCATATTAAAAGCAACTGCGTTCTTTTCACTGATTATGTAAAGCTATTCAACACCACTGACAATACTGCTACCCTTCAAAAAGACCTCGACTATGTGTTGGAATGGTCAAACAAGTGGCAACTTCAAATCTCAACAAACAAATGATCTGTCCTACATATTCTCAAAAAAATCAGAAAATAAAATACAAGCTGAATGGTCAAGACCTTGTTGATGTCACCCACTACGTCAAGGACCTTGGAGTACTCATCTCTAATGATCTAAGTGCTAGAGCCCACTGTAACAACATAGCCAAAAAGGAATTAAGAATTGTTAGACCAATACCCAAATATAGCTCATCAGTCTGGAACTCTCACTACATATCAGATATTAATACAATTGAGAAAGTGCAGAGATATTTCATGAGAAAAGTCTTCCATGCCTCTACTTGTAACAGAATACCTTATGCCATCAGACTTAAAATTTTAGGCCTAGACAACCTAGAACTATGCCACCATGGGTCCAACCTAAGTGTAGTACATAAAATTATCTATTGCAATGCCCTACCCATCAATGACCATTTCAGCTTTAACCACAATGATACAAGAGCACACAATAGATACAAATTTGATTGCAGGAAATATGACTTCAGCAACAGAGTGATTAATGTCTGGAATACACTACCCGACTGTGGTTTGTTCCCCAAAAACTTTAACCTTAGACTGTCTACTGTTGACCTCACCCCTTTCCTAAGAGGTATGTAGGGGGCATGCATAAGCATACCAATATGCCTACCATTTCTGTCCTAATGTTTCTTTTTATTCATATCTATTTCATGTATTTGTAATCATGTTTATACTTATACCTGTTATCTAATACTTTCTTGACAAAATAAATAAATGAAATAAAAATTAAATAAATTCAGTTTGCAACAAATGCAAAGGAAGCTGAAAAAATGACACCATGTAAGATTCCCAATATTCAAATGATGTGTAAATATGCTGACTTTGTTGTCTGGTGTTGATTTGTTTGTGACTGAATATTTTCACCTTTGAAGGTTCTCTTGCTGGGTAGCTGAATCCTGAATGGTTATAACTTGGCTTGGCACAGTTTTGACACCGTTTTGTAGTAAGTCTAAGGGAAATTCCTTACATTAGACTTTATGAGAATAGTGCAGTTATAATATACCTGGGTCGTCCCTCACAAAGCTCCTAATGAAGACTGAACAGTTAAATAATTATTTAGAATGCAGAGGCACAATTTACCTCAGCTTTCTTGAATGTCATTAAAGTTCAGGCTGAGAAATTATTACACCAAACTTTGTTCTGTTTATAATAGTGAAGCTCTCCCTCTCTGAAAATAAAATATGAAAAAAGTATTTCTACTGGTGGGAAAATATATCATTGCAAAAAGAAAATTTACAAACAAAACTGTCAAAGACAGTTTATGGTTTTAATTTCTTTCATCACTTCTACAGCAGGAGAATAAAATTCCTTTCCTCTTAGTTATCCTTTCTTCTTTCTTTCCTTCCTTCCTTCCTTCCCTCCTTCCCTCCCTGTCTCTCTGTTGATTATTTTACAGTGATTATACTGTCAGATTAGGAGGATGGTACAGTGGCCTAGAGGTGAATATAATCACCTCTCACCCAGAAGGTTAAGAGTTCAATCCTAGGAGATATTTCTCTATCATGGCACAAAGAGAAAATCTCTACTGAGAACTCTACATAGGCATCAGGAAGAGCATCTGGTCAGTAAATGCTCAGCTCCATTCAGCTGCCCCAACCCCACTCTGATGCAAGGGATTATAAGGTCATAAAAAAAAAAATCTGCCATGGGAAAGGGAATGAATATATTCAGAACATATTTGAAAAAACAGCTATAGGCAATTTTTATATCCACTTTACATGGTTCATTTTGAAAATGCAATCTTGGGAGAAATTGTAATGTTAACACTTGGGCAGAATATAAATTTATTACAGTTGCTCACACAGTCAGCCAAATGATTAAAGTGGATTTGGCATTTTGTCAAGTCTTCCCAAAGATCTGATATAAACAGTTAATATTAAAATTATTATAGTTATTATTATCATTGTCTCACTTTTAAGCTGATGTACAGGCTGGTATACATATTAGGCTTCTAATGTCTTGAAATTACATTGTGTTGTCATTTATAACTTTCAATTTCCCCTCCTAAGCTGTTGGAAAACTTCACCAAAGTTATTAATGAATTCCCCAATCAACATCATTTTGATCAGCTTGCCAAACAAACACCAGGGTGTTGGCAAAACCATACTCATAACTCTGAAAACCTAATTTCTTATGGTTTGATTTTTAAGTTTACATTTATACCAGAAAGTCTGAAATGCTTAAGTAAAATAACCACCTGCCAATTTTCCAATATTATGGTTGGATTGTATTTCTTGTCTTTACAATGAGCTTGTTGGAGTAGATGTACTTTAAGGTACATTAACTATATTTTCTACAGTGTAATTATTTTAAGATAAGAAGCAGTATTGCTAGTAGACAATAGATAATCTGAACCACGACAGTCACTTCAATTTAGCATTCTAGCATCAAATGAATGGGTAGTTTCCAGATCATTTTAGTTTGTTAAGACATTCCTTCTAATTTCAATAAAGAATGTTTCGAGTCATTAATTAGACAGAAACTTTGCTGGTGGTTTGCTTTCTCAGCAGTACAGAGATGTTAAACTGAATTAGCAGGAAATGTCTTTAGATAATGTAAAATGGAGAGGGAATCTAGTGTCCTCCAGAGATCATTAGACTGCAACTCCCATCATCATCCTTGTGCTGGTTTGAACTAATGGAGTTTATAGTCCAAAACATCAGGAGAACAGCAGGTTGCCCACTCTTGTTCTAAATAAGCTAGAAAAAAAAAGAATGAATGATTTCCACTTATATGCTTCTATTTATCTTCAAATATTTTTAAACAAGATGGGAAAAAACCCACAATGTACATCAATAGTGAGTTAAACTTTTATTTTCCTAATCTTGTTTCTCATCATCTTGCAGGTGATGCTGGCCATTGCATCATTCTCAGTAATACAGTTTGCATAAAAGTCTTAGGGAACCACGCCTATTTTCTGATTAGCCATTTTAATCCATATAATTAAGGTTATGACCTGATTAGTGTGCAGGCAGATTAAAGATCTTGAACATAAAGGATTTTGTCATACAATATAATTTCCTAGAAGTATTATTCTTCAAACTGCAGGTTTGAAGTTCTTCAAACTGCAGGTAACAAATCCTGGAAGATGTGTAGTAACTGATAAGAACTTCATCATATCTGGTGAAAAGGAGTCCACCATCTTTCTGAATCATTGGTACCACTGTGAAATTAATCCTTTCCTACTGTTCAACTAGAATTTCCCCTCCAGTAACTTAAATCCATAATTCTGCATCTTGCCCTCTAGTATGACAGAAATTTTAATCTTTTTCTATAGAGCAGCCTTTTGGGTGTTCCAGATGTTGTGATTTCTCAAACCCTTTATTTTATTGGAATCATGCTTTGAATAGTCAAAAACAATAGAGTGGAAAATGATCAGAAAAACTTATTATTATTGTCTTATTATTTTATATCAATAATACAAACCTGGATTTTGGGAGGAATATTTAGGATCAGCAGGAAAATGAATGGAAAAGAGATATGTTTATCTCTTTATTATTTGTATATTTTAAGAGTTATTAGGCCACCCATTTCAAACAACATTATTGTTTTCATTTGCAAGTGGCTAATTGATATTCTGGGAATCCCTTAAAACCTTTTTTTTCCAGCAGGCTTAAGGGTCAGGGAAATTAGGAGCCTGAAAAAATGGCTTTACTTCATGAAATATCTTGAAGGCACTTTCCAAAATTTTTAGCTATATTTCTGCTTTGATTTTTAATGGTTTTTAAAGCTTTATTTTTTATTATTCTGTTTTTTATTGTCACATAAACATTTAGAGCCGTGTTTGTGAGATGGATAGATCTCTATATATATATCTGTATGTATATATGATTGACTGATAAATAAATATGTAAATAAATAATTCTATTTATTGTTCCAAGTGAGACTTAAAAAAAAACATTTGGGTATGTTGAGTTGTATTATTTATAACTTGACATTTCTGTTCCCAAGATTTAATTTAACACCACAAGCAGCAATTCAAACTAACCTTTGGAACATATTCAGAAAGAGGAAGGGGAATATACCCGAAAAACCTATAGTAAGTGTTTATGTAAATTAATTGTTGGATCCAATCTGATATTCTGAAAAAACATTGTTTCTATTCATAGTCATTCCTAGTTGAAACTCTGTATAGTACATTTCTTCTATAAATCATGTTGAATGTTTATTTTAGAACACTGACACATAGTTTCTTTAAAAAGGTAGATGTAAGCACTGTTTCAGAACATCCAAGGGTCTGCCTACGCATACCCCTAATGCTGGCTGGAAGGTGTGTGGCTAACCATGGCACAGTCTTCCTCTCATTCCTATCTCATACCTGATAACATCTAAGTTGTTTTTTTTCCAAAGAGTCCAAATACAAAGTGGCAAGTACAAGAGTAGCCAGATGAAATCCAAGGACCCAAATGATGTAGTCATCATCAGCCAAGATCCAAACTCACAGTCACAAGATTTCAAGGCAAGAGGCAAAGGAGAGGGAGTCTAGGTCAACAAGCATTCATCTTCAATAGAGGGGCCTGAACTGGCTGCTCTTTCTAAAATAGAAGCAGGTGTTATTTCTCTGGAATAGTGAGGTTTCTTTCTGGCAAGGAACCTTGCAGAATGTCTTTGCTCTGTTCTGCTCCCCTCTATGCACAAGGAACCCTTTCACTGGGAGGGAGTGGCAGCTCAGACTCATCTGATTACCAGGTTGTGTACCTTCTTCTGCCCACAATTCCTCAGGCAATTCATCCAGCGACTTGGGAATTGATTGTTCATTGTCAGTTTCCTTGTTAGAGTTTGAGCTGACCATGATAAAGAGTCAGGCAAAACATATCTTCCTTCTCTAGTCTATCTTTGTAAGAATCTTTGAGACAGATTTAGTAAAAGGTTCCAAGAACATCTTCAATTGGAACTATCTACTCTCAGTCTTGTGTAGTAGGCAAAGTGCATCCCTGCTCCACAAACTATTTCTCCTTTAATAAAAGAAGTCAATGAAGAATTTGTTGCTAATTTCTGGTACATATAAACTTGCCTATGGAACTATGAGAGCATGGAATAGAATTTATTAGATTAGAAGAACTTTATTGTCATTGTACAAGTACAACGAAACTGTGGATGCACTCCAGCAACTGTTCACAATACAATAAAACCAAAGCACTTAAAAATGAAGATAAGAAAGATAGAGTACCCATGTCACCATTTGCAATTTGAGAGTACAATATCTACAAATATACACAAAATATACATCCAACACTGACTGTAATGCTTAGCCAAGTATAATACACAAGAGATGGATTGTACTGTAATATGTTATTATACATCTGAATGGGGTGTTGAGAGTTCACATCTTTTCACCTCTTAATGAAGTAGTGACTTCATGTTTATTTGCAGTTCGAATGGCCCAGGGAAAGAAACTGTTTGTTAGTCTAGTGGTGTGGGATTTTATTGACCTAAAACACCGTCCAGACTGCAGCAGGTCAAAAAGATAATTGCCAGGGTGTGAGGGGTCTTCTATGATGGCCTTGATTCTGCTTTGGCAGCGGGACCTGGCTAAGTCTTCCAGGGAGGGCAGAGGGCAACCAACGATCTTTTGAGCTGTGTTTATCACCCTCTGTATAGTTTTCCTGTCCTCAACTGTGAAGCCTGCATACCACACACCCAGACAATATGTCAGAGTGCTTTCCACAGAGGCTTTACAGAATTTACAACCATTAACTCATGTGATCTATCAAAAACTTCCACATTTTTAAAACTAACACCAATTTGCTATCAATAGGCTAATTGGTTTGGATGTTTATGCATTTTATACACACACACGCACACATACATGCACACCTAATGCTCAAACACCAACTATGTTTTGCAGATTTTATAAGCATGAATAGTACCATAACAACATGTGAACATACCATATTATATCTTAAATCCTTTTGGAATGAATGTATGCACTTAAGTAGAGATGCACTTAAGTAGAGATCTTTTTTAAAAAATTGGTTGTAAATCTTTAAACAAAGAACAACTCCACTTCACATCACCTCTATAATTTAAGAAAGGGCTGTCATCCTCAATGAGCTATTGGTATTGCTGCTTTGGCTTCTGCATCACTCTTTTATGTAGCACTCGCTACCTCTTTGTTGTAGAAAAATGAGTTATAAATGAAGTATGATCCAGAGACAGAGCTCAAATTTAAAAGAGGAAAAGCAAAAGTTGAGCTTTTATGGGTGACAGTTGGAAGCCCCATGCTTTGTTCCAAAATTCCTTTTTGATATTACAGATAGCTCAGAAGTACGCAACACACAGTGAAATCCTAGGCACAAGGATTGTAACAGACTTTGCAGCACAAACAAAATGCATGCATGTCAGAGTGACACATGGAATGAATTCATGGATCTAATGCTATGTGGGAGATTCTTTTTTTATTCTTTTATTTGTTTAATTTATATGATAACAGTTTGAGGGAAAAGGCCTTGCATGCATTTAATTAGCTGTAGAGCAAGTAGAAGCAACTATATTATTTCCCAACAATATCTCTGGCATGAGAATAGATCATAAAGATTTAAAATCATTAGAAGTGGACACTTACTTTCCATAGCAGAATAAAGACAGTCTTTATTGCCTCAAGAATTGGCAGCACTTCTTCCTATTCTTCTTTAGAGAAACAGAATTGGGCAATTTCTCTTTTTTTATTTCTATTATTAAGGTTACTACCATGAGGAGGAAATTGTCTAGAAATGAAATGGAAAGATTACTAAGATCTAGGCAATAAGCAAATTATTGTATTCATTTATTAAATGCCTATCCTGCGATAAATTAAAAGCTTTTGATGGTATACAAAGCAACAGTATGACCAAACATCCATGATATTTATCACGAAAACACTCATCATCATCATCATCATCATCATCATCATCATCATCATCGTCATCTCTATTAGAGTTGGCTGGCTTATAAAGTCAAATAAATTTTAAAAATCACCAACATCTTCAAATTTGAAAGGTAAAGGAATTTTACCTCTAAGACAGTAGAGGTAGTCCTTGACTTATGATCAGAATTGAGCCCAAAATTTCTATTGTTAAATGAGACATTTGTTAAGTGAGATTTGCCCCACTTTACAACCTTTCTTGCCAAAGTTGTTAACTGAATCACTGTAGCTCAGAGGGATCAAATTCATGGCCCGTAGGCCAGATGCTGTTGTGGTCCACTGGCGGCCTGCAGAACTGGAAGCAGAATCAGACAGTGAGGAGGAACATGGGCCAGTCCTGGAATCTGGGGACGGCTTGGTGAGGCATCTACATCCAACACAGAGATGGGGCCATGGCTATCTGAGAGTTATGTGCTGACTCCGGAGCCTCCAGAATCTGACATCAGTGAGGCAGAGGAACAGGAGGAGCATTTTCCCAGTGCACACTTGTGCAGAGCTGCCAGAAGGCAAGAACAGTTAAGACAAAAGGGGTTACTCAGGAATAAGGCTTGGAGATAACTGGCTCCTCCCATAAGACATAAAGGAGTCGCAAAGGGACATGAGCCTTTGCAGGAAGCAACTCTGTTCGTTCTGGTCAGTTTAGAGTCTGAAGCTCCATGTTGACTTTGTGCTCCATTTGGCCTTGTACAACTAATTGGCAATTTAGCAACATTTCAAGGGAGATAAAGGTATGTGCTTATCAGCCTTATCCTGAAGGATTGTGGCAGACTTCTGTTGGACTATTCACAAACTGTTTGGGACTCATTACGGGCTGTGAATGAATATAACTCACATCCATTGAAATAAAACAAAAGGTTTTTGGGATTAGCGTGTGTTTGTTACTGTCTCAGGAAGCCTTGGTCAGAATAGATGCATCACACTGGCCACACCCATGCCCAGTTTAGCAAAGTTTGATGATGATGCTATGACAACACAAGTTTGACATCCCTGCTGTAACTGATAAGAAACTAATCTGGTTGTTAATTACTGTCCTTGAAGTAGGCATAAAAGACTTTGATAAAATAAGATGACATGTGTATCTTCTTTACTTGCTATCTAGATGACCATTCTTAATAAACAACTTCCCAGATCTCCCTTTTTTTTTTCATTTTTTAAATCTTAAACAAGGACTTGGAAGCCCTTGAAACAGAGAAAATTCTTTGTAATGTAAACAACATGGCCAACTGTTAGTTCTATTAAGAAATTACATCAGTTCATTCAAGTCTGTGTTTTAAATTGTCTTCTGAAAAACATAAAAGCATACCAAACTTCAAATAACTATTAAAATCCATCAAACATTAAAGGCAGATTCATGTGCTGATTATTCAATGTATACCCCATCCTTCTGCTTATATAAGCACAAAAGGTACTGGTAACTGAAATAAAAAATACATATATTCTTTCAAGGTAATCACTATTGTTACAAAAATCTAGAAAATAAATAAAAAGCTGTGAGCAAAAGAAATTAAAAGCATGAGAAAAAGGGAATATAGCTGACTTTAAATTACACTGTGTTCATTATACCACCCAATCTCCTTTGCAAGCCATGCTTGCTTTCATCCACATCTTCAAACCTTCATATAGGGTCTTGTCCACTTTTAAATTTCCCATATCTCTTTTGGAGAATCTCATCAAATCCATCCAGCTACAACTTTCATTTATCCGCCATTATTTCTTGATTCTATTCCCATTTCCATTTCATAATGTTTGCTGTTATACTTTTCCTAGCATACACAGCTTCCACTTCCATTTAATGAACTGGTCCAAGTTGCTTTAATACACTCCCATTTTCAATTGTTTTGACAAACATTCATTCCTTGCCACAGATCACATGTAACCCATTCCCTTTCTAGCAACATTTTCATATTTTACAATTTCTTTGACCAGTCTCTCACCTTCAGGAATTGTTCTAGCAACATATATAAATTCATCTACTTGTCAATCTTTTCTTATACTCCACATACAATTTTCACTCATTCTCTACATTTTCATTATCAAACATAACCATCTTTGTGTGCCTCTTGATGTAGGACCATGCAAACTATCTACAGTAATATTTGCTGCAAATCATTCAGATTTTCAGCCAGGATTGCTGCATGCATAGTCACACAATCAACATCTGCTAATGAAAGTAAAAGCATTTTTAATTGAAGAAATTTGGGTGGAATGGATGGAAATCAAAGCACATTTCGAATCATAACTGGCATTATATTGACATGCTCAAGCAAACCTATATGATACCCCTGTGGTCACTTATTAAATCTAACACTGACTCTTTATCATTATTTTTGATGAGGTTACTAGTCCTCAATAAGTTCTGCCATTAAAAATACTAAACCTCTGTTTTTTATAGAGAGGCACAGAGAGAGAGAGAGAGAGAGGGAGGGGGAATGGGTATATCTCTTCAGTATGAGCAGGGCTGTCTGAAAGTAACTTTAATTCATCAACCACAGATTAATATAATGTAGGCATTTTCCCCATAAATTGGACAAAATGAAAAAGATACAAGAGTTGGAGAAATGATACTCATAGATTCATGCATCCCTACATCAAATGGAAAGAAATGGGAAGATTAAAGAGCTTGATTCTTACATTTTGCTATCCTGTGACTTTACACAATTTTACACAAATCTATGTGTGAACTTATTACTTTTGACATTTTGAGGCAACATAGAAGATTGCACTGTAAAATGTACAAACTTGGGAGATATCTTGAAGTTGTAACATTAATTTGAGCTTTATGATTGTCAGTAACATATCAGAAACTCTCTGGATTCCTAACCAGCACACATTGTCATGGTAACATGGATGGAACTTTTATGTGCTGATATTATACAGTCATAGCCAATGTGATCCTCATGGATCAGACCTCAAATCTCTACTTGAGAAACCTTGGCTATTTTCATTTAACTTGATCATTGGGGAACAAAGCAGAAGAACTTACTGTAGTGTCTTCGGAAATGATGCCAGGAGTCGGTGATTTTGTATCAAGCTCTTTTATTGATGTGGGAACCGAACTGAAGCTATTGAGAAACTTTTTATTTCTTTAGCCGTGGCGGCCGCGGTCAATGGCACCACTTTGAATCTCCCGCGATTCGAACAGACCAATCGCGGGAGATTCCTAGCGAGCCAATCGGCGCGGCTCGCCTAGCCAATCAGAGTGCCCCACACTTTGGCCAATCAAAGCGCGGGGATCTCAAGAATGCTAATGAGGGGACAGAACACCCCTCCCCTCTTGGTTTAGTCCTTACGTTGCGTAGTCCCGTAGGTAGGCGGGGCTCCGTCTTAGCCTACTGGACCTGCGCAGCTCAGTCGTAGGTTGGATCCCGGCTGGTTCGGTCGGGGTCTCTGCTTCTCTGGATGCCGTCGTGGGAACCGGCTGGTCGGTCGGGCCGGGCCACTCTCCGTAGATCCCTCCTGGGCTTCCCGGGTTGGTTGAGCTGCGGGTTTCGCCACTCCCGCTCGGTCTCCACGGGTCGGTCAAGCTGGCCTGGCTGTCTCTTTCTGGCGAGGTTTCATGCTGGCTGCTTTCCGGTAAGTATGGTTGGTTTATTCTTCTTTGGTTTTGGTCCCCTGGGTATTCCCTCCCCTCTTGGCTTGTGTTGTGGGGGTTGGTTTTGCCTGCTGGTGCGTTGGTGGTCTCTTGGGTGGTCGTCCTCGATCTTAACTGGTCAATGTGGCGTTTCCAGGCTCATCCGTCTGTTGTTTGTAGCCGGTACGAGTGTGGGCCTGTTATTTGTGTGATGACGGCCGGTACCCATAATGGGTCTCCCATTAGGTTTTTTGCGTACACGGGGTCACCTGGTGCGAAAGTTCGGTGTTTGCTGGTTGAGTCTGGGGGCTTCTCTGGGTTATACGTGGGGTGTAATCTGTCGAGTGGGGACCTTAATTTCCTCCGCATTAACAGTTCAGCTGGGCTCTTATTCGTTGTGGTATTTGGGGTTATGTGTTGGGTGAAGAGTAATTTATTTATTTTATCCTGGATCTCCCCGTGGTCAATTTTCCGAATGGTTTTCTTTGTGAATTGCATCATCCGTTCTGCCCTACCGTTCGCCGCCAGATGCGCCAGTGCTGTCAGCGCGTGGCGGATGCCTCTTTCCGCTAGGAATTTTTTGAATTCTAGCGAGGTGAATTGGGGCCCGTTGTCGAAAACAACGTCTGGGAGGCCGTGTGTTGCAAAAAGTTTGCCGAGTTCCTTGGTCACGGCCTCCGTGGTTGTTGTTCTCATGTTGCTTACCTCCAGCCAGTTGGAGTAAGCGTCTACTGTTATCAGGAAGGTGTGTCCTTTTGTGGGCCCAGCGAAATCTATGTGGATCCTAGACAAAGGTCCCCTTGGGGTTTCCCACTCTAGGACGGGTGCTGTGGGTGGGCTTGGCCTAGTTTCCTGGCATCGTTGGCACCTTGCTACCCAGGTCTCAATCTGTTTGTCCATCCCTGGCCACCAAGCGTAACTTCTGGCCAGGGCTTTAGTTCTAACGATGCCCGGGTGCCCCTCGTGTAACAGTTCCAGAACCTTCCCTTGTAGTTTTTCTGGAATGACCACCCTATTCCCCCATAGTATGCACCCTTTTAATAATGAGAGTTCCGTTTGCCAGTTCTGGAATGTCCTGATGGACTCGTCATTGTCCCTTTCCGGCCACCCTTTCTCTAACCAATGCAACACCCGCGCCAGACATTTGTCTTTATCAGTTTCTCGGGCAATGTCTGACGCGGTTATGGGTAGGTTGGGTAGAGTCTCTATACTGAGGATGGTCGTCGTGGGTGCTGGGTCGGTGTCAGGTTCCGGTAGCGGCGAACGGCTTAAGGCGTCTGCATGGGAGATCGTCTTACCCGGTCTGTGTATGAGTCCGTAATTGTAGGCTGCCAGGAACTCGGACCACCTTGTCATTCGGGGAGACAGAATGTTCGGGGTGGCCCGGTTCCCTGCAAGGATTCCCAGCAGCGGTTTGTGGTCGGTTATGATGGTAAATGTCCGGCCGTAGAGATACTCGTGGAATCTTTTTACTGCGGCAATGATAGCCAGAGCCTCTTTGTCCAGCTGGCTGTAGTTCTGCTCCGGTTTGGTGAGGGTCGTTGAAAAGAACGCGATGGGTGCTTCTTTTCCGTCGGGGAGAGTATGGCTGAGGACAGCGCCGACGCCGAAGGGTGATGCGTCACAGTAGGGTCTCGTTGTACTGTATAAGGACGGCATCCGAAGTGAGGAGGTCCTTTGTTCTCTGGAAGGCGGCTTGCTCGCGTTTCCCCCAAGTCCAGGTCACTGCCTTGTCCAAGAGCCTATGCAAAGGCTCCGCTGCCGTCGCCTTTTGGGGCAGGAAGACATTATAAAAGTTCAGTAGCCCCAGAAATGCCTGTAGCTCCGTCTTCGACTTGGGTGTGTGGGCTTCTTTGATGGCCTTGATTTTTTGGTTTGTGGGGTGAATGCCATGACGGTCTAGGAGATATCCTAGGAATTCAACCCGTTCTGTGTATAATTGGCATTTCTCCCTCTTTACCTTGAGCCCGGTCTCTTTGAATTTGGTTAGGACCTCCCTTAGGCGACCCTCTAGTTCGGCGCGGTTGGTTGCCGACACTAAGACGTCGTCGAAGTAAGGTACCACCTCCTTGATGCCTTGTAATAGCCTTTCCATTAGGCTTTGGAATATTCCAGGCGCCACGCTGACTCCGAATTGGAGCCGGTTGCATTTAAATGCTCCCCGGTGGGTGACTATGGTTTGCGCTTCTGCCATTTCCTCGTCGACTGGCAACTGTTGTATGCCTGGGCGAGGTCAAGTTTGGCGAAAACCTTGCCCCCTTCCAGTGAATGCAGTAGGTGTTGCACTACTGGGACGGGGTAGGCGCTTTGTTGCAAGGCGCCATTTAGGGTGGCCTTATAGTCCCCACAGATTCTCACCGACCCATCGGGCTTGATCGGGGTGACTATGGGGGTCTCCCACCGGGCGTGGTCTATTGGTTGTAGGACCCCTTGCTTGACGAGCTTGTCAATTTGCTCATCTATCTTGGGTTTAAGTGCGAATGGCACCCGCCTTGGTTTCAGGCATTTTGGGGGGACGTTTGGGTCTAGGCTGAATGATATAAGGGGCCCTCGGTACTTGCCTAGGTTTCCATCGAAGATCTCTTGGAATTCCCGGGCTAGTTGTTGCTCCCAGCTGTCATCGGTGTTGTGGTCGATTCCCGTCACTGCGATGCCAAGCGGGGCAAACCATTGCTGTCCCAGTAGGCTTTGGCGGTCGCGATCGACGATGGTCAGGGGAAGCCTTTCGGTGCGCCCTTTGTATGTTACATTGAACTGTCTGGTTCCAACTACAGGGATGCGGTTTCCCTGGTAGTCTTTTATGATTAGTCTCTGGCTGTCTAGGCCTTTTCTTTGGATGGTAGGCACCAAGCGCTTTATTTCTTGCCATGCTATCATGGAGAGGTAGGACCCGGAGTCCACCTCCATTTTACATGGCTTGCCTTCGATGCCTACCTCCATGTAGACCTTCTGGGCGTCATTGGTTGTGGCATGGCCGATGGTGACCGTCTGATGGGTCTCCTCTCTTCGCCGGGTCTCGCCGCCTCATAGGGATCGTCCGTTCCAGTCCCATCTGTTGTCAGAGGGGCGATCTCTGGTCCGGGGTGGTGTGCTCTCTTGCCTCCGTTCGGTCTGGTCCCATCGTGGTGGGCTGTGGTTCTTTTTGAGACGGCAGACGCGGGCGATGTGTCCCTTCTTGTCGCAATGCCGGCAGATTGACTCGAAAAACCGGCATTCGGACCTGGGGTGGTCGCCTCCACAACCGGCACAGTTGGTCCTCGACTTACGACCCCGCCGGTTCCGTGGGTCGCGGCCTGCCTGGAGGCGATGAATTTCCTCCTCCTCGTCGGAAGTGCCCGATGCCGAGTGGAAGTCGCCCTGGTGGGTAGTCGTCTCGGGTTGGGCCTCGGCTGACCTTGCAGGGTGGTTGTTCCCACTGCAGTCCCCAGCATTCGGTCAGCGCATGCGGTCGGCGGATGTTCAGGTCGCTTCGGTGGCTGTGGCTTCAGTGAGTGTATCTGCAAGGGTGATGTTGCCCTTGGCCATCAGCCGACTCTGGAGGACGGGGTCCCACAGGCCGAGCACGATTTGGTCTCACAGGGCATCGTTCAGGTTGTCGAATTCGCACAGCCCCCCTAGGTGCTGTAGTTCGGCGACGAAGTCACTGAAACTCTCACCCGAGCGTTGGTCCTGACGGTAGAACTCATGTCGTCGGATGAGGATGGGCACCTCTGGAGCGTAGTGTCGCCAAAGTATTGGCTCGAGGATGTCCCAGTCCATCGCGGTCATGTCGGCGGGTTTGGCAAGTGCTTTGGCCATCTTAAATACCTCGGTCCCAAAGTGGGTCAGGAAGACGGCTCGCTTCATGTGGCCAGTGGCGTCCTTCAGGTCGCTGCACTCGAGGAACATGCGGAATCTGTCAGAGTACGATTCCCAGTCCTCGCTGGCAGGGTTGAAGGGTGCGGGGGGTGCGATTTTCGCCATCGTGGATTTTCGTCTGGCTTCCGTTGGACATGTTCTTCAGTTCAGGATCAGAATCCCACCTTCGTCGCCATTCGGAAATGATGCCAGGAGTCGGTGACTTTGTATCAAGCTCTTTTATTGATGTGGGAACCGAACTGAGGCTATTGAGAAACTTTGCGGCTTTTTATTTCTTTAGCCGCGGCGGCCGCGGCCAATGGCACCGCTTTGAATCTCCCGCGATTCAAATAGACCAATCGCGGGAGATTCCTAGCGAGCCAATCGGCGTGGCTCGCCTAGCCAATCAGAGTGCCCCACGCTTTGGCCAATCAAAGCGCGGGGATCTCAAGAATGCTAATGAGGGGACAGAACACTTACAACTGGCTCAACAAAAACATCAATAAATCAGTTAGTAACAGAAAAACTGTAGAACAGGAAAACAACAAAACACATATATACCAGAAGTACTAGAAATAATCTTTCAATTGTAAAGAGCTAAACAACAATCTCTGTCTAGCAAAAATCAACAAAAGTCTTATAGGTGCAAAGGAAGGTTAAAAATAACAGTAAAAAGAACAAAATGTTAAAAGAAGATATAATATCCTAGAAAAACAATTTTAACATAGGAGAAGTATGATGGGTTAAAACACTAATACTGTGTGATCTTGCCACTCCTGAGGAAAAATGAACTAGGGAAGTATGAACTTAATCAGAAGTTACCTCTGAATCAGTAGATAGGAAGAGTAGCATTTACTTCAATTTCTTGAAGATTTAGGTAATAAAACTTATCTATTTTTTTTCCTCGGGTTTTCATGAAGTTTCTAGTTTCTCAGAAAAAGAATTTGGAGTATATAGTTGAGGATCTACTTTAATGCTCAGTGCTACTCTATACTTTGTTCCATTTAGCAAATATGCTTTATCCTTCAAATATTATTGTATGCTCCCAATTCTCCACTTAAATTCTCTAGAACCTATATTATATGAACTCCCCATCTAATTCCTTACTATATCAAAGCAAAATAACTCTTTTTTCCATTAGTTTTCTTTTCAAATTGTGTCCCACCCACTTCCTTCATAAATCAGTGTTTTTCAAAGTCAGCAACTTTAAGATACTCATTAGGGCAGGGGTGTCAAACTTGCATTGTCAAAGCAGCATCATATGATCTATCAGGACATTTTTCCCCTTTCACTAAACCAGGTATGGGCATGGCCAGCATATGTGATGCATCTGAGTTTAACAGCCCTGCATTAGGGTACTTTTTAAAAAATCTTTCAAGGAGATGCAATTACAGGTCAAAGGTGGGGGGAGGAAAACCTATAGCAGGAGTGTAAATGTTTCAGATTTTAGGGTTCTAATTGATTTTGTTTTGTCTTCAGAACAAGGAGGTAGAACAGAAGATGATTATAATCTTCTGGGGGCAATTCTTACTTCAGAATAAGCTGCTCCAGAGAATGGAAAACAGGAAATTACTGATTGATTAGATAACATGGAATCAAAATTCTTCCCAAATGACCACTCAAGGTTCTGCTTGTAAATTTCAAAGAATTTACTTTAAGATTCACTGATGAGAGATTATGTGATATTAAGTCAATAGAATTTCTCCCAGATGATCTGCCCCCATATCAATGATATAACCATCACTCCTCTAGTTGAATCCAATCACCTTGGTTCTGGTCATCCTCTTCAACACAACTGAAGAACTTTCTTAGTCAGTGTAGCCCATATTAATGTTTATCGGCTTTTTCAATTAGTCAGTATATATCAGTAATAATGTTGTTTGTTCCTTGGCTTTTTCTAAAACTAGTCTAAACATCTGGCATCACTCTTTCCATGTAAACATTCTGATTTGGAATAGATAATGCTAAGCCTAATTCTGAAGTTACAGACAATCTGTAACAGTTTGCATAATATCGGTGTTGCACTCTCTTTTCCAATACATTATCCACTGTGTTGTTGTCCAGATTTGCTGGTATAGTATGGATAGAAACTTTCTTTTGTCACTTGCCATACTTCTATACATATTCAGTTCCAAATGACCAGTTGTTGATTAACTTCATCTTGTAGTACTAGAGGTTCTTGTAAAAAAGGAAGATTTTCCAAGGTATCTTCGATGTTGACATTCCTATTGTACAGGATAAGATTCAGGACAGACTGCAAGATAATTTTGATGATCTCCTAATTTACAGATTAAGACAAAGAGATTTAAGTTGTGTAAAGCATACTGTTACTCAGCTTGGATAGAGAAAATAAATCCCAGGGACAAAATATTTAATTTATACACATACAGTCAAAATACAATTTAATCATATGCAATATTTTTAGCAAAATATTTTATCTGCTTTTTCAGAGATAATATCCTGGAAGAAATTGCCCCATAACTCAATTATACATGAGGTTCCTCTCCAGAGTCCTGGAGATTATAATCAATGTACTTGTGGGAATGCAGGGAAAGGGGAATCAACCCAATTTTGGTATGGGTTCCTCTGAGGTTGAAGAGGATAATTTGACAGACATTTATGTCAACTTGTAAAACATTCCTATACCTGTTTCCAAATTGCCAAGAGAAAGAGGGGGGGAATCTGAAGGAGCGTATGGCAAATAAAATCAGAAGCACATTCCATGCTTATCTCACAAAGATTGTAACTAAGGCAACCAGGTATTCTGCCCACAAAAATCCTTCATTGGAGAAAGTGAGTGATGACAACCCAGAGCATGAACGTGTTTCATTGGAGCTTATGATTTAATGAGAGTGATCGCCACAATCCTGACAATTTAGCCTCCAAATAGCAATCAGCAAGATATTAGCAATTTGACTATTTTTTTATTTTATTGGATTTGATTTTTCAAATCTAGTTCAGATACAGCTGACAATTAACAGGCAAGGATTCAAGTTCTGAACTTAGTGATGTCTAAAGCATGGCCATACCTAAAGAGAGCTGAGTAGCAGAAGTTGGAATATCTCCTTAAAAGGAAATGTGTCTAATTAGGTAAAACCTCCAACCTCAGGTATTTAAGAGGAACCCCCTCCCCAAGGATTCCTTTTTTGGTGTAAATAAATATACTCCTCCCTTTAGCCTTCCATTTTTTGCTTTCTCTCAATTCCTTGTCTTACGAACAGATTTTGGTTTGTGACCACTAGGATCTTGTGGATACCTTTAACTCTGTCACTATTGCTCTTCTTGGTTATTTTAAGCCAGGGTTGCAAGTTTCAAAAGAGAAATAGTTTCTCTACAGATCTTTCTTTGCCTAATTTACATCCCACAGCTCTACTATAATATGTTAACACAGGGATGATAAATTTATTAGAAATGTATTAATTGCCTCCTGATTGTTGCTTAGCTTAGTCAGGATTGTTTTCATTATTTGCCTAATGTCTTTGTCTATGTGATCCCAAACCAACTTAATGCAGATTGAAAACATGATATGGTCAGCTGTTTCAAAATATGGAGTGGGGAACTAGGTTACCTAGGTTGCCTACAGCAGCAGTCGCCAACCTTTCCAGTTTGGTGGCCCATCTGGGGAGATAGAATGTGCAAGTGTGCATGCCTATCCCTCACACAAGTGGAGCTTCGCACCTAAGCACGAGCGCCTACTGTTGTGTCCGCGAAATGATGCCAGGAGTCGGTGACTTCAAATCCTGCTCTTTATTTGAGGTTAGAACCGAACTGGGGCAAAGGGAAAAAGATCGCGGCTTTTATTCTTTTAGCCGTGGCGGCCGCGGCCAATGGCACCGCTTTGAATCTCCCGCGATCTGAATGGACCAATCGCGGGAGATTCTTAGTGAGCCAATCGGCGCGGCTCGCCTGACCAATCAGAGTGCCCCGCGCTTTGGCCAATCAAAGCGCGGGGATCTCAAGAATGCTAATTAAGGACAGAACACCCCTCCCCTCTTGGTTCAGTCCTTACGTCGCGTAGTCATGTAGGTAGGCGGGGCTCCGTCTGAGCTTACTGGACCTGCGCAGCTCAGTCGTAGGTTGGATCCCGGCCGGTTCGGTCGGGATCTCTGCTGCTCCTGCTGCTGTCGTGGGAACCGGCTGGTCGATTGGGCCGGGCCGCTCTCCGTAGCTCCCTCCTGGGCCTCCCGGGTTGGTTGAGCTGCGGGTTTCGCCGCTCCCGCTCGGTCTTTCCAGGTCGGTCGAGCTGGCCTGGCTGTCTCTTTCTGGCAAGGGGTTGTGATGGCTGCTTTCCGGTAAGTACGGCTGGTTTATTCTTCTTTGGTTTTGGTTCCCTGGGTCTTCCCTCCCCCCTTGGTTTGTGTTGTGGGGGTTGGTTTCGCCTGTTTGTGCGTCGGTGGTCTCTTGGTTGGTAGTCCTCGACCTTAGTTGGTCGATGTGGCGTTTCCATGCTCGTCCGTCTGCTGTTTGTAGCCGGTACAAGTGTGGGCCTGTTATTTGTGTGATGACGGCTGGTATCCATAGTGGGTCTCCCGTCAGGTTTCTCGCGTATACGGGGTCGCCGGGTGCGAAGGTTCGGTGTTTGCTGTTTGAGTCTGGGGGCTTCTCCAGGTTATACTTGGGGTGTAACCTGTCGAGTGGGGACCTAAGTTTCCTGCCCATTAATAGCTCGGCTGGGCTCTTATTGGTTGTGGTATTTGGAGTTATGTGTTGGGTGAAGAGTTGTTTGTTTATTTTCTCCTGGATCTCCCCGTGGTCTATTTTCCGGATGGTCTTCTTAGTGAATTGGACCATCCATTCCACTCTACCGTTTGCCGCCGGGTGCGCCGGTGCTGTCAGCGCGTGGCGGATGCCCCTTTCCGCTAGGAATTTTTCGAATTCCAGCGAGGTGAATTGGGGCCCGTTGTCGGAAACGACGACGTCTGGGAGGCCGTGTGTTGCAAAGAGTTTGCAGAGTTCCTTGATCACGGCCTCCGTAGTTGTCGTCTTCATGTTGCTTACCTCCAGCCAGTTGGAGTAAGCGTCAACTGTTATCAGGAAGGTGTGTCCTTTTGTGGGCCCAGCAAAATCTATGTGAATCCTAGACCAAGGTCCCCTTGGGGTTTCCCACTCTAGGACGGGTGCTGTGGGTGGGCTTGGCCTAGTTTCCTGGCATCGTTGGCACCTTGCTACCCAGGCCTCTATTTGTTTGTCCATCCTGGCCACCAAGCATAACTTCTAGCCAGGGCTTTAGTCCTAACGATGCCAGGGTGCCCCTCGTGTAGCAGTTCCAGAACCTTCCCTTTTAGCTTTTCTGGAATGACCACCCTATCCCCCCATAGTATGCACCCTTTTAATAACGATAGTTCCGTTTGGCGGTTTCGGAATGTTTTGATGGACTCGTCGTTGTCCCTTTCCAGCCACCCTTTCTCTACCCAATGCAACACCCGCGCCAGACATTTGTCTTTATTAGTCTCTCGGGCAATGTCTGACGCGGTTATGGGCAGGTTGGGTAGAGTCTCTATGCTGAGGGTGGTCGTCGTGGGTGCTGGGTCGGTGTCAGGTTCCGGTAGTGGCGAGCGGCTTAAGGCGTCTGCATGGGAGATCGTCTTACCCGGTCTGTGTATGAGTCCGTAGTTGTAGGCTGCCAGGAACTCGGACCACCTTGTCATTCAGGGAGACAGAATGTTCGGGGTGGCCCGGTTTCCTGCAAGGATTCCCAGCAGCGGCTTGTGGTCGGTTATGATGGTGAAAGTCCGGCCGTAGAGGTACTCGTGGAATCGTTTTATGGCGGTAACGATAGCCAGAGCCTCTTTGTCCAGCTGGCTATAGTTCCGCTCCGGTTTGGTGAGGGTCCTTGAAAAGAACGCGATGGGTGCTTCTTTTCCGTCGGGGAGAGTATGGCTGAGGACAGCGCCAACACCGAAGGGTGATGCGTCGCATGTGACGGCCAGAGGTAGGGTCTCGTTATATTGTATGAGGACGGCGTCCGAAGTGAGGAGGTCCTTTGTTCTTTGGAAGGCGGCTTGCTCGCGTTTCCCCCAAGTCCAGGTCACCGCCTTGTCCAGGAGCCTATGCAAGGGCTCCGCCGCCGTCGCCTTTTGGGACAGGAAAATATTGTAAAAGTTCAGTAGCCCCAGGAATGCCTGTAGTTCCGTCTTGGACCTGGGTGTGGGGCTTCTTTGATCGCCTTGATTTTTTTGTTTGTGGGGTGAATGCCGTGACGGTCTAGGAGGTATTCTAGGAATTCGACCCGTTCCGTGCATAGCTGGCATTTCTCCCTCTTGACTTTTAGCCCGGTCTCTTTAAATTTGGTTAGGACCTCCCTTAGGCGACCCTCTAGTTCGGCTTGGTTGGTTGCCAACACTAGGACATCGTCGAAGTAAGGTACCACCCCCTTGATGCCTTGTAATAGCCTTTCCATTAGGCTTTGGAATATTCCCGGTGCCACGCTGACTCCGAATTGGAGTCGGTTGCATTTAAATGCCCCCCGGTGGGTGACTATGGTTTGCGCTTCTGCCGTTTGCTCGTCGACTGGCAACTGTTGGTATGCCTGGGCGAGGTCGAGCTTGGCGAAAACCTTGCCCCCTCCCAGTGAGTGCAGTAGGTGTTGCACTACTGGGACGGGGTAGGCGCTTTGTTGTAGCGCGCCATTTAGGGTGGCCTTATAGTCCCCACAGATCCTCACCGACCCATCGGGATTGATCGGGGTGACTATGGGGGTTTCCCACCGGGCGTGGTCTATGGGCTGTAGAACCCCTTGCTTGATGAGCTTGTCAATCTGCTCGTCTATCTTGGGTTTAAATGCAAATGGCACCTGCCTTGGTTTCAGGCGTTTTGGTGGGACGTTTGGGTCTAGGTTGAAAGATATAAGGGGCCCTCGGTACTTGCCTAGGTTTCCGTCGAAGACCTCTTGGAATTCCCGGGCCAGTTGCTGCTCCCAGTTGTCGTCGGTGACGTGGTCGACTCCCGTGACTGCGATGCCGAGCGGGGCGAACCATTGCAGTCCCAGTAGGCTTGGGCGGTCGCGGTCGACGATTGTCAAGGGAAGTCTTTCAGTGTGCCCTTTATATGTGATGTTGAAGTGTTTGGTTCCGACTACTGGGATGCGGTTTCCCTGGTAGTCCCTTACAATGAGTCTCTGGCTGTCTAGGTTCCTCCTTTGGAGGATAGGCACCAAGCGCTTTATTTCATGCCATGCAATCATGGAGAGGTAGGACCCGGAGTCCACCTCCATTTTGCATGGCTGGCCCTCGATGCCTACCTCCACATGGACCTTCCGGGTGTCATTGGTTATGGCGTGGCCGATGGTGACCGTCTGATGGGTCTCCTCTCTTCGCCGGTTATCGCCGCCTCACAGGGATCGTCCGTTCCGGTCCCATCTGTTGTCCGAGGGGCGATCTCTGGTCCGGGGTGGTGTGCTTTCTCTCCTCCAGTCGCTCTGGTACCATCGTGCCGGGCTGCGATTCTTCTTTAGGCGGCAGACACGGGCGATGTGTCCCTTCTTGTCGCAATGCCGGCAGGTCGATTCGAAAAACCGGCATTCCGACCTGGGGTGGTCGCCGCCGCAACCGGCACAGTTGGTCCTCGACTTACGACCCCGCCGGTTCCGTGGGTCGCGGCCTGTCTGGAGGCGATGGATGTCCTCCTAGTCATCTGAAGTGCCCGATGCCGAGTGGAAGTCGTCCTGGTGGGTGGTCGTCTCGGGTTGGGCCTTGGTCGACCTCGCCGGGTTGTTGTTTCCGCTGCGATCCCCAGTGTTTGGTCTGCGCATGCGGTCGGCGGAAGTTCGGGTTGTTTCGGCGGCTGCGGCTGTGGTGAGGGTGTCTGCTAGGCTGATGTTGCCCTTGGCCATCAGCCGGCTCTGGAGGACAGGGTCCCACAAACCGAGCACGATTCGGTCTCGCAGGGCGTCGTTCAGGTTGTCGAATTCGCAGAGCCCCCCTAGGCGCCGCAGCTTGGCGACGAAGTCGCTGAAACTCTCACCCGACCTCTGGTCCCGATGGTAGAATTCGTTGCATCGGATCAGGATGGGTACCTCTGGAGCGTAGTGCCACCGAAGTATTGGCTCGAGGACGTCCCAGTCCATCACGGTCGCATCGGCGGGTTTGGCAAGCGCCTTGGCCATCTTGAAGACCTCGGTCCCGCAGTGGGTCAGGAAGACGGCGCGCTTCATGGGGCCGGTGGCGTCCTTCAGGTCGCTGCACTCGAGGAACATGCGGAATCGGTCGGAGTACGATTCCCAGTCCTCGGTGGCGGGGTTGAAAGGTGCGGGGGTTGCGATTTTTGCCATCGCGGTGGTTCGTCTGGCTTCTGTCGGACACGTGGTTCGGTTCAGGGTCTGGATCCCACCTTCGTCACCAGTGTTGTGTCCGCGAAATGATGCCAGGAATCGGTGACTTCAAATCCTGCTCTTTATTTGAGGTTGGAACCGAACTGGGGCAAAGGGAAAAAGATCGCGGCTTTTATTCTTTTAGCCGCGGCGGCCGCGGCCAATGGCACCGCTTTGAATCTCCCGCGATCCGAATGGACCAATCGCGGGAGATTCTTAGCGAGCCAATCGGCGCGGCTCGCCTGACCAATCAGAGTGCTCCACGCTTTGGCCAATCAAAGCGCGGGGATCTCAAGAATGCTAATTAAGGACAGAACACCTACCGCTCAAGCAAATGGAATTTTGTGCACTTGTGTGGATTAGTTACAAACAATCTGTGGCCCAATAGTGGGGGTTGGGGACCCCTACAGCATCAGAGCATCTTGTTGATATGCACTTGGTATTTCTGCAATAGTAAAATGTCACTGTTAAATAAATATTCTGTTGATAAATACAGGAAAATAGTTTTTTGTCAGAGTTTGTCGGTAATTAGCTTTGGAAGCAAGAAAATAATATGGTTCATTTAAAAGAACATCTATATAGTAATCCCTACAGGATTAACTATAATGCAGAAACAGTCCAATGAAAGGGTAAAAGAGAACATCTTGGAATGGAAAGCAATTCTCTTGCTATAATTCACTAAGCTCCCTTCTGGAGCTTTCTACCTTTCTGAATATGATAATCCTCTACCAATATAAGTGGAAATTATTTATTGCAATGAACTGTGTTAAAGTTTGAATAAATCTTGCTAGGTGATTTTTTTTTTTCAAAATGGCAGTTTGCCTCAGCTGTTTTCCTTTTTCTTTTTGCATCTTAGCTGTAAGTTTTCCATCATTCTGACACCTGTGTGCACAAAAAAACAACAACTGAACAGCATATTTTAAGCGGGTCCCTTTTGATCAGCAAGATCAGCTCTCTTAACTCTTAGTAAAGGGAACTGCCGTCTTTACACTGCAACTGTGTTCACCCAAGCCCACCTGCTTTATGGATAAGGAAATACTCCATTATAAGTCCAGCTCCCGAAAAGCTCTTTACTCATTTGTGTTGGCTAAAGTGATTCCTGCTAGCAGCACAGATGATTAACCGTGAGCTCTCCTGCTGTTCTCAGCCAGCAAGTAGCTATTTGTGGCTCCAACAGATGTTTCCATTTTCTGAGGCTTTGAAATCCATAATTGGGCTAGAAAAAAAACTCTGAGTTCCTCTTAGTGTTGCATGCATTCTACTCAGTCAGACAGTGTTTCAGGATTGTTGTGTGCATATGTAAGTGATGAAGCAAAATATGGATTGTTCTTTTTGGTTCTGTCTGTCCAGCTTTGCAGGCCTTTTAGTGTCATTTCCGTGACTGTTTCCATTATTTATGTAGCAAATTATAAGTCAAAGTGTCAGTCCTGAGTAGCAACTTTGGAGAACACAGGCATTATTCCCAAAATAAATCACATGTCTAGTGAAGACATGACAAACTATCTGGTAGGGTTGTTTTTAAATGTATGAAAAATTTTAAATGTATGAAAATTAATTGGATTTTGAGAAGAGGCTAATGTGCTTTTTGTATATGTTAGTATTAAGATAGAACACATCTAAATAGAATACTTGGTTTAAAAGCTAGATTGGGAAATATTAAGAATCCATAAAAAGATAATAGAAACTACTTTTTATTTTTGCAAAAAAAAAAAAAAACTCCATAAACATCTGCATGAAATCAGCAGGAATTAAACAGAACTTGAAAGAAACTTTACTTTTTTAAAGGATGCGTAAAAAAGCAAAGTGAGAAGAAGCAATGACCTACCAAAGTCTCTTAAAACCACTGGCAAATTACTAGATCATTGTGGAACTTTCCAGAGAAGGTTAAGATACGTTATTAGAAGAGGTTATTACATTATTACCATAGGTGTATATTATATGCCACCCAATCAAGCAGAAAAAATAGATGTCCTTTTTGCCAGCCAACTAACAAACATATGTAGGAAACACACAACAATAGTAATAGGAGACTTCAATTATCCTGATATCAATTGGAAAACTAATTCTGCACCAAGTGAGAAATCAAATGAGTTCCTAACCAACCTAGCTGACAACTTTGTTGTCCAAAAGGTAGAGGGTGAAACTAGAGGGACAGCCATACCAGACTTAATTCTTACAAACAGTGATAAGGGAGTTGAAACTGCAGGAACCTTGAGTGAGAGTGACCATGTCATACTAGAATTCAACATAACACAAACACAAGCAACAGAACATAAGGACACCAGGGTCTTGGATTTTAAAAGAGCTGATTTCAATAAACTCAGAACTTGGGAAAGATTCCATGGATGAAAATTCTAAAAGGGAAAACAACTCAAGAATCTTGGGAAACTCTAAAAAGTATGATCATAGAAGCCCAGACCAGCAAAATACCACTGAGAAAGAAAAACAAGAAATCCAAGAAGAAACCAGCATGGCTGTTCAAAGATCTGTCTGGCAAATTGAAAGAAAAAAAGGACAAGTACAAAAAATGGAAAGGTCATACAACTAAGACAGAATACCAGCAGATAGCCAGAATCTGCAAAGATGAAGTCAGGATAGCAAAGGCTCAGAATGAACAAAGACTTGCAACAAAAGTCAAAGATAATAAAAAAAAGTTTCTTCCAACATATAAATAACAAGAAAAAAATCAAGGAAACAGTCAGTCCACTAAAGAGAGAAGATGGCAAGGAAGTAACAGGCAACAGAGAGAAAGCAGAACTACTTAACTCATTCTTTGTATCTGTCTTCACACAAAAACATAATTGTAAAACCCACCAAAAACATAGACCACCAAAAAGACAGACCAGAAATAAAAGTTAAAATGAGCAAAAAAATAAATAAAATAAGAGAACACCTGTCTGATCTTGATGAAAACAAATCACCAGGGCCTGATGGATTACATCCCAGAGTTTTAAAGGAGCTGGCAGAGGTCATCTCAGAACCACTGCACCATATCTTTCAAAACTCCTGGAGCACCGGGGAACTATCAGAGGACTGGAAAAGAGCTGATGTGGTTCCCATCTTCAAAAAAGGAAAAAAAACAGACCCAGGAAACTATAGACCAATCAGCCTAACATCAATACCCAGGAAGATACTGGAAAAGATAATAAAAAAACAGATCTGCCAACATCTAGAAACAAGTAAAGTAATAACTAGCAGCACAGGTTTGTTAAGAACAGATCATGCCAAACCAATCTCATTTCATTCTTCAACACAGTGACTAAATTAGTAGACCAGAAAAATACTGTGGACATAATATACACTGCTCAAAAAAATAAAAGGAACACAAAAATAAGACATTCTAGATCTGAATGAATGAAATATTCTTATTAAATACTTTGTTCATTACATAGTTGAATGTGCTGACAACAAAATCACACAAAAATTATCAATGGAAATCAAATTTAGCAACCCATGGAGGTCTGGATTTGGAGTTACACTCAAAATTAAAGTGGGAAAAAACACCACAGGCTGATCCAACTTTGATGTAATGTCCTTAAAACAAGTCAAAATGAGGCTCAGTAGTGTGTGTGGCCTCCACATACCTGTATGAGCTCCCTACAATGCCTGGACATGCTCCTGATGAGGTGGCGGATGGTCTCCTGAGGGATCTCCTCCCACACCTGGACTAAAGCACCCCCCAACTCCTGGACAGTCTGTGGTGCAACGTGGCATTGGTGGATGGAGCAAGACATGATGTCCCAGATGTGCTCAATTGGATTCAGGTCTGGGGAACAGGCATCAATGCCTTCATCTTGCAGGAACTGCTAACACACTCCAGCCACATGAGGTCTAACATTGTGGTGCATTAGGTGGAACCTAGGGCCAACCGCACCAGCATATGGTCTCACAAGGGGTCTGATCTCGGATCTCATCTCGGTACCTAATGGCAGTCAGGCTACCTCTGGCGAGCACATGGAGGGCTATGCAGCCCCCTAAAAAAATGTCACCCCACACCATTACTGACCCACTGCCAAACCGGTCATGCTGAAGGATGTTGCAGGCAGCAGAACATTCTCCACAGCATCTCCAGACCCTGTCACGCCTGTCACATGTGCTCAGTGTGAACCTGCTTTCATCTGTGAAGAACACAGGGTGCCAGTGGTGAATTTGCCAAACTTGGTGTTCTCTGGCAAATGCCAAATGTCCTGCACGGTGTTGGGCTGTAAGTACAACCCCCACCTGTGGACGTCGGGCCCTCATACCACCCTCATGGAGTCTGTTTCTGACCGTTTGAGCAGCCACATGCACATTTGTGGCCTGCTGGAGGTCATTTTGCAGGGCTCTGGCAGTGCTCTTCCTGCCCCTCCTTGCACAAAGGTGGAGGTAGAGGTCCTGATGCTGGGTTGTTGCCCTCCTACGGCCTCCTCCAGGTCTCCTGATGTACTGACCTGTCTCCTGGTAGCACCTCCATGCTCTGGACACTATGCTGACAGACACAGCAAATCTTCTTGCCACAGCTCGCATTGATGTGCCATCCTGGATGAATTGCACTACCTGAGCCACTTGTGTGGGTTGTACACTCTGTCTCATGCTACCACTAGAGTGAAAGCACCGCCAGCATTCAAAAGTGACCAAACCATCAGCCAGAAAGCATAGGAACTGAGAAGTGGTCACCACCTGCAGAACCACTCCTTTATTGGGGATGTCTTGCTAACTGCCTCTGCTTTCCACCTGTTGTCTATTCCATTTGCACAACAGCATGTGAAATTGATTGTCAATCAGTGTTGCTACCTAAACGGACAGTTTGATTTCACAGAAGTGTGACTGACATTATGTTGTTTAAGTGTTCCCTTTATTTTTTTGAGCAGTGTATTTAGATTTCAGCAAGGCATTTGACAAAGTAGACCACAACCTACTTCTTAGTAAGCTAGAAAAAAGTGGAATAGATAGCACCACCACTAGATGGACTCACAACTGGCTGGCAAACTGTACTCAACGAGTAGTCCTTGATGGGTCTTAGTCTACATGGAGGGAAGTAAGCAGTGGGATGCCGCAAGGTTTCATCTTAGGCCCAGTACTCTTTTTAAAAAAAAAAAAAAAAACAAATTTTATTGATTTTACAGAACACAAACAAAACTAAAAGATCTTTTCTGAAGGTTGTCTGATCCCGGGTTGAAACTCTTCGCACAGACACAAATTCAAACATCATATTCACTTTATATATCCTTCCAAATCTTATTATCATTTTCTTTTTTATATTATATATATAAACCATTTTTATCAATTTTATATAAACAATGCACAAGGCATAACAGCTTATAAGTTCTTTTCTAAGAAAAAATAATAAAAGAAGAAAACCAATAGAACATAACAATCCCAAATTATAGTATCAATACTTTGTCTATTTAACTTCATATCTTATCCCAACTTCTCCTTTTCATCCAAATTATTTCTTATTAATTAAAAATTTTTTTTTTGCCTTTTTTCAATATACAACATCCAAAAAAAAAAAAAGCATAACAAAACCTTTATATATCCTTTCATATCTTATTACCATTTTCAATAATATTCTTTGTCTGTTCTATTTCCAACTATCCATTCATCTTTTTTCTTTTATTATACTCTCCTATACACCAATTGGAGTAACGTCTATAACTCATTACCCTAACTTAAAAGTACTTCATATAACAATTTTTCTTGGGATTCTGTTTAAAAGATTCTAAAATTACACAATAAATTTTATACTCTAAATACACATATAAAAAACACAATCTTATGTACCCTCCAGAATCCCTCTTTTATCCTAAATTAAATTCACCCATTGTCTCTAAATAAACTTTTTTTCTTTAGATCTTGTTTCCCCCCATTGAGGCTCCTCCTCCCCCCCTTTCTCTCTTGCTTATTCTTCTCCTTGCCCTTTTTACCCCTTTGTCTTTCCTCCTCCCTTTTCTTACTCCTTTTCCTTTGCTTTCTAACCTTGCCTCCACCTTTCCACTCATTTTTCTCTTCTTTGGTTGTTTTTATAATTCTTAAAATCCCCTTTTTCTTATCCTTTTTCTCCTCCTCCCCAGAAAGAACCCATTGTTCATCAAAGATGGCTTCTTCTTCCTCTTCTTCTTTGTCCCAGTCCTTCTGCTGCGTAGTCAACTTTTCATAAGTACATAACGCCATTTCTAAGAATTGAAACAAAGTGCCCAAAGTATCTTCCTTTTTATATTTTTGATATTCAGTCTTTAGTTCATCCACAAGCAATGCCATTATGAAAAGAGAAACTTTTCCCAAAACAACCACAAGTATTTTTAATCAAAAATAATTCAAAAAAAAGTTCCAAAAATTAATACTTTTCTTCCTTCTTCTCTTTCTCTTTCTGGGGTTAATGTTTAATCAAAGAGGTCCAATTACCATATACCTTTCTTTGGGATTCTAGGCAATCTCCTCCTTTTTCAGCTTCTGCTCCAATTTTTTTTCCTCTCCCTTCCCACTTGCAATATCAATTTTAAATAATCAGAAATCCATACCTCCAACAAGGGTTTTCCAATTTCTTAAGTTTTTCAATGTCCAAAAATCCTTTTGTTCCTTAGCTTCAACTCTCAAAACAATTCACTTTCAATGTCCAATATGTCCAAACATTTCTGCTGTTTCCATGGGGTGGGAGAGTAAAGAAAAAAAAAAGTTCCCTTTAACAACTTCTCCGCCGCTTTCAATCTTCTTAGGGATACAATGTATCCTCCAGCAATTCAAACAGCTCAGTTCCAACCAATTTGAAAGATGTTACTTGACCCGGTTCAGACAGCACTTTCACTCTTCTTACTTCCTCCAGCGCAATCTTACCCGGTTGCTGGCTTCTTTGTGGCGGCCATTGCTGACCGCCGCTCCACCGCCTTGGGAAAAAGGGGTTTTTCCGGAGAAGGAGGGGGTCTGCGACACCCCCAACCCCCTGTCCAACTCCCCTCTCTCTTCAGCTGTCCCTACAGGGCAGCCATATCCCCCTGACCCATCTGGATCGGGGGTACCTCGGCGGCTAGCACAGCAGGAATTGCGAGCTGTCGCGAATTCCTGCTGCCCCGAAGCCACGCAAAACCGGAAACCCGGCCCAGTACTCTTCAATATCTTCATTAATGACTTCATTAACTGTGAGAGGGATCTTGGAGTCCTAGTGGACAACCAACTAAATATGAGCCAGCAGTGTGCAGCAGCAGCCAAAAAAGCTAATGCAATCCTAAATTGTATTAACAGAGGGATACAATCAAGATCAAGGGAAGTACTAATACCACTCTATAAAGCCTTAGTAAGACCACACCTAGAGTTTTGTTCACTACGTCATAAAAAAGATGTTGAGACTCTAGAAAAAGTACAAAGAAGAGCAACCAGGAAGATTAAGGGACTGGAGGCTAAAACATACAACGAACGGTTGCAGGAACTGGGCTTAGCTAGTTTAGTAAAGAGAAGGACCAGAGGAGACATGATAGAGGTCTTCCAATATTTGAGGGGCTGCCACAGAGAGGAAGGGGTGAAGCTATTTTCTAAAGCGCTTGTAGGCCAGACAAGGAATAATGGATGGACACTGAACAAGGAGAGGTTTAACCTGGAAATAAGGAGAAACTTTCTACAGCTTGCCCTCGGAAGTTGTGGGAGCGCCATCACTTGAGACTTTCAAGAAGAGATTGGACTGCCATTTGTCAGAAATGGTGCAGGGTCTCCCGCTTGGGTGGGGGGTTGGACTAGATGACCTACAAGGTCCCTTCCAATTCTGATTATCTGTTATCTGTTATCTGACTTAACAGAAGCCTCTTAGTTAACTTTTCCTTATTAGGAAAGTTGGGATGGGGGGGCGAAACAAGAAGCTGCTAAACACAAAGAAAGAAACAGCTATTGTGTGGCAATGATTTTACAAAAAAGACAATGGAAAATTTGACAGTGCTTTCATCAGGAACAAAAGAAATGAATCAAGAAGTTCAAGAAGAGAAAAATCGAACCTGCAAAATGAATCACTAAAGGAAATGGGATGGTTGTGTATATTTGATGAAGATAAATTGTTGGCCTAGGTGGATCCTGAAGGATCCATTTTGATAAAATGCTTTTCTCCACAGAGATGGGGGTGTTGTTCTGCCAATATGTGGTAAAGTAGCTTGAGTAATTCCACCTGCATATTATATTGAAGCATAGCAACAAGGAACTCCTGCTATCTGAAGAAAATTACAGCTATTCTGTTCTAACAAATAGCAATTTAAAAGGATATTTAGCACAAATCTTTGATGAAATAAAGTGTCCTTGTGCGAATCTGTAGCAGTCTAGAAATGGGAGTGAAGAGCAGCAGTGTATAAAACAGGAATCTGATAAATCTGGGCAAGAAGCAATTAAATCCCACATAATTGTTTGAATATAGTCTTCAAAAATTATCAACCCAAAGAAGATAAAAATGCCTGCTTTGGAGAGTTTTAAAAGTATTCTGTGTTACAGAATACACATGTAACAAATATGCTCTTTTGAACAAAAACAAATAGAATTTTATTTTAAAAATTGTTCAGGATTGCTGTCACTCTTAATCACCTGAAAGCAGCATTAACACTGAACTAGGAAATTACTCTCATATTGTTAGTATATTTTTTCTGTTAAGCTTAAATAGCTTGGAAATGATCATTACAGAAGGTGACAATTCAAAATTTTAAAATGTCTATTTTAAGCTATTAAGTCTGAAACAGCACTTCATTTAAATGTACTATTATGACCACTATATCTTCTTAAAATTGCCAAACATGTAGGTACTGAATTTATTTTCAGTTTTAGTTATTTTTATAACACAGTTCTGGCCATTTTCTTTTTGACTAAGTAAAGTTTCTTTTTTTAGTCCCTTAATTGACTATTTGTGGGCAACAATAAAATAAATAAATGTATGGTTTATGGTTTTGATAGTAAGGAGAGAGGAGAGATGATAACGAAGAAAAGATTATAAAAAGAAGACACACATATTGTAACTTTAGACAAAGAGGACAATTTACAATTGTGCTTGTAACTACTGTAAAGAAGTCCCAAAGGGTGCTTTTTCAAAAGGTGACTGGACTTCCTTTGTTTTTCCTTGAAGATGTTTCACTTCTAATCCAAGATGTTTCCACAGTTCTGCCTGAATGATGGAGAATGGAAGAATCCTTCCATTCTCCACCATTCAGTCAGAACTGAAGAAGCTTCTTGGATGAGAAGTAAAATGTCCTCAAGGGAAAACAAAGAAAACCCAGTTGTCTTTTGAAAAAGCATCTTTGGAACAACCATGACCTGGATGAATGAGAATCTCCATATATACTATAAAGAAGATTTGGAAGCCACTGCTTTCTAACTTTCTTTTGTTTTGTTTTACTTGTTTGTACTTTTATTTTTTTCTTCTTTCCTTCTTTCTTTTTCTTCCTTATTTTATATTAGTTTTTATGCCTTTTTCTCTTCCTTTAATAAACTTTCAATAAAAAAAATTGTAAAAAAGAAATGGGAGATAAATATTTTCTTTCCCCAATGTTCATAATTTGTGATGCTTGGCCAGATAACGTTTTAAGGCAAAAGAGAAAACATTTTTAATCAATTTTTAAAAAAATATTCAAATACATTTAAGTACAAATTCAGGGGGAAAAAAAGAAAACAAAGCCAAACAAGGCCATGCAAAAAAAGTACATAAAAACAAAACAGTCATATACACAAATTGTCCCCTCAATTGAATACTGATACATATATTTCAAAGATAATAACTTTTCCCCACAAAGCAGGTACACAGTTTATAATTTTCTACAATATTGTTTACCCAATCCATTTATATGACCTATATCTACTATATCCAAATATAGTTAAAAGGTAAAACCAACAATTAAATTAAACTTCAAAACCCTCTGCTAACAATCTATTTATTGTATTTCAGTCACAAAAAGTCCACAATGGCTTCTGTAAGTCACTATAGACATTGTCTCTGGTCTGTCCTGGATCAAACATGCTTGATTGATTCTTAATAATAAGGCTTTTCCTTAATATATTTATTGAGATCTTTTCTAATAGTTGGAATTTATTCCAAAGTCATAAGTCTCTGTTGTGTGTATCTCCACCACATTTGTTGTACAAAATAATCTCCTCTATTTTCCAAGTCAACATTATCTTTCAGGTCTGCCAGCAACAAGTGACATTCCAATCCATCTAATTGCAAATGTTGTTGCTATTACTTGCATCTTTTAAAAACATTGCAGGGCTGCCAACCTTGAGTGATAGTTCGGAGTGAGACACTGCGAGGGAGCGGAGCGACCGAGGGGGGGATGGTGTAGAAGGGGGGTGTCTCCCCTTCCACGGTAGGGAGCTTTGACAATTTTACATTTTAAATGGTGCAATCTGATGCATACTTTAGTCATGATTTGGACATATACATACATACATACATGCAAGCAGCACCAATGTACTTGAACCGGATTTGTAAGATATTAATAATGCAGTTCACTGACCATCTTGGCCGGAAAGGGTCCACATTCTTGGGCCTCTGCCCATCTGCTCCGTCCCTTTGGGCTGCTCCGGCTCTCCTCCTCCTCCAGGGTCCCTGGCTGAGAGAGGCGTCCCAAGTGCCTGGGATCCGGCCCCTCCAGGCTGCCTCTTCAGGGCCACAGAAGCCTCCCTCACATGGCCCCGGGGGTGGAGGGGGCCTTGCCAGGGTTCCTGGCCTTGGAGCTGGGCAGAAACGGCCCTTCCCAGCCCTCTCCCACCCTCTGGGCCTCCCACCTGCGGAGGGGAGGGGGATCCAGGCTGAGTCTTGGACCCACCAGCCTCACAGTCCAGCTGAAGGGTCGGAAAGGGCCAGGCAGGCAGATGGACACACACACACACACAGAATGGGGGGGGAGGCTGGTGTCCTTCACTCCCCAAACGCCCCCCTCCCAGTCTGTGCATGGGACCCCCAGCAATGCTGCCATCAGCTGCTCCCCTGCAGGGAAGTCCTGGATTGTCTGGGGGAGGAGAGGAGAGGACAGTGGCCACTCCCCCCCCCTTTGGTTGGCATTTGTGAGGAGACCCCTCAAGGCAAGATTCCTTCCCAGGGGCTCCCAAAGAGCATCCAAATGTTCCTGGCATCAAGTGGGGAAAGAAGCCTAAAAAGAGAGAAACTCCTGCACCGGCTGCGATTGGGGCTCGGAGTGGACAGGAACCCCCCCTCCTTGCAAGCCCCCCCTGCCCCGCTCCAGCCTGCCCTCTGGCGGGACCCCCTTCCTGGAGAGGCTCCTCCCTGCCAGACCCTCTTGCAGCCTCTTGGACCCAGGGGAGGCTGGGGGGGGTGCATATCTAGGTGCAAAGGGTGGGGGGAGGGACACAATGTACCCGGGAAGGAGCCCTCCCTCCCTCTTCCCCCTCCCTCTCCAGGGACTTCCCATCAGGCTGGGGAGCGAGAGAAGCCGAGGCGCGCAGGAGGCCAGCCACGGCAGCTCCCCTTGCGAGAGGGAGGCCGGAGAGGGACGCGCCTTTGCGCCCCAATCCCAGCGGCCTTGAGACCAGACGGGTGCAGGGAGGGGATGATGGGAGCTCAGCTCTCGAGAAAGGCCCAGGGATGCCCTGTAGTCATACTTCATGGGGGATAGAGAGTTCATCTCTCTCATCTCCTCCTGCCAGAGCAGAGTGCAGCGCAAGGGTTAAGCCCAGAGAGTTGTGACATCCTAGAGCGGAAAGGAGCAACCGCTTCCTGCAGCGTGGAATTCTCTCCTCACCCCAGTACAGAAATCAATGCGGGCAACGTCCTCTCGCACATGCTCTGTTCGCCCTCTGAAGCCGCCCAGGATCGGAGGCTTCACTTCTCGAAACTTTGGGCGTGGGCATATCGATATTCGGAATATCAGAGAATGTAGAGATATATTTATTTTTGTACATTCCATTTTGGGGGTTTAGCGTGAGATTTCGTTTATCAGAGTGAGACAGTCAAAATTGGTTGAATTGCGTGAGTCTCACGCTGATTGCGTGAGAGTTGGCAGCCATGACATTGTTACTTTTATCAAGCTTTTTATCCAAATGTTTAAGTTGAACTTGAAAGTTAAAAAGTATTCTTTATGCCTAATTTTCCCAAAAAACTTTGTCTTGATATATTAATTGCATTTTGACCTCATTTTGATGTAGTCCAAAATACTTCAGTGGTTAAACTTTTGCAGCTGGAACTTTTACATCCAGTCATAAACAGCTCTTCCTCTCAAAGACAGGAAAAGCAGTATAATAAATTCGATAAAAACATTTTGATACCAATGTAAATCAGATATCTTTCACTTCCCAAAGTTGCATGCAGAAGAGGCAGAAATGATTTATGGCAGCTAATAAAACAATAAAAAGAACATTAAAAAGGAATTACTGTAAGATCCAGCAGTATTAGATCAGCATTCAATCAGTAGATTAACAGTTGAAAGTAAAAATTCAAAGGAAAAATTTTTCAAAATGTGCCAGGCATTCTTAAAAAAACAGGCAGCTGGGATGGAAAAGATGGAGACTCAACCTTCTAATCACTACCTGAGAATTCCTCTTCTCAGGTAGGTCCAAGGTCATCCAAGGGTCTTCCTGAGTCATTCTTAGTAGCCCCATGCAAATTTGCTGAAGAACCAGCTTTGCCTGGGAAACTAGTTATCAGTCAGCAGAGAAAAGAAACCTGAATCAGGATGGATGCCATCTTGGGGAAACTCCTCAGTTAAAATACATTGTAATTTTAAATGAGTGATGCCAAGATTTTTGTTTCCCTGGTCTTGTGGAAGATACTTTGAGTTCTTTCTTTGCTTTTTAAAGTAATAGCATGTCAGTGTTTCAACTTCTGCTGCAGCTTTTATGTTTCCTGGCTCAATATCTCTGAAAACTGTTTCATCAATTTTCAGCAGTAATGGCCATAGGGGCATAAGAGATCATAAAAGTTTTGTCTATCTTTATTTTAAGAAAAAAAGGAGATTCTTGTAAGGTTATAGATAATAGAGATTATTGTTGATATTATTTTTCCTCCATAAAATAACTGTATATGTTTCAAAGTCTTATTGAATAAGTGAAGAGAATCTCACTCCTTTTTTATAGAGCAAAACATAATGATCGGTGGAAAGGAAAGAAGTTCAAATAACTCTGCAGCTAAATAATGTTTTGGATCTTGTAACGTTTACTTGTTTTATGAGGCAGACTTTATAAATCCTTAAAATTCATTTACAAGATAAGCTTGGACAGTTTCACTTAATCTAATTAGCTATCATCTTCCAAAAGTAATTTATACTTAGAAAGGGAGAACGCATGTTTAGACAAGCTACAGTCATTTTTCCTAGTTGCTGTCTGGAGTGGCATGCCACTTTCTTGCCCAGTGCAATCTGCAAACTAACAAGCCCCCTACTCTGACTTAATAAGTTAATTGCTAACAACTTTCCCCTTTGGCCTACACCTCACTGCTAAGGCAAAGAGCTCTGTTACTCAATAGCAGATCCAGACAGATGAAAACTTGGCCATCTTGGACTGTTTGAGGTGTATTTTGGGGTGCATTAATGGTGGAGATATGAACAATTTGTCTCTCAGAGTCTGCTATTCCCACTCTTGAACCCAGAATAAACTTGTACAAGTGAAATAAAATCAGATCTTAAAATGATTGATTTTGGGGGAGAGGTGTCTTGCAGATTAAAAATACTGTAGATATTCACTTATTTTTTCACCAACTTCTGCATGTAATTTTGGGGTCCTGATGAGCTGCATTCTACCTGTGGGGCATGGTTGACCACCTTGTCCTAGGTAAATGCTTTTGTGTTCATTTTGCTTTCCATTTAATGCACGTTTCCTTTGAAATGAGATGAGAATGAACACAAAATATAAGCAATTATAGTGCATCTGTCTTTTGTAATAAAATAGTGGTGTTCCTTAGACCAGTTCCCATTTTGCAAATTTTATTTTGCCTGAGATAGCATTGCTGTCATGATGAATCATAGTTTCCTTCAAAAATCACACAAAGGCATATTTAGTTTTAACCCTGATGCAGGGAATAACCAAGAGTCTTTTGCTGATTCTCATGTAATTGAAAATCGCAAAATATGGTTTCAAAGTCATAGTGTCAAGATTGACACATTATATTGAGTCATATTATACAAATATGCTACAGCTTAGTGTTATGTACAAAGTCAGTAGCAAAAGCCCAAAACATACAGGATTTCAGCTTGTCTCCACTTATTTTTATAATTGAATGCAACGACAATGTTATCTTCCAAATGTACCAAGAGAATATAGATGGATGAGAATTTTGTGCTTTTTAAAAAACAAGAATTCCATTTCTTCCCCTCACAAGTGTGATGGGAAGAATGTGAAGAATAAAAAGAACCTATGTATAGAAGAAGATAGAGATATTGACAAATCTTTTGCTAATATTTGCTATGATGATTTTATCAATCACTTCTTTAATGTTCTTCATGCTTATTCTGTCTAGCGAGAATACATATAAGCTTCTCCAAGCAAGGACATGGCAGTAATTTGAAAGAAAGAGAGAGGGTGGGGGAGAGGAAGACGGAAAGAGAGAGAGAGAGATTGCCTTGAAGGAGATATTCAAGAGCCATTTTAAAACAAAGGCAGAAGCATTCCTGAGTCCCAGGGAAAGGGCATAGTGTTAGGATAATGCTCAGACTGGCTCCTCCTTGATTCATTGGATTATTAGAGGGAGGGAAGGCAAAACACAAGTACCCTATATCAATAAATTCTAATTCTAGTCTATGGAGTTGGTTTCTTGATCTGGTCTGTCTCATAAGACTAATCATACCATATAAATGGTAGGAAGCAGGAAGAAGGGATGCCAGAAACCTCCAAATTGATTCAATCCTTTGTACATCTGAAAATGGATTTGTAATTAAAAGGTTTATTCCATGATACATATATTGCTGACCTTACCACAAAGTAAGAGTAAGAAGCTTTCAGTACAAGCAATATTAGCTGCAGGAAGACAAACTAAACACAATGCATCAGCACACAAAACATTTCCATTAAATACTTAACAGCATGAAATGCCACTTAGCTTTTTTCTTGAAAATGCGATTTTCTGGGATATTTAGATTAATTTTAAATATGTTACCACATTTAATGTACTTGTATAGAAGGTCATTTATTCATAAGTGAGCTCCTCCGTAAATTTGCACATTAATCTGTTCAGAACCATAAGATGTCATTGACCCCTAAGTGGAATTATTGCCATGTAGACACAGATTTCATTTGCATGCAATCCCATTAATTAGCAGATCCTGTGTTTTATAAACATTATTAGCCAAGAATTCAAAAATTGCTAGGAATAACTTAGCAGGGCATTACTTTCACTCTCTAGTTGTCAGTCAGAATACAACCTTATCCAAGTTGTGCATTTTTTTCCAGTTAGCTCAATGGCTTTAATCCTCATGACTGCATAACTCTGCCATGGGACATTCATGGCTATCCTAGCTATCTCATGTAAAGTACATCATTATAATCTTTGAAGTACATTGAACAAACTCCAACTTTAGGAAGGGATCAGAGAATCAGGATACCTAAGAATTAGACATTGCTTTGATTTCAACTGTGAAACAGAATGATGAGCAATGACAGGTTCAGCTTGTTTATTTGTTTGTTTGGCTTACATGGCCGCCTATCTTCTATACCAGGGCTGTCAAACTTGCAGCCTGCAGGCCAGATGTGTCATGTGCTGGCCATGCTCATGTCTGGTTTAGCTTAACTGCCCCAACACACACATTCACACCATCAACAGTTTTAACTGCACCCATTCTACTACGCAGTAAAAATTCTTGCCTAGCTGTGCTGTAACAAATGTCTGGCAAACTTCTGCTGATTTGAAACCAAAGAATCAGATCAGGTAGGAAAATGCACAAGCTTTACTTGGGAGAGTAGACTGTTTTCTCTGGAAGTACTGCTAGACAGATGTTTGGGAGACAAAGTTACACATTTGATTGGAAGTATTATTTGCAACATCTGAAGACAGTGACTATGATCCAAAGTTCCACAGGGCTGTTTCAAAATTCAAAATATACAAATAAGAACAGAGAATATTGAAAAGAGAAAAGAGAAAATTGAACAAAGAACAGGAAAAACTGATGAAAAGGTGGAGAACATTCAACAAATGATGATGAAATATGATGAAATATTCCAAAAAATTGAAGAAGATAAACAAAAAGATAAGAAGACTGGATATATTGATAGCATATTAACTGGGTTGAACAAGATAAAAGTAGGATACTGAGATGGGAGATGGACAGATCGAAATTTTATCTCAGATTCCAAAAAATAGAGAAAGAAAAGGGACAAAACCTAGATGAGATAATAATATAAATTTTGGAACAACAATCAAGAAGAATTTTATAGAAAACTACATATGAAAATAACTGAACTGGACTATGCTAATATAGTTATGATGGGAGACTTTAATGGAATTATAGACAATAAATTGGACTATACAACACAGAAAACAACAAAGCAAAACAGAAAGACTCTCCCTAAATCCTTTTTTAAAATGATAGATGAAATAAATTTAAAAGATACATGGAGAGAAAGAAATGCTAAGACTAAACAATACACCTTCTATTCAAACAGACATTTATCATGGTCCAGAATAGATATGATATGGATGTCAACAGAATTGTTAACTAATATCCAAGAAATAAATATTGGAACAAGTACTTGGACAGATCATAACCCAATGACAATTAAATGGAAAGGACAAAGAAGACGATCTAGATGGATGTTAAATAATACTATACTAAAAGAAAAAGACTTTATACAGAGGATGGAGAAAGAACTGGCTTTTAAAAAAAAATAAAATAAAAAAGAAGACACATCAATGCAGAATGTATGGGATACAATGAAGGCATATGCCAGAGGCTTGATAATAGACTATACAAGGAAAAGAAATACCATGAAAAGACTAGCCTCTAAGACATTGGAGGATGAGTATAAAGGACTTGAAAAAGAGTTACAGAAAATGCCACAGAAAAAGGACATTAAGTTAAAAATGGACATAATTAAACATAAAATGGGATTAATGGAAAAAGAAGAATTAGCACAGAAAATCAGAGGTGCGAAACAGAACTATTTTGAAGATGCAAATAAACCAGGTAGATGATTAGCATACAAATTGAGAAAGGAGAAAGAATCAAGGAAAATATTGTAATTAATAGATGATCAAAGCCAAGTTTGCTATGGAAGTAAAGAGAAGAAGGAAATCATACGAGACTATTATGGAAAACTATGCACACAAGAGAATATTGATGAGGAAAGAGATAAACAATACTTACAGAATGCTAACCTATCCCAGTTACCTAAAGAGATTGAAATAATGTTAGAAAGCAATATAACGATGATGGAGTTAACTGAAGCACTTAAGAAGCAAAATAACGGAAAGGCATCAGGCCCAGATGGACTTCCAGCTGAATTTTACAAAACATTACAAGAGAATCTTCCATTGCTAAAAGTTATGAATGAAGTTATGTTAAAGAAGAAGATACCTAAATCATGGTCAGAAGCTTATGTTACACTTGTCTCAAAAGAGGAGACCAATCCATTACAAATCAAGAACTATAGATCTATTTCCCTACTAAACACAGATTATAAAATTTTTGCTTCAATATTGGCAGAAAGACTTAAAAATTCCTAAATAATTTTATTCATCCTGATCAAAATGGATTTCTGCCAAAGAGACAAATTAAAGACTATATGAGAGTAATCTTGGACACTTTGGAATACTACAAGGCACACCCTGAAAAACAAATGGCTTTGATATTTTTAGATGCACAAAAGGCATTTCACAATGTGATTGGCAATTCATATTATTACAGCTGGAACAGATGGGCTTTGATAAAAAATTTATCCAAGCAATAGAAGCTATATATCTTAACCAAATGGCAAAGGTAATGATAGAGGGTGAACTGACAGACTCTATTGATATAAGAAAAGGAACAAGACAAGGGTGCCCACTGTCACCTTTGTTGTTTGTGTTAACCTTGGAAGCGCTAAATAGAAATATTAGAGAAGAAAAAGATATAAAAGGGATGAAAATGAAACAGGAAGAATTTAAGTTGCAAGCATTCACAGATGATCTGGTTTTTATTTTAGAAGACCCACTAGAAACAGCATTAAAATTGATAGAAAAGATAGAGGTATATGGGAAGGTGGCTGGTTTGAAAATAAATAAAGACAAAACAAAGATTTTGACAAAGAATATGTTATCAAGACAAAAGGAAGAATTGGTGGATGTATTGAAAATCCAGGTCACAAATAAGATCAAGTACTTGGTGATATATTTGACAGCAAGATGTATATTAAACTTAAGCAGCAGATAGCGCTAGATTTGGCAAAATGGGAAAATTTACAACTGTCATTAATAGGGAGAATATCAACAATCAAGACGAATATATTACCCAGAATTTTATATTTGTTTCAAACAATTCCAATTAGGCTTGGAAAAGACTATTTTGAAGATTTAAATAAAACGATTTTGAAATATATATGGCAAGGCAAGAAAGCGAGAATAAAATTAAAACTTTTGCAAGATGCTGGACTAAGAGGAGGATTTGGTTTGCCTAATTGGGAGTTGTACTACCAAGCTACAAATTTGATGTGGGTTAAGGGTAACATTAAGAAATGCTAAATTGTTGACACTAGAAGGACATGATCTGTTGTTGGGGTGGCATGCTTTTTTATGGTATAAAGGAACTAAAACACAGTGCTTTTAGAAGACATATACAGGAGTCTCTGTGATTAAATTGGAAGAAGACTAAAAGGCAATGTTATTTGAAAATTCCAGTCTGGCTATCAACTATTGAAGCATTTTCTTATCCTATAATATACAAAAGGGAACAAACAGTTAGATATGGTGAAATATTGAATGAAAAGGATGAACTTAAATCTTTGCAAAAACTAGAGGAACAAGGTATAAAGATGAATTGGTTTTCATATGTGCAAATACATTCTAGGTATGATAAAGATTCTAAAACAGAAGATTTCTATGATAAATTCACTGATTTAGATGAGATTTTGATAGGTACTGATGAAAAGTTAGATATGGGGAACTTTTGGATGAAAAGGGTGAACTTAAATCGATCCAAAACTTAGAGGAACAAGGTATAAGGATGAATTGGTTTTCATATGCACAAATACATTCAAGGTATGATGAAGATTTTAAAACGGAGGGATTTTATGATAAGCAGACTGATTTAGATAAGATCTTGATGGGTACTGATGAGAAGGTGATTAAAAAACTGTATGGATACTTATTAGAAATTAAACTAGAAGAAGAACAAGTTAAAGAAACAATGATTGCTTGGGGGAAGAATTTTGGATATTGGGTTGATTTAGAGAAATGGCAAAAATTGTGGTCTCAAAATTATAAAAATGACAGTGTCAATCGCATATAAAGAAAATTTGTATAAGTTGTTGCCTAGTTGAAAATTACAGACCAATCTCTTTATGCTGTGTCACCTGTAAAGTCATGGAATCAATTATTAACCAATCCATCGTCCTCCACTTAGACTCCACTGTCTACTCTCTAATAAATAATTTGGTTTCAGAAAAAAACTATCCTATAATCTGCAACTCTTACACTGCAAAAACATATGGACTGCACAACTCGATCAGGGCAAACCAATAGACACAATCTACATAGACTTCTGTAAAGCCTTTGTTTCAGTGGTACATGACAAACTGCTCCTAAAACTAAAATCTTATGGTATCTCTGGACACCTGCATAACTGGATAGAAGCATTCCTGTCAAACAGACAACAAGGTCAAAATTGGGAGCGCCCTATCAAATTCTGTAGCTGTCAATAGTGGTGTCCCCCAAGGCAGTGTTCTAGGACCAGCTCTCTTCATACTCTACATAAATGACCTTTGTGATCATATTAAGAGCAACTGCATTCTCTTCGCTGATGATGTAAAGCTATTCAACACCACAGACAATACTGCTACCCTTCAAAAAGACCTTGACTATGTATCAGAATGGTCAAATAAATGGCAACTTCAAATTTCAACAAATAAATGCTCTTTCTTACATATTGGCAAAAAAAACAAAACAGAAAATAAAATACAGGCTGAATAGTCAAGACCTTATTGATGATCCAGACTCTGTAAAGGACCTTGGAATACTCATCTCTAATGATCTGAGTGCTAGAGCCCACTGTAACTAAATAGCCAAAAAGGCATTAAGAGTTGTTAACCTAATCCTACGTAGCTTTTTCTCTGGTAATATCACACGACTAACTAGAGCATACAAAGCATTTGCTAGACCAATATTTGAATATAGCTCATCAGTCTGGAACCCACATTACGTATCTGATATTAACACAGTTGAGAAAGTCCAGAAATATTTCACAAGAAGAGTTCTCCACTCCTTTACGCATTGCAGAATATCTTATGCCACCAGACTTGAAATTCTAGACCTAGAAAACCTAGAACTACACCACCTTCGGTCCGATCTAAGTATAGTATATAAAATTATACATTGCAATGTCCTACCTGTCAATTAATACTTCATCTTCAACCATAAGAATACAAGAGCACACAATAAATACAAACTCAAGGTTATCGCACCAAACTTGATTGCAGGAAATACGATTTCAGCAACAGAGTGGTCAATGTCTGGAATATTCTTCATGACTCTGTGGTTTCTTCCCCAAACTCCAAAAACTTTAACTGTAGACTGTCTACTATTGATCTCACCCCTTTCCTAAGAGATCTGTAGGGGGTGTGCATAAGCGCACCAATATGCCTACCTTCCCTGTGCTATTGTTTCTTTTATTCTTCTTATATGTATCCATGTATTCATAACTATGTTTTTACTTATACATATTATCTTGTAACCAATTGACAAATAAAATAAAATAAATAAAATAAAAGAGAGTGGGGGGAGAGAGAGCGGGGGGAGAGAGGGAGAGAGAGAAAGAACAGCTTACCCTAACCGAACATATGAGCTGTCAATATATCTGACCATCAACCATCAAATTCTTAGGAGGGCTGGCTGGAATTGGAATCTAGGCTTTCAATACTTTTTATCACTAATGTATCATTTGAGAAAGCTCGCAAATGCCAGTTTAACACTTTTAATTTATATTTGCAGTTAATCTCAGCAAACAGTATCCTTGCTATTACAAAGTTGGATGTTATATCATATAAAGCTCATCTTAATTATTCATATTAAAAACACATGGGGCAGATAGGATAGATTGATTCCTTTTGATCAGCAGAGAATCAAAGTAAGTTGCTTAATTCATGGTTTCCATTTATCAGTTCTGATTTGAATTCAGGAAGCATCTTTCAATCCAATACTGGAAAGGCTGTAATATATACATGCTCTTAATTAATAAAAATTACATACATAATTTTATTAAGTTTATGAAAAATGTAAAATAGAAATGCAAATAAAAATCATGGGAAATGGACGGAGGGAAAGGGGGACAGATGGAACTGTAGGGGAAAGGGGAAAAAGAAAGAAAAGTATATTGACTTTTGACTTTTTTTAGCATGGTAGAATAAAATTATATTACAGCCTCAGTTTTTTGGTTTTATATACTTAGCATATACTAATTAGCAACCCTCAAAGTCAAAGTTTCATTTTTTCCCCATATCAAGTACAAAATTCAGAAGCAGTTTCCAAGTAGAAACAAAATTGGGTGTATTTTTTCTTTGATTAGAAAAGTTAATTTGGCCATTTCTTCTAGCTCCATTGGTTTTTTCTAGCCATTTATTCATTGTGACAATTAAAGTATCTTTCCATCTTCATGCATAAAGCATTCTTGCCTCTGTCAAGATATATTCCAGATTTTTTTCAAGTTCTTTGTCCATTAAGTCTAAAAGAAAAGTCTCTCTTTTAATTTTTATATTCATTTTAAATAATTTCTTTGTCAAAATATGAATCTTACCCTAATAATCTTTGCTTTATCCCAAATCCACCAGAGTTGGTAAAAAGTTCTTTCATTACATTTAGATTTCCAACATACGTTTGAAATCCATTGTACATCTTTGACAATTTATTGGGTGTTAAATAACAGTAATGATATGCACACTCTTCATGGCCTGGAAAGTAGCAAGTTGGTTTACCTGGTATGCATACACCTGTATTCAGTGGTGGGATTCAAAAAATGTTACTACCTGTTCTGTGAGCATGGCTTGGTGGGCATGGTGTGGCTTGGTAGGTGTAGCTTGGTGGGCATGGCAGGGGAAGGTTACCGCAAAATCCCATTCCCTCCCCACCCCAATAACCTGATTTCCAGCTCCATTCTCCTGTATAGGGCAACAAAAGAAGACCCAGACGATCAGCTGGGACTCGGGAGGCAGAGAATGTTGGGGGGCAGTCAGAGGTGGCATTTGCCAGTTCTCTGAACTATTCAAAATTTCGCTACCGGTTCTCCAGAACTGATCAGTGCATGCTGAATACCAGCTCTGCCTGTATTGCATATATTCATCATGGTTATGGGTCTTAGGTATGGAATGGAAGAAAAGTGCTCCATTCACTTTCTATCTCCATATTGTGTAGATTTCTTAGATGCTGACATTTTTGAAATGTCATAGTTTATGAGGAAAAAATGGTAATCCAGATAACATGGCGAGCCACTGTGACCTTTCCATAAGAACTTGATATGAGTTCTCAAATAAACTTAGGAAGGAATTTGGAGATAAAAATCAGGTTCTAATAAGTAATTGAAGGCTTCAAAGGTCAGAATTTTAGCAAAATTTGTCTGAATATATTGAAGCCACCTTTCTTTATATTGGAAATGCCATCTTGGTACTTACATTGTGCAAAACAACTTTTCAGATTGCAAAAATAATGCCAAACAGGATTGACAATTTTAATTTAAAAATTGTCATCATTTTCCTAGTGCAGATTGAATAATTAGATTTAGAGACCAACAAATACCACAATTGGTTGCCTGGCACATGTAAGTAAAATCTCACTGGCTTTCATATATAAGCAACTGTGTCAACACACCAAATCTAGAAAGTATTTTAGAGAACTCTACATTTCAAAAGCATTGGAATGTGATACATGCAGTAGCAAACGTTCCAGAATAATTGGTGAAAGAATGGATATGTTCTGAATACACATCTGATGTGTAAACACTGGTAAAAGATGAAAAACAAAGCTAACTGGACATAGGAAAGAGATTTTCTTAGGACTTATTTTGTGCCAGGAAGGACAGCAAAGGAAACTTACTTCTCCACTCTGATTCCATCTTCAGAAATAGGCAGTGGCCTATTTCAGGTGATCAGATCCCTAAAGGAAGGTGTGAAGAAGCCCTGCAAAGTTGTTGGGAAGAGTTTTCTCAGCACTGTCAGATGCAGTTATTCAGCTTCAACTGCAGTTGGATACCATCAGGACACATGCTATTAAAGTGCCAAAGGAAAATCAGGGAAGAGTTTGAACCAGTTGATAGGAAGAAGAGAAGAGGGCCTGCACATTGGTCATCTGTGTTCAGTTGGTTTAGGCTTCTAGGGACATAGTATGTGGTTAAATGGTGTCTCACACACTATCTTGTGTGAGAAGGTAGTGATTCGCCCCTTTCTCAGGAGGTCCTCCTTGAATCCAGTGGTGTAAACAACCTCCAACCATGTGCAAGATTCTGTTAATGTAACTTATAATAAAGTTAGAGAAATAATACTTCTGGATGTTCATCATATTTGGACTATCTTGCAAAGCTGACATCAATATTGCAATTCTAAAAGTATATCTCTCCCTCCTTGCCTTTACAACCCATGAAACTAGGAAAGTCCCTTCTAAGACCTTTGACATGTCCCCATTGATTCTCTTATTTGACTGTTGTCTAGTATGTAGTTCTTCCATCTGTCTCCCAAGGTTATTTCCACATACCATTAAAATGGCCCCTGGAAGCCTTTCCATTCAAACTGTAGTAAAGCTTCAGTAATTTCTGCCTTGATGAGGTCAAACTAAACTTTATTCATGAAATGAAAACAATTTTCTCATTCAGCTTATTCAGTATTTGGATCTCAGTTATTGAGAATAACTCCGATGTCACAGATGACTTTGGGTTTGTAAACAATTACAAGGACTTGAATTAGATTGAGAAGAAGACAATTTAAGCTAATGTTTATGGAGATTCTCAGTCATCCTGGTTGTGGTTGTCCCAAAGGTGCTTTCTCAAGAGGTAATTAAACTTTCTTGTCTTTTCTTTGAAAACATTTAGCTTCTCATCCAAGAAACCTCTTTATAGCCTTGACTGGATGGTGATGGAAGGATTTATATTCCTTGCAGATAGCTGGTCATTTGCATTTTTTTAGAGTCATTGAGGCCACCTGGAGGTTTGTCTGTGTCTTCAGGGTCACCCAAGTAGTGCGAATGGGTATGAAGCCTTCTTGGAACTGCTGAAAGGCCTGTGTTGTGAAGCTGTGCTTTCTGCAGGATATTTTTCTCTGCTCTGTGTCCCTTCGATCTTGAGCACAGTGCAGGCTGTTGGGGATGAGTCTGTGTTGTCTGCATCTCAAACTGAAGCACAAATGGTTCTTGCAGTCTGTTGTTTTTTTTCTGGAAATTTATTCGTATTCCCATACCATTTGAAGGGTGCTCATCCCCAAATGCATAGCTAAATGTCTATGGAAATTCTCAGTCATCCAGGTCATGGTTGTCCCAAAGATGCAATTGGAGGCACTTGGATTTTCTTGTTTTTTTCTTTGAAAACATTTTGCTTCTCATTCAAGAAGCTTCTTCAGCTCTGACAGGATAGTGAGGGATGGAAGGATTTATATTCCTTGCAGACAGCTGGTCATTTGCATTCTTTGAGGGAGTTGTTGAGGCAACTTGAAGGTTTGTCTTTATACCCAGGGTCACTTGAGTAGTGCAAATGGGGGTGGAGCCTTCTTGGAACTGAATGGTGTGGGAGTATGAACCATTAATTTATTTTGAAAAGTGCACACACTAACTCCATTCATCCCAGAAATTGATGACATTTCCCAATATCCATTGTTCTTGCCTCAACATGCAACACAAATCAATATAAACTTGGGAACAAGACTTGTGATATCTGTTGGTAAAATGTGTGCAAAAACTTGCATCTGGAAAATTGCACACAATAAATATGAGGTATAGATGTATAAGACAGCTAGTCTTTGCCACAGTGAGACTTCTTTTATACAGAGCTGATGTTGTTCACCTCACTGAGATAGAAAGATCACACCATTTTCCTCATCAAAGTGCTTTGACACCTATGGTCATTGCAGCTAGAAGAAGCATCTGGGCTTCCTTTTATCAATATAGGCATTGTTCAAAGAAGCTGCTTCAAAACAGATTTTCGAACAAATGATCAAAACCTACATATAGGATGTATAGGGGAAGGTTTGTTTGCTTGTTTAATGGAAACAAACCTCACTTCTTCTGCAGCTTGTAGGATGTTGGGTGATGCGCCGAGAGTTTCCTTTCACAGATAGATAGGCAGTGTTAAGGTTATTAGCTGAGTCCCCAGCAATGAAACCTCAAAGAAAAACAAGAAGTTGACAGGGAAGAGGCAGGAAAAAAACCCCACAAGGAACTAGAAAGTCTTCAATTAAGGAAAACAGCTTTTATCTAAGCAAAAGCAGAAACTGGAAGTTAAGATTGACAGGAAAGGACAAGAGGCAAGAATTCTTAAGAAGCTTACTAACAAGAAAACATTTCAGCAAAACCTGAAGCTGAATGCTAGTTTTCTCATCTGAATTAAGCAAGGATAACTTTAAACTTTCAGAAGCCTTCCAAAGATTCTTTCATGCTTTGCCAAAAAAACATGTGAAGAAAGAAATATGTTTTTGTTCATATAGACCTATTGCTGCACCCCAAGCTTTAACTGCACTCTTCGTTAACTCTCTAGTTAGTTGCAGAGTCTCAGTATCTGTTTTCATCAGGAGAAATAAATATAAGAGCAAGGAGTTTTATTATCACCCAAGTTAATGAAAATACCACTTTGTATCTCTACACTAACATACAATAATCAACATATGGTTCTATTTCTTCCTAAAGGCATAGCCATATCTACAATTTAAATTGCTCTTGTCCTCTGCTCACGCTATCCAACTTAGGTACTTTGACAAAAACTTGAAAGATAATTAAATTGGACTACAGGGGACCATGTGTCTCCCCTGTTCCTAGGCCTCCTATTTTTCTATTAGAGGAAAGAAGACATGTGGATATGTAGATATAGATGTACATAAATATATACAACTGTAGCAACATATAGTTGTCATCATTGGGTAAATTCCATGTAGTCGCAGTGTCCAGCAGTCACATGACCACCATTTTTTACTTTCGCTGGCTACCCCATTGACTTTGCTTGTTAGAAGCTGGCAAATGATGATCATGTGATGATAGGACACTGCAAAGTCATAATAATTTCCCTTCCCCCAGACTTTTCTTTTATGTTTATTTTTCTTTTTTGTTTATGTTTATTGGACAAAGAACCTGAAAACAAATCTTAAATATTTTTGTTATATATGTTGCCTGCAGAGAGAATGCTTTATGGGCAAAAATGGAAAGCAAGAAACATTAGTTCCCATAAAGGATGAGTGGCTGGAAAAACTGATGGAGCTATCAGAGGTGGTCAAATTAACTGCTTTAATCAAAGAAAAGAATAGATCTGATTTGGAAACCACTTCTAGATTTTGTCTGCAAGATAGAAAAAAATGAAATTCTGATTTTGGGATCTGCTAATTAAATAAGTTTATTTTTATAGATATGGTTAGTACGTACTCAGTATGCAGAAGCAAAAAGTTAAGGATGCAATTGTATAATCTTTGGAATTTTCCCCCCCTTTACCCCACACTTTTCTCTTCCCCTTCTTTCCCTTCCCCATTTTCCTACTTTCTTTATTATTTTATATTTTAATGATAAAATTGATCAATAATATATACATACATACACATGTAGGTATGTAGGTATGTATATACATAATAGTTTTTTCTTGCTAGCTAGATTAAAATAAGTCTAGGTCTTTGTCATCTGCAATAGAATGGTTTCACCAACAGCCCCTGAATAGTTCAAATAATGATACATTACCTGGGAGTAAACCTCTTCTTTTCTTCTTTTCTTCCTGTTTACTTCCTGCTTCAGCTATTGAGGGAGATACTCTGATGAAGTTGCAACAGGCCCAATCTAGCTGTCAATGGATAATATATTGCTACAGAAATAATAATGAGCAAACCCTTTGATTATTTTATTTTAAAGTCCTGGGCAAAAACTAGCCTTCTGGAATGAGGTCCATCTTGAACCCTAACCCTAACCCATAGGGCATTGTGGAAGGCCCTAAGATCTGGCTATTCCTCAAAACCTTGGGTTATGGTGAATGGAAACCCTTCTAGATGAGATTGGGATCTGTATTGCCATTTTATTTTCTTTCCTTGTTATATTTTTAAATTTATCTTGTTGCATTTATATATGAGCCACTTGGAGTTGTTCTGGACTTCGGTAGTACCAAAGTTGAAATAAATACAAATAACAACTTTAAAAAAACTTGAGTAAAAAAAATCCCTCTTTTGCAGGTTTTTAAATATCTTAATCACTATGCTATTTCTGCACTACAACTGGGCATATGTATAGGTATATGTGAATGTTTCTGTGTATAAACACAAACATACACACACAGATACATATAATGAAGAATTACATGTGTGTGTGTGTATATGTATATATATGCAGTCACAATGGGAGATGAATGGTGTATATAGAGGTACATAATTGAGCACTCAGGAGAATAATGTTGACAGGATAAGTGACAAACAGAAGTCATGCTATTTTGTAGCAATAGTAGTTAGACTTATATACCACTTCACATTGCTTTACAGCCCTCTCTAAACAGTTTACAGAGTCAGCCTATTGCCCCCAACAATCTGTGTCCTCCTTTTACCCACCTCAGAAGGATGGAAGGCTGAGTCAACTTTCAGCCTGGTGAGATTCAAACTGCCAATTGCAGGAAGCTGGCAGTCAGCAGAAGTAGCACTTGCAGTGCTGCATTCTAACCACTGTGCCACTGAGGCTCTTAACAAGGGAATTTTTTCAAAGGATAGGATGAATAAAAGTTACCCAGCATTCCTTGCAGAGGGAACACATAGCTCATGGACGCTGCTGATCTGTCCCCATAAGAACAGGTGTACATGAGTACTGATGCTATATATTATAAAAGCCCAGCAAAACACTGAAAGGCATGGCCAAGCTAAATTTCAAAACTATAATGGAGAATATCTAGGAAGCTTACTTGTATGCATTTGAACTGATTTCACAGGGCTCATGGCAAGAAGCTACACTTAAATAGATTTAAAGCTCAATATCCAGATACACTGCTTAAGTACTCTCAAAGCTTATTGGACAGAGGGTCACCAACAATGAACATAGGTGGTGAAATTTGTCAATAACCTTTCAAAGTAGATTGATCTAAAGTCTAAGAACTTGTAGGAGTAGATCTGGGGAAGAATATTAGCCAAAGTTTAAAAGGTAGCATGAAGCTCTAGCATCCACAGTGACCAATCTTATCTCTAAATGTAGAACAGCACTCCTAATACATGTTGAGAATACAAAGCTAGCTTTAATGAGGGACAACTTCAAGAATTTCATGCTTTCTAAAAGTGCACTCTTGGACATCATAGAGAAATGCAGAAATGACCTTCACTATGAAGATTTTGCATCTTGAAAAGGATAAAATAAGCTCTCTCTGTACAGAAAAATCTCAGGATACTTGAAGAGCCAGGCTACATAATATTTTTTTCTTTTTCTTCTTCTTTTTCTTCTTCTTCTTTATTTTTATTTATTTATTTTGATTAGTCAATCACTTACAAGATAATAGGTGTAAGTATATACATAGTTATGAGTACATGAAATGGGTACATATAAGAAAATAAAAGAAACAATAGGACAGGGACTGTAGGCATGTTGGTGCGCTTATGCATGCCCCCTACAGACCTCTTAGGAAAGGGGAGAGGTCAATAGTAAACAGTCTAAGGTTAAAGTTTTGGGGGTTTGGGGAAGAAACCACAGAGTCAGGAAGAGTATTCCAGACACTGACCACTCTGTTGCTGAAGTCGTATTTCCTGCAATCAAGTTTGGTGCGGTTAATCTTGAGTTTGTATCTATTGTGTGCTCTTGTGTTGTTATGGTTGAAGCTCAAGTATTCATTGACATGTAAGTCATTGCAATGTATGATTTTATATACCATACTTAGATCAGACTGAAGACGGTGTAATTCAACGTTTTCTAGGTCTACAATTTCAAGTCTAGTGGCATAAGGTATTCTACAACGAATAGAGGAGTGGAGAACTCTTCTTGTGAAATATTTCTGGACTTTCTCAACTGTGTTAATATCAGATATGTAATGTGGGTTCCAGACTGATGAGCTATATTCAAATATTGGCCTAGCAAATGTTTTGTATGCTCTAGTTAGTAGTGTGATATTACCAGAGAAAAAGCTACGTAGGATTAGGTTAACAACTCTTAATGCCTTTTTGGCTATGTAGTTACAGTGGGTTCTAGCACTCAGATCATTAGAGATGAGTATTCCAAGGTCCTTTACAGAGTTTGGATCATCAATAAGGTCTTGACTATTCACCCTGTATTTTGTTTTTTTGTTTTTTGCCAATATGTAAGACAGAGCATTTATTTGTTGAGATTTGAAGTTGCCATTTGTTTGACCATTCTGATACATAGTCAAGGTCTTTTTGAAGGGTAGCAGTATTGTCTGTGATATTGAATAGCTTTACATCATCAGCGAAGAGAATGCAGTTGCTCTTAATATGATCACAGAGGTCATTTATGTAGAGTATGAAGAGAGTTGGTTCTAGAACACTGCCTTGGGGGACACCACTGTTGACAGATACAGAATTTGATAGGACACTCCCAATTTTGACCATTTGTTGTCTGTTTGACAGGAATGCTTCTATCCAGTTATGCAGGTGTCCAGAGATACGATAAGATTTTCATTTTAGCCATTTATAAAAAAGATCCCAAATTTCATAAAATTGTTTATCCTCTTGCTCTCTAATTTCAAATGTCAATCTGCTCATCTCAGCACATTCCAATATTTTCTTAATAATTTCTTCCTGTAATGGTATTTTCTCATTCTTCCAATTTTTAGCAAATACAATCCTGGCCGCTGTTAATACATTTACAATCAGGTATTTCAAATCTTTACTATATATATCAGGTAAAATTCCCAATAAGAAGATCTCTGGTTTCAAGTCTATATGTTTCTTTGTCATTTTTTCCAACCACATGCGAATTATAGTCCAATATTTTCTAGCATCCTCACAAGTCCACCACATATGGTAATACGAGCCGGGTATCTGATGACATTTCCAACATTTTTCAGATTTGTTCTTAAACATTCTTGTTATTCTTGTCGGAGGAAAGTGCCACCTGTAAAACATCTTATACAAGTTTTCTTTATATGCTGTTGACATTGTCATTTTATAATTTTGAGACCACAATTTCTGCCATTTCTCTAGATCAATCCCATATCCAAAATTCTTCCCCCAAACAATCATAGTTTCTTTGACTTGTTCTTCCTCTAATTTCATTCCCAGTAAATAACCATATAATTTTTTAATCATCAGTACCCATGAAGATCTTATCTAAATCAGTCTGCTTATCATAAAATCCCTCCGTTTTAAAATCTTCATCATACCTTGAATGTATTTGTGCATATGAAAACCAATTCATCCTTATACCTTGTTTCTCTAAGTTTTGGATCGATTTAAGTTTACCCTTTTCATCCAAAAGTTCCCCATATCTAACTGTTTGTTCCTTCTTGTAAATTATAGGATAGGAAAATGCTTCAATAGTCGATAACCAAACTGGAATTTTCAAATAACATTGTCTTTTTATCTTCTCCCAATTTAACCACAAAGACTCCCATGCATAATGTCTTCTAAAATAACCCTGTGTTTTAGTTCCCTTATACGATAAAAAAGCATGCCAGCCCAACAGCAAATCATGCCCTTTTAATGTCAACAACCTATGTTTCCTTAATGTTATCCATTCTTTGACCCACATCAAACTTGCAGCTTGATAATACAATTCCCAATTAAGCAGGCCAAAACCTCCTCTAATTCTAGCATCTTGCAAAAGCTTTAGCTTTATTCTCGTTTTTTTCCCTTGCCATATAAACTTCAACATAATTTTATTTAAATCTTCAAGATAGTCTTTTCCAAGCCTAATTGGTATTGTTTGAAACAAAAATAAAATTCTAGGTAAAATATTCATCTTAATTGTTGAAATTCTCCCTATTAATGACAATTGCAAGTTTTCCCACTTCTTCAAATCTGTAGTTATCTGTTGTTTAAGTTTAATATAATTATTCTCCTTTAATGTACTACATCTTGTTGTCAAATATATCCCCAGATACTTAACCTTATTTGTAACTTGAATTTTCAAAAGATCTGCCAGTTCTTCTCTCTGTCTCAATAGCATATTCTTTGTCAAAATCTTTATTTTATCTTTATTTATTTTCAAACCAGCCACCTCTCCATATGTCTCTATCCTTTCCAATAATTTTGGAGCTGTTTCTAGCGGGTCTTCCAGAATAAAAGCTAAATCATCAGCAAAAGCTTGTAGCTTAAATTCTTCCTTCTTAATTTTCGTTCCTTTTATGCTTTTATCATCCCTAATATTTCTATTCAACACTTCCAAGGTCAACACAAATAGCAAAGGAGAAAGGGGGCATCCTTGTCTTGTGCCTTTCCTTATATTAATAAAATCTGTAAGTTCCCCCTCCATCATTACCCTTGCTGTCTGTTTATTATATATGGCTTTTATTGCTTGAATAAATTTTTTAGCAAAACCCATCTGCTCCAATATTAATAACATAAATCTCCAGTTCACATTGTCAAATGCTTTTTGAGCATCTAGGAATATCAAAGCCATTTGCTTTTCAGGATGAGCCTCATAGTATTCCAAAGTGTCCAAGATTACTCTCATATTGTCTCTAATTTGTCTCTTTGGCAGAAATCCATTTTGATCTGGGTGAATAAAATTATTTCAATATTTTTTAAGTCTTTCTGCTAAAATTGAAGCAAAGATTTTATAGTCTGAATTCAATAAAGAAATAGGTCTATAATTCTTAATTTGCAGTGGGTCAGTCTCTTCCTTCGGTATAAGTGTAATATAAGCCTCTGACCATGTTTTGGGTATCATCTTTTTTAACATAACTTCATTCATAACTTCTAACAATGGGATGCTCAATGATTCTTGAAATGTTTTATAGAATTCTGCCGGAAGCCCATCTGGACCTGGTGCTTTCCCATTATTGGCTAGATGATAAAATATGATAATAGAATATTTAGAATGCTAGATAGTAAGAAATATCTTTATTTTGCTATTTTGCTATTATTTTGTTATTTGATATATTTATAAAGGGTTTTTTAGGATTGATTTGGTATGATTATATGATTTGTTGAATAATCTGGTTAAAGTATTGTTAGCTCATAAAGCATGAATGATTAAAAGTATAGTCAAAAAAAAAATTTTTTTTTTTAGTGATATTAGGATATATAAGTTTGGATTGATAATATGAGTTGTTATGTAACATAATTGTAACTGGGACTACAGAATGAATGCACAAAAATGATGAACCAACTGACACACTGGATGTGCATACGAGAGTTGAATGTTTTAATGTTTTGTTTGTTTGTAGAAAATTAATAAAATTTTCTTTAAAAAAAAAAAGATTTTCGTTTTAGGAGTGGTTTGTGGTGTACCACTGACATAAAGGCTTTACAGAAGTCTGTGCAAATTGAGTCTATTGCTTTGCCCTGATTGAGTTGTGTAGTCCATATGTTTTTGCAGTTTTTTTTCTGAAACCAAATTGTTTATTAGAGAGTAGATTGTTTGTCTCTAATTGGAGGATAATAGATTGGTTAATAATTGATTCCATGACTTTACAGGTGATGCAGCATAAAGAGATTGGTCTGTAATTTTCAACTAGCCTGGGGTCTCCCTTTTTGAAGATGGGGATGACCGTGGCTTGTGACCATAGTTTTAGCAAGGAGCTGGTCCTGAAAGATTTTTCAAAGATAATGCTTAGAAGTTCTGTTATGGCAGTGGATAGCTTTTTTAAGAAGTAGGCACATATTCCATCCGGTCCAATAGATAGAGATGGTTTTAGATTGCGTAGTGCTTTTTCAACATTGTCTTCTGTAAAATCAATATGTATTAGATCATTGTAGTTTTCTGTAGTTCAGCTAGGAAATACTGGGCCTGATCCATTGCTGTTTACAAATACTGAGCCAAAGAATGTGCTTAAGATGTTGGCTTTAATGATGTCATCATTGCAGTCTTTACCATTAGATCCTATCAGAGGTTCTTCTTCTTCTTCTTCTTCTTCTTCTTCTTCTTCTTCTTCTTCTTCTTCTTCTTCTTCTTCTTCTTCTTCTTCTTCTTCTTCTTCTTCTTCTTCTTCTATTTATTTCATTGTTTTTTTAATTTGTAACAAAAAAGAGGAAAAAATCAAAACACATAGCTAATAATGCTGGAGGTGCATACATTATCAAAGATAAGAGAAAGAAAAAGCAAAAAAACAGATACAAAGTGATGCCAGATACTTGCCAGATATAAAAAATGTTCTCTCCAGGACAGTGAGGCCTGGAACAGCATTCCAAGGTATTTATAAATGCACACCTGCTTGATAGCATTCCAATTAAGTTACTAAATGTAGATTTTAATCATCGTTTTCTGCATCTACTAAGACTAAGTTTTCTGAGAATTTATAACTAGGTTTTCCTCCAGAAAATAAAGGATAAATGTGTACAGACATGGACCTGAGAGACGGATTATAACATCATATGAATATAAAATATCTGTAACAACTTGACTTACTAATTCAGAGGGATGATGAGTGAATACAGAAATGGTCTGGATTACTAGGTCACATACATAATATACAAGTGAAAAAAAATAGGATAACTAGAATGCACCCTGCCTCACCTACCTCTGGGTAGTAGCAAGTACAGAGAGATTTCTTTAGAGGTATTCAGGTGGTATTCAGGTGGTATGACTGGCCCTGCCCCCATCCATTCTCTGCCTCCTGAATGCCAGCTGATCAGCTGGATCTTCTTTTGTTGCCCTGCACAGGATAACAGAGCTGGAAAGCAGATTAGTGGGCTCACAGCAAGCCTTATGGTTTATAGAGCCTTGGGCCTTTGTAAAATGATCTGCTATATTGTTTTCTGACATACAGTATTCTAGCTTAATCATCTTACTTTGCACACATTGTCTCATATTTAAATATCTTAAATCTGTGTGTTTTGAACTTGTCTTAACAGCAATATTTGAAGCCATCTGTATTGCTGATTAGTTATCTTCATAAATAACAATAGAATCTGTTATGTCAATTCCCATATCAATCAATAGTTGCTTATACAAAACTAAATCTGTACATAATAAAGATAAGCATGAGAATTCAGCCTCAATTGTTGACAAACTTAAATGTTTCTGTCTAATAGATCTCCATCCAATCAATACTTTTCCCAATAATACTACAGTACCCAATGTAGATTTTCGTGTATTTATGTCTGTAGCAAAACTTGCATCAGCATATGCAGTTAAACTCAATTCATCTTTAGCTCCAAATACAATGCATAATGCATTGTTTGTTTCAAATATCTTAACACATTCAGCAGTTTGCCAGTGCCTTTCAGTCGGCTCAGCGTAAAATCTCGCTAATTGTCTAACACAGGATGCTATATCTGGCCTTGACCAATTACTGAGATAAGATAAACTACCAATCAAGGACTGATAAATATTCTTATCAAAAATAGGACTTTGAACATCACTGTGGCTAAACTCCTGGCTCATTGGTGTTTTAGCCAGCTTACAAAGTTCCATTTTAAAACTTTTTAGTAATTGGTTAATTTTATCTGCCTGTGAGATCTTGTATCCTCCCCTAGTTCTATCTATCTTTAAGCCAAGATATTGTTTGATTTCTCCTAATTGTTTTATTTTAAATTTCTTCTCTAACAGTGAGATTATTTTAGTAGCTTCTTGTTCAGTTTTGGTGATTAATGCTATGTCATCAGTAAACAATAGAACAATGACACTACACCATTACTTTCTCTTTTGAACAAACATGGATCAGCCATGTCAGCTACAAAACCTATCTTAGTTAATTCTTTAACTATATATTGGTTCCACTCATATCCTGATTGCTTCCAAACATAAAGACTCTTTTTCAATCTCCAGCAATCAGTTGTATTATCATTTTTTAGACCTAAAGGTTTCTTTTAATATATATAGTGTGTTGCAACAGTGCATGCAGATATGCCATCTCTACATCCAAATGATTTATAATGTATTTCTCCTTAGCTGCCCACACTAATGCTGCTCTTAATGTAAACTAGGTGCAAACACCTCATCATAGTCATTTGCTGTCTGATTGAACCCTTGTGCTACTAACCTGGCTTAATGGGTAACAGTCCCATCCACACTAAGTTTATATATCCATTTACATCCTTTGGCATGTTTACCTAGTGGTAACTCAATGTTTTTGTATACCTCCAACTATTTTAATGATTGCAGTTCCTTTTCCATTGCTTCCTGCCAAGCAGCCTGATCCTTAGCAGGATACAGTTTTAGTTCACTATAATTACTTGGAACTGTATTCACTTGGCATACAACACTAGCCTGATATCTATCAGGTGGTCGTGTTACTCAGGTTGAACATCTTGGTAATACAGGGCTTACTGGTGGATTTTCTTGTGCTACCTGCTCCAGCTCTTCTACCTCCTCCTGTGCCTGTTCTATTAATTCCTCCTGTTCTTCCTCTTTAATGGTTATTTGGGGTTTACTTATTTTATCTTTAGGAACTATTTGGGTGTGAATAATAATATCATTGTTGGATTCCTGTTCCTGTTTATTCCACCCAACATGCTCAAGAAATTTTGCACTAGCACTACAATAAACATGAGCTGTGCCTTGATCCCAGAATCTAAACAATCTATGATTGGCCTCGTAACCTACAAAAAATAATTTTTTAGCTCTATATTGCCCTTTCATTCTTACTTGTGAGGGAATATGCACCCATGCTGGAGCTCCAAATGTGTGTAGGTAACTTAAATTTAGTTTTCTGCCATGCCAACGAGTGAATGGCAATTCTCCAGTTGTTGTGTTCACTACACTGTTTAAAACATGGTTACTACATATTAGGGCTTCACCCCACAGTGTTTCAGGCAAACCTGAACAAGATAATATAGTGCAAGCCATGCCTTGTAATGTTTGTCCTCTTCATTCTACAAACGAGTTATGTTGTGGTCTGTAAGGTGCAGAACATTTATGCTCAACACCAGCCAATTTCAGCATAGTTTGGAATCTCTTGTTAACAAACTCAGTCCCATTATCAGTAACTAAAGTAATTACTTTACTCCTCATTTTTTTTCTCAGCAAACCTTAGCCAGTTAAAGAAATGTTGGAATGTTTCTGTTTTGTTTTTCATGAGATAGCAGAAACTGTACCCTGAGTAATGGTCTATAATACTCAAAATATAGCAGGCACCTCCCAAACTTGGTTTCTTAGGACCAACTATGTCAGCAAACACAACCTCTAAAGGTTCTTTGGTCTTAAACCCATTTAGTCTGTTTGCTGGAGTAACCTTGCTTTTCTCTTGGCTACAGGTATTACAGTTTAAATACTTGCTGCAGGGTTTCAATTTTACTCCCTCTGACAATTCAACAGTTTGTTTAAGCATTTTGAAATTAATGTGCCCCAGACGTCTATGCAGTAAATGTACACATTCAACATGTGGCTTAACATTGTTATAAACTGAGTTAGCCATCTGCAACTGGTCATCATGTATCACATCTAAATCATTCTCTAAATTAGCAGTAACATTTTACCCTCTTTCTCTATTATACAGTTATCTCCCCTAAAGGTTACTACATAACCAAGATTAACTAAAGCCCTTATTGATAACAAATTAAATTTTAGTTTAGGCACATATAACATAGTTAAATGCTCGTTTATACAAGGCAATATGCAGTACCTTTACCAGAAGCCTTCATCTTCCATCCATTTGCCAATGATACATGTTGCTTTCTCGTGGACATCTTTACAAACCTCTTTCTATCTTTAGTAATGCATTGTGATGCTCCACTATCAACAACCCACAATTCATAATTTACAGTTGAATTGCTAGACATAGCTAAACTAACATTATTCTTAGCCTTCTGGTGTTTACCAGTATTCTGTCATTTTCCCTTCTTACAGAATCTAGCTATGTGTCCCCTCGCCCCACAAGAAAAACATTTCCTAACAGTATAGGCAATTGAAAATAAATCCTCTTCTTGTGGTTGTTCCTTTCTCAGTTGGTCCCTATCCAGCCGTCTTCTTGCCTCTTCTAACTTGGCCAGGAAGTTCTATATAAGCCGCCGCATACCCTAGCCGGACCGAGTCGATCTCGGGACCAATAAAGAGCTGAAAACTAGTCACTGACTCCCGAGCCTTCTTCCGAGCGCCTACGCAACACTGGCGATGAAGTGGGATCGCGGAACTGATACCCACCGAGCATGTGGCACCAAGACAAGCAAAACCAATGAGGTGGCCAGCATCGCACCGTCTGCACCCTTGAACATTTTAAAACTGGACATTTTGAAATCACATTCAAGGGGCGCACAGCAAGGCTTCCCCTGACAATTGTGGACAGAGATTGACCCAGCCTTTTGGGACTACAGTGGTTCGCGCCACTCGGGATCAAGGTAACTGGCATCGACCATGTCGCAGAGGTAGACTGGGAGGAACAACTCATGAAGGACTTCCAGGAAGTGTTTGACGGCACCCTAGGCAAGTACCGAGGGCCCCCTATTTCCTTCAGTCTAGACCCCAGCATCCCCCCGATACGCCTCAAACTGCGACGAGTACCATTCGCACTCAGACCCAAGATCGATGAGCAGATAGACAAGCTCATCAAACAGGGAGTCCTAGAGCCAACCAATCACGCCCAGTGGGAGACCCCCATAGTTACCCCAGTCAAGCCCAATGGGTCGGTGAGAATCTGTGAGGACTATAAGTACCCCGTCCCAGTAGTACAGCACCTTCTGCACTCACTGGGGAAGGCAAGGTTTTCGGGAAGCTCGACCTGGCACAACCCAACCAACAGTTGCTGGTCAATGTGAAAACCGCCGAGGCACAGACCATAGTAACCCACTGGGGGGCTTTTCGCTGCAAGAGACTCCAGTTCAGAGTCAGTGTGGCACCTGGAATTTTCCAGAGCCTCATGGAGAGGCTCCTCCAATGGATCAAGGGGGTTGTGCCCTATTTCAACGATGTGCTGGTGTCCGCGGCCAACCAAAAACAACTGGAAGGTCGCCTGAGGGAGGTGCTACAAAAATTCAGAGACGCGGGGCTACAAAAAAGAAAAATGCCAATTGCACACCGAGAGGGTTGAATTCCTAGGGTACCTCCTAGACCAGCATGGAATTCACCCAACAGAAAAAAAAATCAGAGCCATCAAGGAAGCTCCCAGGCCGAGAAATAAAACAGAGCTGCAGGCATTTCTAGGACTGCTTAACTTCTATAATGTCTTCCTGCCCCAGAAGGTGACCACAGTGGAGCCATTGCATAGACTCCTGGACAAGGCAGCCACCTGGAATTGGGGGAAACGTGAGGAAGCCGCATTCAACAGAACCAAGGACCTACTCACTTCGGATGCCATCCTCATCCAGTACAACCATTAGCAGTCACATGCAACACATCACCCTTCGGCATCGGAACCGTCCTCAGCCACACCTTCCCCAACGGAAAAGAAGCAACCATCGCTTTCTTTTCAAGAACCCTCTCAAAACCAGAAAGAAATTACAGTCATCTGGACAAAGAGGCTCTGGCAATCATCAGGTTCCATGAGTACCTCTATGGCAGGACTTTTACCATCATCACCAACCACAAGCCGTTGCTGGGAATCCTGGCGGAAAACGGCCACCCCGAACATTCTATCCCCAAGAATGACAAGGTGGTCCGAATTCCTTGCCGCCTACAGCTACCAGCTAACCCACTGACCCAGTAAGACAATTACCCACGCAGATGCCCTGAGCCGCATGCCGCTGCCCGACCTGGACACCGACCCAGCACCGACAACGTCCACCCTTAGCATAGAAACCCTACACGATCTACCCATAACCACATCAGACATTGCCCACGAAACCAATAAAGACAAACGTCTGGCACGGGTTTTACATTGGGTAGAGAAAGGGTGGCCGGAAAAAGACGACGACGAGAAATTCAGGACATTTCGGAACCGCCAAACAGAACTGTCTTTACAAAAGGGTTGTTTACTATTGGGGGATAGGGTTGTCATCCCAGAAAAAATTACAAAAAAAAGTCCTGGAGTTATTACATGAGGGGCACCCGGGCATCATCAGGACAAAAGCCTTAGCCAGGAGTTATGCCTGGTGGCCAGCGATGGACAGACAAATCGAAGCTTGGGTGGCAGCATGCAGGCCATGCCAAGCATCCAGGCCAAGCCCCCCCCTCCACCCCAATCTGAGATAGGGAAACCCCCAGGGGACCATGGTCCAGGATTCATATAGACTTCACCGGACCTACAAAGGGACACACCTTCTTCATTATGGTAGATGCTTACTCCAACTGGCTGGAGGTAAGCAACATGAGAACTACCACCATGGAGGCCGTTACCAAAGAACTCAACAGACTATTCACAACCCATGGCCTCCCAGACGTCATTGTATCAGATAATGGGCCCCAATTTACCTCGCTGGAATTCAAAAAATTCCTAGCGGAATGGGGAATACGACATGCACTGACAGCACCAGCACATCCGGCGGTGAATGGGAGAGAGGAACGAATGGTCCAATTTATGGGAAAAAAATCCAAAAAATAGAAACCAGGGAAATACAAGAAAAAATTAATAAAATGCTATTCATACAGCACATAACTCCAAACACAACAACCAACAAAAGCCCGGCAGAACTATTAATGGGAAGAAAATTAAGGTCCCCACTCGACAGACTGCACCTCACTTACAACCCAGAAAAATCTCCTGACTCATCGAGCAAAGACTGAACATTCACACCGGGCAACGCAGTATATGCAAAAAACCTCACAGGAGACCCACTCTGGGTACCAGCAACCATAATCCAGGTGACAGGTCCCCACTCATACCGGCTACAGACAACCGACGGACGAGCATAGAAAAGACACATTGATCAATTAAGATCGAGAACCAACACGGGAAATACAACCGACATGCAAGCACACACGAAGAAAGAAACCACAGCAGAGAGGGGAAACCCCAATACCAGCCAAGAGGGGAGGGAAAACCTCGGAAACCAAAATAACCAAACCCCACAAAAAAGAAACCAAGAATACTTACCAACCGAAGCAGAAATAGACGAACAACTCGAAGCTTCGCCTGGAAGGAACAGCCAAGCCAGCTCAACCAGTCCGGAGCGGCCGGGTGGGAGAAACAAAGCCAGCAGTTCAACTGACCCAGGTAGACCGGGAGGGAACTACAACGAAAGGCCCGGCTCACCCTTCCAGGCGGTTCCACCAATGAGGCAAGGAGCAACACAGAACCTGACCGAACCGCTCAAAGACCAGACACCAACTAACCTGCACAGGTCCAGTAGACAAGTACAAAGCCCTGCCTACTTACGGGGTGCCAAGTACTTACCAAGTATGCCTACTTACCAAGAGGGGAGGGGTGTTCTGTATTGTAGATTAGCATTCTTGTAAATAACCATTCTGATTGGCTAAGATGCGCGGCTACCCGATTGGCCAAGCAAGAGCGCGGATTGGCCCTCTGCGAATCTCCCGCGATTGGAGGAAACTGATCGTGGGAGATTCAAAGCGGTGTCATTGGCCGCGGCTTGGCCAGGAAGTTCTATATAAGCCGCCACATACCCTAGCTGGACCAAGTCGATCTTGGGACCAATAAAGAGCTGAAAACTAGTCACTGACTCCTGAGCCTTCTTCCAAGCGCCTACACAATAAACCTGATGCATAAACCTGATGCAGCTCTGAAAAAATCAGTTCCTTTTCATGTAGCTTCTGAAAAGTTCTTTTCATGAAATTTAAATGAGCAAACATATCTCTACCTTTCAGAAGACATGCTCTAAACAATTTACGTGTAAGATGTATATGTGCACCTACACTGTCACGAACATAAATCCTCTTCAAATTCTCCCAACACCTAGCAGCAGACTCTTCTCCGCGAATATGGACTAGCTGCTGGTCACTCAGTGTTAGTCCAATTATATAAAGAGCTCATTCAATGTTCTGTTTAAAGTCAGCAAGCTTCTTGGCATCATCCTCATTTTCTGGATCCCAAGCATTTACATCCGGTGGATCCTGAACTACAGTCCATAACCCTTCTCTACACAGAAGTAGACTGTACTTCATAGACCAGGAAACATAGTTTGTTCCATCCAACTGGGTTATCAGTGATAGACTTGTTGAAGTGCCATCTTTACCAGGATAGTAACCCACAATTAAACAGTAAAAAGCTGTTTGTATACAGTAATGTGCATTCACACCAACTCTCAGTTTTCTGAGCCTGGTATGGCCTGGGCCCATAACCAATGTTGAGGTAATTCCCTGTTAGGAGAATGAGCGCATACAGGGAGACGTAGTAAGAGAAGTGTAGAATAACACACACACAGCACACAAATACACTGTACAGTAAATGTAGGTTTTTACTTCCAATAAACATTTAAGCACAGTCCAAGATAAGCAGTCCAAGTCATTCACAGGTAAAGCAGTCAACGTTCAGTTCAGGGATAATCCAAATATCGAAGTCCAGTATCAAAAAACAGTTCAGTAACAGACTTACATCAACGATCAGTAACAGTCATTAGGAGGAACTGCAACTCTTTCCAACAGAAACTACAGAGAGACTGAGACTAAAACAACCCAGGTTTCTGTCTCCATCTTATGGCCATTTGCGGAACCACACCCAATTACAGTTTTTAGGATTCTCTTAAAGATACAGTATTAAAATGTCTATCCTAGTTTATATATTTCCAATCCATATAACTGTTAGGTAACTTACACTCCTAACATCATCATCATCATCATCATCAACATCAACATAATCATCGTCATCGTTGTTGTTGTTGTTGTTATTGTTATTATTATTATTATCCATCCAATCCAATGTTAGTATGTTTTCCATGATTATCCCATTGTATAAACATACACTGGAGTCCACCAACTTAAGATCCTTTGATATGATTAACATAAACAGTAAGCTATATGCCAGATATTTGGCATATAGCTTATTGTTTATGTTAATCATATCAGTGGCTCTTTAGCTGGTGGACTCCAGTCTATTTTTATACAATGGGATAAACATGGAAAACTTACTATAACATGGATGAAGAATACATCCAAGAGTGGAGCCCAGGAATCCTAGTTCTCCCTTAGTAATTTCAGGGTAATAAAATCTCCTCTAGAATTTTTCCAAACCTAAATTAAGAAGCAAAGTTTTTGATATTAGATGTAGACAAGGGGCTAGTCAAGAAAAACATTTCAGAGAAAACTAATTTTCCAAAGGATTTTTTAGTATAAAAATACTCTAGAAATAGTTCTTTCAAGTTTCTACAAAAACATGGCCATCTTCACCAATACATCTATCATTAAGGTATCTGTTAACTAAGCACCACCAAGAAAGGTTCTTGAGTTTAGCAGCTACAATAAAATTACCCAATCCTGCTTCAAACTTTCCCTTGATGTTAGAAGATCTTTGTAGATATTCTTTTGCTCTAGAAGTTATTGGAACATTCCTCAACAGCTGCTAAGTCAGAAAGCATTTACTGCAACTAAGGTCTTCTTCTTCTTTTTTTTTTTTGCTTTGCTTTGCTTTGCTATGATCAGTATCAAAGCAAGATTTGGATTTAAAATGAGGGAGGCTGTGACAGTGTGAGGGTAATTTTGATAAAGAAGCTTAAACAACAAGGACAACCAACTGGAAATAATTTAACACCTGCTGAGGGGAATCTGCTGGGCCTGAAGGAATGATGCAGGTCTGAGAGATTAAACATATCTTGTGACACACTGGAAGAACAGTTACTTTGAAGATGCCCTTTGTTTTGCTTAAGACTATGAAGCTTTCTCAGAATGTCCTCTCATCCATAGGCAGAATGCCAGAAGCACTGATAAGATGGCTCCAATTGCATACAAAAACATTGTTTAGCCATAATTTCAATGGAGCCATCATACAGGAACAGTTTCTGCTAGTTCTGTCTATGTATAGTCTTATTTTCTTCAGGAATGACAAATGAATTAGAAAGGGTGCTGAAAACCATGAAGGATAGCTGGTGATGGAAGATAGATCTTATTTTAAATAATATGTGAGAAGTAGAGAACAATACCCTTGTTTTTCTAGTTCTGTTTGATAATCTCATTCAAGTCTGTTGGAAGCAGAAATGGGAATTGATGCATTTACAGCTTTCTTGGACAATAAAAGTTCTTTTATTGTTTATCTAACTTAGATGAAGGTTGAAGCCTGGGACTGGCACTATGGTATTTCTTCCTTTTGCCTATTAGCTCCAGGCAGATTTCTTCTCATAGCTTCTCTTAAGGGGACACATAAACCAATTAGAATGTATGAGAAGCATTAGCTCAGTTGAAGGAGCAGCCATTCTTCTGCAAAAGAACAATGAACTGCTGAGTTTGGCTTGCAACATATTGAAGTGCTCATTGAACAGGAGCACTCTAGGCAATGGAACAGGGAAAAGCATACTTCAGAAGTGGAGCAGAAACACAAAACATGCCCTGAGGTGCTTTCAAGGTGAATGGGGAATTAATGAAGGATGATAGCATCTGCTTCTATTCTTCCAGAAAGAGTTGTCTGGTCTGTTTTGGTGATAGGGCAATCTAGCAGTCTGGATAAGCCCCATTGTTGTTATTATTTTAACTAAAGGGTGGCGGAAATGGTTTTGCATTTTCATAAAACATCACTCATTTTGTATTGCTTCAGTCAATGTATGAATCAGAATATAGGTGTCATTGGGTATTTACATTATTCAAAATGTTATAATGTACTGTAGTTCTTCAAAAACACACACACACACACAAACACACACACGTGTATGTAGATGCATACTTACTGTATGTACACCCACAAATCTTAATTATTCATTCTAAAACAATTCAACAGGAATTGAATAAGTTTTAAAAATGCAAGACCAGCTTGAAAAAAAATGTAATGACTCCAGTTTGTAGAAATTATCCCATCTTAATTGAGCGGGCAATGAATATTAATCTAGGAGTTAGGCATGAGTTGCCTGAGTATATTCTTATAAAATGTAGAAACAGGGTGGATTTCAGGGGTGACATCAGACAGGGTGTTTTGCTTGTGTATATCTGTAAAAAGTAAAGATTGTGCACATAACAATATGACTGAAGCCCTTTTAAAATACGTGTCATAGTCACACTATTCACCTTCATTTCTTAGGAAAGAATATCTCCCCTTATAGACATCTGTTAAGTTTCAACATCTTTTGATAACAGTTCCATCATTCTTACTGGGGAGTGATGGCAGCTGAATTTCTGAACATTTAACAGGTGCTACCTTGCCTACCTTGGTTTAGCATCTAAACGGCCAAATTAAAATGCACTAGCTAAACCAAGTCTTCAGATAAGCCTTGTTACCCTATTCATCTTAGCTGATTTTAAATATACTCATTTTCCCCCTCAGCTTTAGAAACTTCCTTGGCATTTCAGAGCCATATTAAGCAGCAATCAGGTTGCATTTTTCACTCTGCTGTAATGACATGTCTCATGTCTCAATGTCAGCAAGGAGTCACAGTGTGTACTAACTTATAATGTGAGGCTTATCAACATATGTGAATAGTGATGTCCTCAAACAAAACCTACATGATGCCGACTTCATTCACCAGTGCTTTAGGCATTGTTTCTAATGCTTCATTTCCCAAAGGGCTTCAGTAAATCAAGGTGTAATCTGGGATTGGTCCCCAGAATGACTTAGGACAGCAGTTCCCAAACTTCTTCAATCATGGAAGCCTTCAGAAGACATTTTTCTTTTGTGGAATCCTAACTCTGCCCCTGAGTTTTACTAAGCATCGGGAAGCCACAACATTCTTTCTTCTTTCATCTATTCCTATGCCCTGAGAGTTTTGCATAACGTAGTAGATTTAGAAATAAAGAGAAAACATTTTAAACAAAACCCCACACCTTTATTTTGGCACAAGGAAATATTGGATTTATACTTTGTATGATTAAGAAAATTCAGCAAATTTTATTTTTGTACTTAAAGGTCAATTTCAAAACTATTTTTCTGTCTGACAGTGAACACGTAAATAAAGGTTATCATCCAACTTATTCCTAAATTTGTTTTTCATGTAAACATAAACTAAAAGGCGTAATTTTCATTGATAGGTGCACACGAAGGGGAGTGGAGCTTGGATAGTCTTTTCATCTACCGATGAACATGTCTATCAGTCCTATCCTATTCTTAGGCAACTGTATCCAGTGGCGGTTTAGATGGAAAGGATATAGGTGTGTGGAAGACTTATTAGAAATTAGCAACTGAATGCTATCAATGCTATAGATTCAGAGGTAGAATACTATTTATGTCATAGATGTAATTCATAACAAGATGCAGAAATCATTTGGATTTTATTTTTAAGGATATTGGGACAAATGGTTCTGTGAAACTGAGGATGGATGCAGATGGTCTGAATTTCTCTCTCTCTCTCTCTCTCTCTCTCTCTCTCTCTCTCTCTCTCTCTCTCTCTCTCTCTCTCTCTCTCTCTTATTTTAGAGGTATAGGAATGATTCAAAAGTTGAATGCATGTTTCATATGTACTGTAGATAGGTTGTGGGATAGGGATCCCTTTACTCAGAATAGAGAGCTATATGGACTTAAACTCTACCCAAGTGTTTGATCAGCCAAATCTAGATGAGGAGAGAGAAATATCATCTGGGCAATTTCAACAGAGAGAGTCAATTTTGATAAGATTTTGCATTTTTAGACAAAAGTTCATTAGTAAAACTGCCGATTTTCATCATAAAAGGGTATTTCCACAGAAAATACTTTTCAAAAATACTTTGAAGAAGATCTTGGCATTTTATAGGCAGGCATTTTTTATCACAGGTAACCCCAGCAAGAAAAAGACAATGCTTTTATTGTCAAAACTCATTATTGCAGGATTGACAATGTCAAGGACTTTTGGGTGGGTAAACACCACTGCTTCCAAGGACATATACAATTGGTAAAGGAGGAGAAAATTGTTTGTAAAGATAATATATGGGATGACACCTGTGGGGTCTATGACTTTAGCCTTTACAAAAAGGTCAAAAGGGAGAAGGTGTACAATGCCATGAAAAGATTTAAAGCAACTGAAAGTCAAAAGATTTAAAGTAATTGAAAGTCACTTCTGTGTTCTGAATTCATTGCTCACCAGTGGCAGGCATGAAATATATTGTTTGTGACTTTGAGTGTTGTCAAGGAGCAAGCACAAGTTTCTCACAGGCACAGAAGGGAGCATTGCTGTATGTTACTCTGGTATCTATCTACATGGTTCTGTACATGTAATACATGTATTGGGAGAAAATGGCAATCACATTAGCACCATTAGATGGCTACTGGTGGAAAGAGTATTCTACCTTCTCTATTAAATGGTTGATGTATAAAGCATATAGTAAGAGGAATATTTAGTATACATTTCAGGGGGCTGAAAAGACGGTCATAATTTTTTCGGGGAATGGCTTTGTTTTCAACAACACTCCAACACAGCTTTTTTTCCTCAGTGATCTATATTTTATTGTGCAAGGGACTTGCACAACATGTGCATGAAGTTCTGTATAATCACATTTACTTAAAGAAGACTACCTCAAGAGTCACATTTCTACTGAATGTAGGATTAGGGAATACAAATGGGATGACAAAATGACTAGTAATCCACTTGTGGTTGAGAAGAATAGTTACTGATCCCCTTGAATGTGAAATATGATTTGTGAGGCAATGGAACAAATGCTACACATCTGCATTTCACCCCAAAACTAAATCATACTATTAAAGATTAATATGTAAATCAGTCTATTGTGATACAGTTTAATGAACTATCACTAGCTCAGATATTGATATGTAGAATATAATTGTCAAGATGCCCTTGACTTTACTGTTCTTATTGGAAACATTTGTTTTGATTTAAATTCTTTCACAAGTTATTGCATTATTATTTCTTTTATCTCACATGGTCTAGGTTAGAATTTCAAAAAAGGTCTCAGAAGGATAAGTCTTCTAACAACAGAAATGGGAAAGAATCAAAAAATTGCTTTTCTTCCATTAAGATGGAATAAAGATGGATATCAACATTTCCAGTGCACCAGGCCTATTTCATACATGGGAGAAAACTGGCACATCTAATCCCACACACACTTTTTCCATGGTGTTCTTCCACAATTCCTGTTTCCTCACACCTCTAGTTGCATACTCTTAAACATTGGTCAGCACTATGACATTATATCTTGCTCATAAATAAGGTATTTATGTGTTTACCTTGAAGAATTTCCATAATTTCTGACTTTGTCTTCCTTTATGGCTTTGTTGTTGTTGCGTGTTTGTGATTAGCTGCAAGTATTCACAGTGCCAGAAGTATCGATAATAAAGCTGGAGAGTTATAGGGAAAACTTCTCTCCTGTCCTTTTATTTCTCCCCGCATCTTCTGTCACAGAAAAGAGATACCTGGCCTACAGAGATGAAGACTTAATCTTGAAAGTGCAGATACTAGGCAATGTTACATGATGCTGGCATGAAAGCATTTTGAAGTTAGCATGTCTTCATTTAGAAGCAGACTAAATAAATGTGCAGCTATACATTTGAGGATAATTGTTGGAAAAGGTGACATTAGTTTCTTTGAATTCAAACAAGAGGCAATGAATGGAAAGGTAAATTTGCTCCTCACTTGGGATTAATTCTACAAAAAGACCACAGCATTGCCAACTCTCCATTAATGAGAATTGGCAGAGCAATACTTTGGAGGCACCTAGAAACCATCTCAGTGTCCCATTCCAATCTTTTCCTTGCTTTGTCTCCCAATTTTAAGGAGGATTCACAGTTCTATATAAAGAATTATATTCTATTCTTCAGGTGAAACTTGAAAAATTAGAATATCATGCAAAAGTTCATTTATTTCAGTAATGCAACTTAAAAGGTGAACCTAATATATGAGATAGACTCATTACATACAAAGCAAGATAGTTCAAGCCATGATGTGTCTTAATTGAGATAATTATGGCTTACAGCTCATGAAAACCCCAAATCCACAATCTCAGAAAATTAGAATAGTGTGAAAAGGTTCAATATTCTAGGTTCAAAGTGTCCCACTCTAATCAGCTAATTAAGCCATAACACCTGCAAAGGGTTCCTGAGCCTTTAAATGGTCTCTCAATTTGGTTCAGTAGGAATCATAATCATGAGAAAGAGTGCTGACCTGACAGTTGTGCAGAAAACCATCATTGACACCCTCCATAAGGAGGGAAAGCCTCAAAAGGTAATTGCAAAAGAAGTTGAATGTTCCCAAAGTGCTGTATCAAAGCACATTAATAGAAAGTTATGTGGAAGGGAAAAGTGTGAAAGAAAAAGGTGCACAAGCAGCAAGGATGACCACAGCCTGGAGACAATTGTCAGGAAAAGGCCTTTCAAAAGTGTTGGGGACTGTCACATGGAGTGGGCTGAGGCTGGAGTCAGTGCATCAAGAGCCACCACACACAGATGGATCCTGGACATGGGCTTCAAATGTCGTATTCCTCTTGTCAAGCCTGTTCAGGTAATTCCCCGTTAGGAGAATGAGTGCACACAGGGAGACGTAGTGAGGGTAATGTTGAATAACACACACACAGCACACAGCTACACTGTATAGTAAAATGTAGGTTTTACTTCCAGTACAGTTAAGCAAAGTCCAACAAACAGTCCAAGTCATACACAGTTATAGCAGTCAGTTTTCAGTCCAGGGATAATCCAAATATCAAAGTCCAGTATCAAAAACAGTTCAGTAATAGACTCACATGAATCCAAGAATAATGATTTGGGGAACCATATCATTTGCTGGTGTTGATCCACTGTGCTTCATTAAGTCCAGGGTCAATACAGCCATCTACCAGGAGATTTTGGAGCACTTCATGCTTCCTTCCACAGATCAGCTTTATGGGGATGCTGACTTCATTTTCCAGCGGGACTTGTCATCTGCCCACACTGCCAAAAGCACCAAAACCTGGTTCAATGACTGTGGGATTACATTGATTGTCCAGCAAACTCACCTGACCTGAACCCCATAGAGAATCTATGGAGCGTTGCCAAGAGAAAGATGAGAGACATGAGACCGAACAATGCAGAAGAGCTGAAGGCCACTATTGAAGCATCCTGGTCTTCCATGACACCTCAGCAGTGCCAAAGGCTGATAGCTTCCATGCCACACTCCATTGTAATTGCTGCAAAAGGGCCCCAAACCAAGTACTGAGTACATATGCATGCTTATACTTTTCAGAGGTCTGATATTGTTCTATGTACAATCCTTGTTTTATTGATTGCATGTAATATTCTAATTTTCTGAGATTGTGGATTTGGGGTTTTCATGAGCTGTAAGCCATAATCATCTCAATTAAGACACATCATGGCTTGAACTATCTTGCTTTGTATGTAATGAGTCTATCTCATATATTAGGTTCACCTTTTAAGTTGCATTACTGAAATATATGAACTTTTGCATGATATTCTAATTTTTCGAGTTTCACCTGTATTAGCATTTGGTTTTTGTCATCACATGCAGTGAATTGCAGACAAAGCAACCCATTTGAGTCAAAAATCTCAAAGCACCATACCAATAACTCCGTCAACTGATGTCATCTTATGGTCTGCAGGATATCACATTGTAATAATAATAAAAAAAATCCTGTAAGAAAGACATTGACATGGCTGCCTATGTGAAACCATGGTTCAAACATGCTCGTAGCCAGAGGTTCATTTACTTTTTTGTAACCTGTAGGGGTAGCTTGGCATGGGCTAACAGAAAGATACATATGCTATTGTGCTCTTTTGCATAGTAAACACCAACTGGTGAAATTACAGATTATTCCAGTCAAATAGAACTAGAGATCTGTATACAAAATAAGCAATGACTGCTTCATGGACTCGTGGTCCTAAATTGCTTTTCACTAGGTTGCAGAAAAATCCGACATCAATATTTTATCTGTGCCTGGGAGGAACTTCCGGTTTGTCGGGTTCAGCAGCGGCAGGGATTCGCGATCCTGCGTGATCCCTGCGGCGCTAGCCATCTTGGTGCCTCCGATCCTGACGGGTCTGGAGGCTAAGGCTGCCCCGCAGAGGTAGCCGAAGACAGGGAGAGCCGGAGAGGGGTTTGGGGGTGTTGCAGACCCCCTCCCCAGCTGGCAAAACGCCCTTTTCTCAAGACAGTGGAGCGGCGGTCTGTGATGGCCACCACAAGAAGCCGGCAGCTGGGTAAGACTGAGCAGGAGGAAGAGGGGAGAAAGTTTACAAGAGAAAATTTTTTGGCTGACCCAGGACTTTAAAAGACGCATAACATCCTGAAAACCATGACTATTTTTGAACGATACTTTGTTTCCAAAAGAGAATCTCAAGCGGCAAATTTGAGGTGCTGAAAGGGAAAGTTTACTCTCCTTTCCTAAGGAATCAACAAATGGCCATTGAGAAACCTGCCTTTTTATAAAAGGTAAAAACTTGGCTTCTTGTTATAAGTGGGAAGGGAGAGGACAAAAAAGAAAAAGAAAATATTAAGATCTTGCTGGAAGAGATACCTTGAAGATTTTGAGACTAGAAATTAATTGCAATAAGGCTTTAAAATATAGATTGGGCTTTTTTTCTTTTCCCTTCTATTGATATTACCCCAGGAAGAGAAAGTGAGAACTTTGTGCTTTGTTTGGACTAATTGATGTCTCTGGGACTTTGGGGAACTATTCTAACTTTTGAAACATCCTGGTTATTTTAAGAAGAAGAATAAAGAAAAGATTTACAATGGCTTTACCTGTTGATGAACTTAGAAAGGAATATGGAAAAATAAAAAAAGAAGTCAAGGACACTGTGAAAGAAGCCTTCCTTTTTTTAGAAATGGTGCTTTCTATTTATCAGTAAACACAACAACAGATGGAGGAAACAGAAGAAGAAGAAGAAGAAGAAGAAGAAGAAGAAGAAGAAGAAGAAGAAGAAGAAGAAGAAGAAGAAGAAGAAGAAGAAGAAGAAGAAGAAGAAGAAGAAGAAGAAGAAGAAGAAGAAGAAGAAGAAGAAGACTCCATCTTCAATGAATCTCAAAACTTAATTAAGAAAGAGAGGAGAAAGAGAGGAAGGAAAATGAAGGACTTAAGACTTAAAAAAACACCCAAGAAAGAGAAAAATAAGATGCAAAATCAACACAATGTTAGTAAGCAAAAGAAAAAAGGAATACAGCAGAAAGGGGAAGCTAAAAAGTCGGAAGGTGGTGGGGGGGTTAAAAAGGCCAGGTGGGATAAGAAAGAAAGGGAAAAGGGGGGAAAAAGCCACAAAGGTATGAAACAAGATGGGAAAAAAGGAATTTTTTTTAGGGATAAAGGGTAATGTATAATTTCTTTCTAAAAGGAGATTCTGCAAGGTACATAAGATGGTATTGTAGTATTTGTATTAGAAATGGAAAACTAGAATGTTATAAGAATTAATAAAAGATTAAAATATTGAAATGTTAGTAATGATAGACTTTAAAATTCAACAAAATATTAAAAAGAATGTGTAAAATATTGAGTTTAATTGAAGAGTTTAATTGATTGTTGTATTGATTTTACTATAAACTTACTATTGTAGCGTTTATTTTTGAAATAGATAATTGGAATGTTACAAGATTTAACATTTAGATTTATTATTTAACTATATTAATCATTTTGGATTTTTTATTCTTTCCTCTTTTTAAAAGTTAGCTGGTAGAATGTACTAAGCAGAATCAGACTGGGTAATGGGAGTTATTTTAAATATTAATTTAGGGGGAGGATAGAAAGGCATCATACTCTGATCAGTGATTTCAGGAGAAATCTTTTTTTTTTTTTGTAGGGAATGAGATAAATGAATAATTTGAAAGAATGGATAAAAAATACAAACACAATGATTTAAATTAAAATGAATTAAATAAAATAGAATTAAGAAGAATTAAGAAGCGGGGAAAAGTTATATAGAAGATATAGAATGGTAAATAAAATAGGTAATGGTATATAAGATGAGCACGAAGCTAATTGAAGTCCATATAAAGAGAGGCAATCTGGGTCCAAACTACTTTCTTAAAATAAGTTTTATTATTGTGTGTTTTGTGTGTTTATGTTTGTTTGAGAATTAATAAAACCTTGGAGGAATGTTGGATGAGAATAATGGTAACCAAGTCAGAGAGAAATGTAGATGACGATTATAAATTGGATAAATATAGGAAAAATAATAATAATAATGAAATTGAATAAGAGTAAAGAGAAATAATGAGAAATTTGCTAAGAGATATTTATATATTTATATGGAAATGGTGTAAAACAGAACTATGTTGTATAAAAGAATGTCTTATTCGACTTGTAAAATTTATAATGGAAAGAAGGTTCATGTATTCAATGGTTAATGATGGTTTGTTTGTCTTTAAAATTAATAAAATTTGTTTCAAAAAAAAATTTTTTATCTGTGCCTGCTCAAAAATAAAATTTGACAAGTAGAATCCAATGTCACAGTTCCGGAGACAATACACATCAAATTTCCTCATTTCTTCTCTGTGAGGAGAGCCAGTTCTGTTCACAGAAATACAGCACTGGATTCCATTGATTGAAATCCACAGGATTTACTTCCAGGCAGGGGACTGCATTAGAAAAGATCATTCAGCATGATTTTTATTATGATTTGAGAGAGAGAGAGAGAGAGAGAGAGAGAGAGAGACCACATTCTGGCCTTGCAATTCTCAATCATTTGTAGAAATTGTAAATTTCAACTGATCCTTCTCCCCTCCCTCCTACAGCTCCCAATCTCCCAGTCTGATATTTCCCTATTTTTGCAACTGAAATATATCACAAGCATTTGATATTTAAGAACCAATCCCCAAGAAATTTCACTGGGCTCATCTAAATTCTTCATGTTCTCCAGAAAATAAGTACAAGTTTCAGTCAAGGAGCAAATATCTGAAACTTTACTATTTATTTTTATGTGAAGTTTTTTATCATAACTGGAGAATTTCCAGGGGGTGCATCAATATATCTCTAATAAATTTTTATAATAACTTTAATAAATATGAAATGGGATTGAAGTAGAGGCTTTTGAACTGTCTCATTGCCAATGAAGTTTCCTAAGTTGTGTTTTTATGAACATTTTATAACCAGATTCAGAATAAAAAATAATTTATACATTTATTGGCCAATCATTACTTCATAAAGAATATGTGAAGAAAGGAAAAAGTATTTTAAAAACAAGCTGTGTTGTTAAATTGAATTTTATTACTTTGGTGTAATTCACATGCAACAGGCCACAAAGACTTGCCTTAGGAGCAAGACACAAAGGTTTGCCCCTTCCCCATAGATTATTAGCCAACAGAAATTCAATTTCTATGCTTGCAACTATAGTACATAGTGTTTTAAATAAGAGGTAGGAATGACCATGAAGCTATGTTTCCATCATTCTGCTAGAGAATTATCTGTCCATTGAAAAAGGGAGCAGTAGAATGGAACACCCTGCAAGTATATTCATTCTCAGAGATTATTTCATATTTGCCAATTCTTGTTAAAGATTCAGAACAGTACACAACATTCTGGAGGACATACAGTTCCCTGGATGCTGCTATTAGGAAAGCAATAGCTGTAAATGGACATTTGCCTCCTAAAAATATATATATATATTCTCTAATTCATTAGATATATATCCAAGATCATGAAAGATTGGACAAAGTTATCTCAAACCCTCTGAGATAGGCATAAATCCTCAGTTTAATACTAGAAGTCTGTGCTCATATGTCTTGAACTTTATTGTCAACATTCCTACATCATGAATAACTACACTTTTATAAAATAAAAAAAAAACAGCTATGATCAACTTGTGTCTCAGAGGTAATTCAGAACAGCCTATTGCCTTTCTCCTAAACAACAGATTGTGAACTAAAATATGAAGCTGCTTCCCAATGGAGGCCTATGAAAATATTAATGTAGGCTGATAATTAAACAAGGTGACTTTAATCTGTCTCTCAGCAGTACTGGGAATTCTACTAGAAGTTTCTTGATGGTCGGCACATGATGCACCTGGCATCTTTATCTCCATAGTTGTGAAAGAAAACTCTAAGAGTGTTGACGGGAAAGAATTCTGCTTAAAGTCTGGAGTGCTTCTGCTATCAAATCAGTATAGTTTTGAGCCCACTGGACAAAGAATAAACACCTGAAACCAAGGCGGGTGCCATTCACACTTAAACCCAAGATAGACGAGCAAATTGACAAGCTCGTCAAGCAAGGGGTCCTACAGCCAATAGACCACGCCCGGTGGGAGACCCCCATAGTCACCCCGATCAAGCCCGATGGATCAGTGAGGATCTGTGGGGACTATAAGGCCACCCTAAATGGCGCGCTGCAACAAAGCGCCTACCCCATCCCAGTAGTGCAACACCTACTGCACTCACTGGGAGGGGGCAAGGTTTTCTCCAAGCTCGACCTCGCCCAGGCAAACCAACAGTTGCCAGTCGACGAGCAAACGGCAGAAGCGCAAACCATAGTCACCCACCGGGGAGCATTTAAATGCAACCGACTCCAATTCGGAGTCAGCGTGGCACCGGGAATATTCCAAAGCCTAATGGAAAGACTATTGCAAGGCATCAAGGGGGTGGTACCTTACTTCGACGATGTCCTAGTGTTGGCAGCCAACCTAGAGGGTCGCCTAAGGGAGGTCCTAACCAAATTCAAAGAGACTGGGCTCAAAGTCAAGAGGGAGAAATGCCAATTATACACGGAACGGGTAGAATTCCTAGGATACCTCCTAGACCGTCACGGCATTCACCCCACAAACAAAAAAATCAAGGCCATCAAAAAAAGCCCCCACACCCAAGTCGAAGATGGAACTACAGGCATTCCTGGGGCTACTTAACTTTTACAATGTTTTCCTGCCCCAAAAGGCGACAGTGGCGGAGCCCTTGCATAGGCTCCTAGACAAGGCGGCGACTTGGACTTGGGGGAAACGCGAGCAAGCCGCCTTCCAAAGAACAAAGGACCTCCTCACTTCAGACGCCGTCCTTATACAGTCCAACGAGACCCTACCTCTGGCCGTCACATGCGACGCATCACCCTTCGGCATTGGTGCTTTCCTCAGCCATACCCTCCCCGACAGAAAAGAAGCACCCATCGCGTTCTTTTCAAGGACCCTCACCAAACCGGAGCGGAACTATAGCCAGCTGGACAAAGAGGCTCCGGTTATCGTTGCCGCCATAAAAAGATTCCACGAGTACCTCTACGGCTGGACATTCACCATCATAACCGACCACAAGCCGCTGCTGGGAATCCTTGCAGGAAACCGGGCCACCCCGAACATTCTGTCTCCCCGAATGACAAGGTGGTCTGAGTTCCTGGCAGCCTACAACTACGGACTCATACACAGACTGGGTAAGACGATCTCCCATGCAGACGCCTTAAGCCGCTCGCCGCTACCAGAACCTGACACCGACCCAGCACCCACGACGACCACCCTCAGCATAAAGACTCTCCCCAACCTGCCCATAACCATGTCAGACATTGCCCGAGAGACTAATAAAGACAAACGTCTGGCGCGGGTGTTGCATTGCGTAGAGAAAGGGTGGCCGGAAAGAGACAACGACGAGTCCGTCAAAACATTCCGGAACCGGCAAATGGAACTCTCATTATTAAAAGGGTGCATACTATGGGGGGATAGGGTGGTCATTCCAGAAAAGCTACAAGGGAAGGTTCTAGAACTACTACACGAGGGGCACCCTGGCATCGTTAGGACTAAAACCCTGGCCAGAAGTTACGCTTGGTGGCCAGGGATGGACAAACAAATTGAGACCTGGGTAGCAAGGTGCCAACGATGCCAGGAAACTAGGCCAAGCCCACCCACAGCACCCGTCCTAGAGTGGGAAACCCCAAGGGGACCTTGGTCTAGGATCCATATAGACTTCGCCGGGCCCACAAAAGGACACACCTTCCTTATAACAGTAGACGCTTACTCCAACTGGCTGGAGGTAAGCAACATGAAAACAACAACCACGGAGGCCGTGATCAAGGAACTCTGCAAACTCTTTGCAACGCACAGCCTCCCAGATGTCGTCGTTTCCGACAACGGGCCCCAATTCACCTCGCTGGAATTCGAAAAATTCCTAGCGGAAAGGGGCATCCGCCACGCGCTGACAGCACCGGCGCACCCGGCGGCGAACGGTAGGGTGGAACGGATGGTGCAATTCACTAAGAAAACCATCCGGAAAATAGACCACGGGGGGATCCAGGAGAAAATAAACAAACTACTCTTCACCCAACACATAACCCCAAATACCACAATGAATAAGAGCCCAGCCGAACTATTAATGGGGAGGAAATTAAGGTCCCCACTCGACAGGTTACACCCCACGTATAACCCAGAGAAGCCCCCAGATTCAAACAGCAAACACCGAACTTTCGCACCAGGCGACCCCGTATACGCAAGAAACCTGACGGGAGAACCACTATGGGTACCGGCCGTCATCACACAAATAACAGGCCCACACTCGTACCGGCTACAAACAGCAGACGGGCGAGCCTGGAAACGCCACATCGACCAATTAAGGTCGAGAACTACCAACCAAGAGACCACCGACGCACAAACAGGCAAAACCAACCCCCACAACACAAACCAAGGGGGGAGGGAATACCCAGGGGACCAAAACCAAAGAAGAATAAACCAGCCATACTTACCGGAAAGCAGCCAGCACAACCCCTCGCCAGGAAGAGACAGCCAGGCCAGCTCGACCGACCCGGGGAGACCGAGCGGGAGCGGCGAAACCCGCAGCTCAACCAACCCAGGAGGCCCAGAAGGGAAATATGGAGAGCGGCCCGGCCCGACCGACCAGCCGGTTCCCACGACGGCATCCAGAGAAACAGAGACCCTGACCGAACCGGCCGGGATCCAACCTACGACTGAGCAGGTCCAGTAGGCTCAGACGGAGCCCCGCCTACCTACGTGACTACGCGACGTAAGGACTGAACCAAGAGGGGAGGGGTGTTCTGTCCCTAATTAGCAATCTTGAGATCCCCGCGCTTTGATTGGCCAAAGCGCGGGGCACTCTGATTGGTCAGGCGAGCCGCGCCGATTGGCTCGCTCAGAATCTCCCGCGATTGGTCTATTCGAATTGCGGGAGATTCAAAGTGGTGCCATTGGCCGCGGCCGCCGCAGCTAAAAGAATAAAAGCCGCGAACCTTTTGCAAAGAGCCAGTTCGGTTCCTACTTTAATAAAAGAGCATGATTTGAAGTCACCGACTCCTGGCATCATTTTCGAGGACACGACATATTACACATCAGAGAAAGTGCAGAACTGGCATGCTTTTGTATCTTCTTCCTAGCATACTCTCGCAGGTGCAGGGTCCACTTTTCAGATCATTGAACACAACTTTGCATAGTCAGCTCCATCTCCATGGTGCAGCCCAGTGGTGGAATTTTTTTTTTTTTTTACTATTGGTTCTGTGGGCGTGACTTGGTGGGCATGGCAGGGGAAGGTTACTGCAAAGTCCCATTCCCTCCCCACCCCACTAACCTGCTTTCCAGCTCCATTCTGCTGTGCAGGGCAACAAAAGAAGACTCAGCTGATCAAGGCCAGTCAGAGGTGGTATTTGCCAGTTCTCTAAACTACTCAAAATTTTTGCTCCAGAACTGGTTAGAACCTGCTTAATACCACTTGTGGTGCAGGCTGGTGGCTTGCATATTTTTGTTGACTGGCATGCTTTTGTATACCATAAAATATAAATGGTGGTCAGTATTATTGTGTTCCTAGATCAAATCTGTCCAAATGCTGTATGACTACCTAGAGAATTGGAATTAGAATTAGAATTTAAAATTAAAGCTTTGCAAACAGAATAATTTAATTTTTCAGTTCCATTCACATTTGGGTATCTCTGTTTCTTTGGAATAAAATATATGAAAACGAAGAAAAATGCTGCAAGGTATATAGCATGCAAATATGCTGGCTTCTCCAGAGTGTTCCAGCTTTCATGTAAGTTACATTGAGTTAAAATTTGTAACTTCACGGACAACTTCTTGCCTTTTAATATTTTATACAAGTTAAATTTGGCTTTTAGAACATAGAAAATGTCAGAGTTTCCAAATGTAGCACCATTTTGAATGTGTATGTATGAGTGTGTATAAGAAAGAGAGAGAGATGACAAAGATTCTGACTATCCTTGGGTGTTCTAATAGAATATGCTGATAAGATGCTTTCTCTATTAAAGCTATAGCGATTCAAATTTTCATGCATCATTTGACAGAGAAAATGAGAATTTGTAGAAGTAATTGCTAATGTAAAGTATATTAGTCTGCAGTGCAGTGAGACAGGTGAGAAAATGAAGTTTACATGCTGATGCCACAGGGAAGAATAGGAAGACAAAAAAAGAGCTTTCTCAGATGTACGAATTTGTAATAGAAAAACCATCCCTGACTTGAATTATGAGTAGGAATTTTGATTCCACTCCTTCCTTCACAAAATTTCTGATTTTGTTTTGTTCCTGATAAAATTTTGATTGGTATGTGAAGCCATACCAAGAATGGAAAGGGGGGAGGGAATTAGGTCATAAAGAAACTGAATCTCTTCTGAGTGATTTGTCCAAATTCATCATTACTTATTTACTGTCAAAAAAAAAGCAATTCACTGGAGAAGGCCCAGTGTTGAATACCATTCTATAATCTACACATACTTATCCACTCCAGCAGTTTTCTTGACTATGCTTTGTTCAATTGTTTTCTTTTCTTCAATCTTATACAATTGCATCTTTTCAACTCTTTAATCATGTTGAAATCATGTAATCAAAACACTTCAGAGCTAGAAGAAATTATTCTGCAAGTATCTACAATATATTTCTAAATAATAGATTTTCTGCCTCATCCAACCATGCATGTTCAATTAATTCTTGACTATCTAGCTTTCTGATTTATATGTTAAATAAAACATTTAATTCAGAAATGGGGAAACTGTGACAATTAGATGATGCTTGATTAATCCAGCATCTGTATAGGGGTATCACTTGTCACTGATGCATAAGATTGTTGAATTCATGGTGGCATTTTTTTGGGTTAGGTTTACTCAACCAGATTTATTGTTAGGCTCAAAGTTGATTCAGCCTTCCATACTTTCAAGATCAATAAAATAAGGACCCAGATTGTTGGAGAAAACATGCTGACTCTGTAAACCCAGGGGTCTCCAACCTTGGCAACTTTAAGCCTGGTGGATTTCATCTCCCAGGATTCCCTAGCCAGCTGCTGGCTGGGGAATTCTGGGAGTTGAAGTCCACCAGGCTTAAAGTTGCCAAGGCTGGAGACCCCTGCTGTAAACCACTTAGAGAAAACTATAAAGTACTGTGAAGTCTAAGTACTGTTGCTTTTGCTATACTGACCAGTCATGAGATGAGTTCATTTTAGGGAAGGACTGTCAAACTCCCAGCCAATGGGCCAGATGTGTCACATGCTGGCCACGCCCAATTTAGCAAAGGGGGAAAAGTCCCAATATGTCATGTGACACCACTGTGACAATGTGAATTTGACACCCCTACTCTAGGGCCTTCATTTGGATAATTGAGCCATTGTCTAAAGAAGAGTTATGCCTGTATTATATTACAACTTTACAACTGGATGCCCGTATTATATATTGTCAGATAAGAAACTTGGAATTCCACTTTTAGTTTACATTCTTTGTTAACAGCACACCATAGTTCTGCAGTAAATATGGCTTGTTGCAGTCAAACCATAGCTGATTCTGATGCTGTAGCTTCATTTAAAAGAATACTTCTTAACCAATATTTATAGAATAAAATTTAAAATTATCAGACGGAGCTCACATACAATACATACAGCCTCCTGTGTCATCATCTCACTGAAAGTTCCTCAATTATAACTTTATGATTCCTAACTGCTGGCTTCGCTAGGACAGATTGACAGAAACTCGAATTAAGTGGCATGTGGCAGAATACAAGCATCCCACCTCTGTTTTAGTTTAAGCTGGGAAAGTTGCCTTACAAGCCAACCTACATTTGAGGAGGAGATGAAATGGCTACAGTACTTTGAAGGCACATATACTTTCCTTTAATTACATAAACAAGGAGTACCTCAAAATAAGTTTTGCAATCATTCATGGAAGTACAATGCATACAGAACAATAAAACATATTATATAAAAGTTGTTATGAAACACTACAAAACTTTGTACAAAATCAATGTATCAGGATGTAGAATATATATATAAAACAAATAAAAAGTGTATGATTTCTGTGCTTTTTTCTAAGTTTATAACTGCTGCCAAAAAGCGGCGTGAACCAATTATAGAGTCTAATTTGAAAGTGAACATGTCTGTAATTGCTTGCCCTCTACAAAAGTTTAGGGATGGAGAAGAAAATAGTCTCACTGAAATACGGAAGAATATTGAACACTCATCAAAATGCATAAAAAACACCTGAATATAAAACACTGATGGTTTGAAACCAAAGACTGCTAAGAGTTAAAATGATCTGTTGCACATTCAGTTGTGAAAGTGGCTTCCAGTGACAAAATATATTACAAGCATTAAAACTCCTGAGTTTTGAGGCACATCATCATAGCAGGCAATCACAATTTGTATTTGGTTTCTCATTGCATCTGTAACTTGATGGCACTCATAAGCAATAACCTGAATTGCCTTTCAGAAAAGTCATTTTTCCTTATTTACAAAACTGGGAAATAAATAATTTTAGTCACCACTAATGTCATAATGAATAAGGTAAGCATGGCAAATATATATCATGATGCAAAATATTGCTAGAATTTAAACCTGAAAATATGAATATTCAGTACCTCAAGATTTGTTCCATAAAAGTTCACTTTAATATTTTTCTTCCTGAAAGACTTTTTCTTTTCTCTTGAAGAATGGTGTATTTCAAATAGAAGGTTATTCAAGGATAAGCCAAAAGAATTAAAGAAAAGTTTCATGGAAATTCTAAACATTCCAGGGATCCATTCAAAGGGGTGGGAGGTTGTTTTGTTTTTGTTTTTTAGAAATTGCTGGTACTGACCTTAAGGAACAATTCATTTGAAACAGGTGAGTTGACAGTCAACCTATACTGACATTTCATTTTATTTGCACTTCGATATTCTATTGGGAATTCAGAAAAATGAAGAAAACTTAACACATTTATATATTAAAGATTAATGTATGACACCTGAGATAAAGTTTCTCTGGATTTAACCTAAAATAAAGTCTCAAAGTGAATTGCTGAGTTTCTAGTTGGAAAAACTGGGCTAAAAATTAACTAATTAGTTAGAAATTTGTTGGAAAAATTAATCTTTCATTTAAAATAATCCTAGTTATGCCCACTATTCAAATGATCTTATGGTAACCTCATTTCATAAAAGCAAGATAAATCCAAGGTAAAGCAATGGAATGTGGTACTTTAGGAGAGAATGAATGTGAACTGGATACAGTTGAGCGGCCACTATAAAGTATATTGGAGTGGTATGATTAAGTAAAGAGTGTGAATAAAAATTGAGTCACAAAACAAATATATATGGAAGAATGGAGGGGGAATGTAAAGTGTTCTAAAAACATGGATATCATAACTGAGAAGGACGTCTCCCAGGTCTCCTGCATCTTCCCATAATGCATTTCTTTCCAATAGGATCTGAAGATTCCCTCTTTTCACTTCCCAGATCTTAATATTTAGACAGATACCATACATATTAGTTGAGATTTGGAATTCTAAATGTTTAATTCCACAGAAATAATAAATTAAATTAGAAATCCAGCCATTATTATGTGGGCTATTACTTGTGTAAAAAAGTAAAGCTTCCCCTCGCACATATGTGATAGTCATTTTCAGCTCTAGGGGGCTGTGCTCATTTCTATAACAAAGCCAAAGAGCCAGCGCTGTCCAAAGACATCTCTGGGGTCATATGGCTGGCATGACTAAACAGCGAAGGTGCAAGGAATGCTGTTACCTTCCCACCAAAGCGGTCCCTGTTTTTCTACTTGCACTTTTACATGCTTTTGAACTGCTAGGTTGGCAACTACTTGTGAAGTAGTGTACTACTTTTATGGGGTTAAGTAGACTTCAAAAACTCTTTTTAACCCACTTTCCCAAAGCTGACTGACATGTTTCTAGAATAGCCAACTTTAGAATCACCTTAGCCTTTGCTGAAGCTGCAAAACCTGGAAGACTTTTAGCATGTGGCAAAGGCAATCCAGCCAAGTGCCTGCAAGACTGCTCAATTTGATAGAAGTCTTTCAGTTGGCCTTTTCATCACATGCTCCCACAAATCTTCACACTACTCAGCCTGTAAATTTCCTCTGCATGCTGAATGTAATGTACATTTTAAGAATTTGACTGATGTTTCTCCAAATACTGTTATCCATCCAATTTTCAATAGAGGTCCCTCATTCTCTCTGTTCTCCCAGCAGGATATATAGATACAACTTCCACAGATATTTATTCAGTAACAAAGTAATCTAGTATGGCTAACTAGAAACAATACACAGACACAGACATACAAATACAAATACAAAATGCACTGAGATAAGATAGAATTACATTTTATTTCACTGTTGCTTTTATATTATCCATCTATAATGACACTAGAATAAAAATATATTTGTATGCAAAATAATTTGTGTATATACACACATACACACATACACACACAAAGAGAGAGTATAAACTATATATGCTACACAGATGCCATATAGATGATATAGATATATACAATTAGATAATTATCATCATCCTTTGAGATAGAGTACAAAACCAATAACATTTTTCAGGCTTGTAAATATTGCTACTGCGGTTCTTGGTACCTTGTAAAATAAATACAAATCAGATCTTCTGTTTCCAGTCAAAAGATTACAGACTAAGTCTAAGGCAGTGAATAATTTTGCCAATTCGAACATATCATATCTTGAGTTAGGGACTTTTGATTCAAATGGACAAGAAATGTTGTCACTGACAATACCTCTCTCGGGTGTCTAGCAAATTCCTATTACCTGCTGCCAAATCCCTTAGCTGGAGATATAACTGCGATCTTTTGCACATTCATCATCACTGGCTGTTTTGTGTCTTTTCCTAAAATAAGATTCAGAAGCTGAATAAGAGGTGGAATGCTATTTGCATAATCTGTAACTTTTGAGTTCTATTATGGTATAGAAAAGGAGCAGAGTTCATCACAGTGAATTCATATGCCATATCCAGGGGTGGGATTCAGGGTTTTTTAACAACCGGTTCTGTGGGTGTGGATTAGTTGGTGGGTGTGGCTTGGTGGTCATGTGACTGGGTGGACCTGGCCAACTTGACATCACTCATGTCAAGGGGTGCTTCTCCTCACCTGGCCTCTCATGACAGTGGGGATGCTGCAATGGTCATAAGTGTGAAAATGGTCATAAGTCACTTTTTTCAGTGCCATTGTAACTTTGGTCTCTAAATGAACTGTGGTAAGTCAAGGATTACCTGTACAAAAATACAAAAAGCTTCTTCACTTGCAAAAAGCTTCCCTAAATACCAATCATTAGATTAAAAAGACCTGCAAGCTGGAGTTACAAATCAGGCAGGGTGCCAGAGCACCTTGAGGAATGAAAATAGTTAAAATGCAGTGATAACTATCAAGCAGCCCACCCTTGCTCATAAAGTGAAATCCTTTAGTAGAGAGGTCATTTAAGCTTCCCAGAAAAAGCACACCCAGGAAAAGTAATCCTTAGATCCATTTGCACCACTTTAAAATACCAGCTGGTATCACTCACCTCACAAGATATCCTAAGGAAATCATCCAGATTTAAGGAAAGGTCATATCCCCCCCCCCAAAAGGCAGTTAAAAAAATAGTGCCAAGCTTGCATCCTGCCTCTTGGAAGTATACCCCAAAAGGACAGTGACAGGTAGTACTAAAGCAGTAAGGAAGACCCCCTCCCCAGATAGAAAAAGAAACCAAGAAAAAATTCAAGCACAATACAAATAATTAAATCACAACAGTAGCTGTTACTTGTTGAAGCCGAATAGGGAAAATTATCCCATCAATAAACAGAGGATTAAATGTCACCAAGCACAGAATTAACCTTCACCAAAAACCAGTTTTAGACCAAAACTCAGAAAGGGTCTGTAAACTCATGTTTGAATGTTAATCTTTCTAGCTATCCAAGAAGCCTTGCTGAATGTCATTCATCTTGGTTCCCTATCACTAGTTTTGCTTCATTATTCAATTATTTCTTCAAAGTGCTGATTGTCCAGGGAAGTATTTCCTCCCAACAGCAGTGTAAAAAAATCCCTTCCCCTTTAAGAAAGGCAAGCCTCAAGAAGCTCTGGAGACAGGAAGTCTAGGCATTCTGGCAAGAATGTATGTAATAAGGGTGGAAAAAAATAAAAGGAGATTGCTTCTAACTACCGGTTCTCCAAACTGCTTAGAAAGTTAACAAGGGGTTCTATAGAACCAGATAGAATCCCACCCCTGGCCATATCTATCTGTGTGACACAAACATACATCCACAAACCAAAATTTAACTGCTGCAGATTGTTGAACTATTATAATTAATCCAGCTCATGTTTATAATCTGAAGCCTAGCTAATTACAGATAATGTTCTTGTATTAATAATGCAGAGGAAGCTGTTTCTTATAATTCTACAAGTTTATTTGTGGTTTTTCTTTTACTGGCCTCTAACAAGTTTTACCATACCTCAACAACTATAGGAGTGTTTTCTCCTTATCTTCACTTACCATCCACCTACCCTCCTTTTTATTATCCTTATCTTTCTCTTCAGCTGTCCTACTTCACACTTCTTGTTCTTTTTGCCTTTAGCTGATCTTTTCTTCCTGGCTTCTCTTTCAGGTATCTTCTCCTATCGAGGTCCCCTTTTTTATATCTAATAATTTTATTAGAGTTTCCAAAATTGTATTTTGTATTTACAAATACAAAAATAGTGTCACTAATGCAAACTGAGGAAAGTACCAGAAGAAAAAAAAAAAAAAAAAGAAGTGCAATGAGATAGAAAAAAGAAAATGAAAAAGTAAGAGGAAGATGAGAAGTGTAATGAGATAGAAAAAAAGAAAATGAAAAAGTAAGAGGAAGATTCCCCCCCCCCCGCAAATATAAACAGCTTCAGTAACTTAACAACTTCTCTAATATTTTTAATAAAAATATCTTCCCTTATCTCATCTCATATTAATAATCAAATTATAAAAACTCATCAGTGTGTTTTAATCAACAAAACTCAATTAAGAACTAACAGAAATAGAAGCATACCTCATATATTTTAACCTTAGTCAAATAAATTAATGTTGTATTCCAACTTATCTCTTTCTCTAAGAAATAATGCAAAAAAAAAAATTCTTTAAAGCCTCATCATTCAGTCCTGGTCAAAAAGAAATTCCATTAATAACTACCAGAAACCCAGCACATATATTTTAAACTCTGGTCAAATAAGTTCACTTTTTATTTCTTTCACCATAATGGATGCATATTTGAAATTGCTTGATGTCTTCATTACTAAAGAAGATGTAAAAAAAATAAATTAAAAGAATTATTTGGAAAACATTCTAATTCTGTGTCTACAAAAGTAAACTATTGAAGTTATTCCTGAAAGGAGACAAAGAGAAAAGGTTAAGAAGTCATTTTGTGGGACATTATTTGATGGGATTAATGGTTAAGGCTGTTAAAAGTAAACCTCCTATTTAGCTTGTCCTATTTAGCTTGTCCCATTTAGCTTCTTTAGAGCCATGATGGAATGGAGGTTAGAATGTAGAACTGCAGGCTACTATTTCTTCTGACTGCTGGCTGCCAGCACTTTGGCAGTTCAATTCCCACTGGCTCAAGGTTGACTCAGACTTCCATCCTTCTGAGGTCAGTAAAATGAGGACCTAGATTGTTGGAGTCAATATGCTGATTCTGTAAACTGCTTAGACAGGGCTGTAGAGCACTGTGGAGTGGTATATAAGTCTAAGTGCTATTGCTACTGCTTTTCTCAATTTCCTCAGTTACTGTTATGGTATATGGGAATGATGTTGGGAGATAGAAGAAAGAGCAGGCAACCATCATACAAAAGGGAGTGGGAAGCATCTCAGAAGGGACCTGCCCTTTTTGGAAAGTAAAAGTCAAACAGGGGAGACATGCTTTCAGACTTGCAAGATTACGTTACTGTGACATTAAAATAAATGCTTGTGCTTCTGTCTGGACTACTTCAAGAGGCTGACAATTGCAACATTTCTTGGAAAACATCTCTGAAACATTTTCTTCTTTTCTTCCCCTATCCATATTTTGTAGTTCCTTTTCCAAGGGAATCAAATTTCACATACTCTTGGTAAGGAAGGACAGGCATTTTGGAATTCTGGCCATTTATGGATTTTCAATATCGTGATATGGAAAAGGGAAGGACTCTAAGCCTGCAGATCACTGGCTTTCCTTGAATACAGTTAACTTTCTTGATTAGCCATGAAATATTCATTCTACAGATTATAAGAAAATCTGACTTTTCAAAACATAGATCAGAACATTCTGAAACTCATTTCATTTCTGTGGTGTTTCCAACAGATCATTGCCTCTCTTAAGCACAAGATAAATATGGCTTTAGAGAGAACTGAAAAACTATCAGAAAGATTCCTGGCTAATCTTAATATATGACTCTTCCACTAAGAACAGAAGCCACTTAAAACAACAGCTTGTATTCCCTATTAAAAATATTCAATAAAGTATGCCAATATGTCTTTCCATTTGGTCCTGCAAATGTCTGCTCATAATTGGAATTGAGTGCAAAATGAATTATTTAACCTTATAAAAGCTCTTTCTATTATGAAATCCTGCAATAGCCAAAAGGTTTGTTTTGCCTGCTCATACAGAGAGACCTTTAGCGAAAGAGTGAAAGTGATGTGGAGCATATCAACTCAAATCTCTCTCTCTCACACACACAAACACACACACACACACACACACACACAGAGGGAGGGAGGGAAGGAAAGCATTCAGATGATAAAAAGGGGGATGCCTAAATACCTTCTTATTAAACAAGTGGGTCACAATCTCAATGGCTGCCATTAAAATTGCTTTGGGAAAGGAAATTTAATGCAATTTACTTGAAATGGATTAAATATAATTGTATGTTTAATGAAGCAGTGAAGAGTTTTCAGGCTGATGTTTGCATGTTTACTTCCCATGAATTGAAAGATTTCCCTGTTCTCATAATTTATCAGTGGTTAATTTTTTATAAAAGTCTTTCGGAATATATCCATAACTTTGAGGAATCATATTTGGTGGTAGAGTCTTGTCTTAAATGGTCAAGTCTTGTTCTCATGCACAATCTTAACATGTTTTGACTTTAATTTTTATGCCTTAGTGGATGGATACAAAAAGATTAGATTCTTATTAAATTGCTTGAATGGCATGGGATAATCTAACACGGCAAGCAGATCCTCAATACAGATGCAACAGAACAACTCAGGCAACAGAAAATTAGTAAATGTTTTAAGGTGAGAAAAACTCACTTTGCCATGTAATGGATCCAGACCTCAGCTGAAGCATTGTAATAGAATAGATTATAGAATATAATTCTTTATTGGCCAAGTGTGATTGAACACACAAGGAATTTGTCTTGGTGCAAATACTCTCTGTATACATAAAAGAGAAGATACATCAATCAAGAGTCGAGAATCATAAGTACAACACTAATAGTCATAGGGTACAATAAGTAATCAAATCATACTAGGAAACAGTCAATATAAATCGTAAGGATACAAGCGACAAAGTTACAGTCATACAGTCACAAGTGGGAGGGGATGGGGTATAAGGAGTGATGAGAAGATTAATAGTAATAGTAATGCAGACTTTGTAATAGTTGAACAGTGTTGAGGGAATTATTTGTTTAGCAGAGTGATGGCTTTCGGGTAAAAACTGTTCTTGTGTCCAGTTGTTCTGGTGCACAGCGCTTTATAGTGTCATTTGGAGGGAAGGAGTTGAAACTGCCAGGATATGAGGGGTCCAGGATATGAGGGGTCTGTAAATATTTTCACAGCCCTTGTTTCGATTAGTGCAGTATATAGGTCCTCGATTGAAGGCAGGTTGATAGTAATTGTTTTTTCTGCAGTCCTAATTATCCTTTGAAGTCTGTGTCTGTCCTGTTGGGTTGCAGAACCAAACCAGACAGTTATAGAGATGCAGGTGATAGACTCAATAATTCCTCTGTAGAACTATATCAACAGCTCCTTGGGCAGTTTGAGCTTTCTGTGTTGGTGCAGAAAGAACATTCTTTGTTGTGCTTTTTTGATGATGTTTTTGGTATTAGGTGTCCATTTTAGGTCATGTGATATAGTAGAACCTAGAAATTTGAAGGTCTCTACTGTTGATACTGTGTTGTCAAGTATTGTAAGAAGTGGTAGTATGGGAGGGTTTCTTCTAAAGTCTATCACCATTTCTACGATTTTGAGTGTGTTCAGTCCCAGATTGTTCAGGTCACACCACAAGGCAAGTTGTACAACCTTCTGTCTGTATGTGGATTCGTCATTGTCTCAAATGAGACTTTTAGAGATACACCCTAGCAGAATCTGCACGGCAGTCAGGCAGGCAGGCAAATATTTGAGATAAACGTTTTTGTAGCTTACACTCAGTAAAACAGATACACTGTGCTAGTTAAATAGTTTGTTCCAGTAAGAGTTTTAGCATAGTCAAAAACAGTCCATATATCATTCACTATTTCAGTCCATCCGGGGATTATTCAGTTGCAAATTCCAGTGTCGAAAAAGAGGTCAGTAAACTTACAAATATCAGTCCAGTAATAAATTTTCTCACAGTAGAGATATGAAGAAGTTCAAACCTCCTTTCTCCCTTCAGCAAAAACAGCAGCAGGGAACCATCAATCCATCATTGTCAGCAAGCAATTCAGTAATACAGTAATAGAGTAAGCTCTCTTGCTCCCTCTTATGGCGGTTTTACAGCCACACCCAAAAATACATGCTTTGCAGTTTTAAAGTGACACACACTAAAAACTTACAGTCATAGTTTATATATATTATTTTACCCAAACTAAGTTAGGTAACCTTGTTATTCCTAACACACTCCCCTTTTGGGTAATATAATAATATATATATATATTTACAACCTTAAACCATAGTCATCACAATTTTCTTTGTGTTTGACTGAACCTTGGGCTTTTGTAAACTGATCAGCAATATTTTCTTCAGTCATACAATATTTCAATCTTATTAATTCATTTTTTACAGATTGTCTTACATTCAAATATCTAAGATCTGTATGCTTAGATCTCGTTTTCACAGCAATATTTGTAGCCAACCGTATGGCTGCTTGATTGTCCTCATAAACTACAATGGAATCATTAACAGTTATTCCCAAATCCAATAACAACTGTTTATACAGAATTAAATCAGTACATAATAAAGATAGACATTAAAATTCTGCTTCCATTGTGGACATACTTATGTGTTGCTGTCTAATTGACCTCCAACCAATCAGTGCTTTTCCTAACAGTATAGCCATACCTGAAGTTGATTTCCTAGTGTTTATGTCTGTTGCAAAACTTGCATCAGCATATGCACTTAAAATCAGATCATCTTTTGGCTCCAAATACAATGCATAGTGCCTTGTCCTTTTAAGATATCTTAATATACGTTTTGTCGCTTGCCAGTGTTGTTCAGTGGGTTCAGCATTGAATCTTGCCAATTGATTAATGCTATAGGCAATGTCTGGCCTTGACCAATTACTAATATATGATAAACTACCAATTAATGATTGATAAATGGTCTTATCGAATTTTGGACTTTGTGCAAATGTGGCCAAATTCCTTACTCATTGGAGTTTTTGCCGGCTTACAAAGTTCCATCTTGTATGTTTTTAGTAATTGATAAATCTTATCCTCTTGAGATATCTTATAGCCACCTTTGGTTTTATTTATTGTCAATCCTAGATACTGTTTTATCTCTCCTAATTTCTTTAATTTTATCCTCTTACCTAATAATGATATTATTTCAGTAGCTTCATTATTAGTTTTTGTAATTAAGGCAATATCATCTGTAAACAACAATAATAATGACACTATTCCATTTTTCTCTTTCTTAGATAAACATGGATCAGCTAAACCTGCTTTAAGTCCTATATTGTTTAACTCCTTAACAATATATTGGTTCCATTCGTAACCAGATTGTTTTAATCCATAGAGACTCTTTTTAAGCTTCCAACAGTCTTTATTTGTTTTATCATCCTTAATTCCTACAGGTTTCTTTAAGTATATAGTGTGCTGCAATGGTGCATGCAGATAGGGAGTTTCTACATCTAAGTGATTTATGATATAGTTCTTCTTAGCTGCCCACACTAAAGCTGCTCTCAATATTGTTGCTTTTAGACTCGGTGCAAATACTTCATCATAATCATATGCAGTTTGATTAAATCCTTGAGCTACCAACCTAGCTTTATGGGTAACAGTTCCATTTTTACCTGTTTTTAATTTAAATATCCATTTACAGCCAATGGACTTTTCACTTGGAGGTAATTTAACATTTTCATAAACTTCCATTTGTTTCAATGAATTTAGTTCCTTCTCCATTGCTCTATGCCAATTCTCTTGTTCCTTTGCAGGATACATTCTAAGTTCTTCAACAGTAGTTGGAACTTTACTAACTTGGCAAACTACACTTGCTTGGTACCTGTCAGGTGGTCTGGTTTCACGTGTTGAACGTCCCGGTATTACAGGGCTTACAGTTGGACTTTCATGTACTACCTGTTCCTGGTTATCTATTTCTTCCTGTTCACCTATTTCTTCCTGTTTACCTATTTCTTCTTGTTCTGGTCCTATGTGCTCTTCCTGTACTTCCTCTTTAATTGTACTCTTCTTATTACTGATATGTTGTTTTGGTCTTTTGTAGGTTTCTATGATTACATCCTTAGTTGAATCTTGTTCCAGTTTTTCCCATCCTACATGTTCAAGGAATTTTGCACTAGCACTACAGTAAACTCTAGATGTACCTCTTTCCCAGAATCTGTATGATTTGTGATTAGATTCATAACTTACAAAGAATAACCTTTTAGCCCTATGCTGCCCCTTATGTCTCAGTTGTGTAGGAATATGCACCCATGCTAGTGCTCCAAATGTGTGCATGTAGCTTAGGTCAGGTTTTCTACCATGCCACCGTGTGAATGGTAATTCACCTGTTGTTGAGTTAACAACATTATTCAATATATGATTACCACACATTATTGCTTCTCCCCACAAAGTTTCACTGTTGTGTCATCAGCAAACTTCAGTATTTTAACAATGGATCATTTGAGATGCAGTCATTGGTATATAGGGAGAAGAGAAGTGGAGAAAGCACACAGCCTTGGGGGGAGCCCTGTGCTAATTGTACAGGTATCGGATGTGATTCTGCCTACCTGCTGCTTCCTGTCTGTTAGGAAGCTTATGATCCACTTACAAGTGTGTTCAGGTACCGCTAGTTGGTTTAATGTACTCAGAAGAATGTCTGGAATGATGGTATTGAATACTGAACTGAAGTCTACAAAGACAACCCTTGCGTAGGTATTTGGAGATTCAAAGTGTTGTAGAATGTAATGCAGAGCCATATTAACAGCATCATCTGTCGACCTATTTGCTCAGTATATAAGAGGAGAAGGCTATAATTACACAAGTGGAGATCAGGAGAAATTCTGACCATGGCCATCCTTAGACTGTTTTGTACATAACTGTTAAATATTTTGTTACAATAACTTTTATGTTGTTTATATGAATTTTCCTAATGCTGCTGAATCTGAACTACTAAACAACAGATATTGAATGCTCTGTGGAGACTGGTTAATGAATGAAGAAAATATGCATGTTCCTGGGATAATGTTGCAGGATCCAATCTGTGTCATTCACCAGGATCAGAAGTTTTGTCTTCTAAGCTTTCAGACTCATGCTGGAGCCCATCTTCAGGGAACTTCTTTCTAGCACAGTGAGTGCTTTGGCCTGTTCTGTGTATGGTATTTACAGTATATAGTTGATGGAGTTCAATGACCAGTTATTTTGCAGTGTGCCAAAATGTCTGACTAACTGCATGGTGTTTATTGCTTTTATACAATTTTTACAAGCAGGAAAAGATAATATGGAAACAGCATTTTTATTGGTGAATCCCCTCACCAATCCTTAAGAATATACAAGTACGGATGTGGTGATGTTAGCAGGTGAGATCATGTACCAGCCAGGGACAGCATTCTACAATATCCTGGTGATGTGAACTGGGTGAGATCATGCAGGTATTTGAGGCTGATGTAGGTATTTGAGGCATGGCAGTGTGCTGCTCGTGCCCCCTACAGGACCTCTATCTCTACTACATATAGTGCCTGTTGAGTGTGGCTTTTTTACAATTTGTTTTTAAATTTTAATTATGAGAATACAACACAATACATCCAGCTTAATTTTCTTATACATATATACATGTTACTTCATCATTTGTAATCTCTTTATTTAATATATTAATTACTAATTAATCTAATCATAACTACTAATATTTCTATCTTGTCTTCTGCTATATAACTATTGATAAAATTTATTCCATGTTTTATAATATTTAGACTCTCCTTTGTCTTTTATTTATAAAATTAAACTATCTGATTCTGCACATACCATAATTTTTCTTATTATTTCTGTTTCTGGAGGTATAATTTCATTTTTCCAGTATTGTGCATATATTATTCTACCCACCATCAATACATGTACTATTAGGTACATTATTTCCTTCTTAAATTTTTCTGATATTATACGTAGGAGAAAAAATTCTGGTTTAAATGGAATGCACTCTCCCACCATTTGTTCTATCCATGTTTGAATCAGTCTCCAATATATATATATATATATATATATATATCGTAGAATTGTGAAGATTTGCATCCCGAGATATAAGTTCAAAGGAAAGAAAGATTTGCTCTTCGGGAAAGTTTTTTATTTTTTGTTCAGAATTTTCGGATTTGTTATCTCAAGTCCGTCTTCAGTGAACTGTTAGATGGAGATGTGTCCAGGAAGGAGCTTTGGTCGTTATTTTTATCGTTGGTGTCAGCGTTCTGTGGATTGGCAGCACGGGCATCATCGCGTGATTGACTTGTCAGTTGTTTGGATGCGAGTTGGTTTGTTTTTTGATGTTGTTGATCCAATTATCACGTAAACTTTGATAGTTGGGGTCAATGTCTTTGTGGCGATTAATGCAATTGGTGCCAGTATGCCATGCTTCAATAAATTCACGTGCATAACGTGTTTTGCCTGTGCCAATTATTTTGGTTGCATCCCAGTTAAAGTAATGATTTTGGTCTATGCTGTGTGTTGCTATTTGAGATAGTGGGTCTTTTCTTTTGACAGCTAGTGTGTGTTCATGGATTCTTTCGTGGAGTTGTTTTCCAGTTTGGCCAATGTATTTTTGGGGGCATGTTTTGCATGGTATTTCATATATGACGTTTTTCATTGAAGTGATTGGTAATTTGTCTTTGCCTGATATGAGTGTTTTTCTTAATGAAGTTGTTGGTTTGTGTGCAATATTGATGTTGAATGGTTGTAAGTGTCTTGATATGATTTCTGATACACCTTGTATGTATGGAAGTGAGTACCATTTAGGTGGATTTTGTGGGTTTTTGTTGTTTGTGTCTGTTTGTTTGTGTGATTTATGTGGTTTGTGTCTTAGGCAGTTTTTGATGAAGCTTTTTGGATATCCATTTTAAAAAGTGTTGAGATGCAGCTTCTTCTTCAACCACCCAACCACACACAAAAGAAGCTGCATCTCAACACTTTTTAAACGAGCCTACACTTATTGCCAAGACAAAAAAATACGAAAAGAAGAACTAAATTTTCTCTACAACCTCTTCATAAACAATGGATATCCAAAAAGCTTCATCAAAAACTGCCTAAGACACAAACCACATAAATCACACAAACAAACAGACACAAACAACAAAAACCCACAAAATCCACCTAAATGGTACTCACTTCCATACATACAAGGTGTATCAGAAATCATATCAAGACACTTACAACCATTCAACATCAATATTGCACACAAACCAACAACTTCATTAAGAAAAACACTCATATCAGGCAAAGACAAATTACCAATCACTTCAATGAAAAACGTCATATATGAAATACCATGCAAAACATGCCCCCAAAAATACATTGGCCAAACTGGAAAACAACTCCACGAAAGAATCCATGAACACACACTAGCTGTCAAAAGAAAAGACCCACTATCTCAAATAGCAACACACAGCATAGACCAAAATCATTACTTTAACTGGGATGCAACCAAAATAATTGGCACAGGCAAAACACGTTATGCACGTGAATTTATTGAAGCATGGCATACTGGCACCAATTGCATTAATCGCCACAAAGACATTGACCCCAACTATCAAAGTTTACGTGATAATTGGATCAACAACATCAAAAAACAAACCAACTCGCATCCAAACAACTGACAAGTCAATCACGCGATGATGCCCGTGCTGCCAATCCACAGAACGCTGACACCAACGATAAAAATAACGACCAAAGCTCCTTCCTGGACACATCTCCATCTAACAGTTCACTGAAGACGGACTTGAGATAACAAATCCGAAAATTCTGAACAAAAAATAAAAAACTTTCCCGAAGAGCAAATCTTTCTTTCCTTTGAATATATATATATATATATATATATATATATATATATATATATATATATATATATATATATATATATATATGTGTGTGTGTGTGTGTGTGTGTGTGTGTGTGTGTATGTATGTGTATGTGTATGTATATGTATATGTATATGTATATGTATATGTATATGTATATGTATATGTATATGTATATGTATATGTATATATATATTTGCAGCATTGCAAGTCTACCACGTGTGATAAAATGTGCCTGACACATCTTTACACTTCTAACAATTTGGAGCTGTTGTTTTCTTGTGCTGCCAAGCCCTTGCCTCCCAAGTATTTGATAAGCTGATGGTAAATCAGCATTCCTGTGGACCAGCAGAGGGATCCTACCTGTTCCACTACCAGTTCAGTGATCACATGTGCAGCTTTCCACACACCAGCTGAGGCCTGCAGTGCCAATCAGCTGAGAGGATAAAGAAGAGAAAAGCACAGGAGTGGATGGGAGGGCTAATCCTACACTTTTTCCCCTCCTCTCAGCTGATCATCAGTGGGTTTTTTTACTACCAGTTCAGCTGAACTGGTAACATACCACCAACGCTGTGGACTGACAAGGGGCCCATTTCCCAAGCTTCAATCACTTCCCTGGCTGTTTTTGTGCCTGCTTGTCCAACAATCTTAGTAGCTGCAAAAGGGTATGTCCTTGTTCACTGCAGTGTGAGGCTACCATTGAGTTTGGGTCTCTTCATCAGACCGCTTGCTTGTGTTCTTGCAATCTGGTGGTCAGCTTCCTCCCCATCTGTCCTACATAGCCATAAGGGCAATCCCTGTAGTCATAGGGGCAATCCCTGTTTAAAACTAGCTGTGGAGCTATTTAATGAACATCCTACATAACCCACGCTTAATTAGTTTACTCATCAAAGTATCATGGGGTACTTTGTGAAAATGTTCTGGAAATAACATATTTTAACCTACGTGGCTTAATAAGTCTCATAAGATTCCCCCCCCCCCCTTGGCAAATCTAGGTCGACTTACAATAATCATTTGAGAGTGTTTCTAACTATGGTGCTTTTCTTTTCCCACAAGCTAATCAAATTAGCAAAGGACATGTCAAATTAACAAATCCAGCACAAAGAAAACTTTTGTAAAAAATATGCAAATGATCTATGTACAGTTCTATGTAAGCACTGGCTCACTGTGATAACCTGCATTCATCTGGCTCACTGTTCAGCTGAGTAAAGGACACCACTGGAGTAAATGATCAGATTAGTGATGTCATTAATAAAGATAGGGCACAGAAAGGCAACATTTGCTAGGATCTGAAATAGTGCAGCATTCCATAAAATCTCTATCATGTAGCTCTCCAGGACAATTCCAGACACTAGTCATTCATGAACTACCAACATGCAGAAATACCTGTAATTACACTTATGCTAATTTTGGTAATGCTGCAAATGAATAACAAATCATTGTGAGGAGTTCTAATTAGAAAAATATACATGGAGGTTGGCATGTGCCATTGTAATTTGCAGAAGAGAGGGGGGGAAGAAGGGAGGGAGGGAAGGAGGGGAAGACAGACAGATGGGGAGGGGGGAGGGAGAGAGAGAGAGAAGGAGAAAGGGAATGCTCTAGTTCTCTTGTTCTATGAAAAAATGTAATTCAAGAATATCAGTGCGATTGGGGGAAAGTTGAACAGTATCTCTCTTTATACCTTGCTGACTATTTTACAATTTTCTTTAGGAAAAACAAGTGACATTTTCCCCATCTAATAGCAAAGAATAATTAATTGCAGCATTAGATTTATTTTATTATTTAATGTACCTTTAAAAAAGGAAAGAAAGTAAATGTACATTATATCAGGATAATGTACAGCATAATTTTGGTTATTCATTATAAATAGGTTCCTAGATTCTTCCAAAATTATTCATCCAAATTTTAATTACCAAAAATGAAAGTATCCATAGTATTATATTCATTGAAGGAAGTAAAGATTATGTTTTTAAAAATGTTCAGTTTAATTTATACAATGGATGGCTGGTCATTGGCTAAACAAATTACTTTTCCATGTGCATTTGGTCAAGTGAGACTACAGTAATTGAATTTTCCCTAATATGAGTTACTTCCTTGTAGACATGGCACAGAATCTCACAGTCAGATCTACAGAATCCTGAATTTCTGAAACATAACATAATTGTACACAGTATTCCTGTGTCTCCAAAGATGTTAAGGTATTGCAATTTAAGAGCTGACCAGATGTGGCTGATGCAATAATAATGAATCAGCATAACATGGTTATTTCCCTTTAAGATTGGGGATAGGTTCTACCCCTTTAAGAGGTGTTTATATAAAGGTAGCCATTAGTGGGGGACTGTCATCTCTCCTTATGTCTGGTATTCATTACAGAGTTTTCCAAGCAGAGTTAAGAAGTTTGCTTACTTGTAAGGTATTTGCCTACCACATATATGTCTGTATATAACTGTTGTATATAAACCACTGTTAAATGTCTAACTTTCTGTGTGCTTTTTTTTTGCTTCTGGGTTGTCTCATAATAGTAGTCACATTGCAAATGCTCTGAAAAAAGAGATCCAAGCTCCAAAGTGATCTAAGCTGTCTCCAAAGAGATCCAAGGTGTGACTTCATTTTGTCCTTTGTAGGAAAGGCCATGTGTAGCTCATAATGTAGGGAGAGCCACAGATACTTAACTGTGCAGAAACATGCATGGTATATTTCAGCAAAAAAATAAGCAAAAAAAATTTCCAGGAAAAAAAATTTCTGCCCTTCCTCCTAACTTTGTTTCTTGACTAAAGAATTTTCAAGCAACCATTAAGTGTGATGGCTTAAATCAGTCTGAAATTTAATTTGAGTCACTCATGTTAAGGTGTGTCACAAGTATGTTATGTTATAGATAGATAGATAGATAGATAGATAGATAGATAGATAGATAGATAGATAGACAGACAGACAGACAGACAGACAGACAGACAGACAGACAGACAGACAGACAGACAGACAGACAGACAGACAGACAGATAGATAGATAGATAGATAGATAGATAGATAGATAGATACGGATACGGATACGGATACGGATACGGATACGGATACGGATACGGATATGGATATGGATATGGATATGGATATAGATATATAGGTCTAGGTGTGTTTGGGTCTTTTCCCGTGTAAGATTAAGAGTATCTTGGCGATGTTTCAGCAAGGTCCCACTTGCCATCCTCAGGTTGGTGCTTTCAGCTTCGTGCCAGTGCAAGCAGTGTGTGATCGGAGCTGTGGTCTCTCTATAAATACTATAAATAAGCACAAGACAAAGGATACCACAGCAACCCATTACCCAAGCCATTAAAACAAGAGAGGCTAATGGAAAAAAGATCACTACAAAACAAACAACCCGGGAGATTACAGCACAAGTTCCAGGATATCTCCACAACAAAACTCACAAAGCCATCACATAGCCCATTATACCAACATCAACTCCATCAACCAATCAAGAGGCAGCAGCGCAGCCAACCAGCCCAGAATACCAGCCCCCACCACCAGTATTTATAGAGAGATGGTAGCTCCGATCACACACTGCTTGTACTGGCACGAAGCCAAAAGCACCAGCCTGAGGATGGCGAGTGGGACCTCATCGAAACATCACCTAAGACATCATAGTAGCTGTGCTTTTAAAGTTGTAGCAATGCTGCGGCAGAATCTCATCTGCCATCATCAGGCTTCTGTATAGTGTTCATCTGTGAGTCAGACTTTTACAGTGGTTTCAGATTTAAACTTGGGACAGCCTATTGCTGTGCCCGAATGGTTTTTTCTTCATTCTGATTGGTTGGGAGTCTTGGTCTGTGTTTATTGGGATTGGAGTTTGCTGTGTTCTGCTTGATTGGTGTTTCTAATATCTTCTGTCTGTTTTTTGGCTCCTTTTGTATCTTGATTGGCTGGCAACATTGTGTTACTTTATTGGAAGCTTTTAGTGCAGCTTGGCTCTGGGTAAATGGACGGCTATCATTAGTTAGGAAGCTAGGTTTCATCTGGGTGTCTGGCTGGAGGTATGAGGGGGGATCTGTTTGTGCCCAGGTGTTTGCTTGGCTTGTGGTGTGGATATTTTTTTGTTTGTGAATGCAGGCTTCCAAATGATTGACAGTCTGGTGGAATCATCTCTTCTATTCATGCTTTCTGGTCTTTTTTCAATCTCTATGGCTTCTCTGATGATTCTGTGGCTAGGTTTTCTATAGCGGCTAGGGTTTTGGTGCCATTGAAGTAGATGCTATGACCTGTGGCTTCCATGTGTTGGACTAGTGAGGAAGTGTGTTCCAGCTTTTTGACTGCATTTTTGTGTTCCTCTAGGTGGGTACTTATTCTTCTATTGGTCTGTCCAATGTATGTGACCAGGCATGATGCACAGGGGACTTCGTATATGCCTTGGTTTTCCAGGTCAATTTTTTCTTTGGGGTTTCTAACGATGGCTGCTATTTTTCTGTCTGTTTTGAAGGCAGTCTTGATGTGATGTCTGTGTAGTATCTTACTAATTTTGTCTGTAGTGCCTTTTATGTAGGGCAGGACAGCTGTTCCACAGGTCTGTTCATCTTCTGGGTCTCTATTATGTCTCAGTGTGTTTTTGTGGATCAAGTTGGTGATTTTGCTTTTGTGGAAGCCGTTGGCTGTCAGTACTTTAGTCTGGGTGCATAGTTCAGTCTTAATGTGTGTCTTGTCTGCCAGGTGTTTGGTTCTAGTAATTAGTGTTTTAGCCACAGAGTTTATCTGTGCTGGGTGGTGGTGGGATTAGGCGTTGAGGAAGTGGTTGGTGTGTGTTTTCTTCTGATATATGGTGTGTCCTAGTGTGCCATCTGTTTTTTTGTAGATTAGTACATCCAGGAATGGTAGTTGTTTGTTTGTTTCCGTTTCCATGGTGAACTTGATTTTGGGGTGTGTGCTGTTTAGGAAATTGTTTAGATTTTCTTTTCCATGGGGCCAAATCACGAATGTGTCATCAATGTATCTTAACCATAGTTTGGATTTGTGGGTGGCATTGGGGAGGGCTCTGGATTCGAATTCTTCCATGAACAGGTTTGCAATGACGGGTGACAGTGGTGATCCCATAGGGGCTCCTTCAATTTGTTTGTATCTTTGTCCTTTGTATATGAAATATGTGTTGGTTAAGCAGTGTTCTCTTGACTGAACCCCAGCAGCATGCTGATGCCTCACCCCCTCACTATGGGGATAAAAGAGCACTATCCTGGTTTCCGGTTCCGCGTGGCTTCGGGGCAGCAGGAATTCGCGACAGCTCGCGATTCCTGCTGTGCTAGCCGCCAAGGTACCCCCGATCCAGATGGGTCAGGGGGATATTGCTGCCCTGTAGGGACAGCTGAAGAGAGAGGGGAGTCGGACAGGGGGTTGGGGGTGTCGCAGACCCCCTCCCCCTCCGGAAAAACCCCTTTTTCCCAAGGCGGTGGAGCGGCGGTCAGCAATGGCCGCCACGAAGAAGCCAGCAACCGGGTAAGATTGCGCTGAAGGAAGTAAGGAGTGAAAGTGCTGTCTGAGCCGGGTCAAGTAACATCTTGCAAATTGGCTGGAACTGAGCTGTCTGAATTGCTGGAGGATACATTGTATCCCTAAGAAGATCGAAAGCGGCGGAGAAGCTGTTAAAGGGAACTTTTTTTTTTTTTCTTCACTCTCCCACCCCATGGAAACAGCAGATATGTTTGGATATACTGGACATTGAAAGTGAATTGTTTTGAGAGTTGAAGCTAAGGGACAAAAGGGTTTTTGGACATTGAAAAACTTAAGAAATTGGAAAACCCTTGTTGGAGGTATGGATTTCTGATTATTTAAAATTGATATTGCAAGTGGGAAGGGAGAGGGAAAAAAAATTGGAGCAGAAGCTGAAAAAGGAGGAGATTGCCTAGAATCCCAAAGAAAGGTATATGGTAATTGGACCTCTTTGATTAAACATTAACCCCAGAAAGAGAAAGAGAAGAAGGAAGAAAAGTATTAATTTTTGGAATTTTTTTTTTTTTTTTGAATTATTCTTGATTAAAAATATTTGTGGTTGTTTTGGGAAAAATTTCTTTTTTCATGATGGCATCGCTTGTGGATGAACTAAAGACTGAATATCAAAAATATAAAAAAGAAGATACTTTGGGCAGTTTGTTTCAATTCTTAGAAATGGCGTTATGTACTTATGAAAAGTTGATTACGCAGCAGAAGGACTGGGACAAAGAAGAAGAGGAAGAAGAAGCCATTTTTGATGAACAATGGGTTCTTTCCAGGGAGGAGGAGAAAAAGGATAAGAAAAAGGGGATTTTAAGAATTATAAAAACAACCAAAGAAGAGAAAAATGAGCGGAAAGGTGGAGGCAAGGTTAGGAAGCAAAGGAAAGGGAGTAAGAAAAGGGAGGAGGAAAGACAAAGGGGTAAAAAGGGCAAGGAGAAGAATAAGCAAGAGAGAAAGCGGGGGAGGAGAAGCCTCAATGAGGGGAAGCAAGATCTAAAGAAAAAAAGTTTATTCAGAAACAATGGGTGAATTTAATTTAGGATAAAAGAGGGATTCTGGAGGGTACATAAGATTGTGTTTTTTATATGTGTATTTAGAGTATAAAATTTATTGTGTAATTTTAGAATCTTTTAAACAGAATCCCAAGAAAAATTGTTATATGAAGTACTTTTAAGTTAGGGTAATGAGTTAAAGGTGTCACTCCAGTTAGTGTATAGGAGAAGTATAATAAAAGAAAAAAGATGAATGGATAGTTGGAAATAGAACAGACAAAGAATGTTATTGAAAATGGAAATAAGATTTGGAAGGATATATAAAGGTTTTGTTATTATTATTTTTTTGTATATTGATAAAAGGCAATAACATTTTAATCAATAAGAAATAATTTGGATGAAAAGGAGAAGCTGGAATAAGATATGAAGTTAAATAGATAAAGTATTGGTTTGTTCTTTAATTATTATTATTTTTTTAGGAAAGAATTTATAAGCTGTTATGCCTTGATTGTTTATGCACAGTTTTTGTAAAACTGATAAAATTGGTTTATATATATAAAAAAGAAAATGATAATAAGATATGGAAGGAAAAATAAAGTGAATATGATGTTTGAATTTGTGTCTGTGTGAAGAGTTTCAACCCGAGATCAAGCAGCCTTCAGAAAAGATGTTTTAGTTTTGTTTATGTTTTGTGTTTTGTATGTCTATGAAAGGCAATAAAATTTTAATAAGCTAGAAATATAATTTGGAAAAGGAGAAGTTTGGATAAGATATGAAGTTAAATAGATAATGTAAATATTGATATTACAATTTGGAGTTATGTTCTATTGGCTTTCTTCTTTAATTATTATTATTATTATTTTTTAGAAAAGATTCTTCAAGTTGTTATGCCTGGATTGTGTATTGTTTTTTTTTTTGTAAAATTAATAAAATTTGTTTAAAAAAAAAAAGAAAGTTTTTTGGCTGACCCAGGACTTTAAAAGACGCCTAACATCCTGAAAACTGTGACTATTTTTGAACAATACGTTGTTTCCAAAGGAGAATCTCAAGCGGCAAATTTGAGGTGCTGAAAGGGAAAGTTTACTCTCCTTCCCTATGGAATCAACAAATGGCCATTGAGAAACCTGTCTTTTTATAAAAGGTAAAAACTTGGCTTCTTGTTATAAGTGGGAAGGGAGAGGACAAAAAAGAAAAAGAAAATATTAAGATCTTGCTGGAGGAGATACCTTGAAGAGTTTGAGATTAGAAATTTATTGCAATAAGGCTTTAAAATATAGATTGGGCTTTTTTTCTTTTCCCTTCTATTGATATTACCCCAGGAAGAGAAAGTGAGAACTTTGTGCTTTGTTTGGACTAACTGATGTCTCTGGGACTTTGGGGAACTGTTCTAACTTTTGAAACATCTTGGTTGTTTTAAGAAGAAGAATAAAGAAAAGTTTTACAATGGCTTTACCTGTTGATGAACTTAGAAAGGAATATGGAAAAATAAAAAAAGAAGTCAAGGACACTGTGAAAGAAGCCTTCCTTTTTTTAGAAATGGCGCTTGCTATTTATCAGCAAACACAACAACAGATGGAAGAAAGAAGAAGAAGAAGAAGAAGAAGAAGAAGAAGAAGAAGAAGAAGAAGAAGAAGAAGAAGAAGAAGAAGAAGAAGAAGAAGAAGAAGAAGAAGAAGAAGAAGAAGAAGACTCCATCTTCAATGAATCTCAAAACTTAATTAAGAAAGAGAGGAGAAAGAGAGGAAGGAAAATGAAGGACTTAAGACTTAAAAAAAACACCCAAGAAAGAGAAAAATAAGATGCAAAATCAACACAATGTTAGTAAGCAAAAGAAAAAAGGAATACAGCAGAGAGGGGAAGCTAAAAAGTTGGAAGGTAGGGGGGAGTAAATAGGCCAGGTGGGATAAGAAAGAAAGGGAAAAGGGGGGGGGAGCCACAAAGGTATGAAACAAGATGGGAAAAAAGGAATTTTTTTTAGGGATAAAGGGTAATGTATAATTTTTTTCTAAAAGGAGATTCTGCAAGGTACATAAGATGGTATTGTAGTATTTGTATTAGAAATGGAAAACTAGAATGTTATAAGAATTAATAAAAGATTAAAATATTGAAATGTTTAGTAATGATAGACTTTAAAATTCAACAAAATATTAAAAGGAATGTTTAAAATATTGAGTTTAATTGAAGAGTTTAATTGATTGTTGTACTGATGTTACTATAAACTTACTATTGTGGCGTTTGTTTTTGAAATAGATAATTGGAATGTTACAAGATTTAACATTTAGATTTATTATTTAACTATATTAATCATTTTGGATTTATTATTCTTTCCTCTTTTTAAAAGTTAGTTGGTAGAATGTACTAAGCAGAATCAGATTGGGTAATGGGCGTTATTCTAAATATTAATTTAGGGGGAGGATAGAAAGGCATCATACTCTGATCAGTGATTTCAGGAGAAATCTATTTTTTTTGTAGGGAATGAGATAAATGGATAATTTGGAAAGAATGGACAAAAGATACAAACACAATGGTTTAAATTAAAATGAATTAAATAAAATAGAATTAAGAAGAGTGAAAAGCGGGGAGAAGTTATATAGAAGATATAGAATGGTAAATAAAATAGGTAATGGTATATAAGATGAGCACGAAGCTAATTAAAGTCCATATAAAGAGAGGTAATCTGGGTCCAAACTACTTTCTGAAAAGAAGTTTTATTATTGTGTGTTTGGAGTGTTCATGTTTGTTTGAGAATTAATAAAACCTCGGAGGAATGTTGGATGAGAATAATGGTAACCAAGTCAGAGAGAAATGTAGATGATGATTATAAATTGGATAAATATAGAAAAAAATAATAATAATAATGAAATTGAATAAGAGTAAAGAGAAATAATGAGAAATTTGCAAAGAGATATTTATATATTCATATGGAAATAGTGTAAAACAGAACTATGTTGTATAAAATAATGTCTTATTCGACTTTTAAAATTTATAATGGAAAGAGGGTTTATGTATTCAATGGTTAATGATGGTTTGTTTGTCTTTAAAATTAATAAAATTTGTTTCAATAAAAAAAAGACTGCCTTCAAAACAGACAGAAAAATAGCAGCCATCCTTAGAAACCCCAAAGAAAAAATTGACCTGGAAAACCAAGGCATATACGAAGTCCCCTGTGCATCATGCCCGGCCACATACATTGGACAGACCAATAGAAGAATAAGTACCCGCCTGGAGGAACACAAAAATGCAGTAAAAAAGCTGGAACACACTTCCTCACTAGTCCAATACATGGAAGCCACAGGTCATAGCAACAACTTCAATGGCACCAAAACCCTTGCCACTATAGAAAACCCCAGCCATAGAATCATCAGAGAAGCCATAGAGATTGAAAAAAGACCAGAAAGCATGAATAGAAGAGATGATTCCACCAGACTGTCAATCATTTGGAAGCCTGCACTCACAAACAAAAAAATCTCCACACCACAAGCCAGGCAAACACCTGGGCACAAACAGATCCCCCACTCATACCTCCAGCTCAAACCCACCCCAACCAGACATCCAGATGAAACCTAGCTTCTTAACTAACGATAGCCGTCCATTTACCCGGAGCCAAGCTGCACTAAAGGCCTCCAATAAAGTAACACAATGTTGCCAGCCAATCAAGATATAAAAAGAGCCAAAAAACAGACAGAAGATATTAGAAACACCAATCAAGCAGAACACAGCAAACTCCAATCCCAATAAACACAGACCAAGACTCCCAACCAATCAGAATGAAGAAAAAACCATTCGGGCACAGCAATAGGCTGCCCCAAATTTAAATCTGAAACCACTGTAAAAGTCTGACTCACAGATGAACACTATATAGAAGCCTGATGATGGCAGATGAGATTCTGCCAAAACGTTGCTACAACTTTAAAAGCACAGCTACTATGACGTGGGAAAATACCCGAACTAAGCTGAATGCCATACATACATACATACATACATACATACATACATACATACATACATACATATTTGTTTTCTTAAGTTTATATATATATATATTATATATATATATATATATATATATATATATATATCGTGTATACACACACACACACACACACACATTCAATATCACTTGTAGCAATCCATAAAGATGTAACTTGTAAGTTATGGTCAAAGAGCATGAAATAGGAGAAAGGATAGTTTCACTACCTTCTTATTGGAATTTAAAAGAGCGAAGATGATGATGATCATCATCATCCTCATATCATCATCCAAAAGTCCCTTTAACTGCAGTCCAAAATTAGTCATAAATTATGATTATCACATTTCCATCTCACCTTTCCAATACACATACATCATCTGCCAGCATTAAAAAAGAATAAAAATAGTTTAAAGAAAAATGTAAAAAGCAAAATAAATACAGAATACTGATAGATAGGTAGGTAGGTAGGTAGGTAGATAGATAGATAGATAGATAGATAGATAGATAGATAGATAGATAGATAGATAGATAGATAGATAGATAGATAGATAGATACATAGATAGATAGATGTATGAATATGAAAAGTTATATTTATATTAGATTTCCACATCCATACTACATCCACATCCATAATAATCACACCAAAAGATTTTAAGAAAGCTTCTGTAGTCTGCTGGATAATTTGTTGGACTAAGAAATGACTCAGGTTCAAGTCCATTCTTAGCCAAGGAAACTTACTAGATGAAATTAGCATTGTCAATCTGTCTTTCTTAGTCCAACCTATCTCACAGATTTCCTTCCTTCCTCCCTTCCCTCCTCCTCCTCCTTCTTCCCCTTCTCCTCCTCCTCCTCCACTTCCTCCTCTTTTTACTTTTTCTTCTTTTATTTTCAGGTACTGAAAATAGACCTTGTAGCATGCTTAGGTATAAACAAAGTAATAAGAAAGCTAATATTAAAATACTAATACTAGAAATTACAATCAATGTATAAATATTGGAAATGAAGCAAAAGACAAGGTCCCATTCATACCTGCCCATCCTTCACACATTCACACATTACATTGTTTATGTTGCATGAACAAAGAGAGATACCCAGGTGGTAAAACATGGAAAAGATGAAAATGGTTTTAACAAGGAAAATTTCCTCAGCTACATTTTCCAACTTGTATAATCATAGAAGGTAACCCCAGAAATATTGAATACTTCTATCTTGCAAGACGTTTTCAAGAAATCAGGGATTGAGCATTTAATATCAAGAAAATTAGGCAACATCCAATTTTATTCAGAGTTCTCCAAAGAAAGACATCAGTAAGTCTAATGCAAAATATCCAATAAGCTTATGAGAACTGCCATTTATGTTCCATCCCTTAAACACCCAAATATTTTTCTCTCCTGCAATGTTTGTTTATTAGCACAGCACATTTACTTTTAGACAACATCAGACTCACTGACAACATTTCAATTAAATGTTATCAGATCTGTGTCGGAAAGATCGAAGAGACTACTAGTATGTTTTTTTTTCCTCTTATCACCAGTGGATATTCAAGGCTTGTAATCCTAAGAACAACAGTGTGGACAAGGAAGAGACAAGAAAGATTTTTAAACTAGGATCTAAACAATATTTTAAATTATTTTCAAATTTTCCACTAGATGGGGCCATTACAAAACAATTTCCCTAAATGACCAGCTTAAAAAAAATCACCTTTGTTCTTTTCATATTATCAATTCCAAGCTTTATTAATTTCATGTGCATATTATTACATGTAAATAGTTAATTTGTATGTATATCAAATTCTTAAGCTGTGTCACCAAAGTATAGATAAAAATCATATAATCAAATCACAACATCAAGCAATAAACATATACATATATCATTTGACTTATACGTATATTAAACAGTCAGTCTTTCCAATAAAGTCCAGTTGCCTTGTAGGAAAAAGCACTCTTGGTACAACCATGACATGGATGATTGAGCATCTCAATAGAAACTTAAACATTCTAAAAAGATCATAAAAATTATAACGATCGGTTATAATCCCATGAATGCTTATTTGGCCACATGTTCCATTCACTGGAACATGATTTACTGCCACCTGATTTCAGATGAGAGACAACCCATATCAGAATAATTAAAAGTGCCTTCAACTCCTTCCATGAGAAGTTGGATAGAGAGCAGTGACCTTTTTTTAGACTATCAATTAAACCTATCAATAAGAACAACCACAGTCTTGATTTAATAAATGAGCTAAATAACAAATTGCTACTGAATATCAGTAAGAATCCCCAAACCTTAATACAAATACTCCACAATTGTAAATCTATCTTCCCCCTATACTTATACAGTTGAAAAGTGTTGCAATCTTTTCCATACCCCCAAAAGGAAGCCTTTAACTTCTCCTTCTTGCTTTATTCACCTTCCGTCTATATTTCTTGTTTTGTTTTCTTCCATGTTATTTTCAACATTTTTCAGTAATGATCTCTGCATATCCTGTAGCAATGAAAACCAGCCAATAAAATGGAATCCGTTGTTTTATCAGACCTGCCAAACTGGCGGCCCATGGGCCAGATGCATCACACACAGGCCACACTCACCCTGGCTCTATAAAGGCAATAAATAAATAAATAAATGTCATGATATGTCATGTGATGCGATCAGGTTTGACACTCATGCTTTAAGCCATTATTTTTGAAATACAGTAGTGGCCAAAATTGTGGAAACCTTTTGGGGAAAGTGTATTTTTGAGGTTTGATAGCTAATAATACCACTTTTTTTGTTTTTGGAGTAGTACCATAAAATTATATATCAATGGAAAGTCTTTGCAACCTTTGTTTGAGAGATAAAAGTGGCTTTTTTCATGGAATTCTAAATTTTAGGCCAAATTCCTGCACTCTGCACCAAACAGTCCTTGCACTCGACTTCACATTGCATTGTGCCATTTCATCTTGTGTACACCCAGATGATTTTCTTCTGTCACATAGGCACACTCTCTTAATTCTTCTATCATCACTTGCTGTTATGCACTTTTTCCTGCCTTTACCAGTGTAGTTTTGTTGTGACTAAGTCACTTATACCTCTTCAAAAATTTAGAAATTCCACCAATTTTTCTTCTAATTTCTTTATAACTGTAGCTTTGTTCACGTAATGATACTATTTTACATCACTTTCAGGTTTCTGAACCTCATTTAAAGCTGGGAATAGCAACTTATCCTCTCTTTTACAATGAAGTGACATGTAAGAGGAATGATAGAAAAGCTAAGGACAGATCATGTTTGCCAACAAAGGCTTGCGTGCAATATTGAATCCAAAGAATCCTAGCAATATTGCTAGGCCCAAAGAAAAATCTGCCAGCCATAGTAAAGCTATAGTAGGAAAAAGTGATTTGGACTGTTGTCTAAGTTATTATGATTACAAAGGATTCTTGAAATACCAAGTGGTACATTAAATGAAGTTTAAAAAAAACATCAAACATCCAGCAAATATTGAATTCTACAAAGAAGAGATAAGAACCAAAATAAAACCCACAAAAGGAATGTTTTCTGAATGTGAAAAAATAAATTAGCAAAACATTCTTTTTGGACCATGTCATATGATGAATACTGCAGCATTTTAGAGGTCAAGTATTGTCAAAACTTTTAGGGCAAATAAATCCAGCATCAGATATTGATGCTGAGAGTTAGCTATTTAGCTATGAAGTCCAGCCTTTTCTTACATTAATTGGGTCTGAGTATTGCATAAAGAGTTTCCCTGGAGGTGACAATCTCTTAATGAGCAGAAATTCATTATTGACTTGAGAGGACCCTCACCCCAGTTCTTATAATTAGCTTTTTTGTTGCTGTTAGTTGTGAAGTCATGTATGACCTATCGTGACCCCATGGAAAACATTCCTCCAGGCCTTCCCATCCTCTACCATCTTCTGGAGTCCATTTAAGCTGACATCTATTGCTTCAATGACTCCATCCGGCCACCTCATTCTCTGTCATCCCCTTCTTCTATTGCCCTCAATCTTTCCCAGCATTAGGCTCTTCTCCAGTGAGCCCCTCCTTCTCAATGGGTGGCCAAAGTATTTGAAATTCATCTTCAGGATCTGGCCTTCTAAAGAACAGTCAGGGTTGATCTCCTCTACAACTGACCGGTTTGATCACCTTGCAGTCCAAGGGACTCACATGAGTCTTCTCCAGCACCATAGTTCAAAGGCATCAATTCTTTGGTGCTCAGCTTTTTTATGGTCCAACTTTCACAGCCATACATTTCAACTGGGAAAACCACAGCCTTGACTATACACACTTTTGTTGCCAGATGTTAATTTAATTTAAAACTAAATAGTTTTAATTTAAATAGTTTTAATTTAGTTTTAATAGTTCTTCTGTGTAATTTATTTTAGCTTTAGTATCCCAAAATATGATGGATAAGAAGGAAGAAATCTCTCATTTTGAAACCAGGTAATATCATCGTACCATTCAAAATATGACTGTGATTGGTTTTGTCCTCCAAAGTCCCAATAAGCCTCCAAACCACTATTTTCCAAAGCGATGGATAAGCATGAACTTCAATGGATTCCCCTTCAATCCAAAATGTACTTGACTTTCTATTATGAGAAATAAGGGTAGAATTCCAGAATCTTCCCCCTTCTGCGTCTAGACTCATTTGCAGGAATAATCAGTCCTCTCACCAATCAAGGCAAAGTAGCACTTTGCAGTTCTGCATGTACCTTCATTGTACTCCTAAAGAAAAAGAGAAAAACAAACAAACTCCAACTCAACTCTACTGGAGTATAGCAGTTATTTATGTCAGAGGTATGTGGGTTGGCAATAAAAAAAGTTATACAGAATGTATACAATGCTAAAGTGTACTACACAATGCAATAATCTATAGTATACAATCAGTGGTGGGATTCAAATAATGTAACAATCAGTTCTCTGTCCTAATGACTGGGTGAGCATGGCTGGGTGGTCATGTGACTAGATGGGCATGACCATCTTGATTGGTCTCACCCTTAGGGAAATTTCTCCTTAGTCCAACTCACAATAAATAGCACTGTTCCAATATATAGAATAGAATAACAGAGTTGAAAAGGACCTTGGAAGCAGTAGTGGGATTCAAACATTTTTTACTACTGGTTTTGTGGGTGTGGCTTGGTGGGCGTGGCAGGGGAAGGATACTGTAAAATCTCCAGTCAGAGATGGTATTTGCCGGTCTCTGAATTACTCAAAATTTCTGCTACTGGTTCTCCAGAACTGGTCAGAACCTGCTGAATACCACCTCTGCTTGGAGGTCTTCTAGTCCAACCCCCTGCTTAGGCAGGAAACCCTACACCACTTCAGACAAATGCTTACCCAATCTCTTCTTAAAACCTTCCAGTGTTGGAGCATTTACAATTTCTGGAGGCAAGTTATTCCACTGATTAATTGTTCTGTCAGAAAATTTGAGGGGCTCCTACAAAAATGAGGGAGTCAATCTATTTTCCAAAGCACCAAAAGGCACAACAATTGGTAGCTCACCTACAGAGAGTTATCCAAGCTGGAACTCTAAATTTCTCTAAAATTTTGATCCAGGGTTGTCCAAAATTCTGAGGATGCAGGTTTTTGAGATGAGGAATGATCTTCACAAAGAATAGGTTTTTTTTAAAAAAAAAAAATTATAGCCTCAATATTTTGAAATTACCATTCAAAAAAGAGGGAACTCAGCCTTCTTCCCTACTTGCTTCTATGTGAAAGTTACAACTTCCCATATTAAATTGTCACTGAAATATGATGATGAAATATTTTTAGCTCAACAATACCTGCTTCAGGATTCTTGTGGGACTAAGGCAAGGGAAATTTGTAGGAAAATGGAAGGAATGCAAGGCATGGGTTATAGTCACAAATTGTTCACCAATTCTCAAACGTAATGCAACATAGTTTTATCTAGATTCTGCTTATCTTTTTTCCCCTTCCATTCTTGGTATACGGGGTCACAGATACAAAATTAAGGTCATAAATTTCAACATAATAGAAGGACAGAACTGGGTTCAGCAGGCTTTTGCAATGATGATATCTCTTTTCTTGCTACAAAATAGTTTCTTACTCTGCACCATAAGTAGATGACAATGGCTATCTTTCTAAACACATGCAATGATTAAAAGGCCACTGAGAGAAGAAAAGAAAATAAGGATAAAAGGAAAGTGATTTAACTTGAATAATCCAGATAGACTGTTGAAAGGTGTTAAAATACCTTTCTTTCGATTTTCTGCTGGGAGAGCTCCAGCGCAAGGATACGGACAACTGCTTGAAAGCTGGATCTTTTTATTTTTCAGGAAGGTGGAGAACAGCAAGAAGTCTGCGTTCCTGGGCTAGCTACCTTCTTATGGTAAGTCCCTGGTTTTTTATACCCTTTTCTCCCTTTGTAAGTTGATTTTGTGTGAGTGTTTGTATTTGTGCCTAATGTTTCAAATCCTGTTTGAGTTTGTCTTTATTTCCACCAGAGGGCAAACTCTGCAGGGTGGCCAGATTGTATTATTGGTTTTTTGTAATCTCTTTTAGCTTTAAGATAGTTTTTCATATTTGTTCTGTGGCAATCTCCTGTCTGTCCCTTTTGTAATTTATATTTTGTGTCTTTTGTCTGTTTGTTTTGCTTTTTTGATATGTTCTGTCTTTGTAAGGGTTTTCTAAATTATCTTTTGTTTCCTTTTCCTATTTGTCTAGTTTTCTTAATTACTTAGGCTTTTGTCTATAGGGATTCTTTAATACTTTTTATTTGATTCCTTTTCCTATGTAAGTTTGTTTTCTGGCTGACCTGATGTTCCCCTTGGGCTTTTCCTGTTTTCTGTGACACTACTGCCTTCGTGAAATTCCCATTCCACAAGACAATGAACTGTTCTTGAAACATAGTTTTGAAAGAGTCTAGACAAGCGCTTAATAAATTGGAAACAAAGTTCCTCCTACCATAGCATGGAAAAGGATTATAAATAAACTGAAATATGATTTAGAAATGGGCAGATTTCAGAGCAAACAGAGCTTGACAATTTTGAGATATCTTGTCTGTCATCATAGTCAATAAAGCATGATAAATACATAGTAAAATGTTTTCAAAATCAACAGCATATAAAAATGCTAACTTTGTAAGTTTTGAAGTAACACTGTTATCAGTAACTTAGCTGTGTGTAAATATATAAGAATAAGTGTATCTCTCTCCCCCCTCCCTTCCTCTCTCTCTCTCTCTTTTCACACACACACACACACACATGAGAACTTCAGAAAATAAATACTTTCCAAATTCTCTAAATCATTAACACCATTAAATATAACTAATGATTGGGAAGTTACATTGGCATCTTAAAAGTACTTAATTCCCTTCATGCATAATAGAGCTATTTGTTATTCAAATTCCAGCAATCATTGTAAGTGAAAGTGGTTTTAAAAGAATGCCAAGTCATTAATGAAAGTCCAAAATTTAAAACAAAATCGTACAAATCTTTCCAACAAAGAAGTAACTCATATGCATAGAACATCACTGTGGGATGCATTAAGAAACAATAGGAAAAAAGGTGGCAGGAATGACTCTAAGAGCAGTAAATGTTCCTCCCAAAAATAGTTTCTGTTCACCTATTCTTTCCCTGTCCCACTCAGTGCATCAACAAAATGTCAGACAACACATTATATTATAATAATTCCTTAAACAAAAAAATTTCATCCATTCTGATGCTTCAGTATAGCAGCCAAAGCTAACTCAGAAAGAGATATTGGCCAGAAGATCCTGACTAGATAGTGAATTGGGTGTACAGACCCTTCTTTCCTGCAGAGTTCAGCCAATGAATCCTGGGTAGAGAGTCAGTTTCGTCTAGTGGTTAAGGCACCAGGCTAGAAACCAAGAGACCGTTAGTTCTAGTCCTACCTTAGACATGAAGCTGGTTAGGCGACCGTAGACTAGTCAGTCATTCACAGTCCATCAGAGGGATATTGTTGTTGGGAAATAGAAGAACGAAGAGATATTAGATATGTTCATTGCCTTGGGTTGTTTACAAAAATAATAAAAGTGGGATATAAATATAATAAATAAAATATTTTTTTCACTAACTTGTGCTAGGACATGTTCCACATGGTATAACAGGGAAACAAAACTAGCCTGAAAATTAGAAGATTTGACCCAATGAAAAAAATATATGGCATTTTCTGAAGCGTTTTCTGAATACATATGAAAATGTCACAAAAGCAATCACTGACAATCATAAAGCTTTTTGTGAAACAAAATGCCTCAGGAAGAAGCAGATTACAAAGCATTCAGTAAGACTTGTCTTTCATAAGAACAATCAGCAAGAAGATTTTTTCCCCCCTAATACCGAAGAAAAGTGATGAAGCTGTCATGAATAATCAAAGTCTGTTGATACAAAGGAAGTTGTAAACAGATTAGTTTCTTGTCTGAACCATTCAATTTCATTGATAAAGTAAATAAAGTAACATTAAGAACTATTAATTCTGTTACTATTAATTAAATCTTTGTTCCCTTAACAGCATTCTTTTCCACTCTTTTGCTCCTTCACACTATTTATTTTAGAAAACCCATTATAAAAGAGTAATGTGAATGATAGTGTAAAACTATCAATCCATGACAGTATAATCAATGATAGTATAAATTGAATGTTTTGTACATTATACATCAGCGGTCCCCAACCTTTTGGGCACCAATGACCAGTTCTATGGAGAGAGGTTTTTCTGCGGATTGGAGAGGGTATGGTTTCGTGTGTTACCTGCATTCCATGATTGGCACGGTTTCTGGCATGGCATGGCCCAGTGCTGATCCCCTGACTGGAGGTTAGGGACCCCTGAATACAATGTATACAATGCTAAAGTATAGCACACAATGCAATAATTATAGTATACAATGCAGAGGTGGGTATTCAGCAGGTTCTGATCAGTTCTGGAGAACCGATAGTGGAAATTTTGAGTAGTTCGGAGAACCAGCAAATACCACCTCTGACTGGAGATTTTAAAGTATCCTTCCCTTGCCACACCCACAGAACTAGTAGTAAAAAAATTTGAATCCCACCACTGATACAATGTATAGTACTGTACTGTACTGTACTGTACTATACTATACTTAGTATATTCAAAGTTAGTATAAAGTTAGTATACAAAGTTAGTATAAAGACAATGATAATATAAAACGATCTATAGCAGTGGTAGCTAACCTTTTTGGCTCTTCTGCCAAAAAATGTGTGCGGTTGGAACGTGCACACGTGCACACTTGCATGCCAGCACCCAGAATGCAATGCACCCCCCATGTCCCTTTTGCATGCACGTGCAATCCCCCCCCCCATGCCACCCTCTTACCTGCACTGCACCTCACAGCTGATTTTTCGACTGGTTTGAGGCCTTTTTTGGCCTTCCAGAGGCTTTGAAAAAGCCTCTGCAAGGCTTTTCAGGCCTAATATTATGACTGTTCCATCATTTCTGATATTACAGGAAGTGACGAAACGGGCCTATTCACCCTGAAAAGCCTTGCAGAGGTTTTTTCCAAGTGTCTGGGAGGCTGAAAAAGGCCTGAAACCAGCAGAAAAATCAGCTGTGAGGCACACACATGCGCAGTGACATAAGTTTGCCTGTGGCTCATGTGCCAGCACAAATGGCTCTGCATGCCACTTGTGGCACACGTGCCATAGGTTCCTCATCACGGGTCTATAGCTACTTTATTTGGGTTGCAAAATGGCAGAAAATAATGTTTTCCTTGCATTTTGTTTGCTTCCATCTAATGGTCATCTGAATATTTATACCCATATATGCAGCCATAATTTGTTTAGAGTGAAATTAATCTAATAATATTTAATGGAGCTTATTACTAAAATAGCATAAGTAGGCAATAAGGCCATTTTCACCTGGATAGTTAGAAAATTTAGGCAAAAAGTTATTTTTTTTTTCCTAAAGCTTCTGTTTCCACCTATATTTTGGGAAAATTGTAGAGAATTTGGACTGCAGATGGTGATCAGCCTGTTTTTTGTGTTTAGGCCTGTATGAATAATTATTGTCCAATCAGTGGTGGGATTCAAATTTTTTTACTACCAGTTCTGTGGGCATGGCTTGGTGGGTGTGGCAGGGGAAGGATACTGTAAAATCTCCAGTCAGAGGTGGTATTTACTGGTTCTCTGAACTACTCAAAATTTCCACTACTGGTTCCAGAACTGGTCAGAATCTGCTGAATACCACCTCTGTGTTCAATGCACCAATAAATAAGAAAAAATAAAAGTATGCTGGGAGCACATGGAAATTTGAAAATCTTGGTACACGAATTCTGTCTAACATGTCTATTTAAAAAGATATTCCTCAAAATTTAGCAGCACTAATTCTGAGATAAGTGGGTATAACTATGTCAGTGAATTTTTTGAATTCTACCCTAATTACACTTATAAAATAGCTTGTGGATACTCAAAGCGGACAATAATTGACTTTTAGCTATGCTTGCTGGACAAAGGATAGGAGGACAAAAAGGAGGACATCTCTCTTTTTTCTGGATGTCTGATAGCCTTAATCCTAATATTAATCCATAATCTTTTGGTTTGTCTAACTGCATTATATCCTTTCTATCTGTATTTCATACCAGTATCAGAAATTGGCTCAAGAAAGCAGGATGATGGCTTAGATAAGGAGCTCTTGCCTCACATTAGGAGGCTATGAGGTCGATCCTAAGTAATGGCAGATATTTCTCTCTCAGTATAAAGAGAAAATATCTGCTGTGAGCTCTACATAGACATCAGGAAGGGCACCTGGCCAGTAAACCCTCCACTCCATTCAGTTGCTCTTCCTCCACCCTGATCCAAGGAATTACAGGGTTATTAAAAGAAAAATAATAGAAAATGGCTCAAGAAAGGAGACAGGTAGCATAAATGCAGAAAAATACTTCTGCCTTCTCATCAGATGTTAATGCCAGTGGTGTGACATCTTTCTTTTTCTGTGTTAATCTCTGGATTTGCAAATATTACATTATATTGACTCTGATATGCCCAAAGTCATCAACAGGTAAACTCCCTAGAGGAACTGTAATTGAGACCCATACATACTTCTTGAAACCAACATAGCTGGTGCATCTGCTGATCCATGCTGCCTCATTACAGGACTAATTAACCTGAAAATGCATTTTGCTTTCCTAAACAGATGACTACTTCTTAGGCACACTCAACAATTCCCAGTTTCATTTAACTGGCAGATTAGAAGCCACTTTTTTCAACCTTTTAAAGGGGAAAAGTACATACAGTCTCCCACTGCACACACACACACAGAGAGAGAGAGAAAATATTCCATCTGTGTTTAATGAAAAAGTTTTGAATTCTACCATTGGTTAAATAGCTTACTAAGACTGAATAAAAATCCTTTTCCATAGGAAAAGAAATGCTTCCAATCCATGCATTGGAAGTTTTTATTAATTTTGTGTGTGTCTTTGTGTGCGTGTTTGCATGGCAGACAAGTGCATGTGTGCGTATTCATTTCTTCTTTGAAAGAAAGGGAAAAAATAATGTTCAGAAATGATTATTTATTTTAAGAAAGGGCTAAACATTGACTTGAACACCTTCTCACAGAATCATATAGCAAGAGTCCAGGAACAAAGAGAAATATGATATGATTTCCTGACATTGAGCATATATTTTAGAAAAGGGTGAGGAACTGGGAAAACTAAATTCATGTTCAAAGTTCCAAAGCTAACATATTAATGTTTTTAAATCATTATTTTTAATTAGTTTATCAAAGTATAAATTACACAAAAAATTGAAAATAATAAAATAGAACAGAATTCTTTATTGGCTAAGTTTGATTGGACACAAAGGAATTTGTCTTGGTGCAAAAACTCTCAGTGTACATAAAAGAAAAGATACATTCATCAAGAGTCAAGAATCATAAGGTACAACACTTAATAATAGCCATAGGGTATAATAAACAATCAAATCATACTAGGGTTAATAATGACAAAGTAAGGGAGGAAAAGGGAAAGGGGAAAAAGTGTAGGATAAAAAGGGGAAAGCAATGTTCCTCAATCTTAACAAATGGGTGGACTTCAACTACCAGAATTTGCCAATTTGAGAAATACTATATTAAAGCCATGATGTAGAACCTACATTCCAATAGGTACCAACAGATGTACTCTAGATTTTCTTTTCAGAAATATTTGTCTGTTCTTCTGTCTCTCCATTGTTTTTCCATCTTGAGAAAGCAGGACATCAGATGGCTATGATGCAACATTTTTCACCAAGTCATTTATGCACACATTATCCATCTTCCATCTTACTTACAAGAAAGAGAGGGGGGAGGAGGGAAAGAGGGAGAGGGAGAGGGAGGGAGGGAGGGAGGGAGGGAGGGAGAGAAGAGGGAGACAGAGACAGAGACAGAGACAGAGAGATATAACATTGTCACCCTATTTTTCTTTAAGTTTCCTCCCAACCTCTTACTGTTCTATAGTGAAAGTTGAAGAAAGAGAATTGCTGAAATTGGACATCAGTCAGGAGACAGATGCTATTGATGAAGGTATCAGTAGAAACCATCAACTTTGGAGAGTTAGGATGCCAGGAAAAAAAGATGAAAATTTCTTTAGTAACAACTTCATTTTGCATTAGTGACTTATAATTAGCAATTATTAATTGTCCTTCCTCCAAGGAACTGATTATCCCATGATATTTTATGTTATCCTTACAAAAATCTGATCAAAATTAGTAGCTGGTCTAGTTTGCTTCTTGCTTGTCAAGCATCCCCTGTCCAAGGTTAGCTCTTCGTCTGCAACCCTGCCTTGATAATAAATCGATCTAATATGTTGTACTTTAAGAAAAGACAAACATGTAACAGAAAGATGATCAAGCAGCTTCCTGGACGAGCAAAACTATATAAAATTATGCCTATAATTTAAATTAAGTTTTAATTTAATTTTATTGATTTGATGACAAGACTAAGATTGCAATATGAAATCTCATTATCAAAGTTATTCCCTTAAGTAGGGAAAGATTGCCATTCTGTCTTCTGGGTAATTATTTAAAAGAAATTGGACAGATCATCATAATCCCTCGAGCTGTGTATTGGATGTCAATGAAGAATTTGATGTAAGTTACCTTTGTTTATATGGTTTGTCAACTTCTAATCAAACAATGGCTTCTACTGTGGCTGAATGAGCCTTACGGCACTGATCTTTAATGATTCAGTGACAAATATTTCACCTAGTATGCAGGAATGAGGATGCCATATGGGATTTAGGTCTCCTTTCTGTCTAGTATCCTTAGAATCCATATTTCAAACTGAATTTCAACAAAATCATAAACCTGAATATCATTCTGAAAAATATAGTATTTCTGACACAAAGTCACAACTTAACAAGGCCCTATTGTTGCACGTGTATCCTACCTTACTGTTAATGAAAGGAAATTCAGAAGATTATAAGAAAAATATCTATGGTTGGAATGCTTATTGCTGGATTAGGAAATTACCCCAAAACTGAAAGAGTACAATAAATAAAAAGAAAATATAAATTGGTATGACAGTGTGTATGGTTGCACCTTCATAGATGCTTTCAGATCTTCCTCTACAGGACACTCAAAGTAGATCTGTGATATTCATTAACAACTGTACACATTTTATCATATAACTTTCCAAGAACCTTAAGTGGCCATTCCCTTGGCTGAAATACCAGTCCTTTCTAACATCAAGCAAGCAAAAGGCCTCTTTCAATTAGTATGCACCATTCTGTTATTTAAACTGTTCACTGATTTATCTATTTATTTTAGCTGCTCCTTATTACTATGAGTTGAATATTTGTTCTGTGTCTTCTCAGTGCCACTAGATGGCATGGAGTTAAGGTTGTTGTTAATTATTAAGAGCTGCGGTGGCACAGTGATTAGAATGCAGTACTGCAGGCTACTTCTGCTGATCATCGGCTGCCTTGAAGTTTGGCAGTTCGATTCCCAGGGGCTCAAGGTTGATTCAGCTTTCCATCCTTCCGAGGTTGGTAAAAGGAGGGCCCAGATTGTTGGGGGCAATAGGCTGACTCTGTAAACTGCTTAGAGAGGGCTGTAAAGCACTATGAAGTGATATATACGTCTAAGTGCTGTTGCTATTATTGTTGAACAGTTGAAATTTGGGAAAGGGGTTTTGCTGTGGAAACTGGAGTGGAACCTATAAAATATTCCAAGATCACAATGGGAGGAGAGGAAGCAAGGAATCAGGCTCCTCTGAGTAGGGCAGTCCTTAGGAATGGCATTCCTTGGCATGTGAAGAAGTATAAAGTATAGTCCCCTTTTATACTAATTCTTCTCTCACAACCAAACTACTCACAGAATTGTTGTTACAGGAAAAATAGAGACAATATGAGCTCCTGTATAAAAAGTGGGATATAAATCAAATGAATGAATAAGTAACAAATCACTAGTATAAATTCATGATTAAATCAATTTAAATAAAAAAAGTTCCCTCCTATCTTGGTTGTTTGTCTGACTGCTTATTAAGATGACTAATAGACCGCAAAGAAGGAAACTAACATGTGTAACAACAAAAGAACCGAGCTTTATAGCAACCCTTTCATGCAGTTTGTGATACCAAAAGAAATATAGTCAATGTCAGGGGCTTTCTGCTTTGCAGAAAGACTCATTGCTTGATCAACTCATGTATAAGGGCAGTGGATAGTGGGAGAGAGCACTGCTGTAGCCACCAGTGCCTTATCAGCGGATAATTGCAAACTTGCTTATTTCTCCTTGAATGACAGATATTCATTTTAGCAAAATCTGTATATCACATTAGTACCTATCTAATGCAAAATGAATGGAAATAGCAGGTGGAAAATTGAAAATTTACACATAGAGAACATATTATCTTTTTCTTTCATTCTGGAAAGAAGCTGATAGAAATAGGTTTATAATACACTGCCAAAATTAAGCAGGGGTGGGGGGAGAGGAGGAGGGAGAGAGAACAGGAAGAGATTACCGGTGGAGATCTCATCTGCACTTTACATTGTCAGTCATTTCATGCCAGTATTGTGCTGTAACAGAGCTTAGATTTAGAAGACTTAGAATAACTCTATTGTCACTTTGAATATATACTAATTGGCATATATTAAAATGATCATTGCATACAGCTCTCAAAGGGTCACCACCTACACTACATAAACATGACTAAATAAATACAAAATTATGCATATTATGCATATTAGAGCCCAGACTAAGAAACTTGCTGGGGGAACAGAGCTGTCACAACCACCAATCCAACATAATAACATTTCCTCTGATTAAACCTTGATATGTCTGATGTTTAACCTCTGACCATGTCTTAAGTTCATTTGTATTTAATCAACATAACAATTTGTAACTAACCTCAGAAAGAAGCATGGGTTTCACTTACTTCATATTATGTCTTCTCCCAGGGTGTCTGTGGGATGGGGAGCAGGCAGAGATGTCAAAATCTGTAAAATGGCAGGCAGGCCTTTGACTGCAATGCTGCACCTGGCAATTTTCAGATTTTGACACATGCATACATACAACATAGGCAGAAAGCCCTGCCTTGAGTTACTTATAAAAATAATAAAAGTGGGATACAAATAAAATAAAATACTAAAATAAATATAAAATAAATAAAGTAGTAAAATAAAATAACAAACACAACACAAAACATAAATAAAATAAAAATAAATAATAAAATATCCCGATGTACAATGGATCTGGAAGAGAGATTTTTCTCTATTTGATAGTATATATCCTGTATAGTGTTTTCAACAAGGCTGGTTGATTCCTGATTAGGAATCATCAAACCGGATTTTATTTTGTGGGATGCAAACTCTCCATTGGGTCTATTGGAAATTTAATTCTTGAACCACTCAATTTATAGAACATTTTATATAACATTATATAATAATTTATATATACAGTACATTAGCTTTAGAACCTCTCCAGAACCTGGTGCTCAGTGTCAGAAGCAGACTTCCTATTCTTTTGTCTTCTATAGAGATTTCCTATTGTAACTATGGTACATTGTATTATATCTTAACTGACCTACTATTGTACAACAGAAGTGCTAAATCGTTTCTTAAGCCAAAGGCCACATTTCACATAGCATGATTGATCGGTAAGGTAAAGGTTCCCCTTGCACATATGTGCTAGTCATTTCCAGCTCTAGGGACAGTGCTCATCTCTGTTACAAAGCTGAAGAGCCAGCGGTGTCTGAAGACGTCTCTATGGTCATATGGCCAGCATGACTAAACACCAAAAGTGCACAGAATGCTGGTACCTTCCCACCAAAGTGGTCCCTATTTTTCTATTTGCATTTTTACATGCTTTCGAACTGCTAAGTTGGCAGAAGCTGGGACAAGGAATGGGAGCTCACTCCATTACACAGTGCTAGGGATTCGAACTGCCAAACTGCTGACCTTTCTGATCAAAAAACTCAGCGTCTTAGCCACTGATCCACCGCATCCTACCTCCACTACAAATACAAAATAGAAACCTTTCCCTCTCCCCCACCCACTAAAAATCCTGCAGCAGTAACAAAAATCAGTGTCAACAATGGTTATAGATTATGGAAGTTTACACCTATTTATTGAAACACACGTCTAAAACATTTGTAAAGTATTTTCTTGTTGAATAGATATTATGAGAAATGTAACTGCTAGACAAAAACTGAACTGTAATTACAGAAGTTTCAGAATCTTTATTTTTCATTATGAAATGTTCAGAATCTTTATTTTTCATTATGAAATGTTTGGATCAATGACAATGTTTTCTAATATATTACACTAGTTTATTTCTTGATATTAAACATTGAGGAAAAGTAGATAGTAAAGCAAAATAATCTGAAACATCATACCAGGCTTATTTAAATGTAAAACAATTTTTCATTAAGCCTACAATCAATCATTTCCACATGCCTCTTTTCATGCTCAATCACTTAAGACAAAAAACTCCCAAAATATAATGTACCAGCATTCTCCCAGCTTCAACACATATTAATAAATTATGCCTAAATTAATCACTCCTGAATGGAATAGAATTACTCAGTTCACATGAGGGATCAAGCTCACACTTGCTGTTCTTATTTCCAATTTTTCTACTTTCAGCTCAAATCTAGTTGAAATGCAACATACACATAGAGTTCGACCATACTCACAAGCAAAGAGTCATAATTACTTAAACAGAATATTATTGAAAGTCTTCAAACTGTACTCATAGTTTCTCACATAAAGGAATGTTACCAGGTTTTATCAGCCCACTCTCCCCTGTGCATTATTTAGAAACAGAATACATATGCATCTTCTTTGTGACACTACTTGCCCTATAGAACAGCATGGCCCTTAAGAATAGGATGGCCCTAATCTTGCTGTCTTTTGAAGATCAAGCTACACCTTTGGGCATTGCACAGGACATCGGGTGAGATTGTATTGTGTGTCTTATGTTGTGTGTTTTGCCATTGTGGTCTCTGCTGATCAGGATGTACAGGAAGGGTAGCAAATTATTGCTATCTTCTTTTTTAGTAAACTGGACTCCTTTAAAAATGTTATTGAAGGTTCTGTGATGTTCTCTAATGTTCCCTTTTTTTTATTATGGTGAAGGGTAACGTTTATTATCTTGGCATATGTTTGTCCTTCCTTATTTTTTAAATTTAATTTAATTTTTTTTTTAATTATTGCGAGATCCTTCAACTCCTTCCCTCAAAATGATACTATAGAGAACAACTAGACACAAGAACAGTTTTTTCTCGAACACCATCACTCTGCTAAACAAATAATTCCCTCAATACTGTCCAACTATTTACAAAGTCTGCACTACTATTACTATAAATTTTCTCATCACTCCTTATTGCCATCCACTCTCACTTGTGACTGTAACTTTGTCGCTTGTATCCTTACGATTTATATGGACTGTTTCCAAGTATGATTTGACTGCTTATTGTACCCTATGACTATTATTAAGTGTTGTACCTTATGATTCTTGAATCTTGATGAATGTATTTTTTCTTATGTATACAGAGAGCATTTGCATCAAGACAAATTCCTTGTGTCACACTTGGCCAATAAAAGAATTCTATTCTATTCTATTCTATTCTATCCCCATACATATGTGAGTGGCTGAATGAATGATTAAATGCTACTTGCTTCTCTTTTCTATGACTTAGAACAGGGGAAGGGAGATGAATGAATGAATGGCTCTTGCTTCTCTTTTTTATGACTTGGAGCATAGGAAGGGAGAAGATTATCAATTCCTTTCACTTCACTAGCACATATGAGCTGTAAGTAAGAATGATGTTTATTTCTTCTCTTTTCTTTTCCCTCCAATCTGAGGGAAAACTTAAAACTTAAAAGAAAGTTCCTTATTAACTGTTTTTTTCATTTTTCAAAATGAGCTTAAAAAATACAGCAATGTTAAAAACCATGCTGAAATCTTGTCAATACTATGGAACCGGAATAAACCTGTGGTGTTTAGATTTAGGGAGGGTATTTACATATCCCAGTAACTTTTTTAAAATAGCATTTTAATTTATTTTTTCTCCCCCCCTCTTTCTCTCTCTTTTTAAAAAAATTAAATAGCTTTCCACATGAGTGTAATCTTCAAAGAGATTTAGATATTCATTAAGCCATGGAGCCTTTTACAGTGAAAAGAAATGGGAGCTTTAAGAAAGGCGTGATGCTTGATGAGATTTCATAAAGAGGATTAAGTTCTACTATGCCATTTAAAAAAAATATTTCTAACAAAGGCTTTTCTATTGTTCAGGACTCCAGTGAAAGGCAAGATGAGACAAACACAGCTCAGGAAGTATAAAAAACTAGCAAGGTAGCCTTGAATCAAATATTCAAAAACCACTGTGTAAAGAAAGAGAACAGAAGAATTGGGACAAAATTAAGAAGAAATGCAGGACAAGGTAGTATTTCAACTGCCTTGTAGAGCTGACAAGAAGAGACAATTTAGATTGCAAGCCTATTTTCATTTATATAAGATTTAATGAGAGTCCAATAGATTCCAAAAGGTGAGTTATTATATCCTGTTTCTGAAGTTCCAGAAATTCCACATATTAATTTGCATGGTATCATAATCACCCTAACCTAATTAGTTGATTTTATTGAAGATAAAATGCAGCAAATCAAATATGATGCTTTGAGAAACTCCCCCAAACCTCAATAAATAAAAAGACATGATAAAGTATAATAAAAATAGGGAAGTATTTTATAATAATAAGCAGAAATATCATTCTAAACTTTACCTGAATGAAAAACATTTTGTTGGATTATTTTCATAATATGGTATGAAAACAGAAGTGCACTAGATGGTACTTTTTCCTTTCACTGCATTTATGTTGTAGGGGAGAAGTAAACAAATGATAACAAAATCTTAGACAAGGTCATTCATCAACTATCAATATATCATAAATAAATATGTGAAGCTAAATACTAAAGGATTAGGAAATGGTCCAAATAAGCTTTCTTTACATACATTAACCTGAAAAAACTGAAGAAGACAAACACAGAAAAAGAATTGTGAAATGAACAACATCTCGCACTAACTCTCAAGCCAAAAAACTAATGGAAATGTGATCAGATCATGATCTTCCTGACTAGCAAAAGCGGAAACTAAATGCCTTCTTATCGTCAAAAGAAAAGACTCCTACACATCAAAGACTTTCAAATACATACTGGGTGCCACTGCCTTTGTTACCCGCATTATTTATTTATTCTTTTGTTTGCCTCTTTGAGTGAATGACATTTACAACTTTTGAAATGGCCCAGGACAGCCACATTTATAAACCATTTGCTTTAACATCCAATTTATGATTCATTTGCTTCTAGACTAAGAATTAAATGGCACCACAGATATAGAAGGAAGCAACATGCACAAGTTTTTAATGGTGCTGCTCATTTAAAGTAACACACACACACACACAACCCTGGAGTATGCAATTAAAATATTTTGCCTCAGAAAAACATTGATTTTTACTCTAAACAATTACATAGCAGTATTTTGATGCTTTGGGAATTTATTTTAGCTCATTCCTATTTTATAAAACATTTCTTTTTCCCTTAAGCCAAATCTGTAAATCATTTGCAGAGGTCACTTTGACACATATAATTACATAATTTAAAATAATACTTTAAATGCCTGCAGGTTATTCAAAGTATAATTGATTTTGAAGAGGCATCAGATGGCAATTCTGTCCATTTCAAAACTTCTGAAAATCCTCAAAAGCAGAAGCAGGGATTTTGCTGTTGTTGTTTCATCATAATGAATTCTAATCTGTCTAACTGTGGAAATATATATCTATGTAATTTTGTACAGTTATATTTAATTGTATTATTGTATTTATTGTCTAGAAAGTATGTTGTCTAGAAAGCCTATTATTGTTCTCTTTTATTATCTGCCTATCAGTAATGGATTAACTTAGAATGCAGGAAAAGAAATAAGCAATTATTCATAAATTTTCATTTCTGGACTTTGCAACTTATACATACATACATACATACATATACATATACAAATATATATTCAGCTTTGTTCGGGTATTTTCCCACGTCATTGTAGTTGTGCTTTTAAAGTTGTAGCAATGTTTCGGCAGAATCTCATCTGCCATCATCAGGCTGGTACTTACGTGTCTGGCATTCAGCTTTGTTCGGGTATTTTCCCACATCATAATAGTGGTGCTTTTAAAGTTGTAGCAACGTTTCAGCAGAATCTCATCTGCCATCATCAGGCTTCTGTACAGTGTTTGTCTGTGAGTCAGACTTTTACAGTGGTTTCAGATTTAAATTTGGGGCAGCCAAATATATATATATATATATATGTCTGGCATTCAGCTTTGTTCGGGTATTTTCCCATATATATATATGGGAAACAATTAAGAAAACAAATATATATATATATATATATATATATATATATATATATATATATATATATATATATATATATATATTCTTAAGTTTTCACGGGTACTTACATATCTGGCATTGTTCGGGTATTTTCCCACGTCATTGTAGTGGTGCTTTTAAAGTTGTAGCAACATTTCAGCAGAATCTCATCTGCCATCATCAGGCTTCTGGTTGTGTCTGACAGACACATCTGCCATCATCTGACAGACACAACAAAGCTGAATACCATACATGTAAGTAACCCGCGAAAACTTACATGCATACACATACATAGATACATATATATATTGTAGATTTTCATGGGTACAGGTATGCAGGTCTTGGCGTGTTTGGGTCTTTTCCCGTGTAAGATTGAGAATATCTTTCGAAACGTCACCAAAAAAGTGATGCCCACATGCTTCCAACTCAAATTCCATTCCAAAACCTCAGCCACTGAAAGGATCCTGAAAAGAATGGAATTAGCCTTAATCAGAAACGAACTCCACAAGAAAAGATTCCTACTAGACCAAACCAACAGGGACCTACTTACTCTCCACCTCAAATTCAGCAACAAAATCCACCCAGCACAAATCCAAACAACTAGCCCTCTGGAGAGCCAAAACAGAAACCTCCCACAAGACAGACACACACACCAGCAAACTTCACAGATTCGAGAAACACCAGAAGCCCAATCCCCCCCCCCAAACAATGCATGAAACAAACAGCACACAACATATCAGGACAGAACCCTCACCAGAGCAGAAATCAATGTCCTTTCCAAGGGATTCAACTTTGCAGTTGCCCCAAACGCATCCCCACCGAAAGCATTATATGCAGAGTTGAAGCTATTCTAACCAAAATTAACCCAGATGTAGAAAATCAGACTTGAAATCACCAATGTCCTCTGCTCCAGCAGTCCACCCAGAAGCAATTTACATAGAGAAGAACAAAATCCACTCACCAACTTGAGGAAAGACAACAACATTATCATTCTCCCAGCAGACAAAGGCAATGCCACGGTCGTGATGAACACATCAGACTACCAATCCAAACTATCCAACCTACTCCAAGACCCCACTTACAAACCTCTAAAAACAACCCCACCACCTACTTGGAAAAAAACCACCAAATCCAAAATAAAAGCCTCCCCTATCAGTGAAGAGATCCAGCAAAGAATCATCCCCAGAGAAAAATCATTCAGATGCCCTAAACTCTATGGTCTCCCCAAGATACACAAAGAAGGAACACCACTCAGACCCATAGTCAGCTCCATAGATTCACCTTTACAAAATCTTGCCAAATTTCTTGCCAAACAACTCCAGCCCTACACAGAATCCATCACCTCACACGTACAAAACTCTTTCCACTTCATAGAAACAATAAAGAAACAAAACCTACAACCTGGTGACCTACTCATGACTTTCAATGTCATATTCCTCTTCACCCAAGAACCTTTTTTTAAAAACAAATTTTATTAGTTTTTACAAAACAATACACAAACAAACAAGGCATAATAATATAAAAGATCTTTTCTGAAAAGATCAATAGAACATACAGAATAATTCCAAAATATAATATATATATTTACGTTATCTGTTCAGCTTTGTGTCTTATCCCAACTTCTCCCTTTCATTCTATTATCCAAATTATATTTATTGCTTTCCAAAAACAATACACAGACAAACAAAACATGGAACATAAAAACTTAAACCAACTTTTCTGAAAGTTGCTTGATCCCGGGTTAAAACTCTTCGTACAGACACAAATTCAAAAATCATATTCATTTTATATACCATTCCATATTTTATTACCATTTTCAATTTTCTACATAGCTTCTTCCCTCTTTTACCTTTCTTAGTTTTATTTTATTTATCTCATCTCAGTTCAATTCATAATACTTATCATTCTTTGTCTGTTCTATTTCCAGCTATCCATTCATCTTTTCTCTTTAAACAAACTTCTCCTATACACTGATTGGAGTATGACGCCTTTAACTCTTTCCCCTAACTTAATAATACTTAATATAACACTTAACTTATATTGGGATTCTGTTTAGTACATTCTAAAATTACACAATGTATTTTATGAGAAAACAACAACAACAACAATAACAAAAAAAGCATATAAGACCACTATCTATGCCATTAAAAAACTAATCATTCATATTAATACTCATTTATATCTTAAGCATTTTATTCTAAATACACATATAAAAACACAATCTTATGTACCTTACAGAATCCCTTTTTCAATTAAATTTACCCATTGTCTCTAAATGAACTTTGTTTCTTTAAATCTTGCTTCTCACCATTAAGGCTTCTCATCCCTTCCTTTCTCTCTTGCTTATTCTTCTCCTTGCCCTTTTTACCCCTTTGTCTCTCCTCCTCCCTTTTCTTCTTCTGCTTTCCCCCTTTCTGTTGTTTTCTAACCTTGTATCTACCTTTCACCTCATTTTTCTCTTTTTCTTTTCCTCTTTCTCCTCCTCCCCAAACAGAATCATTTGTTCATCAAATATGGCTTCTTCTTTGTCCCAGTCATCCTGCTGCACAGTCAATTTTTCTTAAGTACATACCGCCATTTCTAGAAATTGAAAAAGAGTGCCCAAAGTATCTTTCCCATCTTGTTCTTCTTTTTTATATTTTTGATAATCAATTTTTAGTTCATCCATAAGTGATGCCATCATAAAGAGAAAGTTTTTTTCCAGAACAACCAACTGAGTGTTTTTAATCAAAAATAATTCCCAAAAGTTCCAAAGTCACCAAAGAATCCAAATAAACTATTTCTTTTAATACTTTTTCCTTTCTTCCATTTCTCTTTCTGGGGTTGCTGTTTGATCAAAAAGTTCCAATTAAGATATATCTTTTAGAAGCCTTATTAATATTCAATAGCTCTTTAAAATTCTAGGCAATCTCCTCCTTTTTCAAATTCTGCTCCAATTTTTTTCCCTCTCCCTTCCCACTTACAGCAAAAAGATTTTCCTTTAAATGTTCAGAAATCCATACCTCCAATGCGGGTTTTCCAATTTCTCTTAAAGTTCTATCGCTGTCACGTTCGGAAGGAGATTGAAAAGAAAAAAAAAACTTTTCCTTTAATTTACATTTGCCGCTTGACACATTCTGGAAATGATGTTTCTTTAGTAAGTTTTAAATTCCAGGGTACTTTCACTGTTACTTTGTCCCGGTCAGCAAAGATCACTTTCATTTCTTCACAGCTCCTCCTGCACTTTCTTTTTCCGGCTGAGCTCTTCTATGTGGCGGCCATTGCTGACCACCGTTCAGCTGCCTTTGGAAAAGGGGGTTTTGCTGGCTAGGGAAGAGAGATGTGATATCTCTCGACCCTGCCAGACCCCCCTGTCTTCACCACCTTCTACAGAGGTGGCTTAGCCCTGAAGCCAAATGGCTTGGGGCACTCGGGCAGTGAACACAGGCAGAAATTGCGCACAGTCGTGGATTCCTGCCTGCTCCGAAGAGCTGCAGACCAGAAATCTTCACCCAAGTACCCATTAAAGAAGCCTTGACAGCCATCCAAAACAAATACAACCCCCCTAAGCACATCCTAGATCTGACCAACCACTGCCTAATCAACACATACTTCATCCACAATGGACAAAGATACAACAGATAGAAGGAACACCTATGGGATCACCCCTCTCACCCGTCATCGCTAATCTATACATGGAACACTTTGAAACCAATGCTCTAAACAAATCTGAACACAAACCCAAACTTTCGCTCAGATATATAGATGACACTTTCATAATTTGGCCACATGGGAAAGAAAAACTGGACAACTTCCTCACGCACTCAACAGCCTACACCCCAAAATACAATTCACCATGGAAACAGAAGCCAACAACCCACTTCCCTTCCTGGACATCCTAATTTACAAAAAACCCAATGGTTCCCTAGGACACACCATTCACCGGAAGAAAACACACACCAACCACTACTTACACGCACAATCCCATCACCACCCTGCACAGATCAACTCTGTAGCCAAGACCCTCATCTCCAGAACCAAATGCCTAGCCAACAAAGACCACCTGAGAACAGAATTACACACCCTCACTCACTTATTAATTTCCAAAGGATTCCAAAGAAACACAATTACCAACCTAATCCTAAAGGAGACACCCCCCAGAAACTGAGACACAGAACAGGACAACGGTATCACCCTCCTCCCCTACATCAAAGGCATCACAGATAAAATCAGCAAAATTCTCCACAAACACAATATCAGGACACTTTGCTTCTCATCTAAGAAGCTTCTCCAATTCATTAGTTCATCAGCTTCTTCAATGAAGAAGTAAAATATCTTTAAGAAAAAAATAAAGTCCAGTTGTCTCTTGAAAAAGCACTTTTTTGGCTACCATGATCTGGATGACTGAGAATCTCCATAGACATGTACATGAATGAAATGTTTTTGCATGACCAGCATGTAGTGAAAACGATCTTTTGTAATGCAGACCAAAGATTGGAATAGCTTAAATAAGAAGAACCTCAGAAGGAACATTGACTGGACTAATTTACCCACCCCCATCAAACATTGTGGACTACATTCTTAAAACTCCTCCATATCATCAGTAGGATATTATGAAATCTAGTGCATTGGATTGTAATGGGTTAGCTAAAGGAAGGAAGTGTGCTTGAGAAGAAATGAATTCAATACTTCAATAGAAGCTAATCCACAAGTCCATTCCAAAGCAATCCTTTAGACTTGGCACACTGAACAGAGATTCTGAAAATCTATCTATGCATTGTAACTGCAGGGAATGTAATAAAAATTACTGCTGTTCAGTGGCTATGTCAGTTCTTTGGAACAACCTATTTGTGCCCATTTCTTTGGCTCCTGTCCTGGTTGTTGTTTTTTTTAAAAAAAAAACTACTCAAAACAGAATTCTTTCAGACTGCTGGCTGAGGAAGCCAGGAATATATATCAGCAAAATCTCACCTTTTTTTGTAGTAGGTAACTTAGTTTCTCAAGAACTTCAAGTTCCATCAGTCCCAAACAGTGCGCATCTTGACAAAATAAATAAATAAATGATGAGACTAAAGTCCAAAGATTTCTGAGGATATCTAATTTTTTACCATTGTTACTGTAGGTTCCAAATTTAGAAGTTCACAAGCCTCCTTCTCTGCATTAAGCCAATTGCTAGATTTTTGTTAGAAAAGGATAAGCAGAGACAGCATGCATCTAGGGAGATTACCTTTTATGACATTCAGTAAAAAATGATACTAAGAACACCTTGTAGCATACTTCTTTTTAAAAAACAAAACAAATACATTTTAAAAGTAATTCTTGTATTGCCAAAATGTTTAAGGTTCACTTAATTTTTTTAGCCACCTGGTTCAACACAGTATCCTGGTGCAAGGGATCCAGAATATTGCATGTTCTATATTGTGCATCATGCTATGCTGAAAATGCAGATAGTTTTCAGGCTGGAGGCTACACTTGGTTTCTGTGTGATATGCAAAACTTGCGTACAAGAAAACATGTGGGAGCCAGAACAAAAAATAGATGGAGTTATAACAAGTTCAGAGGTGTAATCTTGAGAATATTAACAACTGCAGCAATTGACAAAATCATGTTGGATACTTATGAGAATCCTAGTGGCAAGTTCACCATTTACTAAAAATGGACCACTATTTTATTCCGTAACCTGATCTACTTGTGTACATACAACATCCCTTTTTCACAAATGGACACTGAGGAAAAGTTACTGTGCAATGCCAAGAAGTAATAAGATCAGTGGTGGGATTCAGCTGGTTTGCACCAGTTCAAATAAACAGGTTGTTAAATTACCCCCCCCCCCCACAACTATCAAAGTGGATCCTGGATGCTGCAATGGAGAAACAGGCAATGGAGCGGCCGGCGTGAGGGAAGGAAAAGGCCACCTTCCCTCTTTCTTCTCCCTTTTCCTCCTCCCCCCTTGTGGCGGCCACTCCATTGCCCATTTCTCCATTGCAGCGCAGCACCCAGGATCCATTTTGAAAGCAGGGGGCTAATTTAAAAACCAGTCCATCCAAGATCAGGTTGGCCATCATGGGAGGTTTATCACGGGAGGACACAGTTGGGCCACGCTTCCCACGACAGCCAACCTGACTCTGGGCGAACCGGTTGTTAAATTATTTGAATCCCACCACTGGATAAGATGTATCTGTGAAGATCACATGCCTCACTGCTTCACAATTACAATGTTTCCTCAGCCAGTAACTATTGAGGATGCTCTCTGTATTTGTTTCTGGAAGAACTGATATAATTTTTTATTTGCTGTTTATTTGCTAGAAAAGCTACCACACTGTTTTCTGTAGCTTAAGTCAAAAGATATGGATGAGCAAGAAGTAAATGCTATCCACTTTGCTCTCTGAACAATGATTCTTCTATTGAAATACGGCTCAAATATTTTTGTCTTAAAAGATCTCTCTTACTGATGTGCAGAGAACATACACACATCCAGAATTTTTACAACGCTATACTTAATGCAGAATGTGCTCAAAAGACACTCTTCCTATATTTATCCATGCTTGTGGTCATTACACAGCTGTTCTGGACAATTTTATTTACCTATCCTGAAATGGGTAATTTTATTTATCTACTGGGTTCACTCAGTGTCAATAAAATTTGGACAATGATATGTTGTAATCACCATCTTGATATTTTGAGTCCAGCCCTTCCCCAACATCCATTCACCATGTTTCTAGTGCTTTGCCCAGCAATCCAGAATCTATGTAGTTTCATAACTCCATCTAGGTATTAAATTTTCAGAAAAACCACTTCTGGAAGAGTAGGTAATATCCAAGGCATTTTGCATCCAAGGCAAGTCACATTTTCCAAGGAAGCTAAGAAAATGTCTACTGATTTAAAACATAATCTTTTCAGTCTCTTTCTATAAATACATACATTGATGTAAGCATTTTGGCTTCAGCTGACAACCGCAGAGGGGGAATTTTGAAGAAATCATTACAGATTAGAAGGAATATTCTACATAAGAAAATGGCTTTTATTCATTCACACAGCTGACAAAAATAGAGAACTAAAGAAATTATCAGTGCATGTGGCTAGAATCATAGCTGCTTCCTTACAATGAATACAACAGTCATTTAGAACACCATCAAATGCAGTAAACAATCATCACATGCATGAATAATTTAGCTGAGCAATTTTGGCATCATTTTATTTGTACACATAAACTGGTAGCAGTTTTTTCAAATAATATAGAAAACATTACCTGTACATTTAAAGCAAATAATAAGTTAAAATTTCTCTCAGCCTTGTTCCTAACTTACTCCTCTCTCCTACGGGTGTAAGCTTTTATATTAATTAATAATATAAAGCAGAAAAGCTTACATATTTACAAATGTTACAGAAGTAAAAATTATATAAACATCCCAACTCCCATTAGAAACTTTGGATGGCACCTTTAAAAAGGCTGAGGGCTGACTATGTTTCTGTGCAGCCTGATTCTATCAAGATCTGTAAAGAAAGATGATACCATTCGCATGGTTTCATTTAAAACCAAGGTATTGTCTGGCATATCACTGGCCATCTGAAGTGACTCCTACAATTCCACAATAGATATTATGGTTAAAGCCCAGTCAAAAATATGATCCCTGTTTTTATTTTTTGCTTACCAGATTTCTGCCTCTTGTTCAGCAAAATTGCAGGCTAGTGAATCTTTATATTAACTACTCTTTATGTATACACAATACACACTGGAATTTGTATTCAAGACTAAAACTGTTGGTTTACACCAGTGGTATTCTGGGAGTTGAAGTCCACAAATCTTAAAGTTGCCAAGGTTGGACACCCCTGGTTTACACTAAAAAGAAAAAAATCTATGGATTGCTTTGGGAATCCAAGTCTTTTCTCCCAGAGAAACTGTCATCTCCTTTACTCAGAAATCTGGAGATATATAATACTTATTTTCTGTTTTGACATTCCAAGTGACCTACCATTAAAGGAATAGATTGAGTAATCATCCCAAAGCACCTGCAATGCTATATCTTCAGAGAGTCCATATTCTTCAACCCATCTTTAGCAGTCCCTAATTTAGCTATTGGTATTGCATTCACAAATAAACATTTTTTTCTTCAAAATAACTTGGTGTTCTCAATGAATCCTAAAATCTTCCAAATTCCTCCTTCCTGTACAAATTTTAATAAATATTTAAAGGCAATTGGTTTCCACACCATTTTACATTCTTAGCATTTGGGATCCATTGTCTATTTTTCTCTTTGTGAAATGTATACTTGCTCTAATTGTTTTAATACTGGGGGGGGGGGGGGGGAGGTGTGTCAAATTGAAACAAACAATGGTTTGAAAATAGGATGGAATTAAAAATTCTGGAAAAATATATGTTGTGTATAAAAATATAATGGGCTAAAGGAGGCAATAAAAATACACGGATGATTATTGTTGCTCAAAGCTTAAGCAAGCAACAAACTTACTGAGCTTTCATTTGGAATTCCAATTTTAAGATAGTAGAAAAGGGAATTGTCCGAATCTTCCTTACATTATCATTTTATTTGCACAAACCAGAATTTTATAAATCTCGAATGCAGAACTTACAATATGCACTATGATATTGTGGTAAGAAATGGTTGCAGAGTGGTTAATTGAAACCAAAATAACAAATATGATTTTGAGTACAGCATTATTATTTTTTCTACTTTCTATTAACAAACCATGGCATACTTACTTAGATTTTTTTTATAGTTCTGCTCATTTTAATTCCAGGATCTGAATAATTATTTAAAAAATCTCAGACAATTTTTCAGAATCATTTCTATAATTTAAATAAAACAGTTGTTCCGTTAACATCCATTGACCATTATATCCCAGTTCTCAGTAGAGTCCAGTTATACTAATTCGTCACCACTCAATTCCAAAACAGTTATTTGTATAAAAATGTCTTTCCATTATTGAACCATGTGATGTATCAAAATTGTGTTTCTTCTCTGTTGTCTTGCCCAATGGCATTGCAGAAGCTGTTTTTCTGGCAAGATGCACTTTTGGGAACATATGACAATGGATCTGGGCGGATCAAGTATCTAAACACAACAAAGAAAGACCATTCTCATTAATCAGGTTTAACAAGAAAAAACATCCAGATGAACAGAACATTCCGCTCGAAATTCTGTAAATGTACTTTAAACATGTTAGAATGTTTTTCCCTTTGGACTAACTAAAATATTTCTGTAACTGATGATTAAAAGCAACATGTTTACATATATATATAAAACAAAGGAAGATAATCAAGCAGTGAGATCCAACAATTCACTTTACTAGCTTTCTCCAGATATAAAGATCCTATTAAACAATGTCTTGCCTGGCATTAAAAGCTTGTGAAGTGTTTTGTTGTTGTTATTTGTTGTTGTTGTTTTTGAGCTAAGCTCAAAACTTAGCTCAAACTTAGTAGTGAGCTAAGCTTACTACTTCTTTCATTGGCTCCAATTCAGATTTTACTTTGCCAATTTTCCAAAGGCAGTTAAATTATAGAATAAGACATCCTTAGCTGGATGTGTAAATTAAAAAAATAAAAATAAAACAGGAATAAAAAATAGTGTGCAGTGAGAGTGCTGTGATTGCCAGAATCACCAAGATCATCCAAACAAGAAGAAATGGCAAAAAAGTGAAGAGCAGACTGTAAACATTTTTATTATTTGGAAATTTTATTTTCAAAGTTAAAAGGTCAGTTTAAAAACAAAATTATTACATGAAAGTACAAATCAGAAGTCTGGCACATACTATATACTTACACAACATCATTCAACTCAAGTCGGGTGTCTGGAGAAGGATTGATCAAAATGTATGAAAGGGTGTTTTGGTGATCATTCATTTCATCTACAAGGGGGAGGAGAGAATATAAAGGCTGTTTTGAATGACTGATCATAACTTTTACTCAGATGAAAAGATCATGTCTCAATCAAAATTGATCAAATCAAAAGCAATGTTATATTTTTGCAATTTTTAAAAGAAAACAAGAAAAGGCAGAAAAACAGAAAACCACATAGACCATGGTTATGTTATATGCTTGGTCAGAAAAAGTAAAAAAAAAAGGTAGACAAAAATAGAGGGAAATGGTCACTTTTATTATAATTATATTTAATGAATTAGGTACAATACTTTTATACCTGGTTATTCCATTAAGTTTACATTGAGAAGAATATATTTGAACAAAGGTCCAGCAAATTCCTAGTATGCTCTTTGCACTCAATTCATTTTAAAAATGTTGAATCTGTTTCCAGAATCTAATGCTACTACTGACTCCATTATTCTTCAAAGTTTGAAAAGTTATGGCTTTCTTAACTAGTCCGTGGAGACTAATCTGTGAGTCCTTGAAATTTGGTGAAGTTGAGCCCCAGGATATGAAAGATGGAAAATTGCCAGATTGTCTTACAGAACAGTTCAGAAGTAGTGGTTGTTTTGGGAGCAGCTGAGCAATATCACTTCTGCTTGGGAGAATACAAGTAGCTTCTGCAATGTAAACTTTGGATTGAATTCATTCCTATGTATTTATTTATAAATTGAATCATATAAAAGTGAGCTGCCTTCTCACTTCTACATGATTCAAGGTGGCTTACAATAAAACAAATAAAAACAACAGCTGGGCATAATTTAAACTATCATCCATACAACCAAGAGACAGGGTCAAATCCATGCCCAGGTCTCAGGTTCAGGCACAAAACCATGTTTTTAAGTCTTGAGAAAAGGCCAAGTGAGAACTTCTTTCTTGGCATGTGGCCATTGGAACATCACTCTCAAGGGGAATAATGCTCCAAGCGCACATGCCAGGACAGAAAAGGCTCTCCTTCTATCACCTTCCAACTAACACTCTGTTACTGAACATATTTTCTACAAATATTGGAACTGTATGCCTGGCCTGCTGGAGCAGTCTTTGATGATATTTTTGCTACTGAACTTTGTTATGTGTGATGTGTTGAATTTTTGACCTGGGTTGTTTGGTTGACATCTTTTGCTTCTCTGTGTTAAACCCTGGAGAACACTGAGCAAGCTTTAGTACTGTACATTGTTACTCCGAGGGAAAAAGAGGGGAGGAATTTATCTGTTTGGTTTGTTTTTTTACAAAAAGAGAGAAAGATTTAATGTCTTTTCTCAAAAGCTACAACTGTTTTCATTTGCCTGTAATAATTTAGTGAAGAAATTTCTGGTGATATTTTCTTAATGGAAGTTTATTATCACTCAAATACTACTCTAAAGCATTACTATTTAATAAATTAATATTACTGTAGCATGAGGAGAGCCAGTTTGGTGTCGTGGTTAAGACACCAGTCTAGAAACTGGGAGATCAGCCTTAGACACAAAATCAGCTGGGTGGCTTCAGTCTGGTTATTCTCCCTCAGCCCTAGGACAGTCTCCAAGAGTCAAAGTGGACTTGAAGCCAAGCACACACACTGTAGATCAGAATGTCAAACTCAAGGCCCGTGGGCTGGATCCGGCCTGTGGGATGCTTAAATTTGGCCCATGGGGCCAGCCTGGAATAGAGCAAAGAACCAGCCTGTGATGCCTCTGGCAGCCAAAAATAGGGTGTAGGGAGCCTCATACAGCTCCCCCACATTCCATTTTGGCCAGCAGGGTGCTGAAGGAGGCATCCATCCCGTCTCCTCCCGCCTGGCCAGCGGAGAACTACAATGCTGATCTGGCCCTTGAAGAAATCCAGTTTGACACCCCTGCTGTAGATGAAAATTAATAGGAAGTTTATTTATGCATGTCAAAAAACATATGTTCTAATTCTACAAGAGATGGATATATAAATGTAGGAAAAATTGTCAATTTGTACATTTGATTTTACTTGAAACACTTAGTTATCTGTAAGAGAAGGTGACTTTCACCCACGATTATTAAATTTTCTCAGGAACTTTTGAGAGAGTATTTACCATTCTACTCCTGATCCAATGAACTTCCCTAACATTTATCTATCTCCCCTTTATGTACATTGGTGTGGGTATATATCACAGTAACCTACCATATCCTGCTGTTGAGAGTCCCAGATGTTTCATTCTGTTTTTCACCAGTTCGGCTAGTTCTTGTCTTTCTGACCTTCTGTAAAGATTCATTCTCTGCTGACTTATTTTCTCTGCTGTTTTTGCTGAATGCTTTGGTACTTTTCTGCTTAGCCGCCGAGCCCACTGCATGCTTTTTCGTCTTAATAAAGGATGATCTGACTGATCACTTGATGTTGAATTACGGTGGTTGCTACGGTAGTTACATTGTTCTTTACTATCCTTGGTGTCCTCCCACTCTTCCACACTGATAGAAATTTGAGACTTTAAAGAGAAAACCATGAAATAAATTAAATCCTTTGGGAAATACTTTTCCACCATATAAGTAATCTTGCCTTAAGTTTCTTATGCTATTTCCCATTCTTCATGTTCTTGATTCCAATCTTACGAGCCTTGCCCAGAGGTTTTAAATCTTTTCTTCACCATGGACCCTCCTTTAAATAACTTTTGTGGCCATGGACATGGACCTCCAAGACTAATCTCAATATTTAAATCATAACATTTCTTCAAATCTTCATGGACCCCCTATGATGACATTGTGGGCCCCCAAGACTCCATGGACCATGGGTTGACAACCACTGGTCGAGCCAATATCCACCCCTATGAAATCACAAAATGAATTATACAAAGGAAATGATGTGTTTATGCTTTTGATACTTGCTTAATCAATATTAAACAATTATACATAAAAGCCAAGTATGTTTACAAGTACATTTATATAAATTTGTACCTTCATTCATATTTTTGTACACACTAATGCTGTGCCTAAATTATGTCCACACATAGACACAGACACAGACACACAGAGCCAAACACTGAAGATTCATGATCTCTTCATGTATTTTTCCATTCCACTATTATTTCCACAATCTCCCCATTCCTTGATATGAAGTACAGTATATGTAAAGCTATGTATTCAAGAAAGTTAAATCATATTCCTGCTTTTAACAAGGTCAATATCTATGTGCAGAAGCAGTGGAGTAGATCAAAAACCTCACACATATCTGCTTACCTCCTTAGTTATGTTGAACACATAATCCTGAGAACTCTTAAATATGCAAGTGATATATGTTTAGAAAAGTATATAATATTTCATCTTGTATTATGACTGTGACCTATACTCTATACTACTGACTGACTGAAACTATTTGGAAGAGATTATTGGCAGAGATTAGAAGCAATACAGCTTTTCTCTGTATGACAGTTTAAATATTTTATTGCAAGATCTAATCTGGGTCAGTCACCTTGACCAGAGATGTACTTTTCTGAGCTTTCGGACTTGTGCTGGAGCTCATCTCCAGGGAACTGTAGAACCCTGAAGATGGGCTCCAGCATGGGTTCAAAAGCTCAGACCCCAGATTGGATCTTGCAACATTATCCTGGGACACATATATTTGCTTTGATTTGCTACAGATTTTACTTTTTAGGCCAACACAAGGGACATAGATTTTACTTTTTAGGCCAACACATGACAGATACTTACTTGTGAAGCAATTTCTCGAGACTGACAAAAAAATGGAAATCAGAAGGAGGAAAGAAAACAAAACACCATTCAAACAACAATTTCCAAACAAAGAAAACACATAGACAATTTCATTATATTATGGTTGTGCAAGGAAATCCTTGCATAGTATGTCATGACAAAATTTCAGGTTTGAGTATAGGATAAAACGCCTGATTAACCACATTTCTTAACTGTCTTTCTTCTGTTTTCTACCAGCCATAATATGATTCTAAATCTTGGCCATTTTAATAAGTGTGGACGTCAACTCTCAGAATTCTCCAGCTAGCCATGGAATTCTGGGAATTGAAATCCAAATATCTTAAAGTGGCCAAGGTTGAGAAACACTGTTCCAAATAAAAACAAAAGTATACATATGATATGGAAAATGGTAAAAGATCAAATTTCTATTGAAATCTATTTTAAACATGACCAAGAATATAATAAATTTAATAGGGCTTTTTACTAATAAATGTTTATACCAATTTTAACATCAAAGAATTTGTGCAAGTTTATTTTACATTAAATCTTAACAAAGAGGGAAGTGAATTCATTAAAACAGTGAAGACTTCATATTATAGACTAAGGTTCTTTCCTCAGTAAATAATATTTGAATGGACAATTAAAAATACAATTACTTCAAAATTTCCTTAAGCACTTGAGAAAACACATCGCTGAATTAATTTCTGTAACAGCTGAACTGTATTCTAATACAAGAATAATTATTCCTGTACTTAATATATAGAGGAGATTATTCTATGTTTTTACATTTCAGTGTTACAATTCATTCCAGTCATGCAATTTATGCATTTGCAAGTAATTTAAAATGGTAACTCAGGCAAATAATGCCAATTTCACACATAAATAACAGATTCAAATTAAATACTATGCTACATAGTTGAGATAATAAAATTCTTCCCAGCTAGAATGTTTTAAATTGCAGATGGAGGTCCTTATGATTGAATGCTCCTTCATAATATAATAAATATATATTAAATGGAAGAGATCTAACAGGCATCCCATGACATGCCAGACTGCATGTGACTAAATGGATAGATAATAGATTAGATAGATAGATAGATAGATAGATAGATAGATAGATAGATAGATAGATAGATACCTGGTATTATGAATTAGGCCTGGACACAAGAAGGGAGCTATTGCCTACAGAAGTTCAGGGTATATCCTCTATTATCTCAAAGTACAAGACATAGAAGAATAAATTTACATTACAGCACAGTAGATTCCTATTGAATGTCGGGAAAAACCTCCTTATGTTACAAGCAGTTCAATAATGGGACCAGTTATTCAGGGACTGGTGGGCTTCTCTTCAATGCATCAGTTTGAGGGGAGACTAGATAGCCATCTGCCTAGAATGCTTTAATCTGGATTCTTGCACTGGGCAGGAAATGGGCTTGGTGGCTCCATTTATGCATCCTTCCAACTCTGGGATTCCTTTTCATTATAAAATTAAAACAAAAACAAGTTTAACAAAACCGAGATACTAAAAAGAAAAAGGAAAAAAAAAAAGAAAGAAAAGTGTTTCTAACCCTCATTAGGGTTAGAATTAATATTCCCATTGAGTATTTCTATTCAGCATAGGAATATTAAGAAAAGATGGATAAGTTTATTGGGGCAATGCTAATAGTACCCATGTCTGAACTACTCTATCCTCATCCAAATGGGTGGAACATTTACACAGACATATATTAATGGATGCTTGTAGCACAAGGACTAAATATGTATTTGAGCTACCAACAGTTTTTACAAAATGATGGCATACACATTATGACAAATACATAAAGATTCATATATATCACGATTGTCAAATCTTGTGGACTACTAAGTCAGAATGAGAGCCAATTTGCTGTCATGTAAGGCCCTAGGCTACAAACTGGGAGACCATGAATTCTAGTCTTGACTTATCACAAGGCCAGCTGGGTGACCTTGCCAGTCATTCTTTGTCAGCCTTAGGAGGAGGCAAGGGCAAAGAAGTAGGATTATGCACTTGACAATATATAATTCTGCTTTAATTCAGGAAAACTTGCCTCGCTATAAACTAATATTCATTTAATACTAAATACCAGTTCAAGCAATCATAGGGAAAATTACTAAATTTTGCAGATAAGTTGGACTACTTAACCAAAATATCTTCTATATCATAGTTTTAAATCCATTACAGTTTGCATAATCATGGCATGCTCCATTTCTTTATGTACTGAAATGAAATGGAACAGTTATGCATGAATATTTAATGCTAGTATCAGATTGAAAATTGTCCTCCAACCAAACTTACATAATTATGGATCCCCTCCACCCTCCTTGCTATCTTGAATTTTCATTTCAATTTATATTTCTTATAATATAATTGTTGCTATATCTCAAGGCTATACAAACAAGCGCTTTATATTTGCTATGATTAAATTAAATAAGCATATTTTTATTTTATTTTTATGGTCACATAATCCAATAACAACAACAAATCAGTCTCTTGCTCACCCCTTTCCACTCCCCAATGATGATTAGTTATTTAATCATCAAAACCCTGGTATTTCTTCCCCTAAATATTGTTTCCAAGTATCTGAGAAATGGCACAGGCTTTGGAAGGTAACTTTGAAAGCTTCAAAAATTTGGGGTTGGAGTTATACAAAATTATGAAGGTTTTTGGTATAATTTTTTCTCATTTGGTAATAAGATTTGAACAACATTTCATGGAAGTTTCAAAGGTGCTTTTTCAAGAGGCAACTAGATTTTCTTGTTTTTCTTTGAAGACGTTTTGCTTCTTATCCAGGAAGCTGTTCAGCTGATGTGAAAAGTAAAAAGCGAAATATCTTCAAAGAAAAAAAAAGTCCAGTTGTCTCTTGAAAAAGCAGCTTTGGGGCAACCTGTATGACTGAATATCTCTATAGACATTTCATAGAAGTGTGTCTGGATATAATGTATAGGTTTCTTCAGATGTGCTCTTTGAATTTTCATGGAAAGAGTTTTACATGCACATGCCAATTTATAGGGATAACTATGTTTATGAGTGTTGTAACTATGTATCATTGCAACTATGTATCATTCATGTGTAATCATTAACTTCTGTCTCTTCAGTGACCTTTGCAAGGCAAGTACAAGGGACAAGGAGCTAGACGGTTGTTAATAAGCTTATCCACATTGTAAATGATCTGTCTGGTATGCAGCTTTGTAAACATGCACATCCTGATGGAATTATCCTGTTTGACTTGAGCTTTGATTAAATCATTTTCTTGTAAAAAAGCACAATAAAAGAGCGTGTGCCAAGACATTCGGGGCGCGCTCATCCCGAGGAAACTTCGCCTCCTGTCGTTTCTCTCTCCTTCGCTCCCTATCATGAGCCGCCCATCTGATGCGGGATAGCAGATACCGCAATGAAGACAAAGGGGAACAAATCCAGCTTTGACCTCTTTCTCTATATACTTAAATATTCTTGTAGAAACTATAAATAGATTCATATGTGCCTGGTTTTTCAATAACTGAATGTGAGCCGAGTGATTTCCAATAGAGAGTAGCTTTCTTCTAGCAGAATTTACTAGAAGAGAAGAAAAGCCAGAGCAGAGAATCATGTAAACATATTCTTCTGGGAACAGAGGGCTTGGACATAAACCAATATATATCTTGCACCTTAGCAGAACAATTTTGAAACTATTAATGTAGAATATGTATGTGATCCCCAAACACATACTAGATAGATGTCAGAGGCTAAAATCAATGCTGTGTGAAGCATATCCATGGCATAGCAACCAATATTTTAAGACATATGATGACCCTTCATATTTTACATGTACCATGAACAGAAGTATTCTATAAGGGATAAATATTATCCCATAATGAAATATCAGTCAGTATGAGTGAAAAGTAAGTGAAATATTGCTAAATAAAATTACTCCCCCACAAATCATTACAAAAATTTCATGGGTCACATTCTTTACACATGTCTGTATGAAAACGTCCAAACCTCAGATGTCACTAATTTCTGTGATTCGGTCTTGTAGATTCCTATAGGAATATCTCCAGTTGAAGAACAAAGCTTCTGATACAGTCTGGCATATGTTCTGATCCACAAATCATCTTCTGTGATTTTCATCTAAGCAATAAGAACAGAAACAGCATAGCTCAAATCACTGATTTATTTATTCATTCAAACGGGATCACGCAAAATATTACAGTGAGCAACAAATCTTACAAAGCAAACATTATTTATTATACTTTACAGTCCTTCAGTCCTTCCTGAGCATAATATATGATATCAATCCAGGTCCAGGTTCTAGAAGTGTGTGGTTATTACATATGCCACATATAACAAATACAGAAGGAGAAGTGCAGCTTGTGACTGAAAAAAAAAATCATCGCAAACTTTGTGCTTTGTATTGTTATAGGTATTTTTTAAATTTAAATGAAACAACTGCATTACATTTTAACCTGTTGTAGAATTGCCTTTCTACTAGGGCCATCAAATCCTTCAGGGGGGAAAATGGTTTGATATGGCTGCTTTGAAAGTTGCTTCAGTCTGTCTCTGCAAATACAGTTTCTTTCTTTTGTTCACACATCTCTACCTTCCATCTATGTTACCTCAGCTTCTTTCCCTTTCATCACTTGTCTTCCCAATAACTAACGTATAAGTGCTTTGCAAGTAGTCCTTTTGAACACATTTTCTGTCACTAAAGAAATGGCAACCATCCCTTCATAGAGACAATACCCAACTACCTCCTGCAGAGGAAAAAGAGCAAAATGGGACACAGAATTTAATCAAATAGTTTAAAAGTGTTAACTTACAGAACAGAGAAATCCAGATCCTGGTGTAGTATCTAGTCCCAGCAGAAGTCTAGTGATAGAGATCATGTAATCCTTAACGAATGACTAAAGATTTAAAATAACATAAGAAATCTTTAAAACATCAGCGAAGTAATTAATATCCACAGAAAGTAAATGTACCTACAAAATTGCCGTTTTTGTGTGTGGCGGATGTTCATTTGATACAGAGAAACCTGGCTTTATGGCTGATACAATGATTGTCTTTTGAAAGCTATACATCTGCTATATACCCACTATTAAATGACTTCTTTCTCCAACCTTGGCAATATTTTTAGTTCTTTTCCAGCTTTCTAATGGACGGTGAATACACTGTACTAAATAGCATAAATAATAGCTTTAATTCATACAGTAAGGTCTAAACTGGCCCTCATGCACCTGACAGCATAAGGATCTCAGTTAACTGAAACCTTGGAAAGATCCTTGCCCTGCATGGACAAAAATAAACTAATTAAATGACAGAAAGTTACCCTAACAACTTTGTATTTCTATTACAGAGACTCCACTGGCATTTTGGCTCAAAAGGAACAAGACAAAGCAAGACAAGGAGGGAAAAAAACCCCTCCAAGTGGCTTTTATTCACTGAAAAGATGTTGACTCATTTACTCAATTATGTTTATATAATTGGAAAACAGGCCTGCTAGAAGCAATAGGTAGTTTCTGGTATAGTAATACTATACCAGAAAAAAAACACACAAATTGTTTAAGAAGAACAAAGGATTGGAGACCTGATTGGCTTACAAGAATGTTGTAAAATGTTTTCACAGTGTAAATAGATTTCTCCTGTTGGGATGGAAATGCTATATCGTCAAATGGTGAATGTCTTGGACCTAATTCAATCCTATATCTCAGACCTGTCTTTTTCTTGTACTTTTTAAAAATGATGACAAAAAACCATATGCATTAATGCAGTTTGATAAGATGCCCAGACTCATGGTGATATTTATGTAGAGTAATATGCCTTTCTATCCAGTAAAACTTGTACTCTAGTTTTCAATTCTACAGTTTTTTTTTTAAACTGATGAGCTCCTGTTTTTCAAAATCTTTCTTTTCAAACAAATAATCAGCAAAGACAAGAACACAGTTTAGTTGCTCAGAGATGAAACTTAGGTCAGAAAAAAAAAATCAGCATCATTTTTATTGTTAATGGCAGCAAACATCTGAAGCCTAGATGTGCTATGATGGGGTTGTTTGAAACTTCATAGCTCCCTAAGCACAACTCGGCAGCAGCATATTCATTAACTCTGTGGTAAGTACTGTGATGAAAAATGAATATCTTGAAATTGTATTGCGGGCCCAGCTTTTGTTCCCTTGACCCTAATTTTTGAAAAATGGTCTCCCATTTAGTTCACATGCCAGAATGCGATAACTGTTTGGTTGCAGTTTTAATGGTATAGACATGTTGGGCTATCCTAAAAGTTAAAAATGATAAATATGTATGGATGTGGATGCACTAATATGTCTACACAGCACATTCAAATATGAAACATGGAAGTATTATTAAATGACTGACCATTAAGAGTTACACTTCTAAAATAAGGAAATTAAGAATAAGCTTTGAAAGCTATGTATGATGTCTCCCTTGGATTCTTCCTCAGAGGTCAGCTCAAGGGAGAATGAGCTCATTTCTGGCACATCAGAAATGGAGTTGATCAATGGCTCTGAATATCTGGTTGAAAGAGAATTGGAGGAGGCTTCAGCTGGGGAAAACTTACAGAGGAAGACCTCCAGCAAAGAGTAGGAGGAGCTACAAAGAGTAGGAGGAGCTGATCTGAGAGAATGCAGGGCAGAGAAAAGGCAGGAGCAATGGAGATCAGCCAGATTATTTGGGAAGAAACGGCCCCATCCATCTTATGGACTGCACTAGAGAGCTGGCTATTTATTACAGCAGGTAGAGGGAGACATTGCTGGGAGCAATGTGTTGGTTTTGTAGGTGTTTGTTTGATAGTTGTGCTTCCTGCTTTGCTATGTTTGGAATTGTGCTTTGGAGACTTTCTTGCCAAGAGAGCTCTCATGTTTAAATTTCCCCTGTTGGATTTAAATTTGTTTGGTAGACTTATTTGTTTGAGCAACTTTCAATTGTTTTATGGACTATTGGCCCATTGCTTTGTGGACTAATCTTGGCCTGTTTGTGGCTGGACTTATTTAGGACAACTCTGAGTCTTGGTGAAGGGAATTGCTGGGGAACATTAATAAACTCACTAAATCATTGTTGTGTGTGTGCGTGTGAGTGAGTGGGGCAGCTCACTATGTGATAGAGTGGCTTTCAGTTGTTGGACCAAGAGCCTACCCTCAGGAAAGAAAATTGTCTCTGTAACTTGAGACCAGGCCCTCTCTCAGTCCAACAGGGGAAAAATAGAAAGGAGGAATGCTGTATATATTGTCTTGAGGTCCTGATGAAAACAAGGATAAACAGAGTTCTCTCTTTACGGCTTAATTTGGTAGATAGAGGGATTCTTAAGAACACAGGAACCCAAGTGATTCTTCAGAAAATCAAAATGATTTGGTTTTTTTTTAAAAAGAATACATTTACCCTTCACTGTACCTGATACAGCAAGGTGTCCAGCATGCTGATACTGAAAACTCTGCCAGCAGCAAAGGGCAATCGAAACATGAATGCCAGGTTAGAACCTTTCTCTCGTTCTTTCTATTTCACATCAGAGTGAAATGTGTGGAGGGAATTGGGTGGGTGGGTGGAGTTGGTTGGAGAGGAGGAGCAGAAAAAGACAAAAAGACAATGCCAACATGTTAATGCCTTAAATAAACCTCCAATACTTGCCAATCCACAGCAAATTCCTTGCTGAATCAGCATCTTGGCATGGTTATCTATTTCTGTTCATGTGGGATATAAATGAGACCTACATGCTATCATGAACAATCTCTATGATAGGAAAGGACATCTACATCTCTGAAAAATAGACTGGAAATGGCAGACAAGCTGTCTCTTAAATAAGCTTTCTTACCATTTGATAGTAATGGCTGTAAAATTAATAATAGAAATGAAAGAACATTTCAATTTCCTAAAATATTACAAAGCTATTGATTTAAAAGTTGCAGTTTACCTACCAAAGATTCTTTTGAGTATGAGCAAAGATTATGGTTCCCTGTATTAATTGCCTATTATTAGCACAACACAATGTTCTTTTAATGATCTTCTGAATAGGGGACCTGTTTTCTATATTTTCACACTTCAGTTAAATTGACACTTCATATACAGTGTAAGAGATTTGTTTAAGAAACTTCCCTGAGGATATTTCACTGAGCAATTTTAAATTTCAGTCCATTTGCTCTCAAGGCCAATATTGTAGGATATGAAATATATTTTCCTGCAAAAATGGTGAGCAAGAAAATAAACTATAATTAAAAGAATATCATTCTTCATAATTTAACAATATTGAAAATATCTTAATATTACCATATACATTGATTTGCATTCCAGTTTGTATCTTATACAGTAAGATATGTATTATTGCAACTATAATGCTCACTACCTGGACTGAGCCCAAAAGTAACATTATACTCGAAAATGGAAAGCAACTATGATAAATCAAGTGAAAACATGAAAAATAGGGCATTTGACTGCTTAAAGGTATCACAATTCAACCATTTTATTAATTACAAACCAAACCTGAAATTTATCAGTCTTTTTGGTTGTGGTGTTAGTACTGTATTTCAAAGAGTATAAAGCAAATGTCCTCATTACAAAACAAAAATATATTGTTTGCTGTTGGAATAAGGGATATACTGTAATTACATTTGCTATTATCACATTAGATCAGAGTATTATGGTCCATGATCAGGAAACAGGTCACAAAGAATATGACCCCAAAGCAAAATCAATTTGTAACAGATAATAAACTGAAACATTTAAATAATCTTGAGTTAGCTATGGATATCATTATAAAACTGATGACATAACAGCATATGTGACACAATATCAATTGTACCTGCGGGAAGAAAACACATGCAAAGAAATATATCAATGTTTTCCTTACAGGAAGGACAAAGGCAGGGTATTAAAACAAGCTAAGATGAAAGCCTTGTGGCATTTTGAAATCTCTTCATTCTATTAAAAATATATATATTCAAGGAAAATGTTTTCTTTAGGTTTTATTTCTTTGGGTTCTTAGCATTATTTCTCTGTAAATCAATATCTATTATTTGCCATTTTGCTATACATTTAACTTTAGACAAATCCAAGGATTGCAAGACAACTTAAACAGATCATAGTTGTATTATTTTATCTCCAAGGTCTTCTTTCTATTTCAGTGAAAGTTATCTAGCAGACTCATAAGGGCTAAACTTATCACTTTAAGCCAATAAGTGAGCTTGCTTATCCAAATCTGTCCTTCTCTTGAAACAAATTCTGTCTCCAAACTATGAGCAGATTAGCAGAATCCAAAGAAAGCCTTCAAACATTTGAAGTGAATTGTTTCTAAAGAGAAAAGTGTGTATGTTATATAGCAGTTTGGCAACTCCCTTGTTTTGGAAGACTCAAATGACAAAGAAAATTGGGAACCCTTTTTAAGGGAGAAGAGAGAAGGAAGGGAGAGGGAAGGAGGGAGGGAGGAGAGGGAGGGAGGGAGGGAGGGAGAGAGAGAGAGAGAGAGAGAGTGAGAGAGAGAGAGAGAGAGAGAGAGAGAGAGAGAGAGAATTGCAGCTACACCTTCTCCAGGAATTTGAAGACTAGAAAATAACATCCATCTATCTATGCAAGTTACCCTGCTCTAGCTTATAGCCATTAATTCGTTATCTATATTTTGTTAAGCTTTTAGAAAAGATCAACCATGGTCTTAAAATAGTTGATAATGAGTTTTCCTTCAGAAAAGAAAGGGGTCTGTTTTCTTAGCTACTACTATATTTTTTTAAAAAAAAGTTTACATCAGCAGCATTCAACAAGAATAGAATAGAATAGAATAGAATAGAATAGAATAGAATAGAATAGAATAAACAGAGTTTGAAGGGATCTTGGAGGTCTTCAAGTCCAACCCCCTGCTTGGCCCGAATCCCCTATAGCATTTCAGACAAATGGTTGTCTAATCTTGTCTTAAAATTTCCAGTGTTGGAGCATTCACAGCTTCTGGAGGGAAGTTGTCCCACTGTTTAATTGTTCTGTCAGGAAATTTCTTCTTAGTTCTAGGTTGGTTCTCTCCTTGATTAATTTCCATCCATTGCTTCTTGTCTTATCCTCAGGTGCTTTGGAGAATAGTTTGACTCCCTTTTCTTTGTGGCAACTCCTGAGATATCGGATCATTGCAATCATGTCACCCTTGGTTCTTCTTTTCATTAAACTAGACATATCCAATTCCAACAACTGTTCTTTATATGTTTTAGCCTCCAATCCCCTAATCACCTTTCATCTTTGTGGGAATAAAGTGGGAACCTGCTTGTTAATTACAGCTGAAGATTGAAGACCAGGGTCAGAGACTACTTGGATTAACAAATTAGACTACCATGCTTCGTATACATTTAAATCATATCAAACCAGAAATAAAGTTTTCATACATTCAAAAAATATAAATTCTGAGTAGATGACTGGTTATAGCATGTGAGATTTTCATGCAAGTATCAAGATTTATGATTGCATATTTTAAATGAACATTTATTCTCTTTCTAGACAGTTAAAGAAACTTAATCTTTTTCTCATTCACATTTAAATAAAAACAAGTGTCATGTACATGTTGAAAGATTAAATATTTGCATAAATCTTGTACCTTCCTACATTTTGGTTGTAGTTCTTTTTTTAATCTTTTTCACTGCAGATATTAATCATATAACCTTTATAAAATATGAGCATACATGGAATTGAATTAATGAGTTGCAACTGAATGCCAATCAATGAACTTAACAGAAAATACTGTTTAATGCATGCTTCATTTTTTCTAAACATTAATTCAGTTTTAATTGCAAATATTAGGGCCATATTACACAGTATTTTCTTTTAAATAAAATATTGGATTGCCCTCTATTATTTTTTATTTGTGATTTTCAAAATAAAATATATAATACTCCATTATTAGTTTCATTTTATCTTAATCTACATTACTCAAAGAGAAGGAAGACCTTACAAATGTAAAAAAAAGGAGGAAAAGGTGAGGCAAAACAGCTTTGATAAAATATGGAAATGGTTCTTTTTATTTTTATGTTTATGCCTGTTTATTCTGCTTCCTTTTCTTTTAAGATTTTCCTCTCTGACTGCTTGTGAAGTAATCAAAGATTAAATGCACTTTGTCTGGAGCTGTTGTCATGTTTCTTCCATTTAAAGGTATACCAGGAGAAAGTATGAAAATACATCTGAAAATATCCTAAAAATACTCAGCCTCTCATATGATAATAAACCAATAGCACTTCTTTTGTTCTGAAATTGGGCTTCTGGAGTGGAAAAATCACTTATTTGCTGGACTACTTTTAACAAACTGGTAGAATTTGGAGAGACCAGAATTTCCCTTCTAAGAATTGGCTTCTTTCCCTCTGTCTATATGCATCTGATAAGAGAAAAAGATATGCATACCAAACTATAAAACCCTGAAATAGCCACACTCCTGAAATCATAGGAGTGAACCTTAATTGTATTTAGTTTTCATTTTAGAATTGTATTTTAGTAAATACTAATTGCATTTTAGTTGACTTTACCAATTGCCTATCATTTTGAAGTTTATTTGTAAGCAGTAAAACATGGGCTGGAATATCTTTAACTATTACCAAATTTACTATAACTTTTGTTACAAACAATCCCACCACCTCAACAACAACAATAATACTGTAGCCCCATAAATACTTGTATTGCATTACTCATTGTCTCATTATTGACAATCTTGGGTATCATTTTATATATCTGACAAAAGGGTCCTTCCTTCCTTCCTTCCTTCCTTCCTTCTTCCAACACTCTTCTGCACAAATTTGGTATAAGACAGAAAAAAGTTTAACAACAGGATTAGATTTCCTTTTCTTAATTCTCATCTCTAGTCTTAATATATTTTGCCTTTAATAAACCTGAAAATCAGACTAGCATTTAACACTAATCTCTTATGATTACACATTTTCCTCCCAGCTGCCCACAATTTTGTGACAATTTAAGCTACAGTCTAGTCCCTGGTATGTGATATGAATAAAATGTTCTCCTTTTCCTGTTGTCATACATAATGATAATGCCATGGATATGACAAGATGGTGGTATACATCATCCAAATCTCCAGTAAAGAGGACAGAGTGTCTATTTGCTACTAGATTAAAAAAAAAGAACCTCCCAATCCTTAAAAGTACTTAATCCTCAAAATACATGCTTAAACAATGAAGAAAACTGTTTTTTTTAAAATGCTTCATTAGCTTTCAATCTGTGGGTTCTATCTCCAAAAAGTAGTGGATTAAGAATATTAAAGAAAGGTTTGGCAGAAGAGTGAGTTTCTATCAGATCATACAAAATAATATATAACATTAATTTGTTTGGGCTGCTGCTGCTGTCAAGCCCATACCAACTGCTCATAACCAAGAATGCAAAGAGGTCATTAGTCAGATTTATGGAAAGGAAAATATCTATCTTGAAAACTTTCATTCTCATTTACCTGTGAGTACACTAAAGCTTTTTTTAAATCATCTTTTTAATAGCCCCCTTGACAGGATGGAAATAATTCCCCCCTGCTTACCATTTATAGAAAGAATATACAACTGTTAGGGTTCAGCAGTATTTTGCAAATAGCTATTCCCATTCCAGGTTCATAAAATTTCATTACATCTGCTTTACTGTCTGAGTTTACTCTTTAAAAAAATAATGGCTCTTTTAACTGCTTGTTTATGATTGTTTTACATATGGAAGCTATCCAGAGTCTTATGAATGGATTGGCACAGAAATTATTTAAAACAATCAACTAAATCCTCGTATTTATGGAAATGACTTTGTATTCTAAACTGAACACATTATAAACTATTTTTTTAAAATCCCACAAAAATATGTTGATTCATACATATTTGCTCCTCACTTTATGAATCACTTTATGATTCCTGCATGAATTTCTTGGAGCAACACAGAACTGAAAGTACAGGGAAATGTTTTATTTCCCTTCACATCACTGAAGTTATTTCACATAATCAGAAACTCATCATCAATTGTATCGTAATGAAATAATGTAATCATTGTTGTGAACTAGGCCCTAACTGTTTTAATCCCACTGAACACAACTGGAAAACTGTATAATAAGGATGGCCAACCTTGGCAACTTTAAGACTTGTGGACTTCAACCATGGCTGAGAATTTTGGGAGTTGAAGTTCACAACTCTTAAAGTTGCAGAGGTTGGACACCTCACATATATAGGTTAATAGCCAGTTCCTCTTTTCAACAGAAAATTAAAAATAAAATCCCCATCTTTCCTGGAATATATTCATCTTCCTAGTCATACAGTGGGGGAGGAGTTCACTTGAACGTTAATGGCATGAAGAAACCAGAAAAGTTAGTTTGACTTTGGGCATATGAAGCCTCACATTTTTCTGCTGAACAAAAGGCTCTTTGCTTGATCAGCTGCCAACTGTGATTGCTTAGCTATTTCCAAAAAGAAATACAAGGGAAGCTACAGCTGTAGCAGCAGATGGAGTTCTCTTTCTGACTTAGGGAATTCTTGCTTTGGAAGCCCATTAAGCCACCAAGTCAATTTTCCATGTTTGGTAATACACTTTTGCTGAAGGCAACAGTTGCATTTTGGAGTGCCTTTGTGCTGCAAAAGGCCTACCTCAGGAATTAACAGTCAGCTACCCATCATATCACACAAAGCAATTTCCTGTCAAATATGTAATTGCCTTTTATTGTGTAAGGGGATTTTGAGGAAGCTTAATGAACTGCAGTTCTACCATGATTGATAACTGGAAAAGGTGGGGTGAATTAAAATACATCAATAAACACAACCCCAAGCAAGAAAAAACTCAGCTAATTTTTCAGTTTATGGGCAAGTAGAATTAGTAACTTTCTGCAAGCATTCAGATTTTTAGGTTAAGAATGGGCCATCTGCTGCCCTCAACTTAATTGAAATACCTTTAGCAAGCAATTCAGTTCAGACATGGGCCAAGCTCATTCTCCCTCTTGGCAGTCTGTTGGAAAAGAACGGAGGCAAGGAGGGACACTAAACACTAAACTTGCATTTTTTATGCATATGCATTTCTGGCAATATGTTGGAATGAGTCATAGGAAGTATTCAATATGACAAATTATGAGAGGTGAGCCAAATTGTATGTATTTATACAAACACACATATAGGGACATATAGGGTGCCTATATTCCATCTCTCAAGACATAAAGGAATAGATCTATTAGAATAAGAAATTACTAATTGAGTTTGCCACTGTGGGTGCCATTTCTGCCAGGAGCCATGCACGTCTCAATACACATGAGCACTGCAGTGAAACTGTGAAGGCACGCATAGTTTCTTTTCTGGATCATGGCTCTCAAAATCTTCTACCCTTTGCATAAACATGAGGAACTGAATAGAGTATTATTATATTTTGGCTTGAATTTCTGTGTGGTAAAAACCTTGAAACCATGCATGGAAGTAATAAGCAGCTTTGGAATACAAACTTTATTTAGAGATAAAATTTCTGGATTGTAGTCATGAGTATCTTTGAAAAGTAAAAGACTGTTTTAAGAAAGGCCATAGCATTCATTCTTTTGTTCATAGCTATCAATCAATGCATTCTTCAGCTAGATAGTTTATGGTTTAAAATTTTCAAAGATACAAAGAGAGGTGTTATCACTTCATCCTACAGCCTATTGAAATCCAGTAATACATAAGCTTGTATACTGATAGGAAAATACTTAAAACAACTAAGTATAGCTCAAAATATCTTTCAACTTGAGTACTTTCAAGGAATAAATAATTTCAATGGTAATGGATGGGTAATCTCTGAAACATAACTAAACAATTGGAGTTATTTTCTCTATGTGTTTACTCAAAAGGATAAGACAAGAATGGCAAATATATTTATGGAACAATTTGATTAACCTAAGAAATTTTAACCCTCTCATTTCAATGAAACAAATAAGGAAAATGCTTTTGCTTTGAGACTAACACTGAGAAATGTGAAATTATGCAAAATATACTTTCATTTTTCCTTTCAGTCAGATTTTCCCAGGTTTTCTCCAATAAGAAACTGACTGGTTTAATCACTCACAGGATTGCTATTATGGGGGTAAAATGAAGGGGCATTCTCATATAAACTCTCTTTGAGGTGCTAGAAAAAAAACCTAGGATACAAACAAGTACCGATACAGATAATCAGAGTTGGAAGGGACCTTGTAGGTCATCCAGTCCAACCCCCCGCCCAAGCGGGAGACCCTACACCATTTCTGACAAATGGCAGTCCAATCTCTTCTTGAAAATCTCAAGTGATGGCACTTCCACAGTTTCCAAGGGCAAACTGTTCCATTGGTTGATTATTCTCACTGTCAGAAAGTTTCTCCTTGTTTCCAGGTTAAATCTCTCTTTATTCAGTTTCTATCCATTATTCCTTGTCTGGCCTACAGGAGCCCTGTGGCAGCCCCTCAAATATTGGAAGACCGCTATCATGTCTCCCCTGGTCCTTCTCTTTACTAGATTAGCCAAGCCCTGCAACCGTTTGTTGTATGCTTTAGCCTCCAATCCCCTAATCATCCTGGTTACTCTTCTATGAACTTTTTCTAGTGTCTCAACATCTTTTTTATAATGTGGTGACCAAAACTGGATGCAGTACTCTAGGTGTGGTCTTACTAAGGCTTTATAGAGTGGTATTAGTACTTCTCTTGATCTTGACTGTATCCCTCTGTTAATACAATTTAGGATTGAATTAGCTTTTTTGGCAGCTGCTGCACACTGCTGGCTCATATTTAGCTGGTTGTCCACTAAGACTCCAAGATCCCTCCCATAGTTACTGCTATTGAGCCTGGTTTCACCCAGTCTATATGTGTATTTTTGGTTTTTCTTGCCTAAGTGTAGGACTTTACTTTTCTCTATATTGAATTTCATTTTATTATATATGGCCCAGTGTTCTAGTCTGTCAAGATCCATTTGGATCTTGAGCCTATCTTCTTGGGTGTTAGCTACTCCTGCCAGCTTAGTATCATCTGCAAATTTGGTAAGTTCCCCTACTATTCCCTCATCTATGTTGTTAATGAAGATATTGAAGAGTACTGGGCCTAAGATGGAACTTTGTGGCACCCCACTGCTCACTTCCCTCCATGTAGACTTAGACCCATTAAGGACTACTTGTTGAGTACAGTTTGCCAGCCAGTTGCGAATCCATTTAGTGGTGGTGCTATCTATCCCACTTTTTTTTTAGCTCACTAAGAAGTAGGTTGTGGTCTACTTTATTGAATGCTTTGCTGAAATCTAAATATATTATGTAATAGACCAGTATTATAGACCAGTATTTTGCCAAAATAGATCAGTATTTTGCTGGTCTACTAATTTAGTCACTGTGTTGAAGAATGAAATAAGATTGGTTTGGCATGATCTGTTTTTAACAAACCCGTGCTGACTGCTCGTTATTACTTTACTTGTTTCTAGATGTTGGCAGATCTGTTTTTTTATTATCTTTTCCAGTATCTTCCCGAGTATTCATGTTAGGCTGATAGGTCTATAGTTTCCTGAGGTTTTTTTTCCCCCCCTTTTTTGAAGATGGGAACCACATCAGCTCTTTTCCAGTCCTCTGGTAGTTCCCCGATGCTCCAGGATTTTTGAAAGATATAGTGCAGTGGTTCTGAGATGACCTCTGCCAGCTCCTTTAAAACTCTGGGATGTAATCTATCAGGCCCCAATGATTTGTTTTCATCAAGATCAGACAGGTGTTCTCTTACTATTTTTTTTTTGCTTATTTTAACTTTTATTTCTGGTCTGTCTTTTACAGTTATGTTTTTGGTGGGTTGAGCTATAGTTTCTTTTTGCGTGAAGACAGAGGCAAAGAATGAGTTTTTCTCTGTTGCCTATTACTTCCTTGCCATCTTCTCTCTTTAGTGGATGGACTGTTTCCTTGATTTTTTTCTTATTTATATGTTGGAAGAAACTTTTTTTATTATCTTTGACTTTTGTTGCAAGTCTTTGTTCGTTCTGAGCCTGTACTATCCTGACTTCGTCTTTACAGATTCTGGCTATCTGCTGATATTCTGCCTTAGTTGTATGTCCTTCTTTCCATTTTTTGTACTTGTCCTTTTTTTCTTTCAATTTGCCAGACAGATCTTTGTACAGCCATGCTGGTTTCTTCTTGGATTTCTTGTTTTTCTTTCTCAGTGGTATTGTGCTGGTCTGGGCTTCTATGATCATACTTTTTAGAGTTTTCCAAAATTCTTGAGCTGTTTTCCCCTTTAGGATTTTCATCCATGGAATCTTTCCCAAGTTCTCTCTGAGTTTATTGAAATCAGCTCTTTTAAAATCCAAGACTCTGGTGTCATTATGTTATGTTGCTTGTGTTTGTGTTATGTTGAATTCTAGTATGACATGGTCACTCTCACCCAAGGTTCCTGCAGTTTCAACTCCCTCTATCACTTCTTCTCTGTTTGTAAGAATTAAGTCCAGTATGGCTGTCCCTATAGTTTCACCCTCTACCTTTTGGACAACAAAGTTGTCAGCTAGGTTGGTTAGGAACTTATTTGATTTCTCACTTGGTGCAGAATTAGTTTTCCAATTGATATCAGGATAATTAAAGTTTCCCATTACTATTGTTGCGTGTTTCCTGCATATGTTTGTTAGTTGGCTGGCAAAAAAGACATCTATATTTTCTGCTTGATTAGGCGGCCTATAATATACACCTATGGCCATGTCATTCTTTTTTTCTTTTAAATTGACCCATATGCATTCTAGGAGGTTTTCACCTTTGTGGACCACACAAATAAAACCCTTAAAAGGGGTAGGGGTTGTTTAAATAGGTGGTACACTTTGTTTAAAGTCCAGAATAAGTTTGCATGAAACAAATAAGTGTTTAATCCCCCAAAGTGATTTTGAGAACTTCTTGTGTAACAGTGATACGTTATCAGTCTTAATTATACTTTCAATTTTTTAAAAAATTAACTGGGATTCTCTGGCTGGATTATACCTTTTTAAAAGATTACAAACAACCTAGTCACCAAAACAACCAAAAAGGGGAAATGCATGATTAATAAAAATGCATGGGGTCAGACAAAAATCCTTTTCCTTGAAATTACCCAGATAATGCTTTAGAGGATAATCAGTATCTCCACCAAATGCAAGACTTGCTATTTAATTTTAAGGATATGTGTTGTTCCAAAAGTGCTTTTTCAAGAGGCAACAGGACTTTCTGGTTTTTCTTTGGAGACATTTCACTTCTCATCCAAGAAGCTTCTTCAGCTCTGGCTGGATGGTGGGGAATGGAAGGATTTACACTCCTTCCAAATGACCAGCTGTCTGCAAGGAGCATAAATCCTTGCATTCCCCACCAGCCAGCCAGCCAGAGCTTGGATAAGAAGTGAAATGTCTTCAAAGAAAAACAGAAAGTCCAGTTGCCTCTTGAAAATACACTTTTGGGCTAATCTTAAAAACCCATAGAGATAAAACAAATAGTAGTGTACAAATTGTCATGAAAGAAAACTTATTTCTATGGTCTCTATGAAGAGAGCTAAATATGTGTATTAAAGTATGTGTGTTTTAAGTATTTCATAAATTGGTATACTGGCAATATTTGTTGGCTGGAAATAATAGTACTTTTTATTTCACAGTACAATGCAGAAATCAATATTAGATCATTGACAGTTCATGAAATATCAGAGATGAACTTATCAAGGATCCAATTCTATGTTTAAAATATGCTGATATGCCAACAAAGTTAATACATTTACATTCAAATTGTTGCATTAAAAATTCACATCAGCATTTCACATTTCTCCTAGAATTTCTCCTAGAAAACAAAGCTAACATCTGCAAATATTAATGTATAGTAATGGACACCATTCTTTTGCTCACTATTAAGAAATTATTTATATTGGTTAGTTGCTATTATGGCAATATTTTAAAGTAAGCAACTTATTTCAATAATTAATTCATATTGTATACGTAATACAGAGAGGCAGCACATATCATTCACATATAATCAATTTATATAATGACCATGTTTCAGAAGAAAATTCTGTCTTTTGGACATTGAATATTTAGCAAAAATTTGATATATGTTACAGATAATAGGCTTTAGTCATTCCTGGTGTCTTAGCTAAGAGAGATGTGATCCTTTGAATAAAATATTTCTCCATTACAATCATTGTAATAGCACATGGATTATTAGTTTAATCTTATTGGCACCATTTGAGAAGATAAAATCTGTGTATGTGAAGGTTTCTTCAAGAAGGCTGATAGAAGTACAGAGAAACACACATATAAATTGTGAATAAAAAGGCTAAAATGATGGGTGATTATATTACACATTATATTATTATATTACAATACATTATATTATTATATTATATTATATTATATTATATTATATTATATTATATTATATTATATTATATTATATTATATTATATTATATTATAAAGCTACAGTCAGCTTTTGTGGATGGAGAGGATTCAAGCTGGGAGATGCAGTTAAATAATTGTTTCTCCCCAGTCTAAATCAGATGAATTTCCTGGAAGTAAAATTAGGCAGTTTGGAAGATCAAAACTATTTGGAATAAAATTCTATTTAATCCTTTTCAAAGTTGGAGTAAACCTAATCAGCTGTTATAAATAATTATTATTTGAAGGGGTGCGTTTTTATAGAAATTTCAGAGCAGCAGATGTATCAGTTGTAAAAGGCCAGAGTTTATATCCAAATCTATTTTTAGAATTTGTGTCAAAGACTGAGTTCAGTCAATAAAACGCCCATGAAGTTTATGACTGGATTTGGCCATATTTTCAACCACCTGGTACAATGTACATTAATAGTTGATTTTCCTTCTCTGAAGCCAGCCTACTCATCTTCTAAAATGTTTTCAAATTTACCATAATTATCTCCAAATAAGATTCCCAGCATAAATGTAAAACTGTACTTAAACTGATTGATAGATAATAGGAAGGGCTAGACATGGTTCCATTCTTATGAATGGAGAAAATAACAGGTAGTATCTCTTCAAGAATATGTGTTGTTTTATTCATTTATATCTAAAACTGAGTCTAAATAGCCATCATTTCTTTTATTCAGCTCAGAAGCTGTATGTTCTCTGCCTGGAAATTTGCCATTTTCATTTGGTATATCATTTTGTGAATTTAGTAAATGTGACTAGAATCCATTTAAGCAATGCATCCAACATTATCTCAGGAATAGCACAGGGTTCTGTCTGAGGTTATTTAAAGGTATCTTTCTCAAAGCTTCAATATGACAATTTATTCTTGTTTTGTTCTTGCTAATGCTTTATACTATCTTTTATATGAAAAAGATCTACTGGTAAGGATGGACAATTGTTAAATCTATGTACTCTGACTTTTCAAAAAATGCTTGACATTACAGTAGTATATGGTCTTTGTTAACTCTATGTCTTTAGTATTACATCACTAGTAATTTTGACTCAGTAAACATTCTTAATTATAATAGTTTCCTGACAAGACTAGAATATATTTTATCCCTTTCCATCACTCTCTACCAACATTTTGCTTAGCTGAAGAAAAGGCATTGAAGTCTCTTGGTACATTAGACAATGTTTTACAATAGAAGTCCAATAACACCAGTATATAGATTACTAATTTGGTATTATTCTGTTTATAATTTCTGCTGGGAGGGAAGGGGGTGGTTATTACTGGATACTTTAAACCTGACAAGTATAATAAGAGCCATCTAGACACTTTTATTAACTGTTATTACACAGACTTGATAGATGTAAAACATCTGGATCTCCCAAGTTCTGACATGTCCACAGAGACAAGTAAACAAGAAAGTTAATCATTATTTTATAACATTTATAGCTAAAATATCTTTATTTATTTTTCACTATGGTAATAAATTGGTTTAGTTTGTTATCACTAATTAATAAGAGCAGATCCCAGGGTTATTTTTTAACATTACTACTATTTATTTATTGTTCATATTTATATAGCTGCCAATCTCACAAACAAGTGACTCTGAGCAGCATACAACAAAGCTAAAACACTGTGAATATTTAAAAACAAGGGTATTATTGCTATTATTAAAAGCTCTAAAATTATAGAAAACATAAAGCTAAAAAGGAATAAAGAGTATGCAAAGAAGATATATTCACAACAGTAGAGCCACTTCAATATTTCCTTGAGATTCCCCAAACCTGATGGCACAACCAGGTCTTGAGGGATGAAGTCAGCCTCACTTTGAAGACATGAATAGGAGGAAGGATGGAATATAATCCATGAAGCAGATGCCCAAACAGAGAACATCCACTACCTTGACACTTCAGGCATAGCACTAGAGTTGGTGACATATCCTGTCTGCTGGATCTGGTGGGATGGCTTATGTAATCGGGAGAGGCTATCTTTCCAATAACCTAGTCCCATGCCATGTAGAGCTTTAAAGATCAAAACTAGCACCTTGATTTGGACTGGAAACTGATTGGCAACCAATGCAGCTCAAAGAGCAGAGGTAGTATATGTAATGTAATCAACTAGAATCTATTTGTGCTGCTGTATTCTGTACCAGTTAAAGCTTTCAGATACCCTTCAAGGGCAGCCTTCTATCTATGTGGTGACAATACCACAGAACTGTTAAAAGTTTGATTTACCAAACTCAGATTACTGTTATCAACTTAGCTAATGTAAGTGGAATTTGAAAGATTAGTTTTAGTTCCTACAACTACGAAATTATGCTCTTTTGTATTTCCACCTGCAGTGGTCCAATAAGATTAATTTCTTAAAGGTCTAATTCTGGCACCGTATAGAATGTGTGCATCATTTTCTTCCAGAATAAGGGAAGAATTTCTGTCTAGGGAAGTGTACTGTACTATTGGCTTCTGCTGATTAGAAACAGTATCCTTTCTTGTTAAGTAGCCACTTTGTCATAGTTAGCACCATGTGCTAATTCTGCCACTTAAATCCTTGAACTACTGAATTTATATTCGTAATCAAGTTGTCTCCTGTTGGTGTTATTTTTAGTAAACCTCAGCATTACCTGTTTCATTTGCAACACTTAGGCTGTACTATCAGTATCATTAATTCTGCAAATTTTGCACATTCTTTTCACTTTCTTTTTGAAAGCGACATGCACTTTTATGTATGTGGAAGATACACATTGCCTCAACAAAGGTTTCTTTCAGGGCTCAGACAAGAATCATGTTATATCTCTCCTCATTATTTGCAGTATAAGAATTTATTATTTGATCATGATTTAAAACAAATACAACAATGGATAGTTTCAGCTTATCTTTATTTTTTGCTTGGGGTTTGCTAACAACAACTGCTGTAATTGCTGTTGGAAAGTATTGCTCCACCATTTACTTTGACCATTTCAGTTTTAGTTTAGTTACTATATGCTTACTGACTCTCATTTGTAGTGGGCATGATATTCTCTGTATTTAAAATGGCAGAATTAATACTTAATAACTCAGCATAATGATGGGGATTAAAAGGTTCTCAGAAAAGAGCTGATGATTTTTACTAGGCCTAGTAGAGAATCCTGCACACACCAACACTACGACAAGATTTACCGATTGCTTTCCTATAATTTCATCTTTGGGGAAGAAGTTGTTACAGATTCATTCTTGGCCATTTTTCTTTAGTTTCCCATCTGTAATTTTATAGCATAGAACGTTTTGAATTATCAGTTTCCAAAGCAAATTAAAAAAGACAACTTCATCTGAGTGTCAATAAATTACATATATTTATTATAATGCAATGAAGCTTTCTTACCTTTTCTAATTTTGATAGAGCAAGAGAATAACAGTCTTTGGCCCTGAACTGCATGAATCTCATGTTGGCAGGATGAGTTAATTCAGTAATTATGCTCAGATTGGAGAACAACCTAAATGTTTTTCCAAGGAGATAATATAGTTATTTTTCTAATAATGTCAGGTGGATAAACATGGTAACATAAAACAGATTAATCCAATCACACCAAATTATTTGCAAGAAAATGCTACCTACAAGAAAGAAAGAGAAAGAAAGAAAGAAAGAAAGAAAGAAAGAAAGAAAGAAAGAAAGAAAGAAAGAAAGAAAGAAAGAAAGAAAAATAGAAAAATATTCAGTGCAAAGTTATAATATCAATAAGTGGACAAAGATGTTTCAAAAGTTCTACAGTTAGTGCATACATTTTTAAAAATATCTGAACTGAATGATAATGTCTCCATTATTTAATTATTTGAAGATCTATCATCTATCTATCTATCTATCTATCTATCTATCTATCTATCTATCTATCTATCTATCTATCTATCTATCTATCTATATGTCTAAGGCACAATATTCAAAAGGATTCATACTTCCTCATGACATTCTAGCCCTTATTACTAGATCTTCTATTCTGAGAATTACGGGCAGAGTTATACACTATCTATACAACATTTTATACCAGTTTTCTCTTAAATGTTAGTCAGTGTAAGTTGTAAAGATTTGTTCAACAGTTTTTCCCTTTATTGCATTTGCAACCAATTTATCATCCAATTTTTGATTTGTTCAATCTCTGTGTCACATGCCCGTGATTCTGTATGACTATTTCAAATTCTGTCATTTTTCTTCTAAGCCCTCCTGAAAAATGCCACCTGTTGGTAGAAGCTAATTAATTCCTATAATGGGATAAATGTCCTGCAGAGTTTCAGAATGTCCATTCCATTATGTTAAAACATATAACATGTATTAACACTTTGACAGATAAATACTTCATTAGTAATTACTGTAACAGTGATGAATAACTTGTTTCCAGTAACTGCAAACAACAATGAAAATACAGAGGAACTAATATATACATTAAGTTGTCTGAATGGGCTATAAAATACTTTTACCAATATATAACTTTATAACTGTGTTGAGAATTTAACTTTTGAGAATTATGCATTTTGAAAACATTAGCCTTCTAGGCAAGAATCGGTCAGAACTTTGCATTAACATTCATTGAGAAGTTTTGTTCATTATCTAAAGACATTTAAAAAGTATTTGTATCAAAGTTCAGATGATAAGGTCTTTGGGAAATATTTTTAATCCTTATGTACAGGAAATGAAAGTAAGGTTTTGTAACGGGGAAGAAGATGTTGTGAGAAAAAGGAGCAATTAATTTGATTAAAGAAATGCATATTCAGTTCCTTGTATTCTATTTTCTATTTGGTCTGTTCCCCAAATGCAATACATGTTCCCCAGATATATATTGGGGAATACACATATTCCCTTTGTATAATATAATTACCCATGAAAATTATAAGTCGCTCCCTAAATAGTAACATCTTCTTTACAAAACAAATTTATAGCAAAATGAGGATACTGAAAGAGAATTCAACAACATTTCTAAAATGATACATTTGCTTTTTTCTTGAAGGAGCATGGATTTGGAATGTCTAAAATAAAGCCTTTTCTCGAAAGTGAAATGCTAACCGAGATGATCATTAGACAACTGGAGTTACAAGAATTTGCTATTTAGGTTCCCAGGCCATTGCCACTATTTTTGAAGCTGAGGACAAGCTTCTGTGTTTTGGGACTATTGGCTTGATTATAACTGAGATATTTTCTTAATATGGACACTGAAAGCCCAACATAGTAAAAAAAAATGAAAAGAATAATCCAGGCATTCAATTCAGCAATCTTAACACACAAATCTTATTTATGTAATTATTAACTAAGATAATCAGCAAGAATCAACATTAACTAAGGGGGCACCTAACTAATTAGTTAAAGGTAGATTCAATTACCTATGTGAACAAAATCATAAACAGCATCAACCATTAGGTAAAATTACCTGTTAGATATTCAATGGGGAAACGTCAGTGATGTCAGACTTCCCCCATTGGTTCATTTTCCAGGCGGGAAAATGAACAGCTGTCAGTGGCTGAAATTGTGGACAGCAGCCTGTAAAAAGAACAGCAGGCACACCAAGCGGCAGTCTTTTGTTCAGAGCTAAATAAAGAAATCCTTTCCTTCTACCATTGTCCTGCCTCTTCAATCTAGCCCATATCTAACATTAACTTACTGTAACAGTGATAATAATGAGTAGTCTCTATCACACTAAATCAGTACAATTGTAATAAATAAACTATAGTTTATCAGCCAAGACTGCACTCTTGTGGATTTTAAAAGTAAAAAATGAACAGATTTTGCAAGTATCATATATAAAAGAGCAAGAAAAGTGTCAGATCATCTGCCTTGTTACATATATGTTTGTAGGAGCACATGGCTAATAAGAAGTTTGAAAAGCTAAATGGGAATAGAATGGAATTATTTACATACTTACTTGGGATTAAATTTGCTGGACCCAAGATATTTCCAAATACAATGTAACATGCGAAAGGTAATTTTACCTAATGGTTATTCCTTGATGCTGTTTATGATTTTGTTCACATGGGTAATTGAATCTACCTTTAACTAATTAGTTAGGTGCCCCCTTAGTTAATGTTGATTCTTGCTGATTATCTTAATTTATGTTATCACATTTATATGATCAACCAAACTGCAACACAAAATCCAATCTTTGGGCAGCATACAATCAAATCTTGAACTATTTTTAGTCATAGTTTCCAATTCTTACAAAAACAGTTCCTATAATCTCTTTGATCCCATTCATCATTTTTATTCATTTTCACTCACTCACTCATTCAGGAGAGAGGGAGGAAGAGAGGGAGGGAAGGGGAGGGAGGGAGAAAGAGAACTGGATCTAGTGCCCAATAAATGTAAATAAATGAATAAAATATATAATTATCTGCTTGTACAATATGCCCAAAGTAAATGAGTTTCTGCAGGTTCATAATTGTTTCAAGGAAGAAATCAGCCTTAATGTGATCTCAGACTTATTGAGTGTTCTTCAGTCCATGGTTCTTTCACAAACTATCTCAAAATCTATAATACCTTATTTCTCTCACTTTTTCACAGCTCTGCCTCACAACTGGAAAGGTAATTTATTTAATTGCTTAGATCTTTGTTATCAAATGAAATGCTCTTATTTTTTATGATGTTGTTTAAATTTGTCATCTTTAGAATTGATTTCCTTTTAAAATGTGTATTCTTCAATCTCGGTTCCTCTTCCAGAGGCCTGGGAGTTTGAGGGTTCTGTGCAGTGTCCTCGCTACTACTAGCACTTCACTCTTCTGGACAGAGAGATCTCATGTTGTTCTTGGGATCTGATGAAGTCACTCTCCACAATGACATTATTATGAGATTATCCTACACCTTATTTTTAATTATATAGTTTATTTTAATTAAACAAGCCAGAATAAACAGCAAAATACAGGAAATTAGCAACACTCCTTAAAATAATACTTTTCTAAAAATCAATTTTGCATATCAAATTATTTTGACATTTACCCTGTTTCTCTGAAAATAAAACCTATCCAGAAAATAAGCCCAAGGATGTTTTACACGTGTGCCTAATATAAGCCCTACCCCCAAACTAAGCCTTACTTAAGGGACCTGCACAGCTGCCCGCCTCCCCATTATGTCTGGTTGCTAGCAGTGCCACAGCTATGAGGTGGGGTAATGGTGGAGCTGCCCCATGCAGCCCACACCACCTTACCTCAGAGTCCCTGCAGCCAGGCCATCCATGCCCAGACACCTGCCTGACAACAGCAGCAACAGCAGCAGGTGCTTCAGGAGCCCATGTGGCTGCCAGCTCACTTTTTCTGCATGCTCGCAACTACAATGGAGCAGGAGGCCAAGTGATGTTGTGGTGTCATGGCCATGAGGCAAGAAAGCTGTCAGGGTGCGGATGGTCTGGCTGCAGAGGCCCTGAGGTAAGCTGCTGCAGGGCACATGGGGCAGCTCCACCACCACATCTCACGGCACCAGTGAGCAAGCAGAAGTGGGCTGGCAGCCACGTGGGGTCCTGCTGGATGGAGCTGCTGGAGTTGTCACTGGAAGGCAAGGCAGTTGTTAAGGCATGGGTGGCCTGACTGTGGGGACCTTGAGGCAAGCCAGTGCAGAGCTCATGGGGCAGCTCTTTTGCCCCTTGCCTCATGGTAGAGGCACTGGTACACCACATGGTCTCCTGCCCCATCTCAAGCAAGCAAAAGAAGTGGGCCTCCCATACATGAAAAAAACTCCCACTCCCTGAAAATAAGCCCTAGTGCTTATTTTGGGGTCCCAAAGAAAATAAGACCCAGTCTTATTTTTGTGGAAACACAGGCAGTTTGCCAATATGTGATTTCTAAGCTATGAAAAAGAGACTGTTTAAACAGAGTATTTTAATATTTGATTCTGTAAATTTTTGCATATTAAAGTTCCATCTTTCTAAATTTTTGATGTTGGCTAGATCCTTACACTTCAAAATTGCTAACATTTGTTTTTTTAATAGTGTGTGAACTATATTTACTATGCCAAACTTGAACTGAAATCTTTAGTTTTTACCTGTTTCTTTTCTTAGTACAAGGAAAATCCCTACATTTTTCTACATTTTGTGTGGTTGCTAGTACATGTAGAAAGGCTGCCACCTTGTGGTTGTATGCTATAGTTAAAGTAGGAATAATCCAAACTGTTACAATTTCATTACAAAGTAATCACACTTGCAAATGTTTTTACATTAAGGATATGTAATTTTTATTAGCTATTCAAGTACTTTTCTGAATTGTGAAAGTAAGCTTTAAATTACATTTTTACAGTATCTGTTGGATATTTCTCTAGTGATGTGAAAATTAGTGTTAAATTAAGAAGAAAAAGAGTTATTTGAACTGCAAATAACTGTAAATAAACTGCTAGAAGGATTCTATCCTTTGGATAGAAAAAAATAGAGGTGAAGTAATTGTGGACACTATAATATGAAAGCAAGAATTTTTACCACTAACATTCAGATTCCGTGATGAGTGTTTTTATCACTATTAATATTCTAAGTTATAGATGAAGAACCTAGGCTTAAGTCACGCTGCATATATCTGGCTAGTTTTGGGAACAAATTTCAAGTAGAATCTTTTCTCTATTTTTTGGGGGGGGGGAGGGGGAGAGGATCAAGGAATCTGAAGAAAATTTTGCTGGATGCTTAGAGACTGTGTGAATAAAGTAGGTGGAAGTAAATGCTAATGGAAAAAGCATCCCCCAGATGAAAGTCCTTCTTAATAAGTATAGAGGACATTTTTATAGAAAAAAAGATGTAAAAAAGACATATATGTTAATGAACTAGAGAAGACCTGGGCATTTTATGCATCACACACCACAACTGGACTGTGAGTAGTCCCAGTCTGGCCCACAGGGTTGGTAATGTTGGTGTCGTGGCTGGGGCATCAGTAGGATGGCATTGGAGGTAGGGACAGGGCATCAGTGGAAAAGGAGGGACAGTGTTGGTGGAGGATGGGGCTTCAGTGCAGAGTTGGCAGTAGTGGTTGGGCTGGAAGCAGCAGTGACCCTTCACAACAGTCCTGGCTTTTCATATGGTCCCTTACAAAAATTAACTGGAGCCTGCACCATCCAAACAGACATAGAAAAGTTGTTAGATTCTTCCGTAGAAGACACAACTTCTACTGTAGTTGAGACAGGTATCCACCCTATGCCTGTGTTAAACCAAAGAAGAATGCAGACTAGCTAGAAATGGGACTAGGCTCAAATAATTGGGCCAATACCAATAGAGAAATGTTGAAGAAATAGCAAGAATTTGATTAATTAAAACAGAGAAAGAAGAAGGAGATGAAAAGACAATCAGATAATGATGGTAGCAATAATCCCTAACTTAACTCAGGGTAACACAGAAAGAAAAACAGATGCACATGCCACTGAATTGTTATAGATAAAAAATAAGCAAAGATATGAATGTTAATCAGACTCATGCAGAATTGATTTCCTAATCTGCTCCAGTGTGGTTGGTATGAAACCCAACTGAAATACTCCAGGTAAGGCATTTCCTCCAAGGCACATGCAACCACAGCCCAACCACCTTCTTTGGAAGAAAAGAATCTGGACGAGTGTTGTCCATTTGAGTCCAGCAACAACTTCTTGGAGGAGAAAGTGGAACATTATCTCCTGTAAGGCCAGCCAAGCCACTCCCTCCCTCCATCAAGGAAGCTAACACCATTGCATAAACCCAACCATACTGGAAGAGGGACATAAATTGCTTGATTAGCCTCAACAAACAACTTATGCCCTCCAAAACTGTTCTTGGGGAAAATGTACCTATACAGATGACAGATTTATAATCTGAAAGACCTAGGCATTTCTTTGGGAGTTTCAGGCTCACACTATCCTTCTCTACAAATGATCATGCAGCTCACTTCTCCCAAACAAGTAATGTCCAATAAACAAATTATTGATAAGGACCTACTATATATCTTCCTTTCCTTCCAATGTTTGAGGAGTCGTCTAACAATGATCTTCATGACCCAAACTTTTGAGGGGAGAAAGGGAATTTTCTTCCCCCACTGCTTTTTTATAATCCAGAATGCTTCTCTTATTTTCCCTTCCTACACAAAGTAGCATCTATCCAAAGGTACCATCCCTTAGCATACATTTGTGTGTAAGAATGCGTAAGTGAATGTTGCATCTCATAAATCCAAATTGCTGGTTTCCTTTGCTATTCCCAGAATCTTTACTATTGTCTTCCAGCCTTCCACTTTCATAATTGTGCACAGGAAATGCTTTCTTCAAACTTTCCAATTTTTTCCATCATTCTTTAAATGTACTGAATTCCGTATGACACTGTTTCAACTTCCCTCTTTTTTTCCATCAAACAGAACACTCTTGTCTCAAAATGTTTTGCTATTTTATCAATGAACTGAATAATATTCTAATTTTTCATAAATTATTTCTGTTCTTATTTGATTTTTTTATTTCATCATTCCAAATATGAGTTGATAAATGGTTTGGTTATTAACTAAAGTTTTTTTCTGCATCTTGAGAATTCCTAAACCTGTTCTTCATCTTCATCAGGGTGTCAAACTCAATTTCATTGAAGGACACATCAGGGCTGTGGTTTAGCTCAGAGGGCCGGGTAGGCATGGCTAACTTGGTGGGCATGGCCAGATTGACCCCACTCCCTAAACTGATGGCATGTTTCCTCTTCGCATTGGGTAGACTGTGCCAACGCAAAGCAGGTAGACCAGGCTGAAGTGATGTGGGCCATCCTCTTACATTTTCCAGGACAGCCCTGCAGCTCAGATCTGACCACATTGTGGGCCAGATTTGGCCTCTGGGCCTTGAGTTTGATCTATATCAAACTCCCCCGATCTATATCGTTCCAATAGAATTGGTTTTATAAAAGCTCAGTTTATAAGAAATTCCTCACTGCTGCAGAAGTTAGGCATGGCATATAGATCAAAACTAATCAGGTTATGTTCTTTGATGAGCAACAAAAGGATTACTGAGTAACCAGAAACTTATTCAAAGCAACCTACACAATATAATTAATTAGCAATGGACATCTGCTTTACTGTGACTTAACCACACAGATTACCAAGAGGTTAAATACAATATAGTAATGTATTATTTGATAACCATTCACTTGTAGGATTACTAGGCAAAATACCCCAAAATATTGTTTACCTAGTGAATATTTATATGGTCCATGGAGATGGAGCATCAAAGATCACCAGAAACAGGATTTCACTCATAACATTTGATAGCCAATAGAACCCTTTCAAGTGAAAGATTTTATGGATATGTTAGTCACTAATAAATCTAATATGATCAAATCTATTTATATTATTGAAATTATATATTTTCATGGAGTGTAAATGGAACAGTGCATTTCCATAGAAACATAGGAAGTAAATAATTGAACAGCCACTTACCTAAAGAGGGTTTGTACATTTACAATTGTCTTAGCATCTGCCATGTATTCTTCTTCAGCACTCATTGTGCTTTCTTTGTCCACCACAACCATATTGGCAGCAAATGTCACACCACATTTTAACAAATCATCTAGACTTTTGCAACAGGACAAAAAGTTACATGAAGTCAAATATATATTGATCATAACAAGTTAGCCATATATTCTGCCAAATGCACAGTGTTATATAAAAGTAATTGTGACTAAATTGTAATCATAAAGTTATTCTTAATAGCTTCTGGGATAGATTTTATCTTCTCTACAGTATCTTACAATTGACAGGGCTCATCCCATATTACCTCTTGGCATGCCATAGCCTTTTTTATGTAGAGGGTATTTTTTTTCTTATAATTTGTAGGAATGAATAAATAGAGACAAATGGACAAATGAATACCGTGTTTTCAAACTGCTTAACTTGTTCCCCAGAATGATGTAGTTTGAAAAGATGAGCAGATATCAAATTCTGGTTCCATTTTATTTGTAATGAACAAAGCAGGAGCTTTGAGTATGCATGTTTGTCCTTCTCCTCTCAGAAAGAATTCAGTTCTCAAGCCCATGAGTAACTGCAATTAATTTTATCTACATTTGTTTATAGTTAAAAGTTAGGTTTTGTTCATTGCTAATGAAAGTAAACTGTTAATGTAATTTAGTACCAGATAAGTACAACCTTAGGTTTCCTTTAAATGAAGATCTGACATTTACTATTATTATTTACAAGTTTTTATTAAATGTGAATGTTAATGATAGAGTGTGTTATAAACTATGTAACCATAGGTAAGTGAAGAAGAAAAAAGAATTACTGAAAGAAAGAGGGAGAAATTGTGCAAAAGACTGTTATAATTTGTTGTGGATTTAATTGCTCAGTAATTCTACTGATAGCTGAATTACCTTCTGGACAATAATATGATCAATAAACAGAAGTGACTAAACCTGCTAATAACAATGAAGGGTGAAATATTTACATGCTTGAGAATTTATATTAAAAGTATATTTTAAATCAAAAAATCATATTTCCTAAGAGCTTAATTAAACTCCACTCTAAATCATTATGATGAAATGATTTTTCTATGCAGTATTAATCTACATCAAAGGAGGAAGACAAAATGTAGAAATAGTTCACATAACATAACTCAGACAAGGCATGGTATAATTAAAGCTTCTTGACTCCGGGTACATATTTGGTAGAGAAAGCACATTCCTACTATCATATTCTTGCTCACTGTTAGGGATAACATTGTTTACCCTAACTGGTTTAGGGAAAATAATAAATATGTAATCATAGTTTGTATGTTAAAGTGTCTGCAACTTTAACTGTGGGATAGTAATTAAGGGAGTGGTTGTGAAAGCACTTTAAAAGAAGCAAGACTGCAGCTTGCTCTCTCTCTGGCTTTGATGATCCCTGATTACTGCAAAGACTCAAGACTGCATTGCTCGAACGGGAGAGAAAACAAAGGACTGACTTGTAAGTGAACTGACATAGGATATTCTAAATGGACTTTGCTAACTGAATATCCCTGAATGGACTGACTAAATGATACATGACTATTGGACTGTTATTTTGACTATGCTATGAACTCATAATGGAATAAACTATATTTTTTGATAACACAAGAGTATCTGTTATTTTTACTGTATGTTAATAAACATACAAGCTTAGCTCACTCATTTATCTGTGTGCCTATCTGACTAACGCTGCACATTCTGTTTAGCTTGTCTCCCTAACCCTGGTTGGGGAACCCAGGCTTAACAGCCAGTTAATATCTTTTATTATTTCATTCTACATATATTTTCACTTCAATGAAATTATATTTATCTATTACAGGGAATCCTAGATTTACGACCTTTCATTTAACTTCTGTTCAAAGTTATGATGCCACTGTAAAAGTGACCTACAGCCAGTCCTGGCACTTACAACCTTTGCAGTGTCCTTATAGTTATACGATCAAATTTTAGGCACTTGACCAGGGGTCTTCAAACTTGACAGCTTTAAGACTTGTGGTCTTCAACTCCTAGATTTCTTCCTCTTGTCATGTTAGCTCAGGAATTCTGGGAGTTGAAGTCCACAGGTCTTAAACTTGCCAAGTTTGAAGACCCTTGCACTTGACAAACAGTATGTATTTACTTCAGTTGAAGCATCCCAGGGATATATGATCACCATCTTTGATATTTCCAGGGGGTTTCAGACAAACAAAGTCAATGGGAAAGCCAGATTCGCTTAATAGTTACAGCAAAAAAGGTTGTGAAATCATATATGACTTATTTAATAACTGCATTGCTTTGCGATGGATGTCCAATTGTGGGCATGAGTTAAGGACTACCTATTAATTATACACATATTCTCTCTAGGATTAACTCACCTCCTATTTATCAATCTGAGGGAGGAGTTATAACACTGTATAGTAGTATCTCATTTAGGATGGTAAAGCAGGGGTCCCTGACCGCTGGGCCATGGACCAGTACCTGCCTGTTGTCTCTTTGGAACTGGACTGGAGGTGAGACGCTGGTGAGCAAGCGAAACTTCATATGTATTTGCTGCCGCTCCCCAATGCTAGCATCAATACCTCAGCTCCATTTCAGAACATCAGGTATTAGATTCTCATAGGAGTGCAAACCATACTGTAAAAGGTGCTTTTTCAAGAGGCAATTGGGCTTTCTGTGTTTTCTTTGCAGATGTTTTGCTTTTCATCCAAAAAGCTAAATGTCTTCCAAGGAAAACCAGAAAGTCCAGTTGCCTCTTGAAAAAGCACCTTTGGGACAACCATGACCTGGATGACTGAGAATCTCCACAGACATCTTACTGTAAACTAAGCATGTGAGGGATCTAGGTTGCATGCTCTTCCTACCCACCCCACCCCAGTCCATTGAAAATTTGTCTTCCATAAAACCAGTCCCAGGCCCCAAAAGGTTGGGGACTGTATGGTAAAGAAAAGAATAATATGGAACTTTTTTGTTAAAAGTGCCATTATGAAAGTGGAGGATTGGAAAAGCATTTCTTTTAAGTGACAATGTATTTTGAACTATATCTCCCATTGCTTTTCTCGCTTTGTGCATTATCAACAAAATTGTTTCAAACATTTTGCTATGCATTACATCCTTTGAGTGCCCAGTTTTATCTAAAATGTATAAAATAAATTATGAGTTGCATCAAATATGTTAAGAGGCACTTTTCTTACACTAATGATCTTTGAGGAGGTACTAAAGTAAAGCGAGTTCTCTGCTGAGTGTAAAATAAACCAATTAAAACTTTGGCTTGTTGCCATGTAATATATGAAACAGCTGTTGGGTACAAATATATTCTGTAATAAAAAGTATTAGAACACCCATATGTAGTATCTTTCCCATCTTTGAGAAAAATCGAAAAGATACAATTAAAAAAAACATTTTATTACAGTCTATTATAAACAAAAACAAGAAAGATACTTTAAGTTTGAGGCATGCAAAGTTAATTCTGAGGAAAATAGGATAAACAGAAATCAAGTGGCAATATATTGAAGAGTTTTTCTTCTTTGGGATCATAAAAATGAAATGAGTACCTCAAAGTGAAGCATCCTGTTTGATTTATGATAAATTCTATGTTATCTTAAAATAGCAGCTACTGGTTCAGCTAAAGTATAAACTTTTGTTTTAAAATAGTTTAAAAAAAAATAAATCAAAATATTGGATTGGGGGCTCTAACTGTTTGTAGCAACTGCAATTCCAGTTTGGGTAGACCAGAGTAGAGGTGGGGATATCCTAATGCAGGGATCCCCAACCCCCGGTCCATGGACTGGCATGCCAGGAACCGGTCTATATAGACAAGCAAAGCCCCATCTGCAGGATACAGGCAGCATGCAAAACCATACCCCCTTCAGTCCACAGAAAAAATCCTCTCCACATGGAACCGGTCCCTGGTGCCCATAAAGTGGGGGGGGGGCACTGTACTAATGCACAAGGAGAACAGCCAATATGCATTTTAGCTGAGTATTTTACAAACAGGGTTTATCAATTAACCCTAACATTTGCATAAGGACTTGGAGATGAGAATTCCTTACTACATATCCAAACAATGGATCACCAGGTTCTAGAAATAATTCAGAAGTGGATGAAAGTGGAAAAATGGTGAATTAGCCCAGCCCAATTCTTGTGCAAATTAAAGTTTTTTTTAGAAAGGTAGTTTTCCGGTCCCAAAGGTGCTTTTCCAAAAGGCAACTTGACTTTGATTGGGTTTTTTTTTCCTTGAAGGGAAAAAGAAACAAGGAAAAAAACAAAGAAAAGCTGCTTTTTGGAAGAACAACTTTGGGACAACCATGACTTGGATGATTGAGAATCTCCATAAAACATAGTTCTCCAGTGTCTACTTAACTCAATCATTTATGGAGAGCTGATGTAATCTCAGCAGATCCATTGTGCCTACTGTGTACATATACTGTCAAACATAGAGTTACTATATACAAATGTAACGAATAAATGAATGAAGACTGAATTGCATATCAATTCAACTGAAGATTACCATCTATAAAACTAGAGGCCTCTTTTTAAAAAGGAAAACTTAATAAGCAATATAAAAAGTTCAGTATGTTGAACAAGTAAGCATGCAACTATACAACTTCAAAACACTAGCACTACATCAAAGCATGCAACTACATGGTACTGCACACTACAATACGTTACAATATTTAGTGCACCAAGAATCATTTTACCTACTTGTCAATAGAGCCCACCATGTAGTAAACCATTGGAAACCAACAGATTGCATCCAGAAAATGCATATCTGGCCTAAATAGCAGATGGGTCACAAAGTGAAAGATAGTATCACAAAAATTGTGTGGGCACTGGAAATTATTTAGTAGTAATTATGTTAAATACAGTTTAATTGAAAAAGTGGAAAAAAATACTCTAATATTGCTAATGATTCATTTCAACAACCACGTTTGCCTTTTCAGTTTCTTCATTAGTTTGAAAAATGTTACAGCATGTAAAACTCTGCTTGATTTCTCATACACATTTCATCTAACAGATAAATTTTTAGAGACATTCTTACCTATTGAGAACCATTTTTTTTTTTGGTGTGTGTGAAAAATCCCTTCATATATTTGGTGATTATTTAACTAATTTCTCTAATGAAGTTATGACTTCAGGAGGAAGAGAGATGTACAGGAGGTGGAGAGGGTTGGTAGTTTTAAATTTCTGGGCACTTATATCTTGGAGGATCTCTCATGGACTATGAATGCTAGCATGCTTGTGAAGAAGGCTAAACTTCCTGAGAATGCTTAGGAAGATAAATCTATCTCAGTATATCTACTTCTGTCCTACTACTGCAGCACTGACATAAGGCATTCTTGTATGGTATTCGAGCATCTTTGCAGCGGACAAAAAAGCTCTACAGAGAATCATTAAAACTGCCCAGAATATCATTGGGCTCCAGCTATCAGCCCTGGATGACATCTTCGCATCTCACAGTTTGAGAAAGTTGCACAACATTCTCAGAGACTCTTCCCATCCTGCTTACAATCTTTATGAACTGTTGCCTTCTGGCAGAAGATACAGAACAATTAAAACTCAGATCACATGTTTTCTGAATAGTTTTTATCCCAGAGCTATAATTGCACTTAACAATGAACTTAAGGATCACCATCAATGAGCTGTTGGACAGTATTACTTGGTCTGTTGTGTGGATGCTTGTGTGTTTTAGGAGGCGGAGAATTTTGGTGGGTTGGGAGGTGTTTGGGGATTGTCATGTGTGTGTGCATGTTGAGTCTGTTTTCTGGGTGTTATGTGAATTTCATTGTATATATACTGTGTATATATGTACAATGACAATAAAGAATTTAATTCAATGTGCACATTTCTGCCTTAAGTAAGCAGACAGACTACTTTGGCCTTGCAGGATAGGCATCCTCTGGGTTCCTTCCATTAATTCCTTCTATCAGGACCCTTCAAGCCTGCCTTCCTTGTAGCTGTGCTGGTGTTCTGGAATGAGGTGCTCCCCGAGATCAAGATGGCCCCCCATTCTGCTATTGCCCTTGGAGAGGGAAGGTGTGACCTCATCTTTCATTTCATCTGGTCTGTCACATTTGCCATCTTTTATTGATTTTGATGTACAGGAAGTCCCTGATTATAACTGTTTATTTGTGACCATTTTTCACACTTACTTGTGACCATTTACTTGTGACCATTTTTCACACTTACGACCGTTGCAGCATCTCCAGGGTCACACAATTAAAATTCGGTTGCTTGGTAACTGATTCATATTCATGACGGGTGCAAGTGTCCTGGGGTCATGTGATCAGCTTTTTACTGCCTTCTTATAAGCAAAGTCAATGGGGAAACCAGATTTACTTAACAACCATGTTACTAACTTAACAACTGCAGTTAGTCACTTAACAACAGTGGCAAAAAGGGTTGTAAAGTGGGGCAACATTCACTTAACAAAGTCCACCCGGTGTATCATCTTCTGCTTAGCAACAGAAATGTTGGGCTCAATTGTGTTCATAAGTAGAGGACCACCTGGAATAACTTTGTTTGATGGTTGTGAGATATCCAAAGTCATTTGGAATTGGTTTTCAATTTGGAACAATGTACATATGTAAATAAAAGCTACATTTGGTATTGTATAGCTGGTTGAAAAATATAAATTTGGTTATGGCAAAGAAGGCGATGTCTATTGTGCTTAATAGCTATTATGCATGTTTTATGGACTAGATTTCTCATTATCTCCCAATTTGACATGGGGAGGTATTAGGGATGTTTTCTTCTTTAAAAAATTGTATTAAGTTTACTTTACAGTTTAAATAACAGTTTACAAGTATTTCCTGTCTCAAAATACACTGTAGTATGGTGAGTGCAAAAAGAGTTGAACGCAATGGTACTATTGCATTTAAGCAATAGTGAGGCGCACAAATAGATATTTCTTACGCTTATGGGGATGACTAAGGAGCTTACATGTAAACTGTATTTATTACAAACATAAAAATGATCCCTAAAATATTTGTTATGTTGGATGTTGGATCTCATAATAATTGGTGCTGGAAGTGTTGATAAATTCCCTCCAAAAAGGAAAAAAAAGGAAATACAGCTAAAAGCCATAAGGAACTATGATGAAATGCAATTAAAACTATAATAGAGAAATCATATCATTTATCGAAGTTCATGTACAGTATTTAAAATATGAGCCTTTCAATTAAACACTAGAGGGCCCTATACTTCTACCTTAAAAATATCAGTGCACAATGAGATTTGCAGTTAAACTTAGATGTAATATTAAACAGAGAGAGGGAGAGAGAGGGAGAACTCCTATACAAGAGAGATCTGAAACATCTACAAGAGTTGATAGATTCAAGATACCAATGATTACATATGGGAAGTCCTTGACTAATCACAATTTGCTTAAACAACAGTTTGAATTGATGGCCTCTGAAAGTCAGTTAGAATATATACTTAAATTTATGATCATGTGTTTGAAGTTTGACATTGGCTCCCCATTTAGGACAGGTTGTGGCATTCAGGGGTCACATGATTGCAATTTGTTATGATTTTTGCTGGTTTCTGGCAAAACTTACCTTTGGTAAGGCTGGACTCGCGCTTACAACTGCATCATTGGACTTACAACCATGATAAAAATTATGGTAAACAATTGATGACTCAATTTACAATTTACAATGACAACTTATGATGGAAATTCCATTCCCAGTTTTGGTCATAAGTCGAGAACTATCTGTAGTTGGCTTTTCTGCATTATATGGCATAAAGTAGGAATGAGCAACATTCAGGTTCATACCAGGTTTTGTACACGGCAAGGGCTACATTTCAAAAATAGGGATCCATTATTTGACATTTCAGGGATTTTAAAGGATGTGGTAAGTATATTTCAAGAACTGGAAACATGGCAATAACTACTCTAGGAACTTCAAAAGAGATGGTGATATGCTGTAGTTGTTGCACCTCTGGAATAAGAAATAAAAACCTAACCCTGTACTTTCTCTGGGTACTTAAATTGCCAGAAGTTTGTGCTAGAGAAAGGATAATCGAATCTATACCAAAATAAATGTGAAGCAACTGGGCACATTTAAAGTGTTCATAATAACTTTCACTAGAGACATATTGTTAATATATAATTATTGGTCCAAAATTTAAAAAAAAAAATTGACATGATGTCTGCCAAGAATGGATGAGTAGCAGAGAAAGATTTTTTAAAATCTTGACTGGAATATTTTAAAGATCCAACAATTCAGGTAAAGTTTTACAGATTTTCTTTATGATTTCATGCTCCAGTGATGTCAAAATTAGATTTTTTTTTTCAAGAAAATGGCATCATGATCTTTTGCTGTTTACAAAATCATCTTCAATGCAACTTATTTCCAATACCAATAGGCAAGTACATACAGCCCATAGCCTGGAAAGTTACTTAAATAATTGAGGCAAAATCCCTGCAACTAAAGTAAAATAGCAGTAGTGGTAGGATGATGATGATAGTACTAATATAATATGAAAACTTTGTTTAACTTACTTAACCTAAACAAATTTCCCCAAAAATAAGACCCGGTCTTTTTTTGGGGGGGTCTTATTTTCGGTGTGTGTGTTGTGTCTTTCACTGACTCACCTTGTGGCAGCAGCATCAACAGCCCCACCTCGCAGGAGCCCACTGCTGGTTTGCGCATATTGTCTCCAAGCTCTGTTTTGCTATCAGAGGCCTGCAGAAAAGGCCTCTGCAGATGAGAAATAGGCTCTGGACTGATGTGTACGGCACCCTCGGCCTCATGTCACCAACAGAGGCCTTCAGGAAAGGTCTCTGCAGCTGGCAACAGAGTTCCATATCAGATGATGACAAAATGGAGGCTGGGGGGGGCAAATCGCGCAAGCACTGACAAGCGGCTACAGAAGTGGACTGGCAAGGCAAGGTAGGTGTCAGGATGTGCAAAGCCTGGTAAGTAGGGCAGTTCCAGCCCCCGCATCCCCATTCTAGGTTAATTTTTATCTGTGCATCTCGCCCCACCTGGATTGGGCAGGTCTTAACTAGGGCTTATTTTGGGGTGTAGGGCTTATATTGGGAGCAAGTGTAAAAATCAAGCTACAGCTTACTTTTGGGGTAGGTCATATTTTTCAGGAAAACATGATATGTATAGGAGAAAAGGAGGTGGAACTGGAGCAAAACGTGTCATCAGTTTAGCCTCTCAGACTCTTAAGTTAAGCCTCTCAGAGTCTTAAGTCTCATCCCTACTCCTGAATTCCATTTACTTTATATAGCACTAATTTAATACTGACATTAGCTGACCAGATTCTTGTGTATAACCTTCAATATTGTTTATATTGCAAACTACATGAATGATCCTGATTCTTTGTGCCTGATACTATGGCATCCAAAGTCATTTATCTGTAGCAAAATTATATCTCGGTATTTCAAATACTGAGTATTTCTATCTTTGATGCATTAAAAAAAATGATATTTCTCCTATAAATGACTGTCTTCAAGTATTGGTGATGAAATCCTTCCGAATTAAAACATGTTTATTAAATTTGCTATCAATGATACATAATACATACAACGTTCCAGTTCCAAATCTAAATATGTACCTCTGAGATAAAAGAGCAAACATTCTACTTACGGATTATCCAGCAGCAACACAATTGGATTGAGTTCTTTCTTTGGTCTGTAATAAGCCCTGAGAGGTACAATAAAGTTGTAGAGTCCATTTCCTGCAGTCTCCGCAGCAACTATAATGATTCTGTTTTTGAATCCATAAGCTTTGGCATCTTCATAGTAATTATGCTGGCATCCCTAAAATCAATTAATTAAAACAGACCCCAGAAAAATCACAGGAAAAAATAATAATACAATAGCTATCATCTGTTTGTTGTAAAATTTTCTTGCTTCTCAGAAAATGTTTTTAAAGTATACCTCAAAGTATAGGTACCTTAAAGTATGCCGCAAAGTATACCTACAGTAGATTGAAAGTATTTGTAGCATTTTATGTCCAGCTTTTAATTATTTAAGATATATTTCAATCTTCACTAGCTACATCTTTAAGGAAAGCCTCACATTTTAAATACTGGTGTGTACTATACACTAATTCCATGCTATATTGGCAAAACTGTTGTTATAATAAGCCTCCCCTGAAAAACATGGAAGATTTGGTTTTATATTTGCTTGGTGGGATTGGAAATGGATAGGAAGCTTATATAATCTGGCATACAGGTAATCCTTGATTTACAACCATAACTGGGACTGGAATTTCTGTTGTTAAGTGATGTGATCTAAATGATGTCAGATTGCTTAGTGACAACAATCCCAGAAATCCTATTTATTGCCATAATTACAGACCCACAAGTCCTTAAGCAGGAAGAAGAGAAAGTCACAGGTAAGAAGTGCAGGTATGCCATAATGGGCTGGCAGAGTCCCTGGGAGGTCCAACACGGGATGCACATGTGTTGTGGGGATGCTTTAGTCTGGCATGAGTGCAAGAATAAACTGTGACCCAGAGGCTTCTTGGTATGCCCCAGCTCTGGGGCTACAAAAAAAAAAAAAAAAGAACTGTCTCTGGAAGCCTCAGTAGCCTTTCATAAAGTCAGGCCAGGTACATCCTTCTCAGCAGCAGGAATATGAATATGTGAGGCAGGTTATATGAAGTACAGGATGGGAGGATTTGCAGTGTAGTAGCTGACCACAGTATGAGGCTTGAGGAGACATTTGTCAGTGGTAGCAGTAGCATTTGGACTAAAACAGAGACTGCTCAGGGGTTTTACTTGAATTTCAGCCTCAGTACTCTCCCAAGGATTGCTCTTATTCAGGGTGGATGAAAGGACATAGATAGGGGAGAGTTGAAGTGCCCTGCAGTTTTAAGTTAGGTGGGCTGCCAAGTGCACATATTTTGATCATGATACAATGCAATATTGGCACTGTAACAGCCATAACTTTGCAGACCAGTTGTAAGTCCATTTTTTTCAGCACCATTGCTAATTTTGAAAATTCACTGACTGAATGGTTGTAAGTTGAGAACTATCTGTACCAAAAAAGAGAACCCTGGATGAGAAAATATTTTCCTTTCTCAACTTGCATCGCCTCATGCTGAAATAAAATTGGGCTACGCTTAGCTGTATATAAGCATACAAAAGCTTAAAAATAACAAAATAAAGCTAGAATTTGAGTACTTTACATTGCAATTCTATTCACAACAGTCACTGAAACTGGAACCCAGCCCAAGTTTTAAAATGAAATTCCATTTCAGCAGGAATAATACTTTAGGATGTGGGTGGATTATTCTCTTAAATTTAATATGACCACAGTGTTTTTACAGCCATATGGTTGATTTATCCAATAGAATGGTGAACAAAACCAAAACTTGAAGTGACTCAGTATTAATTTTGCATTCAAAAATGTGGTTTAAAGACAAATATACGCACAGCAGTATTGTATCTACATACCTTATCTAATCTCAGGCAGCAAAATGGCACTTTTTCATGGAGCAAATGGCAGAAAGTAGGAGAACTTCCTATGTAAGGTGAATAAGGGGGATAGCCTTTCAAATACCTAGAAGAAAGAAGAGTCTGATTTCATTTTTTGCATTCAACAGCATATGCGCACCCGTTCCTTTTGTTTCTTTTGTCTGACATGTACAGCGACTTCTCTTTTTTAAGCAGACACTTGAGAGCTACTTAACACTAAATCCTGTAACTCTAAAGCAGCATAATGTCTCTCTAAACAGCCAGTTGTTTCTTGTGTGAAATCTCTCTCCTCATGAACTTTCTAATGTTCAGCCATGACTCAAATAGGGATGGTGTGTATTTGTCTATACCTCCCTGTGTGTGTAATAAACTTGCTACTTTTTGGAGTACTTACTGTACTTTTTTGCTGTAACTCCTAGAAAGTCTCACTATTCTCATATATGAGAGTTGGTTCTCTTACTAATTATATACGTTAAATAAGTGGCTGTATTAATGATAACATCTCCGATTGTGTGATCTAGGATTATTTATTTAGCTTTTAGCCATGCTTATTGTTTAAGTCAGTGGCCCTCAACTTTTTGGGCATCAGGGACTGGTTCCATGGAGGTTTTCCTGGAGGGGGTGTAGTTTTGCATGCTGTCTGCATCCCATGAATGGAGCTTTGCTTGTTTGTGCAGCCCAGTTGCTGCCATGCCGTGGACCAGTGGTGGTCCATGAACTGGGGATTGAGGATCTCTGGTTTAACTGGTTTAATTGTGGCTTTATTGTACGCCACCCAGAGTCACTTTTATCGAGAAGGGTGGCCATAAAAAACTGATACATAAATAAAAATATATAATAATATAACGCCTAAGGTGGCCTTATTTTGCTTTGATTGAGACACTTTGGGTTGCAAAGGTCACAGAGTTGAAATCAAGTGGGAAGGTCTGGTTTAAGCAACCTAGTGTGTCTCCCTGTGGGTTGTGTGGTATCACCTCATAGGTTCACTCAGCACTTGCAAAAGCTTCTGCACACAGCAGCATCTTTTGCACATGCACAGAAGTCCCTTCTGCTTTTGCAAGCACCAAGGGAGGCTGTAAAAGGAGCCTTGGAAAACGATCACCAATAACAACATTTCTAGAGGTGTTTTGCTGAATCCTTTGTCAAACCAAAACAATTTATTCAGTATTTACACCAGCATAAGAGTTACCCTGATTCCAATACAATTGCATCTGTGCTTGGTCGTTGTCATGAAGTACTATGTAACTGAATGGAATTTGAGTGTCTTTTCATTTTATATTTTAATTTCAGTTATATACTGTAAAAACGGAATTATTTTATACTGTAAATTGCATGTATTGTAAAAGGGGGCACAAGGATACAGCTTGCTTGTCATGCTGAGCTTGTCAGCTAGAAAACTGTCCATCTGGTTTGAGACCCAAGCACTGCACGACAGGGTGAGCGCCTATTACTTGCCCCAGCTTCTGCCCACCTAGCAGTTCGAAAGCCTGCAAAGGTGAGTAGATAAATAGTACCACTTTTGGTGGGAAGGTAACAGAATTCTGTGCACCTCAGCATATAGTCATGCTGGCCACATGACCATGGAAAGAATCTTCATCCAATGCCGGGTCTCTCAGCTAAGAAACAAAGACGAGCATTTTCCCTTAGAGTCAGATATGTCTGGACAAAGAAAACCTTTATTTTTACTTTATTGTGAACTATAAAAGTATTATATGGCTTTGCTGCTGTTTCTCATTGTTTCTTAATTTCATCTTTTTACTATCAGACCCTTCAGACTACATTTGCACAACATATAGCATCAGTGGTGTTTTTTTTAAATTAATACATTCACTGTGGCCACTCTGATGTTGCCACTGCTCTGCTAGTCAGAAAACAGCTGGTTTCTGTGTCAGGTTGAGGCTGATGAGGGGATTTTTAATTCATCAATGTGGTCCGTTCCCCATTATGGATTGCGTAGGCCTACTTTAACCCAAGCACAAGCAGTCCTTGTTTAGCAATTGTTCAGAGTTATGGCAATGATGAAAAAGTAAATTTGTGGTCATTGCAGGAGTGTAAAGCAAGCAAAAACTGAATTAAGATCACAAGCACATTCGCGGTTTCATTAGGGGCCCCTTCATTTAGCAACTGAACAGCTAATCCTGATCGTGGTTGCTAAATGAGACTACTTGTATATATTGTGGGGCTATCAATTCTCAAAACGACTTTAGTTGAAGTCGTATTCTTTTTACTTTGTTTCTAAGTTGCCATGCATATGGGCGGAGGGAGGAACTATGAGGGTGGGATAATTTCCTCCCAGATGCTAGACATAACAGCAATAAATCCTGTGCAAATCAAGGTTATCTCAATGAGAGCTCATAACAGCTGGAGGGAGTAGCTGAGTAGTCTGCCATCTATCTGGTTGGTCAACATGACCAGTGACACTAGGGGTGGGTGGGAGATACCTATATTTTTTATTATACTGGGAAATTTTTAGAGTTGGATTTACATGTGAATGTGCTGATATGATGTACCCAATAAAATGGATTATTGAGAAAGCTACAGTCTCAAAATCTTGAATTGACTGGGACCACTACTCGGTACCATGACAGGAGCTATCTGGAGATGTCTCAAATGAACTCTGCAACAAGCTACTAATTTCCCTTTTCGCATTGTTGTGTTTAAAAACATATTCACTTAAAGTGCACTTTACATACTCCAGACCATTCAACACTTCTTCATCAGAGGGTGTGGCTTCATCTTCGGACTGATCATTTAAGATATCACAGCTATGAAGTGCCGAAGTGTCTGCAACCTCCAGAACAGGTGCAATGCTTGGCCTTCTGCCTGTTTTAGGTGCTTCTGAAGGAAGAGTTAATGTAGCTGCATTTGGAGATCTACAACCTGTATCTTGCAAATCTATAGCAACGGTACCTGGGGGCAGAAGGAAACAGACGAAAATGAAAATGATTTAGGATTTGAAGGGAGGAGGGAGAGCCATATCAGCATACTGTAAATGACGTACTCTTCCATCTCTTCATAAATGACTTAGATGAGGGAATAGAAGGAATCAAATTTGCAGATGACACTAAGCTGGCAGGAATAGCCAACACCCCAGAAAAAAAAGCTTGGGATCCAAAAAGATCTTGACAGACTTTTGAACAATGGCCCCTATCCAACAACATGTAATTTAATGTGGAGAAAAGCAAGGTTTTAACCTAGCCAGGAAAAACCAAAGGCATAAGTACAGAGAAGGCGAAACCTGGCTCAAAAACAGTAACTGTGAGAGGGACCTTGGAGTCCTAGTGTACTATCATTTAAACATGAGCCAGCAGTGGGCGGCAGCAGCCAAAAAAGCTTATACAATCCTTGGTTGTATCAACAGAGGCTTAAAATCAAATTTGTGATGAGAAGTATTTGTACCGCTTTATAAATACTGCATCCAGTTTTTGGTTACCACATTACAAAAAAGATGTTGAGACTTTGGAAAAAGTCAAAGAACAGCAACTAAGAGGATTAAAGGCCTGGAGCAAAAACATGTGAAGAACAGCTGCATGAATTGTGTATGGCCAGAAGGACTAAGGGTGACATGTGGGTCTGCCCTAAAGAATAAGGGGTCAACTTCAGTGGTAGGATTCAAAAATTGTTACTACTGGTTCTCTGGGCATGGCTTAGTGGGTGTGACGTGGCTTGGTGGGTGTGGCAGGGGAAGGATACTGTAAAATCTCCATTCCCACCCCACTCCAAGGGGAAGGATGCTGTAAAATCTCTATTCCCACCCCACTAACCTGCTTTCCAACTTCCTTCTCCTGTGCAGGGCAACAAAAGAAAACCCAGCCGATCAGCTGGGACTTGGGAGGCAGAGAATAGATGGGGAGGGGCCAGTCAGAAGTGTTATTCCAAACTACTCAAAATTTCCGCTACTGGTTCTCCAAACTACTCCAAATTTCTGCTACCGGTTCTCCAGAACTTGTCAGAACCTGCTGAATATCACCTCTGGTCAACTTATTTTCCAAAGGTCCAGAAGGCAAGACAAGAAACAATGGATGGAAACTAATAAAGAAGAGAAACAATCTAGTATTAACCAGAAACTTCCTAACAGTGACGATCAACCAGTAGAACAGCTTGTTTTCAGAAGTTGTGGATTTGTTTTTTAAAGACTGGATAGCCACTATCTGAAATGATATAGTGTCTCCTGCTTGAGCAGAAGTTGGATTAGAAGACCTCCAAGGTCCCTTCCAGCTCTATTCTGTTTGATTGAGATGTGACCATGAAAATTAAAAAGCCTAGCAAGGAGGAATGTACAAGATTTGAAATGCTAACAAACCTGGATGCAAAGTTTATTTTGAATATTTAGAGCTGGAAGCAAAAAACCCATCTGAGTGTTTTGTTTCAAATCCAGAATGAAAATATACCCTCTTTTAAACAATGATATTGGACCTTAGATTTGTTGCTTGTGATTGGGTTCTTTCTGAGTTTTTCCTCCTTCCACACTATAACAAGTATAGCAGCAAAAACTAGTCAATACTTGTGGTTTAGACTGAGTGGTATGATATGCGGGCGGGGTGGAATGTTGTGGCAGACCAACTATTGCTAAGCATATGGTTCTCCAAAAAAAGAGCCATTTTAATAGGCAGGAAAAAAAATCTATTTACAGCTGCTTCCCTGTAGATAAACTGTTATTGTTTTTTTTTAAAACCCTTTGCTGAGAAGAAGAGACATATGGATAGGTTCAAAGAACCTAGGAAAGAAAATAGGTAATGGAAGGAAAAGGAAGACAAGTACATGAATTCAGATTGCACCTAAGCTGCCTATTATTAATAGCACTAGTATTGATCCAATTTAGAATTAAGGAGAAATTTCCTGAGAGAAAAAACAATCAGTGGAATAGCTTGCCTTCAAAAGTTGTGGGTGCTCCAACACTGTAAGTTTTTAATAAAAGAATATTTGTCCAGAATATTACAGGGTCTCCTGCTCAAGCAAAGGGTTAGACTAGAAGACCTTCAAGGTCCCTTCCAACTCCATTATTCTATATTCAGTATGATTACATGATGAAAGCTTTTTCTAAGCAATACTGTTTTATTGCAATTGACTGATAGTGATTTGGTCAATTGATGGTGTTCAAATAGCATTCCAGTTGTTTTGGGATTGCACCTAAGCTGCCTATTATTAATAGCACTAGTATTGAAAATATTTAAAAAATTCCTAAATAAATATTTGAAGTAATCATAGTCCATCAAATGTATGAGAAGAAAAGTATATGGTAAGCAAGGTATAGGACTTTTATTTTTCCTTGAAGTTGCTGATATACTCAACTGCCAGTTTAGTGAGTCTCCAAGGCCTTGCAGGTGGGCTGGAGCTATCTGAAGTGCACCATCTGAGACTGGAGATTATTGGCTGTGGGCAAGCAATATTGGAAGGGAGGGGGTGGCATTGTTGGGCCCCTGCCACTGACAACATTTGTTCCTTCTGCTTGTTTGCAAATTCCATCCTCTTTTTATCTTTTATGACCTCCATTCTCAGCTCACTTGAATGGTCATCACATAAAGACTGACACAGCAGCAACAAAAACCTTCTTGGATCAGTCAGGGGAGCAGCTACCACCAGAGCCAAGAAGGACAGAGTATGGGAGACAACAAACAGAAGAATAAGCTGGAGAATTCCCAGAAACAGAGCTTGCTGGAAGAAGCAAGCATACAATCATCCAAGAAGAGAAGCAAGGAAAAACCAAGATGGAGATGGATCAGTAAAAACACTGATGCTGGGTGAAGTCAATGGAATATCTCACTGACCAGGCTGTTAAATAGGCCAACAGAGAATGAAGTCTTACACAAGAAATGTGTAATTGAACTTCATCTCTTAACAACATTATTATCAACAACATTAAGATTATCACTCTTACCCTTAAGTATTTTCCCTTGAGACAATAAGTTATTGTTAAATGCCTTAGCTCAGGGAGTGGCTTTAAGTAACAGAAGACTGTTTATTACTAAGAGACTGTAATTCCAGAAGAGAAAAAGTAAACCCTATTTTATTTGTGTTATATTTCAAGTTAATCCTTGTTCAGAGAAATCTTCCATGAGTAAGGAAAAGGATACAAATAAACGTGTCCTTTGACAGGATTATTCACTGCTTCTGTCTCCATCCTTTGCGAAATAACCTACCGCAATATAGACAATGTGCTGACATCTCCTTCATTTTGCTAGTAACTGCAAAGCCTGAAAAATCCCCTTAATTATGATTTCATTTTCTGTAAAGTGTCTGCTCATCAGGAAGGAATTTCTCAGAATGGGAGAATGAACAATAAAATCAGTTTCATATTTGATTCAGTAACATGGAAACTTGGGCTGATGGAATAAAAAGCAAGCACCATTTCAGTTATTTAAATGGAAGTTTCAGTATTCCATTTCTACTGTTCTCCCCAACTCTACTTCATTGGGTATATTATTTGAAGAACACTAAAAATTTGTATTTTAAGTTTATTTCAGTTCTAAAACTGTCAGCCTTCTCAGGTAGACCAGGCAGGAAATACAACCAGATGGACTAATTCTGCTTTATTGTAAGGCTACCTTAACATAATTTTGCAAGACTGAAGGTACAAATTTCTTACCGTCTCTTTTACAGCCTGAGAAGTTAGAGAACTTCCTTTCTGACTCTCTTTTTCTGCCTATTATCCTCTCTTATTTAACATTCCCTAGGCAGCATCTCTTCCCCTCCTTCCCTCCCTGGTATTTTTCACATACCAAGGATCTTCAAACTTGGCAACTTTTAGACTTGAGGATTTCAACTCCCAGAATTCCTCATGCTGGCTGGAGAATTTTAGGAGCTGAAATTCACAAGTCTTAAAGTTGCCAAGTTTGGACAGCCCTGCCATGTACCATTACCTTTACTGAGGCAACATTACTTAGTGTGTGTCATGCCCCTGTCAGAGTCTGAATCTGAGGAGGAAGCCAGACAGCTGATAGGGAATGGGAGTGTGGCTCCGTTGGCTGTGAAGAAGGCTGGGGAAGAGCAAAGTTTGGCTGGGCAGAGCAGAGGAGAGATAGAACAAAGGAGAGAGTTCAGAGAAAGAACCAGGCCCACCCCCTCCTCATCCTAGGGCATGCAGGGAGGAATGGAGAAGAGAGCAATGTGGGTTGCATGGCTTATGGGGGAGGAAAGGGCCTTGATTCTCTTCATTAGCCACACCTGGGAAAACAAAGTTGATAAGAAAGGCAGGCTGCGTGTGGCAGGCTATTGGGAGCAAATGTGACTTTATCCTGTGTTGTTATGGCTTATCTGTATTCCTGGTGTCTTCCCAACCATGTGAGTTTTGCTGTGTCTTCAAGTCTGAAATTCTTGCTCCTGCCCTGCCACACTAATTACTTCAGTTTGGCTTGTTTGGACTTTAAGTTACAGCTTGTGTTGACCATGCTTTGGACTTAATTTCTTGCAGTCAAAGGCTGTTCCTGAAAGAGTTTTTCTCCAGCCAGAAAGTAACCTGGACATTGGAGGCAAAGTTGGAGATAATAAAAGGACTCTTATTGATTATCTGACTGTGTTGCCTTTGAGCAACGCCCCGGGTCATCACAGTGTGGCTTACCCATACTAGCAATTATGCTGTGCACTGGCAACCGAGAAGGACCATGATAAAACAACCTTGTTGGGTGATTTTTCCGATGCTGCTCTTGTTGCTTAAAAGCAGAATTTTCTTCTTTTGTGATGTTAATATAAAAACATATGTCTGAAGCACTCATAATATACCGGGGACCTGGGTTCAGCCAAATATTTTTGTTATCTTCCCTCCTAACACCGATTAAACAAACACCAAACCTAATGTCAAAAATAAAAAGAAACTTAGTTAGGAAAAATTGAACAGCATACAATATATGTGCTTATATCAATTCCTTTGCATCTCATGTTACAATAAAATCAAGAGGGACAATATGAAAATATTTTAGATCCATTTTATCTGCTTAAGACTCTGTATACAATTCAGCTCAAGAGCAATGTGCTTTATTCTGCTTTTAGAAAATGTAGCGACTTCGTAAAACATTCCAAAGAAAGGATCTCCTGGATTATGGAGGCCTCCCTTCACTAAAATTCTAGCTTCCAATGAAAGATACTTCACTGATGAGTCATCTATCCTAGCCTTTTATCCTTCGAGCTTGGTCCTTCCTTCCTTCTTCCTTCCTTCCTTCCTTCCTTCCTTCCTTCCTTCCTTCCTTCCTTCCTTCCTTCCTTCATTTTTGCATTTTAATGCTTAATTTGGGAAAAGAGGTCAATTTAACAGCCTTAGATTCCCAACTAATCAAGATTACTTCTACAGCCTACATCCAGAGGCAATCCAATATCCCCTCAGTTGTAGGCTCATCTTCTCACATTGAGCCAAACAATACTATGAAAACCCAGTGGAGCAAAAGTTTATCAAGCTATAAAATAAAAAAGTAAATGAAATTATTGGGGAAAGGGGGGAGGAAAGGGGAAAATGTAGGGGAAAGGGGAAAAAGAAAGAAAAGCATTGATTACTAACTCTTTAGTGCAAAAGAATATGGTAATAATATTACAGCCTCAGCTTTTTACTTTTACATGTTAATATATACTAGCCACTTCAATAAAAACAAACCTTTCTAATCAATGGAACCCAAAGTCAAAGTTTAATTCAAAAGGGGAATTTTTAAAAGGATCTTGATTGCATTTCACTATAAGAAACTAAACTTACTTTTTGTGGGCATGGAAAGATGCGTATGTGAAACTCTTTCCTTCATATTCAGCAAAAAACACACTCTCCTCCAAGTTAATGTGATATACTTCATTCCCTGAGCATCTCCCATACATTTTCTGCCACTGTTCTGGTGACTGTTGGCCCTCTCTGAAAAAGAGATATATACAATCAGTTAGCATCAGTCTGTTCGTGTAAGCAGTAGATATATGTAACATGAATAGAATCGAATCGAATAGAAGCATGCCCACCTCTGGTTTAGCGAAAGGGGGAAAAAGTTGTGATACATCACATGACAACGTGTCGTCTTGAGTTTGAAACTCCTGACCTAGATGATTGAGAATCTCCACAGACATAACTTGCATAATTGAGAATCTCCATAGTCTCTTGCCCAACTATGTTCAATCTCACAGCAAAGATAGCATCCTGCAGCAATATTTAAGCACTCAGTTTTGGTCTGCTCATACCACAGAAAGCACAGCCTGGGGAAAAACTTTCTCCTCATTACAGACCATGTTTTTAATTGCCATCTGCAGTTGACCCTTTCGCCCTTTGAAACATTTTGCAATAATAAACTTACTATTTGAAAAGTTCAAAATGGGAAAAAGGGTCAGAAATAGTTTTGTTACATTCCAAATAAACACAGATAAAATGCAATTTGAAACTAAGACAGAATAGTAATTAAATGACAATCGAAACAATATTTTATGTTAATATAAAGTCTTATGTTAATGAATATGACTTACTGATTTACTGAAAATTGCTAGATTTTCAATGTGACTTATTGAAAATTCTTAGATTTTCATGCTCTGAATTCTGCATATACTTGGCTGAGCATAGTAATGCTAATGAAGTTACTGTACCATTTTTCCCTCTGCCACTTTCAGCTGGAAAGCAAGGCTGCTTTTCAGCTTGCTAATACCATGCGCACTCTTAGCATCTTGATATTTGCCTGGCTCAGTATTGTGGCAAGGTGTCCACCTTGGGGTATACACAACTCCCACACAGAAGCTAAACAGCCTTATGGGTTAATGTCAATTTTTTATTTCTAGCTTTTTTGTAGCTTTTATTTCCAACTTTTGTATGTTCTTCATTAAGTACTCCGCTATATAACTTTACCCTTCACACCTTTGGCTTGACAGAGTCTTTTATTTTAGAAGCTGGAGGGCTGGTTGAAATATATCAGCTACATCTTTTGTATTCTTATAATGGAAATCTACAGCTGTTCCTTGCTATCTAGCTTTTTAAGGTTTGATCAGAGATTGAGGGAGGAAGGATGAATTCAAATGTTAAGAAACAAAAGTATAAGTAATAGGATTTTACGAAGATGTACAAATTAGAGGTTTAGGGCATTTCAATGAACAGCAGTCAACTTTTTCAGATTATAATAAAAACAACCTGCTGCTTTGATTGAAAAAAATCTTTTTTTGAGAAAATGACTGTGATATTAGAGATTTGTAAAAAATAACATCATTTTGCAGGAACAGTTAATAGATTTGGTGGGGGAGCATTTATATAATATGGCAAATTTCTCTTCAGTTTACTTTGCTTCCTGGAGTAAATCTCTCTTCTTGGTCTTAACTATAGTTAAGGTACATATGATATCACATGTTGATTTTAGTATCTTTAAGAAGAGATTAGCTACAAACCTTCTGAATATTTAGAAAATAATAAACACAAAGTAGCTTGTATTATGTTTATTTTTACCAAAGCCAGTAGACAATGTTAATACTATATATTTAATTGGATGCATAGATAGATGCATTTAATTAAAGCTAATTTAAATACTATTTAAGTGAATGTAACCCAGCTTTTTCTCCATTGCACGCCAGTTTAGGAATCTTTTATTCCACAATAACCATGTGAAATGGAGTAAAGATTTCAAAAACGACATTGGGTGCCAATAGAGAAAAGCTATGCTATCTACTGTATCTCTCAGAAGAAAGAATACAAGGTAAAGTATTGAATATTAGAGGCTGGGAAAGTGTGCACAGGAGAAAATAATCTCTAAATTCTGAAAATAATTAACCTAGTCTTTCCTAATCAGTTGACCTCCAAAAGTGCTATATTTTATTTCCTGTAATTACCAGTAAATTACCTGTGTTTGTTATGATTACAAGAGCAGAAAGCACAAAACATTGAGAAATCAGTGGACAATGGACAAAGGCCACTTTTAAGTTATAGATAGGATCAATGTACAGTCTTTCCTGTTCAAGGAATAATAAATAAAAAAAACACCCACTTTCACATATTTACTCCATCCAATGAGATGAATGTTATACTTACTGTCCTCTTGAAGTATGAACTAATAAAGTGATAAGTGTTGATGTAGCTGGGCAAATACAGTTCAAAGCCAACATTGCATATTTGAATTCCTCTTCACATACAACATGATCTGCAGAAGAGGAGGAGGAGGAAGAGTTGGAGGAGAAAAACAACTTTTATTTGAGGCATGAATTACCAGCTTGCATCTTAGAGACTAAATTGGCCTGTGAGTTCATTTGTTGTTCATTTGTAGAAAAAGAACAGAAAACAAAGGTACTACAATGTGATATTATACCACCCTTATTTTTGTGTACAGGATGGAAATTATAGTAAAATGTCTTCCTAGCAATGATGTTCCACTCCTAGAATATATTCCCAGGAAAAATCAGTAGTGTGATGAGTGTAGTGTTTAAAAGCTAAGCAAAAGCCATTAAACACACAAACACACACACACAAAACATTCTGGAAGTTTAATTCTTTCCACAGTTTAATTGCTATTTTCATCTTTTCTGCTTTTTGTTTTGTTTTTGTACCCTTTCAGTTTGTTTGTTTTAATTTACTGATTAACCTGCACAGGATGCTAAGATACAAAATTCAACAAAACAACCAAGCTAACATATGACCTTCTTTGCATTTTACACACACCAGAAACATTTCTATATGAAGATACAAACCAACACAAAAAGGTATCTTGCTAAGCTTAAATGTACATATGAATGTGTAAAACCTCAACACGCTCTTCTATGTGAAGTTTTCAGATTTGTATGAAAATGCAGCATATGGTGAAGACCTGGTGGTGCAGTGGTTAGAATGCAGTATTGCAGCAAACAATGCTCATAGCCTACGGTTTAATCCTGATGGGGCTCAAGGTTGACTCAGCCTTCCATCCTTCTGAGGTCAGTAAAATGATGAGCCAGATTGTTGGGGGCAATATGCTGACATTATAAACTGCCCAAAAAGTGCTGTAAAGGGGCAGTATATAATTTAAGTGCTATTGCTATATTGAATGAGATGTGCAGTTTCAAAGCCAATGCATACTATTTGATCCAGCCAGATTGATAATTAGTAGCCAGCAACATCATCAAATGTGTATGAAGTTAGGCAGTTAGCAGAAGAGTTGAAGGTGGAATATAAGGAAAAAGTGATGGCCAACTCTCACTAAAATGCACAAGTATAAGTGATTAATAAAGAGACATGCAAACCTCCAGTGGTTTTTCTAGTATCATACTGAGCATACTGAGATGCTCCTCAGAAACTGGAAAATCATCCAGGTGTCTCATGAGTTCTCCATCCATTAGGACTATCAATCAGATACTGCTCAGAATCTAATGGAGGGACTGGGGACTGGAGAAGTACCAACATAAAATACCCAGTCTCCTCCATTTGGGTTGCTACTCTTTATGACATGAATCAGGGACTTACCCCAATATGATGTGTGAACCAGTGAATGTGAAATAAACCCAGAGTGCATAGGGGGAAGATAAATGCCCCTTTAAACTCTAAATGGGCTCAAAGGAAATCTGAGAAAGAGGAATCTCCCATTCTTTTTCTAATTATCTACCTAATTCAACTGTTTTGAAACTAAGAATCAATCCCCAAATAATGTATATATGAATCAAAATCGGATAAAGAAAAATGTCGATTGTCAGGTAGGCAAGCAGATACATATACACCAATTCTTGCAATAGAAGAAGCAGTGACAGTAGTAAATTCTACAAACTCACTGGTTATTTGCCACGATCCTAAACTTCTTTTTACAATTGTAGTCAAAATCAGAGTAATTCTTTTCTCAATACTATTTCATTGGGCAAGGCAATATTAAAAATAAAAGGTAAACTTAAGTATAGAAACAACCAAAAGGAAGGTAACATTTCATTGCCTTTCAGAGGCTTCCTCAAAATATAGTTATTCCATCAAACCTGGGACCCCAGGAGAAGAGTGAACTGGTGAGATGCTGTCATTACTACTAATATATCCCTCCATCTATTATTCCTGTTTAACTGTTTTTATAGTTTTTAAAATTCTCTTAATATTTGTGAATCTTAGATGTTTTAAATATTGTTTCATTTTGTTGTACGATACCCAGAGTCACTTCCTTATGAAATGGGACAGAGAGGTGGGGAAGAGGGAGAGAGAGGGAGGGAGGGAGGGATGGAGAGGCACCTAGAACATGTCAGCTCACTCCAAACAGTGCTTGAAATGACCATACTATGTCCTGAGTACAGGATGGAGAATTGACCATATTTTGTTTCATTCTCAAAGACACTTTCACAACCATTTAAAAACTTCTATTTTAAGAGTGGTAAGTTTGGAAACAGCTTGCATTGAAACTATTCTGTGAATTTTCATTGCTTGGTCAATTTTCGACAAAAATAATGACTTGGCTCCTTTTGTAGCATTTGAGTAAGCATATCAATATGATAATAAAATGCAGGATTTTATTAGAATTGACAAGGGTGAAAGAGTTTACTGCAGGTATCCACTTGCTTTTAATGGAAATTTCATGACTTTTGAACAAAATGGATTTATGTTGGCAAAATGTAACAAGAAAAATAATATAAACAACAAAGATAAATCATTTATTTAGTACAATTCATGAACCACAAAGATTTATTCATTCTAGAGTAGATAACTTCCACTTATTTTCACTTCAGTATTTCCCTACAAACTTCCTGAATTAAGAATTTAGATTCTGAATTAAGAATTTAGATTCTTGGATGGGATTGAAATATAGTTTTAGAAGATAAATCTGAGAGAAGAATTATATGCTTTTGCTAATGTGGAAGATAACTTTTACTGTCCTGTCTAAAAGCACTGCTATAGTGAGAATGTGAAATAGTTTACAAGAATAATACTGCAATTAAATTTATAGTAACAACTTTATTTACAGGAAGTTGCATATGGATCCTGTCTTTTGATGTCTTCTAGAAATATTATATACTAGCTGGCCAGCAATCCAGAATGCCAAATAAAGGGGGAAACAGCTAGAATCTAAGCCATAAGGCATAACTCTTTCATAGCAGAGAATAGGTCCTCATTTTACTAAGCCAAATTTAGAATAGACAGCTTCAAGAATCCAGCAAGACCTATTGAATAATTCTACACTTCAGCTAGCAAGGCATTATAATTTTATACCTTGGTGTCATGTATGATGTCTTTCTGCTTTAGTTTCTAGGGTTGATAAAATTGGAAAGTTATACTTGTATTTCCTTATCTGAGAAGATTGAGAGCAAAACCGATCTTATGAACGAAATTTTACTTCTTTTAACAGCTGCCATAGGAAAAGGCTCTGAATATGATCATAGCAAGAAAAAAAAATGTTTGGGAGACTTAAATATTCTGAAATACACTGTGTGGTGAATGTAGTCTGGATTCCCAGGTGGTTGGGACTACATTCCAAAGAAGAAAGAGATACCACCAAGAGAGTTGTGATAGTTTGGTTGGGAGAAAGAGGGTAAAGATAGCTCTTCCTTAGATGTTTTCAGAGTATATCTTTAATGAAGCAAGTAGTTTGCTTTAGTTTGGTACGATTTCTGTCTATAGGTGAAAAACAATAAAGAAGTAATTTGAGAATTCTATGTGTCTTTCTCAGTTTTTGAACCTTGACACAACACTGAATTATTGACCTTCTTACCACTGGAGACAGATTTGGTTGCATGAAAGTATCTTTCACAAAAATAAGAGGGCAAAAATCTTGAGACCATAACTATTTACATAAATTTTTAAACTTTCACAAATATTATTCTTGTAAGAAAGGAAAGCATTATCTACCTGGTTAATTAATAGGTAAATACTTGAAAGAATTTAAATTTGAAGTATGTGATGACAGTTGACCAAAGTTGGTCAGATGAAATGAAACTCATCATGAAGAAGACTGAGTAATATTTTTTGCTATTTAAATTAAGAGGGAATGGCATTTCTGAAAATCTTAATCTTAATCTTAAAGGGCACATTTGCATAAAGTTGCTGAATCAGGCTGAGAATTTGTAATGCAGAGGGATTACTGGTTTCTAGAAGGATCTACAGAATCTGTACCAAAATGAGAACATAATGGATGAGGGGAAGCAGGAGCAAGAAGACAAACAGATTTGGCTTTTCCTTGAGCTGGAAGTAATGAACCATTAATCTTAAAACAATAAAATATACAAATTGGATAATATTTATTTGGCTCTAGCATATTTCAGACATAAGTTTTACTTGTTAAGTTAAAGAAAAAAAGGTCAATGTTTTTATTTTCTGTTTTCTGTTAAGTTACAGAAAGCTGTATCTTGTGTTGTCCTAGTGGATTATAGTTACCTCACAAACTGCTTTTATTTGCTTGCTATGCCACAGAATACCTGGCTAGGAGAAGCTGGGCTGATCAGCCACCTTCAAAGTTAAATCCCTATTACAAAAGTCTCGTAACCACAGCTCATTTTAGCTCTGTATTCTTTGCAGTCTATGGGCTCTCAACAAAAGATATTGCTTAATTAGAGAAGAAATTAAGGAAATATTTGTATCTTTTACTTGATCAAGATAAACATCAGATCAAAAATCAAGTAAACAATACCCAAATCAAAGAACTGCCAAACAAGCTAACAGTAAGCAGCTCAATCAAAGAAATGCTAGGAACCACCACCATCAACACTGACAGGGCAAGCCACTAATATATAAACTGAGAGCAAGTCCCACTCCTTACTAGCACTGATGATGTTACCTGGTTTGGGTGAGGAAATGTTTGCAAGGAAACAACCAAGCTCAGTGACCTCTTAGAGAAAAAAAAAGCAGGGCATCATCAAAAATGATGATTATGTAATGTGTAATTGTGAAAGCTATTCTCCCCAGCTAGTTGTCAATTCTAACTCCTCACTTTCAAGTTAGGTAAAGGATTGGATCACCCTTCTGGCCATTGCATCCCAGGGGCTTGCTCATATGATAGGTGGTAGAACACAGTTAATAAAGTAGCAGTGGTTAGTAATATTGCCTGGTCTTCCATCTCAGTTAGTGGGTCTTCTAGTGGTCTTCTTGACTAGAAAAATCTAAAAATATATGCCACTATATGTTTTGTAGGTTTTCCCATTGTAAGTTATTATACGTTTCTTGAAGTTTAGAAGTATCTAAGATACAAGCACAAGAAACCCAATGTCCAATCATTTTATTGATTTATATTCTTTCATTTATATTCCATTTTGAAATCTTTTAATTAAACACTGTGGGTGTTTGATAGAGTTTGAGCACAGGTTATTATGAAACTGAAGCCGTGTGTTCTTGGAGAAAAGCCAAACTTCCCCCTTTATTTGCTCATAAAAATGGCTTGCAAGACTACAGTCTGATACATGCCGAGTAGTTTCAGCTCAACAAAATACTTTCCTTAGAGACAAATATTGTAGAAAACACTTTCCAGCTTTATATGGTGCACACAAAGCTACTTCACTTTTATCCTGAATAAATAACAGAACATTAATATTTATTATTCAGTATGCAAAAGACATCACTGATTAGATCAGGTGCAGAAAATGAAAATTAAATGTCAACCCAAGGACAACCAAAAAGCATTTAGGGATTTCTAATGGAAAAAAGAAAATTACATGGAATAAGATAGAACAATAGTTTTCAAACTATGCTTGGAGAAATCAAAATTATTTTGTAAGTATATTCATGATTCATCCATTATTTTTTTCTGAATATTCCAGTAATATTAATTATAAAATCGGTATGATAACTATGTTAATTAAAAGTAGAGTTCTTCAGAAGGCTTACATGAAATCATAAACTTGGTATTATAGAGTTAGGTGTTTTCATACTAAATAAATATGTGTCTACACAAGTGGAAAGTCATTTGTTTATAGCCTAGCTTTTCCCCCACTACCAATCATGCATTTTCTTGCTTTGCTGAAAACATTATTTAATTAGGTGAGCACTTATCTGCATTTTAATTGGCATGGTCCAGATCCAAATTTATCACTTTATTTCTTCTTGGAGAAACTTGATTTTATTTTGGGCACAAACCTCCTGTTCAGTCAACATTTTCCAAAAAACAAGGTGTGATTCACATTGTTCAGGCAGTTGTAAATTCATTCTCCAAGAGCAGGTGGTCTGATCTTTAAAAGGTTGTCGTGCATCCAGTGAGATCATCCAACACCACAGGGTCAGATATCATCCATACACTGATGATAATCAGTTATATTCTTCGACCTCTGGTCGACCCAATGTTCTTGTTAAGACTCTTTCTCAGTATAATGAGCACTATTCTACTGTGCTTACTACATTGTCAATTCTTTTCTGGGTGCAATTCAAGGGACTGGTTGACATATAAACCTTTCATGGCACAGGGCTGAATTATTTGCAGAATTCCCTGTCTGCTTGTTCCACAAGTTCAGACAAAGTTGGCAAGGTTTTAGATTAAATAATGTCATTTGATGGGAACCAGGAAATGTGTCCTTTTGTGCTTTATCTGCTCTGCGCAACACCAAGTACCAGATTTTTCTGACCATTATGGCTTTTGTGCTGTATTAATAACTTGGCTTTCCTCCTTCTCCCAAGTATTAAGTGAGCCTATTTGAAGGCTTGTTGATGTGTATGTTTGTGTGTTGCTCTAAAGACAATGTGTCTTACAAAATGAATGGGAAAAAAACCAAGTCAAGTATTTGCATCATTCCATCTAAAGTTAGCTTGGTCCAAACCCTGCTGCCCTTCTTAGAATCCCATTCAAACTTGGTTTGCCATCGGACATCATGGAATTGTGGAATCCATTTAAATAGTTGCAGTGTTTATTATGTTCAACATTCACTCTCCTATAGTTTTAGTTGTTATTATTATTACTGTTATGGTTTTACCTATTTTAATTGGCTTTGGGTTTTTAATTATTTTAAATGTTTGGGGGTTTTCATTGCATGCTCTACCATTGCATACACTTCCCAGAATCATGTGTGAGGTTGGTGGCTATATAAATTCGATCATCACTTTCATAACTGTTTGTGAATTCTCAGAGACATATATAGGGGTAGTAAGGGATGCAAATCCAATGCAAAAAAAAGTTATATAATGAGGACATATGACATTTAAGGATGCAACTTAATTCTTCAAAGTTCTACTTCTCACCTGTCTAATCTACATTTTCCAAACAAATGTGAAAATGGTTACCTGCAACTTTGTTCTAAAAACCTAAAAAGGCAAAGCCCACAGCTGAGCTGACATTTGGCAGGTTGATTTTTTTGTGATGAATCCAAGCTTCCTGCAGCAGAAAGGTGAAGATGCTTCTTTGGAGGTCTCACTGGAATTTCTGAGTTAGAAATGATTAAAAACCACCTTCTGTCTGGCCTAACTTTGCACTGATATCTCTCTACTCTGGCTGGAGTTTGAATGCAACACCCTTTGGGTTCATTCACCTGTTGATGGCCTTCCTTATTTCTGATAGGTATTCTGTTTTTGCGATATATTCAAGTGAACCAGCAGAAAAAGATTTCAGCTAATAGAAATTACTGATTCTAATAATCAGTTTCAGGCCATTTGTAGGGCCTTAAGGGATAAAAGCAAAAGTACAAAAATGAAAGCAAGCCAAAACAAGGTATATTTGGGTGGGTTTAATGGTAATTTGAATTAAAACAAAAGAAAATGCACTGTGAGATTCAGTGATTTTGTTTGTTTGTTTGTTTTACTGAATCTGAGTAGAGTAATCTAAGGTTGCCGGGGAATAAATTAACATTTGTGAGCCACAATTGGCCTGAATGTTGCCCACACCATTCTTATTGCAGAAAACATTAAATGGCATTGATCAGAACAGAAAGAATTATCCAATTCTACATCTCAACAAGAATTCTACATCTCAACAAGAATCAACAAGACTTACCTGCAAATTTAATGTGAAATTTATTTTCAGGCTTCAGTATCTGAACGTACAATGGACAATTTGGAGCAAAATCTTTAACTGCCCAAGCTCTTAAAATGGTTTGATGGTCCTAGAATAAAATATAAAACAGCACATCAGAATATTTAAGACAAGATACAAAATTGACTATATGAATTAATAGAAATGCTCATGTATAGCTGACAATGTGCTATTAAGCAAAAACAGAAAACAAAACCCCCAAACCTTTATTTGACACATTCTTTTGTGAGAAACAAGTCTTTTAGCTTCTAGTTTCTATACTTTAAACTATTTTTCAAACATAAGAATATCCTATAGTTTTGTGCCAATTATAGCAGAATTTATAAGCAAATACTGCTGTTAAAAGTAACACAAAATGATCAGACCAGATTTCCCCTTAAATGACTTGAATATGACTTAACAGTGTGAGTTTCTGGAATTCAGGTAGATCATGAATGATTCCAAAACAATTTGGGAACGGGGTATCTTACCCATGCAAATTTTATTTTTTTATCTCTATTTAACTCATATAATGCATTTTCATCTCTATATGGGCACTTTTAGATAATTTTAGATTCAGAATTTGAACTGGGAGTCACTGGCTTGTAGATCTCATTTACATAACACTATACTTTCTCAAAATATCAACTGTTTTATTATGACATCTTCTTTGAAGAGAAATTGGACTGCATTACATGTTACACATATTTCATACAAGTAGGAATCCCAATAGCAATGACAAAACTATATACACAGCAAACATCTGGCCGATAATTTTCTGCAATTTCTACATACTGCCATATAATAAACAGTATTGTTACATCCAATGAAAATGAGAAATCAAAGGCTTGCTCCCAAACTCTATTATCTTATCCAAGTCTATCCTATCCATTTGAAAACCTCAGCATATTTCATCATGTGCAAGAAAACATTCGTTTGTGCAATGTTTTCTAATAATACATGTTTATAAGCTGAGGAAATACATCTCTACCATAGGTAATTTTTTTGGACAAAAAGCAAGATAATTTTGTCCATTACTCATTCAGAATGCTCATAGTCTCATAACACTGACCATAAGAACTTAAAAACTAGTTACTACAAATTTACATAAACAAAGCTCAGAAGAATGAATAGGTATAATTAAGTAGTTGACGTATGAAAAAGATTATTGTTTGGGATAGGCAGGGAGAGAGAGAGGGAGGGGGGAGAGAGAAAAAAACATGCACAAAGAGAGATTTACACATACATGCATAGGGAGAGCACATTGTAAGTATTTGGAATCAAAAGAGTTTTAACAGAAAATTTTCACACATGCAATTGTTGGGAGAATTATCAACAGAATAATGGATCAATTAATTCATTTTACTTTTTAGGATCTTCACTTTCAGTATTTTACAGTATTTTACAACCAGTTGCTCTTTGCAAACATAAAAAGCTTGACTGAAAAGTTCTATTAGGAAATCACAAAATTTCAGCACATTAAAATGTTCCTTTTTAAAATGCTTCTAAATTCAATGACATTGTTCTTTTGAGCTCTGTTTAATTGTCTTTTGAAAAATACAAGACAGAATATAATTTACAGAACCTAATGATGCTAGGAAATGGAATGGATTGTCTAGTCATAAAGTTGCTTGGGTAAGAAAAGAGAGAAAGAGAATAATATAATTCATTTATATTGTATAATGTCAGCAGATAAATATGGTCTGATAAAGAAAGAAAATTTTTGTTTGAAAAGTTAAGGACAATTAATATTTTTAAACTAAACGCATTATTCCAACAGAAGTAAGATGAAGTATTTTTGCTTAGAATTAAAAGCAGCATAGCATGGCTACGGTTTAGGTTTTTGAACTCTTCAAGCAAGAAATCTTCATGAATCCTATTGAGTAAATTTCTGTTCTCAGCTAAGAATACTGAAGAATAATAAACAATCAAGAGGGGGGTGTTTTCAAAACAGTTTTAGCCAGTGGGGTTTATACTGTAATTTCCTTGCTGAACTTCAATAAATAATGCTTGAAATTGAACATTGACAAGTATCTGGGCCAGCTGACTTTTAACTTCCCCAGAGCATTTCTTGTTGTCCTTCTCATGTAATATTGAGAGCAACTGATCTACAATGAGATACTTATTACCAGAGTAGTGTTATGTTGGGTCTGAATTACTTCTATAGCATATTTATTGTTAAAGCTTAAGTCCATTGGATCTTACTAATCTTACTTCTCCACTTTATACCTTTTGCCTGATATGACGATTATGATAAATACATCAAGTTAAAGGACAGTTGCTCAAAAAATCAAAGTGTGTTCTCTATCTGATCACAGCTTATATGGACAGACTCCTGTGAAAGTAGACATTAACTTCATTTTATTCTAATTGATTGAAGAGGGAATTTTTTCCAAACAACTTGTCTGGACAAATGTGTGGTTCACCCCTGACAATACAGAGCTGACCTAATTTCTGAATGTTCAGGAAAAAAAAATATTGCACCTATAGTCACACAGACTTTTACTGGATTAATATTCAGTGAGTATTTCTCTTGAAATTTTGAAAATCTGCAGATAGTCTGCAATAGCCTGTATCAAGGGTCTTCAAACTTGGCAAATTTAAGATTTGTGGACTTTAACTCCCAGAATTCCTGAGCTAACATGACTAGAGGAGGAATTCTAGGAATTGAAGTCCACAAGTCTTAAAGCTGTCAAGTTTGAAGACCCCTGGTCTACATGGACCAAGAATTTGATTGGCTAGAAAACAGCTATCCCGATAAAGTTATTTAATTCCTTTCAAATTTAAAATAGTATTAGATGGTATAAAACTACACATTAAACTTTGCTTTTATAAAACAATCTTGACTGGATAATATCTAACATTCCTATTTAGCTAATTTTCAATTCTCTGTGTTTTTATTCAGTAGTTAATATCAGTTGTACAAATTTATATTGTAAATAAAATCCTGGGACAAAAATAGCTTTGTGGATGGAAAGATCTTGAAATATAAGGACAAATCAATTCACAATCCTCCATATTTCTTCAAGAATTTTGAAGTGATTCCAATTAAGCAAGTTTTTTTCTCATGTGTGATTAGATAGATCATACATACATGCATACATACAATGTACTGAAAATGTGTGTGTGTGTGACTGGGTTAAATTCACTGAGTGGATACATTATTTTCTGATTTCTCTTATTAGTGATATTAATAAAGAGTTTTCAGGAATAAGAAACAGAGTTTCTAAACATTTCCCAGAAATCAGTTAAGATTTATAATACTAAACTACTGCCGCTCAGCAAAATAAAAGAAAATTTGGCATATATTTGTTTTCTATATTCTATATGTACGGATTGAGGATGGCTTCCTATTTTTACACTCTAACCATTCCCAAGTATAGAAGAACTTTCTCCCTAGCTCGCTTTAATGTCTTGCCCTCAGCACTACTGGATGGGCGATTTAAGAGGCTCCCGATTAACGAGCGGCTATGCCCCTGTGACAGAGTTGAGGTTGAAACTGTGGAGCATGCCCTATGTATAATGCAGGCAAATCTAAGTTACTGTCTCTCCTTGAAACAGACCCTTCTAGACCCAATGTTAGTACAGTAATTTGTTCTTATATTGTCTCGGGGATGGATCCTCATACATCACTTTTCAGGTTTCCAAAATTTTTTAATGAGTATATGATCCATGAAAATATATGCAATAATAAAATTAGTGTCTTAGACAAGGGTCTTCAAACTTGCCAAGTTTAAGAATTGTGGACTTCAACTCCTAGAATTCCATGACTGGAGGAGGAATTCTGGGAGCTGAAGTCCACAAGTGTTAAAGCTGTCAAATTTGAAGACCCCAGTTTAAGATTTCACAAATCTCTCTCTTTCTCCTCTAAATGATTAATAGTTACCTCTTTGCAGATTATTTGATTTACTTTTTATGATACAATAATAATTCTCACTATACATAAGTTGGAAATAAACAAGAAAAACAACCATTCTCTTTGAAATCATAATCATATATATCTGCAAAATTTCTACCTAATTCTCTCTGTGTTTCTTGTCAGCAGAATACATGTTATATAAATACAGTTTTGTTATTTTGGATAAATCATCAACATCATCATTATTGGCACCATCACTGCTACTGTTTTCATATAGCCTGAATTTTAACATCTAGCCTCTTGATGTAGATAAAACACTGAGAATGTGGACATGTTATTGCGGAGAATTAAATGAGTTATTTAAAACATGAATGTTCATGTTTCTCTTCAATAAAACTGTCAGGATAGATTATGATAAAGTAATAAAAGCAAAAAAAATGATAGATATAAAACTAATAGCAAATCAAATGGAAAAATAGCCAAAAGTACAACAATGCAGTTGATAAAAGATTACATATACAAGGCTTGGTAGATAAGAAAGCAAATCACAATAATATGATAAATCTACTGATGCTTTGTCTAAGTTATCAGAGCTATGACATCCATATAGTGTCATTAACTACTAATATTTTTACTTAAGGGTGGAAAACAAATATGTTTCAAACAACCACAACTTTTCCTTTTGGTTTATTTTTTCTGTGTGCAATCAAGTGAGACTCAGAAGAATCAAAACAAAGATGGGAAAGAAAGACTTAATTTATGATCAGCAATTCAGCTGAAGTTCCATTTTTTGAACCGAAGTGCCGAAGTGACATATTTTGTGACATTGTTGTGCACCACATAGAGTTGCCTCTGGTGATATGGGTGACTATATAAATTTGATTAATATATAAATATAGTAAATATAATACCATAAAAAGGGGGAAGCGTTAGTACAAGCAGTGCCGCCACGACAAGGCCCTTCCCCATAGGCACTGGTTATAGGGGAGAAAAAAAGATGCAAAAATGATATTTGGCTCCAGTGATACAGCAAAATCTGCTCTTATAATCTTTCTTATGACAAATGTGGCATCAGCCAGTCTTCCTTCCTATGTAAAACTACCCAATTCCTACAACAATTATCACTGGCACATTAAACCAGGGGTCCCCAACCACCGGGCCCCAGACCGGTACCGGGCCGTGGATCATTTTGTACCGGGCCACAAAGAAAATAAAAAAATAAAATAAAATAAAATAAAAATGGTGGTTTCCTTCGCCTTCAGTGAATGCTGCTGGGATCAGGGATCAGGAACATAAAGGAAAGAAGGAGAGGGAGGAAGCAACCAAAGCCTGTCCTGCTCTCCAGCTCAGTGGCTTTGGTTTCCTCCGGCCTCGTTCCTCTCTCAGTCGCTCTCTCGCTCCTCCACCAATCCAGGAAGAAACTGCTTCAAAGAAGCCGGCAGAGTGGCTTTTCCTGTCGGCACAGCTCCTCCGAAGCGCCCGTTCACCCCCACACAGCTGCCCACGGTTTAATCCAGTGCTCTGTCCTGCCTGCCCACCTGCCTTCATTTCTGGTTGTTTTGGAGAAGCTTTGGCTGAGAAAAAGAGGCGAATAGGAAGACGGGGCTTCTCAGCCATCCTGCAGGGACTTGTCCTGAGCCACGGAGACAGCCGTGGGCCGCCGCCGCCCAGCGCTCAGTTTTGAAGGCGCTCCTCAGCCAGGCACAGTTCCTGAATCTACAGCTGAAACTCTCCATTATAAATGTCCCAATAGAAGTGAATATCTGTCGCTCAGGGTTGCAATGAGGAGGCATTGGCGCTCCCAGAACTTGGTGGTTTGCTGGCAGACATTTTATTACCCGACTAAGTAACAACATCAGATGTTAGTTAGTCAGGTAATGAAACATCTGCAAGCAAACCACCAAACTCGGACTCCACCCCCCCTACCCAGTCCTTGAAAAAGTGTTTCTGCGTGAAACTGGTCCCTGGTACAAAAAAGGTTGGGGACCACTGCATTAAACCATACATATGTTACTGAGGATACAATGGACAAGAATATAGGCCTGGAACTCCTAAATGTCACTTAGTAATATATGAATTTCAGGTCAAGCGGGCCAATTTCTCTATCTGATTCTGATCATAAAGTCTAGGGCAGGGGTGTCAAACTCAATCCCCATGGGCTGGGCTGGAAACAGCAAAGGTGCTTCTGCCAGCAAAAATGGAGCTGGGGGGACATATGTGGCCGTTTCTGCTGGCAGAAGCCTAGAAAAACAAACTAAAAACAAAACAAAAGGTGAAAGATTTCCCCTTTTGTATTTGAGCATGCAAGAAGGGACCAGAAAGGGAAAGAGGAAAGAAAAAGAAGGGAAAATTGGAAAAGAGCAAGGAAGGAAAAAATAAGGAAAGAGGGGAAGGAAGAAAAAAGAAGGAAGAAGGAAGGAAAAAAAGGAAAAAGGAAGGAATATTATAATGAGAGTGAGGGAGGGTCTGAGGGAAGTCCTGCCTTAGTATTTGGTCACCACAGGTGCCCCCAACATGAGTGATGTCAAGCTGTCCATGCCCACCATGGCTACACCCACCCCAGTCCTCTGAGTTAAAACAGAACCCTGATGTGACTCTCAATAAAATCCAGTTTGATACCCCTGGTCTAGAGGGTTTCCTAAAGACTGCTCCCCAAAACAGCAAAATAGCACTTAGATAATAATAAATTATTATTAGACAATAATAATAATGGTGCCCAACAAATTAAATGTTGTTTGTAATTTCAGTAAGATGGTCTCAATCTTGCGGAAAGAATGGCAAGATTTTTTTAATCTCTTACTTTTTTTTTTTTTTTTTACTGTGTGTGTAATGTAGGTAAGATTGTCAACACTACATATTAGGATAAGCAAAATAAAAACCAGTCATTCATTCCTCTCACATTCTGAACATTAGACATGATTTGGAATATGCAAGGAATTATAAAAGCAAACATTTCCTACCAAGCAACCGTGTTGACAGAAACCTAGAGATAGATGACTCTGAAAACCTAAGCTAACTAGCAGAATGTAAAATGGGATAAGTAAGCATAACATCCAAAATTCACCAAACATTACTGATACTAATGCAAATTCTAATGGAATTGGCATTAAGGCTCTGATTTCCACACTTTTACCCTGGGCCATAGAAATGCTTTGAGTAAACTTTATTAGATCAGATTGAAATAAAACATGGCTTTCAAAAACATACTGTAAATATAGCTTGAACAAACTATGCATGAACAAAATCTAGGATCCTCTGGAAATTTATCAAGGGCTTCTCACTTAGAATAATTGTTAGACAAGCCTAAGAAACTATTGCTATTAGTATTTGTTCATACTACAGAAAACACTATACTCTGTTTTCAGAAAAGATCAGGTCAGAATATATGTTAACATCTGATCTATACAGGTGAAACTCGAAAAATTAGAATATCATGCAAAAGTTCATTTATTTCAGTAATGCAACTTAAAAGGTGAAACTAATATATGAGATAGATTCATTATATGCAAAGTAAGATAATTCAAGCTGTGATTTGTCATAATTGTGATGATTATGGCTTACAGTTAAATATTGGACCTCTGAAAAGTATAAGAACAATATCGGACCTCTGAAAAGTATAAGCATGCATATGTACTCAGTACTTGGTTTGGGCCCCTTTTGTAGCAATTACTGCCTCAATGCAGTGTGGCATGGAAGCTATCAGCCTGTGGCACTGCTGAGGTGTTATGGAAGATCAGGATGCTTCAATAGCGGCCTTTAGCTCTTCTGCATTGTTCGGTCTCATGTCTCTCATCTTTCTCTTGGCAATGCCCCCTAGATTCTCTATTGGGCTCAGGTCAGGCGAGTTTGCTGGCCAATCAAGCACAATAATCCCACGGTCATTGAATCAGGTTTTGGTGCTTTTGGCAGTGTGGGCAGGTGCCAGGTCCTCCTGGAAAATGAAGTCAGCATCCCCATAAAGCTCATCTGGGGAAGGAAGCATGAAGTGCTCCAAAATCTCCTGATAGACGGCTGCATTGACCCTGGACTTAATGAAGCACAGTGGACCAACACCAGCAGATGACATGGCTCCCCAAATCAACACAGACTGTGGAAACTTCACACTGGACTTTAAGCATCTTGCAGTGTGTGCCTCTCCATTCTTCCTCCAGACTCTGGGTCCTTGGTTTCCAAATGAAATGCAAAAGTTGCTCTCATCAGAAAAGAGGACTTTGGACCATTGACCAGTTCTGTTTTTCTTTAATTCAGGTAAGATGCTTCTGATGTTGTTTGTTGTTCAGGAGCGGCTTGACAAGAGGAATATGACATTTGAAGCCCATGTCCAGGATCCATCTGTGTGTGGTGGCTCTTGATGCACTGACTCCAGCCTCAGCCCACTCCATGTGAAAGTCCCCAACACTTTTGAATGGCCTTTTCTTGACAATCCTCTCCAGGCTGCGGTCATCCCTGCTGCTTGTGCACCTTTTTCTTCTACACTTTTTCCTTCCACATAACTTTCTATTAATGTGCTTTGATACAGCACTTTGGGAACATCCAACTTCTTTTGCAATTACTTTTTGAAGCTTTCCCTCCTTATGGAGGGTGTCAAGGATGGCTTTCTGCACAACTGTCAGGTTAGCAGTCTTTCCCATGATTGTGATTCCTACTGAACCAGACTGAGAGACCATTTAAAGGCTCAGGAATCTTTTACAGGTGTTATGGTTTAATTAGCTGATTATGGTGGGACACTTTGAGCCTAGAATATTGAACCTTTTCACAATATTCTAATTTTCTGAGATTGTGGATTTGGGGTTTTCATGAGCTGTAAGCCATAATCATCTCAATTATGACACATCACAGCTTGAACTATCTTGTTTTTCATGTAATGAGTCTATCTCATATATTAGTTTCACCTTTTAAGTTGCATTACTGAAATAAATGAACTTTTGCATGATGTTCTAATTTTTCGAGCTTCACCTGTGTAAGGTGACTCTATCTTAAATTATGCCACTTGAATCTTGTTGTTCATTTAATATATTTATAACTCCACCTTTTAAAAAAATCTCAAGCTAGTATATAGTAAAATTCAAATGATTAAATGATTCAAATGAATGTGTATGTATATATATTTATATATGTATATGTGTCCATATAAAGCGTGTTTCCCTGAAAATAAGATTGGGTTTTATTTTGGGGGAGGGGGGTCAAAATAAGCACTTGGGCTTATTTTGGGGAAGGTTTTATTTTTTTGACATGCAGCTACCGCTAGCCCCGCCCTTTCCATTCCACTATCTTCTTGCCAGCGGGCGCAACAGGCCAAATTCTCACATGCCTTGGCCTCTACTTTCCCTGCCTGCTACTGGGACACTTCTTGGCCAGGTGCTCCTAGCCGCTTAGCAGCTGCCCATGCTACTTGTGGTCTAATGAGGGCTCTTTGCCCTCCTGGTGGGTGGAGGCCGGGGTATGCCGAGAGCTTGGCCCTGATTGAAGCTCCCTGGGGTGGAGCTCACAGCCCGGCGCTTGAAAGGATCTTTCCCCTTGAAAGGATCTTGCCCCTTTATGCAACCCAGCCTCTCTTTCAGTTGGGCAGGAAGCTCCCTCCCATCATGCAGCTGGATGGTTGAGAATCGGGCAGTCCTGGAAACTGCTCTCCAGTTAGATACAGAACTCCAGCTGGAAGGCATCTCCTTTGGGCTACTGTGCATCAGCTGGCATGCCTACTTGGTGCTGCAAGCACCAGGCTACACCCCTGGTTCTGGTGGGTGCTGCATCTCTCATGTCAGCTGTGCATGGGATAGCTCCAAGTGAGAGGTAGTGGAGGATGCTGGGTAGCAATTGGGGCTGGGTGGTGGATTGCGCTGGGCAGAAGGCGAGGTAGCTACAAAGCTACCACAGGCAACTGGGGCATCCACATTTTTGCTTGCCTCACAGAGCTGGTATGAGAGCTGCAGCGGCCACAGGCCAGGGCCTGAAAACCACCTGGCTCGGTGTAACTGCAGCCGGGCACCTGCAGTTCCAAATAGGCATACAAGGTGGGGCTCAGCAGCCCAAACACTTGACAATGCAGGCTGGTGCCTATTGGGCATACAAACACTTTTCATCCGCTTTGTCTCCCTCTGGGAGAAAAGTGCAGAGTAGTTCAAGTGATCAAATATCTTTCTCTGTGTGTGAGAGAGAGACAGAGAGAGAAAGAGAAACGGTGGAGGGGAACTGGGTAAGGGGACTGAGCATCTCCCGCCCAAAAGCAATGTGCAGCCACTCACAGTAAGCAGAAATGCATACAATTCTGATTATTGTGAAAGACTGCACATTAAGAAGAAGAACGAAGCAAGGTTGTGGTGGAGGGTGGAGGACGAAGCAAGGCAGGGGGTGCAGAGCTGCCCCAAGCACCCCGCACCGGCTTACCTGAATGCCCTTCACCCATGCTAAACCCTCCCCCGCTTCCCAGGGCAGCCACATCCCTTCACTAACCTGCTTTCCAGTTCTGTTCCCCGCTACACGTTTAGACTAGAAAAGTAGTCTGCTGGACTACGGTTAAAAAAAATACAGGTAGTTCAGATCTTCTAATTTCTCATAGAAAAAAAAAAAAATCTTGCGAAGTTGGAAGGTGTTTTTTTTTACCATTTATATATATCTGGCATTCAGCTTTGTTCGGGTATTTTCCCACGTCATAATAGGGGTGCTTTTAAAGTTGTAGCAACGTTTCAGCAGAATCTCATCTGCCATCATCAGGCTTCTGTATGCTGTTTGTCTATGAGTCAAACTTTTACAGTGGTTTCAGATTTAAATTTGGGGCAGCCTATTGCTGTGTCAGAATGGTTTTTTCTTCCTCCTGATTGGTTGAGAGTCTTGGTCTGTGTTTATTGGTCTTGGAGTTTGCTGTGTTCTGCTACTAATATCTTCTGTCTTTTTTTGGGGGGGGGGTCTTTTTGTATCTTGATTGGCTGGCAACATTGTGTTACTTTATTGGAGGCCTTTAGTGCAGCATGGCTTCGGGTAAATGGACGGTTATCATTAGTTAGGAAGCTGGGTTTCATCTGGGTGCCTGGTTGGGGTGTGTTTGAGCTGGAGGTATCAGGGGGGATCTGTTTGTGCCCAGGTGTTTGCCTGGCTTGTGGTGTGGAGATTTTTTTGTTTGTAAGTGCAGGCTTCCAAATGATTGACAGCCTGGTGGAATCATCTCTTCTGTTCATGCTTTCTGGTATTTTTTTCAATCTCTATGGCTTCTCTGATGATTCTGTGGCTGGGATTTTCTATGGTGGCTAGGGTTTTGGTGCCATTGAAGTTGATGTTATGACCTGTGGCTTCCATGTGTTGGACGAGTGAGGAAGTGTGTTCCAGCTTTTTGACTGCATTTTTGTGTTCATCCAGGCGGGTGCTTATTCTTCTATTGGTCTGTCCAATGTATGTGGCCGGGCATGATGCACAGGGGACTTCATATATGCCTTGGTTTTCCAGGTCAATTTTGTCTTTGGGGTTCCTGAGGATGGCTGCTATTTTTCTGTCTGTTTTGAAGGCAGTCTTGATGTGGTGTCTGTATAGAATCTTACTAATTTTGTCTGTAGTGCCTCTTATGTAGGGCAGGACAGCTGTTCCATAGGTCTGTTCATCTTCTGGGTCTCTATTATGTCTCAGTGTGTTTTTGTGGATCAAGTTGGTGATTTTGCTTTTGTGGAAGCCGTTGGCTATCAATATTTTAGTCAGGGTGCATAGTTCAGTCTTAATGTGTGTCTTGTCTGCCAGGCGTTTGGTTCTAGTAATTAGTGTTTTGGCCACGGAGTTTATCTGTGCTGGGTGGTGGTGGGATTGGGCATTGAGGTAGCGGTTGGTGTGTGTTTTCTTCTGGTATATGGTATGTCCTAGTGTGCCATCTGTTTTCTTGTAGATTAGTATATCTAGGAATGGTATATATATATTACTGTATATATTTTAAAACTTTAAACAAATGTAAACTGCATATGATTCAAATTTTTTTGCAATATGTGGCTCAATAGATAAAACAGTATGTAAAATATTTCCTGAAGATTTTTTAAAAATGGAGAATAATGATAAATAATGACTACTACTTGGATCTTCCTTGAGTGATTTAGCTATTCTACTGCCTTTGATGGAATTGTTTCACAATGGGAGAGTATTAAACTCAGAAGTCCAGTTTTAAAAATAGTCTGCTTATAAGGGAGCAATTACTATTCTAATAATTTTATTGTAAAATTGACTGTATGAAGTCATGATACTAAAATAGGTTCATTTATCATTTTTTAAGAGAACTTAATATATATTTTAATAATATATGCCTTCATATATATACTCAACAGCATAAATAAACATATCTATACTTTTATCCAGCTCAAAAAATCCCACATAACTCTATATTAGTTATGTGCTGTCTAATTAACATCAACTCATAGAACCACATACCTCTTTTATTTCTGACCAATTAACTTCATCATAAAAACATAAAAAGACACATATAAAACAACTTCTTAAAGCATATATAGATATATTTGGAACCTACCGCTGCAGTTCTGTCCACTTCGCAACGGCTGCTTAAAATAAAACAGGCTTCTGCATTATCCATTCTAAAAATCAGAAAGTTTAGAAAAAAAATTAGGAAACTGTTTTTAACATACCCAGGAAACTTCTAAAGATAAGTACTTGCTTTAAATGTAAACTTTAAACCAAATTAAAATCTCTTTTTCACTTTTTAAAGAGAAAATAAAACATATTATAAAAATATATACCTGTTAAAAATATATCCCATAAACATAACGTAAAAATAAGGCATCAAATATTAATATTATGTATTTTTCTCAGTCTTATCAGGGTAAAATTCCTATATTAGACCATGTGATGTGTTGTGCATCAGCCAAAAAAAAAAAAAAGGAAGCAAAATTATATCCATTTTCTGTAATGGTATTTTTGTCAACCAGAAAAAAGTATATCAGTTTTAAACTCACCTATTCTGCATGTCACAATGTGGATTTCATCAACTAAGGTTGATGTAACAGCATTCCAGATTTTGACAGATGAAAGCAAGATTTGTGTACATATGCAATGGCACATAAGAAATATATGTAAAATCATTTTTAAAAAAGTTATAGTATACAATGCTTGTTCCATTGAACAGAAATGATTTGTTAATATTGCTGATTTGGGACAAATATATAACCCACCCTTCCTTCCTTCCTTCCTTCCTTCCTTCCTTCCTTCCTTCCTTCCTTCCTTCCTTCCTTCCTTCCTTCCTTCCTTCCTTCCTTCCTTCCTTCCTTCCTTCCCTCTCTCCCTCCCGGCAACTTACTGTATATATCACAGCTTAACAACACAGGCATGAACCCAATTTAAATTGATTTACAAATACTTAATTCTACACTACAAAAAAACTTTAAAATTATATATCATTACTTGAACTTGGTACAGAAATTATCTCGAAACCACTCTGGTTATTTCAATGAAGAATTATAAAAAGCACATTTACCAGCCTTCTCGCTGTGTTCTGTACCAGCTATAGTTCTTAGACCTATATGTAGATCTATTACAGAAATCCTAATGCTTTTCGTTTATTTAAACTACAATATAAGGGGGTAGGAATTGCAGGACAATTGACAAGTGGTGAATTGGCAAGTAATGGACTGAATAATGGAGCAAGGCAAAAGATTCTGGAAATTACTAGTTTAACCAAGAAATAAAGGAAATAAGGAAATAAAGGGGGACTGAACACAGGAAGTTCATTATCTTAAATATTGTTCTATACTGCACACAAAATGGGTAACAGGCAAAATCAGATGGCTCTTGGCATTAAGGCAAGTATAACATAACAGGGATTATAGAAACACAGTAGGATGAGTTCCACCAGTGGAATAAGTTCTTAATGGGTACAGCTAGCTTCAAAGTAAAGGGCAACACAAGAAAAGCTGTCATAGATTTACATATTAACATCATGAACAGAAGTCAACTGATTTGATGTGGAAACCAATCAAGTTAAAATAAAAGGGATATGTAATAGAAGAACTCACTTGTTAAATTTTTTACTACAGACCACCAAACAAATCAGAAGATATAGAAAATTTATTAAAACAAATAATTGAATGTTCAACTCCCCCAAAAAACAGCTGTGATAGGGATACTTCAACTATCTAGGCATTTACTGAAAGACTAATTTTGAAACAAGTCAGAATATTTGATTGTATTGATAATAATTTTCTGCTTTAAAAAATTTAAGTAAACAGAGTATCTGCTACCTTGGCTTTGGTCCTTACTAATAAGAGGAGCTGACTGAAGATATTAAATCTGAAAGAACTTTGGGTACAGGAACAGAAAGAACAATCTGAATAAACTAAAATAAATAGTAAAGAAAATGTCACAGGGAGAAACCTTTAAAGCCAAAGCTGCTGCTGCAACCAATGGGATTTCTTAAGCAAAATGAGGTTAAGAATAAAGCAATTTCAAACAATATCAATGAGGAAGAAAATTTAGGAGCTGTTGCCAACCTTGAAGGTAGGCCAGGTGAATATATTTTGTTGATATTGATCAATTTGAACAGAATATTGAAAGTCTGAGTTTTTCCCTCCCACCATCTTATACCCTAATTAATTAGGGACAAGTCAATATTAGCTTCTTTCTCACCCCCTGGTCTTAAGGTATGTTTTCACAATAATCATCTCTGCCTCATTTCTTTAATATTCTAGGGTATTTTTCAGAAGGACCAAGGGATTTAAAGACATTTAAATTAGCTAAAAGATTCTTTATAGCCTTGCTAAATTGTACTTTCCTTTATATATTTAATCCCAGTGTATGCTGCTCAAGATTTTATATCCTTTGAATGTAAAAACAGAAGCAAAGTAGAAGTTGTGGTTATCTATTTTCTTATGATCATCTGTTAAGATTTGTCCATTTGGATTAAGAAGTGATTCAACCTAGCTAAAGACCTCTTTCAATAATTTCTGAATAGCTGTGGAAAACTGAAGAAATACAAGGGGTCATATTTTTTGAAGTGTACAGAGAAGCAATCCCAGGAATTATAAACTAATGAGCCTCATCAATACCTGGAAAGATATTAGAGCAGATAATAAAGCAGGAAGTTTATAACCATCTTGAAGACAATGTTGTAATTGCTGAAAGTCAGCATGCCTTCATTCAAAATATATAGCGTGAGACAGACCTTATTTCTTTCCTTGACAAGATAATCTTTAGTGGATAAAAAATGCTGCAAATGTAAAAAAAGAGTATACAAACCCAGATGCTGAGGAATAAAAAAGCTCAGATTTTTTAGTCAATTTAGCCAAAACATACTAAACACTTCATTTACTAGAAGGGAATGTGATTATGAGATGCTCATTATAAAAAGAGAGAAGTTCACTGCTGCTTAGCAACTACTATTCCAACATTTATGCTGTGTTTCTTAAAAATGGCCTATTAAACGGCTTCCCATAGTGTTTAAAAATGATAAAAGTACATTCAACTACATAATTTGTTAGGAGAAATATACATTTTAATGGTTGCTTTCCTTTGAATTTACTACAGGCTAAATAATACTGCAGGTATTATGTTTTATATTTTATAAAGCTGTCGCTTTATAAAAATTCACATTTACCACCTAACTCAGAGAAAAATCACATTTTTTAGCAAAATAAGAGTATCAATCCATGTATGTTTATTAGTGATTGAAAATAAATTATTAATTAGCCTAATTTACATTTAAAATTGGATTTTTTTAAAAAAATAATAATTATTTATTCATTAAATGGCATATAATACTTGCAACCACAATTCAGCCCAAAATTTCCATTGCTAAGCAAGGCAGTTACGTGTGTTTTTCTCCATTTTATGATCTTTTTTTGGTCACAGTTGTTAAGTGAATTACTGAAGTTGTTAAATAAATCATGTGTGTAAATGAATCTGGCTTTCGCCATTGACTTTGCTTGTTGGAAGTCGGCTGGGAAGATCACAAATGGTGATCACATGATCCCAGAACAGTGCAACTGTCAAAAATACATGCCAGTTGCCATGCACCCAAATTTTGATCATGTGACCATGGGGATGTTGCTGTAGTCGTGTGAAAAACGGTAGTAAGTCACATTTTTCAGTGTCGTAATTTCAAATGGTCACTAAGTGAATTGTTGTAAATTCAGGACTACCTATATTATTTCCTTTGAAAATTTGTATTCCTGTATTATTTTCTATACCATTTTTAAAAACAATCAAGAGTCATTGGTTTCATAAATAAATGAATATTCATTCTTAATAAGAAAGCAAACATCTTTTTTATAAGAACTAATTATGCAAAATGATTATGTATTACTCCCATATACTCAAGCAGCTGCAATCCCATAATTATATATCTAGAGTAAGTTCCACTGATGATTACTTCAGAGTAAAATATAGAAGACTGCACCACAGGGAAGTTTGTGGCTCCTAAACTTGGAAATCCTGGATGTCATAAGAATTAAGTTATGCAAATTATAAAATAGTACTTAACATGGTAAAAATAAAAGTTATTGCAATGCTGGTTTTGATTTCAAATGGGTTCCTACCTTCATTGTTCAATGATTTATCTTTAAAATCATTAATAAAGATGAAAGCAGTGGCCAGACTATTATTAAAATCAAATAGTGTAATTAAAGCTAAAAATGACTGAAGATTAAAAGGAAAGGAAATTATGGAAATGCTTAATCCATCTGCATCTAAAAGTCTTTCACATAGTCTCAGTTTTAAGAATTCTTTAAAATCAAAGTATAACTCCATGGTTAATAGAGATGAGCATGAAAAAGAGCCAATTTGGTCTAGTGGTTAAGGTACCAGGTTAAAAAGCAGGAGACTGTGAGTTCTAGCTCTCTTTTAAGCATGAAAGCTGGCTGGGTGGTTTTGGGCCAGTCATGTTCTCTCTCAGCATAAACCACCCCACAGGGCTGCTATTGTGGGAAAAAATAGATGAGATGGATGGCACACAGCCAGCGGGCCTGGGCAACCCAGAGCGGGATGGAGCCCATTAAATGGCTTCTGTGATCTGTTGTTGTCGGGGCAGGGGGTGGGAGTTGGGGAATGATTTTGTTTTTGTTTTATTGCACTATATTAATTTCTGTTAGTTTTTATTGTTTTAAATGTGGTTTTATATTCTTTAAGCCACCTTAAGTCACCATGGGCAAATACATAGCAACATACAATCAATCAATCAATCTCTTAAAAATAATAAATAAATAAATAAAATAATAAAATAAATAAAATAAAATAGGAGAAGGAAAATATTAAATATGTTTGTACCTTAATTTTTTTTATGAAAATAATCCAAGAATAAAATAAATAAACAAAGTAAAATAAGTCTAAGAACCAAATCCTCCTATACTACATGTCATAGTCTCAGAGTCACTCAAATATTTTATATTTGGCACTGACAAATATATGGACAGGAAGGCAGAGTCCATATTGAAAAAAGATACTGAATGGCTAGCTTATATCAAGACTCTGCTTTTTTATGACAAAAATTCTTGGTGCACAAAATAGGCTTCAATTAAAGCAAACAACATAGTGATTGAGACTTCTGGTTGGGCGCTGTCTCAGTGTGCAGCTGAGGAATGGATCACCACTCTGAAAGATTCTGATTTTCGCTAGTCGGTGGCTTTTTGGAGTATGTCAGACCCCAGAGGAGCAGGAGGAGGTACGCACGCTCTTGCACGGTCCTGGTGGGATGAGCGGAAGGTCTGGCGGAGAGGTGCTCACTGCCCACCAGGCCGCGCCAGAGCCATGTGGGCTGGGCAGAGCTGGGAAAGCGAGCCACGGGTGTGTGCGTGCCTCCTCCTGCCCCTCGTTCCCAAATCTCGCCCAGAAGAGTCAGTCGGAAGCAGCGTGGCTAGGCTGGTCGCGGAGGTGCTCGGTGCAGGTGCCTCCAAAGGCGGGAAGGACGGGCTGGCAGGCGCTAACCTCAGTCGTTCTCCCCGTGTTGGGCTAAGGGTGGTGGCTGTTTCCGCTGCGAGCAGCTTGGACCCGCTGCTGCTGCTCCACAGCCGCCCGCCTGGCCTTTCTTTGAGGTGGAAGAGCTCGCTGGGCTGAAGGATCCGGCGCATCAGAGGCGTGCAGTGTAGGGAGGTTGGGGAGGAACCGAAGAGGCCCCGGGAGATTAGCCTCCCCAAGTGGGGTTGGGCTGCCCTCTCAGGCAGGGGAGGCTTTGTAAAATAATTCGCTTTACCTTTGAAAGCAAAGGGAAGACGGGAGCGCCTGAAGCCAAAGGTTTCCTCAGGGCTCCGGTTGCAGGGAGGAGCCCTGACTGGCCGCACGTGGCTGCGCCAAATGCTAACGCCGTGGCAGCAAGAGAGAAGGGAAAGCAATGGTGGAAGGTCTCCCGATATGAAGTGCCCCACCAACACAGGCAGCACCATATCTGGGCATGCAACAAAAGTACTTCCTAAGGGCAAGCCCCCCCGCCATTTCCCTCCCCATTTCGCATGTTTAATATGGGCCTTAATTTGGGGGGAGGGGCTTAATTTGATTTTATGCCAATAAAACATGGTGGGGCTTCCTATTGGTGGAGGCCATATTGTTGGAGAAACACAGTATATAAAGATCATAAAGTGGTAACGTTGAAGCAAATACCTAGGAGAGTTAGGGAGCAAAGAAGGGGCTACCAGTTTTTGTCATCTCAGTTAATTAAGAATAGTATATCACTATTGACCTTGGAAGTCTTAAATAGAAATATTAGAGAGGATATAAACATAAAAGGAATGAAAGTCAAAAAGGAGGAATTTAAATTGCAAGCCTTTGCGGATGACTTGGTCTTTATTTTGGAAGACCCTTTAGAGACAGCTTTAAAACTATTGGAAAAGATAGAGATGTATGGTGAGATGGCTGGTTTGAAAATAAATAAAGACAAAACAAAGATTCTGACAAAGAACATGTTATTAAGACAAAGAGAAGAGCTGGCAGATTTATTGAAAATTCAAGTTACGAACAAAGTTAAATATTTGGGGATATATTTGACGTCAAGATGTACTACACTGAAAGAAAATAACTATATTAAACTTAAATAGCAGATAGCATCCGACCTGAAAAAATGGGAAAACCTACAATTGTCATTGATAGGTAGAATTTCAACAATTAAGATGAATATTTTACCCAGAATTTTATATTTGTTCCAAACAATACCAATTAGGTTAAGTAAGGATTACTTTGAAGAATTAAATAAAATTGTGTTGAAGTATATATGGCAAGGCAAGAAAGCGAGAATAAAATTAAAACTTTTACAGGATGCTAGAATTAGAGCAGGATTTGGCCTTCCTAATTGGGAGTTGTATTATCAAGCTGCAAACTTAATGTGGGTTAAAGAATGGATAACGTTAAGAAAGACTAGATTGTTGGCATTAGGAGGTCATGATTTATTATTGGGTTGGCATGCTTTTTTATGGTATAAGGGAACTAAACCACAGGGTTATTTTAGAAGGCATTATATACGAGAATCGTTATGGTTGAATTGGGAGAAAATTAAGAAACAACGTTATTTGAAAATCCCAGTTTGGTTATCAACAATTGAAGCTTTTTCGTATCCTATAACCTATAAGAAGGAACAAACAGTTAGATATGGGGAAATATTGGATGAAAAGGGTGAACTTAAAATGATGCAAAATTTAGAAGAACAAGGTATAAAGATGAATTGGTTTTCATATGCACAAATACATGCAAGGTATCTTAAAGATTCTAAAATAGAAGGATTTTGTGATAAATTGACTGATTTAGATAGGATTTTGACAGGTACTGATGAAAAAGTGATTAAAAAACTATATAGTTATTTGTTGGAAATTAAATTAGAGGAAGAACAAGTTAAAGAAACAATGATTGTTGGGGGAAGAATTTTGGATATGGGATTGATTTAGAGAAATGGCAAAAATTGTGGTCACAAAATTATAAAATGACAATGTCAACAGCATATAAAGAAAATTTGTATAAGATGTTTTACAGGTGGCACTTTCCCCCGACAAGAATAGCAAGAACATTCAAGGATAAATCTGAAAAGTGCTGGAAATGTCATCAGATACCTGGCTCATATTACCATATGTGGTGGACTTGTGAGGAGGCCAGGAAATACTGGACTAGAATTCGCATATGGCTGGAAAAAATGACAAAGAAACACATAGATTTGAAACCAGAGATTTTTTTATTGGGAATCTTACCTGATATATATAATAAAAACTTAAAATATTTGATTGTAAATGTATTAACAGCGGCTAGGATTGTATTTGCTAAACATTGGAAGAGTGAGAAAATACTGTTAGAGGAAGAAATTATTAAGAAAATATTGGAATGTGCTGAAATGAGTAGATTGACATTTGAAATTAGAGAACAAGAAGATAAACAATTTTATGAAGTTTGGGATCTCTTTTATCAATGGTATACAATATAATAATAGAATATTTAGAAATTTAGGAAATAACAAATATATAATTTTTCTTGATTTTGATAATTTTTTAGAATATTTTATTAAGATAGATTTGGTATGATTCTATGATCTGTTATAAAATAATTTAACTCAATTATAGTTATCTCGCTTAAGTATGAATTAGTAAAATTATAGTCAAATATAGTTCAATAATGATATTAGGATACTTAACTGATGATTGATAATGTGAGTTATTATGTAATATCATTATTTCGATGACTATGAAATGGATGCACAAAAGGGAGTGGTAAACCAACCGATACACTGTAAATTTATGAAGAATGATGTTTTTTTTAATATTATGTTTTATGTTTTATATGTTTTTGTTTGTCATTAAAATCAAAAAAACTTTTATCCAAAAAAAAAAAAAAAGAATGGTATATCACTCAGATGGTTCACCCCAGAAGGGCTCCTAGTAACATGGCAGGATAAAAAATACAAAATTGATACAATAGAGAAAGCGCATCAATTTCACAAACAATATCTGGGACCTGAGGAAGAATGTGAAAGTGGAGAAGATTTAAATACAAGAAGTCAGGAAGAACAACTCTCTGAATAGAAAGAACTTGCACCATGGTCAGAATCTCAGAAACTTAGAGAAGATGAGAACAACAGACCAAATACAAGAGAACCCAGAACAAGAAAAGAAACAAAAACACTCTACATAGACAGTAATACGAACAGAGAAATCACCTTATTCTCAGTTAATATCAATGGTTTAAACTCAACATTAAAAAGAAACCAATTATTTTAAAAACTTAAAAAACAAAATGCAGACATAATTTGTATACAAGTACATATCATAGACAGGCAGACCTCCTAAAGGACACCAATTAGGGAAAAATGTATTGGGCTCTTTCAAATCAAAGAAAAAGGAATGTCGTAGTATATATAAAAGATTGGCTGCAGCACAAACAAGTATACAAGGATGATGAAGGGAGAATGTTATTTATAGAAATAATATTAAACCAGAAAAAGATTTTGTTAGTTACAGTATATGCCCCGAATGTCAATCAAAAAGAATTCTATAATAAACTCCATCACAAGATAGTAGAAACTGAATATACAAGTGTATGTATTGTAGGAGATTTAAATGCTATTTCAGACAAGGACAAAGAGTATAAAAGCTCCAAAAAAATAAAAATAACAGGAGACTATTCCCATCTTCTTTTAATAATATGGTGAGGGAATTAAATTTGAAGGGTGTGTGGAGAGAACTATATCCAACTAAAAAGCAATATACTTTCTTTTCCAATCCCCATCACTCTTGGTCTACAATAGATCAGATATGGATGGACCCAGGCTTAATGGAAAACATTGAAAATATAGAGATCTTGCCAAATGTATGGGCTGATCATAACCCTATTCAAATTAAGTGGAAAGAAAGAAAATGATTGGAAGATAGACATTTAATAATAGTATACTAAAAGATAATGAATATATTGAAATGGTGAAAAAAGAATTGAAAATATTTCTTGAAATAAATAAGAGAGAACATAGGTCCCTTCAAAACCTCTGGGATGCAACAAAAGCTTACATGAGAGGTTTAACTATTGGCTATAGTATTAAAAAGAATAAAGAAAAAAGGCAACAACAAAATGTGTGGAGAGAGAACCTTAAAGATTTAGAAGTAAGTAGACAAATTGATCCGAATAATCAAAATATTAGTGAAGAAATAGATTTGGTAAAACATAAGATAAATTTAAGTATGCAGGAAGACCTGGCCCGAAAAGTTAAATTAGTAAAACAAAATTATTTTGAAAATGCAAATAAGCCAGGGAGATGGTTAAAATAAAATAAAAAAAGAGCAAGGAAAAAGAACGATTGTAGCTCTCCAAAACCAAGAAGGGAAAGTATGTACTCAGGGCTAAGGAAAAGAAAGATATTGCCAAGGACTTTTTTACAAATCTATACAATCAAGAAGTAGTACCAGAAGAACTTATTTTTTTTTTTGAAAAAGATTTTATTAATTTTCCACAAACAAACAAGACAAACAAAACATAAAAACATCAACTCTCATATGTACATCCAGTGTGTCAGTTGGTTCATCATTTTTGTGCATTCATTCTGTAGTCTCAATTACAATTATGTTACATAACAACTCATATTGTCAATCCAAACTTACCGTATATATCCTAATATCACTAAAAAAAGAAGTTTTTGACTATATTTTTAATCATTCATGCTTTATGAGCTAACAATACTTTAAACCAGTTTACTCTATAACAAATCATATAATCATATCAAATCAATTCTAAAAAACCCTTTATAAATATAATGTCAAATAACAAAATAATAGCAAAATAGCAAAATAAAGATATTCCTTACTGTCTAGCATTCTAAATATTCTATTATCGTATTTTATCATCTAGCCATTGATAAAAAAGACCCCAAATTTCATAAAATTGTTTATCCTCTTTCTCTCTAATTTCAAATATCAATCTACTCATCTCAGCACATTCCAATATTTTCTTAATAATTTCTTCCTGTAATGGTATTTTCTCATTCTTCCAATTTTTAGCAAATACAATCCTAGCCGCTGTTAATACATTTACAATCAGGTACTTCAAATCTTTACTATATATATCAGGTAAAATTCCCAATAAGAAGATCTCTGGTTTCAAGTCTATGTGTTTCTTTGTCATTTTTTCCAACCACATGCGAATTATAGTCCAATATTTTCTAGTGTCCTCACAAGTCCACCACATATGGTAATATGAGCCGGGTATCTGATGACATTTCCAGCATTTTTCAGATTTGTTCTTAAACATTCTTGCTATTCTTGTCGGGGGAAAGTGCCACCTGTAAAACATCTTATACAAGTTTTCTTAATATGCTGTTGACATTGTCATTTTATAATTTTGAGACCACAATTTCTGCCATTTCTCTAGATCAATCCCATATCCAAAATTCTTTCCCCAAACAATCAAAGTTTCTTTGACTTGTTCTTCCTCTAATTTCATTCCCAGTAAATAACCATATAATTTTTTAATCACCTTCTCATCAGTACCCATCAAGATCTTATCTAAATCAGTCTGCTTATCATAGAATCCCTCCGTTTTAGAATCTTCATCATACCTTGAATGTATTTGCGCATATGAAAACCAATTCATCCTTATACCTTGTTCCTCTAAGTTTTGGATCGATTTAAGTTCACCCTTTTCATCCAAGAGTTCCCCATATCTAACTGTTTGTTCCTTCTTATAAATTATAGGATAGGAAAATGCTTCAATAGTCGATAACCAAACTGGAATTTTCAAATAACATTGTCTTTTTATCTTCTCCCAGTTTAACCACAAAGACTCCCGCATATAATGTCCTCTAAAATAACTCTGTGTTTTAGTTCCCTTATACCATAAAAAAGCATGCCAGCCCAACAGCAAATCATGCCCTTCTAATGTCAACAACCTATGCTTACTTAATGTTATCCATTCTTTGACCCACATCAAGTTTGCAGCTTGATAATACAATTCCCAATTAGGCAGGCCAAAACCTCCTCTAATTCTAGCATCTTGCAAAAGCTTTAGCTTTATTCTCGCTTTTTTACCTTGCCATATAAACTTCAACATAATTTTATTTAAATCTTCAAAATAGTCTTTTCCAAGCCTAATTGGCATTGTTTGGAACAAAAATAAAATTCTAGGTAAAATATTCATCTTGATTGTTGAAATTCTCCCTATTAATGACAATGGCAAGTTTTCCCACTTCTTCAAATCTGTAGCTATCTGTTGTTTGAGTTTAATATAATTATTCTCTTTTAATGTGCTACATCTTGCTGTCAAATATATCCCCAGATACTTAACCTTATTTGTAATTTGGATTTTCAAAAGATCTGCCAGTTCTTCTCTTTGTCTCAATAGCATGTTCTTTGTCAAAATCTTTGTTTTATCTTTATTTATTTTCAAACCAGCCATCTCACCATATGTCTCTATCTTTTCCAATAACCTTGGAGCTGTTTCTAACGGGTCTTCCAGAATAAAAGCTAAATCATCAGCAAAAGCTTGTAGTTTAAATTCTTCCTTCTTAATTTTCATTCCTTTTATGCTTTTATCATCCCTAATATTTCTATTCAACACTTCCAAGGTCAACACAAAAAGCAAAGGAGATAGGGGACACCCTTGTCTTGTGCCTTTTCTTATATTAATAAAATCTGTAAGTTCCCCCTCCATCATTACCTTTGCTGTCTGTTTATTATATATGGCTTCGATTGCTTGAATAAATTTTTTAGCAAAACCCATCTGTTCCAATAGTAATAACATAAATCTCCAATTCACGTTGTCAAATGCCTTTTGAGCATCTAAAAATATCAAAGTCATTTGCTTTTCAGGATGAGCCTCATAGTATTCCAAAGTATCCAAGATTACTCTCATATTGTCTCTTATTTGTCTCTTTGGCAGAAATCCATTTTGATCTGAGTGAATAAAATTATTTAAATATTTTTTAAGTCTTTCTGCTAAAATTGAAGCAAAGATTTTATAGTCTGCATTCAATAAGGAGATGGGTCTGTAGTTCTTAATTTGCAGTGGGTCAGCCTCTTCTTGTGGAATAAGTGTGATATAAGCCTCTGACCATGTTTTGGGTATCATCTTCTTTAACATAACTTCATTCATGACTTCTAACAATGGGATACTCAATGATTCTTGAAATGTTTTATAGAATTCTGCCGGAAGCCTATCTGGACCCAGTGCTTTCCCATTATTTTGTTTCTTAAGTGCTTCATTTAATTCCATCATTGTTATATTGCTTTCTAACATTTCTTCAGTCTCTTTAGGTATCTTCGGTAAGTTAGCATTCTGTAGTTACTGTTTGACTTTTTTCTCATCAATATTCTCTTGTTTATATAATTGCCCATACAAATCTCGAATAATTTCCTTTTTCTCCTTATTGCCATAACAAACTTGGCCCTGATCATATATTAACTTCAATATTTTTCTTGATTCCTTCTCTTTTCTCAATTTATATGCTAGCCATCTACCTGGTTTATTCACATCTTCAAAGTAATTCTGTTTAGAATTTCTGATTTTCTGTGCCAATTCTTCTTTCTCTATTAATTCCATTTTATGTTTAATTACATCCAGCTTCAATTTAATATCTTTTTTCTGTGGCATTTTCTGTAATTCTTTTTCAAGTCTTTTATACTCATCTTCCAAGGCCTTAGAAGCTTGCCTTTTCCTAATATTCTTTTTTCTTTTATAATCTATTATCAGACCTCTAGCATATGCCTTCATTGTATCCCAAACATTCTGCGTTGAAGTATCTTCTTTTTTATTTTCTCTGAAAAAAAAACACCAATTCCTTCTCCATCCATTGTATAAAATCTTTCTCCTTTAAAATAGTATTATTTAATGTCCATCTCGATCTTTTTTTTTGTCCCTTCCATTTAATTGTCATTGGGCTATGATCTGCCCAAGTACTTGTTTCAATATTTGTTTCTTGAATATTGGATATTAATTCTGTTGATATCCAAATCATATCTAATCTGGACCATGATAAATGTCTATTTGGATAAAAAGTATATTGTTTAGCTTTAACATTTCTTTCTCTTCAAATATCTTTTAAAGATAGTTCGTCTGTCATTTTAAAAAAAGATTTAGGGAGAGCCTTTCTATTTTGCTTGGTTGTTGTTGCTATATAGTCCAATTTATTGTCCACAATTCCATTAAAGTCTCCCATCATAATTATATTAACATAGTCCAGTCCAGTTATTTTCATGTGTAGCTTTTTATAAAACTCTTCTTGTTTTTCATTCGGAGCATAAATTGCAATGAAGAGTATTTTTATATTATTGTCCATTATTTCCACCATTAATATTCTTCCATCTTCATCATTGTAGATCAGTTTTGCTGGGATAGCCTCTTTAATATATAGAACCACTCCTCTTTTCCTACATTGAGTCAAAGAAGTAAATATTTCCCCCAATTTTGGCTGTACTAACAATTGTTCATGTTGTTTTTTAATATGAACTTCTTGTAGACAAATTATATCAAATTTTAATTTCTCCAATTTATGAAAGGTTTTCCTTCTTTTAACAGCTGAATTGAGTCCATTTATATTCATTGTAATCAGTTTTTTTTCTTCCATGATTATGCTTTATATTTAGGTCTAAGAGCTCTCGTGGATCTCACTTCACGCTGTTCTTTACTGTCCACCTGTCCATCTACAGCTCCATCTACAGTAAACATTAATCCTTCTGGAATCAGCCATCTATAATTCACTTCGTTTTCCAGTAGCATTTTGGTCAGAAATTGATATTCTCTTCTCATCTCTCTCACTCTTCTGGGTATTTGTTTTAAAACCACAACCTCTTTACCTTTGTATTTCAATGTTTTCTCTCTTACCACTTGTAATATTTGTGTTTTGATGGATTTTTGGGTAAATCTAATATGAACTTCCTTTGGTAATTTATTTCTCATCGCATATCTTGTATAAACTCGATATACCTCATCTACTCCATCCATCATCTTTTCCTCTGTAATTTCCAAAGCATCTGCCAAAATTTCTATCATTATCGCAGCCAAATTTTCTCCTTTTTCCTCTTCTATATTTTGAAATCTGAGATAAAATTCTGACCTTTCCATCTCCCACCTCAACATCCCATTTTTTTCTTGTTCAACCCCTGTTAATCTACTGTCAATATTTCCAATCTTCTCCTCTCTTTGTTTCACTTCTTCCTCAATTTTTTGGAATCTCTCCTCATACTTCCCCATCATTTGTTTAATATTTTCCACTTTTTCATCAGTCTTCTCTATTCTTTGTTCAATGATGTCTGATTTTATCTTGAGATCTTGGATTCCTTGCATAATCATCTGTAAAGTTACTATTTCTTGTTCTTTATTTTGCTTCAACATTGTCTGAATTAAACATTGTCCTCCAGCTGGTGGGGAAGCAGAGGTAGAAGTAGAAATGCCAACTGGTATTGGTTTCCTGCTCATTTTAATGCCTCCAAAGCTTCAAATTCTTTTTGACTTTTAATCCAACTATACCAGAAGAACTTATTAATCAATATCTGAAGGAAATTTTTTTTACTGCAAATTATGGATGAAGAGAAATGTATTTTAAATGATAAAATATCCACAGAAGAAATTAGAAAGGCAGCCTAAAAATCAAATAAAACCTTGGACCCGGATGGAATTCCATCTGAATTCTATAAGGAGTTTCAAGAGTTATTGGAAGAGTTAATGATGGACTTATATAATGAAGCCTTGAATAGTGCTAATATACCAAAGTCATGGACCAAAGCATATATAACCCTTATTCACAAAGAGCAATCAGACCCACAAAAAATTCAGAATTACAGGCCAATATCACTTTTAAACATAGATTATAAGATTTTGGCCACAATATTGGTGGAAAGATTAAAGAAAATATTAAGTAGGATTATTCATACTGACCAGAATGGGTTACTGCCAATAGACAAATAAAGACACATAAAATAATAATTATGGATGTTTTAGAATTCTATGAAGTACACACAACTAAAACAATGGGCACTGATGTTTTTAGACGCTCAGAAGGCTTTTGACAATTTGAATTGGAATTTTCTTATTAAACAATTGACAGGCATGAAATTTGGTGAAAAATTTTTTGGATTCATTAAAACAATATATAATACCCAAATTGCAAAAATATTAATAAATGGGGAAAATACAGATAATATAAGGATAAATAAGGGTGTAAGACAAGGATGCCCCTTAGCTCCCCTACTTTATATATTAGCAGAAGAGACACTACTGGTACAAATCCGACAAAATCAAAGAGATCAGGGGGTTAAAGGTTAAAAAAGAGGAGTACAAACTTCAAGCATTTGCTGATGATATGGTATTTATAGGGGAAGATCCCCTGGAAACGACACCTATTTTGATGAAAGAAATAGAACAATATGGAAAGGTGGCAGGGTTAAAAATTAATAAAGAAAAAACAAAAGTGATAACAAAAAAGCTGTACAAATGAACAAAAGGAAGAACTAACAAAGAGATTAGGGATACAGGTGGTAAATAAAGTAAAATATCTGGGGATATAGCTGACAGCTAGTGCTCATCAATTAAAAAAGATAGTTACGATAAATTAACAATTCAAATATTTAAAAACTTAGATAATTGGGCTAAATTGCAAATACCTCTATTAGGCTGTATGGCAATAGTAAAAATGAATATTTTGCCAAAATTGTTTTCTTATTTGAGACGGTGCCAGTCAAGTTGGAAAAAAGCTTTTTTGAAGAACTAAATAAACATATATCCAAATTTATATGGCAGGGGAAAAAACCCAGAACAAAATATAAATTATTACAGGACGATAGAAAGAAAGGAGGCTTTGGTCTTCCAGATTTTAAAACATACTACTATGCTGTGATAGAACCTGGCTCAAAGACTGGGTTAATTTGATAAATAAAAGGATCTTAACATTAGAGGGCTTTGATCTCCAACTTGGATGGCACGCATTTATGTGGGATGGAAAGAGTAAACACCACTTGTACTTTCAAAGGCATTATATAAGGAGTGTGTTATTAACTATTTGGGAAAAGATAAAAAAGTACATTACTGTAAAGTCCCAACTGTGGTTATCTACAATAGAGGCAGTTACACACCCAAACATTTTAGATTTTGATAACATTGCAAGATATAAAGATCTATTACATCAAACCGGAGAGTTAAAGGGTAGGAATCAAATACAAATACAAGGAAAAGAGATAGCAAGGTGGTCCTATGCACAGATACAAACACATTACAAAAAAGATAAAGAACAATTTGGTTTTAATATGATCTACCAAGAATTAAATAAGATTTGCATGGAGAGGAAAGGAAATTGATCAGTAAAATATATAAATATCTATTGGATTATAAATTAAAAGAAGAAACAGTGTATGATAATTTGGGCAAAAAATGTGGGCCACAGTATTGAATTAGACAAGTGGGAACATATCTGGGAAATAAATTACAAACTAACTATGTCAGCCTCGTACAAAGAGAATCTCTATAAAATGCTTTATTGTTGGCACTTGCCACCCGCGAGACTGGCTATGATGTTCCTGAACCTCCCCCCAAATTGTTGGAAGTGTAACATACTTTCATATGTGGTAGACATGTCCATATGCCCAGAAATTTTGGAAAAACATCAAAAATTGGATTCTAAATATAACTAAACAAGAAGTAAAACCTGAACCTGAAACCTTTTTTCTGGGTATGATAGACTCAAAAATAGAAAAAAAATTATCAATATTTAATCTTGCACATTATAATGGCAGCCAGAATAAGTTATGCTCAAAATTGGAAACTGTCTACTGTCCCTTCAGAGGAGGTGGTCATTAAAAAAATTCATGAGTGTGCAGAGATGGACAGCCTAACCAAATTACTAAAAACAACAAAGATAGTGAATAGTACAAAGTTTGGAACTGTTGGTATGAATGGTTAAAGAAAAAGCAACATTTGACAACTGAATAAGTAATGAAACTATGAAGGACGTGCGTTTAACCATAAAGTGTTCTGTGAAATTAAAACATTAAAAGAACAAGGAATGTATTGTAACAATGTAGATCACGTCAATGTTATGGGGTAGAAGAAAAAAAGAAAAGAAAAATGTAACCAATATTCAATACCTGCTGCAAAATGTATATATGTATATATATTTGTTTATGTTTGTTTGTTTCTTTTTAAATGTTTTAAATATATGAAACTTAAATAAACTTTATTTTTAAAATTAAAAATAAAATAAAATAAAGAAAACAACATAGTGAAACTTCAATGAATGTTTGCTCCAGGGAGTTTCAAAGAAGGTGTAAACTTTTAATTAAAAAAAAAAAATTGGAAGAAATCTAAGATTGCACTATATAGGAAAATAGTGGATTTCATTAGGGAAAGACAATAGGAGGCTGAATGGGAAAAGAAAAAGGGTGGGGGAAGGGAAAGATACCTAAAATTTATTGCTTACCTGTATATGATCTAAAGAAATAATGTATGTGTCCTTTCTTTGGTTCATTAATTGAATTTCTCTTAGTGAGTTAGATTTTCATCTTGCAATGAAATGTTTAAAATGAAAGGAAACTTCCATATTTATAAATTAAAAGTGAATCTTTATTTTTGACAATAGAATTTGTCAACTCCAAAATATGAGATTGTTGGAGATAGACTTATGTGAGCTCTGATCAATTCTGTTCAGAAGTAAATTTACAAAACAGTTGGAAGGAACACAGCTGATAAGAAGCACAAAGCAGTCTTTAATTAAATATCTGTTTATCATTATTTGTCAAATTGAAGGCTGCCCATCTCCCTCTCAGTGACCCTTGGCAAGCATGCAACAAATGTTCTCTGGGATATCCAGTAAATGTGAAAGAGTCCTTTGGTGAATTAGTTTTATGGTAAGATCATAATTATCATTATATATATATATATATATATTGTTTGGTACCTACTTAGCTCTCAGGAGATCTTGATCCTTCAGTGCTGAACCTTGCAAGTAGATAACCCTTTGGGACCACATGGGAATTTGAAGCACTCTTCGAACCTGAACATCCATCTCCGTGGGACACAATATAACCACATAGTAATCCTATAAAAATGAATGTTGTAAGAATCAACGAGAACCAGAAGAAATATTACATGGTTATATTTCATGGATATTTTTCATTTAAAATTTAGTTTGGAAAAACTTAAGAGTTGAGAGAAGCATAGTTGAAGGATAATTCATTTTTTAACCTTTCTAAAAAAGAAAAGTGTTCCTGCTATTTATTTCAATAATGATTTTATTGATGCCAAAGTTGCTCTGCAAGATATCAACATGTAATGCTTAGCTTCATGCAGAGAAGAGTTTAAATCACTTCCTCTGGCAAAAAATGTTAAGCATTATGCACACTGGAAAGGAATCTATGTTCAACAGCAGAAAATGCCAGCTTTGGTGGCTACTACATAGATCTCATTAATCATTTAAAAAGGCTCAGAATTGGCTCTAAAGAAACAACATAAGTCTAGTAAAAAGAAGTGCTGGATGTTTTATAGCCCTTTTCTAAATTTTAGAGTAACTTACATTTTACAGATATAAATCTGTGACCCATGATACTGCTAAGATTTCAGTCATATGTGAAATAAAAATGTTAAAAAATGTGAATATTTCTGGATTAACTTAGATAAATGCTGATCTGCTGGACTTACCTGGAGCCTAGGATGAGCATAGAATTCATTTAGAAAATCCATAAGCAGGTCAATCTTAAGAGAACTGACACACAAAACAACATGTTTCTCTGTCTGAGCTCTATGTCGGCTATAATTTCCACCTGATTTTTGTCTTTCCATCCACAAATAAGCCAGTTGCTCAAACTGCAATAAAATAAATTTCAAGATGAAGTATGGCCTCAAGAAGTCAACAAGGAGATGCTAAAAAACCATATAGTCCAACTGTCTAGATTGAGGTGGGGAACAATGGCTCAGGAATTCTGGGAGTTGAAGTCCACCAGTCATAAAGGGGCCATTGTTCGCCATCTCTGGTCTAGATATTTGTTTGTTGTGATTTAATTTAATATGGCTTGTAGCAATATCTCACATAAAGAATATATAATAAGTGAACAAAGAATAATCTAGCAGTACACATTTCAGCAAAACACACTTGAATATTAATGTGCATTACCACATCACATATACTGTATTTTCTAGTTAGCTGAATGTGGGCAGCAGTATGTTGGCTTTCTTTGTTCTTCTGTAATGTATTAATTTAAACAGTAAATTTGTACGTGCACTCACTTTGACTTGGCTCCCTTGTTGATGAAAAGAGTCAAGATTTAGTCTCAGAGAAGACTACCCCTAAAAAAAGGAATCGTGGCTTGTATTGTCCTAATAATTCTTTGTTTATTAATTAATCAAAGTTAAAAAAAAACATGTTTTTTTAAAGAACATCACAGTCATAGATGATTATTAGATGGTGAGCCATTAGAATGGAAGACAGATGCAAGATGTTCAGGAAGCTGCATGAAACAGACCCAAAAGAATTAAATTACTAAACATCACAAAAATAGATGGAATTCTAGAAATAGAAATAAAAAAGGATTTGGTGTAGTGTAAAATGTCTAGTTCATAGGGAAAAAATTGTTGTAAACAATGTACTCAAAAAGTCCAGCAATGGTTAAGATTAAAGAGGCATAGAAAATGCAGGACAATTTTGACAGAATTTGTAGTCTGTTTTGGAATGCTAGCAATTTGGCAGAATTCTGATTTTAAAGTGCAGCTTTCTTCTAGGCAGTGTGTGTAAGTAAGGCAGAGGTGTCCAACTTGCATCATCACGTGATACATTGCAACTTTCCACCCCTCGCTAACCGGGCATGGATGTGGCCAGTATATGACTCATCTGGCCTGTGAGCTGTGAGTTTGACAGTCCTTTTGTAAGGCAATTCTGCTCTTCAATAAATTATTGAGGTACTTATGAGTATGGATAAATTTATTTTATGTTTGCTGTCTTTTTTTTAGTGAATGGTTCAATGTTATACATACAGCATGCACTTGGAAGTGAATATATGTGTTCTGATAGAGGGAAATATTTGTGGCTCAGGGTTGAAACAAGGGGCCCTTGATACTCTCTGAGCTCATTGTTTTCTTGCAAACATTTCATTTATCCAAACTAGATAACAATATCAGTGTGTATGTAATCTTGCATGGAGATTATGTGATACTATTGATCAGAACCTGAATGATTTCTGATGGAGTTTGCAAGGAAGAGAATAGATTTGAAAATGAATATATCACTGACCAAGGAAGCTGTTTTTGACAAGAGAAATAGAACAATTGTTACTCATTTCTAAAGAGTAAAAAAGCAGAGAATAGGTAGATGAACCAGTGTAGCTTAGTAGAATGTTTACTAAAGATAACATAGATGGAGAAATTTAAAAAAGGACAAATATTTGTAGAAACAGTGGCTGGCTCATATTTAAATGATGGTCCACTAGAACTCCAAGATCCCTCTCACAGTTACTATTTTTGAGCATGGTACCACATATACCATACCTGTGCATTTTGTTTTTCTTGCCTAGATATAGAAGTGTACTTTTTTCACCATTCAATTTCAATTTGTTAGGTAGCACCCAATGTTCCAGCTGGTGTCCAATGTTCAAATTATATAGTATATTATACTATATTACATTATATTAAGTGAATTATACTAGTGCTCTACTGTAAGTAGATAAGAAATAGATATATAAATGAATATTTTGAAATGATAATGTAAAATACAAGTGTAGTCATTAAAAATATTCAAAATTAAAATGCTATTATTCTAAGTCTTTTAAAAAGAAAAAAATGTTTTACCTGTATTGGTAATACTACAAGGGCAACACAGATCATAATTACAACCAGCAATTTGGAAGGCCAGATCTTGGGAGTAACATCCCCAAATCCTACAGTGGAAAATGTCACTATGCAGAAATAGAGGGAGTCAAAGAGAGTCAGCTTGTTTCCTGCTCGTTCCAGATGTTGAATTCCACAAATACTATAGAAAGAATGGATTTAAAAAAACATATGTAACTAGATAGATTAGTGCATTACAATTCTGTTTGGTCAGGGGATTAATTATCTCATATACTTGTATTAATTTAAAAAAATCAGTTTTGTTTTATATTTCACAAAAGTCTGCATGTTTCAAAATTAATGAACCCATGTTATCATTGATCTCAAATACTGACATATATATGAGTCCCAAACGTAAGAAGAGGAAAAAAAATGCACTTTTTCATTTGAAAACCCTGAACAGCTTGAGATCATGAAAGCTTTATATCTCTTAAATAGCCATTATGGTCACTAAATGATCATAAAGTTGCTTTTCTGGAAAGAATGTTAAAATTATAGTTTTTCCTATTATAGGACCTATAATAAGAATCATAGCAGCAGGCAGAAAACAGCTAAACTGAGAATTTATAGCATTAAACCATACTGAATAGATAGCCTCAATTACTATACTACATTTGAGTAATATTTAGAGACACCGTGTTAGCATATGCCACCATGAATACATTACTGTTTATTTTCCATTCTATCCTTATTCACAGTCAATCTATATAAATAAAAGTGAAATACCACTCACACATCATCACAATATCTCCAGAATCATAAAGCCCTACAAAGTTGAAATTTGAAAGGTATGTTCTTCTTGGCTTCTAGATGCTCACTAAGAAATAATTTTTTGAAACGACCATCAGAGCATAAGTATTTCATATATTATTATTAACATGCTCTGATGCTAAGGAGTTCTACCCCCCCTCCCCACCTAAAATCTGTTCCAAATGCAAAACACAAGCAGAGAAGAGTTTCAGTTTTAGTTTCACAGCAGCAACCAGCTTTAGTACAGAAGGGTTGACTAAGCCACGCCCAGGCTCCTTGCTCTTTCCTTGCTCACACAGCAAATACTGTTTCAGTTTCCATGTTTCAGTTTCCAAATAGCCCTCAACTCTCTCACACACTGACAGGATGTTAACCAGATAAATACTGATGGATGCTGGTAGACAGACGCACAATTTCCCCCCTTTATTTTCCTCCCCCAAAACTAAGCCCGAGGACAGTTTCATAGTGAAGCACAGATATAGAGCAAGTTTAATATAAGCCTGAACCTGATAATAAAACCTAAAAAGCTTGAATGTGTAACTACACATATACTATGTTGCACAACTTAATGAAGTGATTCTGTACATAAAACAAGCTTGGAAATCTTCAGTCCAAGTTACCTCAACAATATTCATTTATATTTAGTTTTCTGCCATTTCTTCTCTTGGCCATAGAGATATCTTATGCTATTCAAATTGATGTTTCCACAACTTGAATGGGTCATGGCTGAAGCTATGTTTCAGAGTTATACTTAAGGGGGGGGGGGGGAAGTGTTAAGATTAAAAAATTGGGCACCAATCACTTGAAATGAAAAAAACAAAGTGAAATCCCAAAAGAAAATAATATTCTAAGAGTTCTGAAGCCAGGTTTTACAGACTTATGATTGAATGCACAGATCACGCTTTGTTCAAAGAACTCTCTTGAGCAGGCTTAGAATCCCTTTGAAGAGCTCTTAAGGGAATTGAAACTTTTGACACTATAATAACAAAGGCAGTGACATGTGGGGTAAAACAAATGGGTATGTTCTGCTTGATCATTTCCCAAATGGTCCTATGCAGTATGTTGAAATCTGTAGCATGGAAAGCTGCTTGGGATTTCTCGTTACTGAAAAAACAGCTTTTCATAGATAATTAAAATTGTTTTCTGTTATGTTTGGAGCATGGGTGAGAAAGAATGGAGACAAGCCTCTGAACGGTGAACTTCAGCTCTTTATTTACATAGTGACTTCTCGCTTCTATAGCAGTTTTAACCCGCCTTATATAGGCAAACCCCGTAACTATTAACCAATAACCAACGAGAAGCGCTAGCTCTCATAACCAATAGGAACTCTCTGTTAAGGACCAATCGGATTCCCCGGAGCGGGCCAATCCGATCCGGCCATTTAACAACCAATCAGAAGTGCAGGGCCAGAACCCTGCACTTTACTCCAAGCTCACGCTTTATTAAAATTTTATACATTCACAACACCGCTTCCCCCTGGCTTCTGTTTGCAGGGCGCAGTTACATAGTCCTTTAGGTAGGACGGTTGTTTTATTAGTCTTTTTGATTTTCGCTGTGTCATTTGGCTGCAATCACGCTGAGGTAGATCGTTGTTTGGCAGTGGGGCTGTTTCTGGTTCAGAGTTCATTTCCCCGTCGTTGCCCATGTTCTCTGTAATTCCCTGAGGTGCAACTGTTTCCCTCTCTGGTTCCACTTCCTGAGTCTCTATTATACCGTCGTTCCCTTCGAATGGGTTTTCTTCTTCTTGGAATTCATCTTCTTCTGTACCTCCCCCCCTCAGTCTGGTCATAGGGGAGTTCAGCACTGTCCGTCGGAAGCCGCGATTGTAATTGATCGATATGGCATTTCCATAGTCTATCGTCAAGGCATTGTACAAGGTAGGATCTTGGGCCGGTTACATGAACTACTGTCGCCTCCACCCACAATGGGTCGCCCGATAGGTTTTTAGCGTATACCAAATCTCCTACCTGGAAGGCACGACAGCGGCCACTGGATCCTAGTGGTTTTTCCAGTTCGTAAGCTGGGTGTAACCGGTCAAGGTGGGAGCGGAGTTTTCGTCCCATTAGCAGTTCGGCGGGAGTTTTGTTGGTGACGCTATGCGGTGTGATGTGTTGTAAAAAAAGGATTCGATTGATCTTGTCGTCAATGTTGTCGTAGTCTACCTTCTGTAAGGTTTTCTTCATAAATTGTACCATGCGTTCTGCTTTGCCATTGGTCACAGGGTGCGCAGGCGAGGTGAGCGCATGTTGAATGCCACGGTCAGCGAGGTACTGCTCGAATGACAGTGCTGTAAATTGGGGCCCGTTATCGGATACCAGGATGTCTGGTAGTCCGTGGGTTGCAAATAGTCTTTCCAAGGTTTTGATAACCGCCTCGGAGGTTGTAGTCGTCATGTGATGAATCTCGAGCCAATTTGAATAGGCGTCGATGGTTAGTAGAAAGGTGTGGCCTTTGGTCGGCCCCGCAAAGTCCAAGTGAATTCGGGACCAGGGTCCGCATGTTGTCTCCCATTCAGTAGGAATGGCTTTAGGTGGGGCGTTGCTCACTTCCTGGCATTTTGGACAAGCTTTAATCCAATGTTCAATTTGCTTGTCAATGCCCGGCCACCATGCGTAGCTTCGCGCAAGGGCTTTCATTCGCACAATGCCGGGGTGGCCATCGTGCAAGGTTCTCAGAAGCGCTTTCTGGAGTCATTCTGGGATAACGACTCTATCGCCCCAGATGACACAGCCTTTTTGGAGAACAACTCGGTTTGTCAAGTCTTGAATGGTGTGAAGTCATTTGGTAATTGGTCCAATGGCCATCCGCGTTCTACCCAGCTTAGGACTCGGGCTAAGGTGGGGTCACGTTTGGTTTCTCTCGCGATATCTCGGGCGGTTAATGGCGGCGAGTTGAGTGCCTCAATTTGCAATGTGGTTACCGTTGGTGCAGGATCATCGAGAGTCTCTGGAAATGGTGCTCGGCTCAATGCGTCGGCGTGGGGAATGGCTTTCCCCTGGCGGAATTGCAGCCGATAGTTATAAGCAGCTAAGAATTCTGACCATCGAGTCATCCTAGGGGATAATATGTAGGGAGTCGGCTTATCTCTGGCTATTATCCCCAATAATGGTTTGTGGTCAGTCACGATAGTAAAAGCCCGGCCATATACGTACTCATGGAATCTTTTAACGGCTGACACAATTGCGAGAGCTTCTTTATCGATTTGTCCATAATTTCGCTCAGTTTTTGAAAGTGTCTTTGAAAAATATGCAGCAGGGGCTTCGTTCCCATTAGGCAGTACATGGCTCAAAATGGCGCCCCTCCGAAAGGCGAAGCATCACATGTTATATTTAACAGCAAAGTCTCATTATACTGCATGAGTACAGAGTCAGAAGTGAGCAGTTTTTTCACATTGCGGAATGCCTGTTCTTCTCGGTGACCCCATAACCAATTTGCTTTCTTATCTAACAACCGGTGTAACGATTCAGCAACCGTTGCTTTATGTGGTAAAAATACATTATAAAAGTTGATGAGGCCTAGGAACGCCTGGAGATTGGCCTTGTTTCATGGCCTGGGAGCGTTTTTTATCGCCCTTAGTTTACTTTCAGTAGGGTGAATACCCTAGCTATCAATTAGGTACCCTAAAAACTCAACACTGTCAGTACACAATTTACATTTGTTTTTTTTTACTTTAAGACCGGCCTCTTGGAATTTTTTTAGGACTAATTTTAACCGGTCCTGTAAGATTTTTTTTGTAGAGGCCGCAATTAATACATCATCAAAATAGGGGACCACGCCGTTAATCCCTTGTAATAACCTCTCCATAAGGCTCTGAAAAATCCCCGGGGCTACACTAACTCCGAATTGAAGCCGGGTACATTTAAAGGCACCTCGGTGCGTCACAATCGTTTGTGCCAGTGCCATCTTTTCATCAACAGGTAGTTGCTGATATGCCTGAGCAAAGTCTAATTTAGCGAAGACTTTCCCGCCCCCCAGGGAGTGGAGGAGATGCTGCACCACCGGCACCGGATATGCGTTCTGCTGTAGGGCGTGGTTCAAAGTGGCCCGGTAGTCCCCACAAATTTGGATCGACCCGTCTGGCTTAATGGGTGTTACAATTGGGGTTTCCCAGGGGGAGTGATCGATGGGCTCTAACACTTGCTTAAGGGTCTTCCAGGACACCATCGAGAGGGACGATCCCGAGTCGACTTCCATGTGGCAAGGCTGGTTCTCGATGGCTACTGTGACTCGTATTTTCTTGGTGTCTAAAGCTGAGGCGTGACCGATAGTGATAGTATGGTGAGCCTCTTCTCTCTGCAAAACTCGATTTCTGTAGGAGTGGTTTACTGGCTCTCACCGTACAGGACGGTTTCCTGTCGATTGGCGATAGTTAGTCCCTTTTGAGGCCTGGCCGGGTCCTGGTAAGTTTCGGCAGACCCGTCCGATGTGGCCTCGCTTCCCGCACTCATGGCAGAGCGCGTCATGGAATTTGCATTCGGACCTGGCATGGTTGGCCCCACAGCCAGCGCAAGGGCATAAAGGCTTCGGGTGGTGGTCCCGATCGGGCTGCAATCGATGGACCGCTTCTTCGTCGCTGTCTGACGACGAAGAGAGGTCCTCGTGGTGCATCGTTGCAAGCTGCCCTTCTGACCTGGGTAAGATGTTGCTTGTCGGTGGTGGTACCGGAGCGTGGTTTAGGCGTAGTTGTGCAGCCGACTTCCTGGTTGCTTCTGCTGCAGTTGTTATATGTAAAATGATGTATTTGTTTGTCTTAGTGTAGTCTCCCCTTATTATTCCCAATAAAAATAGTTCTGGTTTGAATTCAGTTTTTTGTTTCATTATTTCCTCTATCCACATAGATATCCATAATTCTAATCCAGTTACTCTTGGCTTCCAAACATGTCCACCACATATGAAAAGGTGCCCTGTTTACTTTTGCATTTCCGACATTCTGGGCTTCTGGTTGGGAACAACTTTGCCAATCTAGCAGGGGGTAGGGGCCATCTATAAAATATTTTGTATATATTTACTTTATATGCTGCTGATGTTAATTTATAGTTTTCCCCCCACATTTTCCCAATATTCTAATTCAATGCTGTATCCCAAATTTTCCCCCAACTATCAATTGTTTCTTTTACAATTTCTTCCTCCATGTTAAAGTTCAAAAGAAGGTTATATATTTTAGATATCATCTTCTCTTCCGTTCCCGGAATTATTTTATCTAATTGTTGTTGATCCTAATAAAATCCATATTCTTCTTTATCTTTTTTATATCTTGTCTGAATTTGCAAGTAGGGCCTCCAATTGATATCTATACCTTGTTGCTTTAGTTCTTGTGTTGTTCTCAGCCTTCCTTGTGAATCTATCAGTTCCTTTCTCATTTTATTTAAGTCCATTGCATTGGGGTATATCATCACCTCCATCATTGACAACCAGCCTGGTAAAGTGTAATGTTTCCCCCATCCCACCCCATACCCGAATAAGTGCATCTCTGATCTGATGTTTTTGGAAATAAGAGTGATTTTTGCTTTTTCCATCCCATGCCACCCTAGTTGCAAATCATGCCCCTCCATTAATACTATTCTTTTATTATCCAAATTAATCCAACTCTTATCCATGTCATGGATGCTGCCTGATAGCACAATTCCCGGTCCGAAAGTCCAAAGCCATCCCTCCTTCTTTTATCCTGCATTAATTTCATTTTAATTCTAGTTTTTTTCCCCACCCACACAAATTTGGCTATTACTTTATTGAGCTCCTCAAAAAAGAGTTTGCCTAATTTTATTGGTATAGTTTGAAATAAATATGATAATTTCAGTAATATAATCATTTTGACTGCAACAATTCTTCCAATTAGTGAAATCTGTAGTTTTCCCCATGTCTCCAGATGGTTTCTTATTTGTAGTACTAATGTAAGGTTTCCAAGAGATGAAATCCATTTAAAAAGAAAAGAGCAAAGTCCGCCTTCCAAAACAATTTCTTTTGTTTAGGAAAGCATCAAATTGGCAAAATCTGTTGTAATTCCGGATCTGACACAATGCGTAATAATTGACACCTAATATTGGAAATTAGAAACACCCCCCCCAAGAGTCACATTCCCCAATAGAAGTTAATCAATATTGTCTGGTGCCATCAATCTCCACCTCTAGGTCTCAGCAGGGTCAGCTTTTGTTCCCACGGGAAAGAGAACCACCTAGCCTAAACAACACTCTCTATCTCCACTCCTCCCACCCTAGGAATGTGGCAACCCAAAACCCTTCCCCCCATGACCAGCAAAGAGAAAGAAAGAAAAGGAATATATAATAAGGCTAAATAAAATGGCTACATGTGTCAATTTTGGGCTTGACAACTAATTTACTGTAATTGTTTTCCTTAATTGAGGAAATATTACGAAATTCCTAAATACTAAGATATTTTACCTTTTTAACTATCTGAATTTCCAATGTTTCCTTTTTCTGGGTGCCCGTAAGCTTTTTGATTAATATCTTTGTTTTATTTTTGTTTATTTTAAATCCTGCTTAGATGCTATTTTGTTCTGCTTTCCATACTTATTTTAAACTGCTTATACAATGTTGATTTTCGTAAAAACATTATTTTTAAAGGGAACTCTAAATACATCTATATCAGTAATTCCAGAATTTTATTCTAGAAATATTGTGCTAATAAATTTTATGAATAAATAAATAAATATAAATAAATAAATACAAGGAGTCTTCAACTTACAACAGTTCATTTAGTGACCGTTCAAAGTTAAAATAGGACTTTAAAAAAGTGACATGACCTTTTTTCAAACTTACAGAAGCAGCCCTGTTCACATGATCAGGTGCTTGGCTATTGACTCATATTTATGACAATTGCTGTGTTTGCGACCAAAAGCAAAGTCAATGGGAAGCCCAATTCTCTTAACCATGTTACTAATTTAACACTGCAGTGATTCACTTAACAATTGTGGCAAGAAAGATTATAAAATGAGCAAAATCACTTAACAAATGTCTCACTTAGCAACAGAAATTTTGGTCTCAATTGTCATAAGTCAAGGACTATCTGTAAATAAGTTATAGATTTACCCCCATTATTACTGGGGTAAAGTAGATTTAGGATCCTTGAAAATACACCATTCCAGGCTTATTTCAGAGCCACCAGTCACTGAGGAGCTAAAGATGAATCTTTCCCTTCATAACTCTGAGTTCTTCCACATCCTCTTGAAGAAAACATCAAAGAATAATTCAGATGGAGAAGAGTTTATTAAAGGAAAATGTTGTGAATGCATAAAGTTTTAATAAAGCGTGAACTTGGAGTAAAGTGCAGGGTTCTGGCCCTGCACTTCTGATTGGTTGTTAAACGGCCGGATTGGATTGGCCTGCTCCGGGGAATCCAATTGGCCCTTAACAGAGAGTTCCTATTGGTTATGAGAGCTAGCGCTCCTCATTGGTTATTGGTTAATAGTTACGGGGTTTGCCTCTATAAGGTGGGTTAAAACTGTTATAGAAGCGAGAAGTCACTATGTAAATAAAGAGCTGAAGTTCACCGTTCAGAGGCTTGTCTCCATTCTTTCTCGTCCATGCTCCAAACATAACACTGGCGACGAGGATGGGATGTGGAGACATCTGAACTAATGAAACTTCGAAGAACACCGAGTACGTGACAGACGACGCTACACAACGGAACCATGTCCGGTGTTGTCGTACCACCCTCCATTCGATCCAGTACAGGAGGACTGGGAGTCCTACATGGATTGCTTCCAAATGTTCTTAGAAACCAACAACTTAAAGGACGCCACACCAGGAAAGAAACGGGCGGTGTTCTTAACGCATTGCTGTCCAATCGTATTTAAGATGGCTAAAGCACTAGCAAAACCCTGAGAAGTGAAGGCGATGGATTGGGACGACCTCGAACCTCTCCTACGAGATCACTACGCACCCGGCCGTGCCTACGCTCGTGAGATGGCACGAGTTTTATCAGAGGAGCCAGCGAAAGGGAGAAAGCGTGGCCGACTTCATAGCAGACCTCCGAAATTTGGGAGGCCTCTGCGGATTCGCCGATTTAGAAGAAGCACTAAGAGATCGCATAGTTCTGGGACTAGATGCACCAGGCGTTCAAAGCAAGCTGATGGCGAAGGGTGACATCAGCCTTGTCGACGCCATCGCTGATGCTCCTGCAGCAGAAGCAACCAGGAAGTCGGCTGAACAACTACGCCGAAACCGCGCTCCGGTACCACCATCAACAAGCAACATCTTACCCAGGTCAGAAGGGCAGCTTGCAATGATGCACCACGAGGACCTCTCTTCGTCGTCAGACAGCAACGAAGAAGGGGTCCATCGATTGCAGTCCGACCGGGACCACCACCTGAAGCCTTTACGCCCTTGCGCTGGCTGTGGAACCAACCATACCAGGTCCAAATGCAAATTCCGTGACGCGCTCTGCCATGAGTGCGGGAAGCGAGGCCACATCGGACGGGTCTGCCGAAACTTACCAGGACCCGGCCAGGCCTCAAAAGGGACTAACTATCACCAATCGACAGGAAACCGTCCTGTACGGTGAGAGCCAGTAAACCACTCCTACAGAAATCGAGTTTTGCAGAGAGAAGAGGCTCACCATACTATCACTATCGGTCACGCCTCAGCTTTAGACACCAAGAAAATACGAGTCACAGTAGCCATCAAGAACCAGCCTTGCCACATGGAAGTCGACTCGGGATCGTCCCTCTCGATGGTGTCCTGGAAGACCCTTAAGCAACTCATCCCCACGATTCAACACCAAGATCTCCGCTCCCAAAGACTCATCCTCAAGGACTACCAAGGGAATCGAATCCCCGTCGTTGGTTCCTGCCGAGTCCGAGTCTCCTTCAAGAAGCACACAGCGTACTTACCACTAACTGTCATTGATAGAGACAGGCCTAGCCTACTAGGCCTCCAATGGTTCGCACCACTCGGCATTGAAGTGGCCAGCATAAACCGAGTCAGCGGAAGTGACTGGGAGGGAGACCTCATCCATGAGTTCAGGGACGTCTTCACGGACAGCTTAGGCGAGTACAAGGGGACCCCGATTTAGTTCATTCTGGACCCAAAGATAGATCCCATCCGACTTAAGCCCCATCGAGTTCCGTTTGCCTTAAAGTCAAAAATCGACGAACAACTCGACAAGCTGATAGCTCAGGGGGTGTTAGAGCCCATCGATCACTCCCCCTGGGAAACCCCAATCGTAACACCCATTAAGCCAGACGGGTCGATCCGAATTTGTGGGGACTACCGGGCCACTTTGAACCACGCCCTACAGCAGAACGCATATCCGGTGCCGGTGGTGCAGCATCTCCTCCACTCCCTGGGGGGCGGGAAAGTCTTCGCTAAATTAGACTTAGCTCAGGCATATCAGCAACTACCTGTTGATGAAAAGACGGCACTGGCACAAACGATTGTGACGCACCGAGGTGCCTTTAAATGTACCCGGCTTCAATTCGGAGTTAGTATAGCCCCGGGGATTTTTCAGAACCTTATGGAGAGGTTATTACAAGGGATTTTTCAGAGCCTTATGGAGAGGTTATTACAAGGGATTAACGGCGTGGTCCCCTATTTTGACGATGTATTAATTGCGGCCTCTACAAAAAAAATCTTACAGGACCGGTTAAAATTAGTCCTAAAAAAATTCCAAGAGGCCGGTCTTAAAGTAAAAAAAAACAAATGTAAATTGTGTACTGACAGTGTTGAATTTTTAGGGTACCTAATTGATAGCCAGGGTATTCACCCTACGGAAAGTAAACTAAGGGCGATAAAAAAACACTCCCAGGCCATGAAACAAGGCCAATCTTTTGGAGCACAGAATTGTGGCCAGAATTGTGTCTGTACAGTACTAGAAACAGGATAATATACCATCTGAGGGGACAGTAATAAGAAAGATTTTGGACTGCGCAGAGATGGACAGGCTGACCTTAGAGTTAAAATATAGAGGTGAATCGGAGTATTATCTGGTCTGGGATGCCTGGTATACCTGGTTGGACAATAGATATAAAAGTAACATAGTAACTAATATATGAATATGAATGTTGACAATGCTGTAACGTTGTTGAAAGTGTTGATATGTTATAAAATGTTTAATAAAAAGTATTTATAAAAAACAACAATAAAATAGCATCTAAATAATGTCTATTACAAGATATCCTGAACTGTTTTGCTAGTGGGCAAAACAAAATGCATTTTAAATGCCATGACTGCTACGGGAAAAGAGATTGACCAGTCATAAAATGTCAACCATGATGCCACAACCAATCACATAACAAGTCAAATGGAGAAAGTTAAGGGAGTTGTATGCGGGTGACTGGTATATACTAGTATCATTATATAAGTATAATACATTTGTCAAAAGAATAAAAAAAGCTGCTAGACCACAAATAAGAATAAATAGAAAATCCTAGCAAACAGGGATGGATGTGGATGGCAAACAGGGTGGCAAACAGCAGATCCATGGTTTGTGAGTATCAAACCTCTTGAATAGCTTTACCAAAAAAATGTGGTCTTTTCTTATTATTATCAATTAAAAAATTCTGCATGCCTTTAGCTTAAGTCTTCTGCTTTCCTTAGTTTCATTTGAATCTGCCTGTGCAATGATGGTTAATATTTTATTAAAAAGACATGAAAAGCACCTTACAGCCCCTCAATTTATATGGACATCTAAATTTTGAAAAGAAACTTTGTGTCTTAATAAAGGGCAAAACTATAAGCTACAGTGAACTGTACACTAAATGAAAAAAAACCCTTAATGTCTAAAATTAGTCCTACTTACTGTATATACTGTCCGAACTTTAAAATATTTAGTCATTGTTTGCTGGTTTTTATATTTAGTACTACCTGTAAAAAAAATGCACTTCAAACCCAAATAAATAAAGGACACAAATGAAAGAAGGGGAGGGAGGAAGCAACCAAAGCCTGTCCTACTCTCTGGCTCAGTGGCTTCGGTTTCCTCCCGCCTCGTTCCTCTCTCAGTCGCTCTCTCGCTCCTCCACCAGCCCAGGAAGAAACTGCTTCAAAGAAGCCGGCAGGGTAGCTTTTCCTGTCAGCGCAGCTCCTCCGAAGCGCCCGTTCACCCCCACCCCGCTGCCCGTGGTTCAATCCAGTGCTCCGTTCTGCCTGCCTGCCTTCGTTTCTGGTAGTTTCGGAGCAGCTTCGGCTGAGAAAAAGAGGCGAGTAGTTATTATTCTCAGCCGAAGCTGCTCTGAAACCACCAGAAATGAAGGCAGGCAGGCAGAACGGAGCACAGGATTGAACCGCGGGCAGTGGGGTAGGGGTGAACGGGCGCTTCGGAGGAGCTGTGCTCCGAAACCACCAGAAACGAAGGTAGGCAGGCAGAACGGAGCACTGGACTGAACCGCGGGCGGTGGGGTGGGGGTGAATGGGCGCTTCGGAGGAGCTGCACCGACAGGAAAAGCCACCCTGCCAGCTTCTTTGAAACAGTTTCTTCCTGGGCTGGTGGAGGAGCAAGAGAGCGACTGAGAGAGGAATGAGGCAGACACCTGAGGGATGAGGCTGAAGGAGGGAGGGAGAACCTGAAGGATGAGGCTGAGGGAGGCAGGGCCAAGAGGCGGGGCTTCTCAGCCATCCTGCAGGGACTTGTCCTGAGCCGCAGAGACAGCCGTGGGCCGTCACCACCCAGCGCTCAGTTTTGAAGGTGCTTCTCAGCCAAACGCAGTTCCTGAATCTGCAGCTGAAATCCTCCATTTTAAATGTCCCAATAGAAGAGAATATCTGTCGCTCAGGGTTGCAATGAGGAGGCATTGGTGCTCCCTGAACTTGGTAGTTTGCTTGCAGACATTTTATTACCCAACTAGGTAACAACATCAGATGTTACCTAGTCAGGTAATGAAACGTCTGCAAGCAAACCACCAAACTCGGAATCCCCCCCCCCCCCCCGTCCTTGCAAAAGTGTTTCTGCGTGAAACTGGTCCCTGGTACAAAAAGGTTGGGGACCACTGCTGTAAAGCACTATGAAACAATACATAAGTCTGCTATTGTTATTGTCATTTATGAGTTGCTAAAAGTTCATAACTTGATGACTTGATGACACATAATCAATCTAGGGATTTAACAATTTGCAACCCAGGCACAACAAAACAAAGCACTGCTATAAACATGTATAAATTTACAAACATAAATTTAGGTATTCTAATACTATAAAATGGAGTTGGAAGGCAGTGTTGTTCTATTCTTATAGAGGGAGGGTATAACAATCAAAATTGTTAGCTGGTATCTTCCTACATGCATTATCTTGCTTATTTTCACTTGTATGCTCCAAAGGACAGATTTCTGCTGGCTTATCCTGCTGCTTCACTTGAAAAATCAGACATATAAATTAGATTCTGTCTGTAATTTAGAGTGAAAACTATTATAATATTGCACTTTACGTGATTGTGTAGCCAGCGATTCTTGAAAGCATAATACATCTCAGTGTTGTTCTGCAGTTCTGTCAGTAGTAGTAAGCACTAACAGAGCAAGAATACAAAATTATAGTATTTGCTATTATTTTTAAGATGAGTTATTGATGATGTGCTACTTTTAGATATAAACAACTTTCCTTTTGCAAGTAGGCACAGTCTATACAGCTGGATTGAAACAACAAAATTGTGCAACTATGTCATGCCACACTGGCAGATCAAAATCTAGAAAACAAGATCAATTATTCAGAATATATACATATATTGCAATGAGCATGGAGTTAGATTGGCTGTGCATATTTTGGGCCCTTTTATTTAACCCTAACCCTTTTACTTAACTAGGAGAGTTTATCAGGTTTTTTAAAAATTGCCTTTGATTTTTCTTTTAACAAAATGTTCCTTTTATCAGGAGGATATTAATTAATTGATGCCACAAAAATGTTGAATAAGTCATCTTCAGCAATATTTTGAAAATGTCCACATCAAAAAATTTCATCATAAAATAAAAGTTTAATAGATCATTCTCAAGGTGTAGTCATAAACAATAAAGAAGAGGTTATGCATATATATGCCTAGTCCTATTTTCAGAATCATATCCAACGATATTAACACCAATCTGCTTTCTGCTAATTTAATTGGCAAGAAATTTAATCCAATATGTCCAATTTCTTCACTGATTAGGTCTGTCCTGGAAATCTTACTTTTCCTTTAGGCAAATTTATGACATAAAAGTGACTTTTCCCTACCTTAAATCACTTGCCTTGGAATTTACAAATTATCTCCCATAGGAGAGGAGGTAATTTCTGTCAACTCTATCAGCAACCCAAGGAATTCCTGTAAACTTATAAATATACAGGTAAATGCCAAGAAGATGACACACAAAATCATAATTTGGTCTTATGTAAAGTCTTTACTACATAATTGAAGTCAGAATGCAGCCATCAGCAAAGATTTAATGAGTAATGTGTAAATATATGATTGATTCGTCAGGCTTGGCTCTTTTTTAACATGCAATTATATGGAAATAAAAAAATTCACAATGCAGCATGGAACACTTTCTTTACAGGCTAACATAAACTGTTCTCACACTTTAGAAAGTGACAGGCCATCATTTGTGGGAAGGACATACTGTGGCTCACTGCAAACTGCTTTTGCAGCTGTGGTCTGCAAAGCATAAAATGTAAATTTCTAATACTTAATTTTACAGTCTATCCAAACTGCTGGACCTTCACTTACTGAATTTGTTTCTGAGCTAAACAGTAATATAAAAGCTGTCATGTTGTAAGCCATCAAAGTCAGTCTACCAAGGACTTTATCAGTGCTATTTAGAATTTTAAACTTGCAAGACAGATTATTTACCATTAAACTAAACACTTGCATTTGTTACACAGCAATACTTGGAAAATGTCACAATATTTATCTGTTGAATTATGTTGTATGGTACATGAATGTATGGCACATAACTATTAACAATTTCTTGCTAAATCCACGTGTCTTGCTATAAATAACATTACATATATTAATTCCTCCTAACCCAATATTTAAAGATATGCTGAATTCTAGCATCACCTATTTCTTATGTGTGTGTGTGTGTATGTGTGCGCGCGTATATTTGAATCAGTTTTTGACGCCTGGTGATTGCCTGGACTAGTCCCTGAAGATTTCTTGGCAAAGTTTTTTGAAGTGGTTTGCCCTTACCTTCCTCCTAGGGCTGAGAAAGACTGGCCTAAGGTCACCCAGCTGACTTCATACCTAAGTTAGTCTCCTGCTTTCTAGTCTGATGCCTTAGCCCATGTCACTCTACTAAACTGCTCTTATCATGGATTTTAGGTGAGAAAAAATGAATAACCTTACTGCTGTATACTATGGTTTTTATTCTTGATTCAGTAGATGTGTAAAGTAGTCTAATCTCTGGGAAGTAAGGCTCAAGATGCTTGATGAACGAAACAGAACCTACTGTCTCTACCCAACTTGACAAACACTAGTCCAGGCACAAATTTTGGAAAATTATTCCTCTCAAATGACCAGAATTTCATAAAAATGTTGCTTCACAAGTCTGGATAGATAAGAAAGCCAGCAATAATCCCACATTATCCTCAGAGTAACTGGCTAGAGCCTGCCATGAGTATCAATTAACTACTATTTCATACTACTGCAGCATAAGCCATTCTATAACTACAGTCTATCTACTATTTAAGATGCCCCATTTGAAATAATTATATCAATAATTCTATAAAGAATTGTACCTTATGTAAATGACACAACTCCTCTGTGAAATTATCAAAAAATATGGCATGAATTATTTGAGTAATTATTTGAGTATGCCAAAAGGAAGAGATTTCAAACAGGTATTAATTCCCAATGCATATTTAATGATATCCAAAACAAGGACTACCTTATTCAAAACCTATGATAAATACATCAAGTAGACACAAAGCAAATTGTTAAGTGAGAGTGCTCATATAGTTAAAGAAATCAAAAACTTTTGATAGACAATGAGATTAATTTTCTGTCAGTAAAATAAAATCCAATTCCTTTACAAAACAGGTAACATTTTAAAGCTCAGGTCTTCTTTAAAAAAATCATCATATTAATGTCTCTTAAGTATATTGGAGAATATACATGTTTGAAAGCACAGAAAAATTGAAAATAAAGATATTGGTGTAATGGATAAAGAATAAATCCTCATTTTACCATATAAAACTTGCCTTTCTCTCACTACATGTTATGAGTAGGGGCAGGATTCAGCTGGTTCGGGTGAACCGGATATTAAATTTACATTTGATTTGCTGAACTGGTAGTTGAACCAACAGGCTGGCCCTGCCCACCCCTTCCATCCCCTCCCTGGAGTCTCCACGTGGCCCATTTTGGATGCAGGTAAGTGCAGGGTCCACGTGGAGGCTCTAGGAGGGCAAAAAATGGCTTCTAGGCCTGTTTCCAGCTTTCAGAAGACCTCTGAAGCATGGAGAAGGCCGTTTTCACCCTCCCAGAGGCGCAAAGGAAGCCTCCGGACTCTGGGGAAGGTGAAAAACGCCATCCCAGAAGTTCCAGTATGACACACCTATCATGGTCATGCCCACCCAACAACTGGCCAGAGAACTGGTTGTTGGGATTTTTGAATCCCACCTCGATTATGAGGCAAAAAATATAAGTCAGAATTCCTGAAATGATATCACAGAATGACCTAGAGTGCTATATAATTTGAATCATAATTAAGAAATGATTGATCAGCTCCAATATTCCATCTAATAAAATTTTAAACTGTATCTCAGATGTGGAATAAAGCAGCAAAATGGGGCAAATAAATCAAACTATGTTAATTGGTGACTTGCAAGTAGGCAAAAATGAGATGGATCCATCAAAGACCCCAGCCCCATATTTTATAAAACTGTATTTTATAATATGAAGAAAACTAACATGATTTACATTTTATCACTTTATATAGCTGCATGGGCCATACCGTCTAGTTAAATTAAAATAAATTTTATTTATATGAAATCAAAATTAGCTTTTATTAAGCTTTATTAGTCAGATTAAAATCCTGCTCTTAATTGAGAAACACGATAGTTTACGCAGGCATCCTTTTTATTTTATTCATAACTTAGAACAATTCAAAACTGACTGAGATAAATTTAGTGAATGCCCATCACTGAAATTGGGCTTGATCCTAAATGAATAACTAACCTCTAAACCACACTCCGTCTTGTGTACTTTTTTTTTGGGGGGGGGGGGGGTCCACGAAGTTCTTCAGCTTACTATTTTCTTTTTTTTTCTAATGTTTTCCTACAAGTGCAGGGTCTGCTTTTTTTTGGGGGGGGGGGAATCAAATATAAATCCATTGCTTACAAGAGAAATTGACCAACTGAATTTTTAGCTGAGCCTGACGTTGTGGGCTGAGACAGGTTAACTGTCAAGTTTTCATACTTAAGGAAGAACTAGAATTCATAGTCTTATGGTTTCTAGGCTGGTGCTTTAACCATCAGACCAAATGGGTCTGAGGGTCCAGCTTTCTATGTGCTATTATACTCTGACCCTGTGATGACCCGGGGGGATACAAAATTTACACAGCCACAAAAACCTGGTGAAGCCTCTTTTATTCCTTCACTTTGCTTCCAAGCTCCAAATATCCTTGATGGAAGACAAAAAACTCCCACACAAGCAGTTACAAGAAGGAGGGAAAAAACAACACAAACCAGACAAGATAAGGGTTGGAAGACGTCCATAGATAACAAAACATACACTGGGAAGGACGCCAAACTCAGAGAGGAAACATAAACAAGAGATATTTCCTTGCTTTGTTTCCAGCGCTTGCATGTATGCACGTCCGTCTTTTTATTCAATTGTTACAGCTGCAGCCCATGAAGAGGATCAATGCCCTCTCCTCCCGAATAGACCATGTATCTCCCTTATACTCTTCCTGCGTGCCCTCGGATGGAGGCCTGGGTCCCCCTCTGACTGCTCAGCCAGCCTCTGCCCTTCCCTCTGGCTGGCCTCTGCCAGCTTCTTTCACAACCTCTGGAGCCATACTTCCACTCCCGGTTGGCTGTTCCTCCTCTCCCTCAGAGTCAGTCTCCACCAGGGGCCTGACGGACCCTATTTAGAAACTCATAGAATGGGGATAAAATGAACAAAATAATGAGGAAAGATCAGATGTAATTTGTAATTGCAGTTAGCTTGAGGGGAACGTAGTTGGCACCTCATTCAAAATGGCCTGTTTTACCAAGCAGATTGCATTTCTGTCATTATTATATATTTGTAACAAAGTATTAGATGAGAGGAGAGAGAATAATGTGGGGATGGAGAGTGGGCTCTGAATTTATGATCCAGATATAGATGGAAAATTGACATTATTAAATATCCCTGTGCACATGAATTTACTTCCACATGAAACCACTTTGATTAAGTTGCTTTTTGCAACAACTTTTCAAACAAACAAGCTCATATCGAAAAAGTATTAGAGTGTGAAAGCTTTCTATGTTCTCATGAATAGCTAGATGGAAAAGGAGTGAATATAAAGCATTTGGAAGGTGAGGAGACTTGGCCTTGACACAGAGTATCTCCCTGTTTTTGTGAAGATGATTAGATTGTGATCAGACTAGCATTTGCCACTGTACTGATAAACTAGCATCTGCCATTGTACAGCACTACCCAACCGCATGGCAACTGGTCTTTTGAGACCTCTGCCTCTCCTTTGTGGCTTTGGCACATGTTTATGATATGAAGCAAGAATCCAGTGCTACCCATATATTCCTGAAGCAGTACAGTTAAGAGTAGTGCAATCTCTTAAAAAATAATTGCATACAGTTGCCTGGCAGAGTATAACCATCAGTATATGTAAGCAATTATCTAAAATATTAATATTTACTAGTAATTGCTCAAAAATATAAATGCTGTAATTAAAAGATTCAAAGGAACAGCAATATAAACAAAAAAAGAAATCAACAGAAGACTGTTTTAAAGCAGCCTGAATGTGATTTCAATTACCATGATAGATAATTGCTTTATTTCCTTAGCTAACAACTGTGTCATTGATATTTTTTGTCAGTATTTAGTCTATTTTTTCCCCACTCTACAAGAGCCAGAACAAGACCAGAATAAAATGATACATAATAAGCTAGTGTCTGCAGATGCAGAAGGCAGCAATAATTGGTGTAGGTCAACTTGCCTTTTTTCTTCATCTTTTCCTGTCACTTACAAAACACAGGCTTGAATCTGAACATAATGTTCCCTGGCAAGCAGTGCTAGCCTCCTTATCAGAGATAGATTACTGTCAAATATTTTCGTTTCCCATGACTCAAGAAAGGGAAAAGCCTTAGGGAGAAAACAAGGCATAGTTTCTAATATTGTTATCAGTCGTTGGCAATTATTCTACAAAGATCAAAGGTAGCAAACATTAGAAATGCAAAATGGTGTGACTTCGGTGTTTGACGAGAAAGCAATTAAGAAATTCATTTTAAGGTTCATATTTGATTTCAGGATTCATGCAATCATCACAAGAAATGAGTATAAAAATATGGGGGGGGGGGGGACAGATTGAACAACCATATTTGTCAGCTTTCCTTAAATCTTTTACTGTTGTGATTTGTAATATTTACCTGTGTCCCAATATTAGTGTTATATAAAGAAAAGCTTCCCCAGGAATAGCTTCCCCTTTGGACCAATTCCTTGGGAAGACATACAGAAATATAACAGCAATATAAACAAAAAGGGCAGAGGTTTTATGTCCCACTTAATGAAAGGAGTATGTACCTGAACTGTAATATTTTCATATACTGGAGCTTATTTTCATATATTCTTTTCGTATTCTTTCCTCTTAGCATCATTATTTATTTTCCTAAACAAGGTAAGATTAGAATTTTGGCTTGAAATAAAACAGTAATAATATAACTACATGGGACTTACCATGTAAAGATAAGACACAGCAATGTAGATATTAAAATCAGAACTTGATTAAACATTGCAGACTGTGTGCGCTGGATGGCTCTATGAAGATCATTCTATTTGAAAAGTCCAACCAACAACAAAATTATGAAACCAGCTGATTAAATAAAATTTGAGGCAACAGTCAAGTAATATGCTTTTTTTTTTTTAATGAAAAAGGTACTACAGCTAAATAATGAAACAGTTAATTGGGCTTTCTGAAATGAGGTGCCATCAAAGATAACATTACCACTAAATGGCGGAGGTGTCTTTTTATACAGAATATCAGAAAACAAGTCAATAAACATCAACTAACCATATATGAAATAGTAATTCCTTAAAATTACATTCTAATTTGAGCCACTTATGGCTTAAGAAGCAAATAAGAAGACTTTAGATTCAGAAAGAAAAACAGTGGGTAATTTCACTTCAATTTTACAATGTTTTCATGACAGGAAAAGGAACACATAATTCTGCATATTTTGTATTTTCTGGGGCTGAAGAACGAATAACCATAAGCCAACTACAGGTAGTCCTTGACTTACAACCATTTATTTTGCAAACATTCAAAGCTTCAATGTCACTGAAAAGTTAGTTACAACTAGCCCTCATACTTACGACTATCACAGCCTCCCCAGGACTGCTGTGATCAAAATTTGGGTGCCTTGCAACCAGCATGTTTTTATGACAGTTGTAATCCCCAGGGTCAAGTGAACAATATCTGTGATGGTTTCTGACAAGAAACTCAATGGGAAGCTGGATTCATTTAATGACCACACAATTCATTTAACAACCACAGTAATTAGTTTAATCACCATGGCAAAAAAAAAACTGTGATTCACTTACCAATCCCCTTGTATAGCAATGGATAGTCTGGTCTTAACTGTGGTCATAAGTCAAGAACTACCTGGAGTATGTAGTCACTATATGATTAACAATAGTTTTATCTTCAAGGTTGACTCAGTCTTCATCTTTCCGAAGTTGGTAAAATGAGGAGCCAGATTGTTGGGGGGAATATGCTGACTCTGTAAACTGCTTAGTGAGGGCTGTAGAGCACTGTGAAGCGGTATATAAGTCTAAATGCTATTGCTACTGTGAGTAGAATGCCAAAAATCTGTACAGCATGGAATGATTACTATTATTTCTATTCAGGAGATGGAAATCAATTTTTTTTTAAAATAATGGACTGTTCAATAAAGTCTGAAGTTAAATGAAATTTTTTGAACCCAAGCTAACCCTTATAATTACATTTGCCAACAGTATTGAAATTTGCATCATATAAAAAAGGAAGCACCATGATGCCTTTTAATAAGAACTTTTGAAAGAATCTTTTCAAAATGAATGCAGGCCTCCAAACCAAGTATACCAGGTATAAATAAATATAGTTCTTTTGCCATTTCCCTATATTTATTTTTCTCCTTCCCTCTCCCCTCCTCCAATTCTGCTTAGCAGCATAGTTTAAAAGCCAAGTTTAATAAGTGTTTATTAAGTTGGGACATGAAAAGATCCTCAGGTGGAGGCTAGGGGAAAAAAAAACAATCAAAGGAATTTATGCTGGACCAATAGTTTTATTATCAAAATAGATAACACATTTGAATTCCCAGACTAGATATACTTCTATAGTGTATAGAAGATAAAACAGGTGATGGGAAATGCTAGCAATACAACATCAATATTCAAAAAGCAAATCAGCTAAGATAACTGAAGTTAAATCAATTTAATTTAATTTACAGTGGCTTGAATCTAAAGACCATGGTTTAAATGGAATACAGAACAGACTTTTTTTGCATTGACTCATAAATAGAAAATATGAAATTTCCCCCTTCAAACAAATCTCCTCTACTTTGTCATACTTACAATCATGTTCTCCAAAGCATGTTTAGCAAGCCAACAATTTAAAAACACTGGGATAAATAAATTTCTTAATGCAGGACAGAAAATCTAAAGGAAAAAAATATAACATAATTACATACATCCTCCAAACATTCATTCACTGTAATTGCATCTAAATACTGGGAAAAAATGGAAATACATCTAATATAGTTAAATTCCATATATCTGTGGTTTTCGACTTGACAACAAACCTAGCAAAACTATAACAGAGGACAATTCACCTGAGCAGGGACAATTTTGATATTTGGACCATTCTTTTTCAATCCCACTCTTATTTTTGATTAAAATTATTGTCCCAATATAATCTCCAGAAACATACTTCTAAGTGAAGTTTATGTTTAACCCAAAACCGATAGGACTGAATTAATCATGGGTTAATAGCTACAATTTGTGCCTCCCTAATTTTAAGTGTACTTGCTTGTTTGCTTGTTGAGTTAGGATCAAAAAGTTATAAAATGGGGGATGTATGAGTGTGGCGGGGGAAGCTGATGATTTAAAAAAAGATTCCATAAGGCACTTTTGGTGCTAGATATTGCACAAAATGAACAGCAGATATCAGATTTCACAAGGGCTTTCTTCATTTTGAATTCTGATATCCATCAAACAGAATCATCTGCAAGTAACATGTAACACAAGTAATTTTTCCATTTTTCAATGTTCATATATGATAAATTAGAAGGTGACTTGAAAGGCACAATCTGCATGGCAAAGGGATTAGTGGAATGTAATTGATGAAAAATGTATTTTCTGTTGCCATTACTAGCAATCAGAATCACCCAATCTTATCTCCAATGGACCTGCCCCCTTCTAAAATTCTTATACAAAGAATCTCTACTATGTAAATAATAAATAATCAATAATGGGAAAAATAAGGAGGCTTCCTGAGAACTAGAGATCACATGTCATCTGTCCATTTCAAAATAAAAAAAACTATCAAGGAATTTGTGCTGAGCCATTAAAAATTGAAAAATTAAAATTGAATTGACCTTATAATTTTTCCATAGATTCACAGAAAACCTTGCTTCAAAGGTTTTTCTTTTCATGAATATAATTTTTCAATCTTCTAGTAGCTGTTTCCCCTTTTCTCTCCCATAAAAATCATAGATAAAAAACTTACCGTAATGATGAAAGGAATAGCATTGATGATTTCCAGCAGAAAAGGAATGCGTACAACTTGTTCCCATATGTTTCCCTTTTAAAAATCAAGGTAAAATAAAATGCAACACTAATAGCCAGCAGTGATATTTCCCCCCATATTAATACCATAGTTCATCATGGGTGACACATAGTAGCATACAGGATTTATATATAGTTCATCGAGAAACATTCAAATTTCTTATTAGGCAAAATAGAGCTCTACATAGCAAATCCTTTTAAGAAGAAGGGGCTGTACTAATGTCATGTTTCACTAGATGTAAACCAACCAGCTCTCTCTTCTGTCCAGCTTAACTTAATATTCTCTAGAAAACTCTATTTCCTAATATGGTAGTTACAGGTACAGTAAATATCTATGGCACAAGTTTGTTGATGTATATTTGTATGTGTGTGTATGTGTCTGTACCGATATATTTCATGTATATATTTCATGTATGTATGCAGATAACCAGTATACAAATGTTCATATTGCACTCAAAAATGGACAAGGTATGTAAGCCAAAGCGCTATTTCAGTTAGTTGTGTAGTAATAGCAAAATAAATCTGAAAAACACTCGTTTTATTTGAATATAAGAAACGTAGATAATTCAAACTTTTTCTAAGATTCCCATTTTTTATCATTGTCGTTATTAGAAATATAAAATGCTTCATAATATTTAAAAGAATAGAAAAACCTTGCTACAAAAACATATCAGAGTTCAGAGTAATAAATATTCAATTACATTTACAAGTCAAATGTTATCAATAAAGCAACAATATATTTTAATTTCTAATGTGCATGCAATACAGTTTCTGCATTCTTTTTCCTGATATTAAAATCTGCATCTCAAAAAATAGTATGTCACAGTATCTGGCAGAAATTTGCTTGAAAAAAAGTGCTACCATCAACTAAAATCAATCCATCCATCCATCCATCTCGTCCAATTTGTATAGCCACTCATCTCATGACACAAGTGACTCTGGGTTGTGCATAACAAAGCAAAAACAACTAATAAATACCAATATTAGTTTCTGAATAAATATTTAGAAATAAAAAGATTTTAGGTGTGCATGGTACTTCAAGAAAGAGGGAAGTACACACACACACACACATATTGTTAGGGTTTTTATTACATCAGATTTTAAAAATAGAAAATTCTGTTATTATCTAAATATTATATTTGAAGACTGCTATGCCTAGAGTATCACCCTGCAAAAGAATGGATTACGATATACTTACTTTGTAACTGAGATAGCCCAGTAGTGTAGTTTCCAACAGACTTATTAAAGCCACTGATACCTATAGGAATAATATGCATGAGAAATTTGGCAATTTCTGAGGACTAAGCAAGCATGGAAAATATATCTGTAGAATTCAAAAGCAATAAAAACTACATAAACAACAAGCACAGAATGTAATCTTTAAATTTTCAAAATCCTTCCATTTCTTAATCTGTGCTTCATTGTATAATTCAGATGATAAATGCACCTTTACATTTTGACGATCCAAACCAACAGTGCCAACATATGTTGTATTTTTTTCCTGTTCATTGACCAATTATACAGATAAAGATTATCTCTTTTTCCCAGCATTGTAGACATTAATCATTCAACAACAGTTAATTTGTTAAGATGGAATATTGATCCATACAATAAGTCAGTGAACAGAAAGTGTCTTGCCATATCAGACTAAGAATGATTTTGACCTGAATTTGATTTATTTCAGCATTCTTTTTCCAATACTGACCAACTTAATACCTCTGAAACGTAGTATGAACTTTATAGATTCCCACTGCTATTTGACACCAATGTCCAATATTCAGAAACCTTCCCTTATTTTTATACAATAGACAATAATTAACAACTGAAGGCAGCATTACAGAGAATCAGTAGCATTAACATCATACATAGAACTGATAGAATTGTGTTTCATCCACTACCTGTGCCATTTGCCAATATGCTAATGCTTCACAAAATCCACTCACTTCTTTGGAATTTGTTCAAATTTTACCTGTATTATACTGAAATTAATAGCAGTTGCAGAGTAGCATTCCTCAGTGGCTTATATTTACAAAATCATTATAAATGCCAAGCTATATTATCGAAGCTGATACCTTGATTCCTGAATAAATTTGACTCTTTGCAGGTCTTAAAATACAGTATGTTATAAAATATTTTTTTATATCACTTCAAACTAGCACAGCCCCATTATTTTCAAATCTGGTATTAAAAACAAAACAAGTGGCTTGGCTACCCAATCTTCTAAGAATTGATATTTGCAGAAACATGATATTACTGAGCATGGAATTCTAAATAAAAGATTAGCATGAACAATTCTAATTTTGAACTGCCATCGTAAATTAATGAATGACCAGAATTCAGAACAAAAGCATAATCAAGATTCAGCACAGATATTACAAGTTGTGAAGGTATAGAAACATCAGCAAGGTTGAAAAAATGTTGAAATGGCTCCAAATAAGTAACACTAATTCTAGCAGAAGTGATTTAGATGCTGAAATTTGCATGCTTCATTTTGGTGACAAGGTCTTTAGAATTCTAAGCATCTCAACTCCCTTTTTTACGATCCCGTAATCCCTTAATTTGGGGTACAGTCTGAGCGACTGGATGGAGTGGAGCATTTACTGGCTGGATGCTCTTCCTGATGCCACATGACATCATAGCAGATGTTTTTTCTTTGTGCCCAAGAAGAGAAACATCTGCTGCTACCTAGGATTGAATTCTAAATCTTCCAAGGGGGAGGTGAGTGTCTTCACCATTAAGGCACTTAATATTAAGCATCTCAACTTCACTGTTAATTATTTAGAGGGAAATAAAATCTTACAAAAGTTGCATGTGCCGCGTATTATAGGCAACATGTTCCTGAACCAATAATTTTAAAAATAAGAAGTCATATCAGCTATAGAAACTACTTTTACTATCTAGTCAAGAGGATATTCTACATTGTTCAACAGAGCTATTGCTGCACTCCTATTTTCATGTGTTACAAAAGATGTGAAAGAAAAGAAGGATTGGGCTTGAAGCATTTCCCTTAACCTTACAAGGAGGAGGAAATTCAATAGTGCTACTAACTTCTTGTCAAGGAAGAATAACGTGTCTATATGCTCTGGTAGGAAATATCTTCCCATTCCAAATGTGCTCAGGCATAGAGATAGTCTAGATCTCAGTACCAAATAAAAGAATTAATGTTATTAATTCATAAATTGGCAGCATTTATTTTTATTATATTATTATATCAATTTATATTGCCATCAAACTCACAATTGTAACGCAGGGTGGTAAACAAAAGAAACTCTAAGGGGAAAAAGAATAGTAAATATCTGAAGTCAATATTCCAAAGCTGATACAGCAACAATTTCAGAAACATAAATTCAAGCAAACAGAAAAGATAAGGAGGATGGGGGCGAGAGGGAGAAAACACTTTCTTCCTGGATCCTTTTGAAGGGCCATTAAGCAGCAGCATATAATTCCAGAATACACAAAATGCACTAATACATCTAAGTGGTAGAAATGTAATAATAGGAAAAATAATAATCAGTAGGCAAAGAAACAAGCCCTGAAGTAAAATTAGTTCTGACGATGCAATAGTATATCTACCTTCTAAAGTTCTTTACAAGTGACAAAAGGCAAATGAAGGAATGACATAATCAACACTGCATAGTTGGATTTTGAAAAAGCTTCTGACAAAAACTTGGTGCTCAAGGAATAAGATGCACTGTTCTTTATAGATTGTTAGCTGAGTGGAAAAAAAAAACATGAAGTGAAGTGTGGGGATAAATGAACAATTTTCTCAGTGGAAAGAAATAAGAAGTGGAGTACCACAGAGCTCTCTGCTGAGATTGGGACTTCTTAATTTATTCATAAATTATCATGATCTAGGCTAAGAACACTGAGCTGCCTAAATCTGCAAATGATACCAAAGTATTCAAATTGATAATAATGAAAGTGTTTGTGAAGAGCTACAGAAAGGAAATTTAAACTGGATGAGTGGGCAACCAAATAGAAAATACAGTTCAATGTACGTTAAATGTGAAAATTAAGCATGATATGCAGAAAATGGACAGGGAGAATTTCTCGAAAATCAAGACAGATGATTCAGTGAAACTGTTTAAAGTTTTAAATTTAATACAGCAAGCTCAAGCAACCACATTTTCCCACAAAACCCATAATTAATTTGTGGAGTTCCATATTACAAAACAGGAGGATGGCCACTAGCTTAGTTTGTTTAAATACTGATCAGTTCCTAGAGAATAGATCTGCAAAGGTTATTGATTATGCACTGTTACCTAGGTTTGGATCTCCAAATATCAGTGGCAAGAGAACAACAGTGCAAGTGTTGTAAATCTCCTCCTCTACTTTGAACTGTACTGAGGCATCTGGTTGGCCACTGTGACATCAAAGTGCTGCACTGAAATGACCTAAATCAACATATGAATTTCTATCTTATCTTCTTATGGTTTTACCGACCATCGAGATTGACGCTCTTTTGTAATTGTGCAGTTGTTGGTATTCTCTGAACTTTATTACCACACTAGGTAACGTCATCAGTACATCTTCTGTAATTAGTTCTACAGGTTAACTAAATATTACTTTCAGGATATAAAAGTTGCAAGAAATAGCAGTCATACATCTATCTCCAGATATCTCTACACATCTCTTGTGTGACATCTATTAAGGCTTCTATTGTGACTTAGTAACACAATAGAAGTTTCCTCTTCTGTCATCACTGAACAAGTAACAGGAAAATCCTGATCATTTACTTTTAATTTGAGTTTTTTAGTGTCCTTCTTGAATTAAGCCACTTGGGTTATGCCTTTGTACACAGCCCCATTTGGAAAACGATAGGTCTAAGCATGATTTGGGAGTACACTGACCGTCTTTTATACTGGATAACTAGTTGTGGCTTCTGCAGAACACCTTCAGTTTCTAAAACTGATACACCATATCCAACAGGACAGTAAAGTAATCTGAGAGCTGATGGGGTATGAAGTAATTGTGTGAATTCACAGATGACTGTGGTGAATAGCAATTATGAGTAAATCACCGATTCTTCATTCCCCCTGGGGTTCAAATACATAACTGAATATAAACCTTCTTTCTGAATGAAAAGATGATGAGACTGAAAAGTGAACAATGTATTTAAATGGTTTTTTTTTTTTTAATCAATAAATGTGAAGGTTTAAATCCACATCCTTGCCTAATGTAACTCAAGCAGTTTTCAAGTGAAGAGCCAGTGTGTCTCAGGACCAAGAAGTCATGTGGTGTCAATAAGCAACACCCCAGATTCAGTGAGAAGTGCTGGGGGAGAGGGGCACTATAATAATTAAACTATGTATTTTGTTTTGGTTTTAGATTACGATATATTTAAACTGTTGATATTACATATTGATTTTATTGTTTCTTTTTGTTTAGTACCAAAAGGTTGTGATGGTATAGAAACAGTAAATAAATTTCACTGGGTGCAGAGAGGGAACTATATCTTCATGTTGATAGTGTATTCAATTATCTTTAATAGCTTCACAACAGCATGCTTTTTTTTTAAATCTAGGCATGCAGTTAAGGTCAAACCTAAGCCAGTGCTTGAGAAACAAAGTTGAAGGTTTATGAGCCAAGCACCTTGAAATTCAAATACCTTGAAGGATTGCTGATGATGCTGTTACCATTCTTTGTGTGCTTTGTGGCTATTGTTTCTTTATATGCTGCCTAAATACATATTTATACTGATATAGATAATATTTATTATATTTATTAATTATGTTACATTTACATATTGCATAAAGATAATGGTTGAGAAAACTGGGAATGTCTAATTTAATGAAGAAAAGGTCTAGGAGCGACATGATAGCAGTCTTCCAATATTTAAGAGAGAAGCAAATTCTTGCTCGGCGACAAACCGAAATCCGTGATTGTCCGTGGTTTTGATTCATGCTCTCCGTTGGAGGGCCCTGATCTATCTGATTTGGGGCGAAAGTCACTCCATAGAGGTGGCGAAGAAGGGGGAGACCTCCAGCTGGGTTGAGGGGAGCCGCATCTCCCCTCCTAAGCTTGGCATTTACTCCTCTCCAAAGACGTCAGTAGCAGTGGTCAAAATGGCCACCTTGAAGAGGAAGATCTGATCAGACAAGTGTGTGCAGGAGTGGGGAAGAAGAGGACAGCTTGAGTGACCTGGCTAAGCAGAAGTAACATCTAAATACAAGGTACCATGGAATTAAAATTATTAAGAACTTTTAAGAAAGATTTTTAAAGCAGCGGCAGAGAAATGGGAAAAAAAATCTGACAGTTGAAAGTGGCTTTGAACCTTGAAAGAGAAGCTTGAAGAAGATATTTGAGTAAAATTATCTTGACACTAAATAGGCAAATCTAAAGCTGAACTTGAAAGTGTCAAAGGGAAAATAAGGAATTTTTGAAACTTAAAAGCCATTAAAGAGAAAAAAGCGGAGGAAAAAAAATTGGAACTTGGACATAGCAGAGAGTGACACCTGATGGTAAAAGGAATTAATTGTGATTTTTCAAAGGTTCTTTAAAAAATGCAAAGTAAAGTAAGCGAAATCTTGCTGCAATAAAATAGAGCCCCCGGAAAGTGAAAGCGGAGTACTGAACTTTGGAACAAAGAAAGAAGTAAGAAGAAACTGTTCTGGGATTATTTGGTGATTTTGGAAATTTTCACTGGATTGGCAGAGGATCTAATTGAAATTAACTGTGGGAAGTAATTTTTAGGCTTTGGTTGCTTTAAAGTATTGGTTAGAAGTGTTTAAAGATGGCAGAACTTTTTCTGGAACTGAAAATGGAATTTAAAAATATGAAAGAAAAGCTGTAAGAGAAAGGGCAATCATTTGGCTTTGCTGTACAATTTCTAGAAATGGTGGTTTTAGAATATGAAGAACAACAAGGAGTTCCAGAGGGAGAAGAGCTGAATAAAGAAGAGGCCATCTTTAACAAACAAATGAGGCAACGAGGGTTGAAGTGAAAATAAGGAAAAAAGGGAAATAAAAATTGGAGATTAGACGAGGTAATTAGAAAAGAGAGCAGTTCGAAAAATAAAATATAAGGAAGAAGCAGAAGGAGGATTACAGAAGGAAGTGTTAAAGAGGGAGGGGGACAAAAACTGGAAGAAGAAAAAGAGGGGGAAAATAAATGGGAAAAGAAATTACAAGAAACAGAATCAGGAAATAAAGAAACATGGGAAATGAACAAGAATAAAAAGAAATACACTGCTCAAAAAAATAAAGGGAATATTTAAACAACACAATAACACCAAGTCAATCACACTTCTGTGAAATCAAACTGTCCACTTAGGTAGCAACACTGATTGACAATCAATTTCACATGCTGTTGTGCAAATGGAATAGACAACAGGTGGAGAACAGAGGCAGTTAGCAAGACATCCCCAATAAAGGAGTGGTTCTGCAGGTGGTGACCACAGACCACTTCTCAGTTCCTATGCTTTCTGGCTGATGGTTTGGTCACTTTTGAATGCTGGCGGTGCTTTCACTCTAGTGGTAGCATGAGACAGAGTCTACTACCCACACAAGTGGCTCAGGTAGTGCAGCTCATCCAGGAGGACAACTCAATACAAGCTGTGGCAAGGTTTGCTGTGTCTGTCAGCATAGTGTCCAGAGCATGGAGGCACTACCAGGAGACAGGCCAGTACATCAGGAGTCATGGAGGAGGCCGTAGGAGGGCAACAACCCAACATCAGGACTGCTACCTCCACCTTTGTGCAAGAAGGGACAGGAGAAGCACTGCCAGAGCCATGCAAAATGACCTCCAGCGGGCAAATGTGCATGTGGCTGCTCAAATGGTCAGAAACAGACTCCATGAGGGTGGTATGAGGGCCCAACATTCACAGGTGGGGGTTGTGCTTACAGCCCAACACCGTGCAGGACGTTTGGCAGTTGCCAGAGAACACCAAGATTGGCAAATCCGCCACTGGTGCCTTATGCTCTTCACAGATAAAAGCAGGTTCACACTGAGCACATTTGACAGACGTGACAGGGTCTGGAGATGCTGTGGAGAATGTTCTGCTGCCTGCAACATCCTCCAGCATGACCGGTTTGGCAGTGGGTCAGTAATGGTGTGGGGTGGCATTTCTTTAGGGGGCTGCACAGCCCTCCATGTGCTCGCCAGAGGTAGCCTGACTGCCATTAGGTACCAAGATGAGATCCTCAGACCCCTTGTGAGACCATATGCTGGTGCATTTGGTCCTGGGTTCCTCCTAATGCAAGACAATACTAGACCTCATGTGGCTGGAGTGTGTCAGCAGTTCCTCCAAGATGAAGGCACTGATTCAATGGACTGGCCCGCCCATTCCCCAGACCTGAATCCAATTGAGCACATCTGGGACATCATGTTTTGCTCCATCCACCAATGCCACATTGCAACACAAACTGTCCAGGAGTTGGGGGATGCTTTAGTCCAGGTGTGGGAGGACAGCCCTCAGGAAACCATCTGCCACCTCATGCCCAGGCATTGTAGGAAGGTCATACAGGCACATGGAGGCCACACACACTACTGAGCCTCATTTTAACTTGTTTTAAGGACATTACATCAAAGTTGGAATAGCCTGTAGTGTTTTTTTCTCCTTAGTTTTGAGTGTAACTGCAAATCCAATCCTCCATGGGTTTCTAAATTTGATTTCCATTGATAAATTTTGTGTGATTTTGTTGTCAGCACATTCAACTATGTGATGAACAAAGTATTTAATAAGAATATTTTATTCATTCAGATCTAGGATGTCTTATTTTTGTGTTTCCTTTATTTTTTTGAGCAGTGTAGTTTGTTTAAAAGATACAGAGACACTGGTTAAAAACAAAAATTAAGAGAGAGGATACTGCAAGGTGACAAGGGATAGTATAAATATATTAGAAATAATAAACTGTGTCAAAAATAGGAAAATATACATTATTAAAGTGGAAGATGACACTGGTATTATTAATGGAATGTGTTAATCAAATCAAATATAGAGATAAATGGAATAAAGGTGAAAGAAGGGAAAATATGAGAAGTATATTAGTTAATGTATGGAATCTAATTGAAATGAAAAGAGAGGTATTAAAATATGTAAATTAATTATATTTAATGTCTTATAAAATATAATTGAAATGAATTATGAGAATGATTGTAATGAGATCAATATCAGTTTCTAGGATGAATTTGAACAGATTAATTATTTTGTTTTCTTTCTTTCTTTTTTTTTTTTTTTGAAATTTAAAGTATATTGGCGTAACTTAAGGAGAAAGTACCATGCGAAATCGGACTGAAAAGGGATATATGTTATAATATAGTTTTTAGGAGTTGAATGTTATTACTGCTTAAGGGGACAATTTAAAAGCTGAATGTTTAATGGGATTTGAAAGGGAACTTATTATAAGATATGAAGGTGACACACTCTAATTGGCAACTATAGGGGAAACCTTGTTTTGTAATATTTGTAATGATGAGGGATTTTGGGGGAAATGATTAAATAAAAATATGTGATGAAATTGTAACAGGACAGATAAAAGTACAAGTATAATTATTAGGAAGATATGAACATTTTGAAAAGGAAATGAAATCGATTTAGAAGTGAATGAGAAAGCTATAAAATAAGCCTGAGGGAAGTATTTGAGAAAAAAAATCAATAGAGAATATATAAAGTAGTGGTAAGATATGAAATTGTATATGAAAGATGAATATGTAACTGAGATTATATCTGTATGGAGATGTGAAAACCTGGAACCATGCTGTTTGCTAAAAATAGATGTTCTATTTTTCTTTTCTTTTTTTTGTGTGAAAACTAATAAAATTTTATTAAAGAAGAAGAGAGAAGCAAATTCTCCAAAGCACCTGAAGGCAGGACAAGAAGTAATGGATAGAAACTTATCAAAGAAAGAACCAACCTGAACTGAGGAGAAATTATGTGAAGTGAGAACTTGTTTGACAATATATTCAGTGGAACAGCTTGCCTTTAGAAGCTGTGGATGCTTCATCACTGGAGGTTTTTAACAAGAGATTTGACAGCCATTTGTCTGGAAAGTTATAGGGTCTTCTGCTTGATTAGGGGATTAGACTAGAAGACCTTGAATATTCCTTCCAACTCTGTTATTCTGTACCGGACTGAATTATGTTATCACTTGATGAATCTGGCTATCAGGATAGCCTTCAGAATCTTATGATGCCTTCCACATTATGAAAAGCTTGTGCCTGAACCAAGTAGCTCCGATGAAAATAGCTGTGAAGTGAACTCCCCATACACATATGAAAACACTGATGGTAAAGAGATATGTTGGAGTTGTGAAGGGAATTAACTCTAGTAAAATGCCTTGATACTAGGTAAAATCAAGGAGGAACAGAAAAAATAGAATAGCAACACTCTGCCCATTAGGATATATTTGAAGATGAGCCAAGTGAGATCTGAAATTGTAGCTGTCATGTATGGGCTTTTATCCTTGTTGAGAAGGTGATCTGAAATATACCTGCAATATATGGAGCTGTAGCAACAGTAGCATTTGTCATTATAACCATGTTTCTCAGAAAACTTGACCCACCCCAATTACTAAGCCCAACCTTAATTTTGGGGGGTGAGCCTACCCCTACCCCAAAAATAAGCCTGAGGGATGGGCATGGCCCTTCTATTTCTGGGCGCAGCACTTCTGCTTGTTGGGTTGCTTCCCGAAAGCTGGCAGCTGCACAGCCAGCTGCTTTGCTTTTTCCCTCTTTTTGGGAGGCTCGTGAGAGGCTTTTTGGTGAACAGGAGGAAAATGGGGAGGGGGAATTTTCCTGCCTGTCATCTATTCCTCAAGCTCAGCACAGACCGAGGGAAGGATGCCAGGCAGGAAAATTCCCCCTCCCCATTTTCTCCTGTTTGCCAAAAAGCCTCCATTCTGAATGCTGAAGGTTTGGAATGGAGGCGACAGTGCGTCCACAACGTGTCCAGCTCATCAAGTCTGGCTTGCTGCTTATTTTCAAGTCTAAAAGAAAGTAAGACCCAGTCTTATTTTCTGAGAAAGATGGTATTAATTATTATCAGAACTGTGAGAAGGGAAGGGTCTCATTGACTCATTAGCCAAAGTGTTATTCATGTGAGAGAATGGAAGTAATGAATACCATACTGAAATACGAGCATTTAAAAAAATATTTTTGATGGCAAATGTTCAATACAGGTTTGACCCTGCTTTTTTAACACTATTTCTGGTGAATATTCTCTATGTTGTATAGAGAGAGGGAAGCCATCGAACATAATTCTGGAAATCTTTAGAAGTTACAAGGTGTTTTGGTAAACTCGGTATAAAATCTATAACCTTATGAAACAACCAACATAATCCCAAAGTTCTTAACTATAGAAGTCCAAATACCTTGAAAGTGAGCCAAATGGTCTTCAAATGATAAATATACAGGAGGATCAAGGTCAAAGATTGTCTGATACCTGTAGTTCTGCTGAACTGAGTCAGATGTTGCTAACATATAATGAAAATTTCTGAGCACCAACAGGATGCTTTTTCCCTCTGAAAGTCTGGTGGCCTTTAGTTCAGTAGGACTATAGGAGTAACAAAAGGGATAAACAAATGGATGAAGCTAAATGATGAGCTGAAAATAATTCCTGCTTGGCAAATTGTGCTACTTCTGTTAGAAAAAAATTGTACTGTTTTCTTTATTTGTGAATGAGATTGGATTGAGACTATTTTCTGCTACGAAATTATGGTATTTAGCCATACATGTTTGACAGTTGGCAATATGAACTGAAGCAAAAGAAGGAGACAGGTTATATTAAATCTTCTGACCTTAACCTGGACAAAAATTGCTATCAATGTTAGGAATAAAATTGCTTTCATTGTAATAGAATCAGGTGCTAAAATCTGGAACAAGAATATACCTACATTGACTCTGTAAAGTTTATTGAGATAGTGAAACTTTGATGACACAGAAGCATTTCCCCAGGAGAATGTTGCTTTCTTCAGAAACTGTAAAGTATTGAAACTTTACTAGGATGTGGAGCTGTTGTATTAACCAGTAAGTGTAGAGTTGTAATTGCAGGAACGCTCTTATCTTGGATGGCAAATCTCAGATTAAGAATGTTTATCAAGTAATTACAACTCAGACAAACAAAGTCGCTAATGCAAAGAAAGATTAGAGAGAGGAAGTAAACATATGTCAGACTTTAACTAGAGAAAGTTAATTGTGTTAATTACTATGCTAAACAGTAACAAAGGCTGATCAACATCCAAAGTTAACCAATGTTAGAGGATGACTAGAAATGTGTATAAATACAAGACTAGACTCCAATAAAGTCATCATGATTCATTTGATCATGGTCAAAAAAAGTTAATTTGCCTTTCTGTTAATAAGTACCCTTCTTTTACTCCAAAATGTTATTAAACATATGTAAAAATCTATAAAAATGAAAGTATACATTACCTGTAATCCCCACAAAGGTAAGCTTCGATTCACCCAAATAATAAGTGACCTGAAAAATTATAGCAAAAAAGGGAATGAATTTATATATTTATTTCGAGGGAGGGGAGAAAACCTTATCTGAAAAAGCTATTCTCCCTCCAAATCCAAATTAACACTGGAATTATTGTTCTCATGAATTCAAAAGATTTTGATTTATGAGAGAAGAGCGGGAGGGAGATACTCTACAGTTAAGAAACTGATTAGATGTTTCAGGTAATAATGCATGAAGTCACCCATGGCTCACGTTCCTATCAAATACTGCAGTCACATCAAATGTCATAAGTGACTAGTTTATCTTTGTATGGAACTCATTATTGTTCTTCATACATTACTCATTTGAATAATAGGCATAAAATAGAATGGCTAGGAGCAGTTCTTACCTTTGTTCCCCCCCCCATGAGATTTTTTTTTTTTTTGCTTGTTTGTATGCTGCAAGTAGCAGCTATGCTCTTGTCTTGGTTTTCAGAACTGAAGTCAACCATGGCTTCTTCAAATACATGCATAAGCAATACATATTCATACATTTTTCTATGTTCTTAACAATTTTTATCCATGAAATCCTCCAGATTTATATAACTGAAGGAAAATTTAAGAAATAGTTAAGGTCATGTATTAGAATAATGGTAACGGTTGTACATTACTTTAATTGTGAGACACAGATCTGCCATGAAGTGGAGGAAGAGTTTATTTAATTGCTTTGTTCTCTCAATACTATTTTTTATTTTTTATTTTTTAAATGCGGCAGAATGTCTAATAGACCCTGAAAACAGAGAGGAGAGAACAGAGTTCGTTTTACTGCAGTATACCTTAAATACAGCCAATGTATAACCTATAAAGCATTTCAGTTTGACTAATCAAAATAAAATTTCCTTTTTGATGTAGAATCCGGACTGCTTTCATTTGATTACTAAAATATTCATAAATTCTAAATTCCATTTATTTGTTTGTTTCAAAATATTTCTTCCTATCCACATCAGGCTTGAGTTCAGTTGGGGTAACTACAATCAGCTAGCCACCCATTTTGCACAAAGGGCAGTGCCTGCTAAATATCAATAAGTACATACATTATTTAGAAAAAGAACCTAATAATTTAAGTTAAAAACATCAATTTGCTGCTATAAACACATCCTTAAACTTACCAATCTATCTCTGCAGAAATGTTGTTTTGACTGGAACATCCCTGTTTTAATTCCTTGCTAGCAGACATCCAAATGTAAAATCCATTTTCATTTAGAAAACAGCATAATATCATAATGAAATATGTTATGAAAAAAAAAGAAAGCCAGACAAAATCATTAGTTTGTTATAATAATATTTTAAAGGGTTGTAAAATATCATGCAGGTTACAATTTTAAAAATGAAAGACAATAAATGAGGGTTATTGTGGGTGCGAGCTGCATGGTTATTATCAAACATATTGTATTTTAAAACAACATTTTAAGATGTTAACATGGATATTTAGAACACAGAACTAAATGAACTTTTATGCATATATAAAAACACATTCTTGCTTACTTATATATATATTAATATACCAAAACCAAAACAAAACAAATAATAAAAACACTCATATTTCCAAAGAGTTGCCATGAAGATTTTGAATGGCTGCAAATTATGGGAATGTAACCATGTATGTCAAAGGGAGGGGTGTGGCACAGGATATCATATGGACTGTAATATCTATGCACAAATATCACAAATTATGTATTAGCATTATTACAGAATTGACATCACTTGCATGACAACATCATGATTTTGTTCACTATCATTGTAAATTGTACTAGATGCCCACAGATTTAATGAAAGGTGTTTTTCTGCTAGCAAAGTGGTTCAACTCAATTTAAGAAAATAATGTTATGTAACAAAGCAACTCAATATGATTTGTTCATATTCATATTAAGATAACAGATGGTTCTGAAGGGGGCCAAGGTATAGAGGGATTTTTAGGTTAAATCATACACTATTTTCAATTGTATTGCTAACCAATACAGAGCCCGCAGCAAAGTTATTGGCATGTAAGCATTTTTATAAAAATCCATTATTAGATATAGAGATAGATAATCATAGACTTTATAGATAAACTCTCTCTGTGTGTATGTTTGTGTGTGTATACAGTTCATACACACAGAGAATATATAATGAAAAGTCTCAATCTCTCTCTCTCTCTCTCTCTCTCTCTCTCTCCTTTTTTTTTGAGAAAATCATTTAAAACCCCACTGACTTCATGGATAATTAGGGATTAATTTGATAAATTTACTAATTGAAAACTGGTGGACAATATAACTTCTGTTAGTAACCATTTTAAATGATTCATCGCTCCTAAATAAATGATAAGCAGCTGGTTAACTTTTTTTTTTTTAATAAATCATGAACATACTAAGAAAACTTCTGGTCTCTGTTTTATGTATATTACATTTTGCAATGTCCTGTAAATATTAGATATTTATTCAATTCTGCTGGAAATAAGCAGATTTAGAGAGGAGCTGTAATGAGAACCCACTTTCTGTTTAAGCAAACAAAGTTGTTCTGAGATAATATTTACAGAAGTTTAGAATTATGACAAAAGTGTTTAAAAGTAAAGGAAGAGAAGGTTGAGGCCATGGTATCTAAAATCTAGCATTTGAAACTTTAATATTCTTTTTCAGTCTTAAATTTAATGCACTTTACTAAAACAAACAAACCTAAGCCACAATTATTCTTCCAGTTGAGGAAAATGTCTATATTAAACATAATAATGATATTCTGGTGTAATGAATTCAAAGGCACAAAATCCAAAGATTTGGTATATTGAAGTCAGTCTCATTCAATTCAATGTATCTTTTAAAAGAAATGTTTTTAATTGTTTAGGACATTTTGTATAAAAACCTATTTCCTTAGTAATAGTATGGACCCAACCAATATGCTTGCTGAAAAATAAACATTGTCAAAGTTATTAGTAGCCCCTTTCAAAAGTAGCAACTGAATAATAATACCGGGGTATGCAAAATAGTTCCGTAAACATTCACAAAAAAGGTATTCAAATCAACTGCTTGATTTCAAATCAAATCATGATTTATTTGACAAGAATTATGCTGTAAAGTCCTGTTAGTCATGGAATCAATTATTAACCAATCCATTATCCTCCACTTAGAGATAAACAACCTACTCTCTAATAAACAATTTGGTTTCAGAAAAAAACTATCTTGTAATCTGCAACTCTTACACTGCAAAAACATATGGACTACACAACTCGATCAGGGCAAAGCAATAGACGCAATCTACATAGACTTCTGCAAAGCCTTTGATTCAGTGGTACACCACAAACTACTCCTAAAAAGAAAATTTTATGGTATCTCCGGACACCTGCATAACTGGATAAAAGCATTCCTCTCAAACAGACAACAAATGGTCAAAATTGGGAGCGTCCTATCAAATTCTGTACCTGTCAACAGTGGTGTCCCCCAAGGCAGTGTTCTAGGACCAACTCTTTTCATACTCTATATAAATGATCTCTGTGATCATATTAAGAGCAACTGTATTCTCTTCGCTGATGATGTAAAGCTATTCAACACCACAGACAATACTGCTACCCTTCAAAAAGACTTCAACTATGTATCAGAATGGTCAAACAAATGGCAACTTCAAATCTCAACAAATAAATGATCTGTCTTACATATTGGCAAAAATAATCAGAAAATAAAATACAAGCTGAATAGTCAAGACCTTGTTGATGATGCAAACTCTGTCAAGGATCTTGGAGTACTCATCTCTAATGATCTCAGTGCGAGAGCCCACTGTAATTACATAGGCAAAAAGGCATTAAGAGTTGTTAAACTAATCCTATGTAGCCTTTTCTCTGGTAATATCACACTGCTAACTAGAGAATACAAAACATTTGTTAGACCAATGCTTGAATACAACTCATCAGTCTGGAACCCGTATTACATATCTGATATTAATACAGTTGAGAAAGTGCAGAAATATTTCACAAGAAGAGTTCTCCACTCCTTTACTCATTGCAGAATACCTTATGCCACCAGACTTGAAATTCTAGACCTAGAAAAACTAGAACTATGCCGCCTTCGGTCCGATCTAAGTATAGTATATAAAATCATACATTGCATTGTCCTTCCTGTCAATGAATACTTCGGCTTCAACCATAACAATACAAGACCACACAATAAATACAAACTCAAGGTAAACCGCACCAAACTTGATTGCAAGAAATACGACTTCAGAAACAGAGTGGTCAATGTCTGGAATACTCTACCTGACTCTGTGGTTTCTTCCTGTAACCCCAAAAACTTTAACTTTAGACTGTCTACTATTGACCTCACCCCTTTCCTAAGAGGTCTGTAGGGGCATGTATAAGCACACCAATGTGCCTACCGTCCCTGTCCTATTGTTTCTTTTTATTTCTCTCATATGTATCCATTTCATGTATTCATAACTATGTTTATACTTATACCTGTTACCTTATAATCGCTTGATAACTAACTAACTAACTAACTAACTAACTAAATAAATAAATAAATAGAATCATGGCAAGAGGAAAGCCAACTTTACCAGAGCCACAGGCTACCAAAAGCACAGCTGCTCTAATGCATGTTTTCCTATTTTTCCACTTGTATTATTGCCTTTGCTAGATTTTAAAATTAGGGGCAAAGAATGCCTTTCAAACAAATTTAGATGAAAAGTGGTTCCATATCAAGATTTAATATTAATGACACCTAGAGGGATAATATATTAAAATGCATGCATGAAATTTTGTTAGAAATCATTGTTTCTCAAAAGAAGAAAAAACTCATTAATATAAATAAACGGGGGGGGGGGGGGGACAGAATCTGAACTTAACAGAGGCCTAAAATAAGACAACAAAAAGAAAACAGGCAAATACAAAGAAACAACTATAAGTCTAGGGCTTAATTCAGTCTGGCTCTTGATTATAGAGCAGAATCCTATTTTTAATTATTATTGACAAACTACTTATGTTTTGGATTATGTCAAGATCTTTCTATTGGGTGCTAATCACATAAAAATATTAATGGCAAAACAAGGGTATAATAAGTAAATTTGGGGGAGGTATGGTGATTTAAACATTTTTACATTGGGGAAAAATATGAATTGGAAATAGCTGCAGACTAAGAGTTATATATCTGTTAATCCCATATTTAAATATTAGAATTATTAAATATTAGATTTTTTTTCAGTTAACATAGAAAATAGCACAACTATACACAGGAATAATAAAGATATCCTTGGAAACTGCCAAGATATCTAGTAATGGGAAGATTCGTTCATACACATGAGTTTGCAGCAATCTCCTGGTTTCTCCTACAATTTAATTCGTTAATTCTATTTATTAGATTTATGTGCCAACAGTCCTTGTATTTCATCAAAGTGATCAAAGTAGTAAAAGTAGTAAATTTCTAAAGTTTAATAAAGTTTTCTGTATGCTGTATCTGTTTGAAACATAATTAAAACAAAGGCAAAACCAAGGGAAGGGAGATATCTCTAAATAAATAAACTGCACAAAGTACCTATGCAATGTCTACTTTCTCTATAAAGTCAAACTAATGCTGTTAACTTCATCTGAAGCCAATCCTAAAAGTATCTTTTTTTTCCCAATACAATAAATGTGTGCCCAAGACAGGCTTGCATACATAACTGTATGTTTGCATATGTCTAGGCACCCTGTTTCACAGCTACTTTCCAAGGACAAAACAAGGACAAGACAAAAATCCAATTAATTTTAATTGAATAAATAACAACTGGATGAGATTGTCTATATAAGGACATCATATTTCAATAAATCCCTAAAGTCAGACATGGATACACAACAAGGACTAGGGAAAAAAAATCAATTATTTTTAATTGAATAAATAACTAGTGAATAAAATTGTCAATAAAAAGCACTTCATTTTAATTCATTCAATAAATCCTCCCCAACTGCATTTAACAATAATTCAAACCATTATTTCTTAAATACATGCACTCATACACATTTGTGAAGGATGAAGGGAAGGAAGATAAAGAAAGGTGAAGGAGCAAAATAGGCCACTATTGAAGTGACTGCAATAACTGAGCAGGGAAGGAAAGAAAGTGCCCAAGATTTTTTATAGCAAATTCAACAACGCTGCTATGCTTAGCAGGTGTAGATGTGTATGTGCATATTCTATAGTAAATTCAGTGCTGCTTACTCCAGGTTAGAATGCATAGCCTTCTTTTACAATGGATATTTATCTATTTGTTTCAGCTTATTCTACATGTTGGTAATAGAAATGTGGAAGAAATCTTTGAAGTAATAGAGATGTCATTTTCTCCCCTTCCCCTCCCAATATGTAGTTTGAAAAAAAACCTCCACCTCAATAGCATAATGCATGGGTGTCAAACTTGCTGTGTCAGGTGATGTTTCAAGGCATTTTTCCCATTCGCAGATCTGGGATGGGCTTAGCCTGTGCGTGATACAGCAGGCCGCCAGTTTGACACCCCTTAGAATAATGTGTGTTGGGTTGTGAAGCAAATAGAGGTAGTCCTCAACTACCTACATTCTAAAAATAGTGTGGCTAGAAAGCCAATTTAATTGTTCTCTGTATTGACAGAGGAATAGATTCCAGATCACATGAAGCGTTAGTACTGCTTTATAACACCTTGGTAAGACCACACTTGGAATGCCATGCTTTATAACACCTTGGTAAGACCACACTTGGAATGCCACATCCAATTTTGGTCACCACAATATATAAAAAAAAAAGATGATGAGACTCAGGAAAGATGATTAGGGAGCTGAGGACTAAAACTTATGAAAAACAGTTGCAGGAATTGGATATGTCTAGTCTAGTGAAAAGAAGGACTAGGAATGACATGGCAGCAGTGTTTCAATATTTGAGGAGCTGCCACAAAGAAAAGGGATTCAATCTATTTTTGAAGCACCAGAAGGCAAAACAAGAAACAATGGGCGGAAATTAATCAAGGAGAGAAGCAATCTAGAACTAAGGAAATTTCCTTGCAGTGACAATAAACCATGGAATGGCTTGCCATCACCGGGAGACTATTAAAAAGAGACTGGACTGTCATTTGTTTGGAATAGTGAAAAGTTGGATTAGAGACTTCCAAAGTCCCTTCCAACTCTGTTTTTCTAGTATTCTGACTTACAACCATTTGTTATAGTGACCATTTTAACTTACAATGGCACTGAAAAATGACTCATAAATGTTTTTCATGCTTACAAACATCAAAGCATCCCCATGGTCACATGATCAAAATTTGGGTGCCTGGCAAATTGGCATGTATTTATGGCAGGTGCAATGTCCCGGGCCCATGTGATCACCATTTGTAACCCTCCAACCGGCTTCTGAAAGCAAAGTCAATGGAGGAAGCCAGAATCACTTAATGACTGTATGATTCATTTAAAAACTGCAGCAATTCGCTTAACAACTGTGGCAAAATTGGTCATAAAATGGGGCAAAACTCCCTTGCCTTGCTTAGCAACAAAATTTTTAGACTAGCTGTAAAAACCTTGGTGCATTTACTTTATATGTAACATTGGTTTCGAAAGTACTTTTTATAATCTACTCATTATGCAATCCTGCAAACACAATCAGGGAAAAGCAGAGGTGAAAGCATGATAGTTACGTATATACTCGAGTATAAGCCGAGTTTTTCAGCACATTTTTTGTGCTGAAAAAAACCCCCTCGGCTTATACTCGAGTCAGATTCCCCTCTGAAAAAAAATGGTGTGGAGCTCCAAAACTGGGCAGCTGCTTCCCTGCTTCCGTGTTTCCTTTGCAACTTTTAAGCATGGGGGTAATCGGAAGCAGAAAAGTTCTTGCTTGAGGATATATTGTTTTTTCTTTTTTTAACTGTTTTTAGGGGGGGGGACCCACCACCATGTGAGAATGCTCAGACACGAAATCTATCCGACCGAAAATAAGTGTGTGTGTGTGTGTGGGGGGGATTTTAACAGAGGGAAGATGTAGGGAGAAGGCAAAAGCGACGGAAGATCCTTCAGGGGAAACTGAGGGAGAGACTCACCCTTGGTCCAGATGAGCCCCTTTCCCCTTTCTCTAGGCTGAGAAAACAATGTGAGCCGAGGTTGCTTCGGCTTCACTCAGCTTCATTTCCTCAGCTCCAGCTGCTTTCAGTCCACTCGGGAGGAGGGGGAGGAGGTGGTGGTGGCAGCTCGCGTTGTTTTCTGAGCTCTAGGCTGAGAAAACAACGCGAGCCGAGGTCGCTCCACTCAGCTTCGTTTCCTCAGCTCCAGCTGCTTTCAGTCCACTCGGGAGGAGGGGGAGGAGGAGGTGGTGGTGGCGGCTCACATTGTTTTCTGATAGTGAGATCATTTCCCAAATTAATTGATTCACTAACCCAAAAGAAGAAGATGTTGATGACAGTGGGAGGCAGGAGTCACTCTCTCCCTTGCAAGAAAAAAGCAGGAGTCACTCTCTCCCTTGCAAGAAAAAAGCACACGCGGGATCCGCCCCTGCCGTTTTGCACCTTGCAAATGCAAAACCCCCAGGATTTTGCATTTGCAAGATGCAAAGTGGCGAAGGCAGATCGCGTGTGCTGGAAAGGGCTTGACTGTATTACGGGGAGAGAGAGAGAGAGGGAGATAATCATAAGAACGGCTCTTGCTTTTTTCTTGCAAGGGAGAGAGTGACTCCTGCCTCCCATTGTCATCGTCATCTTCTTTTGGGTTAGTGAATCAATTAAACCTTTCATGATAGTGAGATCGTTTCCCAAATTGATTTATCTGTTTTTCTTTGAAATAAATATTCAAAAACATTTAATCTACTGATGCCTCAATTAATGTAATTTTATTAGTATCTATTTTTATTTTTGAAATTTACCAGTAGCTGCTGCATTTCCCACCCTTGGCTTATACTCGAGTCAATAAGTTTTCCCAGTTTTTTGTGGTTAAATTGGGTGCCTCGGTTTATATTCAGGTCAATTTATACTCGAGTATATACGGTAGCCTGTTTACTGTTCTATTTAATCAAAGTGAATGCAAAGCCATGGTTTAGCAGTACATATATAAGCTTGAATGAATTTAATCAAAGCAATGAGATTGGGTACTCTTTTTCCTCTCCTTCAGCAGCCTTTAGTTTTCTTTCTTATGAATGTTAGCTTGTCATTTAAAAAAAAAAAAATCAAAGAGTGGGATTTGAAGTAAATGATTTGAAGTTCCCTTCTTTAGAATCAGTGGTTTGAAGCAATGCTGTGTTCTGATCTAACAAAGCCAGTTTTCATGAAAAATTAAACTAAACTTTAAAGGAAAAGTATCTCCTATGGAGCCAAGGGCATCATAGTATTGGTCTCTTTTCCTTATTGTAAGCAAAGGCTTATGCAGAGAGATATGAAGCAGGATAGTGCTTTGAACTGAAAGGTTTTTTTCTACATATGGATTAAGGCATCTACAATTGGCATATTGCAAAATTCTCCTGCAAATATGGACTTTGTTTGAGCTCTGAACTTGTCTAATCTATGAAGGCTTTTAGATAGATATGTTGGCTGACGGCTTTTAACTCACTTTTTTAATTAAAATGTACCATATAGTTGTTCAAGCATACACTTTTTGTGTATTTGTAAAAGTTAAACTACTTTGCTATTAAAATTAACAACAAACACACTGTATTTATTATATTGGCTTGAACACACTTGCACATACTCATGCAAAAATTCCTGTAATAAAACAAAATTAGGTAAGTCCTCTGAATAATAACAGCAGCAATAACAGCTGCAATGTCAACAATAATCAATTAAAAACACACAAAATATCAGAATGTTAGGGACAGCCAATAGTTACACATATTTTCATAATAAAAATGCACAGAAACAACAGCCAAATAAAGTAAACACACAATCCCATAATCTTTAAAATAACAAAGCAAATTAGTCAAGCCCTATATCCTGGAAAAATAACTAAGCAATAATTGAAATGAATATAAGTCCTTTAACAAGCCAATTTGAAAGCTTATTAGCTGTCTAGATAAAGATCAGATTTTGCAATATTGTCCAGCTGTAGTCAACTTCTTCAATTATATCCCTTACAGGGAAAAAAACATGTTTTCAAAATCTTTTGAAAAATATTAAAATCAGTTGTTTTCTTTCAGGTAGCCCAGAGACTAGATGCTTGAATACCTTTGATTGTGAAAAAGGGAGACCAAAGCACTTCCCCAAACCCCTGCAATACTACACAGGGAAGGATAACAAACAGTGCTAAAAATCCAAAACAACTTTTGAAGGAACTTGTGGCAAATGGCATAGGAAAATCAGAGAGCAGTATAAACAGACAACACACACACACACAAAAACCAATACCTGAACTGACTCAGAAGGGGGGAAACAAAAGGTTCCACAAATAAACTGTTGTAACAGTAAAGATCTGACATAAGTCAACTTTCCTGCCTCTGTGTTCAAGATGCACAAAGGCAACACAGTCAAATAAGTAAGAAGTGTTCCTTTAGTACCTCCAACTTTGCCCCCAATGTCCAGGTTCGGCTGAAAAAAAAAAAACTCTCCCAAGAACAGTCTTTAAGTGAAGGAAATTCAGTCCAAAAACAAAGTACATACAAACTATAAGTAAAAATCCACACAAACCACGCTGCAGTAATTAACTTGACAGGGCAGGAGAAGGAATTGCAGGCTTGAAAGTCCAGCAACATACACACAGTTGGGAAGACGCCAGGAACCCAGATAAGCCTTGACGATACCAGATAATTCACAATTTGTTCCCAAAAAGTTGCTGTGCGCAGCTTCCCTTTTTAAACACTGTGTTCTCAGCTGCAGCTAATAAAGGGAATCAGGGCCTTTTCCTCCCCCATAAGCCAAGCAACTCATGTTGCTTCCTTCTCTGTTCCTCCCTGCGTGCCCTACGATGAAGATGGGGTGAGCTTGGGTCTTCCTCCGAATTCCCTTTCCCTTGCTCTACCCCTCCCCTGCTCTTCCCAGCCAGCCTTTACCCTTTCCCAGTTTCTTCCGCAGCCAACGGAGCCATACTCCCAGGCCCTGTAGGCCTCCCCCTCTGAATCACATTCTGACAGGGGCATAACACAACGAATGGAGGAGCTGATAAGATATTCATGACAAAGGACCAAGCTATTTGGGGGACTGCTTCTTGCTGATTACATCTACCTGGCCTATCACATCTGGCAGAATATGTATATGTTGCAGGTCCACTTTACTAAAGAGTAAATTGACTTTGCTTGTGAGAAGTTCACAAAAGATGATCATATGACCATGGGACACTGCAATCATCATCAATACAATCCAATTATCAAGCATCTGAATGTAAATCATGTGACCATAGGGATGCTGCAATGGTCATAAGTGTGAAACAATTATCATAAGTCATTTTTTCAGTGCCATTGTAGCTTTAAACCAAGGGCAGAGATGCCAACTTTTGGAAATGAGAATTAGGGAGGATTTTCAAATAACACCAAATTATGTGCGCATAGCGCACATCTCGAGCACAGAGCGCTCGACCCTTACGGCGGGGTCCAGCTCTGGGGTTCTAGATGCTCTTTGGTGCAGTCTGAGCCTCTAAGACAGAACTTCAAAACTATGAAGTGCTAATGTAATAACTTGTAAATAACAACCGCTTGGAAAAATGGAATGGTCTTTTAAACAGAAGATTTGCCCTTGAAAAGCACCCCTTGTGATCTTAACATAGACAAATGTTTCCATATGTTTCAGACTCACTGAAGCTCCAGCCACCAGTCAAATGGAATTTGGTATAGGTAGTCCTTGACTTACAACCACAATGGAGCCCAACATTTCTGTTGTTAAGTGAATCATTCATTAAGTGAATTTCGACCCATTTGTTGCCACAGTTAAGTGAAACCCTGCAGTTGTTAAATTAACAACACAGTTATTAAGCAAATCCGCCTTCCTCATTGCTTTTGCTGGTCAGAAGGTCGCAAAAGGGGAATCACATGACCTGAAACGGTCCATAAATATGAGTCAGTTGCCAAGTGTCTGAATTTTGATCACATGACCAGGAGGGACCCTACAATGGTTGTTACCAAAGTGTGAAAACTCAGCCATGAGTCACTTTTTTTCAGTGGGGGTGGTGGTGGAGGTCCTTGGTGCCCTTGTAACTTCAAACGCACACCAAACGAACCGTTGTAAGTCGAGGGCTAACCCCTACCTTCCAAAACTATCCGGGCAGCAACATGAGAAACCATACCCCCCCCATCCCACGTGTCTAGATTCTTTGCGTGACAACACCCTCTGTTGCACAACCCCTTTGGTAAGCACAACTTTTGTCGTGCATTTCGGGGGTAAGGGGCGCGCCAATATCCTTTTCCATCTCTTCCACCGTGTGTCCCCCGGCAGTCGTGGAGAAGGAAACGGGTCGACAGGGCGAAGCGGAGGGGGGCGGGGAAGGACACGCTTCTCCGTGGCTGGAGCGGAGCCCTCCGCGCGAGGCCTCTCTCCGCTCGCCGCCTTCGAAGGCCGGGGGAGGTGGAAGCACCTTTCCCCGCAGAGACGGGGTAGCGGTTCTCCCTCTGGGGAAAGAAAATGGTCGGCCGAAGGGGGAGGAAGAGTCGCAGAGGAGGAGGAGGAGCAACCCGGGCCGGGGGAGGGAACCGAAATCCAGGAACTGCTTCATGGAAAGCGGGGACGGGGAGAAGCGGCAGTAGAAATCCACCTGCTGAGGGATTGTGTTCAGCGGGGAGACGCTCCTTAGCAGCGCCCGTAGCAATCTCATGTGACTGTGTTCACGTTCAAACACTACGTCACTCAGCTAGCTCACACACCGCATGCGCATACAGCCGGACCCGCTGGGCTAATTTTGCTGCTCGTAATTTCGGGAGGATAAGGAAAATTATCGTAAGGCGGGAGTTGGGGTGAATTTTCGGGAGCCTCCCGATGAAATCGGGAGTGTTGGCATCTCTGCAAGGGTCTTCAAACTTGGCAAGTTTAAGACTTGTGGACTTCAACTCCCAGAATTCCTGAGGTAACATGACCGGAGGAGGAATTCTGGGAGTTGAAGTCTTCAAGTCTTAAACCTGTCAAGTTTGAAGACCCCTGCTTTAAACGGTCACTGAATGAACTCTTGTAAGTCAAGGACTACCTGTATTTTGGTCATTAATCCATATGCAAAAATAGTGCATTGTAATGTATATTATGTGAGTATAGTGGCAAGAACAACCAATGTTCTGGTCTCCTTAATATTTTACTTTATCAACAATCTGCTAATTAAGATTTGCCTGCAATATTATAGCCCTCTCTACCTGCACATAATGAAATGTGAAATTGGATTACAAATGACTCCTTGTAGAATAAAAATATGGTAGGAGATCATATATTATGCATAACCAATCTTAGTTAAACAATTCCTCAGGCATTTTGAGAGAAAAATTAAAAGAAGATTACCATCCATGTTGCTGATATGGATCATCCAGGAGCACCCGAACTATATATAACATGCAGCTTAAAAGTTTGAGTGAAAAATTGAATAAGCGGATTCTCAGGCCTGTTGGGAAAAAAAGAAAAGTGAATCAAACTAAATTAAGAAAAGAATACTTGCAAGTTACTAAACTGACTGAAAAGTAATATCCTCAGGCCTGTCAAAAATTGTTTAAAGTCTTTAGAGTGTTAAAATATTAATAAATGTATTGATTTCAACTTTTAGAAAACTATCTCCCCCTTATCTTTGGACTATCTTCCTTCAGATGGGGAAAAAAGAAAGAGAAAACAAATTAAAGCATTAGTAGACATCCAACTCTATACTCTTTTTCTTATTCATACAGACTCAACTTACCCATTTGAAAAAAAAAAAAAACCAGGAACAAGCAACCACCACTATCTGTGAATATCTTAAGTCAGCAATGTTATTGACTTCCACTTATATTACAAGAGTTTCCGCAGACTGCCTGCTGTCCATGGGAACAACTAGGTATGGTTTAATGGATCTTGAAAAAGGTTGATGCTTATGCCTCTTGATGCTATACAAGAACTCAAAGTTAATCCCCCCTTTGGCTGGCAGTTTCCCAACATCAGAATGGAATGGGACAAGTTGCCACAGCCAACTTGCCACGGCCAACTTACTGCTGCCAATTTGCCATGGCCAACATACTGTGGCCAGCTTGCCACACCTTACTTGCCAGGGGATAATTCAACAATTTTATTTAATTATTTAAAATAATTTTGAAAATATTTTCATTTTTGTCCTTCATACTTCATTTTCTCCCTCCTTTTGCATCCTTTCTTTAACAATTCTATTTCACCATTCTTCATTATATAACTTTATATAACAGTGAGTTGGCCGTTGTGAATCGTCCTGTAGTGAGTTGTTCTAGACCCATATCAGGGGGATCCACAGTGATGGCTAAGAATTTCAAAATGGTAGGTAAAAACTAGGTAATCAAAGCTACATCCCTTTTCAATGTACATTACAGGCATTTTATGCATATAAAAAGGAGTGAGGGTTGGAACATCTGGTTGCATCTATCACTTTGACCTGCCACTTCAGACACTCTCAGCTTTCTCCTTGGATGAAGTCATGGAAATGAAAGTACCCACATAAACCTCAAGCTAATATGCCTTGTCTTCCATCACTAGGCCAAAGAACAACAACTTGTCTATGGGGGAGAATCCAGAAAATGTAATTGATCATTGTTACTTTTCTTATCTTGCACAATTTATTACTTATGGGGTACTGCGGAAACAATGTAAGTTATAAAAAGCATACTACTGTGGCTTAACAGTTCATAATCTATGCAATGCAAAAAAATAGTCATGGATACAGGTTAACTAGAAATCTTATGGAACAATGTAAACATTTCTGTGGCACGACAAGCTAGATACAATTCAGTTTCAAATATGCATTTGAAGTGAGCAGATCACAGTATCTAAATAGCTAATACTGTTATTATAAATGCATATAATATTTTATATGCAAAAATATATTATCAAAAATGACTAAAACATTAATATATATGTATATGTGAAGCAGGACTGTCAAACTTGCAGCCCACGGGCCGGATGCATCATGCACTGGTCACACCCATGCCCAGTTAAGCAAAGGGGGGGAAGTTGCAATACATAATATGACGCCACCGTGACAATATGAGTTTGACACTCCTGATGTAGAGAAATGCAAATTAAAATTTGCTCTTCTTTTTGGCAAACTAATGAGAAGACCAGCTGAAATGAATTCAAATGTGCAATAATGCAATCAATCATTAATGTTCCTCTCCATGCCTAATCAAGGTAATATTCAACTTAAAATAGGTACAGGTGGCTCTTTTTTTGTCATCTATTATCAAAAAGGTGCTTTAGCTTATAAGCTACACAGATTGAAAAGAAGCCAGAGATCATCATCAAAGCAAACCAAATACCAGTATTTGTAGAAGCAAGAAACTCCACCTGAGACAAACAAAAGTCCCACTGGTGTATATTGGATCCTGCCTTTAACTGGCCATTGCAACTAACAAGGGTGAGAAATTCTCTGATCTATTATTCATCATTTTTTATTATCTTTGCATTATTCAGTGATTGCTTCCTACTCTGTCAGAGTACCATCTGGCAGTGGCAAATGATGAAAGCTAATGGCACTGGAAGTTTTAATAACATGTGCAATGAACAATTATATAGAGTTTTCAACATATTTTGGAATCAGAGTTTTAATACCTTCATTGTACTGAGGCTGCCTCTATCATAACCATAAATTCCAGTTAAAAAAGATTTGAAAGTCACCAATACTCTTCACTTTAGTTAAAATGATAGACATCTTAAAATTTGTAAATTAAATGTTCTGTGATAGCTGATACAACTGATACATTCCAATAGGAGTGAAAATCCTTTCTATTGTAACCCTAACCTTAATCCTAATTATTCACCATTTTATGTGTGCTTTGACTGGGAAACCAAGTGAATCCTCTAACTCCATGTGTTCCATTATTCATTTATCCTTGTAATCAACCCTATGAAATTAATTATGTTGAGAAGTAACTTCTAAAGAATCGCCCAATGAGCTTCATGACTGTGAAAATCCTGCCTAATTTTTATAGGTAGACTTCATGTGAACCTGCATATTGCTGCTGAAGAAACTGAAAAGACTCAAAGATGAATGAAGGGGTCATTAGATTTGAAAGACTCAAAGACGAATAAAGGGGTTACTTCAATCTAATGAAGCTATACTAAAATATATATTTCAGACCTTTGGAGGCCAATATAGTAAATAATTTAAGTAAATACCACCCCTTTTTATCCTTGTTTACCATAATCCAAGAGTCAAATAATGTTCCACACATCTTCCTTTTTTCATTTCATTTTATACATATACAAGAGAAGGGGTATCTTTTATATAGATATTGTAAAATATCTCTATAAAAAAACTCTAATATTACTCATCAAGCATGCAGAGAAATATACTGTATATACTCAAGTATAAGCCGAGTTTTTCAGTCCATTTTTTGTGCTGAAAAAACCGCCCTCGGCTGATACTCGAGTCAGATTCCCCTCTGAAAAAAAAATGGTGTGGAGCTCCGAAGCTGGGCAGCCGCTTCCCTGCTTCCGTGTTTCCTTTGCAACTTTTAAGCATGGGGGTAATCAGAAGCAGAAAAGTTCTTGCATGAGGATATATTGTTTTTTCTTTTTTTAACTGTTTTTTTGGGGGGGAAAGACCCACCACCATGTGAGAATGCTCAGACACGAAATCTATCCGACCGAAAATAAGTGTGTGTGTGTGTGGGGGGGATTTTAACAGAGGGAAGATGTAGGGAGAAGGCAAAAGCGATGGAAGATCGCTTCAGGGGAAACTGAGGGGGAGACTCACCCTTGGTCCAGATGAGCCCCCTTCCCCGCCCCTAAGGAAGCAGAGGCAGCCAGCAAGGGCAGGCAAGCCCCACTTCACGGACTCCGTCCATCCTCACTCCAACCCACCCACCCACCCAAAGCGACGAAGTCCCCCAATCGCGCAGCCCAGAATTGCCCTCCCTTCAGGGGGCAGCAACGACGCCCGGTGTTTCCCGAGACAAGAAGCTCCGCCGTGCAATGAAAGCGCCCTGGCTCTAGGCTGAGAAAACAACGCGAGCTGAGGTTGCTTCGGCTCCGCTCAGCTTCGTTTCCTCAGCCCTAGCTGCTTTCAGTCCGCTCGGGAGGAGGGGGAGGAGGTGGTGGCGGCAGCTTGCGTTGTTTTCTGAGCTCTAGGCTCGCGGGTTCAGAAAACAACGCAAGCTGCCACCACCACCTCCCCCTCCTCCCGAGCGGACTGAAAGCAGCTGGAGCTGAGGAAACGAAGCTGAGCGGAGCCGAAGCAACCTCGCCTCGCGTTGTTTTCTGAGCCCGCGAGCCTAGAGCCAGGGCGCTTTCATTGCACGGCGGAGCTTCTTGTCTCAGGAAACACCAGGCGTCATTGCTGCCCCCTGAGGGGAGGGCGATTCTGGGCTGCACAATTGGGGGACTTCGTGGCTTTGGGTGGGTGGGAGTGAGGACGTTGACTTTAAGCACTGCCGACCAAGTGTTTCACAAATACCAGTGGGACCTCCATCCACCACCACCCCTCCCTCTTTTGCCTCCTTCCTTCTGATCAATCAGGTTTTCCCAGTATTTGCTCACAGCTGCGTTTTCTCTTCTGCTGTGCTAGGCATTGAACGCGGGGATTTCTGATTCCCCTTACACATGCGTGGATATGCCGCGGGGCATTTTCTTCCAAATGCCCCACTGGCAGAGAACACTGTCTTTCATGATAGTGAGATCATTTCCCAAATTAATTGATTCACTAACCCAAAAGAAGGTGATGATGACAGTGGGAGGCAGGAGTCACTCTCTCCCTTGCAAGAAAAAAGCAAGAGCCGTTCTTATGATCTCTCTCTCTCTCTCTCTCCGTAATACAGTCAAGCCCTTTCCAGCACACGGAATACGCCCCTGCCGCTTTGCACCTTGCAAAGCGGCAGCAGCAGATCCCGTGTGTGCTGGAAAGGGCTTGACTGTATTATGGGGAGAGAGAGAGAGAGATCATAAGAATGGCTCTTGCTTTTTTCTTGCAAGGAAGAGAGTGACTCCTGCCTCTCACTGTCATCATCATCATCTTTTGGGTTAGTGAATCAATTAAACTTTTCATGATAGTGAGATCATTTCCCAAATTTCCCTTAAATCAGGGAAGAAATCAGAAACAAACCTTTGGACTGAGAATAAGCCTGTTCCTATGATGCCATTTTTGTTCACTGCAGTGTGAAAAGTGTGAAAAAACACACTTCTTTTTCTTCATCTTCTTGTTCCCTATTTACTGGTCTCTTTCAAAGAGGAAATTGTGAACATCAAACTTATTCTCAACTGTCCTAGTGAAAGTTTTTATTGGTATCTATTTTTATTTTTGAAATTTACCAGTAGCTGCTGCATTTTCCATCCTGGGCTTATAAGTTTTCCCAGTTTTTGTCAATAAGTCAATAAGTTTTCCCAGTTTTTGTGGTAAAATTAGGTGTCTCGGCTTATATTCGGGTCGACTTATACTCAAGTATATACGGTACTCTCTCTTCTTCTAGGATGGTCTACAACCATTTTTGTATCACAAGCTACATTATGACCATCTTAAGCAGAACATGTCATTCAGGATTTTGTTCCAGAAGCATATCTGAAATGAATGTTAGTCTATAATGCATTTGGAACCCACTAAGTTTTTAAGTGGGAAACAGATTGTGTCAATGGTTACCGTGTGTTAAGTTTTACATCTCTCTGCTCATGTATAGTACAGAAATCTGCATCTCTGTTAAATATAAATTTCACTTATTTTTGCTTCCTAACTTAGAGACCATAAAACTATCCCTTTATTTTACTTTTACTTTTTCCTCTGTCTTCCTAAGACCCAGAAAGCTTTTCTTTGACAAATTAATATTACAAAATAACAACAGTCATTCTGAATGGTAGCTTACTGAGAATTACACTGCTCAAAAAAATAAAGGGAACAAAAAAACAAGACATCCTAGATCTGGGTGAACGAAATATTCTTATTAAATACTTTGTTCATTACATAGTTGAATGTGCTGACAACAAAATTACACAAAAATTATCAATGGAAATCAAATTTAGAAACCCATGGAGGTCTGGATTTGGAGTTACACTCAAAATTAAAGTGGAAAAAAATACTACAGGCTGATCCAACTTTGATGTAATGTCCTTAAAACAAGTCAAAATGAGGCTCAGTAGTGTGTGTGGCCTCCATGTGCCTGTATGACATCGCTAAAATGCCTGGGCATGCTCCTGATGAGGTGACGGGTGGTCTCCTGAGGGCTGTCCTCCCACACCTGGACTAAAGCACCCCCCAACTTCTGGACAGTCTGTGGTGCAATATGGCATTGCTGGATGAAGCAAGGCATGATGCCCCAGATGTGCCCAATTGGATTCAGGTCTGGGGAACGGGCGGGCCAGTCCATAGCATCAATGCCTTCGTCTTGCAGGAACTGCTGACACACTCCAGCCACATGAGGTCTAGCATTGTCGTGCATTAAGAGGAACCCAGGGCCAACCGCACCAGCATATGGTCTCACAAGGGGTCTGATGATCTCATCTCGGTAGCTAATGGCAGTCAGGCTACCTCTGGCAAGCACATGGAGGGCTACACGGCCCCCTAAAGAAATGCCACCCCACACCATTACTGACCCACTTCCAAACCGGCCATACTGGAGGATGTTGCAGGCAGCAGAATGTTCTCCACGGTGTCTCCAGGCCCTGTCACGTCTGTCACATGTGCTCAGTGTGAACCTGCTTTCATCTGTGAAGAGCACAGGACACCAGTGGCGAATTTGCCAATCTTGGTGTTCTCTGGAAAATGCCAAATGTCCTGCACGGTGTCGGGCTGTAAGCACAACCCCCACCTGTAGATGTTGGGCCCTCATACCACCTTCATGGAGTCTGTTTCTGACCGTTTGCGCAGCACATGCACATTTGTGGCCCGCTGGAGGTCATTTTGCAGGGCTCTGGCAGTGCTCCTCCTGTCCCTCCTTGTACAAAGGTGGAGGTAGTGGTCCTGATGCTAGGTTGTTGCCCTCCTACGTCCTCCTCCACGCCTCCTGATGTACTGGCCTGTCTCCTGGTAGCACCTCCATGCTCTGGACACTATGCTGACAGACACAGCAAACCTTCTTGCCACAGCTCGCACTGATGTGCCATCCTGGATGAGCTGCACTACCTGAGTCACTTGTATGGGTTGTAGACTCTGTCTCATGCTACCACTAGAGTGAAAGCACCGCCAGCATTCAAAAGTGACCAAGCCATCAGCCAGAAAGCATAGGAACTGAGAAGTGGTCTGTGGTCATCACCTGCAGAACTACTCCTTTATTGGGGATGTCTTACTTACAATTTTCTTGCCTGTGGATATTCTCAATCATCCAGGTCATGGTTGTTCCAAAGATGCTTTTCAAAAGGCAGCTGGACTTTGGTTTTTCCCTTGAAAATATTTTGCTTCTCATCCAAGAAGTGTTCTGACTCAAGCTTCTCATCCAAGAAATTTCTTCAATGAGAAGCAGAACATTTTAAGAGAAAAAAAACAAAGTCCTGTTGCCTTTTGAAAAACAAGTTTAGGTCATAGTTATGCTGCTTTTTAATAAAATATTAAAGTTAATGATTATATGAATTCAAAAAGGAAACTAAATAGACTACTCCAAATCAATAAATGCAAATTTTAAGCATTTCTTGTTGAAGTTTATCAATCACTTAAGCAATTTCCTATTGAAGTTCATACTTCCCCAGCTATTCCCCTGTGCAAAGTTGAGGTTGAGGAAGCCAATTTGGATGGTACTCCCCAAGGGACTTATAGAGTTCACAGCTTTCCAAAGATATTTTTAAGACATTTCTTATTCTAAGCTCTTTCTGACATACATTTGTTTTTACTTCATGAAATGACTTGGGCAACTGAAATAATTCTTCCCCTGTGTCCTCCTCTTTTAAGTGAGCTCTGAGGAGCAGTTAATGAATATAGTAGGAAAATGAAATCAGCAAGTACTGGAAGAATTGCAGTGAATCAAAACCAACTTTAATGAAATCTCAGAACTCAGTTCTCAATACTGATGTCATTAACAATAAACAGCTATTTCCTAACATTTTTGTTGGCTCACAGTGTTGTCTAGAAGAGACTTCTCAGGTCCTGTTTGTGGTAAACTCAATTGTCTACCACAATTAAGACACTAATTCACTTATTTGCATAAGCAATTTGAGGAAAGAGCAATTCCTGTTTCAGCTTCACTTGAGATTCCACAACTGAATCAAGTTAATCTATAGAAGCCTCCAGAACATGTTTTTCTTTGTGTTGTTGTATGTCTTGATATAGGGAACTGCAATTGATTACACGTGTATTCAATTCTCACTCTGTCTTGTAAAGACAGAAACTGATGGGATCACCTATACTAAAAGAAAAGGGCTTTAATTACCATCAACTAAGTTATGTATAGGCTGCTCACAATGACAATTGCAGGCATACTTTGAAAGATTCCATCCTTACACAGGCCTAGCTTCAGTTTATTAGACTACTTTCTGATTAAATCATTGTAATATGTTGTAGCTGAAGCTACTCCTTTGAGTAGATTTTGAATTCTATTGTCTATTATGTAGGCTTGTATGATTTTGCAGCTATTTATTGCATTTGTATTTTAACTGCGTTATTCATTTTGTGTGATACCTTATGATTATAAATAAGGAAATAATGCACCAAATATTTCCCTGGAAATATATAAATAGTGGCTTTAAAAATTATGTTTATAAAGTTTCAATTGCAAAATAGATCACACATTAAAACAAATTACCATATCAAGTATAATGCACAAATTAGGGACTTATTTAAGAGCAACAGAACATAACCTAATGGTAGATTATTCATTTTGTTTTAAGCAAACACATTATAATGCTGAGGAATGCCAGTTAAAAGATACAAGATCATTAAGATAGGCGGGTGGGTATATTTTTCAGATATCAGATAACCAGTGTTAGTTGTGATTATTGGCTTTGAGTTCTGACTAACTCATTCATATTTGCCTTTCTGTAGGAATATTCATCTCTATTCATGCTGGGTTCCCATATTTCTTGGCAGCCCAAAAAGACAGCTGCCTTTTTCCTCTGTCACTAGGCTGGCACAATTTTAAGTTCCATTTTGAGAAATGTTTCACTGTAGACTAGATTTATTGCCTTGATCTACCCCAAATCCTTCCAAAATAGCTTAGCTCATTTTAGTTTGACTAAATATAGCTAGGGGCAGGGAGAAAGGACATAGCAATCCTTCATTCTTTTGTGTCTAATTTGTTCAGTACTTGAAATTTTAAAGTCAGCATGACCATATATTTGAAAGCTAATTGTGAAAATTTTGAAATAGATCTAACCGAAGAACTTCATTTATATACCAAATATGTATATTTTTCCCTACATGACGTTGGTCAAAGCAACCAACATTTAAAAGAAAAAAATAAAATAAAATTACAAATTATAAAAATAAAAAAGATAAAATAATTCAGCATAAAACATACCTTGAAGAAATCAATGAGACAAAAAGCAAACAGTATTAAGCATCACATTTTATTTGTTTTTATATTTATATTTTTTTCAATATACATTATTTTACTTTTATTATTAGATGTTTTCAATATTTGTTGCATTACAGGGTGTCAGTGCTTAAAATATATTTACATTTAAGGGGGTTTCATTAAAGGTGAATTTAAGGGGGTTTCATTAAAGGTGAATCCTAACACCTTGCAATCAAGGAAATTATTCACATAAACATAAGTTTGCAAATGTACCAACAATAAACTATGAGCCATGGTGGCACAGTGGTTAGAGTGCAGTACTGCAGACTACTTCTTTGACTGCCAACTGCCTGCAATTTGGCAGTTCAGATCTCACCAGCCTCAAGGTTGACTTGCATCTATCCGAGATGGGTAAAATGAAGACCCAAATTGTTGTAAACCACTTAGAGAGGGCTGGAAAACACTGTAAAGCAGTATATAAGTCTAAGTGCTATTGCTATACTGTTTAATCTGTTTATACAAGTGAAAAAAACTGAGTGAACACTTTTTACTGTATCCTCATTATAATAGTATTATAATTAAAAGTTACTAAACAGAAAAGTATAAGCATACAACCTAGTATTAAAGAATTAAATTCAGTCCATGTGTTTACCCTGCATAGAGAATCATAACTGCAGCTTTTAAAAAAAGAGTTGCTTTATATTTTGTTCAGGACATCCAGCAAGTATTTACACTAAAAAGTGACAAAAGGTCCAACAGTAGCATCATGTATTCTGTGTGTAATTTTTTTTTCCTCTTGATGCATTTAGCAAAAGAGAAAGAAAAGTGTCTGTTTACCAGATCAACAGCATCCTTTCTCTTACTTTCTTCCCTATATGACTTGGCATCTATCTATCCAGCATGCAAATTCATACAGTATTCACCATAAACCTTCATCAGAAAAAAAGTGATATTTGTTAGTCTAATCAACCTTCATTTCCTTCTAATTAGCTAAAAATTTCCATTTGCTGCCATTATAATTGTATTCAGCAATTTTATTGTCATGAAAAATGAAAAACTGATAATTATAGCTTATAGCCTGTTTCTGTTTTATAAAAGATAAATTGATTGAAATTCCCATCCTGATTTTTCATCAATTAATGTCATAACATTATTTTTTAAAAAAGGAAAAACTAACAGATAATGTAATCATGTAAAAATGAAGTCACAGAAATCAGGAAAACCTGATCATTAAAAGGAGTCACTAAAATATTTATTTATTTATTTTCCATTTATACCTAATATTTCTATCTAGGGTATTCAAGGTTACTATTATTCTTAAATAAAATCCTAAAAGAACTATATTACTCATGCATAACAAAATCCCCAATTTTAGGCATAGGCCTTAATTCTTCCTAATAACAAAAAAAAAAAAAGAACATTGTATGTGCAGTCTTCTACAATGTGCAATTTATAGGTCTCAGTTGATTGATCTATTAATTCTAAACAATTTTGATTAATTCATTCTTTTGGGCAAATTAATTCTGAATGATAAGACCATGAACATTTTTTTTTTCATTTTCTAGAACTTCAAACTTCACATAAACTGATAATAAGGTATCAGAGTATTCTCAAGAGATTTAACTGAAAGAGTTTTAGATTTACGAAAAGCCAACTAAAGATTTAAAAACTTCCTAAGACATTCCTAAAATGTCTTAGTCTGAATAGTTTCTTAAATAATAACAAGCATTTTTAAACACTAAAAAATTCAGTAAAGAGTTTCTTGGTTGAGCAGAAGTCAACTAAGTTTCATATTACTGTAATGTAATTTTGCAAAAAATTAAAGAAAAAAGAATCAAAATATAATCAAAATATATAACATAGAGAAATCAAATGATCTTGCACAGAATGATTTAAAAACAAAAAAAGAAATCCATATATACAATCTAAAGCAGGAGTGTCAAACTCATGGCACACGGGCCAGGTCCGGCCTGCGGGGTGTTTAAATCTGGCCCATGGCACCAGTCTGGATATATCAAGGGATTGGTCCACGATGCCTCTGGTAGTTAAAACGGGCTGCATGCTGCCCCACACAGCTTGTTTTTACCCTCCATGGCTCCTGCAGCACTCTGCCGACTGAAAATCAGCTGAAAAAATGGACCGAAAAACAGGCCCCGAAACAGGCCGAAAAATGGCTCTAAAAAGATTTTTAAAATTAGCTGAAAAATGGACCTAAAAAGGCACCCCAAATAGACCAAAAAACAATCTGAAAAAATGGGCCCAAAATGGTCCAAAAACAGGTCTGAAAGAGATTAAAAAATGACTTAAAAATGGACCAAAAATGGGCCCAAAACAGGATGAAAATCAGGCCCAAGAGGCTGGAAAACAGGCCAAAAATAGGCCCAAAACAAGCTAAAACACGGGACAAAAACAGACCAAAAACGGTCCACACAGTCAGTTTTTGACTGGCAGAGTGCTGCAGGAGGCCATGGAGGGTAAAAATGAGGTGCACAGACTCCGCATACCCTATTTTGGCAGGAAAGCTGAAATTCAGAGTTCTAAGTATGGCATGACAAGTAAACTTGAGAAAATTAAGACATTAAAAGTTGCTTTTATAGTCACGGAGGGAGATCATTAAATAAACCAAGACAACTTCTACTGAAAAACAGTCTACTCATCTGCTGGCCTGCTTTTTGGCCAATCAGTTTAACTTGAGGAGTTCTGCCCTCAAGATGGCTGAGGGAGTTGTGGGGGCTTGTTGGATCTGTCCTTGCCACAGTGGAGTCATTAGTATCATATTGCTAGAATCACCTTTTCCAAGATTTTCATCCCAATATATCCATAGCTCTACTTCCTTCTACTCCTCTTCTTCCTTCTTGTCCTCCTATGCTTGTCCTCCTAGGCCTGCTATGTTGCTATTTTTCCTTTTTTTCCCGACCATCAGCTGTTCCAACTATTAGCTGTGTTGGAAGATTTAGATTAGCTAGAAAGCAGGAAATTGTTTGATTGTTTGCCCTTTAATAATAAAATGCAGACTGGGTGATGCTCTGTTTAAAGCCATCCTTAACTAGCATTCAGTTTTATGCAGAAATAAATAATATAGCAAAAATAACAGGCAAAGGGAAATCTAAACTTTCTATGAAGTACCCCCTCATTCTTGGGACAGGGCATAATATTTCTGCATCAAGACAGTAGTGTGAAGGGGAAAAGAAAGGGTCAAAAAGAAAATAATGAAAGGAAATTTCTATTTGAAAAGAATATTGTACTATTAATTGTGTCTAAGACACCCTCAATACAACATCTGCAGTACAGTACGTCATTCCCTTTGTCTTCAAATAAAGCACTGAAGAGAAACAGGTAGAACAAAACACTGATTGTCAGATCCTTGAATTCCCCAGGTGTGCGCAAATCCCAGTAGATATAATATGTACCCATTTCATGCAGCTATCAGGCACTAATTATTGGGAGGAATTTCTGTTACCCACATGCTTAAATAAGAATAAAGCACTTACTTGATCTTTGGTTTTTGATGAAAAATAGTTTCAGCCTCTCTTTAAAGGTATTGTCATTCATGTAGAATTCAATCTGTACTCTAAAAAATAACCAGATAAAATGATTGGACATCAGTCTAATTAAAATAGATTGCAACACATAAAAATTGACTGTATGTACCTTTTTGCACTTATTTGTGCAGTAATCATTGCTTTTTTCTCTGCTTTCCAAGCTCAAGACAACTTATATGGGTTTTTCTTCTAATGTACCCACACATACAGTATTACCTCCACATGAGACAGGTTACGAGTGGCTAGGCCAAGTCAGCCAATGAGCTCCATGGCTGAGAGGACAAAGTTGTGCAACCTGAGTCCCAAGAGCCACAATTAAACAAGAACACCTTGGAGGTATATTTCAGACTTCTCAAAAGTTATTGCAGGACTGCAATTTTTATTAATGTGATAGAAAAAGAAATTTTTGGTGCACAGTAGTGGTAGTTAGGCATCAAGTTAGAAATAGAGAAGCTGTGAGTTCTAGTTATGCTTTAGGCACAAAGCCAGCTGGATAATCTTGGGCTAGTCCATCTCTCTATACAAATAGTTCTGACTTACGAACACAATTGGGACCAGAATTTCCATTGTTAAGCAAGGTGGTTATTAAGGGACTTGTACTTGAGTTAACATCCTTTCTTTGCCATGGCTGTTGAGTGAATCACTTCAGTTATTAAGTGAATCATGTGGTCATTAAGCAAATCCAGCTTCCCCCATTGAGTTTGCTCATTGGAAGCTGGCTGGGAAGATTGCAAAAGGTGATCACATGAGCCTAAGATTTGAGATAATCATAAATACATGCCAGTCACCAAGCAACCAAATTTTAATCACATGACTGTGGGGTTGCTACAGCAATCATAAGTGTGAGCACTGGTGATAAGTCACGTTTTTTTATTCTGTTGTAACTTCAAACAGTCACAAAATAAATAGTTGTAAGTCAAGGACTAGATGTACTGTATATCTTAGACTTAGCAGGATGATAAAGTAATATTTTAAGTCCTCTTTGATGTCCTGCTACCTTCACTACCAAGGACTTAACATTTTAAGGAAAATGTTAAACAAATGAATAAAAGCATACAAGTACACAGACTTAGGCAATTTTGTTTCAAAGAGAAGTACCATATATACTCGAATATAAGCCGAGTTTTTCAGCACATTTTTTGTGCTGAAAAAAAAAACCCTCGGCTAAAACTCGAGTCAGATTCCCCTCTGAAAAAAAAAAATGGTGTGGAGCTCCGAAACTGGGCAGCCACTTCCCTGCTTCCGTGTTTCCTTTGCAACTTTTAAGCATGGGGGTAATCGGAAGCAGAAAAGTTCTTGCTTGAGGATATATTGTTTTTTCTTTTTTTAACTGTTTTTGGGGGGGGAGACCCACCGCCATGTGAGAATGCTCAGACATGAAATCTATTCAAATGAAAATAAGTGTGTGTGGGGGGGGGGGGATTTTAACAGAGGGAAGATGTAGGGAGAAGGCAAAAGCGACGGAAGATCCTTCAGGGGAAACTGAGGGGAAGACTCACCCTTGGTCCAGATGAGGCCCCTTCCCCTTTCTCTAGGCTGAGAAAACAATGCGAGCCGAGGTTGTTTCGGCTCCACTCAGCTTCATTTCCTCAGCTCCAGCTGCTTTCAGTCCACTCGGGAGGAGGGGGAGGAGGAGGAGGTGGTGGCGGCTCACATTGTTTTCTGATAGTGAGATCATTTCCCAAATTAATTGATTCACTAACCCAAAAGAAGAAGATGTTGGTGACAGTGGGAGGCAGTAGTCACTCTCTCCCTTGCAAGAAAAAAGCAAGAGCCGTTCTTATGATCTCTCCCTCTCTCTCTCTCTCTCTCCCCGTAATACAGTCAAGCCCTTTCCAGCACACGGGATACGCCCCCACCGCTTTGCACCTTGCAAATGCAAAAACCCCAGGATTTTGCATTTGCAAGGTGCAAAGTGGTGAAGGCAGATCGCGCGTGCTGGAAAGGGCTTGACTGTATTACGGGGAGAGAGAGAGAGAGAGAGAGAGGGAGAGATCATAAGAACGGCTCTTGCTTTTTTCTTGCAAGGGAGAGAGTGACTCCTGCCTCCCACTGTCATCATCATCATCTTTTGGGTTAGTGAATCAATTAAACCTTTCATGATAGTGAGATTGTTTCCCAAATTTCCCTTAAATCAGGGAAGAAATCAGAAACAAACCTTTGGACTGAGAATAAGCCTGTTCCTATGATGCCATTTTTGTTCACTGCAGTGTGAAAAGTGTGAAAAAACACACTTCTTTTTCTTCATCTTCTTGTTCCCTGTTTACTGGTCTCTTTCAAAGAGGAAATTGAAAACATCAAACTTATTCTCAACTGTCCTAGTGAAAGTTTTTATTGGTATCTATTTTTATTTTTGAAATTTACCAGTAGCTGCTGCATTTCCCACCCTCGGCTTATACTCGAGTCAATAAGTTTTCCCAGTTTTTTGTGGTTAAATTAGGTGCCTCGGCTTATATTCGGGTCAACTTATACTCGAGTCTATACGGTAGTACTTAGTTTTATTTGTAGGGTTTTGAACTACATACCTGTATTTTCAGTATAGAAAAGTATAGCATTTGTGTGACAGTGACATAAAAGAACCTTGCAGTAAGAGAAGATATTCAGTGCTAATTAAGAGAGCTCAGTATAGGAGCTAATCTCTGTTTTTATGAAATCCCATGATGAGGGTGCTGACTACCTAATACTGCCCCCCCCTTTTTTTTTTTTTGCTACTCCCCATCCCTTAGCAACCACAGCTGCCAGGAACATTGGCATATCTCTGTGATGGCTTTCAAGGACAATAAAAAAAAGGAGGTGAAAAGCAGCCCATTTATCCTTTCCTTTCAGCATATATATGTTGACCTATCGGTTGCTCTACTTCACTTTTTGCTGTCTCTAAGTTCCAAGAAATGTTACCTGAAGACTACACAGAGTAAAAACAAAACAGAGAGATCGATAGTAAATAGTGAAATAAAGAGTATTCAGGCATCATTCTGGGCCAGGGTTGCTTAATCACAGATTTGCTGAATAATCTACCTGTTGCTGGGCTCATATAACGCATCAAACTAAAAGTGCATTAAGCCAAAATCACATTAAAGTGAATAATAGTCTTCATTCCATTTCATGGAAACTCATGAACTGTTGGTTTGCCATTGTCTTCTTCTAGAATGCTTGCTACCCAGAATAACCTTGGAGTCAGGTGATATCTGGATCTAATGTCATAAATACTAAATATTTTCTTAACTTCCCAGACTAGTATACAATCCTAAGATTTCCTGGTAGAGATACAAGTATTAATCAGATCTAGTCTGCTTAGTTTTTTGAGAACAACCAATGTCTAGACAATATCACTTAATGCTACATAGAAATATACAGTAGGTAGATTTGCATAAACTACCTACTGGTCATTTTTCTGTCAGCTACCGTACTTCCTCAGATTTGTCAGGGGCTCAAAAACTCTATTTTAAGTTGGTTTCAACTAATAAGAATAATACCTTTTAACATTTTTTTAATGTATCATTCGTGTATATTTACATTTGGATGTTCTGGATATTTGAAAACTATCCCTTTTCTTTTTCTCTTTTCTTTTTTTTCTACTGGTTTCTATTGTAACAATTACAAAGTTGTTTGTATTTGAACATAGGCAGGCATGTACTGATGCTTATACTGTATGTCATTCCAATCCATTAGGATTCTAAAAACATAGTTGGATTGAAATGGTGAGCTTACAACGTAGCCCAATATTAAACCATCTTTAGCAGGCGTGATATTCCCCTCTGAAAAAAAAACTCTGAAAAGTAGCCAGGGGTGCCTTTTCCTTCCGACTTCACCCTCCTCCCCAAATCTAATCATCCCCCCACACACACACCACCGACAGGACCCTGGAGGCACCGGATCCTAATTATCAACAGCGGGAAGGGAGAAAAAAAGAAAGGGAAAAAAATTCAGAATTGTTAATCAAGGGAGCTCTGGTTCCAGTCGTTGCTCCAAGCTCTCTCTTTTTTCCCCTCTGTGCGACTTCCCGCAGGGGAATTTTCCAGTAAATGAACATTGATTTTGCTCTCCGGAGGGAGCTGCAGCCATCTGGCTCTTTCCACACCTCTGCCTCCCCGGGAAACCTCTCCCCCCCACCCCATGCCACCCCCATCTTCTTCCCTTCTGCCGCCTTTCCCTGCCTTGCAAGGTGGACGATCTCTCTCTCTCTCTCTCTTACCGGAATACAGTCAAGCCCTTTCCAGCACATGCAATCTGCTGCCGCCACTTTGCACCTTGCAAATACAAAAACCACGGAGGGCTCCGGGATTTTGTTTTTTTGTTTTTGAAAATAGCAGTGCGAGCAAAGAAGAGCAGCCAGCCAGCAACCTGCTACCAGTAGTCCAAACTAACAGCACTGCTTATTGAGTCGGAGGTGGGGGGGAGGTAGGAATTAGGGGGAGAGGGGACAGAGGGGGTGAGGAACAAGAGAGGAGATGCCTTGGAAACCATGCAAGAACTTTTCTGCTTCCAATTACCCCCATGCTTACAAGTTGCAAAGGAAACACAGAACTCAAAACAGCCCAGCTGCGTGGCTCGGCTTGGTTTGGGCCCTCCCCACCACTTAAAAACGTGGAGTTCTGGCGCTTCCCGCGCTTGCAAGCAGAGAGAACCGGCTGGCTTTTTTCCACCAACCAGTGGCAACTTTGCAAAAAAAGCATAATAATAATAATAATAATAATAATAATAATAATAATAATAATAACAACAACAACAACAACAACAACAACAACAACAACAACAACAACAATAACAATAACAACAAAAAAGAAAAAAATCAGAATTCTGATTTTAGTCAGAAGAATATCATGTATGCTTTAGAAAAGCATAAAGCAGGCTGTTCCTTCTTGCATGCCTGGTACTTTTGCAGCCTAGGCAGGAAGCTCATATAGTGTATCCTTCCTTTATAGTAGCATGATTTCAGCTTTCAGAGGATTGATGATAGTATAAGAACAGGTTTTTTTAAAAGATGAAATCATGAAAGTAGAAGAAACAAATATGGGAAGGATGGTATCAATTACTTTCCAAGTCCAGGAACATGGTAAGAGTCAGGCTAAATTCCAAAATAACATTTTCCTAGATGGTATGTAGGAGATGGACTAGAAGATCTCCAAGGTTCCTTCCAACCCTATTCTATGAGTCTTTGATTCAAATAGCACTTAGTCTATTGATAGTAATTTTGTCAAGTGTACGTTTTAATGCTTATACCTTTATAATTTTATATTAATGATTTAATGCAATTCATTATTACTTTGATTGAGATGCATGTCAAGCATTGTGAATTTACAATGCACATAGCATTCCATGATCACTGGGTCACTATTTGAAACCTTCCCAGCTGGCAAGCAAAGTCTATGGAAAAGCTGGCAAGAGAATACAAGTTGTGATCACACGATATCTTCCTTAATATATATGATTTGTTTAATGATCACAACTGGGACTTCTAGAATTGCTGTTGCTAAACAAGGTGGTCATTTGATGTATTGCTTAACAACAACTTTGCTTGATGATGGGAATTGAGAGTCCCAGTTAAGGTCATAAGAGATGAGTACCTGTACTGAAATTGTGGGTGGAATTTGGAATACAGTACATATTTTAAATAATTTACTTTGTAATCAGTACAGATTATTCTCAAGTTGACATGGATATTTTTCTGCCTAATTCTCAACAGTGGTGATATAATCAATTTAAGTATGTTCTCAGTATGGACCAGATGCTTTGGCTGTGTCTGAGAAATCTGACCTGCTAATACACTTGAAGGAATTAATATTGGAAATTAAAACCACATACTTTTTATATCAAAAACTAAAAATGAAAAAAAATCTTAAGGTTGACATTAAGAGCATTTGTGGTTCATGGATTAAAGAGCTGGACAAGCCAATTAAAGAACATCACTAGCTGCAAATCTTTAAAATGCTAAAAAGAGTCAGTGAATTTGAAACTAAAACTGGTTCATGAAAAGATTGTATTTTAAGTTTATTGAACACTAAAAATGATTTGAAAGGATGGATGTTTGATTTTCTCTGTTAGTAATGTAAAAATTTTGAGGGGTCATTATAAATCACTACTATCCTTTTGGAATAATATTTTAATGTACATAAATACATTTTGGGGATTTTTTTCAGTGTTAAATATGTTAATATTAAATTATGTCCCCAAACTTGAAAACTGATTATTTTTGAGAAGTTATAGTTGTATCAGTCTTGACATATAACTTAAGAAAACTACTTTAAGAAATTGGAAACGTAGTAATACTCTTGATAATAAGAATTAAATTCACAAGAAGTATGACTTTTTTAAAAAGCAATTTTATCTTTTTATGAAAAAATGACTAAAGATGTTTTTCTGTGACATAGGTTTTATGATACTTCGTAATGTATGATAATCATTATTAGTTTCCATTTGACACATGATTAATATATGATAGGGGTGTCAAACTCAAGGTCCAGGGGCCGGATCCCGCGAGCTCCATTTCACTGGCAGAGGGCTGCAGGAGGCTTTTGTTTGGCACTCTCCCTGGTCTCACCTTCCTCCACTGGAGACAATGGACCCCCCAACCCTGCCTGGGCCACCACAGGCACTCCCAACATGAGTGATGTCAAGCTGGCCACGCTCACCCTGGCCACACACCCCGGTCTCTCCGAGGTCAAACACAACCCTGATGCGGCCCTCAATGAAATTGATTTTGACACCCATGATATATGACATATATTAATAGTTTCCTGCTTTTCCACCCTTTGTTGTGTTTTTTCATGTATTTCTTTCCTCTTTTTTGTATTTTTTCTCTTTCTACAAACAGGTTTCTGTTTAAACCTGTTAAAACAATGATATTTTTTTCAAAAAAATACAACTGTAAATTGGGAGAGACTATACTATGAATACAAGTGAATTGGAACACTGTTTCAAGGAGAAGCACTGCTATGTTATCTGTTTATAACATACAAATGCAACTGCAATTTGGCAGTTCAAATCTCATCGGCTCAAAGTTAACTCAGCCTTCCATCCTTTCGAGGTTGGTAAAATGAGGACTCAGATTGTTGAGGAAAATATGCTGATTCTGTAAATTGCTTAAGGAGGGCTGCAAAGCACTGGGAAGCAGTTTATAAGTCTAAGTGCTATTGCTATAAATAAGAGCTTTGATTTTACTTGAAACTGTAAGAACAGCAACATGCAACCATCATCATCCTCATAGAAGCAGCATTTTGATCCATCCACAATTTCATATACAAATCCAACATTTGTACATATCCAAGTAATCTCACGCTTAGCTGTTCAAAATATATGGAGCTGATTGTGTGAAGTTAGGGTGGAGCTTACTATCTTCTGAATTGTTTTGGGACTTTACTCTCAAATGCAAGAAAAGCTTATTTGATTTACCGAACTATTATAAAAATGCTTCTTTTAGCAATTTAGCCTAGTTATAGAAAAATCAAACTAAAATATAAAAAGAAATTGATAAAAACTATATCTCTTTTTGAAGAAGACTTCAATAAAATTTGTCATATTTACAATTATTAATTTTGCATGAAAGAGTCATGCTAAAAGCTCAGAATAATTGGACAGCAACCAAATTCAGAATGAAAGCAGTGAGTAAATTATAGATAAAACTTTCAACCCTAAATTCAAAGGCTTCAAAAGCGATGTAAAGCTGTACAAAAAAAAAAAAAAAAAATACAAGCCTGTCAACGCTTCACTCATCAATTAACCTGACCTGCTATTAAAACTGAGATTCACAGTCAGCAGATCAGAACATTTCACAACACAAGACTAGTGTTAAAATTCATCTTTATAAATCTCTTCATTAAAGTATTTATTTAAGAATACAACTTGTTAGCATGATTTTTGCAACGATGCATCTGAAGAGGCTTAGATCTCAGACTCAGTTTCTTTCCTACCCATTTTTACATGAGTTGTAGAATGTACTGAGCAGATGAACATCTTGTTAAGCCTGTGTTCCCCAACCAGGGTTAAGGAGACAAGCTAAACAGAATGTGCAGCGTTAGTCAGATAGGCATACAGATAAATGTGTGAGATAAGTTTGTATGTAAGTTAACATTCAGTAAAAATAATAGATATGCTTGTGTTATCAAAAATATAGTTTATTCCATTTAGAGTTATAGCATAGTCAAAATAACAGTCCATTAGTCATGTATCGTTTTGGTCAGTCCATTCAAGGATATTCAATTAGCAAAGTCCGTGTAGAATATCCAATGTCAGTTCACTTACAATAAATCAGTTTTTTCACCGTTGATAAATCAACAGTCTTCTCTCTCTCCCGTTCCAGTAGGGGAAAAACACAGTCTTCAGTCTATCCAGTAATTAGGGATCATAAAGCCAGAGAGAGCAAGCTGCCGTGCCTTGCGTCTTTTATGGTGCTTTTACAACCACTCCCTTAATTACATTCTTACAGTTAAAGTTACAGACACTTTAACTAACAAACCATGATAACATGGTTATTTAGCATCTTCATATACTTTCATTACCTTTAATGAATTTAGTTCTTTTTCCATTGCCTTTTTCCAATTCTCCTGATCCTTAGCAGGATAAATCCTAAATTCATCTACACTAGTTGGAATTTAGTTACTTGGCAAACTATACTTGCTTGATACCTATCAGGTGGTCTAGTTACACGTGTAGTACGTCTAGGTATTACAGGACTTACAGGTGGACTTTCATTTATTAACTCTTCTTGATTATCTAACTCTTCCTGATCAATTGTTTCCTCTTGTTCGGGTCCTATTTGCTTTTCGTGGACTTCTTTAATTGGACTCTTCTTATAACTAGTCTGATCTTTCTGCCTTTTGTAGGGTTCAATAATTACTTCATTATTTAAATCTTGCTCTAATCTATTCCATCCTACATGTTCTAGGAATTTAGCACTAGCACCGGTGTAAACTCTAGATGTACCTGGTTCCCAGAATCTATAAGATCTGTGATTTGATTCATATCCAACAAAAAATAATCTTTTAGCTCTATGTTGTCCTTTGTGTCTGAGTTGTGAAGGGATATGTACCCATGCTGGTGCTCCAAATGTGTGCATGTAACTTAAATCAGGTTTTGTACCATGCCACAGTGTGAATGGTAATTCTCCTGTTGTTGAATTAACAACATTATTTAATATATGATTACCACACATTATTGCTTCTCCCCATAAATTGTCAGGTAATCCTGAATCAGACAACATAGTACATGCCATTGATTGTAGTGTTTGGCCTCGTCTCTCTATAAAGGCATTATGTTGTGGCCTATATGGTGCAGATTTTTATGTTGAATACCTAACATTCTTAGTCTATTCTGGAATTTATTATTTGTAAATTTTGCACCATTATCTGTCATAAGAGTTACTAATTTCTTTTTAGTTTTTCTTTCTGCAAATTTTATCCAATTAAATAGATTTAGATACGTTTCAGTTTTGCTCTTCATTAAATAGCAAAACCCATATCTAGAATAGTGGTCCATTATACTTAATATGTATTGAGCACTTGGTTTTTTTGGACCTATTAAATCGGCAAATACTACTTCTAAAGGCTCATTGGTAGTAAATCCATCAACTCTATTTGCCGGTATGACCTTGCTTTTGCTTTGATTACAAGCAAAACATTGCAAATACTTATTACAAGGTTTCAAACTTATTCCTTTAGATAGTTGAACAGTTCTCTTAAGCATTTTAACATTTAAATGCCCTAGCCGTCGGTGTAACAAGTGAATACATTCATCATGAGGTTTCTTATTATCATAAACCGTGTTAGCCACCTCTAAACCATTATCATTTAAAACATATAATTCACCTCTTAAAGATGCAGTAATTTTCTTATCTTCTTTTTCAATTATGCAGTTATCTCCCCTAAAGGTAACTACATATCCTAGTTTAACCAAAATTCTAACTGAAATTAAATTAAACTTAAGTTGTGGTACATATAATATTTTTACATTCTCTTTTATGAAAGAACAATATGCTATACCTTGACCTTTAGCTTTCAGTTTCCAGCCATTGGCTAACGATATCTGCTGTGTACTCTGGGACATTTTAATAAAATTTTTGTTATCATTTGTTATACAGTGGGATGCTCCACTGTCAACCACCCATAAATTATTTTTTACAGCTTCGTTAATATACATGGCTAACTCTAAATTTTTATTTATCTTTTGGTTACTTTTAGTATTCTGGCCAGCGTTCTGGCGCTTTGTTTTTTTACAAAATCTTGCCAAATGTCCTCTTCCTCCACAATTAAAACACTTTTTAATTGTGTATGCAGTAGGAGATTCAATATCTTCTTTTTGAGGTTGCTCCCTCCTTAACTGATCTCTTTCAAGTCTTCTTCTGGCCTCTTCAATCAATCTGCCAGTTATATCAGTTAAAGTTAACTTTCCTTAGGCAAAATTTCAAGGGAAGCGACATAGTTATCATAACTTTCATCTAGTGAAGATAGAATTATGTAGACTTGGTGTAGTTCAGAGAAAATAAGTTCTTTCTCATGCAGTTCTTGAAAAATGTTTTATAGTTTTCAAATGACTAAGCATATCACCATTCATTTGGAGATGCGTCATGAAAAGCTTCCGTGTTAGATTTATATGAGCACCAACGTTATCTCGGACATAAATCCTCTTCAGCTTCTGCCAATACCCAACAGCCGTTTGCTCTCCGCGGATATGAACAAGTTGCTGGTCAGATAGTGTTAGTCCTATTATGCAAAGAGCTTGTTCATTCTTCTGTTTAAAGTCTTCTATCTTTTGCCTATCTTCCTCAATCTCAGGATCCCATTCCTCTACGTTTGGTGGATTTTCAATTATGTTCCACAGACCTTCTCTTCATAGAAGTAGACTACATTTCATAGACCATGATACATAGTTTGTTCCATCCAACTTGGATATAAGGGACAAACTTTGTAGATTGACTTGTGCCATGTTTTCTTATATATGGATATAAAACTATAATTAATAAAACACAGCTGTCTGTTTACTGTAATGTGTAACAACACAAACTCTCACTTTTTACATAAATCTGTTTTATCCTAGTTAAACTGACTTTGCAGCCTCTGGGCCCATAACCAGTGTTAAGCCTGTGTTCCCCAACCAGGGTTAAGGAGACAAGCTAAACAGAATGTGCAGCGTTAGTCAGATAGGCATACAGATAAATGTGTGAGATAAGTTTGTATGTTAGTTAACATACAGTAAAAATAATAGATACGCTTGTGTTATCAAAAATATAGTTTATTCCATTTAGAGTTATAGCATAGTCAAAATAACAGTCCATTAGTCATGTATCATTTTAGTCAGTCCATTCATGGATATTCAATTAGCAAAGTCTGTGTAGAATATCCAATGTCAGTTCACTTACAATAAATCAGTCCTTTCACCGTTGATAAATCAACAGTCTTCTTTCTCTCCCATTCCAGTAGGGGAAAAACGCAGTCTTCAGTCTATCCAGTAATTAGGGATCATAAAGCCAGAGAGAGCAAGCTACCGTGCCGTGCTTCTTTTATGTTGCTTTTACAACCACTCCCTTAATTACATTCTTACAGTTAAAGTTACAGACACTTTAACTAACAAACCATGATAACATATTTATTATTTTACCTAAACCAGTTAGGGTAAACAATGTTATCCCTAACATATCTTACCACGAAATCTTCCAAAGTGCAACAGAAATCTTAATTGGACATATTTAGTCTTAAACTAATCCAAACTGAACCATTAATGCATACTTCTAAATACACAGGGGTTTGCTGTTAGAGCCTAAAATTACAAATACAATAGAACCAAATATCTCATCCACACACTAGGACTGACTAGCCATATCACAGCAACATGATTTTTCATGATGATTACCAAGAATGATTCCTTATCATACCATGATCATGCAGAGGTTAGAATGCAGTACTGGAGGCAACTTCTGCTGACAGCCAGCAGTTTGGCAGTTCGAGTCTCACCGGCTCTAGGTTGACTCAGCTTTCCATCCTTGTGAGGTCGATAAAATGAAGACCCAGATTATTGGGGCAACATGCTGACTCTTAAGAGACAGCTGTAAAGCATTGTGAAGTGATATATAAGTCTAAGTGCTATTGCTATCATCTCCATCACTCTTGAGTACCAAGCTTGTTTCCCAAACAAAATGCTATTCATTAAATCACAAAGAGAGTTTCTTAATATTATTTCCCGATTGGTTTATATTCTGAGAGGGGGTTATTTGATTCCAAGAATGTCTTTACAGAAAAAGGGCACTGGTACTTACCTCACACGCCCATTCTCTTTGAGCCGTGAAGAGCATTCAGTAGTGGGAAGGTGCTTCAGTCTCTGCATGTCTAGGCTGGGCTTAATTTGTGGAAATCTCCTCCTCTATGGGTCTCCTGCTCAGCGTTCCCCAGTTTTGGCGAAGGCGAGAGAAATAAACATCCTCGCCCTTAATGCCCTAACAATACATTGGCTGAAACAGGACCCCACCAGACGGAAAAAGGGTGGGGATAGATGCTCTTCACAGCTCAAAGAGAACGGGTGTGTCAAGTAAGTACCAATACCCTTTCTCCCATGAGCTGTTCAGAGCATCCAGTAGTGGCCTGTCCTATGGGAGGGACTCCATCTGGCTTGGAATCCCCTCCTGGTCCCTATGGACCCATTGCAGAACTCTTCTGCCAAAGGAGACCTCAGCGGATGCAAACACATCTATTTTATAATGCCTAATGAAGGGCGATAGAGAGGTCCAAGTTGTAGCTCAACAAATTTCAGTTATTGGTGCCTGTGTGGCCCACGCTGCCAATGTTGCGGTTTTCCAAATCTGAACTTAGAACACGCTTCCCTGGAGTTAAGTATTAAGTACTGGAAGCCAAAACTCAGTGTCAATTTTTTAATATGGGCAAATTTTGAACGGACATACACAAACTATTATATACAGAATAGATAAAATCTAATCTAATAAATCATTTGGGCCAATAGATACATTTGAAATGCAAAGAGCATGCTACTGAGTAATAAGCACTGCATGATTTCTATAAAGAGTAGTATAACTGGTGGTATCCTTCAAAGCAATATCGCAATAACTCTACAGGGAAATGCATTTGTAGAATATCCCATGTTTTTTGGGTTCATTTATTCTGAAACACATCAAGAGGCCATAGCAGTCTAACTCTGTACTCTGAATGATGCGTCATGAGCTGGCAGTACTCTTGTAAGTACTGCAATGAAGATGAAGCATTCGTTGATGGAGGGTTTGCTGTTAGCAGAGTCATTTCATACATTTCAAAAGCCTTGTTCTGACAATATTTTTGCATATGGATCAACAAATGAGGAATTATCAAAAAAAATTCCCTTAAGACATACTAACTATATCATTGACAAACTGGTCTCTAAAGGACAGTGTGCTTGCAAAGGCGGAGCTTCATTTCGGTGATACAGCTGCGATCTCAGGGCTCTGAGATCGCAGCCGATATTTTCGCCCCTGGTCGGTCCCAACAGACCTAAACCATCCTGTAGAGATAGCGATCGTGAAGGGCATAGTCCCAGGATCTCAGGGATATCAAAAAACCCCTGGTTTGATCCAGGAGAAGTCCTTTTGCTGGCGGCGGAGAGGCAGGCTCCATAGCTGCTGAAGTCGGGACAGCTCCGGGAAGGAAGTGGCTGGAAGTGAAAGTGTGTTGGCTGGGTGAGAAACTTCTTTTTTGTTGTAAATTCAATGAGATTTGAAAGGGAACCCTGAATAGAGAAGAAACCTATGAGATTTTTTTTTTTGACAAAAACTGTATGAGCGGCGTTTTTTAAAGTGATGTCAAATTGAGGCTTGGATTTTTTTTTTCTTTTCCTTACTTTTTTTGGGGGGGGACTTTAGTGTGACTTTGTAGGTAACCGGACTGAATTTTCTCTTACATTTATTTTTATGCTCCTTTTGATTTTTTAATTTTCTTTTAGGATAGAGGCTCCCTTTGGCTATTTTTCTTTTTATAATTTTTTTTTTCTGGCTGGGGGGGGGAAGAGTATCAAGAAACTTTGTAACACTGCCAACTAAAGGCTTGAAAATATTTTATTTGAATTGGAGAGAACTGTAAGAAGACTCCTTCTCAAGGACATTTTAATGTGATAAGTTAGAGGGAGAGCACAGCAAAATATTATTACAGGTGTTCTCCTGGACTCTTATCAATATTTTAACACTTGAGGCTTGGCTTTGAAGCTAGTGGAGGAGAGAGTCATAATAAGAGCCTTGGACAACTAAATAAAGTGCAGTGTGCTTTCTTATTTTTTTTTTTTTTTTTACTTGTGATACTCCTATTCACCAGCCTCTTTGTAAATTTTAATTCCAGTAATATTCTTATTTTTGCTTTATATTTCAAAGGGAAAGCCTCAGAGTTTTTTCTTTATTTTTCTTTTTTTCTCCTTATCTTTACTGGGATCCTTTTGCTTTTTCTATCCACGTTTTTGGATCACTCTGTTTTTTCCTTTTGATTATTGAGACTGAAGCAAGATAAAGAACAAGAAAAAGTGACTTTAAAGATGATTATGCAAGGAATTCAAGATCTCAAGATAAAAACAGACACTATTGAACAAAGAATAGAGAAGACTGATGAAAAAGTGGAAAATATTAAACAAATGATGGTAAAGTATGAGAGATTCCAAAAAAATTGAGGAAGAAGGTAAACAAAGAGAGGAGAAGATTGGAAATATTGACAATAGATTAACAGTGGTTGAACAAGATAAAAGTGGGATGTTGAGGTGGGAGATGGAAAGGTCAGAATTTTATCTCAGATTTCAAAATATAGAAGAAGAAAAAGGACAAAATTTGGCTGCGATAATGATAGAAATTTTGGCGGATGCTTTGGAAATTACAGAGGAAAAGTTGATGGATGGAGTAGATGAGGTATATCGAGTTTATACAAGATATGCAATGAGAAATAAATTACCAAGGGAAGTCCATATTAGATTTACCAAAAAAACCATTAAAACACAAATACTACAAGTGGTAAGAGAGAAGACATTGAAATACAAAGGCAAAGAGATTGTGGTTTTAAAACAAATACCCAGAAGAGTGAGAGAGATGAAAAGAGAATATCGATTTCTGACCAAAACTCGATTGGAAAACGAAGTGAATTATAGATGGCTGATTCCAGAAGGATTAATATTTATGTGGCAAGAGCAGAGACATAGAATTGATTCAATTGAGAAAGCAGAAATTTTTCATGCAGAATTTTTTGGAAGGAGTGAAGAGGAGGCAGAGAAAGAGGTCTCATTAATTGAGTTTCAAGAGGAACAACTGGAGACTGAAAAAGAGAAAGGTGCAGTAGGTGGACAGGTGGATAGTAAAGAACAGCGTGAAGTGAGATCCACGAGAGCTGTTAGACCTAAATATAAAGCATAATCATGGAAGAAAAAAAACTGATTACAATGAATATAAATGGACTCAATTCAGCTGTTAAAAGAAGGAAAACCTTTCATAAATTGGAGAAATTAAAATTTGATATAATTTGTCTACAAGCAGTTCATATTAAAAAACAACATGAACAATTGTTAGTACAGCCAAAATTAGGGAAAATATTTACTTCTTTGACTCAATGTAAGAAAAGAGGACTGGTTCTATACATTAAAGAGTTTATCCCAGCAAAACTGATTTACACGGATGAAGACGGAAGAGTATTAATGGTGGAAATAATGGACAATAATATAAAAATACTCTTGATTGCAATTTATGCTCCGAATGATAAACAAGAAGAGTTTTATAAAAAAACTACACATGAAAATAATTGGACTGGACCATGTTAATATAATTATGATGGGAGACTTTAATGGAATTGTGGACAATAAATTGGACTATATAGCAACAACAACAAAGCAAAATAGAAAGACTCTCCCTAAATCTTTTTTTTTAAATGACAGACGAATTAACTTTAAAAGATATTTGGAGAGAAAGAAATGTTAAAGCAAAACAATATACTTTTTATTCAAATAGACATTTATCATGGTCCAGATTAGATATGATTTGGATCTCACCAGAATTAATATCTAATATTCAAGAAACAAATATTGAAACAAGTACTTGGGCAGATCACAGCCCAATGACAATTAAATGGAAGGTTCAAAAAAAAGATTGAGATGGACATTAAACAACACTATAGTAAAGGTAAAAGATTTTATACAATGGATGGAGAAGGAACTAGCTTTTTTCTTTGGAGAAAATAAAAAAGAAGATACTTTAACGCAGAATGTTTGGGATACAATGAAGGCATATGCTAGAAGTTTGATAATAGATTATACAAGAAAAAAGAATACTAGGAAAAGGCAAGCTTCTAAGGCCTTGGAAGATGAGTATAAAAGACTTGAAAAAGAATTACAGAAAACACCACAGAAAAAAGATATTAAATTGAAGCTGGGTGTAATTAAACATGAAATGAAATTAATAGAGAAAGAAGAATTGGCACAGAAAATTAAAATTCTAAACAGAATTATTTTGAAAATGCAAATAAACCAGGTAGATGGCCAGCATATAAATTGAGAAAGGCGAAGGAATCAAGAAAAATATTGAAGCTAACAGATGATCAAGGCCAAGTTTGTTATGGCAAAAAGGAGAAAAAGGAAATTATTCGAGATTTCTATGGGCAACTATGTAAACAAGAGAATATTGTTGAGGAAAAAGTCAAACAGTAACTACAGAATGCTAACTTACCGAAGATACCTAAAGAGACTGAAGAAATGTTAGAAAGCAATATAACAATGATGGAATTAAATGAAGCACTTAAGAAACAAAATAATGGGAAAACACCAGGTCCAGATGGGCTTCCGGCAGAATTCTATAAAACATTTCAAGAATCATTGAGCATCCCATTGTTAGAAGTTATGAATGAAGTTATGTCAAAGAAGATGATACCCAAAACATGGTCAGAGGCTTATATTACACTTATTCCAAAAGAAGAGGCTGACCCACTGCAAATTAAGAACTATAGACCTATTTTTTTATTGAATGCAGACTATAAAATTTTTGCTTCAATTTTAGCAGAAAGACTTAAAAATATTTAAATAATTTTATCCATCCAGATCAAAATGTATTTCTGCCAAAGAGACAAATCAGAGACAACATGAGAGTAATCTTGGATACTTTGGAATACTATGAGGCTCATCCTGAAAAGCAAATGGCTTTGATATTCCTAGATGCTCAAAAGGCATTTGATAACGTGAACTGGAGATTTATGTTATTACTATTGGAACAGATGGGTTTTGCCAGAAAATTTATTCAAGCAATAGAAGTCATATACAATAAACAGACAGCAAAGGTAATGATGGAGGCAGAATTTACAGACTTTATTAATAAAAGAAAAGGCACAAGACAAGGATGTCCCCTATCTCCTTTGCTATTTGTGTTGATTTTGGAAATGTTGAATAGAAATATTAGGGATGATAAAAGCATAAAAGGAATGAAAATTAAAAAGGAAGAATTCAAACTACAAGCTTTTGCTGATGACTTAGCTTTTATTCTGGAAGATCCGCTAGAAACAGCTCCAAAGTTATTGGAAAAGATAGAGACATATGGTGAGGTGGCTGGTTTGAAAATAAATAAAGATAAAACAAAGATTTTGACAAAGAACATGCTACTGAGACAAAGAGAAGAACTGGCAGACCTGTTGAAAATCCAAGTTACGAATAAGGTTAAGTATCTGGGGATATATTTGACAGCAAGATGTAGCACATTAAAAGAGAATAATTATGTTAAACTTAAACAATAGATAGCTACAGACTTGAAGAAATGGGAAAACTTGCAATTGTCATTAATAGGGAGAATTTCAACAATTAAGATGAATATTTTACCCAGAATCCTATTTCTGTTTCAAACAATACCAATTAGGCTTGTAAAAGACTATTTTGAAGATTTAAATAAAATTATGTTGAAGTTTATATGGCAAGGTAAGAAAGCAAGAATAAAGCTAAAGCTTTTGCAAGATGCGAGAATTAGAGGAGGTTTTGGCCTGCCCAATTGGGAATTGCATTATCAAGCTGCAAGTTAGATCTGGGTCAAGGAATGGATAACATTAAGAAAGACTAGATTGTTGATACTAGAAGGTCATGATTTGCTGTTGGGTTGGCATGCTTTTTTATGGTATAAGGGAACTAAAACACAGGGTTATTTTAGAAGACATTATATACGGGAGTCTTTGTGGTTAAACTGGGAGAAGATAAAAAGACAATGTTATTTGAAAATTCCAGTTTGGTTATCGACCATTGAAGCATTTTCCTATCCTATAATTTATAAGAAGGAACAAACAGTTAGATATGGGGAACTATTGGATGAAAAGGGTGAACTTAAATCGATTCAAAATTTAGAGGAACAAGGTATAAGGATGAATTGGTTTTCATATGTGCAAATACATTCAAGGTATGATGAAGATTCTAAAACGGAGGGATTCTATGACAAACAGACTGATCTAGATAAGATCTTGATGGGTACTGATGAGAAGGTGATTAAAAAATTATATGGTTATTTGCTGGGAATTAAATTAGAGGAAGAACAAGTTAAAGAAATTATGATTGTTTGGAGGAAGAATTTTGGATATGGGATTGATTTAGAGAAATGGCAAAAATTGTGGTCTCAAAATTATAAAATGACAATGTCAACAGCATATAAAGAAAATTTGTATAAGATGTTTTACAGGTGGCACTTTCCCCCGACAAGAATAGCAAGAATGTTTAAGAACAAATCTGAAAAATGCTGGAAATGTCATCAGATACCTGGCTCATATTACCATATGTGGTGGATCTGTGAGGACGCTAAAAAATATTGGACTAAAATTCGCATGTGGTTGGAAAAAATGACAAAGAAATGTATAGATTTGAAACCGGAGTTCTTTCTATTGGGAATCTTACCAGATACATTCAGTGAAGACTTGAAATATCTGATTGTCAATGTATTAACAGTGGCTAGGATTGTATTTGCTAAAAATTGGAAGAGTGAGAAAATACCATCAGAGGAAGTAATTATTAAGAAAATATTGGAATGTGCTGAGATGAGTAGATTGACATTTGAAATTAGAGAGCAAGAGGATAAACAATTTTATGAAATTTGGGGTCTTTTTTATCAATGGCTAGATGACAAAATACGATAATAGAATATTTAGAATGTTAGACAGCAAGGAATATCTTTATTTTTTTCTTTCGCCTTTGTTATTTGACATTATATTTGTAAAGTGTTTTTAGGATAGATTTGGTATGATTATATGATTTGTTATAGAATAAATTATTTAAAGTATTGTTATCTCAAAAAGCATGAATGATTAAAAGTATAGTCAAATGATTTTTTAATAGCGATATTAGGATGTATAAGTTTGGATTGACAATATGAGTTGTTATGTAACATAACTGTAATTGAGACTACGAAATGAATGCACAAAACTGATGAACCAACCGACACACTGTTTGTACATAAGAGAGTTGATGTTTTAATGTTTTGTTTGTCTTGTTTGTTTGTAGAAAATCAATAAAATTCTTTTCAAAAAAAAATAAAATACAGTGTGCTTGCTATGAGGAACCTGAAGAGATATATAAGCTCCCTATGGCAAATGGGCATTGGTACTTACCTGATACGCCCTTTCTTGTCGAGCTGCGTAGAACATCCAGAGTGGGAGGTGCTCCAGTTTCCGCTCTTACAGGCTGAGCTATAATTGAGGAACGCTCCTCCTCCTTCACGTGACACCTCCGTAGCGTTCCCCAGTTTTACGAAGACGAGAAGACAAACACTACTATCTCCTCAAAACTATTGTAGCAGCTCACAGTTACTTAACTGTTTGAATCATTGGCCGAAACAGGACTCCCCACCAGACGGACAATTTTGGGTAGGTCTGGATGCTCTACGCAGCTCGACGAGAAAGGGCGTATCCGGTAAGTACCAACGCCCATTCTCCATGGAGCTGCGTAGAGCATCCAGAGTGGGACATACCAAAGCATGGCCTGTCCTATGGGAGGGACTCCATCTGGGTTGGAATATCCTCTGGCTCTCTTGCCACTTGTTGAAGGACTCGTCTGCCAGGGATGCTTCTGCTGAAGCAAAAACACACTGATTTTACAATGACAAATAAAGGGAGACGGAGACGTCCAGGTGGCCGCTCAGCGTATATCATGTATCGAAGCCTGGGTAGCCCAGGCTGCCGGGGTAGCCATACTCCCTGTAGAATGTGCGATTATTCAAATCCCAAATTCAGTATATTATATAAAAGTTTATGAGATTCCTGTGGTAAAAATTGGGGTTTAGGGTTGATTGAACACTTTGGTTACCTTTAGGAAATCTTGCTGGTTGCTTTATTGTTTGACATTATAATTTTTACAAAAATACACTACGTGTCAAATATGTTTTAAAACTTAATGTTTTGAGAACCCTATTAATGGGTGAGTGCAGTTACTATTTTGCAAAGTTAGACATCAAAAAGTGCTTTGAATTTCTTTCTAGAGAAGAAGACAAGCAATCATTTATAGATTGTTTGGGAGGCATAAACCTATGATTTCCCCTCCTAGGTTCAACTATTGTATGGCATACCAGAAATCTGAATTGTAACAGCTGGCAACAGCTGCATAACAATGGGAGAATTCTACATGTATTCTGTTTCATCAATAGAACTTGACTTGGACATTTTCTGTTGAAGTATACTAAATGAGAATTTATCTGGATTTCTTGTTTAAGGAGTACAAAGGAAGGATAGAAGGATCTATGATTGCACATTCTCCAAAAGCACTGTAAAATTATCATATTCACTGTCCATTTGGCAACCTAAATATACAAAAATCTCTTTGATTTTGACATTATTTAATTCTATAAGAACATTATTTAATTCTATAAGAACATTTAAAAATGACAATGTACATATACATTTCAGATCTGGATTCAGGCAATGCACTTTAAGACATTATTGAAAAAGTGAAAGTGACAAACATGGTGAATAGACAAGTGACCATACATTCTTAGAAAACATTGAAGAAACTGGATATATTTAGCCTGGAAAAGAGATGTAAAAGGTCACAGAATATTTAAGGAAATGTCACAACTAATGGAAAATATTGTGTGCCATTACTTCAAAATTGGGATTTAACAAAAGAACAAGTTATAAGAAAAAGAAATATCCATTATGTGTTTAAAAGTAGAACTATTTGTCTTAGAAGATAGTAGATTGTCCTTCGATACTGCTTTTAAACAGAAGTTGAACAGCACAAGTATTAAACAATAATAGATTAACTTTGAAGTTCCTTTCAACTCTATGAATGCAGGTTTTTTTCATTAAATATATCACACACAAACGTGTCTTCTTTAAACTGGTTTTTTGTGTTTTTTGTTTTTAATGAAATGTTTTGCATTTTGTATTTATCTTTTTAATTTTTGATAAAGATTTGTGATAATAAAAAAAATAAACTTGTTTTCTGGAGTGCTTGAAATTGTTTATTTTGTCTATGTTAAATAATCATTGGGTATTCTTTCAGATTTATGATAAACTATCTTCCTGCAGCAAGGTTAGATTATCAGGATAGTTCCTTTGATCTGACTTTAATCGAAGGTTTCAAGAGAACTGTCAGGTGGGGCAAACAATGAAAGAACAGATGATAAATTCTGAACATCCTAAAATCAAAGTACTTTAAACTGTAGAAAGAGTTCTCTAGAAGATAAAGCTTACGTAATAGATTTCTTATGGAATGTGTTCTGAATCATGTGGAATTTCCCAAACTTGAATAAATTACACAAAATTGGATAAAAGTGGCTTTTGTTTGGATAACAACACACAAACTCATAACCCAATCACAAGAAGATAAATTGGCTTAACATTTTTTACCTACATTGCATAAAGAGGACTTTCTGATAAGTCTCTTTGGGTAAAGAAGGAAAGAATTTGAGAAGCACTAGTTTACAAGCCCCAGTGTCTCCCTACTTCAATGCAAAGCAGACAGGTGGAAAATGTATTTGTCTGCAGTTCTATTCTTATCACTTTCAAGCCATTTATGGGTTTTTTCCCAAAGATCTCTTGCTTCAAAGAAATATTAGGCAAAGGAAAATAATAAAACCAATAATCAGTAGCCTGGAAATCAAAGTTGCTGTTTGTAAAAAATCCAAAATTAAACTGAGATAAAATATATATGATGGAAAATAATATATTTCTGTAAAATAATATGATTATACTAAAATATATTAAAATAATATGATTTCTGTATTGTAGAGATGGTGGGTGTTCGTAAACATCCGCCTTTTCATTATAATATCAGGACAATATGGTCACAGTAACAATATAATATACATGGTATAGTTTCACTATAACAATATAATGCAGTGTTATGCCACAGCATTCTAATATATTTATTGCTCACATTAACTGTTCGCTTTGTCAAGGATATGTCAAGACGCTTGAAGCTGCCCTCAATTTAGTCCTGAATTCAACAGGCTAGAGTTTCCATTAATTGGAAAATAGGTGATAAATTGTAATTCTACCATCACTCCTATCCCAGCAAAATAATTTTTTCCCTTTGATATTTCTTTGAATACATTTTTGGAAAACAGATTGCATTCAGTTGCCATTAACATTTCAAAATGTATGCAATAGTTTCTGGAATAATTAATTGAGTAAAGTCACTGTTGCTCTATTAAATGTGGAGCATGTAAGCACATTAAGAAATAACATTTTAGCATAACTATTTTAGTTACAGTCCATACATAAAATTGCAGTGAGAAAAATTATTTCACCTTCATTCTTTTAATCCATACATTCACACCAATAATTTTTACACAATTAAATAGTATGCATGATCAACTTCCTAAATCCTCATTTAGAAAGTTTAGAATTTAAACATGACTAATACTTGCAGAAGAATGCCAACTTGAAAAGTACTGCTGCACAAACTAGGATTGCATATAGTACGACAATATAAAATGCTGTATGTTGAGGAAAAATCTACCTATTTCATGTTTTGAAATGCTTCAATAGCATTGATGGAGAAGTAATGTCAAAAATGAATGGGAAGTTTTTCAAATGTTTATGTATCTGTCACCTTTTAGCTTTAAAAAAGCAAATAGAAATACTGTTCTGAGGAAAAAAATACTAAGGAAATCTAAGCCAAGATCTCTTAAACTGTTTAGATGGAGAAATTACACGAGTGTTTTCATACCACTTCTCTACCTCTGAAGCAGTTAGCGATTGATTAGAAGGACTTTTGACATTTTGTACACTGCCATTACTGACAAATAGATACGTCTTCCTTCTCTATTGAGTCTCCTATTTACATATTAGAAAAAATAAAGCACTGGATGCACTGCAGAACAGATTTCACAACTTCCCACTATTTGAAAGGAATATTGCTAACATTATAGCACATAAGATAATTATGAACGGATCCATCCTGTTAACTACAAACTCTAGATAGAGAATTTCCATTTTTTTTCCTGCAAAGCAGTTGTTCAGAAACATAGTCCTTTCTTTTAGAAAGAAATTAAGAGTCAAATCCCATATTTTGGGTGGAACAAAGGAATAGGTAATTTTTTCTCTTAAAAGTGCTATAGTTCACAAGGCTAATATATTTCACAAATCTTAAAGAATCTTCAATTATTACTTGGGTCAATTTTCACATTTGACTTAATCTACAGTTCTCTGGTAAACACAAAACACAAATGAATAAGTCTGTCAGTTAGATATCTTTTAAGGAGGGATTCAACTAGTACATTTGTGCCAACAATCATCAATATAATGTGAAATTCACGTAAATCCATTTAAATCTATTTTCTTCTCTAAACTTAAGGTTCTGATCATAAAAAAGATCATATCATCACATTTTTCTTCTATTTTCACTGATGAAAATATCACATTTGTTTAAAGTTTATTAGGCTAGTCCTGATAAAAAATATTGTAGAATTATAAGTTGTACTTTTTTCTCAAAAACTCAACACAGCTTATCTAATTTTCTAAATAAGATAATCAATGCTCATTGGTGCCTCAAAAGCCAGGAAGATAAGATAAGATAAGATAAGATAAGATAAGATAAGATAAGATAAGATAAGATAAGATATTTCGCAACACTTTTCTGGGACAAATATTCACACATAAAGATTAACATGAATTAACATTTATGATAATTACTTAAACCACAAAATTATGCTCAGATTTTTTTCATTAAAAGAACACCACCCAGCATCTATCCTCTTGTCACTGGAGGTTTCTATTAGAATACTTATTTCATTAAAGGGCATTAATATGCCTTCTGCACATTAATGCCCTTTAATGAAATAACCACTTGAGTTCCCAAAATCCTCAAAGACTATATCAAAATTATAAATACTTCCAAAGAAAAGCAGGGTGCTTATTTGTTGTATAAAAAATGGCAACACATATGTCCTTGGAAACAACCAACTACATTTACAGTAAGTGAACATATAAGTATATACAATGGAGGCATAACATTTATATCAAATATATCAATATTCAAGTATCCATTGTTTAACATTGCAATTCTCTTTTAAAATGTCCCCAGATCATTTTAAAGATATTATAGCAATCTAAAAATAGGAACTTGAAAGTGCCTATAGTGGCAGGGAATCACAAAAAGTAGTTTTATTTTCTTTACATCAAATGTTATTTCTAATGAGTTTAACAATGTGGTTCCAAATATTTGGCTTAAATAAAAAAAATAACTTACAAATCTTTCATTTATTTTTAATGACTTTTAATAGCAACCAGATGCTCAAATCATTAAGAAAAATTGCTTAGGTAATTACCATGAGCGCAAGTGGGAAATGGTCCACCAAAAACACAAAATTTATCTTTAGGAACCTCAACTTTTGAGAGGGAATACTTTTTTTTTAATCGTAATAAACAATTCAACTATTTAATTATTCTACTCATCTTCAACAGCAGGAATAATTTCAATCTTATCACTGTGTAACAGGATAGAAAATCACTCAACAGAGTAACTGATGTATAAATTATACTAGATATATCATAAACAAGCACAGATACTGATTTTCCATCTGCATTAGAATCATTAACTAGCAAAATTACCTCTGCCCAGAATCCAGTCCGGGAAATTTCTGTCCTGGAAAAGGTAAAAATATGGATCCATGAGAAACCAGTTTGAGTGACATAATACTTTTCTTCATTGATTTTTTTTTCAAAGAAAAGTAAATATCACCCTTTATTCCAAAATATAAATTTAGAGCTTTTATCCATTTAGTTAGAAGTCTTTATCAGCACAGCCTTTTCAGTTGTTGAATCAGTTGAATATTGTATCCTTATAACATAACAGCTTTGAATTCAACTGCTCAATAGACTATTAAGAATAAAACAGGAAGCCCAGTCCACTGATTAATAAGATTATTTTGCAATGTTCTGCACAATCATTGGAACTAAATTAGTTGCCACATTTTGTTTCTCCTGTACTTTTTTTTGCGCTTTATTTCCCTTTATGATTTATAAAGTGGAAGTTCATTGCCCTTATGTTCATTACATTAGTGAAAGGTAAATATATTGTTATACAACACAGAGACTATATCATGTTCTAATAAAAAAGCATTACGAAATGGATTCCATAACATATTTGAAACAGTTTGTTATTACTAATTATATCATGGTTGATGGAGAAACTGACTTACCAACAGATGTCTTGTAGGGTAAATTTAGTAACACCTCTACAGGAGACATACAGTAGATTTCAATCCATCTCAATAAAGATTGAGACCTTGACTCGTATTCTGTTGAATTGTTTTTTAATAATATATCTGTGCAACCCATATGGTTTCTTTTTTGTCTAAAAGTCCAAGTCAAAGTACATCTGCTCTATTTTATTCTTTTCTCTCCCTCTCCCTCCCCCGCCCCCCATGACCAATTTTGGTGCTACAGTTTATTCAATCTACAAAGGACTCTTCAACAATTTGGATTGTGAGAATTAGTGAGACAATGAATTTCATACAGATCTTGCCAACATGTTCTTTGTGTGGATGTTCTGGTTTTGGACTGGCCAATGATTGTAACCAAAATTTTATTAATTGATGATTGAGGCGAAACCATACTTGGATATTTTAACAATGAAAAAATAATGTCTACCATCATCTCTTTTATTTATACAAGTAATACAGAAGCATTTCTATCTGAACAATAAAGGAGACAAGCAAATACATATACATTTGCTTGTATACATATACAAGCAAAGTCCATATACATTTAATAAAATAACAAATTATTAATCCCATACATTTAGTCACACCATTTGGGAGGTAGCCACAGAAATTTCTAGATTCACATTCAGTAAAGTATTGATGAGATAGTCAGTAGCTGCATATTAAAGAAAAACAGCAAAAAATAAAAATCACACTCTCAGTCAAGAAAAAGCCAACGTAAAAACTAAATTATATTTCACAGACACTTAAAATCAATTCGTTAAAACAGTTACGAATCATATTTTTTTTAAAAAAAATAGATTAAGTTATACCCATGACATTTTACAATAAAACAGTAATAAAAAAAATATTTAGAATACAATTGTCATGATTTGTTATTCTCCTCCATGCTGAATCGAGAGCCCAGGATGGGTAGATTCCTTCCTATGACATCATTTAGCTGAGTCTGTACAAAGATATAAAAGCCAGCCCCCGGGAGAGATCCCCAGCTTTTGACTCAGCTCCTTTCAGTCAGTAGCTGTATCTCTGAAAGTGTTCAGTTAGATAGCAATCACCAGTGATCTTCAGTACTTTTTTCTTCGCTTCAAGCAGCTCCCAGGGATCTGGGCAGCTGCTCTTCCAGGAGAGCAGGTCTTTGCCAGAATACTGTGCAGGCAAGTTGGGCAGCATCTGCAGACCTCCCCCACGCCTGTGGTTTGAGCGATTGTAAAAAAACGATCGGCAAACCGATAGTAGTGTCAGCCAACTGATCGTGTGGCCGGCGGCTGCCTTTTCCTTTGCTGACTTCGCTCGGGGCTCTTTATAGCCTAAGGAGCGATTCTTCGATCTCGGAGCCTGTTTCCCATAGTAAACGGCCATCTTGGATTGAAGCCTTCCACCATGAGGTGAGCGGCCATTTTGTAATCCAGGCGCCCGTTTTATACCCTAAAGGACTTAATAAAAAAAAAATTCTGGACAGTTTCTTTCCAACGCAAGAGCCTTTATTCTACAAATGGAGCAAGATAAGGCACAGGCAGAGCTTTCCCCCACAGTGGAACAGTCTCTTAAGCCCAATAAGAGAAAAAGACGTAGGCAACACACCCAACCAGTTCAGAGGGAGATGGCTGCTAAAATCAGAGCTAAGGCTCTAGCCCCTAAGAAGGCAATTCAGGCTGAGTTGAGGGCAGAGAAGTGCAGACATGCAGCCCTGGACAGGCAGTTCAACAGAACTATTCAACAGAAGGGAGTGCAACTACAGCATGTTTCAGGTAATACCTGTGGGCCCCAGCCAAGCCCTCCCAGGGGAGGAGAAGTTATCTATGAGCATTTCCATCCTCCATCCTGGTCATCCTGGTTTTGCAGAACAATCAGATTCTCAGGATCTCAGCAGATCTGAGCCCTATTTCCAACAGGCTACTGGGCCCTATGCTCCTCCCTCCACTCCAGGCATCAAAATTCTTCTCAATCTAGGCCTGAAGCCACCTTCACCCTTACAGCAGCGGGCCTTCTGCCTTCTGCCTCTACCTTTGAGCATATACCAGGGGATATCCAGGATGTTGTCTCATTGGCCATTAGGCAGGGATTGGCTGAAGGCTTCAAGCAAATCCTTTGACCTCCAGAAAGGGTTCAGGCCCTTCTCCCTTCTCAATCTATAAGTTCCTTGCTTCATCACCCTGATTTACATAGGCCCCAGGACCTCAGAGTCCATTTTTCTCTACCAGAATGGGAGGAGGTTGATGCGGAAGGAAGGGCTGCACCATCTGAACACAGTTACTCCTCTCGTTCAGAGCATGACGAGGGCGAGATTTTTGACCAAAATCTTTCAGAGGAAGAGGGTTCAGAGCAGACACCCTCTGCATTGGTCTTCAAACCTACTCTCTTCAGGCCATTACTCAGCAAGGCCTTGGTCACTGCCAAGCTGTTGCTGGAGGAAGTGGCTCTTGAGCCACAAGGAAATCCCTCTAGCCAGGGAGACTCGCTCTTCTCCAAGCCTATAGTGCATGCAGAGTTTCTACAATGTCAGTGCAGCCCTGGACAATGCCCTGGCAGTGCCTTCTGTTGACATTCTAGTTCTGGCCTCGTTCTCATCTTCTGGCACTTCCACGGAGCCAGAAGATATCCTGAAACCGGATGATAAACATTCCGAACAGACCCTCAAGCGCAATCACCAGGCTGCTGCATGGGCTGTTCGGGTTTCAACAGCAGCATCCTTTTTCAAGAGGGCATCCATATGGTGGCTGCACCAATTCCAGAATAGATTGCCTGCTTCTGACCTTTTGTCTCACCAAGTCCTTATTAGATTATCGCAGTGGTGGAATTCACTGTGGATACCACTCTCAATTCCACCAAATTTGCATCTAGGGCCATGGATTCTTCAGTAGCAGCAAGAAGACTGTTATGGCTCCAAAATTGGCAGGCGGAGTCATGTCGAAAATGGAAGCTGGCTTCAGTTCCATTCACAGGCGATAAGCTTTTTGGCGATGCTCTGGAACCATATCTCATCAAAACCAGAAATAAATGTAAAATTCTCTCTTCCCCTGGGAAAAAAGCCAACTATCGCCCAGCTCCTGATCACCCGCCTGCCTTTCAAGTGAAGACCTCATCCCACTTCCCCCCACTCTCAGAGGCCGTACTCCCAATGCCAAGATCAATGTGCAGAAACATCTGGCAGGCAACAACCTTCTACTGGTAAATGGCACTTTCGGGGGGGGAGGGGGTCGTTCCTTCCATCGCTCTAAGTAATCCCTCATTCTCCCCACCCATCAGAGATCGCCTAGTCTTCTTTGCCTCCAAATGGGAGGAGTCAACGACGGATGCCTGGGTGCTCAGCACTATTAGGTCAGGGTTACAATTGGACTTCCTAATGCCATCCCCAGAAAAAAAAAAAGATCTGTTCTGTCTCTCGGGACATTTCAAGGCAAGCCCTCATGAATCAGGCCATTCAACACCATCTTGAAATCAGAGCTATTCAACCTGTTCCCCCCTCTCAATGGGGACATGGGCTTTACTCTCGCCTTTTCATCATTCCCAAAGCCTCGGGGGGTGGGGGGTGGCGAGCCATCCTTGATCTAAAATTTCTCAACCAATTTGTAAAATACAGGCAATTTAAAATGCGATTTAAAATTCTATTTTAGAGAGTGTTTGGGAGGGCGATCTCCTCTCTTTCACTGATCTCACGGAGGCTTACCTCCACATGCCCGTTTGGCCTCATGACCGCCAGTTTCTCTGTTTCTGTTATCAGAATACCCATTACCAGTATCAAGCACTTCCCTTCGGCCTCTCATCGGCTCCAAGGGTCTTCACAAAGGTTCTGGCAGCATTGATGGCATCTCTGCATTCTGTTCCAGTGAGGATCCAATGCTACTTGGACAACATTTTGATTCTGTTCTCCTCCATCCATGTGGCCCATTGGGATCTGCAAATTGGGCGTTGGTCCTTACCTGACACGCCGTTTCTCTTCGAGCTGCGAGGAGCATCCAGAGTGTGGGTGGTGCTTCCGTCTCTGCTATTGTAGGCTGAGCTAAATTCCTGAGGAACGCTCCTCCTTCCATCACGTGACTCCATCCCAGCGTTCCCCAGTTTATGCGAAGGCAAGAGAAAACATTAAATCGTGCTCTCATCTTACTATACTAGGTTCCTTGGCCGCAAACAAGACTCCACCAGACGGTGAAGGAAAAGGGAGGGGCTGGATGCTCCTCGCAGCTCGAAGAGAAACGGCGTGTCAGGTAAGGACCAACGCCCATTCTCCTTAGAGCTGCTCGGAGCATCCAGAGTGTGGGACATACCAAAGCTGGGCCTGTCCTACGGGAGGGGCGCCGTCTGGTCTGGGTCCCCTCGGGCTCCCTGAGAACCCTCTGATAAACCCTTCAACTGCAAGAAAACCTCAGCTGAGGCTTATCTGTCAATCTTGTATTGGCTGAAGGGTGACATAGAGACCCATGCAGCTGTCCGGCAGATGTCGAGCATTGGGTCCTGGGAAAACCGGACAGCTCAATTGCTGCACTCCAGTGGAGTGAGCCATGAAGCCCCTGAGTACCTGGGGGGCCTGAACCTGGTATGCCTTGGCGAAGGCCTCCCTGGGTGTGTCATAGACTCTCCCTTTCATGAGTTGGACCGAAGCCAAAAAAAAAGGGGGAAGGGTAAGGTTCAGGGTCCTGTGGGAAAGCCACTAATCTTGGGCAAGAGGAAGGGACAAGCCTTAGGACCACCGTGTAAGGATGGAATACGCAAAAGTCTTTTCTAACTGAGAGCGCAACACTCTCTGATATCCTAGACGCTGAAGAGATCGCTGAAGTGATCCTACCAAAGGAACTTACTTTGAATTATAGGAACTGAAGAGAGACCTCTCTGAGGGGAGCAGAGAGTGGGTTGTGTGAGGGAAGAAGAACCCTATTGAGGTCCCAGGATGGGTACCGGTGGAGGGCCAGAGGACGTAAGTTTGTGGTCCCTTTCAGGAAGGCACGAATACCGGGTTGGTGAGAGAGGGAAGTAGCCTCTTTAAGCCGATGCCTGTGAAAAAGGCTGCTACCTGACATCTTGGTATATTGGGGGATAGCCCCTTGCTGAAATCCTCCTGGAGAAAGTGAAAACCTGGAACACTGGAAGAGACCATTGTAAAAACCAGAAGTTTGACAAACCCTTTACCGAAGTCACCCAGATGTCTTTCATGGACAAGGCGAGATTGACTCACAGCTTCTGCTTTCTAGCTCACAGGATTAACCAGTAAACCAAACTGGCTCCCTACTGATTGAAGATAGCCTGGCTGCTAAGAAGGTATAAAAGACCTTGCTGGAGAGGATTTCCCTCTTCAAGCATTCCCGCTCAACCTCCACACAGCTAGTTGAAGCCATTGGGGGATCGGGTGGAGGAGGGGACCTGGAACCAGAGAGATTCTGTCTACTGGGATCCTCCAGGGAGGGGCTACGGTTAAACTGCGAAGAACGTGAATCAAGGGACTGGGTCAATAAGGAGCTAAGAGGAGCCGATCCGCTTTCTCGTGAAGTACCTCTTGAAGGACTAAGGCACCAGCGCCAGAGGGGGGAAGGCATGGAGGAGACCCGGCGGCTACGGACACCGAAGGGCGTAATGGATCTCCGCCAGTTGGGATGGGAATCTTGAAACTAACCTTGGAAGTTGGGTATGGAAGAGGGAGGCCAACGGGTCTACTACTGGCAGACTGATATGCGTGTCGCCTCCCTGAATAGAGCTGGAGGAGAAGCCTCTCCGACTGATCTATGGTGGCCCTGTACGACCAATCTGCTCAGTGTTGGAGAAGCCCGAGATGAGGACTGCCCTGAGAGACAGGAAGATAGACTCTGACCACTGACAGAGGTGCTCGGCCTCCCTCATTAGGCGGGATGACTGAGTACCCCCCTGTTTGTTGATGTGAGATGGCCATGAATTTGCTAGTGAAGAAAAGGACGTGGAGGCCGCGTACCGGGGGGAGGCAACAGCGGAGAGCCAAGGGACTGCACTAAGCTCCAGCCAGATTGTGTTGCACAGCTTCTCTGTTGCTGACCCTCCGCCCTGAGCTGAAAGGGACTGAAGGAGGGCACCCCATCCGGACAGACTGGCATCTGTGGAATGAAGTCTGGGAGGCTCCCTAAGGGGGGCAGCCCTTATTGATAGACACTCTGCTCCACCAGAAAGGGGAGAAGAGCACCCTTGGTTAAACTTTGACCTTCGGGCCCAGGGAATAATGGAAATAAAGGAACTAAAGGAATCCTTGACCTAGTAAACGGGGAGCTCTAAAGGGAAAACCTTTCAAGGCCTCTGTCGGGTCTGACCGATTGTGGAAGCTAAGGAATCTCTCTGGAGAGAGAACACCCTCCCCTTCACAGGGTCTATTAGCATCCCCCGGAGGGTTATCCTGGAGGAGGGGGATAATCGTTTTGTTTTTTTTTTAATTGATGAGGACCCAGTGTTCCTGGATAACGGTAGAGTTTTGAGGGTCCTTCACTGCGTGTACCCTGCAAGGGGAAAGGATGGGGGAGACATCCCAGTAACAGAGTGGAGCCCCGGGAGGGATCTGAGGAGGGCAGGTAGAGTAGCCAAGACCTTGGGGGGGCATCACGAATGAAAATGGAGGTTATGTAGCAGAGGCACAGGAATTTGGAAATGAGGAGGCTGGATCGGGATGTGTAAGAATGCCTGCGGAGGCACTGGAAGACAACCAGTCTCTATGCCCCATCCCTAGGGGGGATGGATTGCAAAATGCTCATTTTGAATTTGCGATATACGAGAAGGCGGTTAAGCTGCTATAAACCAGAATCGCTCTCCGACCCCCAGAGAGTTTGGGAACCACGAAAGAGTGGGAGTAGAATCCCTGTCCTCTGGGCGATAGAGGAATGGGCTAGCAGTGGCTGGCCCCAAGTCACTCAGTAGGCGTTCATGGCTCAGGTGGGACTTGAACTTATGGTCTCCTGATTTCTAGCCTGGTACCTTAACCACTAGAACAAACTGGCCCAACTCTGTTGAGGAGGGGCTGAATTGCTGAGTCCCGAGGCTGCGCTTGGAGAGGTTCTTGGAGAGGAGACATGCCCTGCAAAAGTAGGGGGGGCAGTTTAGAACTCGAGGGCAGACCAAGCCTGAAGGAGTCCATAGCCCAGGCATCGGAAGAAGAGGAGTCCCACTGGCCGAAGGCTTCTAGGTGCCCGCCGATGGGAATTAAGTCTAGTGGTTTATCTGGAGCGCCAGAGGAGCTTGATGCTTGAGCCAAGAAGAGGCCTCTTGAAGTTACCGCCTCTTCTGAGTCTATCAGAGGAGAAGGACCTGTCCTGAGGCTGTCCCGAGCCAAAGGGAGGGGACCCTTTGGTACCTGGGAGAGAGAGAGGATTGGAAGAGGGGATGAAAGGGAGCTCTCCGAAGGGGCTGCCAGGATCTGGACTCTGACTGCGGATGAGGGATGATCTGAACAGTTTATTTCCAGCGAGGGGAGCGGAGGCTAATTTCACTTTATTCTAGAGATCTGCCTGCTAATGATTTGGCCAGAGCAGACTGGGTACAGAGACATGGGAGGGAATAGCACGGGAGGAGGCTGGTACATGTTGTTTGAGCTGGCTGGTCAGTAAATAGATGACCTGATGAAGAAAGAAGCGGCCATGGCCGAACTGATTGCCGATGCTACAGATTGATGAGCTCAGCGTAGGCCAGCTCCGATAAATTCTCTTCTGGCCTCAGGGCTTCTAGGGAGTCACTGAGGGTGGAAGAAGCGGCCCAGCTCCAATAGGTTCATCCACCGCCGGGGTGCTCAATGGGAATAAGATAATTATATTCAGCACCTAAGATTTTCTATTCTTTTCGTAGAATAACAGAATGGGAGAACCCCGGATCATCTAGGCCAACCCCCTGCACAAACAGGAGAGTCTATTCCAAGAACTAGCCTTTACCTATGATCAAACTCACGGCCTCCTGGTTGTGAGGCAGTCACTCCACCTCTATACCAACTGAACTGCTCCAGGATCTGCCTGAGCGATAGGAGAGGGGTTAGCTGGGTTCTGACTTGTTAGAACCAAGGGAAGCTAGGTTTAGAGCGGGGAGATTTGATTAGATGGGGCCTGCAAAACTCTACAAGGGAGTGCTGGTCAGGGTGAGCCATGTCCTCTGACACCTCTGCCCCTGATGGTTCTATGTCGGAAGGGGGGGTCGTTATAGTGTAAGGACCCCAAGAAAATACTGCTCCTGCTCTTCCTCTTGGTATTAATCTAAGTCCCCTATCGCCTCCTCCTCGTCCCCCCTTGTGGAGGAGAAATCTCCCTCTGAAGGGTACCTGATCCTGGGTTGGCTCAGACTGAAAGGGAATGATCTTACAGATTGAGTGACCAGCGGTTGTAGACCAAGCCTGGTTGCCTGTTGGAGACCTTCCACGATTCTACTGCGGATAGCCAACTCCCTCCAGGATCTCAGTTGCTCCAGAACCTCCTGAATGAGAGGTTCCCCTTGGTGTAGGCCGATAGCTGAGGGCGTGAAGGTGGCCTCTGGTGTTTGTCTGGTCTGTGGTCCAGGAGCCTGATGGCCTTGAGAAGGCGAGCTGTGCCTGGATAGGAAATAGAAGGAGGAAGAATGGGAGGTACCATGCCTGCCTGCCAAGTGCATTTATCAATTTCTTTTTCCAGGACCTTGAGGCGCTTTAATGCGTCCCTCTGGAAGGCTATGGAATCCTTAGCCTGCCTGCCTGCGCAGATGATGAATTTTTGATTTGGCCTTCAGAGAAGGGCCAGTGGGAGATTGCCTTCTGCCATTTTTATATATCATTGAGGAAGATAAATATCAATAGGAGGCGGTTGGCGTGCCTAGGGGTCGACCTACAACAAGGCCGGGAGCCCTGAGAGAGAATTTTCTGCCCTAGGATAATTTGCTCCTGCTCCCTGTTATACCCCCCCTTCAATTATTTTATTTATTTTTAATAGTTTTATTGTATATAAATATATATGAATAATTCTCTCTCTCTCTTAGTTTCTTCTGGTCTGTTGATCTTGCATCTCTTATTCCTTTTTTTTTTTGTATTTGAAAACAGAGGTCAAAACGACCTAGACACGTCAGAGGCCTTAAGGCAAAGGAGCCCCTAGGCCTAGATCCAACTGCCTTCCCAGACAAAAACTGGGCGGGAGCGGAGGGAGATAGACCGCACCAGCTACAGCTTGCTGCGGGTTAAGCCAACAATACGGAGGCAGGAAAACAAGCCTCTAAGCCACAGAAGGATTTCCTGAGTAAATATGTCCGAGCAGACCTATGGGTCCTGCTGCTTTAAAATCGCACGCTGCAGATCGAAGATAAGATTCAAAATGGCGCCCGGCCACTAGGTGGCGCTTAAAATGGTGACCGCCTGCTGCGTGGCCTTACAGGGCCCTTAAGCAGCAACGAGGGAAACAGTCCCGAACAATTCAAGGTCCCCAAATGAACCCAGGAAGGAAGGAGGCAAAAGAGGCTTCGCACTAAGGAAAAAACGCGGCGTGCGGTGGGGGGGGGATGGAGCGAAACGGAGCATCTATTAAAGCAGCAAAAAAATATCAGAAGGCAATGAGGAAGGGAGAGGGGGGTAGCTTGTAACGTAAGCTATCCTTCCCCTTGAAATCCCCTGGGCCCGAGAGGGCTTCCCAGGGGAATGCAAATTACAAATTGTGAAACCACTTTACAGGGCTAAGGGAAGAAAATGAACAGATACAACCTGAGAATGAAGTCAAAGTAAGGCTTGTTGAAAATGGCCAAGAGCACTTGAAAACACTGCCTACTCTGCGAGCGGCTGAGCATAAAACTGGGGAACGCTGGGATGGAGTCACGTGATGGAAGGAGGAGTGTTCCTCAGGAATTTAGCTCAGCCTACAATAGCAGAGACGGAAGCACCACCCACACTCTGGATGCTCCAAGCAGCTCTAAGGAGAATACCCTGTCATATCTCTAGAGCCACGGATTTTCCATCAACACCAAAAAGAGCCAGCTCTCTCCCACAATCAAATTGCAGCACTTGGGAGCAGTCATCGACACCACGTCGTGTCAGGTTTTCCTGTCCCCAGCTCATGGAAAGAGCCTTGCAGAGATCATCAGCCAGATCCAGCAACATCAAGCTGTCCCCCTGTCGCTGCTGTCCAAACTTCTGGGGAAGATGGTCTCCTATATTGGCATCGTCCTGTAGGCTTGACTCCACTCCCAACTGCTCAATGGTTCCTGCTTCCCTACCAATGAGCAGGAACCAGCCACTCATCCATCAAGGTCCCGTTCCCACCACAAATCCGGAGATCTCTCAATTGGTGGCGTTCCCCGTCAATCTGGAAGGGACTCCTGTTCAGGGTCCCAGAAAGGCTAGTGATAACCACTGATGCCAGCCTCCTGGGTTGGGGTTCCCATATGCAGGGCCAGATAGCTCAGGGCGTTTGGTCCAGGTCAGAGCAGACCCTTCCCATAAATTGGCTAGAGCTCAGAGCCATTTTTCTGGCTCTCAAGCATTTCAGGAACTCAGTGACAAGCTCTCATGTTCTAGTCCTTACGGACAAGATGGCCACAAAGGATCATGTCAACCAGCAAGGGGGGACAAGGTCCAAAGCCCTCATGAGAGAGGCTCTATGGTTGGGGTTATGGGCCTGTTGTCAATCTCGGCGGACCAATCTCCGGGGTCGACAACTCCCAGGCCGACTAGGAGCAGGAGCCTAGTTGACCAGGCAGAATTGTCCATTCTTCCATCTCTATTCAGGGACCTTTCCCTCAGATTCAGAACACCGGAGGTGGATCTCTTCTCCACTCCTCAAAATGCCCAAGTCACCAGATTCTTCACCAGGTTTCCTTGCCAGGGAGTGGAGGGGACCAATGCTCTTCGGGGCAAATGGCCCGAATGGTGTCTTCTCTACGCCTTTCCCCCGCTTCCCATCATTCTGGCAGTAATTCGGAAGATCTTGGAGGAGTGAGCGGAGCTCCTCCTCCTGGCACCCTATTGGCCAAGGAGGCCCTGGTTTGCAGACCTGGTCAACCTATCAGTGGCTTCTCCTTGGAGGACCCAGTCCATCTAATCTCCCTTCATCAGGGGGCTCTGCTCCACCCAGAGCCCCAGTAGCTCAAGCTGACCGTGTGGCACTTGAGCAGCAGTGGCTAGAGGCTGATCTTCCAAAAAGGGTCATCCTCACTATTCTGGCATCTCACAAACCTTCTACAAGGTGCATCTATGATGCCACCTGGAAGGCCTTTTCCTGATGGTGCCTTAGGGAGGGTCTCTCTCCTGCTTCAGCCCAGTTGGCAGAAGTTCTTAGATTTCTTCAGCATGGTCTGGAGAAAGATTTGGCCCCCAACACCTTACGCAGGTAGGTTGCAGCCCTCTCCTCGGTTCTTTCATGGGGTTGCTTCCTTCCTTATCCCATCACCCTTCAGTCAGGAGGTTTTTGAAAGGGGCTTCCAACCTGCACCCATCGGTGGTTCACAGGTATCCTTCCTGGGACCTTTATGTGGTCCTTAATGCCCTTATGAAGCCCCCCTTTGAACCCCTTAGAAGAGTGTCTCTCCATTTCCTGACTCTGAAGGTAGTGTTCCTCATTTCCATCACTTCAGCCAGGTGGGTTTCCGAGCTCGTTGCTCTTTCCATAGACAGAACCTTTGTTCCTTTCACGATGATTGGGCTGTTCTCTGTCTGGACCCCTCATTTATTCCGAAGGTTAACACCTGGTTCCACAGGTGCCAGGACATTGTGTTGCCTGACCTCTGCCCCCTCCCGCACCATGACTTAGAGCAGCAGTGGCACACGCTAGACATAAGAAGGGCTCTTAGAATATACATTAAGCGCACTTCCTCCTTCAGGAAGTCAGAAGCCATGTTTGTTTCCTTTTTCCCTTCTCACTTTGGGGCACAAGGCCTCTTCTCCTACTATTAGGTGGGTCAGGTCTTGCATTGAGCAGGCCTGCAAAGCTGCAGCCCTTCTGGTTCCCTGAGGTCTGACGGTGCACTCTACCAGAAGCGCAGCCACTTCTGCTGCCTGGGCGACCCAAGTATCCTTGGAGGAGATCTGTCATGCAGCCACGTGGACATCCCCGTCTCCTTTCATCAGACACTACCATCTGGATGCCTTTGCCTCGGCGACTGCAGCCTTCGGCAGATGGGTGCTTCAACAAGTGGTGCAACAGTCGGTGTGATGAGCTGGACGAGGACCCACCCATGGACATGCAAGCTTTGGTATGTCCCATCCTGGGCTCTTGATGTAGCATGGAGGAGAATGGGCATTGGTAGAAGTTACCGTGAACGCCCTTTCTATCTATGCTGTGAGAGAGCCCAGTCCCTTGATTCGTCCGGAGAGGGTAAGACATATTTCTGTATTCATTTGTGCTTTCAGAGACACCTGTCAATCTGTCAAGTATCTTCACCAAAGCTGGGGGTCTCTCCTGGGGGCTGGCTTTTATATCTTAGTAGACTCAGCTAAATGACATCATACGAAGGGGTCAACCCATCCTGGGCTCTCTCGCAGCATAGATAGAAAGGGTGTTCACGGTAACTTCTACCAATGCCCATTTCCTATAAGATGAGGACTACTAGCTGAAAAAATAAACTGATCAATTTAAATTTGGAGAAAATTGCTAAATTGATAAAAATTAAAAAAAGATCTGTAATTAAAGGCACCATCTTAAAGCTCAGCCAAGTGAAGAGACTGTGTCAAGCATTATACCTTATTACGATGCTAATAGTGTTCAGTAGATACTAGGGCAGAAAATAATCCAGTGACAGGTCATTAATTCCAAATTTCTGATAGGGCATACTCCATGGCAGTCAATTTGTGACAAGTCCTCCATAGCAGCTAATGTATTATTTATCCATTGTGTCTCACAGGATTGCCTTTGTGAGATAGGCAGCTATGCAAATGTGATTAATAAATACAAATAAATAAATGTGGTCATATAGATTTTTTAAAAAAATTAAAAATACCCTCAATGCACAGCTGACAACATTATCATGAATTATAAAGATTTGGATGTTGTGATATTCTTATTGAATTGCATAAGACATATCGGAAAAATGTCATATTTGAGTACAATATTGAAAATGTTATTTGCTAATTGTTGAAGTTAGTAGCTGCTGTAAATGAAGAGAAGGCAAACTGGGGGATAATTTTTCTTCTATATATAGATAATTGATGTGTATTGGAACTCAGCTGAATTTACTGAATTATTGGAACTCAATAAAGAATTAGAGACGTTGCTGTACATCTGTTCCTAGAATCCCTCATTATTTACCATGTTAGCTAAGGATGCTAGGAGTAGTGCCTTTAAACTCTATTATTTTGTATTCTCTACTATTTTTCATGATCACCAATAAGCTTTTACAACATACATGGCTGCTGCTGTCCCTTCAACCATTTTAGCTTTTACTAGGGAAGGACATGGGTGGGATTCTACTGGTTCGGACCAGTTCGGGAGAACCGGATGTTAAATTTGCATCTGGTTCGCCGAACTGGTATTTGAACTGACCAGCTGACCCCACCTGCCCCGCTCCTCACAGAAGTCTCCACACAGCCCATTTTTGATGCAGATAAGTGCAGGGTCTGTGCAGAGGCCCTGGGAGGGGGGGAAATGGGACTTCTAGAAATACCAGGCCTGTTTCCGGTTCCAGAGAGCCTCCAGAGCCCGGGAGAGACCGTTTTCGCTCTCCCAGAGGCCTGAGGGAAGCATCCAGATCCTTGGGAAGGCGAAAAACAGCTCTCCTGAAGGTTTTGGTAAGCCATACCCACCATGACTATGCCCACCCAGTAACTGGTCAGTGAACCAGTTGCTGGGATTTTTGAATCCCACCCCTGGAAGGATAGGTCTAGAGTCTCACAAAAGAGAGTGCCACAAAGTTTATATCTAGACAATGCATTTTAACAGTACAGATTGTACACTTTGTCTTTGACTATTTAACAACAATAAACAACAATGTGGGTTCCTTAAAGAAGTCTTTTGAGGCTTTTATCGAGAAACAATTAGACAATTGACTGCACTTAAGAAAGCACAAACTAACAGTAAGACAGAAGCCTGCACCTAACAGCAAAAAACAAAACAAAAACATTTTAACTCCAACTGTAACACCAATAGAAAAGAGGAGTCCTCTTTAGTCGAGGATGAAAAGAGGGAGTGGAGAATTAAGAATAATTGGATCCTTGAAACAGGTCTCCTTATTTATATTAATAGAACTAATAGGGGTTATTAGCATACAAAATTAGCACCAGTTTTCTCTTTAAATCATCTCCCCCACTGTCAACTCCTTCTAACAGACTTCAGACAACCCACTAAAAGAGAAACTAAAAGTTTTTTTGACATTTAAATGCTGTAAAATAGGGATGTCAAACTCAATTTCGTTGAGGGCCGCATCAGTGTTGTGTTTTACCTAGGAGGGCCGGGGTTGGCATGGCCATGGTCTCCCTGAAACCTTCCCTCACTCTCATCATCTGCCTTCCTTCCCTTCTCTTTCCTTTCCTCTTCATTCTCTTTTCTTCTTCCTTCCCCTTTCCTGACTTTTCCTTCCTTGCTGTCTTCCCATCTTCCCTACTTTTTCTTTGTCTTTTCCATTTCCTTTTCTCCTTCCCTGTCCCTTCTTGCATGCTCAAATGCAAAAGGGGAAATCTTTCTCCTTTTGTTTTGTTTTTAGTTTGTTTTGCTAGGTCTCAGCGAAAACAGAGTCGGGGGGCAAGCGTGGCTGCCCATGCCTGGTTTTCAACCATGATGGACACCTGCAGCCCTCTGTCAGCAAAAATAGCCATGTGGGGGGGGGGATCCTGAGCTCCATTTTTGCTGGCAGAGGGCTGCAGGAGGCTGTCACAGCCGAAAACAGAGCAGGGGACCATGCATGGTGCCCCAAGCTCCATTTTTGCTGGCAGAGGCACTGCGGGCTGGTCCTTAGGTATTTCCAGGCCAGTCCTGCAGGCCATTTTTAAGCACCCTGCAGGCCAGATCTGACCATGGGCCTTGAGTTTGAAACCCCTGCTGTAGAAGCTCTGGTATGAGGCTCAAAATGAAAAGGTTTTTTAGTAAAGTTTCAAATATCCCGTTATGTGTGTTCCATGATAATGTGCTCACTTTTTCAACCATCTGTGCAAGTTGACTATCTCCTTCTAGGTAAGAAAGATCAGTTGTCCACTGTAAATAGCCCTGAAAATTTGGCCTTGACAAAAACTATCTCAGATAAATACCTAAACTCAAGTGGCTACAAAAAGTGACAGATAAAGCTCTAGCTGATTCATTCTTTTGGAGCACTGCCAAATAGTGAGCAAGATGAAATATTAAGAAAATTAAGGAACCTACAACAGACACTGTTAACCACATTTATAGAAGCAGAATCTCTGATTGATTTAGTGGCAATATGTCCTGAACGGGTTGCAGTAACAATAATAACTATCTACAAATCCCTCTGATACATTTTCCCCCCTAAAGGACGATTCTCAATGGAAAAGCAAACGGAATGAAGATGAACTGGTAATCTTAACAGACTCACAGAGTTTGAAGTTGCAGAACCCTATTAATAACCCTATATCCTCTAATATAAGATCTAGGCCCTGGAATATTCCTGCTTTGCTTCTCTCTCTGATGTTGCAGTTGTACCAAATAGGCAGGGGACTTCAGAGAAGAAAATTCTAATATATCCAAAGGGAGTCAACATGGTACAAGAGTCATAATTCTAGTAAGCTGTTTCAGTATGCAAATTCTGCAAAAAAAAATTCAAATTGTTAATCAGTATGTATACCTGAATACTTCATATCTACAGATGAATGACCAAATAGGATACATTATAACCCAGTCCTAGCTAGTTTCTCTTCTTGCTCTCCTACAGGTATGATTAATGATACAATTATTTGTATTTTAACTTGGAATCTAGCAGAAGGGGAAAACCAACTATGTGACATACCTGAATTTCTGTCCAATTTTGGTTTGACTGCATGCCTAACAGTTGGAGATGAATAGATTTCAATTTCTGGTTCTAAGACCTTTTTCACCTTGGAATGGAAAGTAAAAAAGAAAGGCTAGGCAATAGACGGATTAGCCATATTATTCAGGGAAGAGCTAGAATGGGAGGGCATAGATCAGAATTGATCATAACATATCTTCATCTATTTGCTTAGCTGTCAAATTCCAATATTAAGGCCACTATGATTATGATGTTAAATAGTTACAGTATATAGCTCCAGAAATGTTTACATATTATAATCCTAATATATAGTGAACTTTATATAGTGAACTTTGAACAAACCCTGACAAAGTTAACCTTAAAAAATTCCTGAACAGTTATAACTGAGATTTCGGTACAAGGCTGAGGCCTTCTATACAATATCATATTAATAAATGAACATCCCAAAGAATTCCACAGCCTATTACTTTCATGGTCTTTTTTTTCAGCTGTTCAACCTTAATAGGCAAGTATAAATTCTAGATAATAAGTAACAAAGTTTTGTTTCTTTTTTGGGGGGAGAGCGGGGGTGCCGGGGGGTGGGATTATTGGTTGCAGGACTATTGCAGTAATTGAAGTTTTCTCTGGACAGCCCTTCTTGTGGGACAAATATTTCAGCCAATTATTCACTGCCTCAAGCAATGGATTTCAGGAATCACAAAATGATCTACAAAAGGCCTGTAGCCCTTCTCTGTCCTACCCTCCATTGACTAAACAGAAGATCAGGACTCATTCAGATTCTAAAAACCAGTAAGGCTCCCGAGGAAGATCATCTAACCCCTGAATTACTTATATTAATTGCTGGTTCCTTTATTTGAAGGCTTATTTACTCATAAATAATTCCTGCTAAATTCTAGCTGGATACTCTCTATTTAAACAGATCCCATTTACAGAGAGGGTGATAAGACAGTTTCCTCAAATTACAAACCAATTAGCCAAACTGGTACCATAGCAAAATTGTACCAAATATCTTTTATACACGACTAAAGACTAGGTAATTGAAAAGGTCTTGTTAGCAAAAAAGCAAAACAGATTTAACCCTAGCTGCTCTCCTCTTGATAATTGCTTCATTTTGTCACCCAATAGAAAAATATACAACTAAAAGGAGCCAACTGTTTATAGAGCTCATTTATAGAGCTCAGGGCAGCATTTGCTTCAATATTTAGGGACAATATCTATAGCCCTAAGCATGGAACCAGACTCCTCACTTTAACCAAGACATTATATTTAAACTCAAAGACTTCATAGTTCCCTACAGCGATAATTAGCACCAATAAAGGGATTAGACAAGGATCTATACTGACTCCCATTTTGTTTAATCTGTACATTAACAATATCACAAAATCCCTTCAACCAACCAACATGCATATGTTTAAAGTTACAAATAAATACGTAAACATTCTGTTTTATAGTGGTGACATGATGCTGATGTCATGCATACAAATAGGAATGAGAATAGTGCTGCACAAATGTAGTTCATACTGTGCAGTCAATTATTTATACATTAATAAGTCCAATATCAAGGTAATTGTTTACAGGAAGAGGCAGATTAGGTATAACTAGAATTTGGATAGGGAACATAGAGATCAGCTTAAGTCTGTAAGTTCCTCACTCCCATATTTTAAGGAATACAGAGTAACAGAGTTGGAAGCGACCTTGGAAATTTTCTACTCCAAGCAATTTTTTTTTTTTTTGGCTATAGCCTAAGCCAATACTACAACACAGTTCAACAATCACCACTACCCAGGTTCTGTAATTCCAATATAAAAGTACAGAACATCAAAATAGTCCCAATGATTACATATATTGAAGATGTATACATACTCCTTTATTTAAACAGATATAACCTACTGTTTTGAAATGGATCTTGAGGGTCCAACTCTTAACTGTGAGGATACAGTTGAATGTACAAAGTCATTTAGTAATTAAAGAATACAGCTACTGCTTGAAAATTTTATATATGGACTCAGAGATTACCGAATCTGTCTTTCAAAGAGAAGAGGCATAATATGTCTCCTCACACTTGCATTTACAACTTTCAAATGCCATTTCACAACATAGATTTTTCATCCAATTGTCAGTCTCAGCAGATTAAGTGGTAAAATATGAGAGGTTCCATAGAATTCCATTTGAAAAAAGACCATATATTTGTAGTGCATCAGCCGTTGAAGACAAGGCACATATCCTCTTTGAATGCAAACTATAATATAATGTACAGAAAGGACTGCTTACTTAGATTCTTCCTTAAAAACTAAAAAATATTGGGACGTACCATAGAAACTATCTCACTTCCTGAAAGGAACAAACCTGCATATCATTAGCAACCCTGCAATTTTTAAGTCAAAGGCCATTCTGAAGTAGACAGATTATCTAAAATATTATCTTGAATATGATTCAGTTGTGTGGTGATCTTTTAAAATCTCTTCTCAGATTCATAAGCACCTGCAATCTTATTAGAAGCCTCAGAAAGCTCCCTCAATTTAACACTGGTGATGCCACTCACTTAAACAAAAAAGAGCACATCAAACTTTTTACCTGAGGTTTGAGTAAGATAGATCCCTTCCAGATTCTCTTTACCTGCTTTGGTTTATCTTATTCTAATTTTAGACATTTGAGGTAATGATACATGCACATATTTTTTCCACATGCAAAATTTGCATGCATGTTTAATATTTAAATTAGACATGGACTACAAAATGTAAACGACCGATAATATTTGTGGATTGTATCCCTTTTATTAATATTGTTGAAATGAAGATCAAATCTGTTAAGTTCTGCGCATGGGTGCAAGGAACGGAGATGAGGCAGTGAACTTCAACTCTTTATAAATCATACTGAACAGAGCAAAACCCACGGGCAGCAGCAGCCCTTTTATAGGGTTGGCTGCTGTCCTATTAGCCAATGAGAAATATGGAAGTGTTAAACCCTTGAACCAATGAGAGTTGGCCCGTTAACAGCCAATCAGACTTCCCAAAAGAGACCAATCCGATGTTGCTATTATCAGCCAACCAGAAGTGCAAGATTAGAACCCTGCTTTTTCTTAAGGTTATTAAAACTTTATTAAATGCCTTTATTAGTTCATAACACCCCTTCCCTTCGGTTCCGTTTGAGGGGTGCGGTGACGTAATCCCGTAGATATGCAGGTTGTTTTAACTGTCTATTAGATTTGCGCTGTCCTGTAGTCCAGTTTCTGTAGTCCGGTTCCTGTCTGTAGTCTGGTTTCGGTGGAACATTTTTTGATTTATCTGGTACAGGCGGTTCCGCATCCTCACTGGGCAACTCGGTGCCGCTAATTCTGTCATTGTTGTCCTCCGGTCTCTGCGGGCTCGCCTCCGTTGAGGTATTCCTCTGTGGTGAGGCAACCCCTCTCCCTGATTCTTCTTCATGTAACGTGCCCAGCTGCTGACTTCCTTCGATTCCGCTTTCCACCATCTCGAATTCGGTTTCTTCGACATCCCCTCCCCCCTCAGTTTGAGACTCACAGGAGTCGCGGAACTGTGTTGCAGCCTAGAGCGAAGCTGATCTATATGGCGTTTCCATATCTTTCCGTCCAATGTTTGCACATGGAACGATCTGTGCCCGGTGTTTTGAGTTACGGTTGCTTCGACCCAAGATGGTTCGCCGGAAAGGTTTTTAGCGAAGACTAAGTTGCCTACCATGAACTCGTGGCATTTTCCACTAGATCCACAGGGTTTCTCTGGCGCGTAGGACGGGTGTAGACGGTCAAGGTGGGAGCGGAGCTTGCTTCCCATCAACAGTTCAGCTGGAGTCTTGTTGGTGACACTGTGCGGGGTGATGTGTTGGAGTAGGAATATTCTGTTTAGTTTGTCGTCAATGTCCCCATAGTCCATTTTGTGGAGAGTTTTTTTAACAAATTGGACCATGCGCTCGGCCCTGCCATTGGCCGCAGGGTGCGCTGGCGAGGTTAGCGCATGGCGGATACCCCGGTCCGCTAAGTATTGTTCAAACACCAGGGCAGTGAACTGGGGTCCGTTGTCGAAGACTAGAACGTCTGGCAGCCCATGTGTTGCGAATAGTTTATTTAATTTGCAGATGACTGAATCGGTTGTAGTAGATTTCGAGCCAGTTGGAATAGGCATCCACTGTTAGGAGGAACGTATGCCCCTTAGTAGGTCCCAGAAAGTCAAGGTGGATGCGGGACCAAGGCCCCTAGGGGTTTCTCACTCCATTGGAGTTGCTCTAGGTGGGGCACTGCTGACTTCTTGGCACTTTAGACAAGTCTTCACCCAGGCTTCAATCTGCTTATTGATGCCCGGCCACCACGCGTAGCTTCATGCGAGCGCTTTCATATGCACGATGCCGGGATGATCGTCATGCAATGTTTTCAAAACTGCTCGTTGTAACCGCTCTGGGACGACAACTCTGTCTCCCCATAGGATGCAGCCTTTTTGCGAAAAAAGTTCTGTTGCCAGTTTCTGAAAGGGGTGAAGTCGTCAGGGGTTTGTTCTACTGGCCATCCTCGTTCGACCCAGCTGAGAACTTGCGCCATCTCGTTTCGTTTCAATAGCCATGTCTCTGGCTGTTAGCAGTGGTGAATGTAGTGTTTCAATCTGGAGTGTCATAAGGGTTGGAGCTGGGTCGTCAACGGTTTCCGGAAGTGGGGCACGGCTCAATGCATCAGCGTGGGGAATGGCATTCCCTGGGCGGTGTTGTAATTTATAGTTGTACGCAGCTAAGAACTCCGACCAGCGAGTCATTCTAGGTGACAATATGTAGGGGGTTGGCTTGTCTCCTGCTATAATCCCCAGCAAAGGTTTGTGGTCGGTAATAATAGTAAAAGCTCGTCCATACACATATTCATGAAACCATTTCACAGCAGATACAACAGCAAGAGCCTCTTTGTCAATTTGGCTATAGTTATGTTCAGCCCTCGATAAGGTCCTTGAAAAATAGGCAATAGGGGCCTCAGTACCATTTGGTAACACATGACTCAAAATGGCTCCTACTCCAAATGGTGACACGTCACATGTAATTGTTTAAGGCAAAGTCTCGTTATACTGCATTAAAACAGCATCGGAGGTTAGTAAGTTTTTCATTTGTCGGACTGCGTGCTCCTCTCAGTGTCACCAGACCCAGGTTGCTTTTTTGTCAAGAAGTCTATGTAGGGGCTCAGCTATGGTCGCTTTCTGGGGCAAGAAGAGGTTGCAAAAATTAATGGGCCCCAGGAAAGCTTGGAGGTCTGTCCTATTCCTGGGTCTTGGGGCATTTTTGATCGCTTTTAGTTTGCTATTAGTGGGGTGAATGCCTTGCTTATCGATTAGATACTCCAGGAACTCTACTTTATCTGTACACAGTTGGCATTTATTTTTTTGAACCTTTAGGCCGGAGTCTTTAAATTTCTGGAAAACCATTTTAAGATGCCTTTCTAGTACTTCTCTATTCAGGGCCGCAATTAAAACATCATCAAAATATGGCACGACCCCCTTGATCCCTTGCAAGAGTCTCTCCATCAGACTTTGAAAAATCCCTGGGGCTACACTCACTCCAAATTGGAGTCGGTTGCATTTAAAGGCGCCTCGGTGCATAACGATCGTCTGTGTTAGGGATAACATTGTTTTACCCTAACTGGTTTAGGTAAATAATAATATGTAATCATAGTTTATATGTTAAAGTGTCTGCAACTTTAACTGTGGAATAGTAATTAAGGGAGTGGTTGTGAAAGCACTTTAAAAGAAGCAAGACGGCAGCTTGCTATCTCTCTGGCTTTGAAGTTCCTGATTACTGCAAGGACACAAGACTGCATTCCTCAAACGGGAGAGAAAACAAAGGACAGACTTGTAAGTGTATTGACATAGGGTGTTCAACACGGACTTTGCTAACTGAATATCCCTGAATGGACTGACTAAATGATACATGACTATTGGACTGTTATTTTGACTATGCTATGAACTCATAATGGAATAAACTATATATTTGATAGCACAAGCGTATCTGTCATTTTTACTGTATGTTAATAAACATACAAGCTTAGCTCACTCATTTATCTGTGTGCCTATCTGACTAAGCTGCACATTCTGTTTAGCTTGTCTCCCTAACCCTGGTTGGGGAAACCAGGCTTAACAGTCTGTGCTTCCGCGGTTTTTTATCTACAGGCAGTTGTTTGTTTGCCTGCGCTAAATCCAATTTAGCGAAGACTTTTCCGCCCCCCAGGGAATGGAGAAGGTGTTGCACCACCGGCACCGGGTAAGCGTTCTGTTGAAGGGCGTGATTAAGGGTGGCCCAGTAGTCCCCACGAATCCTTAATGATCCATCCGGTTTGATGGGTGTTACGATTGGGGTTTCCCAACGGGCATGGTCAGTTGGTTCTAAAACACCCTGGGCTATTAATTTATCGAGCTGCTCATCGATTTTTGGTTTTAGGGCAAAAGGTACCCGACGAGGCTTAAGGCGGATGGGGGCTACTTCAGGGTTAAGGTTAAATGATATCGGGGTCCCCTTGTACTCGCCTAGTTTGTCTGCAAAGACGTCCTAGAATTCCTGGACGAGGGCCTCCTCCCAGTCATCGCTTCTGGTTTGGTGAATGCCGGCTGCCTCAATCCCGAGTGGGGCGAACCATTGAAGGCCTAACAAACTAGGCTGGTCGCGGTCGACGACAGTCAGCGGTAACGACGCAGTACGATTTTTGAATGATACTTGGACTTGGCTGGATCCAACGACCGGAATTCGGTTCCCCTGATAATCTTTGAATATGATTCTTTGGGCTCTGAGGTCTTGACGCTGGATGGCAGGGATTAATTGTTTAAGGGTCTTCCAGGAAACCATCGAGAGGGACAATCCTGAGTCAACTTCCATCACACAAGGTTGGTTTTCAATGGTGACCCTCACTCGGATCTTCTTTGCATTTAACGTTGAAGTGTGACCGATTGTAACGATTTGGTGTGCCTCTTCCTGTCTCGTTGAAGTGGCCAGTGTTTTATTTCTGTAGGAGTGTTTGTTCCATTGGTGGTTCAAGTGTTCCCGACTCACAGGATGATTCCCTGTGGTCTGGAGGTAGTTGTTTTCTCTCCGAATTGGGCTGGATCCTTGCTTGCTTCTACAGACCTTCCCGATGTGGCCTCTTTTCACACAGGAATGGCAGAGCGCGTCGAGAAATTTGAAGTCTGATCACAGGTGGTTTGCCCCACAACCCGCGTATTGGTGCGGTAGTCTTCGATTCCGTTGGTTGTGTTGGTCGCGTTCGGACTGGAGCCGCTTGACCTCCTCCTCGTCACTTTCTGATGGCGCTTCGAGGTCCTCGTGGTGGGTCGCTGTTGTGTGCCTCTCTAGGCGAGGTGAGGTATCGCTGGTGAGTTGACAGAGCGGGGCGTTGGTGCGGTGCATTCGGGTGGCCGACTTTCTGTTTGCTTCTGCTGCAGTAGCATCTTTGATAACATCGGCAAGATCAATGTCCCCTTTGCCCATGTTCTTGCTCTGCGCCGTGTGGTCATCTAATCCCAGAATTATTCGGTCTCTCAGAGCTTCTTCGAGGTCCGTAAACCCACAGAGGCCTCCCAGGTTCCGGAGGTCCGTGATGAAATATGCAACGCTCTCTCCTTTCCGTTGGTACCTCTGGTAAAACTCATGTCTTCGGACAAGCGTTGGTACGTCGGGTGCATAGTGGGCGCGTAGAAGGGGCGTGAGGATGTCCCAGTCCATGGATTTCACCTCAGCCGGTTTCGCTAGTGCCTTGGCCATCTTAAAGACGGCAGGCCCGCAATGGGTCAGGAACACTGCTGCTTTTTCCCCGTAGTTGTGTCTTTCAAGTTGTTGGTCTCCAGAAACATCTGGAATCGGTCAATGTACGAGTCCCAGTCTTCTTGTGCCGAGTCAAATGGAGCGGGTGGTATGGCGCTGCTGGACATGGTTTCCGTTGTCGATGCGCCTTCAGCCACGTGCTCTGTTTGGTGCTCTGTAGCGTTCAGTCAGCTCTGATGTCTCCGTATCCCATCCTCGTCACCAGTGTTAAGTTCTGCGCGTGGGTTCAAGGAACGGAGACGAGGCAGTGAACAGTGAACTTCAACTCTTTATTAATCATACTGAACAGAGCAAAACCCTAGGGCAGCAGGAGCCCTTTTATAGGGTTGGCTGCTGTCCTATTAGCCAATGAGAAATATGGAAGTGTTAAACCCTTGAACCAATGAGAGTTGGCCCGTTAACAGCCAATCAGATTTCCCAGAAGGAACCAATCCGATGTCGCTATTATCAGCCAAACAGAAGTGCAGGATTAGAACCCTGCTTTTTCTTAAGGTTGTTAAAACTTTATTAAACGCCTTTATTAGTTCATAACAAAATATATGTATTTTGAAATGTTGGAAAATTTTCAATGGGGTGTACTTTTTCACCTGGCTGTATTTGGGATGGAAATGCAATGCAAGATTTAACCCTTGAATTCTTTGTAAAAATCTGGTTAAGTTATACTTGGGCAAGAGGAAGTGATGTTATATAAACAGACAACTATGCTAAAAACGGAACTACATCCAGTCTTGCAAGCAACATTTTGCAATGGACTTTTTTCTTTTGTAATGAACTTTTTTTCCATGTGGGGCTCAAATCTAATCCAATAGATTATTTTGTGCAGATGGGGAGAGAAAATGGGAAAATACAGATGTCATTTCATTAACAGATTCAATAAGATGCAATTGGAAGAATATTATAGCCTTAAAACAAGATAAGACTGAGCCAAAAAATAAATGTACCTAAGAAAATCAGATATGTGTGCCAGTAGATGAGTATGTAGTTTATATCTTCAGGATTTTTGCCATCCCATATTTAAATCAACTTTATTTTAATCTATTTGTTGTGAAACTAACCTAGTTTGTCTGATTTTGATTGGTTAAGATTGGTTTTGCAACTAATCCAAGAAGCAGGATATATGGAAAGTTAAAAAAAATAAAATATAAGTAGCATCATTTATAAAAAAAATAAAATCTGAGGAAAAAAAGACGTCACATTTTAAGAAATCAATTCTTCTTCTGTTTATTCCCCAATAAAATTCTATTTTATGTGAAAAGAAAAAGAAAGGAAAATAGGAGAATAATTTCAATACAAGATGTAGAAAGCAGTTAATAGATAATCCATTTTATACAACTGCAGTAAGCTTCCAGAGAAACAAACCAGTATCCATATAACTATGGAATAAATGGAGATACCAGTTAATGCCAGGAATTAACTGGAATTAACTGGTAATTAAAAGGAATTTCTCCTTTAACACCGGTGGTGGAAATGGAGAAATTCCCTAAGATTGAATTGAAAGAATGGATTAGTAACTTAAAAGAAAAGCAGATATATAAATGGGAAGACTGGAAGAACAGATAAAGAATATAACACAAGTAAAGAGCCTTTTATCAGATATTAAATTAAATTGGTTGAATTTAATACAATTACAGAAATGCATAGAAATGGAAGAAAGATTCGAGGAGAAAGATAGAGAGTTAACAAAATTTAAAATAATTATAAAAGAATATGACATGAATGAAGAATATATAGGGAAAGGAAGAATTGGAAAAAATATAGAATATTAACTGAATTAGAAGATCAGGCAACAAGTTTAAAATTAATTTGGGAATCAGATTTAGGAGAAATAAATGATAATGATTGGAAAAATATTTGGAATAGAAGAGTTTCTAAGAATATGTCAGTTATATATTATTGGATAAGAAAAAGATTCAATGGTAGATATTGTATTTTTATCTTCTCCCAAATATTTGTTGGAGGTGTGAGAAAGAGGTTGAAACATATAAACATATGTGGTGGGATTGCGATAGTGCACAAAAATATGGAATATGGTGTTTAGGGAAATTAGAGCACCTTTGAATGAAAATTTAGATAGATCACTGAGGATTGCATTATTGTTGCTGATTGGAAAAACAGGATATTAATGAAACAAAAAAGGAATTGATTATACACTTGATAATGGCAGCTGGATTAGTGATGGCTAAATATTGGGGATGAAATTGGAATATTCAAAGAAATGAGTGGTAAAATGAAATCTGGAATATGGCAACATATGATAAATTGGCAACATAAATCAAAATTTAAAAATGTGATTAAAGTAAACAATTATAATGAAATATGGGGGGATTTTATAAAAAGAGTGTTGGTAGAATGCAAAGGGAATAAACCTACTCAAGAATATGTGCTGTTTTGAAGGGGATAAAGGCACAATTGGAATATATTGTATATCTTTTAGTTGTTATAGATTACAGGGGCCTTCAAACTTGACAGCTTTAAGACTTGTGGACTTCAACTCCCAGAATTTATCCTCCAATCATGTTACCTCAAGAATTCTGGGAGTTGAAGTTCACAAGTCTTAAACTTGCCAAGTTTGAAGGCCCTTGTATATAGAAGAAGAAATATAAGTAATAAAAATGGTCTCAGGGGAGAGGGGATGCACTATAATATTTGCAATTTTTATATACATTATGTTTGTATTATTTGTATTCAAAATAAAAAATATATAAAAATAATAATCACAATGAATTTAATAAACAAATTATTCAGGAATCCTTGTTACTATATTCTGAAATTATTATTGTTTTCTATTTTAACTCCTAACAACCTTATAATTTTGAAAAAAGAAAAGAAAAAGAAAGCTGCATTTATTGGCATCTTTTATGCCTTGATAATATGTTTTAATGGAAGCATAATCAAGGTAGGGCTGAGGAAGACCCAGAACAGGTGATATTCATTTGGAATGGCCAAGAAGATTACCTTTCCTTTAAATATATGTTTACAAATTTAAAAATATGTAAAATATAGTCATTAATGTTACATTGTTAACACTGTTTTTAAAGTTTTACTTTTTTTTAACAGTAAAATGAGTACAGTATTGTTCTGTTCTAGTCTTCTCCAAAAAGCACTAAGCCAACTCTGAGTCCCACCAAAACCTCTTTTATTACATTAATGTAAATTTAGTGCATTCGCATTCAGCCAATGGCTTAACAAACAGTCTTGCAAAGGTATACTAATTAGCTCAGACCTTATATATCTTGGAAAGCTGTCCGGTTATATTTCCACACACAGTGCTGAAAGGGAAGGTCTGGGTTACATAGACAAATCATGAGGTTGGAACAAACAAACAAATGAGCAAGTTGTTTCCTGCAAAAGCCCCCTTCTCTTTTGCTCTTTTAATCCTGATGGGAGGGGCCATTCATCATCCACCTGTGGCCTTACTCCCACATCAACCCTGAGTTCTTAATTGTTCCTTCCTTTTGGCAGCTCTGCGCATGCGCAGGCTGGGAACTGGTTCCAGAAGCTCCCCTACCTACTACTGTCAGACCCAAAGGCAGCTGATGACTTCTGGCCTGCCCTGGCCCTATCTTTGCCTCATCCAAACCTTCCTCAGCTTCCAGGACTGGCCCAGGTTCCTCCCCAATCTCCTCACTGTCCAACTCTGCTGCCAGCTCCGTCAGCCACCAGCAGACCATAACAATTATTATACTACATAAAAATAAACCTCTATGGAAATATAAGGTCTTCTTCAAGCTAACTTTATAAATACATCCTTGCAGGCCTTTTGGCAATAGTAAAGTGAATAAGTTGTTTACTTTTGATAAAATTTTGACTTCACAGTCTAGCCTACTAACTAACCAAGGTTAAACACTAATAAAATGAGCTGGGTGCGTCCACTTGCTTAAATAGTAAATATATACTATGCTTACAATATTTACATGGACTTTTAAAATCTTATTTCATTGTTTATTAGATTTATGCCGGCCTTTCTAACCTGTTTTCCTTGACAGATTTTTTTTTACAATTGAGTACAGGTTATATGCTGCCTTAAAGAAAAAAATTCTAAAGTGATTTATCCCAGCATTTTAACAGGGGTGGGTAAACTGTCTATATCCATGACGGCGAACCTATGGCATGTGTGTCATCCATTGCTCTCCCAGTTTCTGGTGCTCCCCTGCACGCAAGTGTGCTCCCATTTTGGCACTCGGTGCTGAACAGGTTTGCCAACACTGGTCTATATTTCTGTATAATTCTAGAGGAAATTAATTTTTTGGCAGCATTTACAGTTGCTCCTTGATTTCTCTGCTTCCCTTAAATTACTAATATTCAATAAGGTTTATGTCACTTTTACCCTAAATGAAATTGTTCCTTCTCTCTTGTTTCTCCCTGTTTCCTTATTATGAGTAAAAAGTTGGTTTGATGATTTATGGCTATATTTAACTGTGAAATCCATCATCATCAGTTATTATATAACAAACCAATGATTACACGTGTATAATTCTTTCTTCACTCAATAACACTTGAGCACAATTTATTGCAGCACTTTATTTATATTAGAATTCATATTCCAGAAATGTTCAATGGGCTTTGATACAAGTACAATACTTTATCAATGGGCTTTGATATAAGTACAATACTTTACATTAGCTACATTTTATACATTACTCTTAAGACTGCTTTGATAATGGCATACTGTACTTTGTTAAAAAAGCACTTACTAAGGACAATTTTATATACAAATTAAAGCTGGTAGCATTTTTTTAAAATGTCAATGAATTTAGTTTTTCCTGCCAAACTTGTATAAAAATCAAAACAATAAGATCTGCTTTCTTTTAGAGACATTAAGTCAATGTAGCAAATAATTACAATACACAATTGTACAAGGAACACCTGCAGGAGGAAGGAAAGTTTATTACTGATATCTGGTCAAGAATATTTTTATCATTGACAGACTTTGCATTCAACTGTACAGCCTTAAGGCCTGAAAAACTGTCATCAACAAAATCCCTCAAACTGGTTGAAACCGGGAACAATTTGTTATATAATAAGAAATAAATAAAAGCAAGCCAAAGAAGGCCCATCTTTACATAAGCACCATACTTCTTCCATTCTTAAAATGTAGGCAGTCAATCCATATCTAGTCAAGGACTTTCTTTTTAAATTACCAAAAACAGTAGTATGGAAATTATGAACTACAATGGAACCATATTGCTCAAGTGAAACAACCTGGACATGATGAAGTGTCTGAATTTGTTTAGAATAAATATGAATACTTGATGAAGTTAGCAAAGTGCAAGGATGAACAAGTGAATGGGGTCTGGTTGTATATAATTAATGATGCAAGTCTTATTACTATCTCTATCTCTATTTCTATCAACCTACCTACCTACTTATCTACCTTGTAGGAGAACCATGTTAATCTATGGTAACAAAAAAAGATCAAGAGACTAGTTCTAGTATCTTTTTAACTAACAAATTTTATTAAAAGTGAATTGCAGTTCACAAAATCTTAATAAAATGTGATATTCAAAAAGAAACACATGCACGCACACACACACACACACACACACACACAAGCACCCACACATTTTTAGAAGTTTATTGAAATTACTGAATTATTTAGAAGTTTACTGCAATTGCTAAAAGAAGTTTACTGCGTTCTTATCACGGGGCCAACATCTACTGTATAATGCAATTCTTTTTTGGAAAGATAAAAGTGTGGATTTAAATTTCTCCCACAGTAGAGAGGATGAACTTTCCATTTTATTTCTATCTTATTTCATTATCAATAGCAAGTCCTTCTTACCTACCTTAGAATTATTGTACTGATACTGATATTCACTTATTATGAGACTTGACAAAATATTTACCCTTGGCAACTAATCACGTTACCAATTTTCTCAGGAACATGCCTACCTGATTGACTAATCTTTATGAGCCTTTTAATTGTGGAACAGCCAGGTTAATATTCCCTTCTGCCAAACTGCCCCATAAGTAATTATGTTCTTAAATATCTTTCAACTACACTTTCAAAACACTGCATTGTCTACATCAGAGGTCCCCAAACTTGGCAACTTTAAGACTTGTGGACTTCAATTCCCAGAATTCCTCAGCCAGCTGGCTGGAGAATTCTGGGAGTTGAAGTCCGCAAGTCTTAAAGTTGCCAATTTGGGGACCCCTAGTCTACATATTGGTTCTAGAATCTCTATATTACTTTAAAAAAAAACTATCTGTATATGATTAGATGCCTCCAAGAATTTTTCATAACAAAATGCATTCCTTTTGTAGTCTAATCATCTATCCAAAATTTTGGGAATCAAGCCCAAAACAAGAGATGCACAGTAAATCTCAGTCAGTGCTTGAACAGTAAAGAAATAGTCAAACATTTCCTGAGAGAGAAAACAAAGAGGCAGCTCTTGTTTCTGGCTGTGACCTTTAGAGATAGGTTGGTCCACAAATCTAACTAATACATTTGTGTGCTTCTATAAAGATAATTTAATTAGATTCAGCATTTAGGCAAAGCTTAGTACAATACAAAACATCTGTTTTCTGCTCTGACAGTGAATTACAGACACTGAAAAGTTCCCTCAGAATAACGAAAATGTCCAAATTATGCAATCCATAATGACATGGCATAACATCATGATGTTACCAAATAAATTATCAAGATAGTTTTATTTGCTTTAAATTTGGCAGAAGGTGACAAGAATTGCATTCTAGGTTATTCATGCAGGTAATTTATCTCACAAATATAACTATATATAAATAGAACAAGAATGAGTAGATTGGAGTTGGGAAACATTTGTAAGTAATGAGAATTTTGTAAAGTGAGCATTTGTGTATCCTTAATAGTTGCCAAACTCCAATGAAAACATGTATATCGAAATATAATGGAGTGTATATGTAAAGAAAGAAGAAAGCAAATATATATTTAGAGGGTTAAAGTCCATCATGATTGCAATGGGGAGTGAATATTTGTCTCTCAGAGGCCAATAAAAGTTAATTGGAAAACTAGCATAAGTGACTGTGCAATTACATGTATAAAAGAATTATACTGAAGAGCAAAGATGGAAAATCCAGTTTAATGATGGAAAATTAGCTCTGCAGTCAAAAGAAAAAGCAAATGATAAATGCTGAAACATGATATGCCAAGTAATGAGTGGAGAAGAGAGAGAGAGAGAGAGAGAGGAGAGAGAGAGAGAGAATTATAACAGTAGCAGTTTTAATGCAGAACAGAGAAAGAAGAGAAAGTCATTCCTATTCCCTATATAGGCATATCAAAACCCCAAACAGAGGATTCTACACCTTCTGTGAAAAAAAGGATGTTTTCTCTTGCATGTCGCACTTACTCTGAGGACTACCGTGTAAGAAACTCCCAGCTTGTGCAGAAGACATATAACAAGGTTTATTACTCTAAATATGAAGGAGAAAATAAGCATAGTTCAGGTCTTGGGAAAGAACATACTTTCAGCAGAACAGTAGGGAATATTATCTAAAGTCTTGTTTTAAACCTTTTAATAATAATAATTAGATATAAAATTACTATATTAAGATTGCAATTTAAAGAAATGTATCAGAAAAATACAGGTAGTCCTTGACTTACAACCATAACTGAACCTGAAATTTTGGTCATTGTATTACTAAATTGAGTTACCTTGTGACCCAACCCAATTTTACCGTTGTTTTTATAATGGTTGTTAAGAGTCACCATAGTCATTAAGCAAATCATATGGTGGTAAATCCTTATCAATTTTTTTTTTGTCGAAAAAAGCAAAAAGTGTCTGAAAATGTGATCTAAAAATGTGAGTTGTTTGCCAAGCAACTGAAATGCAATCATATGATTACGGGAGGGTTGGGTGTGTAGCATGGCAATCATAACTAAGAGAATGGGTCATAAGTATCTTTTTTTGAGTCTGTTGTAACTTCAGTTGTTAAACAAATAGCCATAACAATTTTACATCAGTGATGACTTAATAAAGGGAACCATAAGGGCTCTAAAGGAAAAAAGAAAGGTGGATCTGTACTCTCAACTGGTTATAATGTTCAACTTTAGTTTGTGAAGAACATCATTCAAATCTGGATTAAATGTTACTGTAGGGTATGATTTATATGCATTGATAATAATGGGTTTTATTTGTTTACCACAAAGCGGAATTGTACTCACAGAAGAGAGGCCTGTTCATATTCAAAGATCTATTCAGTCCTTTTTATTTTTTACTAGCTGATAACCCGGCATTGCCCTGGTATTTATTTATCCCAATCCTGTATTAGACAGGAAAGGAAATGAATTATACGTATAGTGTCAAATCAAAGTAAATTTTATTTACAGGATTTTAAAGGTATAAGTATACTCCCTCTCCCTTGTTCTACCTCTCTCCTGCTCTGCCCAGCTGGACTTTGCCCTTCCCCAGTTTTCTCCACAGCCAATGGATCCACACTCCCACTCCCTGTCAGATGTTCCTCTTCCTCCTCGGATTCAGACTCCGACAGGGGCATGACACATGGTGATCTAAAATCCACTGTGCAGTACTTAATAGACTGACCCTGTGACTTTTTGATTGTGATGGAGAATGCAACTCTTACTGGAAATAGCAGTCTCTTAAAGTTAAAAGAGAGATCCTTTGGAATGAGTGTTATCTGTGGGATAAAAACTGTTTCACCCTCTCCCTTTCCTGTTAAAATAGTCACTTCAATTACATTGCCCAGCATCTTCTTTACACACAGCCTTGTGCCATTACAAAGTTTTGGCGGATCGAAGTTACTTAGTGAAATAATCAGAGATCCCACTTTAAATAAAAGATGATGTGGTGGTAATCCTGCCGGATCAAGTGAGTTTAGGAACTATGGTAGGAAACTGATGATCTCATTGGCATCTATGATGGTATTGATAGACTTATATTCACTGACTATGCCTGATAACATGACAAGTATTTGATTGTTCATGCTGCAAGTAGTCTTTATATGCATCATAGTGGAATCCTTCCAATTCTAAGCTTAAATGTTGCAGAGTCTGTGATTGTCTGGCTTTATCTCTCTTATGCTGTTGTCGGGCTTCACGCTGTTGTACTGCCTCTGAAGCTCTAGATGTAACAGCTCTATCTCTCTTATAGTGCAGTCAGGTCTCGCAATGATGTACTGTTTCTGAAGTTCTAAATGTAGCAGCTCTCTCTCACAACATCGCAAGTCATCTGTTCCTCTCCTCAGAAGTTTCTTGTCTATACTCGTGTTTCATTTTTGTAGCCTTTGATTGCACTTGGCCAATTACCTGATGTTTCTTTGGAGGCATTGTTATAGGAATGAAATATATTAATATGGAACACAATAAAGTAAATGTAAGAAAAAGACACTTGGGCCTGGCCCTGTTACCTCAACCACTGTGATTGGTTAGAGACCTAATTGTCCTGGCCAACAGCCTTGGAAAAAATCTACAGGGAACATCCTTTGGGGTGATAATCTGCATTAGCAGGCACTTCCCCCAACAACTTGCCCTCTTTGCTTGAAGATGAGGGCATAGGGTGCTTGTTTTTTTTTTTTTAAACCAATCCCCCTTACCAGAGGGAGCCCCTTGTTTTTTGTTTGTTTTTAAGAACCAATCCCTCTTACCAGAGGGAGCCTCCTTGTGGAGTACCATGAAGCCATTACCATAACAACTCTACTGTGCTGTACAGTAGAATCCATTTAAAGGCACAGTAGGCTGTATTTTAACAAAACTTGAATCCAAAATTCACACTATCACTGTCAAAAGTACTATGATTTGACACTATAGATATAATTCATTCCTTTTCATTTCATTTCAGGTGTTCCAGAGTTATGCTGGAACACAGAGAGATAGACAGACAGACACACACACACACACACACACACACACACACACCCAAGGTTTTTCCAGAGGGTAAGTCATATGTCTACAACATTGGTTGAAATTGCTCAAGGCTATCCAGAGTTATGCTGGTACATGCACACACGTGTGTGTGTGTGTATGTGTGTGTGTTGTGTGTGTGTGTGTGTTTTTCTTAAGTTTTCGCGGGTACTTTCATGTATGGCATTCAGCTATGTGACCTCCAATTCCTACGCAGCTGCAGAGACAACAATACTACACCAACCTGCTTCAAATTAACATTTCATCAAAGCACAGCAGCCACTAAACATATCCTGAAAAAAACTGAAATGGCTCTACTAAGGAACAAGCTCCACAGTAAGAGATTCCAATTAGATCAGTTAAACAAAGATTTGCTAGCACTACACCTGGAATTGAGCAGCAAAATCCACCCTCTACTTTGGGACAAGATAAAACAACTTACAACTTGGAGAGCTGAATCTGAAACCACTTACAAACAGGAAGAACTTTTGAAAAAATTAAAGAAATTAGAACATGACAAGAAAACCCCCAACAACTCACAACAACACCTGAAACAATTAGTGTACAACGTTTTCAACAGAGAACTCACCATAACAGAAACAGAAACAGATGTCCTAACCAAAGGATTCAATTATAGCACCCCCAAAAATCCCCACAGAATCCATCATATGTGCAGTAGAATCCAGCCTAACTAAATTAAATACAGAAGAAGCTGATAAAATAAGACACCAAGTTATCAACATCCTATGCACAAGCAAACCACCCAAAAGCAACTTGCAGAAAAATGAAATTAAAGCGCTACAAACCCTGAAAAGAGATAGCAGCATAATCATCCTCCCAGCAGACAAAGGGAATGCCATTGTAGTAATGGACAGAAAAGACTATGAAACAAAATTGACAGACCTATTCCAAGACTCCACATACAAACCCATAAACACAGACCCAACCACATATCTGGAAAAATTAACCAAGAAGAAAATTATAACCAGCCACATAAGCAAAGAGATCCAACACACGATCATACCCAGAGAAAAATCTTCCAGATGCTCCAAACTATACAGCTTCCCAAAAATATACAAAGAAGGCATACCACTCAGACCCATAGTCACTACAAAACCTAGCTAAACACTTAGCAAAACAGCTACAGTCCCATGCTGAAACAGCAGCTTCACATGTACAAAACTCATACCACTTCTTGGAAATGATCAAAGATCTACATGTGGAGCAAGAACATCTGCTTGTAAGTTTTGACGTGGTTTCACTATTCACTCAAGTCCCGATAAAAGAGACCCTTGAAATCATCAAAAATAAATACCAACCAGCTAAACACCACATGGAACTAACAGAACACTGCTTAACCAACACATATTTCATATACAAAGGACAAAGATACAAACAAATTGAAGGAGCCCCTATGGGATCACCACTGTCACCCACCATTGCAAACCTGTTCATGGAAGAATTCGAATCCAGAGCCCTGACCAATGCCACCCACAAACTCAAACTATGGTTAAGATACATCGATGACACATTCGTGATTTGGCCCCATGGAAAAGAAAACCTAAACAATTTCCTAACACACCTAAACAGCACACATCCCAAAATCAAGTTCACCATGGAAACAGAAACAAACAAACAACTACCATTCCTAGATGTACTAATCTACAAAAAAACAAATGGCACACTAGGACACACCACATACCAGAAGAAAACACACACCAACCACTACCTCAACGCCCAATCCCACCCACCCAGCACAGATAAACTCCGTGGCTAAAACACAAATTAATAGAACCAAACGCCTGGCAGACAAGACACACATTAAGACTGAACTATGCACCCTGACTAAAGTACTGACAGCCAACGGCTTCCACAAAAGCAAAATCACCAACTTGATCCACAAAAACACACTGAGACATAATAGAGACCCAGAAGATGAACAGACCTATGGAACAGCTGTCCTGCCCTACATAAGAGGTACTACAGACAAAATTAGTAAGATATTACACAGACATCACATCAAGACTGCCTTCAAAACAGACAGAAAAATAGCAGCCATCCTTAGAAACCCCAAAGATAAAATTGACCTGGAAAACCAAGGCATATACGAAGTCCCCTGTGCATCATGCCCGGCCATATACATTGGACAGACCAATAGAAGAATAAGTACCTGCCCGGAAGAACACAAAAATGCAGTCAAAAAGCTGGAACACACTTCCTCACTAGTCCAACACATGGAAGCCACAGGTCACAGCATCAACTTCAATGGCACCAAAACCCTAGCCGCTATAGAAAACCCCAGCCACAGAATCATCAGAGAAGCCATAGAGATTGAAAAAAGACCAGAAAGCATGAATAGAAGAGATGATTCCACCAGACTGTCAATCATTTGGAAGCCTGCACTCACAAACAAAAAAATCTCCACACCACAAGCCAGGCAAACACCTGGGCACAAACAGATCCCCCCTCATACCTCCAGCTCAAACACACCCCAACCAGACACCCAGATGAAACCTAGCTTCCTAACTAATGATAGCCGTCCATTTACCCGGAGCCAAGCTGCACTAAAGGCCTCCAATAAAGTAACACAATGTTGCCAGCCAATCAAGATACAAAAAGAGCCAAAAAACAGACAGAAGATATTAGAAGCAGAACACAGCAAACTCCAAGACCAATAAACACAGACCAAGACTCTCAACCAATCAGGATGAAGAAAAAACTATTCTGGCACAGCAATAGGCTGCCCCAAATTTAAATCTGAAACCACTGTAAAAGTCTGACTCACAGATGAACACAATACAGAAGCCTGATGATGGCAGATGAGATTCTGCTGAAACATTGCTACAACTTTAAAAGCACAGCTACTATGACGTGGGAAAATACCCGAACTAAGCTGAATGCCATACATGTAAATACCTGGGAAAACTTAAGAAAACACACACACACACACTCACACACACACACACATATATATGGTATTCAGCTTTGTTACATTATAGTTGTGCTTTTAAAGTTGTAGCAACGTTTCGACAGAATCTCATCTGCCATCATCAGGCTTCTGTATTGTATTCGTCTGTATGTATGTATATATAATGACGTGGGAAAATACTTATAATGACGTGGGAAAAGACCCGAACAAAGCTCAATACCATACATATAAATACCCGTGAAAACTTAAGAAAACATATATGTATGTATGTATGTATGTGTATATATATATATATATATATATATATATATATATATATATATATGTGTGTGTGTGTGTGTGTGTGTGTATATATATATATATATATATATATATATATATATATATATATATGTGTGTGTGTGTGTGTGTGTGTGTGTGTGTGTATGTATACGTATACGTATATATATGTATTTGTTTTCTTAAGTTTTCATGGGTACTTACATGTATGGTATTCAACTTTGTTCGAGTATTTTCCCACATCCTTATAGTTGTGCTTTTAAAGTTGTAGCAACATTTCGGCAGAATCTCCTCTGCCATCATCAGGCTTCTGTATAGTGTTTGTCTGTGAGTCAGACGTTCACAGCCATTTCTGTTTTAAATTTGGTGCTAGCCTACTGCTGTGTTAGAACACAGCAAACTCCAAGACCAATAAACACAGGCCAAGACTCCCAACCAATCAGGATGAAGAAAAAACCATTCTAACACAGCAGTAGTTTTAAACAGAAATGGCTGTGAATGTCTGACTCACAGATGAATACTATACAGAAGCCTGATGATGGCAGATGATATTCTGCCGAAACGTTGCTACAACTTTAAAAGCACAACTATAATGACGTGGGAAAATACCCGAACAAAGCTGAATACCATACCTACCTACCTACATAATTTTTATCTTCTACAATATCCAGTTTGATTAACAAATGGAAAAATCTACTGTACCCTGCATAGCCCCTCCTATCTAAATGCGTAAATTTTACCATTTCTCTATGTAGCTTGCTGATTGATTCAATTTGGAAATAAATGTTGGATAAACAATCATTTTCAAGACAATACTTCTTTGATAAAGTAGAGACGTTTAACAAAGATTTCGATATCTATCGCCAAAGTCTCTGAGCATTCCAACACTGTCTCTACATTAACAGCCACATAAATTATACAGGTAGCTGAGTGTGGGTATTGCGAGATACACTGAGTAAATGTCTCAGTAATGCAGATTTGTTCTTGAGTTTGGAGGAAAAGTTGAAGCTGTGGTTATTTAAGAGTCACGGGAAGTTCTTAAAAATACATTCTCCAATAATCTATGAAAAGACCTAATTTATCAGACCTTATTTAAGACTTGGTTTTCTGGTGAGCAAATCATGAACATTAAAGTGGTATTTCATGGTCCTTGGTAGCTAGTATTCAATGGTCTTTAGATGTTTACATTACTGTTTATAGTTTATAATACATATTTGATGAAAACCCTGTAATGCTGGTGATCTTACTGGAAGATTTACAAGGAGAAATGTAGCAGTGGTGGGTACTTTATTCCCTTAGACATGCGGTACATAAAACTATGATTTAATATTTTCATGTAGTGATTCAGTACAAAGTGCAAAATGTATTTCAATTCAAATATTTTCATGAATCTTAGGCAAAAAAATATTTTGAATTGTTTCAAATACAATGCTTGTAATTTCCATTGTAACCCTTATGGTCCTATGGCTCAAGCCCAAAGACAGCACAGTGTGTTCCATTCGAGTCCAATACACCTAATGGACAGAATCTTGCCAAACTAAAGCTATAATTCTCTACTCCAATAGGTATATCCAGAGAGATACTGGAGTATGATTACTCTTAACTTCTTCCCTCCTTCACCATGCAGCTTAGGACTGTACAATCTCTTAATTTGGGCTTCTCTTTGATGGAATACAACAACACTTTCCTGGGAAAGTTCTATGTTGCCACAACATCTCTCCAGGTGCACTTTATTTCATACCTTATATGTTGCTATTCCACTGTATTCCAGGGAGATTGCAAAGGTAATACAACTTATTTTTAAAAATAAATTTTGGACTTCTTTGTCTTTAAATCATTATACAAAGAAAAATGAAAGATACAGACAATGTCACTATTTTTCTTTTTTACTACAAGCCATTACTGCTGATAGAAAAAAAAATTCATACACGCTAAGAACTAAACCAAAAATAAACATTAAAAGGTAAATGACCATTTTCACTTACATAGTGGATCGCAATAATTGATATTTCCATTTGAATAAATCATTTTTTATGATAAATTCTAAGAAAGTTCCTTCAAGCATGAATAAACATTAGCTATTACTTTAGGAACTGCCTCATAACATAGTAAGATGGAAACAACTGCTTGTCATTAAGAATGGGTGTTATTCTGAAATACCACAGATATGGAAAAACTTATTCACAGATTCCAGAAGCTAAAAGTGAAGCCACAAAATTAAATAACTCATAAAATGCCCATTGACAAGGCCAAGCTTTATTTATTTTCATAAGTCTTGAAAGTACTTGCTGACTCTTACATAACAAAGTTAAGGGGTCATGGATGATACATAAACTGGGGATAAAACTTAAAATTTGCAGGGCAAAATAAGTCATTAAAAATTAAATGAAAAAATATGATGATATAATTATCTCATTTATTTTATCACTTAAAATGTTATTTCAAACTTATCTGCTTGAATAATGAGTCTGGATCTGTGATGGTGAATCTATGGCCAAGGTGGCACGCAGATCCCTCTTTGTGGGCATGCCCGCCGTCACCAGCTGCTCTTCTGGGTTCCGACGCACACTTGCATGCCAGCCACCTGGTCCAGCATGCATGAGCACCGGCCGGCTGCTCTCTTCCAGGTTCCGGTGCTCCGGCATGCGCACACGCACACACACATGTGTTCCAGTTTCAGCACTCGGTGCCGAAAAGCTTAACCATCACTGGTCTAGATCAATTTTTCATAAGCTTACATCGTTCAACAACTGTATCACTAAATTCCAGAGACTGTACCACACTCTTGCCATTTATGTTTTAGTTTATGTCTGCAGTCTATACTATATTACAGGGTATTTATACTTTATTTATATTTTACTTAAAAAAGCACACATGAAAATCTGTCCAAATTGTATCCTGGAATGGGACAACTAGCTGCAGCCAACTCACTATTGCCAACTCACTGCAGGACAACTCATCAAGGGACAATTGAACAGTTCAATTTAATTATTTAACACAAATTTTAAAATATTTTAATTTTTGTCATTCACATTTCATTTTGTCCCTCCTTTTGTATCCTTTCTTTAATGATTCTATTCCACCATTTGTTTGATATTAGTATAACTCTTGTCCTGCAGCAAGTTGTCCTACAGGAAGTGGGCTATGACTAATTGCCCCACAGAGAATTGGCCACAAGTCATTTTATCTTCTAATTCCACCCTTCAGGCTAAAGATAAAAACAAATACATAGACCATAGTGATTCAGGGCTGAGTTCCCCACTAGACCAGGTGATAACTATGGTTTTCTCAACAAGTCATAAAATAGTTAAAAGTTTCAGGTAAAGTCAAACTATAACAAGTCAATTAAACTAATTATATTATGGCTTAGCACTGTGAATAAATCAGGTCACTGTCTCCTTAGTTCAATGAGAATTTGACTTTTTATAGTACAATATATTAACCTGTTTTCAAGCTGAGCCCAAGAATGACATTGAACAATCCAGCCAGAATTCAGTTCTTTATTTGCTTACATATAATATACAGAATCTTGCCAGATTAACTTTTACTTTTCACATCCTGGGAGATTTTAAGGAGTGGCTATCCTTACTCTTTTCCTCCAATCCAGCTCTGGGCTATGTTGCCTCTTGTCTGCCCACTCTCCTTGGAATAAGTTCCCTCCATTCTGAGAAACTGCCACTTCTCTATAGTCATCACATCAGCGCCCCTGCGCCCATAGATTTTGTCTCTCACACCACTGCAGCTCACTGGCATGCATTACATATCTTACTGGCTATCTTCAGTTCTATTACATAACTGCTTTAAAATTTGATAAAGGCAATATGTAGATAATTAGATAAATATCACTTCATTCATGCAGCTTGATAATGCTCTTCTTAAAAACATAAGAGCCTCAAAAATATAAGCAGAAACTATGTTTCATTTTCAACAACAGGAAACATCACATTACAGAATGAACCAAGTCATAAGATCTCCAAATCAACCACAGATGTTTCCAGAATAATGTGTTTATAAAAAGCATTTCCCCTGATCCTTAACTGAAAAGCTTCTTAATAACTTACGTACAAGTAAAAGAATAATACTTTCCTATATGTTTACAAAGTAAAGGCCCTAGTTCAAAGTGGAAGAGAAAATTAAAGAGAAGGAGGTGGGGGAAGAAAATTAATTAATTAAATAACTGTACCAAACAACATGAACAAGTGTAGGACTGGAGGAATCCCAAAAGAGTTAGGCTAGTAGAACAGCATTACTTTTCAAATCCCTCTGCTGTATCCTGTAAGAAAATATATTATATTGCCTGGTAGTTTTATTCTTTTAAAAAATGCAGTGGGCTAATCAATTCTGGTAATCAAATATATAATTAGTAATACTAGCAGAATAGATACGTGAGTAAAATTTTAACTTAAGAAGAACATTTTACACCAGTATTAATGGAATGATCACAGTATATTTAAAATGGTCAAGATAAGATTTTTTTTCAGAGTGAAAATTTATAATGAATCTTGAATATAAACAAAGCTAATTTTTATTTTACTCTGCCTGCCTGCATGTACAGTAACAAAATATAATTTTTATTTTCTAAAAAGTAGTCTAAAGAAATTGATATTTTGAGTCAAGCATTACTAATAGTGACAGTTTATAAAATCTAGGTCAATTCTTTTACCTCTCACGGCAGGGGTAAAATAATTGATGTTTGACAGTTTGAGCTAATGCACAAGATTAAAAGGAAAAAAGAAAACTGATGACAAAATGACAACTTCTATCATATACGAGGGCAAGGAGGGAGGAATTGAGAAACTCTTACCCTAATCTTCCATTATGGATACTCTGAACCTACCAATGTTGCAGTACTAGCAGTATACTTCACACAAGTACAACAACACACAAACATTCCAGAAGCCTGCTGTGCAGCCTGGATTCTTTGTGTGTTTAATTTCATTAATTAATGGGGCTTACCACACAAGTGCTGTAGACAATACATTAGGAGGAAGCAATCAGATAAAATAGCCAGACTAATCAGTAATAATCGATCAGTAAAACAAGGAATCTTTTCAGAAGTAAAGTAACAGCAAAGATGACTCTTCAATTCTTCTACCCTCATTGTTTAATCACTCGAGACAGGTGCTTTGCACTGCCTAAAGGTAGGAACAATCCTGGACAGATGTTTGACTTTTTTATTTATCTGGGCCAGTCAAACTCTAGCTTGCTTACAAAAGAAAATCTTTGTTTGGGAAATAGTGTTCAGCAGTGATTTCTGGCTAATTCCGACAAAAAATGAATGAAGGCTGGCTGACAAGAGCGGTAGCTACAGACCATCCACATAAAAGATTACATATATAAGATCATTCTCTTCCAGGTTCTAAACAGAAAATTTTGGTTATACTTGTAAAATTTGATTTCCCACACCTGAGATATGCTTTTGAGAGCAAATAATCCCAAACAGCATTTTGGTAGCTTTAATAACATTTGAAGTAATCTAGGATGGGATAATATTTATAATATTAAATTATTTTTCTATTTTCAGTCAATTGCCAAGGTTTTTTAATTGGAATGAAAGGAAGGGAAACAGTAACTGACAGTCCAAAACCAAAGTTGTGATTAAAACCTCCAATCAATTGTGTGAGCCTAACGTTTTTTTAAAAAAAGTGTTCCTCTTTTCACGTCCATGGCAGCAGTTCTAACATAAGTAACTGTGATTTATGGCTCCTAGTTACTCAATGGAATTTTCTTGCCTCACATCTATTTAGGTTGTGATCTGGAAGAATTAAAATACTAAGCATGCCTATTTCCTTTGTTTTTGTTTTTTTTTCCACATGATTACTCTTTGAAAAGCTGACTGAAAGGGAATGAACAGAATAGACTATTAAATATCTAAGCAGACTGCAGCCCTAAAGGAAATAAGCCCATAACATAAAATTAACATGAAACACTGTTTCAGGTTCACTGACTTTCTTCACTCACAATCAACACATCCAGTAGAGAAACATAGGAGGACATATGGATCTGAAAGGCAAAGATGTGACAATGAGAAAAATACATGGAGAAAGGGCTTCCTTACATTTTTTAATTTAACGCAAATGATTTTAGTAATCAAATACTAATAGCACTAGCAGATGCCAAATTTACATGAAAGAAAATTAGATTTCCCCTAAACAATTTATCATTAAAATAGGTGGATCATATTTGATTTGCTGATTTGTTTAATTAACACAGACATAGGAGGAATTTCTACAAAGCCATTTATCTAATTTGTGCCTTCAATAAGATTTATGCCAACAATTTCCTGGATGACAGCCCCACATTCAGTTATTGCATCGCACTACTGTCCAATATAATACCAGTAATAAAAGGAAATAGGCATTGCACATTTTCATTACTCATTTTTCTGAGTTCTCTTTTTTCCAAAATTATGATTAATTCAAGTAGGTAAAAGACAGCAAATAAAATTGCTTTAGATTCCTACCAATTCTTACTCTCAGACAGGTGGTAGTTTGTTACTTATACCTTTAGTTTTATGAAATGTATTAAAATAGAAGAAAACCTTAAACATTCATTTTCAGTAAGACTTAGCAGCATATGAAATAACCTTCCTACATAGCACATTACACATTTAAGTTCCTAATAAACAGTCCTGATCTTTATATATTTGCAATGTTTCTTCTTAAGTTTCCAAGGTGGTTGAAATGTGCAAAACAATTATTTCAAAAGAAGCCCAATGTTTGAACACTTATAATTCAAAAATTAATAAAGCAACTTGGTACCAATAACCACAAAATAAAAATGACAAAGTTCAGGCCTTGGAAGATGAGTATAAAATTCTTGAAAAAGAATTACAGAAAATGCCACAGAAAAAGGATATTAAATTGAAGCTGGATGTAATCAAACATAAAATGGAATTAATAGAGAAAGAAGAACTGGCACAGAAAATTAGAAACTCTAAACAGAATTATTTTGAAGATGCAAATAAACCAGGTAGATGGCTAGCATATAAATTGAGAAAAGAGAAGGAATCAAGAAAAATATTGAAGTTAATAGATGAACAAGGCCAAGTTTGTTATGGGAATAAGGAGAAAAAAGAAATTATTCGAGATTTTTATGGGCAACTATATAAACAAGAGAATATTGATGAAGAAAAAGTCAAACAGTATTTACAGGAAGCTAATTTGCCAAAGATACCTAAAGAGACTGAAGAAATGCTAGAAAACAATATAACAATGATGGAACTAAATGAAGCATTTAAGAGACAAAATAATGGGAAAGCTCCGGGTCCAGATGGGCTTCCAGCAGAATTCTATAAAACATTTCAAGAATCATTGAGCATCCCATTGTTAGAAGTTATGAATGAAGTTATGTTAAAAAAGATGATATCTAAAACATGGTCAGAGGCTTATATTACACTCATACCGAAGGAAGAGACTGACCCATTGCAAATTAAGAATTATAGACCTATTTCTTTATTGAATGCAGACTATAAAATCTTTGCTTCAATTTTAGCAGAAAGACTTAAAAAATATTTAAATAATTTTATTCACTCAGATCAAAATGGATTTCTGCCAAAGAGACAAATTAGAGACAATATGAGAGTAATCTTGGACACTTTGGAATATTATGAGGCTCATCCTGAAAAGCAAGTGGCTTTGATATTCCTAGATGCTCAAAAAGCATTCGATAACGTGAACTGGAGATTTATGTTATTATTATTGGAGCAGATGGGTTTTGCTAAAAAATTTATTCAAGCAATAGAAGCTATATATAATAAACAGACAGCAAGGGTAATGATGGAGGGGGAACTTACAGATTTTATTAATATAAGGAAAGGCACAAGACAAGGATGCCCCCTATCACCTTTGCTATTTGTGTTGACCTTGGAAGTGTTGAATAGAAATATTAGGGATGATAAAAGCATAAAAGGAATGAAAATTAAGAAGGAAGAATTTAAGCTACAAGCTTTTGCTGATGATTTAGCTTTTATTTTGGAAGATCCGCTAGAAACAGCTCCAAAGTTACTGGAAAGGATAGAGGCATATGGAGAGGTGGCTGGTTTGAAAATAAATAAAGATAAAACAAAGATTTTGACAAAGAATATGCTATTGAGACAGAGAGAAGAACTGGCAGATCTTTTGAAAATTCAAGTTACAAATAAGGTTAAGTATCTGGGGATATATTTGACAACAAGATGTAGCACATTAAAGGAGAATAATTATATTAAACTTAAACAACAGATAATTACAGATTTGAAGAAGTGGGAAAACTTGCAATTGTCATTAATAGGGAGAATTTCAACAATTAAGATGAATATCTTACCTAGAATTTTATTTTTGTTTCAAACAATACCAATTAGGCTTGGAAAAGACTATTTTGAAGATTTAAATAAAATTATGTTGAAGTTTATATGGCAAGGTAAAAAAGCGAGAATAAAGCTAAAGCTTTTGCAAGATGCTAGAATTAGAGGAGGTTTTGGCCTGCCTAATTGGGAATTGTATTATCAAGCTGCAAGTTTGATGTGGGTTAAAGAATGGATAACATTAAGGAAACATAGGTTGTTGACATTAGAAGGGCATGACTTGTTGCTGGGCTGGCATGCTTTTTTATGGTATAAGGGAACTAAAACACAGGGTTATTTTAGAAGACATTATGTACGGGAGTCTTTGTGGTTAAATTGGGAGAAGATAAAAAGACAATGTTATTTGAAAATTCCAGTTTGGTTATCGACCATTTAAGCATTTTCCTATCCTATAATTTACAAGAAGGAACAAACAGCTTAAATCGATCCAAAACTTAGAGGAACAAGGTATAAGGATGAATTGGTTTTCATATGCACAAATACATTCAAGGTATGATGAAGATTCCAAAATGGAGAGATTTTATGATAAACAGACTGATTTAGATAAGATCTTGATGGGTACTGATGAGAAGGTGATTAAAAAACTATATGGTTATTTACTGGGAATTAAATTAGAGGAAGAACAAGTTAAAGAAACTATGATTGTTTGGGGGAAGAATTTTGGATATGGGATTGATTTAGAGAAATGGCAGAAATTGTGGTCTCAAAATTATAAAATGACAATGTCAACAGCATATAAAGAAAACTTGTATAAGATGTTTTACAGGTGGCACTTTCCTCCGACAAGAATAGCAAGAATGTTCAAGAACAAATCTGAAAAATGCTGGAAATGTCATCAGATACCCGGCTCATATTACCATATGTGGTGGACTTGTGAGGATGCTAGAAAATATTGGACTATAATTCGCATGTGGTTGGAAAAAATGACAAAGAAACATATAGATTTGAAACCGGAGATCTTCTTATTGGGAATTTTACCTGATATATATAGTAAAGATTTGAAGTACCTGATTGTAAATGTATTAACAGCGGCTAGGATTGTATTTGCTAAAAATTGGAAGAATGAGAAAATACCATTACAGGAAGAAATTATTAAGAAAATATTGGAATGTGCTGAGATGAGCAGATTGACATTTGAAATTAGAGAGCAAGAGGATAAACAATTTTATGAAATTTGGGATCTTTTTTATAAATGGCTAGATGATAAAATATGACAATAGAATATTTAGAATGTTAGAATGTTTTGCTATTATTTTGTTATTTGACATTATATTTATAAAGGGTTTTTAAGGATTGATATGATATGATTATATGATTTGTTATAGAGTAAATTGGTTTAAAGTATTGTTAGCTCATAAAGCATGAATGATTAAAAATATTGTCAAAAATAATTTTTTTTTTTTTTTAGTGATATTAGGATACATAAGTTTGGATTGACAATATGAGTTGTTATGTAACATAATTGTAATTGAGACTACAGAATGAATGCACAAAAATGATGAACCAACTGACACACTTGATGTACATATGAGAGTTGATGTTTTTATGTTTTGTTTGTCTTGTCTGTTTGTAGAAAATTAATAAAATCTTTTTCAAAAAGAAAAAATGACAAAGTTCAAACTATTTTAACATGATTTTTTTTAAAAAGGAAAATATACAAATTAAATAAGTAAATAATATATCATATCCTCCCCCTGAAGAGTAAATTAGGAGATCTTTTAATTAAGGAATGAGTCTTGCCTGCCATTTTATCAAGAGAAAAAATAATTATTTAAATATAATATTTTGTCTCACTAAAAAAATCTGATGAGCAAATACTGATTGATGGTGTTCTTATTGCTTTTAAGAAATTTTATGATCTAGTAAATGATGGTTTTCCATGTTCTAAGAAGGAGAGAGATTTTGGTTTTGTTTTCATTGATGCCAATATTCAAATTTGCTTATTTAAATTATCTGTACTCTTTGTTGAGAAAAATATATATTAATTTATTTTAATTTATAAGCCACCCATCTTACTGTTGAGCAACTATATGTTAGATACTTCAATTGGAAACTCAACTTAGAAATATGCTAAAGGTATTAAGTTAAAATAAAGCATATTTGCTTGGTTTGGGCTTAATATAATGTGCAGAAAAAAATCCACATTGATATTGTAAATTTCACTCATTCCAGTTGTCTGATCTTACAACTTCTCTGTCTGATCCCAGTTGACCTCTTGATATCTTCCTAGTTTATTTGAAACTAGAGAAAGAAAAATATGCTTTTTTAAAAATCCCTACAGCTCTACAACATTTTTTGAGTTATATGAGAGGAATTCTTACTGCTGGGTCACAATATCAATATTTTGTTCCTGATTTTTTTATAAGAAGTTTAGAAAATATCTCCCCATATTGATTTTAAGAGTTAACATTTTGTAATTTTGTTTTAGTTGTATAAGCTATCTTAAGCACTTTTATAAGCAGATTGGGAAAATATTAAATACTTCTGTAATGGAAAATTATATGGCTCATTTAGAGGACTGAATACCTCCCTATTTATGTAGCATTAGGAGCACCACATAAATATCTTCAAGGTAAATAGCATTTTAATAATGATCCTCAGCTTGAGAAAGAAAATGACAAGTGCAATTCCTGGCTTTACATGGTCTTTCTGTGCTTTTGTGCAATTCCTGGCTTCACACTATCCTCTGCAAGCAACAGTAGACAAGAAAATGCTGGTATGGAGAAGAAAGACTACCACATTTTCTTGGAAGTAAGCCACAAAAAACAGCCACTCTCAATAATAAATGCACCAGTGATTTACTTTCACTGGTTCCCTTCACAAAAACATCCATCCATCTACTCCTCTATCCATCTATACAGAAGCCGTCTTCACACATAATTTAAAGAAGTTGCATAGACATTTTGTAAATAGGTCACCTTCATAACTTAACATTATTCTAGTTTTGCATCTAGACCTTTGACTTATCTTTTTTTTTTCTATACTTGTCATGCCATGTTTTTCCATGGATGCTAATATTTATAGCATCTATTTCAATTCAATTTCTTTGACACACCACTATAAAGTATAAATTAAAAGGTACCATAGGGCGTTTCCACAATTCAATTTTAGATCATTTTTGTTTCATCTAAACTTTTTCTGCTGGAGTTTTTCTCTTTAAATTCTTTTCTCCCTCTTTCAAAATAATTTTTTATTTTTATTAATGCTTGCAAGTCTGACTTATACAATCTACTTTGGGAATAATATGGTATCTAAAAGAGGAAATTAATGTCTCTGCATGATACTTTATTGTATAAAGAAAAGTCAGACCCATTTCAAAAGTTGGCTGATACCTTCATAATGAGAACAGATGTGCAATGTAACAAATCAATAAACATTTCCAAAATGCTTACAATCAATTATGTAGCTAATGTCTGTTTGGATTTCTTTGCCTCTCTGAAACATAACTGGACTACTACTCCATTTTGTTTAGATAGTACATTAATAAAACATCAGAGTACTTAAGACAGGAAGCTACAGAATAAATCAGCCCCATATAATAGCACTTTATTTGGAAGAAACACTGAAAGAGCAGAGAGTTTCTACTATAGAAAAGAAAATAAATTGAGATTTGTAATGTTGTAGCCCACATGTAAAATCCAATTTAATCCATAAAATCTCATTGGGTGTCTTCTCAGTTTAGCCTTTTCACAAGCTTACTGAAAAGATAAAAAAAAAAAAAAGGTTAATCCAAGTATACTCCTTAGAGCAGGGCTCACCAAACTTGGCAACTTTAAGACTTGTAGACTTCAACTCCCAGAATTCTCCAGCCAACTATTCTCCAGTCCACAAATCTTAAAGTTGCCAAGTTTGAAGACCTCTGCCTTAAGAGTATCTTGGAGATTAATGGGGTATTACAAAAGCAATGTTACAGAAAAAGGTTTGTTCTGAACAAAATGAAGATAAACCTGTTACTCTGACGTGAACATGGTACCCAACAAATTCTAGCACCTAATATTATAATGTAAATTATAATGTACAATGGGCAGCTTATTTATGCATTAAGTATTATTTACTTAAGTATTATTATTTAATATTAAACTCCTAGCCCAATACTCTCGATTCTGAAGAAGTTATAGAACTTAACAATCAACTAGCAGCTGCAAAGAAAAGCTATTAGGATGTTAGTTTTATTTGTTCTTCAGATTTCTTCAGAACTTAATAGAACATCTACACTTTGACAGCCTTTGTATTTTAATGTGATTTCAAGATGAATGTTCATGTCCTTTTCCTAACTTATAATTCTATTGCTATGAAAAGGATCAACTGAATAAATATGATTTAATCTGCTGAACAGGATTACAAGACTTCTATTGTTAAGAGGTCAGAACTGGATATCATTTTCAATTCTGAAACACGACTTGACTGAATCTTGCCCCAACAGACTAATGGAAAACAGTTTATCCACTTATCCACAATGAGTAACTGTGGTGGTGGTAGGGTCTTCTACTTGGATATGTGTGAAGTAGGAAAACAACCCAGTATAAATGACCCTCCAAAAGGATGCAAATGACCAGCTGCCTGCAAGGAACATAAATTCCCCCATTCAAGCCTCTTGAATGAGAAATGATACATCTTTGAAGAAAAAAACATGAAAGTCCAATTGTTTCCTGAAAAAGCAACTCTGGAACAACCATGACCTGGATGACTGAGAATCTCTACAGATCATTACTCTCTGCAAGAATTCTAAAGCAATTCATTAGATCTTAAAGCAGATGTAAATACATGTAATTTATGTGATAGTGATAATGATAGTGAGAGGTGTGTGTGCGTGTGTGTGTGTGTGTGTGTGTGTGTGTGTGTGTGAGAGAGAGAGAGAGAGAGAGAGAGAGAGAGAGAGAGAGAGAGAAAATGAAGCAAATGGGTGTTGGTAAATTTACCTGTGAACGCCCTTTCTATCTATGCTGCGAGAGAGCCCAGGATGGGTAGACTCCTTCTTATGACATCATTAAGCTGAGTCTGTACTTGTATATAAAAAGCCAGCCCCCAGGAGTATCCCCAGCTTTGGCAAAGATACTTGACAGACTGAAGAAATGTCTCTGAAAACAAACAATCCAATACATTAACATGCCTTACCATCTCCGAACGAACTAAAGGAGGGGCTGGGCTCTCTCGCAGCATAGATAGGCAAATTTACAGGTTCACAGGTAAATTACCAATGCCCATTCTCCTCCATGCTGCAGCGAGAGCCCAGGATGGGTCATACCAAAGCTTGCATGTCCCCGGGAGGGTCCTCGTCTGGCCAATCACTCCGATGCTGGAACCATTTGCTGAAGAATCCGTCTGCTGAAAGCCGCCATCACCAAGGCAAAGGAATCCAGATGGTAGTGTCTGATGAAGGGAGACGGGGATGTCCACGTGGCCGCTCTGCAAATCTCTTCCAAGGATGCCTGGGTGGCCCAGGTGGCTAAAGTGGCCACACTTCTGGTAGAGTGTGCCATTAGACCACGGGGTACCAGAAGAGCCACCGCTTTGTAGGCTTGTGTGATGCACGTCCTGACCCACCTGCTAATAGTAGGGGAATATGCCTTGCTCCTCAATTGAGAAGGGGAAAAGGAAACAAACATGGCTTCTGTTTTTCTAAAAGGGGAAGTGCACTTGATGTAAATTCTAAGAGCCCTTCTGACATCTAGAGTATGCTACTTGTGTTCTAAGTTGTGTGGAAGGGGACAGAAGTCAGGTAACACAATGTCTTGGGACCAGTGGAACCAAGTGTTAACCTTTGGGATAAAGGAGGGTCCAGACAGGGAACAACCCTATCATTGTGAAAGGTGCAAAGACCCTGCCTGATAGAAAGGGTGGCCAGTTCTGACACCCTTCTGGCCAAAGTGATAGAAACAAGGAAAACTACTGTTAGAGGTTAGGAATTGGAGAGACACTGTTCTAAGGGGTTCAAAGGGGAGCTTCATAAGGGCATTAAGAACCAAGTGAAGGTCCCATGAAGGATGCCTGTGCACCACAGGAGGTTGTAGGTTGGAAGCCCCTTTCAAAAATCTCCTGACCAAGGGGTGATGGGACAAGGAAGGAAGAGAACCCCATGAAAGAACTGAGGAGAGAGCCACCTGGCGACCTAAGGTACTGTGGGCTAAATCTTTCTCCAAGCCATCCTGAAGGAATCTAGGAACCTCTGCCAACTGGGCTGAGGAAGGAGAGAGACCCTCCTTGAGGCACTATTGGGAGAAAACCCTCCTGGTGGCATCATAGAGGCACCTGGTAGGTTTGCAAGATGCCTGGATGGTGAGGATAACCCTCTCTGGGAGATTAGCCTCCCTTAGCCACTGCCACTCAAGTGCCACACGGTCAGCTTGAGCCACTGGGGCTCTAGGTGGATCAGGCCCCCTTGGTGCAGGGAGATGAGATGGGCCAGGATCCTCCAAGTGGAAGACACAGACAGGTTGACCAAGTCCACAAACAAGGGCCTGCTTGACCAATAGGGTACCAGGAGAATTAGCTCCACTCGTTCCAACAGCTTCGTATAACCGCCGGAATGATGGGAAGAGGGGAAAGGCATAGAGCAGTGTGGTGGTCTCTCATGAAGGAAGACACTGAGACAATGTCTTGAAGCAAGATCAGGATGAGAGCCCAGAGCAGACTCTGACACCCTCTTTTATTAGAAGCAACCCTTGTTAACGTAGCAATTTTTCTTAGCGTCTTATCACAAACGCATTACATCACAAAGAATGCACTGATCATTCACATAAGCATACAAAGCTGCAAAGTTTAAGTTTGCTACAATTCTGGGTAAGAAATGGCAACAGTTTGTCCTTGCTCCTTGTTCCGTGTTTCAGCCAACCACCACAAGGCTCCGTTGTCCTAGCACTTACACAAAGAACAATTCCCACATCTCCCCTGTTTTTGTTTTTTAAGAGACAGGGAGTGTTTTAGTCCCAATAGGCAAGAGTGCTGTGCATGCTGATGTTATCCGCGGCGTTCGTGACTTCTTCAACCATCACAAACATCTCGTCCTCGTCTGGATTGTCACAGGTTGGCTCTCCTATCTCATCTTCGGATGGCAATGGTTCATATGTGTTAGTTATTTGTTGATTCCAGAGAGCCATTACCTGTGCAGTGGCTTTTTTCTCTGCCAAGAGGGATAAAATGTTAGAAATAGTGCGTACAAAGATGGGTAATACACAAGGCAATACAACACATCCTGCAGCAATCATACCAATAAGCGCCACAACAGCTTGCAAACCAGGCAATTTGGGGAACCAGGATCCAAACATGTCTCTAAAATCAAGACCATTCCATGTTTGTATAGATACATGCGCAATCTTGATCATTCTATCAGTAATTTGTTGGATAACTTTTCTGCTATCATCTACCTCAATACAACAATTACTAAGGTTAAATTTTCCACACACTCCTGCTTAGATTCAGGTAAGTGAGTATACAAGCAAACAGGATTACATTTGTCAGTGGTACATGTGGTAGAGCTTGATTTAACAGCGATATTAATATTTTGAGGACCTCTTACTTGAGCAGAGTCAATAGGTAGGGTATATCAGTAGTTGTAAACAGTAGTGGCCCCCACATTAGTCCCAGACACCTTTTGAAAGAGATATTTCTTTTCCTGTAGATAAGATCTCTGCCAGCTGTGTGAGCCGCAGGTAACTCCTGCAGCGTCATTAGGACCTTGGCCTTTGCTGTTGGCAAAGCAAGCATCAAGAAAGCATCAAGAAAGCATCAAGCAAAGCAAACATCACAGAAGTGTTGGTACCCCCCCCCGAGTGACATTATGGGTTACGTACCCATTTTTTGCTTGACTGGTTGAGAACATTGAGGCAAGGTCAGAGTTGGGTCCTCCTTTGTAGGCATAGACATACAGCGAGGCGGTGATGGGCCCCACAGCCTTTGGTTCAAAGCATTGGATACCTTGTTTGGTGTAGCATCGTGTGTATTGAGTGTTGTTATGCAGACAAGGGGAGGCCGTCGTGGAGTTGCACTCAGGCTTCAAAGTATGATAGATCAGGGTGGATAGGGTTGTCGTTCCGCTGTGAGTAGTTTTGATGCAGGCATTGCAGGAGGATGGGGTGGCTGTCGTATCAGCAGGAACGATGTGGAAACCCAGGAAGCAGATGATGAATGCAGTGGGCAGTTTCATGATGCTGATGTAGGCAAGGCAGGTTTGGGTAGAAAAGGCCTCACTTGTCATCTGGGGACCCAGATGGTGTTGTTGTTGTAGGAAACAGCAGCGTACCCTCGTCCCCAGGTTATAAGTTCAGCAGGACCTTTCCACTGAGGATCTGGAAGCTGACGAAAATATACCGTTGGTCTGGGTTCAGGATGAGGCAAAGAAGCGAAATGACGAGATGCCGTTGTGCATGGGGGAGATCCAGATTCATTGAGGAAGTTAAGAGTAAATAAACAAACATTTAATGCATTCTAGAGTCCCGGCAACCCTGTGACAGTCTTAAATTTGAATTTTTCCAAATTGTTTTTAAGGGTTTGATTAGGCCGTTCAACAATGGCTTGTCCCTGAGAATTGAATGGAATGCCAAATTTGTAAGTGATTTGCCATTGGGAGCAAAATTATGCAAAAGCAGTACTGGTATATGCAGGGCCGTTGTGTTTTTATCTCCTTGGGTTTTCCCATGGAGGTGAATGTTTTAATGCAGTGGTTGATAACATGTTTTGTGGCCTCACCCCTTTGAGGTGCGGCCATGATAAATCCTGAATGAGTGTCCACGGTAACATGAAGATATTTCCATGGATTAAAGGGTGGATATTGACATCCATTTGCCAAAGTTCTAAGGCGTTTATGCCTCGAGGGTTTACCCCCATGGGTAAAGAAACGCCTTGGCGAGAGCAAGTGGGGCATTGCTGGATTATTGCTGCCGCTTCACTCTGAGATATTTTAAACTGTCTGGTCAAGGCTTTTTTGTTTTGATGAAAACAAGGGTGTCCCAGGGTGTTTGTTGTGAAAGAATCTTGCAAGAGATGGCACTGTCGCGATTGCAGCTGCAGCTGCCGCATCAGCCATATTGTTGCCCTCTTGCAAAGAGCCGGGAAATGGCTGATGACTGCGGATATGAGCAACATAGTAGAGATGAGGGTGATTAACAAGCAAGGTTTGTAAGGTGAGAAATTGCTGTAATAAGTCGGGCTGTAACAGCAGGGAGAGATAAGCATAGGCAATGTTCTTGATTAAGTAAACAACATACAAGCTATCTAAAATTAAGTTAAAAGGTTGGTGCTTGAATTCAGCGAACGCAATAATAGCAGCAGCCAATTCAGAGCGTTGCGCGGACTTTTGAGGAGAGATTATTTTTGTTTTCCAATCGCTATCGATTTTCTAAACACATGCCCCATATTTTTCTCCTCCGTCGGCGTAGACAGTAATCGCCGAAGAGATAGGACCAGGCGCTTCTTTTGTAGCCAATTCAAAGGGAACAGTTTTTAACAAAGTTAGCCTCCCATCAGGAGGGAGATGGCATGAGATTTTCATTGGCCAGTCTCCCAGCACTGGAGAGATTCGGAGTTGATCAGCAGGGTATCCCAATCTGACAGGGACATGGGGACATGGGATGCCAGCCAGGGATTTGCTGCATTGGCGACTCTTGCTAATCAGCACGGTATATAAAGAAGCTTTTGTACTAAGAGATTTTTTAGGGGTGTGAGGAAGATGTATCCATTCTAAGGTAAGGAGGTTGCTAGTATGCTGAGACTTTTGGGTTAATACAGCAGTAGGTAAGGAGGGGGTATTAAGCAAAAGAAGGGAAAGAGGAGTCGAGGTCTCACATCTATCAACCCATCGACTTCTCAAAATATCATTAACTTTATCTATGACACTCATTTGAGTGTCGGTCATGTGTACTATATCTGCCGGGGATTTCCCTTGTCGCAAAGCCTCAAACAGGGGGCTAAGCAAATGAGTAGTGATGCCAAAATAGGGACGTTGATTAATGGAGCAAGAAGGTTTCTACAATCAGCGTTAGCATTCTCATATGCTAGTTTTATGAGTATTTCTTGGCGAGCATCTTCATTAGAAATTTGTCGCCTGAGAGCTTGTTGGAAGCGCTCAATAAAATCATTATATGACTCAGTGGGCTTTTGAATAATTTTTGCGAAAGACTGAGGAGCGGAGCCAGGGTCCTGCACCTTGGACAGAGCATGAAGAGCAGCTTGAGCAGTCAAGTTTAGAGCAGCTGGAGGGGTGTCATACTGAGCTGTGGCTTGGAGAAAAACACCTTCCCCAGCTAGCTCGTCAGCCTGGAGATTGGGGTTACAGGCTGCCAAAAGTTGGCAATGCCGAACAAATTCAGAAGACCACACTACAAACTGAGTGCCCAAGGTGACCATATAAATCAAGTTCTTCCAATCAGCCGCAATATAAGGTGGGAATTTGATAAAGCAGCAAAGAGTCCTTGTGTAAAAGGGGCATTAACCCCATACATCTAGACGGCCAATTTGATATCTTTTATAAATTTGACGGGGATCGGCTCCCAAAGGGGAACATTATTACCCTGAGCGTTGGGAGCAAACACTAGCGGGAAAAGGCCAGGAGAATCTTCAAAGTTGAAATCACCCTCCCAAAGTCCCTTGGCAATAGCAGCATGAACTGCGCCCATGGGAGGTGGCGCGGGACGAGAAGGAGACAAAAACTGCAAAGAGGCGGGTGGAGGGGCTGAAGGAGAGGAAGAGGAAGGAGAAGAGGAAGAAGAAGGCTTTGGAGGTTCGTCAGGGGAAACGGGCTGCAGGGTGACTAGTCGCACAGGAGCATTAGCGTAAGGAGGACAGTGCAAGGGGGCAAGGAGAGGTTGCTCATGAGACTGCAAGGCTTCAAAAACCACCCGCCATGCCAAAAGAATTTTCGGGGGTGTGCTTGGGGAAGCGTGTAAGTGTTTCCTCAATCGTTGCCATACGGAAGCTTTAAGACTCCCTTTATGCAGATAGGAGGGGTAATGAGACCAACTATAACTAAGTAAATCCTCTAAAGAGGCTTTACTGAGGGGCTTTTCGAGAGAGCCCCCTCTTTTGAAAATGAAGAAATTTCATTTGGTTAATTCTCTTAGTTCCTCAATGTGCAATTTCTGGTCCTGAGAGAATCCTCCACCCATACTCACAAGAGATCCACGGCGATTGCCTGCGACCGAATCAGGGATGAGGTATACCCAGGCTATGCCAGCCGATGAGTGTGGATGGTCCAAAGACATACCACCACGCAGATGATCATGTTGGGGTCACCAGTTGTGGTGGTCTCTCATGAAGGAAGACACTGAGACAACGTCTTGAAGCAAGATTGGGATGAGAGCCCAGAGCAGACTCTGACACCCTCTTTTATTAGAAGCAACCCTTGTTAACGTAGCAATTTTTCTTAGTGTCTTATCACAAACGCATTACATCACACACTGATCATTCACATAAGCATACAAAGCTGCAAAGTTTAAGTTTGCTACAATTCTGGGTAAGAAATGGCAACAGTTTGTCCTTGCTCCTTGTTCCGTGTTTTAGCCAACCACCACAAGGCTCCGTTGTCCTAGCACGTACACAAAGAACAATTCCCACAGAGAAAACCTGCAGTCCATTTGCACTGAAGAGCATTGGTCCCCTCCGCTCCCTGCCAAAGAAACCTGGTGAAGAATCTGTTGACTTGGGCATTTTGAGGAGTGGAAAAGAGATCCACCTCCAGAGTTCTGAATCTGAGGGAAAGATCCCTGAATAGGGATGGAGGAATGGATCTGCCTGGTCGACTAAACTCCTGCTCAGCCAGTCAGCTTTGGAATTGTTGACTCTGGAAATGTGATCTGCTGAGCTTGACAACAGGTGTTTCTCTACCCATAACCCCAAACGTTCTGCCTCCCTCATAAGTGCCTTGGATCTCGTTCCCCCCTGTCTGCTGATGTGTGCCTTTGTGGCCATATTGTCCGTCAACATGAGAACATGGGAGCCAGTCACCGAAGCTCTGAAATGCTTGAGAGCCAAAGAGATAGCTCTGAGCTCTAACCAATTTATGAGACGGGTGCTGTCTGATCTGGACCAAACCCCTTGAGCTATCTGACCCTCCATATGGGAGCCCCAACCCAGAAGGCTGGCATCTGTGGTGATTACTAGCCTATTTGGTTCCTTGAACTGGAGCCCTTCCAGAAGGATAGGGAGAGCCATCAATTTAGGGACCATTGAGACAGTAAGACCTTGACTGATGAGTGGCAGGAACCATTGGAGCTATCAGGAGTGAAGCTGTGTCCACGAGACAATGCCAATACAGGAGACCATCTTCCCCAGTAGTTTGGACAGCAGCGACAGTGGAACAGTCTGTTGTTGAATTTGGCTGATCTCTGCAAGGCTTTTTCCACGATCTGGAGACAGGAAAACCTGACACAAAGTTGTATTGATGACTGCTCCCAAGTGTAGCAGTTTGGTTGTGGGTAAGAGATGGCTCTTCTTGGTCTTGATGGAAAACCCATGGCTTTCAAGGCAGGACAGGATAATTTGTAAATCCCAATGGGCCAAGTGGATGGAGGAAGACAATATCAACATGTCCTCCAAGTAGCATTGGATCCTCACTGGAACAGAACGGAGTGAAGCCACCAATGTTGCTAGAATCTTTGTGGAGCCCTTGGAGCCGATGAGAGGCTAAAGGGAAGGGCTCAATACTGGTAGTGGGCATTCTGGTAACAGAAAAATTGGTGATGATGAGGCCAGATGGGGATGTGGAGGTAAGCCTCAGTGAGATCAATGGAAGAAAGGAGGTCGCCTCCCGAATGCTCTCTAAGATAGAATGCAGTGTCTGTGTTTTAAATCGCCAGTATTTGACAAATTGATGAAGAAATTTTAGGTCAATGAGGGCTCACCCCCCCCCCGAGGCTTTGGGACCAACGAAAAGACGAGAGTAAAATCCACGTCCCCATTGTAAGGTGGGAACTGGTTGAATAGCCCTTTTGTTGAGTAGGTGTTGAATGGCCAAATTCATAAAGACTCTCTTTGAAGCGTCCCATGAAATGGGACAAATGAAAACATTTTTCTGGGGGTGACAATAGAAATTCCAATTGTAGCCCTGACCTAACAGTGTTGAGCACCCAGGCATCCTCCCAGGCAAAAAACACTAAGCGACCTCCAATGGGTGGGGAAAACAAGGTATTACTTAGAGTGATGGAAGGCATAACCCCCTCCCCCGAAAGAGCCGTTTACCAGCAGAAGGTTGTTGTCTGCCAGGTGGTTCTTGACATTGAGAATACACCCTCTGTGGCCAAGGAAAGCGGGAGGTGGATTCCTCCCGAAAGGCAGGTGGGCAATGAGGAGCTGGGCAATGGTGAACTTTTTTCCCCGAGGAAGAAAAAATTTTACGTTTATCTCTGGTCTCAATGAGATACAGCTCTAGAGCCTTGTCAAAAAGCTTGTCTCCTGCACAGGGGGCAGAGGCCAGCTTCCATTTGCGGTGTGACTCCACCTGTCAATTTTGGAGCCACAAAAGCCTTCTTGCTGCACCACAGATGCCATGGCCCTTGATGCAAATTTGGTGGAATTGAGGGTGGCATCCACAGTGAATATAATTTTGCTATAATTTTGTTAAGGTCCTGATGAAACCTGAGGTCAGAGACAGGCAATCGGTCCTGAAGTTAGTGCAGCCATCGTAGAGATGCCTGTAAAAAACGATGCAGTGGTTGAAGCCTGAATAGCCCATGCAGCTGCTTGGTGGTTGTGCTTGAGGGTCTGTTCAGAACGCTTGTCCTCTGGTTTAAGGACATCCTCTGGTTCAGTGGGAGTTCCAGAAGAGGAGAATGATGCCACAACCAGAGTGTCGACCAAGGACACTGCAAGGGCATTGGCTAGGGATGTGCCGACATTGTAGAATTGCTTGTCCAAAGATGATGGACAAGGACCTTCTGAAGGGGAAGCATGCTGTTCCTTGACCATGTCGAGAAACAAAAAGGGACAAGGCAAAACCTCCGTGTGTACTCCTGGCTTGGAGAAGAGTGAGTCTCCATGCCTGGAGGGTTCCCCTCGTGATTCAGGTGCTGCTTCCTCAGGTGACAGCTTGGTAGTGACCAAGACCTTGCTAAGTAAGGATTTAAAGAGGCTGGTTTAAAGCTAGTGCAGAGGAGGGCTGATCTGAACGAGTCTTCTTCCTCTGAAAGATTGTGATCACAGATTTTGCCCACTTGGTGGTGCTCTGAACAAGAGGAGCAACTATGTTCAGATGGGAAGGCACCCTCTTCCCCTTCATAGTCCTCCCATTCTGCCTGTGAAGAATAGACCCAGAGGTCTTAGGGTCTGTGGAAATCTCATTGTGGAGGTAAGGAAGTCATAGACTGAGAAGGGAGAAGGGCCTGAACCCTTTCCAGAGACCGAAGAATCTGTTGAAAACCTTCAGCCAATCCCTATCTAATGGCTAATCTTGGATCTCCCTGGGCCTGGTATCAAAGGTAGTGGAGGGCCGAAGGCCAGCTGCAGTGGGCCTGAAGGTAGCTTCTGGCCTGATCTGGGAGTCCTGAACTCTGGAGGGAAGAGAGGGGGCATAGGCCCAGATGTTTGCTGGAAATATGGCCCAGACCTGCCGCAATCCTGAGGATCTAGTTGTTCCTCAAATGCCTCAGGGGATCAGATGGGGGAGGGGGTCCAAAGGCTCCATGAACAATTTTCCTCCCCAGAGGCGGCTTCTCTGGAAACCCTGATGTTTGGCTGGCTGGGAAGCCTGTTGCAGTTGCCCTCTCATTTGTTGAATAGTCTTGTTAAATTGTCTCTCTAGAGCCACATGTCTGCATTTCTCTGCCTTCAACTCAGCCTGAGTTGTCTTCTTAGGGACTAGAGCCTTAGCTCTGATTTTTGCAGCCACTTCCCTCTGAGCAGTACGTTGTCTGCGTCTTTTACTTTTAGTGGGTTGGAGGGCCTGTTCCACGGGGGGGGGGAGCTCTGCATGATCCATTTTAAAATGGGCGTTGGTCCTTACCTGACACGTCATTTCTCTGGAGCCGGGAGGATCATCCAGAGAGTGGGAGGTGCTTCAGTCTGCGTTGTTGAAGGCTGAGCTTAATTACTGAGGAATGCTCCTCCCTCCGTCACGTGGCTCCCTTGCATTCCCCAGTTTACGCGAAGACGAGAGTGAAGAGAAGATCGTGCTCTCATCTTACTATGCTAAGCGGTTCCTTGGCCGAAACAAGCCCCCACCAGATGGTGAATTTAAAAGGGTGGGGCTGGATAATCCTCCCGGCTCCAGAGAAATGGCGTGTCAGGTAAGGACCAACGCCCATTCTCCTGAGAGCCGGTCGGATCATCCAGAGAGTGGGACATACCAAAGCTTGGCTGTCCTATGGGAGGGACTCCGTCTGGTTCTGAAGTCCCTGCGGTTCCTTGAGGACTCGCTGGGGAACTCGTCTCCCAAATGAAGCCTCCGCCAAGGCAAATATGTTGATCTTATAATGCCTAATGAAGGGAGATGGGGAGGCCCAGGTGGCCGCCCGACAAATATCAGCAATTGGAGCCTGGGTGGCTGCAATCCTGGTGGAGTGTGCCGTTATGCCGCTGGGCACTGGCAGAACCTGGGACAAGTAAGCTTTGGAAATAGTAGCTCTAATCCAGCGGCCGATGGTTGCCGGGCACATTTTGTGTCCTAAGGATTTAGGTTGAAAGGAAAGGAATAAGGATTCGGACTTCCTAAAGGGCTGGGTACATTTAATGTAAATGCGGAGGGCCCGTCTTACGTCCAGGGTGTGCCAAATCTTCTCTCTTTCCCGCGAGGGATTTGGGCAGAAGTTCAGAAGTGTGAGTTCCTGTGCCCTGTGGAAGGCTGAATTGACCTTAGGCAAGAAGGTAGGGTCCGGCCGTAGAACCACCCGGTCGGAATGGAAGATGCAAAGGTCTTTCCTCACCGACAAGGCGGCTATCTCCGATATTCGGCGAGCCAAAGTAATGGCCACCAGGAATACGACTTTGAAAGTTAGGAACTGGAGTGAGGATTCCCTGAGAGGCTCAAAGGGATGTTTAGTAAGGGACGTCAGGACCTTGTTGAGGTCCCAGGTAGGGTATCTGTGAACAGTTGGGGGACACAAGTTAGTTGCTCCCCTAAGGAACACCCTAATGCGGGGGTGGAGGGAGAGGGTACCCAGATTGTCGCAAATAATCACAGTTGAAAGGGCTGCTACCTGACGCCTCAGGGTGTTCGGAGAAAGACCTTTCCTCAGACTCTCTTGGAGGAATTCCAAAACTGGAGCAATGGAGGGTGAAAGAGGGTTGATCTGGAAATTATGGCACCACTTGCAGAAGCTATTCCAAGTGGCATTGTATATTCGGGTTGTTGAGGGCCGCCTTGCGGCTAACATGGTATCAATAACCTGTTCAGAGAACTGCTCCTTCCTTAGACATTCCCGCTCAACCTCCAAACGGCTAACTGGAGCCACTGAAGGTCTGGGTGTTGGAGGGGCCCCTGGGAAAGGGATATCCTGTGCTGGGGGAATTTTCCAAGGTGGGGCCACCGACAGATAGCGGAGGTCCGCAAACCATGGGCGCCTGGGCCAGTAGGGTGCCACTAAAATCAGCTCTGCTTTCTCGGAGATGAGCTTCTGGATGACCCTGGGGATCAGGGCCAACGGAGGGAATGCATATAGAAGCCCTGTGGGCCAGGGGCAGCGGAGGGCGTTGTGATTTTCGGCCCCATGGGAAGGATACCTTGAGAAAACCCTGGGGACTTGGGTGTTGAGCGGGGATGGGAAGAGGTCTACTGACGGGAGGCCGAACATCACGGTCGCTTCCCTGAACAGTGATGGGTGAATGCGCCACTCGGACTGGTCCACCGTGGTCCTGCTCAGCCAATCTGCTTGGGTGTTTGAGACCCCTGAGATGTGCTCGGCTTTGAGAGAGAGGAGATTACGCTCTGCCCAACAGCAGAGGCGCTCGGCCTCTCTCATCAAACTTATGGACTGGGTGCCCCCTTGTCCGTTGACGTGAGCCTTGGCGGTGACGTTGTCCATGAGTATCAGGACATGCCGTCAGCGTACGTGGGGAAGGAAGTTGCGCAGGGCCAGGTGGATGGCATGAAGTTCTAACCAGTTTATATTGTGTGTGCGTTCTACCTGAGACCATTTGCCCTGTGTCGAGAGCGAGTGGATGTGAGTGCCCCATCCGGACAGGCTGGCGTCTGTGGTGAGGTTCCTTGAAGCAGTGTCCCCTGTTGATGGAGGGACTGGTCCACCAGAGGAGAGACGTGAGGACCCTTGAAGGCACCTTGACCGCGGCCTTTGAATTGCTTCTGCCGGTCCTTTGGAACGGGAGCAGGAACCATTGTAGGGATCCAGTGTGTAAACGGGCCCAGGGAACAATGGAAATACATCAGACCATTTTACCAAGTAATTTAGACAATTCTAAAAGTGTTACCTTTCTTGATCGTCTGATATGTTTGACAGTCTCCTCGATGCTACGGAATCTCTCAGAGGAAAGGAAGACCTTTCCATGAACCGAGTCAATGACGGACCCCAAGTGGGTGATCCGTGTAGATGGTAACAGATGGCTCTTTTGCCAGTTTACTAGGAACCCATGATCTTGGAGGGCAGAAAGAGTAGCTCTGATATCCTTTTCTGCTTGGGGTCTGGAGTGAGACAGGATGAGGATGTCATCCAGGTAACAGTAGAGACGAACCGGGAGGTCCCTGAGGTGAGCCGCTAGGGCTGCGAGGACCTTAGTGAAGGTTCTCGAGGCAGAGGCCAATCCAAAGGGAAGTGCCACATATTGGAAGTGGTGATGATTGTAGCAGAACCTGAGGAATTTGGAATGGGAGGGCCGGATTGGGATGTGAAGGTACACCTCTGAAAGGTCTATGGAGGATAGCCAGTCCCCCTGCCTGATGCCTGGTAGAATGGATTGTAGGGTGTGCATCTTAAACCTGTGGTAGGTCAGGTAACGGTTAAGGCATTTCAAGTCTAGAATAGCCCTCCATCCCCCTGAAGATTTGGGGACCACGAAGAGGTGAGAGTAAAACCCCTGCCTCCGCTGGGATGGTGGTACAGGTTGTATGGCCTGTATGGAGAGGAGATGGTGGATAGCTGAATCCATTAGGTTGCGTTTGGTGAGATCCTTGGAGGGGGGGGATGCCATGCTCTTGCGTCTGACCTACGGAAAAGGGGGGGAAGAAATTTTTTCTTGCTTCTGGTTTCTGATAGAAATGGCTCCAGGACGGTGCCGAATAATTTGTCCCCTTTTATGGGGGCGGTGGCCAGCTTAACCTTGTTTTTCACGTCCGCCTGCCAGTGCTTGAGCCAGAGCAGGCGGCGAGCTGTAACATGAGAGGATATTGCTCGGGCAGAGAACTTAACCGCGTGTTAAGTGGCATTGACCAAGAATTCTGCCGTAGCCATCAATTTTGCTATGTCCTGGTGTGCCCTTGTGTTAGAGGGGGGGACATGCTGCCTCATTTGACGGAGCCACCAGATCGAAGACCTGGTGAAGAAGGAAGCGGCAGTGGCCGATCTAATGGCCCAGGTGTCCGCTTGGTGAGCCCTACGTAAGGCAAGCTCGGATCTCTTGTCCTCGGGCTTCAGGACCTCCAGGGGATCACTGGGGGAGGACGAGGATGCCAAACCAACGATGGGCTCATCTACCTCGGGAGTGTTGAGCAGGTTGCAGAAGCTCGACTCAAGGTTAAAGAACCTCCTGTCCTGACTGGATGGGGCAGGTGGGACCCTTGTGGAGTCTAACTGGTTTGAGACTAAGTCATGAAAAGTGGGCGGGGCCAGGATCACCTCTGCCTCCACCACAGGCTGCCTAAAGATGGCATCCTCCTGTCCCTCTGCTGGGGAAGGGAGAGCTGAGGAGGACTGTACAGACAGGCCAGAAATGTTCCTGGCCTTAAATAGGAATGATTTGAACATGTGCAGCTTGAACAGGCCCACAAAGGTGGGTTGATCTGGGGTGAGGCCCTCGTCCTCGGACATGTCCCCCTCCATAGAGTCTATCTCCGATAGGGGCTCCCCCTGGTGCGTAGACCCCCATTCCAATTCCTCCTCCTCCCCGAACCGATCTAGGTCCTCCATGGCCTCTTCCAGATCCCTTTCTGGGAGAGGACTGCCCTCCTGTAAAGGTACCTCACCAAAAGTTGGGTCCGATCTAGGCGAGGACCTGACTGATGGTGAGTCATGTTCGGGCGCCATCGAGGGAGGACCAGACCTGGACATCTGTTGCAGGCCCTCTGCAATCCCCTGGCGAATAGCCCGTTCCATCCATGCCTGCACGTGCGCAGGGATCTCAACTGTGGCGACCTCCTCATGGCACAGACCAGCGGCCGTGGGCGTAAATGTTGCTTCCGGCGTCCGCCTTGGTCCGGGAACCTGGTGTCCCTGGGATGGGCTGCGCCTGGAGAGGGAAGAGCAATCTGGAGGAGGGGGGTGTCTGGAGGTAGAGGGAGCAGAGGGTGGGGGGGCTGGAAATACCGGTTGTGTCTCTCTAGATCGTCTGTCAAATTCTTTCTCCAGTGCCCTATGACGTCCTAGAGCGTCCCTCTGAGAAGCTTTGGAAGTTTCTTTAGGGGCTTCCTTAGCCTGTTTGCGCAGGTGGTAGGATTTAGATTTGGCCTTCAAAGAAGGGCCTTTAGCGGAATTGTCATCTGCCATTGTAGAGGAAAGGACTGTAATACAAATGTAAGGGCGGTTGGCTTGCCAAGGGTTCGACCTACAACAAAGGCCGGGTGTCCTTTCGCTGGCCCGCACCCCCTTTTGGAATTTTAAATGTATATAAACTAATATGATTATTAATACCTTTATGCCTAAGCATACAATCAAGATATATAAGCCAACCAGTGTTGGCAATGTGAAATAGCCAAATATTGATAAGATGTAATATATATATATATATATGCAAATACGTACAATATATATATATATATATATATATATATATATATATATATATATATATATATATATATATATATATGCATGCAAATACGTACATATATCTATCTAAATATATATATGTCTGAAGAGACTGCACTCCAAGAAGGCCGCTGCTCGTTGATGGCTGTGAGAAGTGAATTTCGCTCCTTAGTCTATTGCAAGCCCTGAGCGATCAGATCAGCCAGAGAAGGAAGAGAATGCTGCCCATGCGATCAGCTGGCTGGCTCTGTTATCAGTTTGCCGATCAGTTTTATGCTTGGACAAACTGCGGCTATGGGGAAGGTCTCAGATGCTTCCCTGCTTGCCTGGCAGCACTTGGAAAAATGTTGATCCCAACATTGCAGGAGAACGGAGCCCCGCTCTCCTGAAGATGCAGCTGCCCGGATCCCTGGGAGCTGATTGAAGCAAGAGTAGCTTCTGTAGAAAATCGATGAATAAACTCTAAAGCTTTTAGAAACACAGCTTGTGACTTAAAGAAGCTGAGTCAAAGCTGGGGATACTCCCGGGGACTGGCTTTTTATATACAAGTATAGACTCAGCTTAATGATTTCATAAGAAGGAGTCTACCCATCCTGGGCTCTTGCTGCATACACCAGGGAGCATATGCCACTAACAGCCTGATCTAATATTGGTTCTGCCTTCCGCATATGATTGCCATGTGAAATAATTTGCTTCCTTCCTTGCTTGCTTGCTTATGTGCTATCAAGTAATTGTTAATCAACTCTTAGCCACCACCATCAAAATATTTTCCTCATGATGATTTGTCCCATATCTGATCTGTTAGTTATTCCAACTGTCTACCTTGCTGCTGGTCATCTTCTTTATTTTCCAAGTTTTCCGGTATTAGAACTCTTTCCAGAGAGCTTGGTAAAATGTGCTTTTAAGCACATTAATAGGATTTGTTGCTTTTAAATTTTCAAAGACATTATCATTAATTTGTTAGTTTTAATTGCTTTGTGGAGCAGGAATAACTATAATTACCTGGTCTCCTGTTGGTATAAAATAATATGGAATTACAATGATAAAAATTGTTTTTCTGCTTGTGACACCACAATGGGTAATCAAATTGTTACCCTGTTTCTTTAATGCTTCCACCTACAATTCAGGTGGGATAGACTAGAGCTTTTCAATAAATAGTTGTACTTTTCCTTTTTAATCCAAGTTATCTCAAGAGTATGAGATTTTGAAGTCCATAATGCTAGTGTAAAAACAAAATTGGAATACAAACAAAGCTTTTTTATTTTAATAGCAGTATATTTTACTACTATAAGATATTAAACTGCATTGTTGTTGCATCAAGGACATTTTTTATTTTATTTTAAGTGACCATTAATCTTTTGGGGTTGATCACAAACAATAACACACATAAGCACACTTTGGGGAGCAAGATATCTAAACCAATTTCATGGAAGACCTAAGTCTACTTACAACTGCTTGTAATAATTAATAATTAATCAAAAAAGAAACAAAAGTGTGTAAACTACTCAGTATAGAACTAAACACTGAATTGAAAAAAAGCAATCCTGATGCATCTGTTACCTTTCCTGACAACTTCATCTTTCTAGTTCAAGTTGCTCACATGGCCCAGTTCTGAATAGGCCATAGCCCAGGGATGGGTGGCAGCCCAGGGGTTGGGGACCCCCGGTGTATAGTTTAACCTCAATTCATAGAAAATAGACCTAACTGAGCAATTATTTTTCATTCATAGTGGCATAATTCTAAAGTATTTTCTTCTTCTTTCTACAGCAGCAAAAGATCAGAGGATTTCTCAGACACTCTATCATGAATGAGATACAAAGTGAAATTATCCATTAGGCCCAATTCCTTGGGGAGACTGAAAAACCAGTTTTGGTTTGAGACTGTATGTGTGCAGGGCTGAATGCTCTGTAGCTAGACAAGCTTAAAGGTGATATATGTACCCGTGAGCCTGTAAATATAAGTGTATATCAAGGGAGAAAGAGGATGTAAAATTAATATACTACCTTGAAAGAGTATATCAGTCTTGTCTAGCAAGAACAGTTAAGAAACAAACATAAGCATTTTGAACTTTTAAATATTTAGAACATTTATAACATTTTTTATCAGATGTTTATTTTGAATATTTATACCTCTACCGTTGAGCAAGAGTTTGTAAGCTGTACAGTCAGAAGGCATAGAAAATACAAAATGTAATTGTAACAACAGCCATTCAGGAAAAAAAATGAAGGTGACATTTTTGCGTGATGAGCTAAGGTCACATCTGCCTCTGATAATCTTCTGAGGATGATTTAGGATTTCCAGAAGATAGCGGCTTCCCTGCCAGCTGTCAGAGAAGTGTTAAAAGCCATTATATCTTTGAGAAAGAACACAGCTGAAGATGAAGATGTTGTAAAATCATTTTCCTCTCCCCTAAGAAAGCAGAGGCAACTGAAGCTGCTGGAGCAAATTGCTAGCACAATCAGGATTCCTTTGACATAGTAATCAGGGACTAAGTAGGGAGATGTCCTACTCTGAAGATGTCTGCCTATATGCTAACTTCCCTAAGTACTATTTGCAATTGAGACTTTCTTCAAATATCTCATAAACATATCTTGTATCTTAAGTCTTAGGACCCAGTTGTAACCACCTTGAATACCTGTTTCAACAAGTGTGTTGCCAATGAATCTTTAAAAAAAAAAAACAGCCTCAACTATGAACACTGTCAATCACGGGTTTCTGCTTTGGGACCCTATGCTTTGTTTCTGTTGGCAACAATAGACTGCAATGCCAACATTTTTTTCAACTGAATTGCTGACTCTATTTAATTACTGAAGTCCTAAAACAGGATGCATTTATTATGGGAGATATGAAGGCTAGGAGGGGGAGAGAAAGAGCAAATGTATATACTCTGTGCAACTGTGACTTTTTTTTTCTTTGCTTTCATATTTCTATGCTGTGTTTTAGTTATAAGCTACTAATTGGCATTGGGGGAAGGGATATTATTTTTTGTGGCATCTCATATTCCAAACAATATACTTTTGGTCCTTGATTCAACAGTCAATGTGTAGTTCATTTTAACACAACTTTCCTGAAAAAAGTAATAAAGTAGCTTGTCAAGTTCTCTGTGCTGTTTATAACTAAATCCTTGCCAATGCTTTTGTAGCTGACAGCTGAGGATGCTTATAGTGCTTCTAGCATAAATAAAATGCTCTGGGGATTTTCTGCTCTGCTTTAACACACGCTGCACAATAACCATTTATCTAAATAATCTAATATTATCAGTTACTCTATCTTTGAATAACTATTATTAAGGTAAAAACACTCAGTACAATCCCCCCTAAAGAGAGTTCACTTATTCTCTTAAGCTATATCAAGGTGCAGCAAGTTGGCTGATTTTTGTTCCTTAACAGTTGCTATCTAATGCTCTGTATGGCATGGGGCAAGGTTACCCACATAAACTTTTTCATCCCATTATGTCAGTTCATCCCACCTGATCAGGCACAGAAGGTATATATTGTGAACTCCAGCAGTCAAAGAATTCCAACTGGCAGGATCTAGGAGAAAAGCCTTCTCTGCCATTATCCCCATTTGCTCATTATCCCCAGAAAGGCAATTTCAGCACCCCACAGATCCATGCTTTTTCTCTAATTATGGTATTTATAATTTTCAGTTATAAGTTTTTAATACTTAAAAAAGAGACTTACCGTATATACTCGAGTATAAGTCGACCCGAATATAAGCCAAGGCACCTAATTTAACCACAAAAACTGGGAAAACTTATTGACTCGAGTATAAGTCGAGGGTGGGAAATGCAGCAGCTACTGGTAAATTTCAAAAATAAAAATAGATGCCAATAAAAACTTTCACTAGGACAGTTGAGAATAAGTTTGATGTTCACAATTTCCTCTTTGAAAGAGACCAGTAAATAGGGAACAAGAAGATGAAGAAAAAGAAGTGTGTTTTTTCACACTTTTCACACTGCAGTGAACAAAAATGGCATCATAGGAACAAGCTTATTCTCAGCCCAAAGGTTTGTTTCTGTTATCTTCCCTGATTTAAGGGAAATTTGGGAAACGATCTCACTATCATGAAAGGTTTGATTGATTCACTAACCCAAAAGATGATGATGATGACAGTGGTAGGCAGGAGTCACTCTCTCCCTTGCAAGAAAAAAACAAGAGCTGTTCTTATGATATCTCTCTCTCTCTCTCTCCCCCTCCTCCCCCGTGGACTGAAAGCAACTGGAGCTGAGGAAATGAAACTGAGTGGAGCGACCTCCGCTCGCGTTGCTTTTTCAGCCTAGAGCTCAGAAAAGCCTCCCCCTCCTCCCCCTCCTCCTGAGTGGACTGAAAGCAGCTGGAGCTGAGGAAATGAAACTGAGTGGAGCGACCTCGGCTCGCATTGCTTTCTTAGCCTAGAGCTCAGAAAAGCCTCCCCCTCCTCCTCCCCCTCCCCCTCCTCCCAAGTGGACTGAAAGCAGCTGGAGCTGAGGAAATGAAACTGAGTGGAGCGACCTCAGCTCACGTTGCTTTCTCAGCCTAGAGCTCAGAAAAGCCTCCCCCTCCCATGCTTAAAAGTTGCAAAGAAAACACGGAAGGAGGGAAGCGGCTGCCCAGCTTCGGAGCTCCACACCATTTTTTTTTCAGAGGGGAATCTGACTCGAGTATAAGCCGAGGGGGGTTTTTTCAGCACAAAAAATGTGCTGAAAAACTCGGCTTATACTCGAGTATATACGGTAAGTCACAAATCTGAAATGGCACACTTCTTTACGAAAACCTACAATGGCTGTCTGATGGGTATTAATTCTTTAACAATTAATGGAATGGAAAAACATAGTATGACAAGGGGCACCATTAAGGCAGAGTCTTTATAACAAAGAGAACATCATTGGTATTTTATAGTATGCTTTGTGGTGCTCTGGGGGAGAATTGTAAGAAGGTAAATATAAAAATAAAGGTATAGGGGATTACAGGCAGAAAATTCCTGAAAAAGACAAGAGTCCAGGTTTCAAAAATAGCATATAATGTGTTTGTATTTCATGATTAACTTGACTCCATTTTCTGAATTCACAGCTAAATAGGAATTTATTTATGTTTAACACACAAAGGCCCACAATTACTTCTCTGCTCTAATCACAATAACAGTTAAGCTGGCCAGGGCCCTGTTGGAGTACTGAGTAAGGAGTATCACTGGCAAGCACTAAACTCGGCAATTGCCGGACAAAGTTATTTCCGAAGGAACAACTTAGTTCAGTTATCTAGAAGTATTTGACTTGTTGATCCTGAGGAAGTGGGCAGGGTCCCTGCCACTGTGAGTTCTGCTCCCTGAATTCTGGATCTAAGCCCTTCCTGATTGGTCAAGAACTTCTGAGAGGTTGCATGTGGTTCTGTCCAAAAGAAGACTAAATTTCTATACAGGAGAAAGCAAAGGGGATAGGGTTGTGGGCGCCTCTTTCTCAAGAGACCATACTTTGACCAATTGTATTAGACAACTTTTTAAGGAAGGATATAAAGAAAATGTGGGGAGGGACTGGATGAGGTGGATTATCCAGAGCTTTTTAATTTGCATTTGGGCTAGATTACAGTACCAAGACAGCACGAGTTATAGTTGTGGATGACCTTTGTGTCTCAAGATGGAAATTATGTTTCTGTGCTGGTCCTCTTTCTCTTGGAGGCTGTCAATATCAACTATAGCATCCTGGACTGATTCCAGTGGCTGGGAGACCATTTTGCACTGGTTCTCTTCCTTCTTCAGTGGCCAGTTCTAGTTAGTGTTGGTAGACAGGGAGAAGTCTAACTCTAGGCCTCTTTTCTATTGGGTGTTTCACAGCTCTAGTCTTCTCTCCTGTTTAACCTCAACTTGAGCTACTGAGTAAGGTCACAAGAAAGCAAAAGTTGCAATATCATCAAGACCAAAGAAACATACTGGAAGCTGAATAAAAGCAGTCAGTACTAAGTAATACATAAACATAATACTTTTAACTGAAACATGGTTACAAATTAGCATGTTTAGATCTGTGCAGTTCAATTCAGCTATGATTCCAGTGTTGGTGCTTGCTACCATACCCCTTTTCTATTTTCTCTCTTCACTATCACATTGCAAATACCTATTACTTAGAAAATTAAAAGTCTGAAATTCCAGCTACTTCCTGTTAGTTAAAGGTCATTTTACTAGGTAATCTGCCAACCTAGTTATTAGTTGTTAAGATACTAAATTTACCTGACAGGGCCAGACTTCCACCCAATTAGAATAATTTGTGAACCAAGCAATGTATCTTCTAGTAAGAATAAAAAATCTTGAAACAACAAAAAGATACAAATAATTTTTCAGCCGAAAACAGGCTTCTGAAGATTTGACAGATATTTTTTTTTTTCTTTCATATCCAATTACCCTTTTGCAACACCTGACCACTATCTGGTTTTGCTTTCTCATTTACCTTTCCTTTCCAGTTGAGCTGCCCTTTTTCACATCCAGCATGCTATTTCTGCACAAAGAAAAGGGAGGGAGGGAAATGTGTATTATAAATACAGTATCTAGATTTCCTTATGCTTTGTGTGTGTGAATGATGCTATGGTGGCTACAGCCCTTCCATGTTTAAACAGAAGCCCTCCTGCTTGACAGGTATGATGGGAAATCCTGGGCAATTTAGTACTTTCCTTGATCAATAGAAATTATTTGTCTCTTTAAAACCAGGCTATTTTCCCATATGTAAATCATGTACCTTTATAACTGCAAAATGGGCAGTCCCCTTTCTGACACAGATCAGCTCAGACTTGGACATATACATCAATTCTGTGACACCCCTGAAGGAGAGCTTCAACAGACCAGTCAAACAAGCAACTGCCAACTGTGAAAATCCATATCTCACCAAGTAAATGCTCTGTGTGGGAATATACCAGAAATCTTCCGCTATTAGCTCAGGATGTGGGCTAGAATGAAAAAAGCTTAATAGATGTTTAAAGTGAGACTATCAGATGAAATGGAGGAGAAAGTTATTTGTCAAGGCACCCCAGAGGCTTCATCTGCTATACTAAAAATATATTTAGTTTTCTACTGATTCCTCTGTTTTGATATTGTCTTTTGATGTTTGTCTGTTGGATGTTGTCCTTTTTTTAAAGATATTGTCTAAGTCCAGAACAAGGAGTTCTTTTTGGTGTTACATCAGATGTGGCAGACACCTGTGATACCAACAAATACATAGTGACATACAGCCTGATATGAGATCCTTCTTTTATTAGCTAAAATTCATACTTGTGTTCCAACAATTTTGAGAAAACACTAGAGATTTCAGCTGTTCACATATTTTAAAACAAATCTCTGTTTTCAATAATGGGTGATAACCAGTTCAGAAATGCACATTTTTGGCTGACTTGGTTATTGTGATATATTTAGACAATAACAGATGATCCTTTAAACTTGTCATGCTCTGTCAAAGCAAAATAACTTAATAGCTGTAGGAGGACCAGGAAACAGAATGGTAGAAATGAGCAGTAAGCCATGGCCTTTTTATTTGTCTATAGCTGGCCTTCATTTAAATGGAATGTCAAATTTTAAGTTCAATCTCAGTCAGCCAAACTTCTTACTTCACATTTGCTTTGACATAATTTGCAGTTGATTATCACAACAAAATGAAGTATACTATAGTACCCCTTTTTAGCATTGTGGTTTGGAGAAAGAGAGAGAGAGGAATCTGCAATGTATAAAAACTACAAAATATGCTAGAAAAGCAATCCAGTAGGCATCTATTTGGGCAATAAAACAAATGGTCTTGTAAATCTTTTGGCAGCAATAAAACAACAACAACAACTAGAAGTATAAGGATAATATTCCACGGGAGAAATTACAGTAGTAGAGGTGTAGAAATAATGGAAAGGTTTTGATTGTTTTGGCACAAGGGTACAGTAAACGCAGCTGGCTAGAGGAATAGCTGTAGACCTTGGAGGTTTGTTATTTTGATAGTTGTCTAATGGTGAAAATTGCTTTCTGTTGCTGAAATTTTCACGATTATCCAAGCAGTTTGGCAAAAGCTCATCTCAATTATGTCTGATGCCAACATAGTGTTTCCAATGGTATTTTTACCTGGGGATTTGGCACAGGTTTTATTAAGGGAGCTACTCTGTGTTAATCCCCTCTACTTCTTTTCTGTTCAACTGGCAGAATGAAGTGAATTGCAAACCCTGAGAAATGGCAACCCAGACACATTTGTTTTACTGCCTGTCATGAGAACAAATTAATAATTGTCAGGGGGTGTAAGTGTATGGTAAGTTGCTTTGACTTTTTTTTCTTCCTCTTCAGGGTGGAAAGTGTCACAAATCATAGCATTTAACTGGAAGGAGGATGATACTGATTTGAAGGCAGTAAGATAATATAAAACAGTACAGCCAAAATCCTATACAGTGCTCACAGTACTGCTGATTGCCAACCCATGTGCCCCATATGGGGCTACTACTTGAAAAATATCCGATGCATAATACAGCAGCGCACACATTTCTGAATGCTGCTAGCATTGCACATGCTGTGTCAGATGCACTGGGTACCAATTTATTTCCAGGTCCAGTTCAAGTTTGATTTCCACCTCCGCAGCATGGTATCAGGTTACCTGAGAAACCATTTTGTCCTAATTACATAGACCTGTTCCATTTGGGTGGGCAGGAAAAGTGTGTTACAGACCCTGTGTAGGCTTTAGAGCAGGGGTCTCCAACCTTGGCTCCTGGAAGCCTGGCAGACTTCAACTCCCAGAATTCCACAGCCAGCTTTGCTGGCTGTGGAACTCTGGGAGTTGAAGTCCGCCAGGCTTCCAGGAGCCAAGGTTGGAGACCACTGCTTTAGAGCATGTTCCAGTCGGTCAAGTAGAAGGAACGTGTTACAGACCCTGTTGTGGGGTCAAGGAAGAGAACCTTTTCTGCCACTGGTCCCTCCCTTTGGAACATCTTGATCCCTAAGGTGAGGCAGACCATTTCCAGGAAAGCATTAAGACTTGGCTCTGTCAACTACCATGGGAATCCACAGTGGTATGTAATCCTAGAGGGTAGCTGGTGATTTGAGGATACCCCTCCATCTTTTTAACTTTGTCTATTTTTTAGGGATTTCATAGCTTATCTGTAAGTGTATACATTTAATCAATAAATCTTTAATTGATCAAAGAAATGTGATTCTTCTCAATGTGTCTGTGTGTGTGTGTGTGTGAGGGAGGGAGAGGGGGGGGGAGGACCAAGACCCTAACCTCTGACAAATGGAAACACTATAAGATGTGGATAGTATGGTGTTTTATCTTGACAGTTTTTGCAAATAGAACTATTGAAAGAGGCAAGGGGAATGGACATAATCTGCTGCTTGCCATGACCATGCTGTGTCTGGGTAACCTATCCAACAAATTAGCTAATAAATCCATCCCTTCTTCTCCTGTATCATTTTCCATCTCATTTTTTCCCCACCATCACTAAGATGACAAGTTGAAACAGAAGTACGCAATGAGGAAGATAAATGTTTAGGCTAGAAGGAAACAATAGAAAACCAGATGCATTTTCAGTATGGCTGGATGCTGCAGGCAAAGTCTCTAAGATTGATCTATCAAGAATGAGAAACGATCTAATAAACCAAGCTTCTTCAATGGCCATGTGGATGAAAGACATCTGGCAGAAAGCTTGATGCGATCTCCAACCATACTGAGGAGTGGCTGTTCCTGCTATTGATGGGTTAATAGAGTGCTTGTAAGCGACTTTAGGAAGATCCAGTTGATCTTTCACAAGTAGCTGAGCACTGTGCAAATACTGGAAAAGAAATAGAAACTCCTAGAACAGAAGAGGGTGAGGAAGCATTTGGTAGCAGACATGCTGTGGTGGGATTAAACATTTTTTACTACTAGTTCTGTGGGCATGGCTTAGTGGACATGGCAGGGGAAGGATACTGTAAAATCTCCAGTCAGAGGTTGTATTGGGCGTTGGTACTTACCTGACACGCCCTTTCTGGTCGAGCTGCGAAGAGCATCCAGAGTGGGAGGTGCTCCAGACTTCACTCTTACAGGCTGAGCCTCCTCCTCCTCCTCCACGTGACTCCTCCATGTGTTCCCCAGTTTTACGAAGACTAGAAGACAATAACTATCCTCTCATCTTAACTATTATACAAGTCTCAACTATAAACTATAGGCATCATTGGCCGAAACAGGATTCCCCACCAGACGGACCAATTAGGGTGGGGCTGGATGCTCTACGCAGCTCGATGAGAAAGGGCGCGTCAGGTAAGTACCAACGCCCATTCTCCATAGAGCTGCTGTGAGCATCCAGAGTGGGACATACCAAAGCATGGCCTGTCCTACAGAAGGGACTCCGTCCGGAATCACCTCTGCTTCTCTCGCCACCTGTTGAAGGACTCACCTGCCAAAGGATATTTCTGCTGAAGTGTAAACAGTGATCTTATAGTGGCATATAAAGGGAGATGGAGATGCCCAGGTGGCCGCTCGGCAGATATCCTGAATCGATGCCTAAGTAGCCCAGGCTGCCGAGGTAGCTGCACTCCTTGTAGAGTGAGCGGTTATCCCACTAGGAACAGGAAGGGCCTGAGCCAAATAGGCCTTGGATATGGTAGCTCTAATCCAGCGGCCAACAGTAGACGGGGATACTTTGCAACCCAGCGTCTTTGGCTGAAATGACAGGAACAAAGATTCTGACTTCCTGATAGACTGTGTACGATAGATGTAGATACGAAGTGCCCTTCGGACATTGAGAGTGTGCCACTGCCTTTCCCTTTCTCGAGAAGGCTTGGGACAAAACTTAGGCAGAACCAATTCCTGTGATGTGTGAAATGCCGAGTTGATTTTTGGCATAAAGGAGGGGTCTGGTCGCAGAACCACCCGATCAGTGTGGAAAACACATAGATCCTTTCTAATGGATAGAGCTGCTATTTCAGATATCTGACGAGCCGATGTTACTGCCACAAGAAACACCACTTTAAACGTGAGGAACTGAAGTGGTGCCTCCCTGAGAGGCTCAAAGGGAGGTTTGCTCAGCGCCATAAGAACCTTATTAAGATCCCGGGTTTCCGGTTTCGCGTAGCTTCGGGGCAGCAGGAATTCGCGACAGCTCGCGATTCCTGCTGTGCTAGCCGCCGAGGTACCCCCGATCCAGATGGGTCAGGGGGATATGGCTGCCCTGTAGGGACAGCTGAAGAGAGAGGGGAGTCGGACAGGGGGTTGGGGGCGTCGCAGACCCCCTCCTCCTCCGGAAAAACCCCTTTTTCCCAAGGCGGTGGAGCGGCGGTCAGCAATGGCCGCCACGAAGAAGCCAGCAACCAGGTAAGATTGCGCTGGAGGAAGTAAGAAGAGTGAAAGTGCTGTCTGAGCGGGGTCAAGTAACATCTTTCAAATTTGTTGGAACTGAGCTGTTTGAATTGCTGGAGGATACATTGTATCCCTAAGAAGATCGAAAGCGGCGGAGAAGCTGTTAAAGGGAACTTTTTTTCTTCACTCTCCCACCCCATGGAAACAGCAGATATGTTTGGACATATTGGACATTGAAAGTGAATTGTTTTGAGAGTTGAAGCTAAGGGACAAAAAGGGTTTTGGACATTGAAAAACTTAAGAAATTGGAAAACCCTTGTTGGAGGTATGGATTTCTGATTATTTAAAATTGATATTGCAAGTGGGAAGGGAGAGGAAAAAAAATTGGAGCAGAAGCTGAAAAAGGAGGAGATTGCCTAGAATCCCAAAGAAAGGTATAAGGTAATTGGACCTCTTTGATTAAACATTAACCCCAGAAAGAGAAAGAGAAGAAGGAAGAAAAGTATTAATTTTTGGAATTATTATTTTTTTTTTAATTATTTTTGATTAAAAATATTTGTGGTTGTTTTGGGAAAAGTTTCTTTTTTCATAATGGCATCGCTTGTGGATGAACTAAAGACTGAATATCAAAAATATAAAAAAGAAGATACTTTGGGCACTTTGTTTCAATTCTTAGAAATGGCGTTAGGTACTTATGAAAAGTTGACTACGCAGCAGAAGGACTGGGACAGAGAAGAAGAGGAAGAAGAAGCCATCTTTGATGAACAATGGGTTTTTTCCGGGGAGGAGGAGAAAAAGGATAAGAAAAAGGGGATTTTAAGAATTATAAAAACAACCAAAGAAGAGAAAAATGAGCGGAAAGGTGGAGGCAAGGTTAGAAAGCAAAGGAAAGGGAGTAAGAAAAGGGAGGAGGAAAGACAAAGGGGTAAAAAGGGCAAGGAGAAGAATAAGCAAGAGAGAAAGGGGGGGAGGAGAAGCCTCAATGGGGGGAAGCAAGATCTAAAGAAAAAAAGTTTATTCAGAGACAATGGGTGAATTTAATTTAGGATAAAAGAGGGATTCTGGAGGGTAGATAAGATTGTGTTTTTTATATGTGTATTTACAGTATAAAATTCATTGTGTAATTTTAGAATCTATTAAACAGAATCCCAAGAAAAATTGTTATATGAAGTACTTTTAAGTTAGGGTAATGAGTTATAGACGTTACTCCAATGGGTGTATAGACGTTACTCCAATGGGTGTATAGGAGAAGTATAATAAAAGAAAAAAGATGAATAGATAGTTGGAAATAGAACAGACAAAGAATATTATTGAAAATGGTAATAAGATATGAAAGGATATATAAAGGTTTTATGTTTTTTTTTTTTTGGATGTTGTATATTGAAAAAAGGCAAAAAAAATTTAATTAATAAGAAATAATTCAGATGAAAAGGAGAAGTTGGGATAAGATATGAAGTTAAACAGACAAAGTATTGATACTATAATTTGGAATTGTTATGTTCTATTGGTTTTCTTCTTCTATTATTTTTTCTTAGAAAAGAACTTATAAGCTGTTATGCCTTGTGCATTGTCTATATAAAATTGATAAAAATGGTTTATATATATATATATATATATAAAAAAGAAAATGATAATAAGATATGGAAGGATATATAAAGTGAATATGATGTTTGAATTTGTGTCTGTGTGAAGAGTTTCAACCCGGGATCAGACAACCTTCAGAAAAGATCTTTTAGTTTTGTTTATGTTTTATTGTGTTCTCTGTAAAATTAATAAAATTTGTTTTTTTTTTTTTAAAAAGAACCTTATTAAGATCCCAAGTCGGGTATCTGTGAATCACTGGGGGGCACAGATTGGAAGCCCCTCTAAGGAATGCTCGAATGCGAGGGTGGTGGGAAAATGAGCCAGAAGAGCTGCCAGTGACCACAGTTGATAGGGCTGCGACCTGCCTCCTCAGAATATTGGGGGAGAGGCCCCTATCCAGCCCGTCTTGTAGGAAGGCCAGGATTTGTGCAATTGAAGGAAAGAGCAGGTTGATGGAGGACTTATGGCACCACTTACAAAAGATGCTCCAGGTTGCGTTATAAATGTGGGTAGTCGAAGGCCACCTTGCTGCCAGGATGGTATTGATGACCTGGACCGACAGGCCCTCATTTTTCAGCCGTTCCCGCTCAACCTCCAGACGGCTAACTGAAGCCACTGTGGATCTGCATGCTGAAGAGGTCCCTGGGACAGGCGGAATCCTCCACGGGGGGCCACTGACAGATTGTGAAGATCTGCAAACCACGGTCTGCTGGGCCAATATGGAGCCACCAGAAAAACTTCTGCCCTCTCGAGGATCAACCTCTGAATCACCTTGGGAATAAGCGGGAGGGGGGAAAGGCATATAGAAGCCCCGTGGGCCAGGGGCAATGCAGGGCATCATGGTTCTCTGCCCCCTTGGTGGTGTAACGTGAGAAGAATCTTGGTGTCTGGGCATTGAGTGGGATGCGAACAGGTCCACCAGGGGTTGACCGAATATCGCTGATGCCTCCTTGAACAGGGAGGGGTGTAGGCGCCATTCCGATTGGTCCAGGGTGGCCTTGCTCAGCCAGTCTGCTTGGATATTTGAGACCCCCGAGATGTGTTCCACTCTGATGGATAAGAGATTTACCTCTGCCCATCGATAGAGCCGCTCAGCCTCCCTCATGAGGCGGATGGAATGAGTGCCTCCTTGATGGTTGATGTGGGCCTTGGTTGTAGTGTTGCCTGTTAGGACTAGAATGTGGTGCCTTCTCACTTGAGGGAGGAAGGCGCGTAGGGCCAAGTATACTGTGTGGAGCTCCAGCCAGTTGATGCTGCAGTGTCGTTCGGTTGCTGACCAAGTTCCCTGAGCTGAAAGTGACTGTATGTGACCCCCCCCCATCCGTATAGGCTGGAGTCTGTCATGAGAGTGACCCTTTGAAGCTCCTTGAAAAGATGCCCTTTGTTGGTAGCAGGTCAGGTCCACCAGAGGAGGGAGGCGAGAACTTTTGGAGGAACCCTCACCACGAGTCCTGAATTGCTCCTTCTGGAAGGCTGATAAGGCAGGAGGAACCACTGCAGGGATCTGGAATGTAGGCGAGCCCAGGGAATAATAGATATACATGAAACTAATTTCCCAAGTAATTTAGATAGGTCCAGCAATGAGGCCTTTTTTGCCCGTCTAATGGCCCTGATCGATTTCTGGATACTGCTGAACCTTTCGGGGGAAAGGAAGACCCTCTCTTCAACTGAGTCAATCACTGCCCCTAAGTGAGCTATTCTGGTGGAAGGGCTGACTCTTCTCCCAGTTTATGAGGAAGCCGTGAGCCTGAAGCACTGAGAGGGTGGATTAGTGTCACTCTCGGCTTGATGTCGGGTAGGGGATAGGATGAGGATGTCATCAAGGTAGCAGTGAATGCGTATAGGGAAGTGTCTGAGGTGAGCTGCTAGAGCTGCCTTGGTGAAGGTCCTCGGGGCCGAGACCAGACCAAAAGGGCCATGTATTGAAAATGTTAACCGTTGTAGCAAAATCTCAAATATTTGAAACAGGAGGGATGAATGGGGATGTGAAGATATGCCTCAAAGAGGTCAATGGATGTGAGCCAGTCTCCCTTTCTGGTGCCCTGCAAGATGGACTGAAGTGTATGCATTTTGAACTTATGGTGGGCAATGTAGCAGTTAAGCCTCTTCAAGTCTAAAATGGGCCTCCAACCCCCGGAGTGTTTGGGAACCAAGAAGAGTAAACCCCCCTCCTTGCTGCGAAAAAGGCACGAGCTGTATGGCCTTGATTTCAGAGAGGTGTGCAATAGCGGCTTCTATGAGAGCGCGTCTATTACGGTCTCTGGAAAGAGGAGAAACCATGAAGTGCTCGGGGGGGGGGGGGGAACTAAAACTGGAGAGAAAGGCCAAATTTTAAAGTGTCCCTAACCCAGGAATCCGAAGTGGATGATTCCCACTGGTCAGCAAAATACTTGAGGCGGCTGCCAATAGGATAAGTGGCTGTTTGCCTATCTGGGACGGCGGGATGCTTTATTACCTGCACCCCAGAAGGGCCTCCTGTAGCTGCCCCCCTCCTGTTCCTGTCTCCCGTGTCGCCCCAGTCCTGATAGGCCGGTCGAAATGTCGGGGAGCTCTGATATCTGGGGCTGAAGGATGTCTGAAAGGAGGTATGAAAGGAGCCCCTCCGAAAGGACTGGGACCCTCTAGGCTCTTGCCTGCGAAAAAGGGATGGGAAGAACTTCTTTTTATTCCAGCTCTCCATTAACAATGGCTCTAGCGCCGGGCCAAACAATTTGCCTCCCGAGATAGGAGCAGAGGCCAGTTTAGCCTTATTCTTAATGTCGGCCTGCCAGTGTCTAAGCCAAAGCAATTGTCGGGCAGTAACATGCAATGAGATGGCCTGAGAAGAAAATTTCACAGAGTGAAAAGTAGCGTCGGCCGCAAATTCCGTTGCGGCCGTGAGCTTGGCAATGTCCTGATGGGCCCTGGGGTTTGACGGGGGGACATGCTGTTTCAATTGCCTGAGCCATCTGATGGAAGATCGAGTGAAAAAAGACACGGCCATGGCAGATCGAATGGCCCAAGCATCCGATTGGTGCGCCCGCCGTAGCGCCATCTCTGCCCGCTTGTCCTCTGGCTTCAGTGCCTCCAGAGTATCAGTGGGGTTAGAGGATGATGCTAATCTCACTATGGGGTCGTCCACCTCAGGAGTGTTCAACATGACAGAGAATTCCGTACCGAGATTAAACAATCTCTTGTCCTGGCTGGAAGAGGCGGGGGGTGAGCCCGAAGAGGCCAATTGTCTCGCTACTAAGTCAGAGAAGATTGGCGGAGTAGGAATGACCTCGGTTTCTACTACCGGTTGTTTGAATATAGAGTCTTCTGGGGCCCCCGGGGTCGCTGGGGACGGATCAGAGGGTGACTGGGAAGTCAAGCCTGAAATATTCTTTGCCTTAAATAGCAAGGACTTAAACAAATGAGGCTTAAACAGGCCTACAAAGACAGGTTGGTCAGGAGGGATGCCTTCATCCTCTGACATCTCTCCTTCCATAGGATCTATTTCGAAAAAGGGTTCGGAATAATGTAGGGACCCTATCTGACCCTTCCTCTTCCCTGAAGGGTTCAAATCCCATCTCCTCCTCTTCCTGAGCCTCCTCCCCTTCCGGGAAGGGAGGCTCCATTTGGGAAGGTACCTGACCGTGTCGTGACTCCAGCTTGGAGAGGGATCTTCCGGAAACAGATTCGACCTCGTGCGCCATCATTTGTGAACCTGGTCTGGAGACCTGTTGGATACCTTCCGCTATTCCTTGACAGATAGCCAGCTGCATCCATTCTCTAATACTGTCCAGAATGATGGATGTGGATGGGCCTTCTGGGCGTAGGCCCGCAGCAGTTGGTGTGAATGTCGCTTCAGGTGCTAGAGAGGCCTGGCGACTCTGGGCGGGAGAACTGCACCTGGAAAGAGAAGGTTCTGGCGGGGGGGTTGTGTAGAGGTAGAGGGGGTGGGAAGAGAAAGGGTGACAGAATGCAAGTCTTTGGACCGTTTGTCAAACTCCTTCTCCAAGGCCTTATGGCGCCTTAAGGCGTCCTTTTGAGAGGCTTTGGATGATTCCTTGTTCCGTTTGCGCAAATGGTGCGTCTTTGACTTAGCCTTCAAGGAAGGACCGCTGGGATTGTCCTCTGCCATGACAAAAAAGCAAGAATAAGGAAAGATATTAGACAAAAAAGGCGGTTGGCATGCCTGGGAGTTCGACCTACAACGCAGGCTGGTTGTCCTAAAGTTGGGCCGCGTCCCCCTTTTGGAAATTTTTTTTTGTTTTAATTTAATTTGTTTGTTTATTTATATTATTATTATTATTATTATTATTATTATTATTATTATTATTATTATTATTATTATTATTATTTTTAGGGAGGAACCTAAAGGTGCCAAATGAATTCAAAAGGAAAAATCCAACAAATTGCTCTTTTCAATCAGGTAACAAAAAAACTAAGGATTATTTCTGGTTATCCAATAGACCAAATGAACGCTGAGGCCAGGAAAATAAATAACAAGAAAGGCAAAAACATTCGAGAAGGCCTCCTGAGGCAGCCTCCCAAACAAAATGGGAAGTTGGTGCCTGCGCCTCTGAGTGAGCTGCGGAAAAACAGCCAATGAAACTACTGGAAAAGGGGGCAACAGGGCACAGAACCACACTGCCCTCTTAAGTAAATAGGCACCACACAGCCTGCAGGTCCCGCTATGGGCCTTTAGAAACATCGCAGCAAGATCGTGCAAAAGGTAGAAACTTCAAAATGGCGGCCAGCCACGAGGCACGCCCAAAGTGGACGCTGGCTTCGGCGCGAAGAGCTCAGAGGCAAACCAGTCTCTTAAAACAACAAAAAAGCCAAGCCAGGTACAGACGAAGGCGAGGGACCGTAAGAAGCAGCTTCCCTTCTTCTAAGGCATTCATGGGGGGGAAGGCGCAACGGAGCGCTATAGCAAGTGCAAACAGAAGCAGCTGCTTAGATGCAGCACGGCTTGAAAATGGCAGAGGTAAAAGGAGGGGGGGGTGGGGGGCAAAGGCTCTAAACCCCCATATCTCCCCCTTGAGGGGTGAAAAAAATTGCTCCCTGCTAAATTTGGGATGAACCAAATGCGCAGGGATCAAGGAAGGAAAAAGAGAGATCAAACCTGAAACTGCAGAGAGAAAGAAACCTGCATTGGCCAAGGAGTAACTGATCAAGCTGCCTGTCTCTAGCGAGGCTGAGCTAAAACTGGGGAACACATGGAGGAGTCACATAAAGGAGGAGGAGCGTTCCTCAATTATAGCTCAGCCTGTAAGAGTGAAGACTGGAGCACCTCTCACTCTGGATTCTCGCAGCAGCTCTATGGCGAATTGTCAGTTCTCTGAACTACTTAAAATTTCCGCTACCAGTTCTCCAGAACTGGTACATGTCTGCAGGCATGTATATATGTCCTTAAAAGGGGAAGCTGGGCAAAGCCATGACAGGAGTGGTTATGAGCAAACTAAGCCACAGATAAAAGGACCTGTTGGAAGTTCCAAACAGTATCTTCTGTACTATGTATTATATCATATGTCTTCTTCATTCTTCCAAAAAACTGTGGATCACCAGTAGAAGGCAGGTAAACAGCTGATAGTTGAAACAACCTTTGAAACTAAACCTCTCAAAAATCAGATGATTAAGGAAATAGTGATTTCATAAAACATTTAGAATAAGCAGAGAAGTGGAGAGGAAGTCACAGCATTAAATTAAATAAACCACCATGGAAAAATGCTGTTCCAGTATTTTAAGAAATTCAAAGAAGTGAATGAAGAGGATTGCACTGGTATATCTTCATAAGTATTGCTTAGAAATATACCAATGCTATAAAGCAATCTATTGTTACATTATTTAACCATCAATGTAAACTTGTGAATTGTTTTCTATCTAAATTGTTTTAATGTCTGGTGTTGACCCACTTTACAACCACAAAGATTCATGGCCAAAATTGTGGCTTCAATTATAGTCATATGTCAAGGATCATCCTTAAAAGATAATTGTCCTGGGTCATTCTTTCATGAATTAGTAGTGTCTGCACTTGAAGTTGTCTATAGGAAACATATAATTGAATTTGGAATGCTGGCCCTACCTTTTCACTGTTCTTCATATATCAATAAACTGAAGTGATGACTGTATAGTGGAAGGAAAGACATGCATACTTTGTATATGCTATTTATTTTATTTATATCCTGCCTTTATTATTTTTACAAAAAACCTAAAGTGGCAAACATATAGAACACATCTTCCTTCTCCTATTTTCCACTCAACAACAATCCCGTAAGGGGGATCATGCTGAGAGACAGTGACTAGCTCAGAGTCACCCAGCTTGTTTTCATGGCTAAGGCACAACTAGAACTCACATTCTCCCAGTTTCTAACTTAGTGTCTTAATCACTGGACTAAACTGGGCTCTCTCATATAACTAAATGAGTGCAGGAAAATTACTATACTATCTAAAAATTCTCATCTCTTCCAAAATAATTTTGAAATCAAATTCTCTTCCATCAAACTGAATTAGAATCAGAAAAAAATATATAGAAAAATATCTGCTTGGTATTCTTGCAACTTGATGTCCATCAGATAAATTCAACTGTCATGATTCCTGGCAATTTTTTTAAATAAATCTTGGTAATATTGTTATGATTGCTTGTTTCTAAATGTTAGTTCACTTTTTGAAGGCACTCTGACAAAATAAGATTTCCAAAGCTCTTAGACAAAGCAACAATATAATTTGTGTCCGTCAAGATTCATGCTGGATGAATAGTGCAGAAGACACAATTCTGGCATTAAATATTGGAAAGATTTTTTTCTTTCGAAATCTAGTTCTGCTATTGAGTTTAGATATAAAAATATCCATTCAGATGGAGAAAGTCTGGATATTTGAGAAAGGAAACTTACAGAACCGCATTCTCTCAGACATTTGAACGGCCCTTTCCTTTTTGGCATTTAAGTGTCTATTAAAAAATAGATGTTGAAACAAGTCCTGGAATCTGCAACTGGTAGACCTCCATTTACAACCATTTGTTCAATTACCATCTGAAGTTGCAACAGCACTCAAAAAAGTTACATATGACCGTTTTTCACACTTATGACTGTTGCAGCATCCCCATGATCACATGATCATAATTCAGATGCTTGGCATCCTGTAATTCAGATGCTTGGTTCCTATTTGTGCCAGCTTCACTGTCCCAAGGTCATGTGATCACCTTTTGCGACCTTCTCACAAGCGAAGTCAATGGGGGAGCCAGATTCACTCAATAACTGTGTTACTAACTGAAGTGATTCACTTAACAACTGTAGCAAGAAAGGTCGTATAATGGGGCCAAACTCCCTCAACAGCTGTCTTGCTTAGCAATGGAAATTTTGGGTGTCAACTGTTATCATAAGTTGAGGACTACCTGTATTTATTTTCCCTCAAGTTACTGAAATAATTGTGACTTATCAAATATATTCTATTCCTGGCTCTTATATAAGTATTTTTATTACGATGTTATTTTATTAGATCTATTTCTTTTGTTTTTATCCTGACGTATAAAGGAGAAATTGTATGCCACTCAGAATCGGTTTTGATAGGAATGCCCTATGAGCCCTGTAAATGAATAAATGTATGAATACCTCTCTCCCTCACCAAGAGCAGTAAACACTTAGTCTGAAAAAGACATCTGTCACAAGCTGCCACAGAGCCCACTTATATAATATTCAAGTTCTCTTTCTATTTTCCAAGTTACTGATTCTATTGATCGAGGGTCATGAGCTTCCAAGGAAACCCAGCTTTCTCCAAACAAAGTCAGATATCTATTCTTTGAACCTTTCCATAATAAAAGTAAACAGAGAAGTTTATATTATAGTGACAGCTAGTAAATAATTAACAGTTCTAATCAAGACGGAGCACATTCAACAATAGCATCAAGTGGTAAAAGGCTGTTTATACAATACTTCACTATATATTTATATTTGAGGAAGGGAGTGTAAGTACATAAATTTAAGCAAACAGTGTGAGCAAATCTACTACATGAATGTGAAATGTATATTTGTATATGACACATACAGATTAAAGGTAATTCTCAACTTATGGCCGATAATGACCATTTGGAGTTACAATAGCTGTTGTGGCCCATCAGGCTAGCAGCAGAGTCAGAAGAGAGGGAGGGGAAGCCTGGGCCAGCTTTGGAGCCTTTGGAAGGCTCTGATGAGGAAGCAGAATCAGAGGCAGATGTACAGCTAAGGCCTTCTGTCTGCCCCCAGGTGGAATGGGAACTATCTTCAGGCCTGAGATGAGTGAGGGGGAGCAGCAGATGGTGCTCATCCCAGATTCATGTATGCATAGAGGAGAGGAGAGCAGAGCAGAGCAACAAAAGGCAATAAGGCGGCTCTCAGGGATAAGAAGTTGTAGGTGCTAGTCAACCCTTCCTTGGCTGTGAAATAAATAGTAGGGATTTGGGAATGGCCTGTTGTAGCAGACAGCCATTTCCAGTGTACATCAATCAAGTCAGATTTCTTTGCCAGAAACAGGTTTGTTGGGATGAACTGCTCTGTACTTGGGGCATCAATTGAATCTCCCTGCTGGGAAATAATAGGTAGTGAATTTGCCTCAGCCGGTGTGAACAGGAACTGTTTCTGCTTGCCTTAATCATTAAAAGAATTTTTATCTTGAGTTCTCATGTAAACAGAGACTGTGTCCTGTTTCAGAAGGGGAAAAGATGCTCATTTGTGACTATTTTGGTTTTGTCTATTCAACGTGAATAAACACTGTTTCTGCCCAGTTTTAAAAAAGGATTTGTTTTACTCATAAGTGGTTTTTCGTTGCTTGCAAAGGCTGGGTCAAAACAATATCCTGGAAAAAAAGTGCTTTACATAAAGCACTTCTGGCTTTTAAAATGTTCTGCTATCTCTTCTCACTCCACATGGTCACATGACCACATTATCACGTGCTTGGCAACCAGCTAAAGTTTAAGACTGGTTGAAGCATTCTGTGGTCACATGACTGTGATTTGTGATTTTTTTGGGGAGCTGGTTTCTGGTGGTTTTTGTCAATTTCTGGGGAAAAAGTGCCATACAGAAAATTGGATTCAGATTTAAGACCATATGATTCGCCTGACAACTGCCATAAAAATGATCGCAAAATTGGGCCCTGGCAGATGGATGCCAGAACTTATGACAAATTTCCGGTCCCAATTCTGATCTTACATTTAGAACTATATATATTTATTTATTCTTGCATGTGTTGGAGATGTAACCTCTCTAATATCCTATAATCTACTATATGCTACTAAAATTCTCATGTCTGCTAGTAATCTTCAATTGAATGAAACTGAAAAGTATAATTATTAGACTAAGGCAGTGATGGCTAACCTTTTGGCACTGTGTGCAAAAATGGGAGCGCGCATCTCTCCCACGTGCCGGAAACCGAAAAAAAAAACACACATCTTCTGGTTTCTGGTGTGCCTGGTCTTCCAGTTTCTGGTGCACATGCACAGCTCCGCCTGGAATTTAAGGGGCCTCACAACTCCCTGCCCGCCCCCTGGTCCCTATTGGGACGGCGGGACATCCCTACCGATGATCCGGTTCCACAGGCCTGGACAGGTAAAGAAAGTTTGGTGGGGAATGCCGCCACCCTCCACTGGAAAGCTGGAGCCCCTTCCTGGCCTTGAAGGGAAGGGGCGTCGGTGTTTCTGGGGTTGCGTTGGGGAGCCAGAAGGTGGGAGAGCTTTGCCCCAACTCTGGCCGGGATGAAGCGCCCCTCCCTAGCCCGCCACCTACAACAAGCCAGCAGAAACACACATACCCCACTTCTGCCAAAGGAGCGTGACTGCTTCCTAGCGAGCGCACCTCCTACACTGGCTTTCCCCCGCGAGCATTTGCTGGCTGGGTGGTCAACTGCTCCACGCGGTGAGCCATGTGGGCAGCTCACCTCCCTGCTGGCAGCTCCTCTTCCAGCATCCCACCTGGAAGCAGCTGGGCCACAGCCCGAAGAGGGGCAGAGCTGTGGGCCAGGACAGGCAGGCCGGGACTTCCCTCCCTCTCCATCTGAGTGGGGTTCTTGCATGGCTCCAGCCCACGGCGCATCTGTGCTCCAGAGCACCTGGCCAGCTTGGGTGACCCAGAAAAGCCAGCCATGCCCTGTGCAGCCCCCTTCCCACCACTTTTGCCAAGGAGGCACGACCACTTCTGTCCAATTCTGGCATGCAGGCCATAGGTTCGCCATCACAGGACTAAGGTAATTCAAATGAGATAATTTACAGAACACCAGGACCCATAATTCCCATTGCAATAAAAACAATCTTCCAACTACATTTCCCAGAAATCCATCTGCTGCATGGCACAAGGGAGGATGGGAGAACCATATCCCCACTCTCTTTCCCACCTCTCTCTGGCCCGTGCACCCAATTTGCTGGTGAGAAATTGTGTGCAGATAGATGAACAACAATTGGTGCTTTGGAACTGAGACTGAAATTTGAAATCTCTTAACAGTGGTGGATGGCAAAAGAAAGATGGGGGAGCAACTTGGATGCCTGCTGGAGTAGGGCTGGCTGGGGGACACAGACCATTGATGGATATGTTCTCTTCCTATCTGGAAGGAAGGGACTCTTGAGGGGATGTCAGGTTGGAGAGCAGGGATAAGGTTTTCCTAACAGTCACAGCTTCCTTTTGTTACCCCTTCTCCCAGAAAAATGGCAAGGCATTTGCAGGTCAGCCAAAAAGGAGTGATTTTCAGTGCTCCCTGACAGCTTCCTACAAACAACGGGAAATGAGGAAAGCCAGCAGCAAATTGGGAGTTTCTCCCACTCCCACTGCTTTTTTGCCTTTTTTGCCTCTATTTTTCTGTGTAAGAAAATATCTTTGAAAGGTTGACCCAACAGGTCACCAGTTGTCTACTAGTCAAACAAATAGTCAAGACAATTAGCCCTGCCCCGAAGGTTCAGTAATGAGTATAAGAACATTGCAAGCTTCATTATGACTTTGTTCCCCCACCCCAAATTGTTCTAACAGTTACTGGATTCCCTAACCTATTGGTATTACAGAATTATGTTGAGGATAGCTGTCCATTATTATAAGTACTGTAATGCATTTATTGCTCCTGTAATATAATATAGCAACATTCAGGGAACATTTTGTTCAGTTATTGACTCTGTTAACCATCAGTGAAAAGAAAAGAGAAGAGAAGAAAAAGAAAAACAAAAGGAAAAACAAAGAAAAAGAGAAAGAAAAAGAAACAGAGGACAGCAAAGTTGTTGCCTATTTTATAATCTAGTAGTAAACTCTATTTTGGCAACTAAATCTTATGTGTATCTGCTCAATAAATCCCATTCTACTCAAAGAGAATTATTCCCACATAAATCTTTTTTTAGGCTGGAATTTTGCCAGTTCTGTAAGATTTATACCTTAGATTTATTAAGTCTACTAAACAGCAGTATCCCAGGGCATCAAAGCTGGAGCACACTGTTCTGGGTAGAAACCCCAAAATGGGACAACAGAAATTAAAATAGTCACTAAAAATGACAAAGTACATGTGGTATTCAAAGATATAATGCAAACAATCATGGTTATACTCAAGATTTACAACTAATGTTTAAAGCTCATTTAAAGCATTAATATAAACTGGAAAAAAAATGTGTTCTTTCAAATTTACCATAATTTTTCAAGTACAATTTCTAAGTGTATTTTATCAACAATGGAATACATTTAAAAATCATATAAATTGATTTCCTAAACAGATTTCATTATGGTATAATTACTTTTATTTATATCATGGAAAATCCATCTCTTTCTCTCTTTCTCAATCATATGCATTTTGGGGGTGAACAATCTGCTAGCAAGATACAACTTAATGGAATCTCACTAATGTGGGTTCTTCTATCAGTTTCCTTAAAGTAGCTAACCAGTCAAAATCCTGACATTGTGTTTATTATTAGCCGATGTTGCTGTAGAGAACATATAGGATGGCCTTGACAAATAGAGGGAAGCTGTGTTACCAAGGCAACTATCAAATCAAAGTGGCTTGATCCCACAGCAAAAAAGTGGTTTCCAAAAGTTTCTCTGACAGCTTCCCCTTTCACCTGAAGTTAAAATGGAAAGGAAGGGAAGCACACTCAGCACATTTCAAGATTCTTTTGCAAGCTTCTTTTTTCAATGGTTATTCTAATAAAAGTAGTCTTAAACAACAGTGTCCAGGTTTTATTTTGATCTCCACCTTCTAGGGTTGCACAACTTCAGTGCAAGTCTTCAGTGCAAGTAACTTCCACCTAGACAAGAAATAATGCACTACACACTTCCTTATATATTCCTGTAATATATCTTTAACTCTATCAAATAATTTATGTATCACATTCCTGATATAATGCTTTGAGCATTGTACTCTGCAATCTGACATTCAGGATATAACTAGTGGTGCCTTTTTGACCCAGAACACACAGAGGAAATTGAATGTGGAAAAGTCCCATATTGTATAAACAACCACAAAGTTCCTTTCTCTGGACATGGGATAAGTAGTTTACCACTGTAGAAGTTTACCTCCCACAGTGGCAAACTTCTTTTCATTATTAACCCAGTGCAGTCTTGATACAAGGACCTACTGAGAAGCCTCTAGTGTCATGGTCTATCTGTAGAGCAGTTAAAACTCTGTATCAAGCCTGAATGACTTGATTCAGAGTGGAGTCTATCAATCTCCACTTCATTGTTACTCTACTACCTAGTGCAGTCAATCACATAATACAGTTCTGGATTCTCCCTAGCCTATCAAGACTGATAGAAAGAGCACCGAGGGAGGGAGGGAGGGAGGGAGGAAGGGAGGGAGGGAGGGAGGAAGGAAGGAAGGAAGGAAGGAAGGAAGGAAGGAAATGTTAACCAAATTCAGCTGAATCCCAATTGATTTCTGTCACCCATACCCCATTCATTTCAATTGTAATGTTCTATACAGCTCCTTCCACCACTTCCAAAAATGGCATGTACTGTGGTTAAAGTACATTTCCAGAATTACTTCCAGGAATTGCCCACCTAACATTTTAATTTGCTTTTATTATTTGTAGTGGAAGAATGGAAAAAAATATTCCAACAAAAACACAAGCCATGTAATCCGAGAGAATTTCAGTATCAACTCCATCTATACAAACTGTAAAGCTTGAGCTACAATCAATCTCTTCTAAAATATAAATGGGACTAACAAACTAATGGAGCTGTCCAAACCCAGTTCCCTTCATAAAATGAATAACTCATTAATCACCTTAGCCCTGGAAAAAAAATGGTAGCACGAAGAGGGATGTCAATTGTTAATTTGGCATCATTAACATGCATGACACTTTACAAAACAGGGACAGCTGTGAAAGGAGAAAGAGTAACAAAGCATGAACATGAACAAGAGGGCAAGTGTGAATAGTGTTTTCTCTTTGGATAAGCAGGAGCAAGTCTTTATCCATGTGTTCATATAATCCTTTAAAAAATGTACAAAGTGCACCACTGTTGTCAGTGTGACTCCTGTGACTTACCATTTATCAATGTTGGACATCACTCTATAGTTGAGCAATCTGCTTCCCAAAGGATTACAATGTTAGGAAATATTTAATGAAGAAAAATTTCCTGTCAGTGAGGGCTAACAGTTTCTATGGCAATGTTACCAATTTTAACCTAAAAGCAATCATATTTCTATGAAAATATGTACACAGCAGCCATCCACATAAATGACAATATCACCACAAAAACAAAAAGCTATTTCCTAATTGGCTTAGCCTTTTGCAATTCATATATATGAACAATCTTTCATTTTCAAGTTAAATTGCAATTTGCTTTCAGCTTTATACAATTTCCACCTCTTTTGTTTTTAACTGCAGCACCATATTGTTACAAAATAAAGCTCCCCTAAATATTTCAAGCAAAAGATGACAAACATTTCCATAAATCCAATACCAATAATTCAAGGAGGCAATAGACATGTTGGTGTTCTTTTTGGCAAATGCTTCTGAACTTCTACATTTCAACAATCACATGCTCTTCAACTCAGAAAACATGTAATATTTTCCATGTTTCTCCAATTCTCTTCTCAATTCTTGGCAACAAAGAACACAAGAGTCCTTCTTCAAAAGCCAGGGATGAATACATAAACATCCACACAAATTTTTCTTTAGGGTATGCTATTAGCAGCATGTTAATTGCTAAGGTAGAGAATGAGTTTCTATACTTTATGAAAAAGTCCTTTCATCTCTGCAAATTTCTGTGTGGTGATCAGAAATATTAAAGCCAAGGCATAAGAATAGAATTCCCAAATCTCATTTTGTTAGACTTGTATTATTCAAAGTAAAATCCCAAAATGTGTGAAATAAGTTTAAATTTTTGGGAGTCTCAGCATGTTATAGGACCAAGAGGTTTGCAAATGCATTTTGGGGAGTATATAATCTGATATTTTTAGTTAAAACAAATCATACATCTAATTTGTGAAAGAATAACATAGAAAGTGCCTGGCACCTAGATCTCTAACTAGATGGATTAATATGTTTATTGTTCTAACCACAGATCATAACAATTAACATACCACAAAATAACAGCAGAATAGTAAGGTTATAATGTAGTGGTCTCTCATGAAAAGAAGACACAACACAAAGTTGTCTCGGGATGAGAGAGAGCCCAGAGCAAACTCCGAAGTCCTCTTTTATTAGAAGCAATGTTTGTTAACGTAGCAATTTTTGTTAGCGTCCTATCACAAACGCATTACATCACACAAAATGCACTGATTATTCGCATAAGCACACAAAGCTGCAAAGTTTAAGTTTGCTACAGTTCTGGGTAAGAAATGGCAACAATTTGTCCTTGCTCCTTGTTCCGTGTTGCAGCCAACCACCAGAAGGCTCCGTTGTCCTAGCACGTACACAAAGAACAAAGAATCATAGTTCCCACATTATAATATAATAAAAAGAATATTATGTAGAAGGTCAAAACAAGATATACCCAGTACTACAACTACGAATTTAAGCATTTCTTTCTAAATAACAGCAAAGTAACCTGGCTGCTCATATTTGGAAACATTGTCTGCAAGAAGATAATTCAATTGTTCAAGGTCCAAACCTTTGAGTTCACCTACCATTAATTATTTGATCACAATCAGATTATAAATGGGGCAATGGAGGACATTATTATAAATTAAATAATTAATAATGGGGAGGGAGAGGGCATTTACAACATCTTCTTTCAAGATATGAAGAGGGCACTGGCTACAGACGAAGAGATGTAAAAGCCCTTTTCAATAAGGCACTGGTAATATTAACCAGGTACTGGGTGAGATTTCTATATAGTTTATACAGTGATGATACTAAGATAAAGTTTGGATGATTGTACTGCAGCGGGATCTTTATTGCCATCTCTTTCAAAAAAAACTTATCTCTAACATTTTTTTTTTTCTGTTCTGAGACATTCTCCCAAAGGTGATAAGGAATAAATTGATGAGTGACAAAATTTAGTTAATTGATTCCCAACTGTGTAATGGAGAAAACATGTGGCAAAGCAGGATTCTTGAAGGTTTTGTACAGTAGGTTCTTTTAATGCCCAATAATGTAAGATGCATTTTAATGGGGATGGAAGGTAATCTCCATCCTTCAATAAGCAACTCTTGAGGAGGCCCATCTTCCTTATGAAGTTGTTTTGGATTACATCCAATTGGGTAATAACCAGCCTGGGCCTCATAGCCCAATATGGGCTATTACTTGGCCTGGGAATATTTTCAGGGTGGGGCTACCAGTGCCCTTCTTTATAAACTGGTGGGCTTTAAGGTTTGAGAAAAAGCACACCAGGTTTTAACCACAATGGGTTGAAGTCATGATCTGGCACTCACCTATCACTAAATAGTTTTATGAATCATGGCAAGCCAAGGCAAACTAAAGCTAATTATAACTAGGCATTACATGGGAACCTAGCCAGTGAGCAAACATGTATGCAAAACATATTCTTAGGGACATTTACTGAGGTAAGATTTTTCTTACCTGGTTGTTATTTCATAAGCATTTTATTAGAAAAACAATAATTGAAGTTACATTTTACCTAAAATAAAATTCTCAGAGAAAAACAATCATCACAAGATTCTCCAAATGAATGAAAGTTCGTTCAAAATTATGTTTAATTTTCAAATGAATAATTGAAAATTTGACCAAACTGAACACATCTGCTTTATATAACTTTGATTTTTATAAAGGATGTTAGCTACAGAGTAATTGAAAGCACCTAATAAGTCTTTCAGGGTGCATGATAATGTGTTGCTAACAGTTCTATATCTCAATTTTAACAGGATGATCAATAGATACTCCTTAAATTAACATTGTTTTATTTTCATTTGTTTGAAAACATTGTTTATTTTCATTTCCCAGGATTCACTTTTAATGATACAGCCAGAATTATTTGTGCATTTTTTGTAATTCAAGTGGCTTGGTCACCATAAAACATCAACATTGAAAGGAAAAAAAAAGATGAAGTAGTCTCCCTTATTGTTTTTTTATTTAACAGAAATTTGCTTTTTACCATTTCATTATTCCTATTTCAATATACAAAAGTAATTATATATCTCATCCACTCCTCTTCATCAGAAAATTCAATGTCTGATATAATCCTCTGGTTCACACAGCTAACTTTAGCCATGCTTAACCATCATACTAATAAACCACAATGCAATGTATGAACTCAACCAATGAGAGACCCAAGGAGAATCAAAATTTTATCTGGATTTAGTAAACTATTCCTAAATGTATGTTTACCAGAATTCTTGAAAGAATGACCATCAGATTATCTTAACTGGAGACATAAAAAAATAGAGAGTTCATAGATCTATATGTTAGGGTCATATAACCAGTTGGTACATTTTTAAATATAGTATTTATATTCATGGGAAAATATTTAAATGTTAAAGGGGTTAATGTGATTTTGAATTACATGAGCCACCCAGAATCACACTATTAGGGAGATAGGCAATACATAAATTTAATAAATGCAAATAAAATAAATATATTAAGATTTGCAATCTGATTATATATAATTGTACTGTTCATTGAGGTGATTAAAGGAATCATTCTGAGAAATTAGAAACATAATATAACAGGAGTAATGCTTTTGGAAACACATAACTTATCTGTTTCAGAAAAAGCAATATTCTTTACTAATCAAAGGATGAAGCAACCTGTATTATTTGGCAGAGACTGTATATTTTGCAATAATATTTTGTATTTGATCGTACTATAGTACCACATGGTATTTATTAATAATCCAGGCATTATTGGTCAATCAAAGGTAGATTATTAGTTTTAGCTCATTGGATTATTTTTCTCCTTTTCATTTTTTGGTTTCCATTTTTAAAGTTAGGTTTATATTTCATATTTTTTAAATAATTTAAATAACTTTTTAAATGGTACAATAGAAATAATCCGCTGTTCAAAGCTTAGATTTATAAAATTGCTCAGAGGCCATCTCCAATTTCAAAGCAAGGAAGAAAACTGGAACTAGCCACACTTACTAAAGGGTGGAGGAAGTCAACACTGTGAATATTAATTTGGATACCTGATCATGGCACGAGGCACTGTGTGTACTCCAACACACATAGGAAAGGCAGTGGTGATGTTCATCAAGATATTATGAATAACAGAAAGGAGCATGTTTTAGGGGCACTATATGTTACTCACACATTAGATAATCTTGAGATATCACAGAATCATCCATTCAGCTTTGTAATTTGTTTTGAATGCCCTAACGTATCTATTTCCTAGTAATGTGCAGTAATCAACACATTCAGAAAAAAAGGTCTGGCATAATTATGACTTTCTTGAAGTCAAATACGAAGGAAGGCCAGAAGACGCACCTCTCAATAGTATCTACCTGTCACTACTATATTGATATTCTAGAGATGGTATCATATTGCTACAATATCAATTCTACATGAGACCCAATCCTTTACACGCTTATCCTGGAATACGCTACACTTAATGCAATAAATATTATATCTAATAAACATAGGCATGGATATTTTATACCATATGGTAATGTACGCTTGTGTTAAAATACATTATAAAAGATACAAATAATATAATTAAAATAATATAAAAGGCAGGGTAAAAGTAAAAGGTTGTATGTTTAAATCTAGCAGCCCAATGAGAGAATTTAAGACAGTTCTTTATCTTTTCCACTGCAATAAAAAAGGACTCAATATTTATTTCAAGGAAAATACATTAAACTGCACATATGTTGTAGCTCTGGCTTTTACCAGTAAGAGATTCAGCCATGGAATAAAGTATTGATGGACTTTATTTAGCTCCATCAGGCAACTGTAGTCCAATGGTCCCAGTGATTTGTCAGGAAAGACCTGATGCTTCAGCAATGATAAGGCTAAGTAGATGTAATTTTTCCATATTTATTTTAAGCCTCTGGTTGGAAGATCACAAGAGTCTAATAGAAGAATGAAAATAGTTTTAAGAGAAGCTTCTAAAACTGACTCTTGTTTTTTTTTTAGAAATGTCTTAATTAATGTTCATTATTTTTTCTCATAGAAAGGACACGTGATGCTGAAGCAAGCATGCTTAGCATGGTGGTGCATTTCAGAAAGCCTACACAAACAGGGAGAGAATTATTATAAGCAGTTAACCTATTCCTTCAAATAGGAAAGTTAACTGATATTGATCTCTTCTCCAAGAATTAAAGGACTGGTGAACATCAGTCAATCTTCAGACATAACAGAATGTGGAGAAGTAGGAAACACCCAAGAGAAAAGTGAGGTATAAGAGGATATGGCCACTGGATAAATAGAAAAGAATAGTGGAAAAGAAGAGAGCCAACTCACAGAAACCAATATTAGTAGCAATTACATACATACATACATACATACATACATACATACATACATACATACTACATACATACAGAGGCAAATTCATACTTGTTCAGGTGTATTCATGCCATACATCCATGCACATGGATACCCACAGCAAATGTTTGAATTGACAACATGTAGAAGTAAGCATGTACAAATGGCTGAAGAATAAGGGGATCCATAAAGGTTAGGAAATAAATTATCAAAATTCATCCTTAGGCTTATACAGTATGGACATTATGCAAGACATATGCAAAACGTCAGGTGCCTAGATGCATTTATCCATTCATTCCAGAATTATATTCTTTCTCAAGCCATTGCAACGTAGAAGAAATAAAAGCCACACGTTCCCTATTTCTAGGAACACCTCATGTTACACGCATCATCACTGCCTCCCCCTCCCCCTCCCACCTCTGTATCTTTCTTTGCACAAATGCTTCACCTCGCCTACTCACCTCTCGTTGTTCTGCCATCCCTGATCTCCCAGTAGCAAATCCCGGAACCTGTATCTCGGAGGAAGCGGAGGAACCTCATTCTCCAGGTCTACCATCCTGAAAGGGAGAGGAGGTTTGTATCCCCTGCACTCCTCGCAGGGATACTGATGGCAGCAGCAGTAAGAAGCAAGATGAACACGGGGACCCCAAAAACGAGACTTGAGCCCGTGCTTAAAGGAGGACCCAGAAGGGTGCAATGCGACCAGGCGCTTGCTTTTTCGCACAAGCCGACCATGCAGAAATCTGTTACACCTGCTGGCAAAGTTATTTCAAAGCTTCGCCCCGCTTCCTTCTTTGCAACCTAGATTGCAACAGGAGGCAGAGGAGGGAGGGGGCGCGCGCACACGCACCGCAGCCAACCGGCCAGCGCCTCCAGATGCACGCGCAGGTCTCTCAGCCTGCCGGGATCGGCAACAAAGGGTTGCCTGCCGTCCTTCTTGCTTGCCATCTTTCCCCGGCCATGCAAATGTCGTTTGGAGCTGCCGCTGAGAGCTCCGCCAATCGGGATTGGCCCTCAGGAGCTTGAATGTGGTGACGTACCGGGAACCTCGCCTTCTCCGCCAATAGCCTTTTCCTCCTTCATTAATATTCGGCGACTGGAAGAGGGTAATTCTCTCTCTCAGGCCGGAGAAGGGGCGCGGTTGGGTGAATGGAGGTAACCCCGGGAATGTTGCGTGACAGGCGCGCCCGCCTTGTAAGATAGCCCGCCCTGAACTCTGCTTAAGTGCTTGCGTTTCCATTGCTGGTCGGCAAGGGTTGTTTGCGCGGCCAGGTATTCAAACAGCAAATAGCATTTTCCCCCCTTTCCTTCAGCCTCGTGACAATAGAAGGGGCGCGCGTGTCCTTCGCCCGGAAAGCCCTTCGGAGCTCCCAATCCTAGGCAGATTCTTGCGCGTCTCAGCCGGCGAGAGAATGGGAATCGCACGGGAGCCAGACAAGACGGGCAAACCTTTCCTATGGTTCTCTTGGTGTTAGCTTTTGCTCGTAGAAGGGTCTAACCGCCTTGCGCGGTAGTTCCCGCAACATGCTTTACCCGGGTTTAGTTCGTACTACGGTTAACTTTTAAGTGTCTGGGTTTGCACGACCCCGTCCGCTGGATCAGCCTCCTCAGATTAAAAAGGTATCATTTCTAGCTCCTTGTACATCCGAAAGCTAAGGCTGCCCTCTCCCGACTCTAGAGAAGCCTTCCCCATCTTGTGGCGCGCACACACACACATACACTATATAATGGCATATTGTCTGTGTCACGTGAATACGCACATAAACATCTTTCCCACCACTCTTGCTCAATGGCCACATTGACATTCTCTCTCTCAAACATACACACATACACTCTCTCCTTTCCCACCGGCTCCATGGCCATATTGGCTGAAGATGGTGGAAGCTGTGCAAAACACACCTGGAGGATACCAATTTGGGAAAGGCTGCAGTAGGCCGAGCAGAGTAAAGATTCAGCAGCCACGTGACTCTTCGTTGCTCTTCTACCAGGAGAGGGTGAAGAACAGAATGGCTCTTTGGGGGACCACTCAATAGGCCCCCGCGAGGCCCTCTAGTGAGCAAACCGGGACAGTGGCAGAAAGTACATGGAGAAATATACTGAATAAATTAAAAATCCCATGTCTGGGCCAAGTGGCTGTTACTTTATTATTTTCAAAGAAGCGTTTACTATAGTGGCTCATTTCTAGTTTTGGAAAGTACAGATGTTTACAACCTACACTTGATTCTGCACCCTTAATAGCAGGATGGGATTCAAATTTTTAACAACAGGTTCTGTGGGCATGGCTTAGGTGGTGGGTGTGGCTTGGTGGTCATGTGACTGGATGGACATGGCTTGGTGGTCATGTTATTGCCTGGGCATGGCCAACTCAGTATCACTCATATCAAGGCACTCATCTCCTCACCTGGCCTCTCATGACTGTGGGGATGCTGCAACATGTTGTAAGTGTGAAAAATGGTCATAAGTCACTTTTTTCACTGCCATTGTAACTTTGAATGGTCCCTCCACATAAGCAAAGTACCAGTAAAGGAGGGGGGGGGGAAACTCCAGAGAAGTTCCTGAGACAGAAAGTCTAGTCTTGCCAAGAATGTAATAAGGGTTAATAGAGAGGCAGTTTCTGTAAGCAACACCAGAATGTTTCCTTTCTGCCTTCCTTACAAGATTAGGCCAGTAATTTCTTCTAACAACCGGTTCTTTGAACTGCTTAGAATGTTAACAACTGGTTGTAGAGAATAGTGCAAACTGGTAGAATCCCACCCTTGCTTAATAGCAATTTGAAATGGAACGGTTTTCTTAGTTCCTCCAGTCCAAATTGTTTTGAAGAGGAAAAAGGTTGTATTCAAATTTGTTATTTGGATAGATTCGTGGTCAAGAATACTTTGTAGAGACACCCTTCTCTGTAGTAATGTCCCATACTTATGATTGCAATATTGATCTCATTGTAATCTTGGTTGATATGATAATTTCCATAAATTTGCAAATGTATTAGAAGCTATTTTTGTTTTTAATCATGTGTTTTAAGGATTGTAAGATGCCGAGAGTCATGAGGGAGGCAGCCATATAATCCTACAAAAAATAATTATACCTCATTTGATGCTGTGAGTTTTCACTGTATTCTTGTAATAAGGGGTACTTTTAGTGCATTCCAAAGTATTTGTCTTCCATAATCTGGTAACAAAGGCCTCAAAATTTATTTGATGAACTTGTGGCTTAGATTTTAGGAAGTGTTGATATCACCACTTTCGTTGGATTTTTAGTGAAACAAGGCCAAAGTACAATTTTGAAGTTATTTCCCAACCTCTTTCACTTCCCCATATAATCAGGCGTGACAGGACCTAGTGTGAAAGCCCTTCCAGGGAATGTAAAACAGGAAGATCACACTTTTTTGTTAAACTGATACTTGTACATTTTCAAAGCAGCTAGACTATGGATGCATGCCATATTAAGTTGGAGTTGATTATTCTAGTGTTAATCAATACAAAAGCAGCCCATCTTTAAAATGATTAAATATCTTATTAATGCTATTTTAATAGCAATACCACGTAGACTTATATAGTGCTTTACAGCCCTCTCTAAGCAGTTTACAGAGTCAGCATATTACCCCCAATAATCTGGGTCCTCATTTTACTGATCTCGGAAGGATGGAAGGCTGAGTCAACCTTGAGCCTGGTGAGATTTGAACTGCCAAATTGCAGGCAGCAGGCAGGCAGCTGAAGTAGCCTCCAGTACTGCACTCTAACCGTGGCACCATGACATAATTTTCTTCAGATCATTAGAACCAGTTGGGTATACTTTTATAACATAGTTTCTTGGCAGTGGGTTAGAAAGCACCTGAGACAGAAAACATCTTTCACCAGTTCAGACCGCTTTAGAATTGTGCCCATATGCTGACAGAACTAGGACTGGATTTTTTTGTCTTTCTTTAAATCCTGAAGTTTGTAAAATTCCAGATCTAGTTTGGTGTAGTAGTTAAGGCATCAGGCTAGAAACCAGGAGTATTAGGCCTGCCTGAGGCACAAAGCAAGCTGGGTGACTTTGGACCAGTCACTTTACACCCTACGAAGAAGGCAATGTCAAGCCTCTTGAAAAATACTGCCAAGAAAACTGCAGTAACTAATCCAGGAAACCAAGAGACAGAAAAAAAAAAGTTATGCTGTAGGCTGACATTAAAAACTAATAGGAAAACAAACTGGCAAAAAGGGAGGATTCAGGGTTCCACAATGGATCTAAAAACTCTACTCCCTTGTTAAATGCCAGATTTTTGAGATATAAAAAAAACCACCAAAATAAATCACTTCAGAATTTTTCCACCCTTAACATATAAGCTATATAAGTCTAGTGGGGAAAAAAAAACAAAACAATGTGGCTGCATAATTGTTAACAACATGTTAAATAGTCAGTACATACCTGCGATCAATTAAAGGAATTATATATATATATATAAAAGACACACACTGTCTCTGTCTCTCTCTCTCTCTTCACCAGAAGAACATCAAAGTTTTGGAATGGCTGAGCCAGACCATGGACTTATATGCAACTGAAAATCTGTAGGGTGACCTAAAGAGAACTGTGCACAGGAGATGTCCTCGCAATCTGACAGATCTGGAGTGCTTTGGTAAGAAAGAGTTGGCATGCTGATGGGCTCATATCACGAAAGACTAAATGCTTACATAAAACCAAAGGGTCCTTAAGCAAAGTATTAGTTTAAGAACCTGTATTTTTATGCAGTCATGTTATTGTATCTTTTTTGTTGTCATTTTCAGCCCAAAGAGATTTCAGTTTGTTTTTTTATTGACTTGTATAGCTTATATGTTATGTTAAAGGTGAAAAAAATTCTGAAGTTATGTATCTTGATCTGTTTTTTTTTTAACATCTCAAAAACCTGGCATTTTAACAGTGATATATAGACTTTCTATATCCACTGTATGTGACTCATAGGATACCTGATGCCCATACCAGTCTTATCACACCCAAACCAGACTGTTATACTGGGCTGTTCTCAAAGTTAGACTACAATTACAGTATCAGTTAGTCAGAATATGGGAAGCAATTGTCAGCAAGCAAGAAAATCAGTGATACTACCAGAGCATGCTAGCAAGGCTTTTGCATAAGAGCTATTCTGATTTTATTGCCATAAAATTCCCAGAACAAAACAAATTTAAACTACCTACTGTACACTACTTAATAGTTCAAAAACTACATGGTTAATAAATCTGAAGAACATGTATTTCTGAATTTTAAAAGTATTTCTCTGATTTCTTCTTCCGGGGAAATTATGGTAATATTGATTCAGGGCTTTCTCCGTGATAATGAATCTGGAGTTTTCTATTTCCATAATTAAACCGGGATTGTGGTGAACTTTTTGTAATGTCTTAATTTTTTGGCTGTTAAATCATTTGGATTACTGCTTTTCTGCATGAAAGTTCATTTGACATTTTACAGACAGGAGAAAAAATAGGAAAATCTTACTGCTTCAGTGTCTTCTTCAGAATATGTAGTTTCTGTAATAAATGTGAAATGCTACAGACGTTTGCTTCACTTCCTTATTCCAGCAAGAAAATATGCCTCATCTTTACATTTATAGATTATGTTTGTATGTGATTAATTTATGATTTTTTATGTTGAATTAATTATGCCAAGGGAAATACTGCTTAGTTAGCTATGGTCCATCTTTAGCATTAAAATGTTCTAAGTGTATATGGTGAAATAATTGAAGCATTTTCTGACTTTAAATTGCTGACCAGACACTTACTTTGCAAATTCAGCATGCTGCGGTTTTACCAAGCTAGATGGTATCCAACTATCTGAAACAAATAGTTCCGAAATTTTGCTTAAAGGTACAGTTTGGTTCTAAAGAAAAAATTAGGGAATATTTTGATTAAATAACAAATGCTTACAATAACCTATGCTGGATTGGTTAGAAACATGCTTGGTTCTTATTAATAATTGATAAAAATAATAAAAAGTGAGCAATGGGCTAGTAATCTATTCTAAGGAAACCAGAAACTATATACAAAACTAGAGATAAATTATGCAGTGAAATATGCAACAGTCTAAAACCCTGATTTTTCAACATTCATTAAAATTCTACCTATAAAAGGTGAGTCCTGCTATCAGAGTGAGGCAGCTATATTAGACAACCGATTGTAGTCATCCGAAGATAGGCAATGGACCAAAAAAAACCCCTTCATATAAAGGAAACAGTTTTTAAAATGTTAAAAATAAAGTGAATGGATCTGTTTGCATCCACCAGAAGATGTAGCCATTCTTTCTTCCAATTAACTACATAACACTCATCCATAATGCAATGACGATTTTTCTTTAGAACTTCCAACATAGTAAAAGAATCTGCTCTTTTCCACTTCCTCCCTGTTAATCTCCCAACCTCTTGAGAGGGTTGTTTTTTTTTTGTTTGTTTGTTTGTTTTTTTGTTTGTAAAAATCCAGAATGGTTACTGAAGTCAGAACTATTATTGCCTTGTCCATGAATGCTTACTTTTACCTTTTATTCATCCTGTACAAACAATCCACAGATTCATACAGTCGGAAAGAATTTTGCAGTTTCACCAATCAACAGCTCAGAAGAAAGCGGTTATGGTCCAAAACTTCTGTAGATGCATAGTAGGAAAGGACAGGTGGGAATGCCACCGTGCATTCTGCCTCTCAATAATTGGTTTGTCACTTGTACACATTCTGGGACAATCTGGTCATGCAAATCAGTTTAGTCTTAAACTGCTTTACATAATTACTTCTGAATACTCTGTTGGATTAACAAGATTTTAAAAAGAATTTATGATTGGTTTTGATTTTGTAGAATTGCTATGCAGCTAATTTCTGATCAACATGTACATTCTTTTCTTCAGTTACTTAAAGTAAAAGAGATGATATATCATATGCTGGCTTTTGGGGTATTTTATTTATTTGTTTGTCAAACATGCACAAGATAACAAGTATAGGTATGAACATAAACATGAACAAAGGAAGTAAATACAGATAAATGGGGACAGTAAGACAGGGATGGTAGTAAGACAGGCATGCTGGTACGCTTATGCATGCCCCCTTTAAGGACCTCTTAAGAATGGGGTGAGGTCCACAGTAGACAGTTTGAGATTGAAACTGAGGGTTTGAAGCTGTAACAATGGAGTTGGGTAGAGCGTTCCAGGTGTTGACCATTCTGTTGCTGAAGTCATATTTTCTGCAATCGAGTTTGAAGCGGTTTACCTTGAGTTTGTATCGATTGTTTTCCCGTGTATTATTGTGGTTGAAGCTGAAGAAGTCGTTGACAGGCAAGACATTGTAACAGACAATTTTGTGTACTATGCTTAGATCGGATCACAGGCAGTGCAGTTTCAGATTGTCCAAGCCCATATACCATATCACCAAATTTACCATATATTTCGCTTTTAAGGGCCAGCCCTCACCTCTCATGGTGCGTTTATAGCTAAGCCCCATTCCTTTTTGCATAATTTGTTCTTTGTTTTTCTTATAAAAATCTGTATCAACTAGCATATTCTCTTTATTCACTCCTAGTTCTGGAAACTTGGCCAGAAACATCTATCTGAGCATTGCTGCAACATTTTTAAGAGTTCTAACAGGTTTCATGTGTCTTTTCTCCACAACTCTTACAACAACATAACAAATTATTCTTATGATTTTCATTTTTCAGGTGCAACATTGCAACTTCCTTATGATTTCCCAGTGCAATCAAGTTTTATTTATAACTATCATATCCTACAGCTTTATCAACATCACCGCAACATTTCATTTCAGTTTCTTTTTTAATCTTACCCACCTCTTTTATGCAAGATGCATTCTTGTTATACTTGTTTGGATTATCCCAGAGCTATGTCTAGAATTTCATTGTTTCGTCTTTTTGTTAGGTATTGACTTATTCTCTGCAGTCTCCATGATGGATGAGTACGTTTCTGGTTATTATTATTATTATTATTATTATTATTATTATTATTATTATTATTATTATTATTGCCATTGGTGCCCTTCGTTTCTGGAAGAATATTAGGAATGTTAGTCCCATTTTTGTTTGCTTTTAAATAGCTCTCAGTTTTATCAGTCTGAGTGTTTTATGGTGAGCCTCAAAATAATACCAGCATACCACACCCTGAGAGCTCCGGAAGATCATTTGTCAATGCTTAGAAGATTTGAATAGATGTATTTCTTTCTCTTCAGGTGTTTAATTATTAAATGTGTGAGTATGTTACTTTCAGTTTGGTTTTTTAACTTTTATAGTCTATTTTATTTTTACTTTTTTTCTAGCTGTCTTGAATGCTTGCCAAAGTTATAAAGTCAGGGTGGAAATCAAATAAATAAATGTCAACTTGTTTTCTGTTTAATCTTTTTAATTGCATTTGCAGACCACTTTGGGTAAAAATCTTTGTTGTGAAATGCAACATAAAAGGCTGTAAATCAAGAAGATGAGAGGAAACAAGAAGTGGATGAAAAAGATTCTATTAGTTTGGAAGCTTATTTGAGGATCTAAAAAAGTATATTAGAAATGTATTTATTGCTTCTAAATATAATTACCTTATATCTCTTTAGCTGGCTCTTCAGTCATACATCAAGCCTGCAGCTCAGACTCAGTTTCATTTATATTAGCGACAACAGAGAAAAATAAATGTTAATTTACTGGTGACCTGTTTAATAACTTTTGTAAAAAATGTAAAATTAGGTTAGTGGGGCGGAGCTGGCGTCGTGACGATACAGCATGCGATCTCGGAGGTCTGAGATTTCAGCCGATATCTTTGCCCCTGGACAGTCCAAACGGATCTAAACCGTCCCGAAGAGACGGCGAAAATGAAGAGCGCATCCTGTCGATCCCAGGGATATCGCAAAGTCCCTGGTTGATCCAGGAGAAGCTCTTCTTGCCAGCGGCAAAGAGGCAGCCATTAAAGCTGCTGAAGTTGGGACAGCTCCGGAACGGAAGAAAGCAAAAAGAGAAAGTATGCCGGTTTGGTGAGAACTTTTTTTTTATTCTAAGACTTAAAAGGACACCCTAAAGAAAAGAAAGAATCTGTAAAAGTTTTGACAGAAGTGATTAAGCGGCGATTTTAAACGGAAGTGTCAAAGTAAGGTTTTGGGGTTTTTTTATTGCTGGATTTCTATATGCGATTTTGTATTTTGAAACAGGACTGGTTTTTTTTTTTTATTTATACCTATCTTTTCTTCTCCTTTTTGATTTTATAATATTTTAGCTAGAGGCTCCCTTTAGTTACTTAGTTATTTCCCTTTTATATATATATATATTTCCTTTTTTTGGGGGGTAATTTTTATTACATTTGGCTTGGGAAAGGAGGGGAAAAATGAGAGCAAAGAAACTTTGTAACACTGCAAACTAGAGGCTTGAAAAAACTTTATTTCCTGTGACCAGACGAAGCTGAGCAAGAAAGAACTGAGACTCCCTTTCAAGGACATTGCTGTGATAAGATAGAGGGAAGAGCATGGGAGAGTGTTATTGCAGATGCTCTTCTGGATTTCTATCAACAGCTGGAGCCTGGTGTTGAAGCTTACGAAAAGAAAAGGTGATAAGTCTTTGGAGAAGAGATTTATAATAAGAGCCTTGGAGAACTAAACAAAGTGCGGTGTGCTCTTTTTATTTTTTTCAAGTTGTGCTATCCCTCCTTACTAGCTTTACTGTATTTTTTTTTTCTAAATCCTTATTCTTGCAATAGCTATTTGGGTTTTTGGCCTGGTTAGAGTTTGTTTTTGTTTTTCTTCTTCTTCTTGGAAGTCCAATTTTCATGTTTGCTTTTTATTTTAAAGGGAAGCCTTAAAAGCCTTTTCTTTTTTTTCTCTTCCTGGCATTTTTTTTTGTTTTTTCACTCATCTTTTTCATTTATTTACATGCACTTTTTTCTATTTGAGACCTTTCAACTGGATTAAGGTGTTGAAGAACCTGAAGAATTCTTCCCCCCCCTTTTTTTTTTGTTCTTTTAAAGTCTTTTTTTTTCCTTAACTACTGATTGGATTAAGGTTTACAAGAATCTGAAGAAATTTTGTCTCCCCCCTTTTTTTTCCACTACTATTGGTTTTTTTTTTTTCTCTCTACAATTTTTATTTTTTACCTTGGATTATAATTGGCTACTTCACAATTGAATTAAGGTTTAGAAGAACCTGAAGATTTTGAATTGTTTAAAATGAGTAGGAAATTTATAGCTTCTGGTTCCTCAACTTCTACTTCTTCCTCCCTACCATTTGGAGGACAATGTTCAATACAGACAATGTTAAAGCAAGAACAAGAACAAGAAAAAGTGACTCTGCAGATGATTATGCAAGGAATCCAAGATATTAAAGCAAAATCAGAGAGTACTGAAAAGAGAATAGAGAACATGGAACAAAGAACATTGAATATTGAACAAAGAACAGAGAAAACTGATGAAAAAGTGGAGAACATTCAACAAATGATGGTGAACTATGATGAGAGATTCCAAAAAATTGAAGAAGATAAACAGAGAGACAAGAAGATTGGAGACATTGATAATAGATTAACTGTGGTTGAACAAGATAAAAGTGGTATGCTGAGATGGGAGATGGACAGATCAGAATTTTATCTTAGATTTCAAAACATAGAGGAAGAAAAAGACAAAATCTAGCTGAGATAATGATAGAAATATTGGCTGAAGCTTTGGAAATAACTGAAGAGAAGATGATGGATGCAATAGATGAGGTATATCGAGTCTTTACAAGATATGCGATGAGAAATAGCTTACCAAGAGAAGTTCATATTAGATTTACAAAGAAAGCCATTAAAATGCAAATATTGCAAATGGCAAGAGAGAAAATGTTGAAATACAAAGGCAAGGAGATTGTGGTCTTAAAACAAATACCCAGAAGAGTGAGAGAGATGAGAAGAGAATATCGATTTTTGACTAAAATGCTACTGAAAAAAGAGGTGAATTGTAGATGGCTGATTCCAGAAGAGTTAATGTTCACATGGCAAGAACAGAGACATAGAATTGACTCAATTGAGAAAGCGGAATTATTCTATGTAGAATTTTTTGGAAGGAAAGAAGAAGAGTCAGAAAAAGAGATTTCACTAAGTGAATTCCAAGAGGATGGTCAAATGGGGACTGAAAAAGAAGAAGGCGCAGTAGGTGGAAAGGAAGAAACCAAAGAACAATGTGAATCAAGATTTACGAGAGCTGCTAAACCCAACTATAAAACATAACCATGGAAAAGAAAAAAATAATTACAATGAATATAAATGGACTTAATTCAGCTGTTAAAAGAAGGAAAACTTTTCACAAATTAGAGAAATTACAAGAAGTACATATTAAAAAACAATATGAACAATTGTTGGTTCAGCCAAAATTAGGGAAAATATTTACTTCCTTGACCCAATGTAAGAAAAGAGGAGTGGTTTTATATATTAAAGAGACAACCCCAGCAAAATTGATCTATACTGATGAAGATGGAAGAGTATTAATGGTGGAAATAATGGATAATAATATGAAAACACTCCTGATTGCAATTTATGCCCCGAATGACAAACAAGAAGAATTTTATAAAAAATTACTTAAGAAAATAATTGAACTGGACTATGCCAATATAGTTATGATGGGAGATTTTAATAGAATTGTAGACAATAAATTGGACTATACAGCAACAACAACAAAGCGAAATAGAAAGACTCTCCCAAAAACCTTTTTTTTAAATGGTTGATGAATTAAATTTAAAAGATACATGGAGAGAAAGAAATGCTAAAACTAAACAGTACACCTTCTATTCAAATAGACATTTATCATGGTCCAGAATAGATATGATATGGATGTCTACAGAATTAATGTCTAATATTCAAGAAATAAATATTGAAACAAACACTTGGGCAGACCACAATCCAATGACAATTAAATGAAAAGGACAAAAAAGAAGATCGAGATGGACGTTAAATAATACTATTTTAAAGGAAAAAGACTTTACACAGCAGTAAAATTCGCTTGGTAAATTACTTAATGCCTGGTACAATTTATGACTGTAATTCTGTGCTTAATTGCAGTTATAAGTGAAATACTCCAGTATTAAAAACACAGAAGTAATATGTTTTTACATGAGTCTGGACTTGCCCAACTTTAGAATCAACTACAATAATAATGTGTGCTATGGATGAGAGTATTTGGCTTTTTTTTTTCTTGGACTCTGATATCAGAATAAATTAGTATGGAAGTCTAGTTGTTATGGTTCCACAAGAGTTCCCTCCAGATCAAACTGCTATGTAACTGCTGCAAGTTTAGGTGTATATATTATTATTAGGTGACCTATGTCTTCTGGTTACTTAAGATATACAGAATATAAACAAAAAAAATTTTTTAAATGAATTAGCAGGATTAAGTTTGAATAAATGACAGAAAGTGTGATGTTTGTCCTAATTGTGTACTCGTATGTAGCTTAGAGACAAGCAGTGCTTGGCAATCTATAAATATAATATCTATACTTGCCTGTTTTTGAAGGGCCAGAACCAAAATAAATGAACATAGAGTCTTAGATGAGGTAATGAATCTGCCAGACTCAGTACCCTAATTGTTGACATATGTGTTTGCTATTTTAACTACTCTGGTAGGAATTTAAATAAACAAGCATGATTCAGTTCTGAGTTGTTTTTGAGCAAAGACAGCATCTGGGACTCCGAGGATTACCTCAGTTAAAGATGGGTGTAACAAAATATTGTAGGTTATAATGAAAGAAACTTTGCTCAGTAGTTCTACTGCAATTTACTGAGGGTCTTCTTCCATGAAAGAAGAAAATGAGCAAGTTAAACCTGCAGTCCTATACACACTCAAGGAACCAAAATCATTAGGACTTGCTTTGGTAACATATCACGTTTTAGGTTGTTAATTGTTTTTGGTCTTATAGCACTTAACCAAACACATAGAAGAATGTATTGTTAGGATGAGTAATTTCTTACTATATGTTTTAGCAATAAATAGTTTACAGATTCTAATTAAACCAATTTCATTAAATAATCAATTCACAGGGATCTTAATTTTTAAATACTCATTACCAATTTACATCCCTTTCCAGACATATGACTGGAAGAGAAGGAAGTAGTTCTAAATGAAGATGTCAGCAATTAAAAGCACTAAGGAATGAATTTATAAACAATAAAGACTGGATTTGAAAATCAATATTATATATTAATATTAATTCATCCAGAAATGTTAGCATTTAGGACAGTATGGTTACCACAACCAGGTGTGTGTCAAACTGAATTGATCCTTGTGTCAAATAGATCTGTGCAAGGCAATATAGCAAAGAATCATAGGATCTTTGGTCAAGTGAGATAAAAGGTATTGCTTTTTACTTGACTATAATATTCAAAAATTTCCAGAGTAAAGATGACAATTCTCCATTGAGATGTAAACTGGGATTATATATCTATCTTCGAGATGTCAGTAGTCCCATTTATGCTGCAAAAATCCTCACTTAGCAACCATATTTGCAACTTGGTCACTAAGCAGTAAAATCACACAAAGTGTGACTGGCTTACAATCTTACTTCCCCACTGGTCATTAAGCCCAGCTGCCTAGTTGGTAAGCAAAAATTCACATGACTGCAACTTATAGTTTGATTTCTGCCTTCCTGTTAATTCTATTCGTTTCAAACCAATTGTGAAGCACTTAGGTGGTGATTACCTGACTACAAAATGCTGCAGTGATTGTACCTGTGCACACTTGTAAAACATGTGAATGCTGATCATTTGGCTGTACAAAACTGCTGTTGCTTTCAGATTCAGTCATCCCAAGTTGGCATGGAGCTGATAAGGACTTGATCGCTGAATTTTAAAGAGAGAAACTCTTACCTTCTTTGCCCAAATGAAAATATACCGTAAATCAATTCACAGAAATAAAAAAAAACTTTGTTCAAAGAATAAAAAATATTGATAATATTTGAGATAGAAAACATTGGCTTTACAAAACATTCCACAAGTACCAAATTTATGGCTTACTTTATTCTTTCCCAGCTGGATTTGTGTCTTTCTTAAATCTTGTAAGCATATTAAAGGACTTTCCGAATGTGTTCTCTATTGTGTAGTTGCTGAGAAAGCAAGTTATCACATACCAAGGAAATGACCTTCTAAAAAGAGAAAAACATCCTTCCTTAAAGTTAAAAAGACTTTAAAATTGTCACATTACAAGTGCTAATGTTTTTCCCTTTTAAAATTAAAATCCTGTTAATGAAGCCTAAAATTTGAGGCAACATTGCAACATGCTACAGTCATAAATGTGAGGATTAATCTCAAAATTATTTTAGCACCATTGTAACAGTTGCTGCATCAATCAGTATTAAAAAAAAAAAATACTTTATTTTTAAATTGGTCTTTTAAAATTATATGACCTTAATAATCCACATAAACACTTAATCTGGTACACAACTGTAGGACTGAAATATGGGCTATTCCTCCTATCCAATGCACATAAAGTGATATCTGATTCTAGAATTCTTGTAAATCCAGATTTTACTAAGTGGCTTGTTTTGAGAAGTTTTTAGCAAAGGAGTTAATATAACTATTTTAGATAGTACTGATAATTATATTAAAAATGAAAAATATATTTACTTCCTCTAGAACAATATGCCAATATGGGTGATATATTGGTCACTAAAAATGTACACATTAAATTAATGGCAAAGTTATTTCCATTTGCTTAGTTTCTGTTCTATTTAATTTTATTTTCTTCCATAGGATAAAAATTGTATTGAGATACACGTTATATAGAAACTGATATGGAACAGTTTTCATGAGAACTATAGCTCTTGAAAATACTTATCTAAATTGCCATTAATGAGACAACTAGCAGTTACAGGGAAATATAAAAGAAGATAAAAGAAACAATTACTTTATTTACTAAGAGTTGTATACTTCCTCAAGCCTATGCAATTTACTGTAGAAATAACAATGCAGTAGAACAATCACAAAAAAAGCAAACAGCACACATTATATGTTTATTATCAGAATCTCAGAAATCATTGTTAGTACTTCCATACAAATCACCAGATAACTATTCAATCCACTAATATAACAATGTTCCCCAACCACTTTATGGACAGACATCATCTTTATGGCTATCCAACCAAAGGCTGTTCCAAAACAAGGTGGTCATGGTTAAGAAAGCCTGCAAAGTTTCCAAGGGCTGTGATTTACAGTATGCTGTCTCAACCCGACTATCTGGTGAGCAGATTCCACTTGGAACAGACAGTTTGGAAGGAATCCAGGGCCCACAACCTGAAGAGCTTTATTGGTTATAACTAGCAATTTAGATTTCATCCAAAAGCAACCTGACACCAATGCAGCTCTTGCAACATAGGTACTATCAATTGCATTTTACATGTCCTACAGCTTTTGAATTGTCTTTAAGGACAGCACAATAATTTGTAAAGCAAATAAAAGTAATCTAAGTATAGAACGTAGAATAATAGAGTTAGAAGGGACCTCAGAGGTCTTCTAGTCCAACCCACTGCCCAAGTAGAAAACCCGATACCATTTCACAAATGGTTGTCCATTCTCTTTTTGAAAGCCTCCAGTAATGGAGCATCCACAACTGTGATAAGGTGAATAAAATATAACTTTAATGTAGTGACCAAGACTTGATCCAAATCCTCCCCCTTTCATGCATTCACTATTTCTTAATGTAAAGAGCAATCTTATAGCACCTCCATTCTCTTGTCTAGATACTAATAGATTATAAATCCCCTTTGGTTTAGTAGGTGAGGTATCATTGGACATCTTTGAAAATATCCTATTTTACCTTAAATCACTGAGTTGATGATGATAGTTCAATATGGGAATGAATCTAACATCCCTTTTTCAAGTCTACACGATGTTCTACTTTTTAATGTAGTCCTGAGAAATTTGAAATTGACATTATCAGGTACGTGGTTCAGTTGTTGAATTTACGAGGGAGACAAGTTGCAGAGTAAAATGGGTGAATTTGGGTCAGTTACTCTCAATCCAATCTACTTTACACAATTATTCTGTGGAAAAAGATTGAAGGAGACCTTCAAGTAGACTAGGCCTCAGAAAGAGAGAGATGCCTATCAACACAGTACTTGCTTTATTCAAATTAAACCAAGCTTGCCATGCTATCTGAATCCAGGCAAACTGCAGTTCATCCTAGCAAATGCTTCTGAAAACAAACCATTTTCAAAGCATAGTTTTATTATTTTTCATTTTTCCCTTTCCTCTGATGACTTCATGAGATTGAAAGCATTTATTTACCTATTAGTTTCTATGTGTTCACCCAAAAAGTAGGAATATGTTGCTTATATTTATCCTGGCTGCCCACTTCAGAAGATTGAGAGTGGCTTGTAATATCAAAATAGATAATTAAAAATAGATAAAAGCGTAACAAAAACAACAAACTTCACAAACACAGTAACTTCAGACCTAGGAATGGAGATGGGTCTCCAGAATCCCCAAAGAGCAGACATCGTCTTTGAGGAAATGTTGATTCAGAGGTTAGGGGCAGTGAAAGAGAAAGCACATTTACCACTGTCCTACAATATAACAATGGTTAATTAAGCAGACCTAGAGCACACCTAATTTGTACAAATGTACTGTCATAAATAATTGGACATATGCAACCCTCCCAGATAACTTGGCCCATGAAGAGCTTTATAGGTGAGAATGAGTGTCTTGAATTCACCTGGAAGCCAGCTGTCAAATAATGTAGCTCATGTAGGAGTGATGAAGTAATGGTTATTCCAAATTGTGATTTGTTGAAATAAGTAAAGTTCAACCCTTCAAGAAAAACATATAAAGCAACATTTGTTAATTGTGTTGATATGTTACTGTGTTATGCTTAGTCATTTTTTTATGTTCTTACATAAAATTGTTGCTCTTGAGTCTGTTTTTTTCCAGGAAGTTCAATAGGTGAAAACAATTGTAAAAAATAAAATCTCTCCAAAGGGAAGTCAGAAAGAAATCTTATGAAAGTAATAAGAACTATTACAAATTTCAGGAAAGTTGACCACCAGGTGGAAGTTAGTGGAGAGTTCAGAAAGCCAGAGAATGAATCTGAAGAAGTTCTAGGTGAGAGAATTGAAACATATGGTGATTGTAGACAAAAACAAAAAGTTTCACTATCAATAAACTCAGATGTACTGAAATTATAGTTATATTCTTAATTTTGATTAAAAGAGAGAATAAGTTGGGTGTACTATAGCTAACTTCCAGAAAAGGATGCATCTAAGTCCTTCACTGATGTAAACAAATTACTTAATTACTGGTTTTTAGGCTTTTGTTGATTTTTACCGCAGGTGAAACCTTTTTACCAAACTATTCTGCTCATAGTGAATTAATTGGGTCATAAATATTACCATAGTTAAAAGGGCTTGTTTTAGAGTCATCCAGGCAACCAGAATGTGTCCTTTATAGCAGTGCAAAGTGTTGTGGAGTGGTGGAATAATCTGATGCAAACACGGAGTGAACTTCAGCTTTTACTTTATTGTAGCAATAAAGGGTTGCCGTGGCTGCCACACTAATAAGGTAGCCAGCCGGCAGACAACAGCTGATACCGTTTGACAGCTCCCTTTTATAGCTGGCTGTCAAACGGCATCAGCCAATAGGAACGCTGGAAACACGGACCGGACTGAAGACTTCAGCTCAGTCTTTTCCGAACGCCACACTCCTTTCCCACAGAACGGAGCATGCGTAGACCTTCAGATAACTCGGGCACTTGCGCAGGCAGCCAGATCTTCTGGGTCCTGATGAAGTTGCTGCTGGAAGGAACTTTTCTGCTTGCTGGGCAACTTCTGGTGCCGACGAAGCTGGCGTCTCGGCTTCAGGCGTTTCTGGGCGAGCGACAGATGGCTGTTCAGGTAGGCTTGCATTCCTGTCGGATCTGAGGGAAGTTTCTTTGGGCACCGGCGGTTTCTCTGTTGCAGGAACATCTTGAGGGCCATCTGTTGCAGGAACGTCTTGAGGGCCAACACCTTCTAAGCTGAACGATATGGCGGCACCAGATGCTCCCATCTTGCAGTTGGACCCTGTAAGATTTAGGACCAGTTACTGCCACAATTTGCCCAGGCATCCACAAAGGGTGTCCCGCATAGTTCCGGGCATAGACCTGGTCATTCTCAGTGAACTCCCTTGCCTGACTTTTTGACCCTAGGGGTGTGACTGGGGCATAATGCGGATGGAGTCTGTCTAGGGTGGTCCTCAGACGTCTACCCATGAGAAGTTCAGCCGGAGACCTATTAGTGGTGGCACAGGGAGTTGTGTGCTGGGTCAGGAGATACTTAGCGAGTATAAAGTGCCAATCTATAGGCCCAAACCTTGTCAGTGCCTCCTTAACTGATCTGACTGCCCTTTCAGCCAGGCCATTACTGGCAGGATGAAAAGGAGCTGTAAGTCCGTGCCTTATTCCTAGGTTGGCTAGGAAGACCTCAAACTTACAGGAAGTAAAGTGGGGGCCGTTATCAGACACATTGGTGTCAGGGAGGCCATGGCTAGCAAATATCCTTGATAGAGCCTTAGTGACAGTTGTGGTCATCAAGGTCAGTTCTACCCATTTAGAAAAAGAAACAACCACCACCAGGAATGTATGCTCATGAATGGGGCCAGCCAGATCAATATGCACCTGGGACCAAGGGGCCACAGAATCTTCCCACCTGCCTGGAGTGGATGTGGGTGCAGCAGGTCTGGTAGCTTGGCATGGCTGACAAACATTCACCCAACTTGTAATCTGAGTATCCATACTTGGCTACCATGTATAACTGCGAGCTAGGGCTTTCATCCTGACAATGCCGGGATGGCCCTCATGCAGAACCTTTAAATGAGTCTTGCAACTTGGAAGGGATAACTACCCTCGTTCCCCAAAGTAAACAGCCTTGCAAAGAAGATAGTTCTTGCTGGCGAATTTTGAAAGGCATGAATTTGGGGGCATAAGGAATTGCTGGCCACCCCCTTCCCACCCTGCCAAGAACTTGGGCGATTACCTTGTCCCTGGAAGAGTGGGCAGCGATATCGAGGGCAGTGATGGGGAGTTTGAGATCATTGATCTGGAAAACAGCATTAGTTGGTGCAGGATCCTCCACAGGAATAGGCAGGGGGCAGCGACTAAGAGCATCAGTGTGGCATAGACTCTTGCCAGATTGATGAACCAGTGTATAGGAATAGGCAGCCAGAAATAAGGTCCACCTGGTCATTCTTGGAGACAAATTCTCAGCAGTTTGTCTTTCACCAGACAGAAGGCCTAACAGAGGCTTGTGATCCGTGATCAATTCGAAATAGTGTCCATATAGAAACTCATGGAATTTTTTGACAGAAGCAACTGCAGCCAAAATCTCCTTGTCAGTTTGGCTGTAGTTGCGCTCAGCTGGGGAAAAAGTTCTGGAGAAAAAGGCAATGGGTGCCTCAGAACTGTTAGGCAGTCTATGACTTAAAACAGCACCTATGCCAAAAGGAGAAGCATCTGCTGCTAAAACTAAAGGTAAGTGTTCATTAAATTGTATCAGGACAGCATTGGATGTAAGTAATGATTTGACAGCATGGAAGACATGGGCATAGGTCCCCAGTGCCAGGGGGATTGCTTGTCCAAGAGTCTGTGCAGAGGTTCTGCAACGGAAGCTTTATGAGGCAAAAATGAAGCATAAAAGTTAAGTCCTAAAAAGGCCTGGAGTTCAGTTTTGTTAGTTGGCGTGGGTGCCTCCAATAGCCCTTTGGATTCGATTGGGTGAATACCAGAGGCGTCAATTCTGTATCCCAAAAATTCTACCTGTGGGGTGGCAATAGTGCACTTGTCTTTCTTTAACTTAAGACCATGCTGTCTGAAACAATCGAGGACTCCTCTGACTCTTTGCAGTAACTGAGGCTTGTCAGGGGCAGATATTAAAATGTCATCAAAATACGGAATTATGCCCGGTAATCCTTGAAGAAGTCTTTCCATTAAGGATTGAAAAATTCATGGGGCTACACTTAGGCCAAATTGGAGGTGCCTATATTTGAAAGTGCCCCTGTGCGTTACAATAGTTTGTAGTACAGCGGCTGTGTCATCAACAGGGAACTGTTGATAAGCCTGTGACATCAGGGCTGTGAAATCTCCGATTTTACGCGGAATTCCGATTTTTTCCCTCAAACACCAATCTACATTTTCCGCGTTTTTTTTCTCAGCTCAGGCATACCGTATATACTCGAGTATAAGCCGAGTTTTTCAGCCCATTTTTTGTGCTGAAAAAACCGCCCTCGGCTTATACTCGAGTCAGCCGCTACGGCACCATGCCTGGCCTGCGCTGGCGTGGCTGCAACTGATCGCGCCTCCATGGCAGCATCGCCGCCGCGGCTGTCTACCCACTGAGGTACACACAGGCGACCCCAAGCGGCCTCTTCTTCCCCATTAACGGGTGCCTGGGGCCCCCGCGAGCTCCTGTGTTGCGCGCTTCCAGCTTCGCAAAGAAACTGCCAGGCTCAGGCAGCCTCCCCCACCCCCTAGCCTAGCAACGAAGAGCTGCTCCGGGGGCAGCGAGACAAAGTGCCTGGCTGCACCGTGGCGGGAGCCCCCGGAGCAGCTCTTCGCTCCTTGGGGTGGGTGGGGGAGGCTGCCTGAGCCTGGCGACCCCAAGCGGCCTCTTCTTCCCCATTAACGGGCGCCCGGGGCCCCCACGAGCTCCTGTGTTGCGCGCTTCCAGCTTCGCAAAGAAACTGCCAGGCTCAGGCAGCCTCCCCCACCCCCTAGCCTAGCAGTGAAGAGCTGCTCCAGGGGCAGCGAGACAAAGTGCCTGGCTGCGCCGTGGCGGGAGCCCCCGGAGCAGCTCTTCGCTGCTTGGGGTGGGTGGGGGAGGCTGCCTGAGCCTGGCGACCTCAAGCGGCCTCTTCTTCCCCATTAACGGGCCCCCGGGGCCCCCGCGAGCTCCTGTGTTGCGCGCTTCCAGCTTCGCAAAGAAACCGCCAGGCTCAGGCAGCCTCCCCCACCCCCTAGCCCAGCAGCGAAGAGCTGCTCCGGGGGCAGCGAGACAAAGTGCCTGGCTGCGCCATGGTGGGAGCCCCCGGAGCAGCTCTTCGCTGCTGGGTGGGGGAGGCTGCCTGAGCCTGGCGACCTCAAGCGGCCTCTTCTTCCCCATTAACGGGCGCCCGGGGCCCCCGCAAGCTCCTGTGTTGCGCGCTTCCAGCTTCACAAAGAAACCGCCAGGCTCAGGCAGCCTCCCCCACCCCCTAGCCCAGCAGCGAAGAGCTGCTCCGGGGGCAGCGAGACAAAGTGCCTGGCTGCGCCGTGGCGGGAGCCCCCGGAGCAGCTCTTCGCTGCTGGGTGGGGGATGCTGCCTGAGCCTGGCGACCTCAAGCGGCCTCTTCTTCCCCATTAACGGGCGCCCGGGCCCCCCGCAAGCTCCTGTGTTGCGCGCTTCCAGCTTTGCAAAGAAACCGCCAGGCTCAGGCAGCCTCCCCCACCCCCTAGCCCAGCAGCGAAGAGCTGCTCCGGGGGCAGCGAGACAAAGTGCCTGGCTGCGCCGTGGCGGGAGCCCCCGAAGCAGCTCTTCACTGCTAGGGGAGGGGGTGGGGGAGGCTGCCTGAGCCTGGCGACCCCAAGCGGCCTCTCCTTCCCCATTAACGGGCGCCCGGGGCCCCCGCAAGCTCCTGCGTTGCGTGCTTCCAGCTTCACCAACAAACGGAGCTGCAAATCTGGTAATCGCTTGCGGAGCCTCGGCACGAACCCCCTTTCCCCACACTCCCCCCCCGCACTCCTCTGGCGGAAGCAGGCGGAGAAAGCCCCACTTCCCCCTGGCTTTGATGGCACGCGTGAGTTGGCTTCCCACTCTTTTTTATTTTAACTCTCCTCTTCCTCCTCCTCCTCTCCTCTCCCCTTGTTGTCTGGTCTTCCCTAAGGAAACTCGAGGGCTCACACTTCCAGGTGTTTCTCCCTGTCTTTCTCCCTGTCAATGATCTTTTCTTCCCTTCCCTTCTCTCAGCCCCATCCTCCTTCATCTTTGTCACCACAATCCTGAACAGATGAAGTTTGTACTTCTCAAGAAAGGTTGGATGTTCCTTTTGAGGAGGGAAACTAGTGTGACATCTGTATGTTGACCTACTACTGCGCCATGGCATGTGTGCACATGCAATGGAGGCATGAGGGAGAGCTGTGAAAGAGATGGTGGCTCTCCAAAACAGGATGTACATGCAGCACATGCACATGCTTTTTTCTTGCAAGGGAGAGAGTGACTCTGTTTGGACATACAGAGGAGGAGGAGGAATCCAGTTTTGAAGGATTTTAACTCTTGTGTTTTAGCTTGGTTGCTGATTGAGCTAAGGTTTTTGTACTTTTAAAGTTATTGTTGATACCATATTGGTTTTTTTGGCTCTCTTTTCCACTTACAGAGCTAGTTTACTTTATCCTAGCCAAGCAAGTAGTACCATGTAACTGACTGCAAAGACAATTCATACGGCTGTACATAGAGTCTGTGCACGTGCGCGCGCTCGATCGTGCGCGCGCTGGACCCCGGCCTAAGGGACTTCGCGCTTCGCGCACATGCGCTTCGCACACCTTATTCACTTCAGATTTTTTCAGACTTTTTTTTAACCAGCTCTCACACCCCTGTGACATGTCTAATTTAGCGAAAATGGTTCCTGGCTCAAAACAATGTAGTGGGTGCTGGATAACAGAGACTGGATAGGCGCTGATTTGTAAATATTTGTTCAATGATGTCTTATAATCTGCGCAGATTCTTACGCTCCCGTCTTTCTTCAGGGGTGTCACTATTAGGGTTTCCCATTTTGCGAAGTCCACAGGCTCTAATATACCTTGTTTAATTAATTTGTCAAGCTCCATGTCTAATTTGGAGCAGATTGCAAAAGGTACCCTTCGAAGCTTTAAATGTATTGGTACTGCCTGAGGGTCCAAGTTGAAAGATATTGGGGTTCCTGAATAACAGCCCAGCCCCTCGCTGAACACATCAGCATAGTCATTAAACAAAGTGTCCACTTCAGCATTTGTAATAGAGTGGATTCCGCTTATATGGAGGCCAAGGGCAGGGAACCAGTCTAACGCCAACAGGCGAGGGAGGGCGCCATCCACTACCACTAAAGGCAAGTGACCTTTAAAATTTTGAAATTGTACAAAAAAAACCTTGCCTTTTCTGATGACTGCGATGGTTTTGCCTTGGTAGTCACATAGGGTTAACTGACAGCCATGAAGCTTCTTCTTAGCCATTCTGGGAAGTGGTTGTTTCAAGGTGCTCCATGAGATGATGGACAGTGCTAAGCCTGTGTCAACCTCCATCCTGCAAGGTTTTCCTTCTATAGAAACAAAAACACTAATTTTGTTAGAGCCTTTGTTAGTCAGCTTGGCTTGATAGCAGGTAAAACAGTCTTCAACTTGTTTTTGGAAATGTTGGGTTGTCTGAGGCTTTTGGGCAAAAGTCTTTCCTGCTTGACAGATCCTGGCTAAATGACCCTTCCTTTGGCATTTTAGACAAATGGCATTCCTGAACTTGCAGGATGCCCTGAGGTGGTTTCCCCCACAGCTTAGAAAAATGGGCTGATGCCGTAGAGGTAGATTGGGGTTTGACTTGTTTTCCCTGAGGCGATTTACATCATTAGCCTCTTCATAGCCTTCTTCTGAGGAGGCTTCATCGTAATGGATTGCTGAGCTGCCCTGGCTAATTGGATTTCCCTGAATTTCTGCTGCTGAAAGTGCTGATAGTTCAGCAGCTTGAGACTCTTCAATTGCTAATTTAAGGGTTAAATCCCCTTTGCCAATGGATGCCTTTGTTGCCTTAAATCCCTGACTCCACAAACTAGTTGGTCTAATAACATGTCTGCCAGATAGTCTCTAAACCCACAATGCGAGGCAGCTGTTCGTAGGACAGCCATGTACCCATTAATAGTCTCTCCCTCAGCCTGAATCCGTCTCCTAAAAACATGACGCCTGGCAATTTGGGATGGCTTAGGGGAATAGTGGTTGGAAAGAATTTCCTGCAATTCTTCCCATGGAACAGTCTTAATTGAACATGGAGCCAATAATGCCGTAGCAGTGTGGCTCCGCAAAAACTTAAAAAGTAGGACTTTTTCCTATGGTCGGAAATGTCAGCAAGGTCTATGGCATCTAGGAAACAGTCAAATTGGTTTCTGTAGGACTCCCATGTTTCCGCTGTCGGTCTGAAAGGCAGGGTTCGAAGTCATCTTGACTCAGCGGTGCCAGATCTTTCGAGGAAAGTTGAAATTCGCACTCGCGAATACTGACAGTAGCTCTTAAAGTGACATTCAGCTCGGTAGTGACTTCGGCTATTTTTGTAGTGACTTCGCTCAGCGATTCTTTGCCCGGTTGCCTCTTATAGGTATCCTGTCCTCGTCGCCAGTGTTGTGGAGTGGCGGAATAACCTGAGGCAAACATGGAGCGAACTTCAGCTTTTACTTTATTATAGCAATAAAGGGTTTCCGCGGCTGCCGCGCTAACAAGGTAGCTAGCTGGCAGACAACAGCCTATGCCATTTGACAACTCTCTTTTATAGCTGGCTGTCAAATGGCATCAACCAATAGGAATGGTCCTTGTTCCCACTGGAAACACAGACCAGAGTGAAGGCTTCAGCTCAGTCTTTTCCGAATGCCACTCAAAGGATCATAGTTTGGCAACTAGCATTTTTCTCCAGTCTATAACGGCAGAGATATGCCAGCATAATTTATTCAGTTCCAATATCCTATTTTCCCTTGGAAATGAGGCCAATGTGTAAGGCTGCCTGATAGTTTTAATATGGGATAAATTAAGGAAAGTGATTGATGGATGGATTCTTCCCACAAGCAAAAGAATCCACTTTAATAGAACTAGGATTGGAGATACAGGTGAATTGATAGAGTGGCGTGTTCAGCCATCTATCAGAATTTTATCTGGAGTAGGAGGGTGGTTTCTGCCTACCTTCCCTTACTTAGATGCTACATTTCGGATGGTCTACAATATACTTTTTTGTTCCCTTGTGCCCTTTTTACATCACTGGTCTTTTTTTGTTGTTGTTGTTGTTGTCTCATCTTCTTTACTTCCTCATTAATTTTTCTTTCTTCCATTCTGTCATGCTACCCCTGCTCATAATTTATTCTATTCACCTGTTCCATTGCTTGCTTTAAAATCCCTTGCACTTTTATTCAGTCATCTGTTGCATCATTCACACCATCACCTGTTTGTCATTCTCCCTCACTTGTATTTCTCCCACTTTACTGGTTGCATGTTATCTTCTTTGTTGTCTCTTCCCTACTTTGTTATTAACTCCACCACTTATTCTCTCATGGTTATCTGTCTCTCATGCACTCTGAATCACCTTTATCCCTTATTCATCCTCTTTTTTGAGGTTTGCTGTTCTATCTTAATCTCCCCCTATATAAAAATAAGAGAAAAACACTGGGGAGATTGATCTGTAATGAAATACCTTCTGGATTCTTCTGCTTTCTTCAATATAGTGCATCAAACAGGTTCCATGTTAATTGAGATATTTATCTAGCCATGTAGATAAGGAGGTCTTACACAATCTTATTGATGCTTTGCATCAGATGTCCAGCATCTAATCAAGCCTACTGCCCAAGCCACAATATTAATGGAACTAATTATTAGAGAGAAAGGAATACTCACAGCTACCCAAAGCAAGCTGGAAACATTCCAGCTCCTGCTATATCATCCCCATAGTCACTACTGAAGCACCATAAATTATGTATAAAGCAAAACTTGTGTCAAACAAAGATGGGAAACATGACTTTTAACAATAGTTCAAATACAAACATAGCTTTATATCTATAAAGTTATGAATACATCTTTTAAGATGCAGTTAGAGGGAATGTATGGATGAGTTCTGCAGTTAAACTCCATGTGCTACTTCACCCCACAAGCTTGGACTACAGCCAACATTAACACCCTTTCTGGAAAAGTTACTATGTTTTAGTAATTTGCATTTGCACTTTCCATAAGTTAGTGTTTTCCACTTTTTGTTTCTATGTTTTTTTATTAGGGACACAACCATAAATTCAAAGTGCATATTTTTTGTCATGGTCAATTTAATGCCTTTCTATATCTGATCATTGGGATGGTAATTATCGTCGTATCATATAAAAACTAATACTGTGTATGTATGTATGTCTGTAAACAATACACACATGCACAGACACACACACAAACTATGTATGTATGTATGTATGTATGTATGTATACACACACATACTGCCAAAAAGTCTTCCAAATTTAAATAACTTTAAAGATAATAGAGCAAGACTTGCAAGGCAGCACAAGATTAGATTTAGACTTAATAGTGGTTGCAACATAATCTCCTCTGCATGCTCAAACACCAAAAATACTGAAAAAGAAACCCTACTGAAGACAGTGTAATGCAAATTATCTTGCATTATGCAGCATAAAGAAATAGACATTTCAAACAATTTTTCCTTATTCGTTAACAATTAGTAAACCTATCTTCAATTAATATTCTGCATTGTGGTACATTGCAGTTCATTGTAGAAATTGTGTATGAACAATTTAAGGATTGTGCAAACAAAAAGCATTTGTGCATGCTTAAATTGGCCCAGAAATTGGTATAATTTGCTCTAATTTGAAATATGGAAATTGGTGGATATCTTTTGGAGAAGATAGCAAATAGCTATATATCTATGCAGAGCTTCAAAATGATGTTTCATTCCACTGAGTCTTTACCTGAAGTTCCTTTCAAACCAGTTGCAAAGCAGTGTGCATCCTTACAATGGGGAATAAGCACTATATATGTTTCATTTTGCTTGGAAACAGCAGTATCTGTCCAGCCACAAAAACTGCTGTTTCTAGATCAGACTAGTCAATAAAGGTGGAGTAACCTGACTTCAATTCTTCATTAAACTCAACTTTTTAATGTTCTTTTTGGTTATTTAATGTATATATACATACACACTGTTCCTTGAATGATGATAATTTGTACCTCGCACAATTCTCATTATGGGAGTTATTAACTTGTTATTGGGAGCTCAGAATATTAAAAAAAAAAAACACACATTTGCAAAATCAAGTAAATTCACATCATCTGATTAATTTTGTTATGTGGCTTTATTTCTGCAAGTATATCTGCCATAGCACCAGAAGCAGCCTTAGGACCAAAGGCGTGAATAGATCAAGAATTTATTGTGCAACAAAATATGGTTTGTATGATATAGACGTGTTTTATTTTTATACATTTTCCTTTTAAGTTTTAATACCAAGAAGACAGAATGTGCAACAGGAAACACATTGCATCATATGTTCCATTTTAAACTTCCCTGTTAATATAAATTGCTAGTATTCAGTTTTAATTACCATTAGAAAAAGAGGAATTTGAATTTTCATGTGCCATATTCAAAACTTGGTGGTACTATTTCTATTCATTCTCCTTTAGAACTCTTAAAATTCCTGGAAAAAAACTATGATAAACAATTGCTTTTTTTAATGTCTACAAACTAAAATATCAGGGAATTCATTGCAACGATACAATTATTGAATTATTTGCATAACTCCTAGAAGTAAAGAAGAGTTATGTTCTTCCCCACTGGAATTGATAACTTACAACCTGTTTCAATATTATGGTGGACCTCCACAAAGCTACTTACAACTGGTTTTGAAGTTATAGTGGCCATTCCCCATCCCATGCAGTCCCATGATCAAATTTTGGGCACTTGGCAACCAGGTGCATTTGTGGCCATTTGCAGCATCCCGTGGTTACATGACTGCAATTTGTTGTTGTTGTTTTTGCTGGAAACCAGAATTTACCTCCAGTTTCTAGCACAAAAACAAACAAACAAGCATACCACTCATTAGCTCAAATGGATTCATTTAATAACTGCCACAGAAAAAGGGGTAAAATCAGGCATGGTCATGTTATGAAGCACTTAATGACCACTGTGATTTACAACTGTAATTCAGGCTCAATTACAGTCTTAAGTTGAGAACCACCTGTATTGCAATGCTGTCATCTTTTAAGGCAAGTACCAGTGATAATGTAGATATCTATTCAACTGTGCTGGATATGCCACATCCATACTTTTAAATCTTTGGAGCTGCTTTTAATGGACAAAGAGTCACATATGTAACCAGGCTTAATTTCAAGAGCTGCTTTTACTTTTTACTGCATTGTTTGATATTTCTGCTACTTTTACAATGTTGCAATGTTTGATTGGCAAATATTGCAAAAGGATTGTTTACACACTGTTCCGAGAAGAGACTCCCTCTGACCAGTCCTTCAGCCAAAAACAACTATAAACTTAATTTGAGCTGGACAAAGTTTAAAAAGAGAATGAAGCAATAGACCATCTAAAATAGGAGGCATTTCTAATGAAAACTGAGGGATGGGAATGGGAGAGAGAAGCTGAAGAAAACATCAAATATATATTACAGCAGATTCCAAAATCTGAAAGCAATAAATGTAGATATTTCAGATGCATTTATCCAAAACAGCATGTTACATTTCCTATATATTTCTAGACTTCATTGTATGGGATTTTCTTTGTTTTGCTGATTTCTACTATGTTATTGAGACCCTTCAGGGGTGTGGCAACAGGATAGCTAGTTCTCCCTCATCTGAATTGAGGGTGTGGCTAAAGATTCAATCATGTGAAGATAATATAATGAATTTGAATGTTTTTAACCAATGCAAGTTGCAGCAGTGGGGTTGACAAGTGTCCATATGTTTAAGTTTTATAATATAAAGATTGAAATGTTTTTAAAATCGCTTTGCTATTCAAATTCTTACACTAGAGAAATTTAAGAGGTTGAGGTGCAGCAGTCAGAAGAAGAGTGGTGGAAGCTGGGGAAGGGCACAGTCCAGCTGGGCAGTCAGAGGAAGACCCAAGCCCATCCCCTTTCCATCCTAGGATACACAGGGAGGGGAGGATAAGGGAGAAACATGAATGGTGTGGTCTATGGGGGAGGAAAGGGCCTTAATCCTCTTCATGGGCTGCAGCTGTGAGAACTGTTTAAAAGGACAGACTGTTCATGGGCCAGTGCTGGAAACAAATCATGAAAATATTTCTAGTCTGTCTGTTCTTATCTGAATTTGCCTTCCTTCCCAGTGTGTATTCCGATTTCTGTGGATGTCTTCAAGCTCTTATCTTGCCTGGTTTCCTTAATTGCTTCAGTGTGATTCATGTTGTTGTTTTTTCTGTTTATAATTTATGGGTATTTTTAGTTTGAACAGCATTTATTCCTTTTTGTTAGTGTTTGTGGGGGAGTTTTTATATCTAGTCAAATATCCAGTCAAGGATATTTGGAGCTTTGAAGTCAAGTTGAAGGAATTAAAGGAGCTTCACCTCTTTTTGTGACTGTTGATTTTGTATCCCACCCTGGGTCATCACACATATGCTCTCAGTGTACATAAAAGAAAAGATACATTCGTCAAGAATCATAAGGTACAACACTTAATAATAGTCACAGGATTGTATAGTCATAGGGTACAATAAGCAATCAAATCATACTAGGAAACAGTCAATAAAATTGTAAGGATACAAGCAACAAAGTTACAGTCATATAGTCATACGTAGAAGGAGATGGGTGAAGGAAGGAGGGGAAGATTCATAGAAATAGTAATAGTAATACAGACTTAGTAAATAGTTTGGCAGTGTTAAGGGAATTATTTGTTTAGCAGAGTTACGGCAGTTGGGAAAAAATGCTCTTGTGTCTAGTTCTGGTGTGCAATGCTTTATAGCATCGTTTTGAGGGTAGGAGTTGAAACAGTATATATCCAGGATATGAGGGGTCTCATATTTTCACAGCCCTCTTTTTTGACTCATGCAGTATACAGGTTCTCGATGGAAGGCAGGTTGGACCTAATTATTCTCTGAAATCTGTGTCTTGTTAGGTTGCAGAATCAAACCAGACGGTTATAGAGGTGCAGATGACAGACTCAATAATTCCTCTGTAGAACTGTATCAGCAGCTCCTTGGGCAGTTTGAGTTGTCTGAGTTGGCGCAGGAAAAACATTCTTTGTTGTACTTTTTTTTGACGTTTTTGATGTTAGGTGTCCATTTTAGCTCTTGAGATATGATAGAACTTAGAAATTTGAAGGTCTCTACTGTTGATACTGTGTTGTTTAGTATTGTAAGTGGTGGTAGTTGTTAGGGATAACATTGTTTACCCTAACTGGTTTAGGTAAAATAATAAATATGTTATCATGGTTTATTAGTTAAAGTGTCTGCAACTTTAACTGTGGGAATGTAATTAGGGGAGTGGTTGTGAAAGCACTTTAAAAGAAGCAAAACGACAGCTTGCTCTCTCTGACTTTGATGATCCCTAATTACTGGATGAAGACTGCGTTTTTCCCCTACTGAACAGGAGAGAGAAAGGACTGATTTGTAAGTGAACTGACATAGGATATTCTACACGGACTTTGCTAACTGAATATCCTTGAATGGACTGGCTAAAATGATACATGACTGATGGACTGTTATTTTGACTATGCTATAAACTCTAAATGGAATAAACTATATTTTGATAGCACAAGTGTATCTGTTATTTTTACTGTATGTTAACAAACATACAAGCTTATCTCACTCATTTATCTGTGTGCCTATCTGACTAACGCTGCACATTCTGTTTAGCTTGTCTCCTTAACCCTGGTTGGGGAGCCCAGGCTTAACAGTAGTATGGGAGGGTTTCTCCTAAAGTCTATCACTTTAATGCAGCTTGCCATGAAATATGGTAGCAAATATATTAATACAGATATCTCTTATTTGGGAATAATTTTATTTATTATTTCCTGTGTTTATTATTTTTATAAGTAACTCAAGACAATGAACATATTCAACATACCTTCTCCTCCTATTTTCCCATAACAACTTACCTGTGAGGTGGGTTGGGCTGAGAGTGGCTGGCCCAAAGTCACCCAGCTGGCTTTCATGGTTAAGATGGGACTTAAACTCATGGTCCCCTGCTTTCTGCCTTATCTACTAGAGCTAGACCAATATTGTTCTCCTACCCATCCCACCCAACAAGTCTTTTTTTTTTTTTAAGTTTACATATAACCCAGAAGGGAAATTTGTTGAATCATGTTGATTTCTCAACAAGTAATGGGTAACATATACTTTCTACTATAAACATAGACACACATTATTTGGAAATACGCTCCTTGAGCTCAGTGGAATTTGATTCCAAATAAATGAATTAGGAATCATGTCTTAAATTGCTTTCAGAAAAATAACTTGTACAAAGAGGCACCTTTACTATAATACTGTTCATTTAAAAAATATAATAATAGCAGAATCTCAACTTTCATAACGATTTCTGTTATACTCAATGGTATCAGATTAACCTTAGGCTATTGCTCACCTCTTTTTTTTATGATAAGAGCACTGCAACTGGAAAGACTTATCCCTCACTATTAAGAAAACAGTTAGCTATTGCAAGATTAATTGTTAAGTGCAATGAGAATTATTTATCAGCACAGTCTGTTCAATAGTCTTACTGAATTTCTGATAATGCATTACTAGATATGAAAATCAATTCTTGCTTTGATTTCTGAAAATTTTGTGATGTTGGAATATGTCTCATTAAACTCAATAGAATTTGGATCTAAGTAGCCACCCTAAAACTGAACTTCTAAGAAACTGCTCTTCGAATGCCCACATTCAAACGTAATGCTAAACATAAAAATAAACTGAGCAATCTTTGATTTTGTATGCTATCTTGAAGGCATAGGGCTAACCAGGAAATAGGATTCTGACTGGAATGCTCTGACTGTAGCAAGTACATGATTTAGCAGATGTTTGTTGTGTATACAATTGCCAGAAACTTTTATATGAGCACTTATATGACATTGGATATTTGTAAATGAAGTAAGTCACCTAGGGATGTCATTTGAGATAAATCATTTTGAAGATGGTACCAGTACTATTTTTGATCCCCCAAAGATACTGTGAAATGCATGATTTACTGGCTACATGGTTATAATTACGGGCTGGATGAGCATGAACAGGCAAGACAAGGTCATGGTAGCATAGTAAGAATGTATCTCAATTTACATTGTGCAAGCAGTCCAGTTTGGAAGCTCTCCTAGACTCAGTGTCATCCAAGGAGTGGGTATGATCAGGAAAATTTTCTGTCACCATAGGAAAGTACATTATGTAATGTTGTTTGATGTGACCAGGCCTTGCTACAGCTACTTAATATAAGAGCAGGGGTGGGATTCCACCAGTGTAACAACTGGTTCGGTGATCACACGCTTTGACTTAAAATTGAATTACGCAAATGAAGCTATAGTTAACAGATAATCAGAATTGGAAGGGAACTTGAGATCATCTAGTCCAACCCCCTGCCCAAGCAGGAGACCCTACACCATTTCTGACAAATGGCAATTCAATTTCTTCTTGAAAGTCTCAAGTGATGACACTCCACAACTTCCAAGTGTAAGCTGTTCCATTGGTTGATTGTTCTTACTGTCAGAAAGTTTCTCCTTATTTCCAGGTTAAATCTCTCTTTGTTCAATTTCCATCCATTGTTCCTTGACTGGCCTAGAGGTGCTTTAGAAAATAGCTTGACCCCTTCTTCTCCGTGGCAGCCCCTCAAATAGTATGCATAATGTTTGTTTTTAACCCTAACCCTTAAGTTAAATTGTTTTGCTTTTTTATCATTCTTCTTACTAATACAGTGTTTGTCACAAAGAAAAGTTATGCAACTTTCAACTAAATAAAAATAATAAAATCATTGTTTTGATTCAATTATGTCATACAACTTTCAAAAAGAATTGCTTGAAATGTGGGTTCCAGGCAGTGGTAGGCTCCAAATAATTTAACAACCAATTCATCCTAAAGACTGTGTGAACATGATTGGGGGGAGGTCATGGCCAACTCATTGTCACTCATGGCAAGGTGGGGTGGTGTAGGCAGTCTGAAGCGGCAGTGGCCAGAGCCTTAGACTTATCTTTGTGCAACAACAGCAACAGTGATTCTCTGATGCCTCATCTCTCGCTGCCCAACAACCAGGGTTTTTAAAACATTTTTTGCAGCAGGAAAAGGTGGGTGGCTACTTCTGGCCTTTGTTGGTGCAGCTGGGCACACAAACCCACCCCGAGACACTGGCCTGCAGCTACTGGCAGTCTTTTTTCAGCACAAGAAGTCTGCAGCCACCATTTTTTTCAGCATGAGAAGCCTGTCGCCACTGCTTTTTGTCGGCTGGAACCAAACCAGGAGCGGTGGCTGGAGGCTTCTCATGCCAGCAAAGAGGTGGTAGTTGGTGGCCCTCAGGGGAGGCATTTTCTTTCAGGCCTCACATCCAGAAGGCATCAGGGAAGCTGAAGCTGGGCCTGAAAGGCGGCCTCATCTCGCCATGTGTCTCTTCCCCACCAAGGTGATACTTTGGTTAAGCGCAGCAAGACTGGAGTACCGTCAGCCTTCTAGCCCATAGGGCTTGCACCATTCTCACAGCAGCGGCCTGGCATGTGAGTGGAGGCCATGGGGAAGGCCAGAGCCAGGGACAGGCTAATTCCCCAATTCAAGATGAAGGGCAAATGGGCAGCATGTGGGCAGAAGTTGATGACAGTCAGGCCCAAAAGGCAGCGGAGCCTTCCATGTCTACTCTGAAGCAGTCCTTTGGCCGAGTGCCTTACCTTCACAGGCAGCCATGGTGAGCAGAGTAGGCAAGGCATGGAGATCAGCTGGGCCATGTGGTCTGGGCTAGCAAATGAAAGAGCCAGTCAGTAGCTGGGCACGTGGATGATCTAGCCACTAGCCAAGGTAACCGAGGTGAGATAGAGTGAGGTGGGCTGGGACCAGCTAGTAGTGAGATTTGCTGATTCACCAAACTGCACAGAACCTTAACAACGAGTACGCCTGAACTAGTGCAAACCTCTGGTTCCAGGACATGTGAAATGAACCTGACAGCTGACTGGAAATATCTCATTTCTGTCTGATGATAGGGAGGTATCCTTTTTGATGAAATAATCTATTATGGGCTATAAGCCCTCATTATGTCAAGGGGTTAATTATGCCTTGGTATGTATGTACCGTGTTTCTCCAACAATACGGGCTCCATCAATAGGAAGCCCCAGCATAATTTATTGGCATAAAATCAAATTAAGCCCCTCCCCTCAAATTAAGGCCCATATTAAACATGCGAAATGGGGGGGAATGGCAGGGGGGGCTTGCCGTTAGGAAATACTTTGTTGCATGCCCGGATATGGTGCTGCCTACATTGGTGGAGCACTTCATATCGGGAGACCTTCTGCCACCGTTGCTTTCCCTTCTCCCTTGCTGCCGTGGCGTTACAGCAACGCCGCGGCGTTTGGCGCAGCCACGTGCAGCCAGTCAGGGCTCCTCCCTGCAACCAGAGCCCTGAGGAGACACTTGGCTTCAGGCACTCCTGTGGCCACCTTCCCTTTGCCTTTGAAGGTAAAGTGAATTATTTTAAAAACCTCCACTCATCCCATCAGGGCCGGGCTGGAGCCGTGCGAGCTGGGCAGAGCCCGGAAAGTGAGCCACGGGTGTTTCCTGGTTCTGCCCAGCCCGCACGGCTCTGCTGCGGCCCTGGCGGGGTGAGCGGAGGTTTTTAAAATAATTCACTTTATCTTCGAAGGCAAAGGGAAGGCGGCGACAGGAGCGCTTGAAGCCAAGTATACCAACAACAAAAGGCAAATCCTCAAGGTGGGCTGGAGGAAGGTGGCTACGTGCCCCCCGGGCTGCTTCAATGCAAGGTCCTGACTTGCAGCATCCCGCCGTTGCTGCCGCGTCCTTTTTGCCACCGCCTCCCTCTCCGACTGCGAAACTCATGTGCTTTGCCAAATGCTCCAAGCAAGGCGAGCTCTTTCACATACACATAGAGAGAAGGAAAGACGCCAGCGTGCTCCGAGAGGCTGGCTCTTTTCTCTAGCCGAGGCTGACATCTGACTGAATCTCTATCCCGCTCCTTTATCCTCACGACGGGGTCGGCAGCGACGCTCTCTTGTGCAGCCACCTCAGCTTGCCAGCCTTGCCCCGCTATGAGACGATACTGTGACAGCCGCTGCTGCCGCACTTCCTTCTCTGACTACATGTTTTGGTTGCAAGCTGCCCAGAATCTGTTTTTCAAGGTGATGGCCATAAAAATGTTTTGAATAAATAAATGAGATAAATAAATGAATCTTTATATAGATGAACTCTAGCAATTGGAATTGTCAGGCTCTACTGTAAATAAAGAGGAAAATAAAGACTTAATAGCCTTATATTCTATGAACTTTTAATCTGAAATTATGACCTGTAATCAGATGACATCTGCACTACATTTTCTGGTTGCACATACTCTAGTTTGAGTTTTGCTTTAACTCTCCCCATTCAGCTTAATTGAACAACTCCTTCAAAGCATTTAAAACTTTGAAGAGAATTAAAGTTATTTTCTATATTTTTCAATATTGTATCTCTCTTCTTTTTTTTCCAGAAAAAAATTCAGAAAATTTATGTGGCTGCTCACCCAAAACAAAGAATTTTGCTTAAGATGTGCAGGATAGAAGTCCTAGACAGATATCAGCAAGGCTTCAAAAGATGGATCTGCTGCATTGCCAATCTATATGTGGGAAACCTTGGTCGAATATCAACAAGTGGATTATAAAATGGTTTGTATTATATTTCAAGGTCTGATTAGTTCTCCTATTCAAAACATTAAGGAAATACTTTATCACTTTTCTGGTGAAAAGAAATCTATGAACATTAAACAAGAAAAATTACTGACAAAGATTAATGAGTATATTGCTCATATTATCAGCATTTCTTCTTGCCTATCTTGCATAGGTTAAAGTCTCTGGCACACGTAAACATTTTGAATAACCATATTAGAATGTAAACAGTACTGGTTTCATTTTGCTTTATTGCTATGAAAGAAGAAAATTGGGAAGAAAGTCACATGTCATACTTCTACACACATTTACACTTTTAAATTCATTCCAATCCAGCAGGATGTTGGAAATAAGAGGCTCAAATTTTTGTCTGGACTTCAACAACACAATCCTCAGAAAAATTATCAGAGTAGGCTCAGTTTGGGATTGAGAGTCAAACTATCAAAAGAAAAATCAACTCTGAATATAGGATAGGGCTAATGAGGGATGGGGGCTACGGAGAAAAAACAATCCAAAAAAAGTTTCCCCATGCATTCTTATGGGTATTTATTTATTTATTTAGCATATGGCACTTGTTAGTCAGGAATCACCGAGGTGGCTGGCTGCTTCTGGGAAAGGATTTTTTTCAGGCAGTGTTATCTTTACCCACGGGACACCTGAATGCTGGTAGGCAATCGGGGAAGGCTCCTTTCTTGTCCCTCCCTTTATTCGCCCACAGGAATCAAGTTAACCAAGCTGCTGACCAGCATCTTACCACATGAGCCACTGCAGCCCCCCTATTCTTATGGGTAAAGAAGCTGGACAGAATCAGAATGTTGGTGATTGTACCCATCCAGTCAACATTCTTGCTATTCTCCTGAGAGCTGGTCGGATCATCCAGAGAGTGGGAGATGCTTCAGTCTGCGTTGTTGAAGGCTGAGCTTAATTACTGAGGAATGCTCCGCCCTCCGTCACGTGGTTCCCTTGCATTCCCCAGTTTACGCTCAGCCTTCGTGAGAGTAGGCTGTGTACTTCACCACTCCTTGGCCGATTCAAGAGCTTTTTATTCATCAGGTTTGATTATCATTGCCCCAGTTCTCCTTAGCCTCTAAGCGCATTGGGTTTGTGATTAAACAGGGGAGCGCGTTTCTTTGCCCCTGGGGGGGCTGCATAGCGGGCGGCTTCCGCACTCCGGCGCCAATCCCCCCCCTCAATTCAATCCTCTTCCTGCCGCTTTTCTACGCCAAACTCGTAGCGGCTTTATTTGATCGTGCTGTAATAGCGCAGCTGGTGTTTCCCCCCACTGTAAACGGCGATCACCCCAGGAAGGGGCGAAAATCACCTGGCTGCCTCTCTCGGTCCCTAGACGTGCAGGAGAGGCTGATTTTGGCCCTGAGCAGCCCGTGAGTAAGGGAGCATGGGCGGCCGCCATTTTGGGCGCCGCCGCGTGTCGGGCGCTGCTTTTAGAGGCCTCATTGAGCTGCGAAGGGACTAGCTCTAATTATAGCCCTTCCAGCCTGTGAGAGCTATCAGATATTTAGGGGAATTGGCAAACTTGTGGGCTTTCCGCAGCACGCTCAGGGCAGGAAATAGCAGCCTATCCCTCCCGGTTGTTGCCTGGGAGCTCCAGCTGCCCGAGGCCTCACTCCAGCCTCAGGCGTTTTATTTGGCACATTGGCAATATTAACAGCAATTCCTGGGGTCAGTCCTTCCTGGGAGTTCCAACTGGATTAAATATTGTAAATAATAATAATACTAATAGTAATATTTATCATTTATCATAGATATACAATTAGATAGATAGATAGATAGATAGATAGATAGATAGATAGATAGATAGATAGACGTATTTGCATATATATATTTTTACATCTTATCAATATTTGGCTATTTCACATTGCCAACACTGGTTGGATTACATATCTTGATTGTACGCTTAGGTATAAAGATATTAATAATTATATTAGTTTATATACATTTAAAATTCCAAAAGGGGGTGCGGGCCAGCGAAAGGACACCCAGCCTTTGTTGTAGGTCAAACCCTTGGCGAGCCAACTGCCTTTACATTTGTATTACAGTCCTTTCCTCTGCAATGGCAGATGACAATTCCGCTAAAGGCCCTTCTTTGAAGGCCAAATCTAAATCCTACCACCTGCGAAAACAGGCTAAGGAAGCCCCGAAAGAAACTTCCAAAGCTTCTCAGAGGGACGCTCTAAGACGTCATAGGGCACTGGAGAAAGAATTTGACAGACGATCTAGAGAGACACAACCGGTATTTCCAGCCCCCTCACCCTCTGCTCCCTCAACCTCCAGACACTCCCCCTCCTCCAGATTGCTCTTCCCTCTCCAGGCACAGCCCATCCCAGGGACACCAGGTTTCCGGACCAACGACCAAGCAGACGCCGGAAGCAACATTTACACCCACGGCCGCTGGTCTGCGCCATGAGGAGGTCGCCACAGTTGAGATCCCTGCGCACATGCAGGCATGGATGGAACGGGCTATTCGCCAGGGGATTGCAGAAGGCCTGCAACAGATGTCCAGGTCTGGTCCTCCCTCGATGGCGCCCGAACACGACTCACCATCAGTCAGGTCCTCGCCTAAGACCTCACTCTTGGTCAGGTACCTTTACAGGAGGGCAATCCTCTCCCAGAAAGGGATCTGGAGGAGGCCATGGAGGACCTAGATCGGTTCAGGGAGGAGGAGGAATTGGAATGGGGGTCTACGCACCAAGGGGAGCCCCTATCGGAGATAGACCCTATGGAGGGGGACATGTCCGAGGACGAGGGCCTCACCCCAGATCAACCCACCTTTGTGGGCCTGTTCAAGCCGCACAGGTTCAAATCACTCTTATTTAAAGCCAGGAACATTTCTGGCCTGTCTGTACAGTCCTCCTTGGCTCTCCCTTCCCCAGCAGAGGGACAGGAGGACGCCATCTTTAGGCAGCTCGTGATGGAGGCGGAGGTGATCCCGGCCCCGCCCATTTTTCATGACTTAGTCTCAAACCAGTTAGATTCCACAAGGACCCCCCCTGCCCCATCCAGCCAGGACAGGAGGTTCTTTAACCTTGAGTCGAGCTTCTGCAACCTGTTTAACACTCCCGAGGAAGATGAGCCCATCATTGGTTTGGCATCCTCGTCCTCCCCCAGTGATCCCCTGGAGGTCCTGAAGCCCGAGGACAAGAGGTCCGAGCTTGCCTTACGTAGGGCTCACCAAGCGGACACCTGGGCCATTAGATCGGCCACTGCCGCTTCCTTGTTCACCAGGTCTTCGATCCGGTGGCTCCGTCAACTGAGGCAGCATGTCCCCCCCTCTAACACAAGGGCACACCAGGACATAGCAAAATTGACGGCTATGGCAGAATTCTCGGCCAATGCCACATACCACGCGGTTAAGTTCTCTGCCCGAGCAATATCCTCTCATGTTACAGCTCGCCGCCTGCTCTGGCTCAAGCACTGGCAGGTGGACGTAAAAAACAAGGTTAAGCTGGCCACCGCCCCCATAAAAGGGGACAAATTATTCGGCACCGTCCTGGAGCCATTTCTATCAGAAACCAGAAGCAAGAAAAAATTTCTTCCCCCCCTTTTCCGTAGGTCAGAGTCAAGAGCACAGCCCTTTCGAAGAAGTTCCTCACAACCTTTCTACCAGTTTCCTTTCCCACCCAGGTACCCGAGACCCCCCTCCTTCCGGCCTTTCCAGCCCCAGGATCGAGCCGATCTGGGTGACAGGAGCAGGAGGGGCGGCAGCTACAGGCACCCCTTCAGGGGTTCAGGAGGGAAGCCCTTCCGGTGCAACAGATAGACCCCGTCCACCCCTCCCCATCGGTGGACGCCTCAAGCATTTCACCGACCGGTGGGACTCTTCCACCTCCGATGCCTGGGTCAGGGAGACCATCAGACTGGGCCTCGCGCTTGAATTTCAGCGCGCCCCCCCCTGAATTTTTTATGGCATCCCCCCCCTCCAAGGATTTCACCAAACACAACCTAATGGATTCAGCTATCCGCCATCTCCTCTCCATACAGGCCATACAACCTGTACCACCATCCCAGCAGAGGCAGGGGTTTTACTCTCACCTCTTCGTGGTCCCCAAATCCTCAGGGGGAGGGAGGGCTATTCTAGACCTGAAACGCCTTAACCATTACCTGACCTACCGCAGGTTTAAGATGCACACCCTACAATCCATTCTACTAGGCATCAGCCAGGGGGACTGGTTATCCTCCATCCTGTCTCACTCCAGACCCCAAGCAGAAAAGGATATCAGAGCTACTCTTTCTGCCCTCCAAGATCATGGGTTCCTGGTAAACTGGCAAAAGAGCCATTTGTTACCATCTACACGGATCACCCACTTGGGGTCCGTCATTGACTCGGTTCAGGGAAAGGTTTTCCTTTCCTCTGAGAGATTCCGTAGCATCCAGGAGACTGTCAAACATATCAGACGATCAAGAAAGGTAACACTTTTAGAATTGTCTAAATTACTCGGTAAAATGGTCTTATGTATTTCCATTGTTCCCTGGGCCCATTTACACACTAGATCCCTACAATGGTTCCTGCTCCTGTTCCAAAGGACCGGCAGAAGCAATTCAAAGGCCGCGTTCAAGGTGCCTTCAAGGGTCCTCACATCTCTCCTCTAGTGGACCAGTTCCGCCATCAACAAGGGACACTGCTTCAAGGAACCCCAATGCCTCATCCTCACCAGCCTGTCCGGATGGGGCACTCACATCCACTCGCTCTCGACACAGGGAAAATGGCCACAGGTAGAACGCACACACAATATAAACTGGTTAGAACTTTGTGCCATCCACCTGGCCCTGCACAACTTCCTTCCCCACGTACGCGGGCGGCATGTCCTGATACTCATGGACAACGTCACCGCCAAGGCTCACGTCAACCGACAAGGGGGCACCCAGTCCATAAGTTTGATGAGAGGCCGAGCGCCTCTGCTGTTGGGCGGAGCGCAATCTCCTCTCCCTGAAAGCCGAGCACATCTCAGGGGTCTCAAACACCCAAGCAGATTGGCTGAGCAGGACCACGGTGGACCAGTCCGAGTGGCGCATTCACCCGTCACTGTTCAGGTAAGCGATTGTGATGCTCGGTCTCCCGTCAGTAGACCTCTTCGCATCCCCACTCAACACCCAACTCCCCAGGTTTTTCTCAAGGTATCCCTCCCACAGGGCCGAGAATTACAACGCCCTCCGTTGCCCCTGGCCCACAGGGCTTCTATATGCATTCCCTCTGTTGGCCCTGATTCCCAGGGTCATCCAGAAGCTCATCTCCGAGAAAGCAGAGCTGATTTTAGTGGCACCCTACTGGCCCAGGCGCCCATGGTTTGCAGACCTCTGCTATCTATCGGTGGCCCCCCCTTGGAAATTCCCCTGCACAGGATATCCCTTTCCCAGGGGCCCCTCCAACACCCAGACCCTCAGTGGCTCCAGTTAGTCATTTGGAGGTTGAGCGGGAACATCGAAGGAAGGAGCAGTTCTCTGACCAGATTATTGATACCATGTTAGCCACAAGGCGGCCCTCAACAACCCGAATATAAATGCCACTTGGAATAGCTTCTGCAAGTGGTGCCATAATTTCCAGATCAACCCTCTTTCACCCTCCATTGCTCAAGTTTTGGAATTCCTCCAAGAAGGTCTGAGGAAGGGACTCTCTCCAAACACCCTGAGGCGTCAGGTAGCAGCCCTTTCAACTGTGATTATTTGCGACAGTCTGGGTACCCTCTCCCTCCACCCTCGCATTAGGGCATTCCATAACTTGTGTCCCCCAACTGTACACAGATACCCTTCCTGGGACCTCAACAAGGTCCTGACATCCCTTACTAAACATCCCTTTGAGCCTCTCAGGGAATCCTCACTTCAGTTCCTAACTTTCAAAGTCGTATTCCTGGTGGCCATTACTTCGGCTCGCCGAATATCGGAGATAGCCGCCTTGTCGGTGAGGAAAGACCTTTGCATCTTCCATGCCGACCGGGTGGTTCTACGACCGGACCCTACCTTCTTGCCTAAGGTCAATTCAGCCTTCCACAGGGCACAGGAACTCACACTTCCGAACTTCTGCCCAAATCCCTCGCGGGAAAGGGAGAAGCTTTGGCACACCCTGGACGTAAGACGGGCCCTCCACATTTACATTAAACGTACCCAGCCCTTTAGGAAGTCCGAATCCTTATTCCTTTCCTTTCAACCTAAATCCTTAGGACACAAAGTGTCCCCGGCAACCATCGGCCACTGAATTAGAGCTACTATTTTCAAAGCTTATTTGTCCCAGGCTCTGCCGGTGCCCAGCGGCATAACGGCACACTCCACCAGAAGTGCAGCCACCTCGGCAGCTTGGGCCACCCAGGCTCCAATTGCTGATATTTGTCAGGCGGCCACCTGGGCCTCCCCATCTCCCTTCATTAGGCATTATAAGATCGACATATTTTCCTTGGCGGAGGCTTCGTTTGGGAGACGAGTTCTCCAGCGAGTCCTCAAGGAACCGCAGGGACTTCTGAACCAGACGGAGTCCCTCCCGAAGGACAGCCAAGCTTTGGTATGTCCCACTCTCTGGATGATCCGACCGGCTCTCAGGAAAATGGGCGTTGGTCCTTACCTGACACGCCATTTCTCTGGAGCCGGGAGGATCATCCAGCCCCACCCTTTTAAGTTCACCGTCTGGTGGGGTCTTGTTTCGGCCAAGGAACCGCTTAGCATAGTAAGATGAGAGCACGATCTTCTTTTCACTCTCGTCTTCACGTAAACTGGGGAATGCAAGGGAGCCACGTGACGGAGGGCGGAGCATTCCTCAGTAATTAAGCTCAGCCTTCAACAACGCAGACTGAAGCACCTCCCACTCTCTGGATGATCCTCCCGGCTCCAGAGAAATGACGTGTCAGGTAAGGACCCAACGCCCATTCTCTCTTGCTCATGTGATCCAGAGCAAAAATGAATATAGCTGCCTAATGCTTCCCAGTGTACACATATTTCTGTCTGGTTATCTTTTGTACATCCTAACCTTATTTTCAGTACTCTTAAGCATGCTAACTCTTTGACAACAGAAAAGGGGCAGAAATTATTTGGAAAGAGGGACTCAGATTTCTATGGTTGCTTCAGTGAATGAAATGGTATGTAGGAATGACCTCCTGAAATGGGGAGGGGATGGGAAGAGATGCTAAAGGACCTTATTCTTTACTGCTACTGTGCTATGGAATAGGTTAGCCCCACCTTTTCTGTTTTTATCACTCAAAGACATTCCTCTTTAGCCAAATCCTGTTAGCTTCAACAATTAATAATTGACTTTCATTACTGTATGAGTAATGTTGTTGTTAACTTGTTTTATTTTGGAAATCACCTATTTTTATTGTTACTCAGAAAAGCAGTCAAATGAAAACCAATCAAATGAAACCTGTTGGATCAAAAAGATCTACATTAGTGGAACATTGGATTAAGGCCAGAAAAAAACATGAAGCAAACCTGGAGTTGCTCTTTGCTTATTTCCCAAATATTGAAAGTTACTTTTGGGGGGGGTGGCAGTTTTATGGTTTATGGTTTTATGGTTTTTTATGGCTTTGAGCAAACTGGCTCCTGAGCTAAACATACAATTTAAGACATTAATAACTGCCGTTTCTTTTTTCACAGGGCCTTGACAGATGGACTGATATTATCCCAGGAAAATATAATAGAAGATCTGAGTCAAATTTAAGAGGGCCAGTTTGGTTTCATGGTTAAAGCTACTTGGTTAGAAGCCAGGGGATTGTGAGTTCCATTTTGGGCCAGGCACGCACTCTCTCAGCTTTAGGAAGATGGTAGGGGCAAACCCCAATACTGAAAATGCTGCCAAGAAGATTGTTTTGACTTGTTCGTGTTGTTATAAAGAGGAAGGTCATTCAATGAACCATAGAAACAACAATTTCTTCATTATTGAGGGCTTACAGTGTGTATAAATCCTGGCCAGACATTGCAGTTAGAACAACTGCTCTTTGGTAATTTATTTCCCTATGAGCAAGGTATATCCACAAACACACCCAACTAATTTGCTGAGGCATTCTTTATAATTTGCTGTTCTGTGCTGCACACTCTTTAATAAGAGCCATCCCCTGACAGCAAAGGGGACAGCAGACTCATGAAAAGAACAATGCATTAGGCACTCAGCAACCAAGAGGTAACAGGGAAGGCAAAGTATTGTTAGATTTGCTGTTTAAAGCCCCGATCCAGAGAGGAGTAAAACTGTTATCAATTTTGCCAAAAGGGCAAAATTCTGTGATCTACAGAAACTTTTCTCTGACAGCTTCTGTGGTTCTGTCTATTGTTAAAAACTGAAAGATGGAGAAAAACAGGATTCCTTTAAACAACTCACTTCTAATGCTGAAAGAAACCTGATAACAATGCCCCTATTTGTTAAAGGAAGCCCTAGAGGTTGAAAGCAAACAAGGAAAAGCTAGTTGAGAAATTGGGTAAATGTGTTTGCATATAATTTACATAATTCTTTGATGGTCTGACCATTATCAAAAGGAAAAAAAATGCACCAAAGCTGAAAGGAAGAAAGAAAAGATTGGTTGCCTATGTTGCAACAGGATCAAGGGGGAGTGACCAATGAAGAAAAAGCTCAAAGTAGGTTATTCTTTGGAACAGTCAGAAGAGAGTAAGAGAGGATTACAACCCAGGAAGCCTTGTAATAGGGCAAAAGTGCCCTTTACCCAGCTCTGGAATGGCTTTCCATTTTCTGGGTTACACTGTTCTAGTCCTATTATTGGAATGCTTTACTGCTGTGGCTGGTAAGTCAAAAGTTTAAGTAGATGTAGCATTTGATAATAACAGTATTGGGGGGATGGTAAAGCAACATTTAAAAAGACAATGTTTAAGCATAGATCTTTTTTAAAAACAAAAAAATGGAACCCTAAGCACCCCAATGTAAAGATACGCACCAGTTTTAGGAGCTCTAGATGAATTCTTTTCTTGTTTTTGGTGTGGAATTATTGGAATAATTTGAATCTGCTTTGATTTCAGTAAAATTGTCTTGTAATCTTTACTTATAGCAGTCACATATGTAGTTTGCATTTTCTTGTTAGATTTGCAGACTAATCTACAGACAAACATAACAAAAGCAAAAAGTTCAGGTATTTGGACGTGAATGTTTACATTATTTTTACCATTTTCTGCCCTGGATTAATCCAAAACAAATTTTTGAAGTAATTTTCATTGTCTGCAAGGAAATTAATAACATAGTCAGAAATGAGAATAACACCGTCTGGCCATGTCTATTTAGAAGTAAATCCCATTGCTTCTAATGGACCTGGTTTATTAAGTATGCATAAAATTGCAACATGTACTGAGCTATATTTAAATTCCAAAGGCATGCTGGTAAGACTGATTTTTACTAAACGACACAGAGGGTAGCCTTAAATTTAGCACTAGCTGCAAATTGCAGGCATTGATGTTAAAAGAGGTGGAGGAATTTCTCATACAATTTTAGAATATTAAATATTACATTTAGCCAGATTGTTTAATTGCATGCCTACGTCCTTACCTGAGAGTAAGTCTCATCAAAGTCTGTATGATTCATCTTGACTTGATGCATATAAAATTTTCTTGCTGAAAATAGCACACAGTAGAATCCTAAATCCACAAGAGAGTTGTCCTTATTGATTTTTGGAAAATTAAGTTGAAATCAATATTAATATATTACATTATAAGGACCTATGGTAGATATTTCCTTATTTATGATTTATTTAGTCTTCTATTGTATTATCACTGAGAACAATAATGAGACTTATTCCTCACTGATGATTGGATGCTACTGGAAGATCATCTAAACCTCTAGTGAGAAAATAACTATAGTATCACATATAATTTTATTTTGTACACTATAGCTGCAGTTCTGCAGAATGAATATTCAGTGTATATCCTATCAATACAGATGTTGAAACTCTTGGACAATGTTGAGGTTCAGGGTTTAGTGACTGTGTGGTCTAACCAATAGATTTCCTGATGTTTTACCAGAAACTCTGAGTGGCATCTTCAGAGCCAAGATACACAGACAAAAGGCAGCTGAAATGCGATTGACTGGGCTCTTGCCTTAATAGCTAGCTGTAATGACTTCTGATTGGTCTTTAGATGAGGTGAGTTCTGATTAGTGCAGGTTGAGAAGGTCATTGAGATTCATAAAAATGCTCTTTGCAAACATGCTGGTGGTAGATGGAATATGGCTGCTTTAAGTGTTGGGGACAGGACTAATCGATGCATGCTAAACAACATTTTCATAGAAAGGAATCCATTTATGTTCTATGAATGGATGCAGTGTAATAAGTAAGGTTCTAATAGTTATTAATAGTTATTAATTGCTCATCAAATGTTCTTAAGGATAGTACAGGTAGTCCTTGCTTAATGATGAGTCACTTAGTGGCCATTCAGAGTTATAACAATCATTCTTAAGAGGTAGTTACAACCACATTCTGGAGTTTAGGTGCAGAGAAAGAGAGACAAAGTCACATGACTGCATTTTAGCACTTGGCAACTGCTTGTAGTGTTCTGCAGTCACATAACCTGATTCATGAATTTTTGCCAATTTCTAGGTTTTTCATCTGGTTTCCAGCAAAATCCACCCATAGCAATGAATGGACTTGCTTTATGACTACAGTATTCACTTTATGACCATTGTGTTGGCTTAATGACCACCATAAAAAATATTGCAAAATCAGGTGTTGGTGTCTCGGCTTCCAACTGTGATGAATTACAAGATAATTTCTGTGCATTATTACAATCATAAGTCGAGGACAACACTAAAGAAGGAATGTATGAGACAGTAGAAAAGAATGTTTTGTGAAGTAGAAATGCAATTTAGCTTAACCCAAGTTCAACAAATTTTATGAATTTAACATTAAAAGATAATCCATTGAATATAGGGATTGGGTTCAAGAAACAAGATTCTATCATAATTACTGTGAAAATATGCTTTTTATCAGCATCTGGTAAAAATCTTGAGAGCAAAATAAAATTCCTCATACTGTGGGCTGAGGCTGCAGTACATGCATAGGTATGATTATATATTCTTCACAACTGCCTTATGGTATGGGTCAGAGTTAGAGACAATGACTGGTCAAAACATGCTTGGTTTCCCCTGGTTTCTAGGCCAGCACCTTCCCCATTATGCCAAATAGACTCTTTTGATGTCTCATCTTGATAAATTATTGAAATTGTTAAGGTAGATAAATGAAAATTCTTTCTCTCTCTCCCTCCCCCCCTCCCTCCCTCCCCCCCTCTCTTTTATAGTAGTTTCAGAACAGACCTCTTAGTTCTACTGGGTATTATTTAATGTATCTCTTAATATAAACAATTTGGCTATTTGGTACAGAATTATCATTTTTAGTAGCTAAAACCTCACTCTCATTGAAACTGGTGCCATTTTTCTCTTTTCTTAGAACTATTGTTTTGTGAGTTCCTGTTTGGATTTGACTATTTGAACAACCATGAGAGTAAAGTCAGTTTAGTATAGTGGTTCAAGCTAGAAATTGAGAGCATGTGAGTTCTAGTCCTACACAAACCAGCTTGGCCTATCTCTCTTGCTCAGCCATAGAAAGAAGGCAATGTCAAACCACTTTTGAAATCTTGCCAACAAAAGGACTAGTCCAGGCAGTCATTAGAAATCAACAATTAACACAAATATACTAAAAAAAATCCAGACAACAAAAAAGGATCTGAAAGTAGATTATTTCTAGATTTGAAAGGACTGATAAAAAAATAATAGCAAAAGATTAGCCAAGTCATCAGTTCTCATCAACAGAAGAAGGGAAAAAAAGATAACATTTATAATGTTGATTATAATGAGTAATCCTTTGTATGTTAGTCCATAAGAAGAAGATCCAAGGACAACAGCTAGGTTTAGTTGGATCAAATCACCTTTTGGTACATCAAGTCTTCCAAGGTTAGATTGGCCACAATCCTATTGGCCTTTAGGACTTCCCTAGAGACATGGTTGTGCCATCAGACTTGGGAATCCCATAGAGAAGAGGTCTCCAAACTTGGCAACTTTAAGACTTGTGGACTTCAACTCCCAGAATTCTCTAATCAACAAGTCTTAAAGTTGCCAAGTTTGGGGACCCCTGCCATAGAAGTTTGAAACTTGCAAAAGAGCTATATTGTTCACGCAGGCTTCTGGCTGGCCTTTTCTCACATTATATGTTTCTGGTTAATTTGTTTTATTTTTTATTTTGTTTTTATTTGGTTGTTTGGTTTTTTATTTTTGAAGGGGTAGAGTTTCCTGCCTCTAAGCAGGGGGTTGGACTAGAAGACCTCCAAGGTCACTTCCAACTCCGTTATTATATTCTTTTTTATGGTTTTAACTTGTGAGCATCCCAAACTTATGTATCTGAAATGGCTGGCTATATAAATTGAAGAAAATAAATAAATAAACCAAAATGATCCAATATAATACATGAAACATGTATTCTCCAGAAATTTTAACAAGGAAAGAAATAAGGAAGGCAAAACTCAGTTGATTACAGCCATCGTCAACAGTTCAAGTTCTCCAGATTGAATCATTTGTTAATAATTATAATCACTGACAGAATTAATTGTGTAACACTGAAGGAAATGGCTGCTCCTCCAGTTATGGGGAAAAAAAGACCATTAGTTCTTACCCATCTTTCCTTTGGCAAGGCACAAAAGATGCTGGTGCAAATTTTGAAGGGTTTCTAAAGAAATTATGTTATAGATTGACTCTTTTATGACGGTTTGGGTATTTGTGGATTACAGTCCAATCCACTTTGAATTATAGTCCATAAACATTTTTACTGCAATGAAACCTTAGACTGTCTACTATTGACCTCACCCCTTTCCTAAGAGGTCTGTAGGGGGCATGCATAAGCACACCAACGTGCCTACCGTCCCTGTCCTATTGTGGGTTTTTTTTCTTATATGTACCAATTTCATGTATTCATAACTATGTATATACTTATACCTATTATCTTGTAAGCAATTGACAAATCAAAATAAATAAATAAAATAGTAATCATTCACTTTGAATGGCCTCTTCCCATTTGGTCTTTCTCTAGTCAATCATGTTTTTACTATGTAACAGCACCCTCTGGTGACCGAATAATTGCTTACTCTTATAGGATACTTAAAAACACGTCTATACATAAGAGTCTCGGGTGGTCTTCAGATTATTGCAGTAGTTTGGATAGATAAGTCACATATAACAGTTGTGAAGGGCAACATTTTATGTGTCAAATTTGTCTAAAATGCTCCCATTAAAACTGTAACAATTTGTTTCAATATTCTACAAGATCTGAGAAGTTCTTTTGAAGTTTCTCTTTATATTTCAGACTAGATGTATACAGGATTGTTCTTTAAATGTTTTAATCGATTAAATTGTTGCAATATTTAACTATGTGGTGTAAAAGTTGGGCATCAGAATGAAAATATTAGTCAAAATTTGACATGAATCAATAATTGAGAATAGAAATATGTCATAGCAACACAGGACTTACCTGAAATACTGTCTGCTATATGACATATTCTAAATGTGATGTGATGTGGTGGTGGAGGAATGCGATCAAACATCATTGCAGTTGCCAATTAAAAAAAAAGAGATAACCTTAGAAGACATCAGGTTAGAAACCAGAAAACATTTGAGTTTGGCAAAAAGCTTTGGGCCAGTCATGCTTTCTCAACTCTGGGAAGGAGGTAAATTACTCCTGAAATCTTGCTAAGAAAACTACAGGCCTTAGTTCAGGAACTTGCCAGGAGTCAGCACTGATGAAGGTGGTATGGAGATCAATTTCATTTTACAGAAGCTGCATAAGAAATGGTCATTTAAAAATCTATGCATGTCAAATTAAATCTATTCATAGATTTTTTTTTCTATTTATAGTAAATAGCATCAACAAATATGGACTAGTTGAAATCATGTATTAGCTACAGAAGCCAGATGGATAATTTTAAGCTAGTAGTTCTGTCTAGTCAACCTAGGAAGAAAGCAATGGCAAACGATCTCTGAAAATATCATCAAGAAAATTACATGTTTTCTCCATGTAATTGCCAGACATACCCAAAACTGTTCTTTTAGTTTTAATTTGTTTCCTGGCAACTATGAACCTATTTCAAGACATTGAAAGCCTCATGCATACTAGTGGTCACTTGTTCAAGTCACTTGCAATTTGATTTGACAGTGGAAAATATTGTCATCAATATTTTACCTGCAAACCTTTGATTGCCTTTGAGGTAGTCCAGTTTAAGACTAACTAATTTCACCAATTTCACTAGATCTTTATTGATATAGGCTATAGTAAATAATCTTAGCTTCAATGTTTGTTATTACAGCTAGGGGCTCCCACACCCATCACACCATGCACATGTAATGGCCAAAACCTTTTACGCTGCCTTCCTTCACACTGATGCAACCATGGCTTCTCTCACAACATGGCCAAGGCCTCTATTCATATCCTTTCTAGGCCTCCATTTACATTCCACCAGAGATCTCTTTCATACTGGCATAGCCTCTGAGGGAAAAAAAATCACAAACATTAATTATTAAGACAATCAGGAGATTGGTCTCTTTACACAATTGTAAAGGCCAAGGCATAGAAGCACAACATTAGGGTCCAATGAGAAGGCAAGAATGTTGCAAAAGGTAGCTATTATGGCAGAAAAAGCTTGCCTTCTAGGCCCAACTAGAATTTCTTAGCTGATGGGTCCCAGAATATACTATCCCATCAGGCCAGATTGGATGGATAAAAGTGACCAGGAAGACATGTTCATCCAAGTAACTCAGTTCCAAGACACAAACTATTTCAAAGCTGATAGCACATTGAATTGTACCTTGAAGCACACCTGCCACCATTGCAGTTTACAAAGTAGTGGTGTTACATGCACCAAGTAAGCAATACCATTTACCACCGAGGCTGCATTATTCTGCACCAGCTGCAGCAGGGATAGGATTCTACAAGTTTGCACTGGTTCAGTAAAACCGATTGTTACGATTCCTGGTAGTTTGGAGAACCGGTAAAATGGGCCCCTAGCTTTCCCCCTCCCGCTCCTCCATTCCCTGCCCAGTCAGTCTTTATTGCGCATGCGTGACATTGCACATATGCACGACAATCACTGACAGCATTCTCCCCACGCCCACCCACCAAGTCCTTATAGTGTATGTGTGCTACCTTGCTTCCCACATTTTCCCACCCGCCATCGCTTCTAGCAGCAGCAGCAGCCAGCCAGCCATTGCTTCCTGCTTTCCACCACCTGATTTCCCTAGGTGAGTGAGGCTCTGCAAGCCCCTGTCACTTGCATGTCGCTCCTGCCACCACCCCAGTTGAGTCCCGATTCTTGGGCCAGCCTAGGCCACCAACGCCATGCTGCTGCTGCCCTCAGCACTCGCAGCCTAGCAAGCTTCCCCACACCACACCACTTGCCTGACTTGCTGGTGGCCAAGAAGAAGGCAAGCCAGGGCTGACACGTCACCACTTGGGTCCCCACCAGCCTGCATTTCACCCCCTCCTGGATTCTCTGTAGCTGGTGAGTCTTGCCTGCTAGGGGTGGGAGGGAGACCAGGGAGCATGATGCTATGCCACCCAGAAGATCCCAATGTTGGGGAGCCATGTCCAGGGCTCAGTCTGCCTGTTAGGGATAACATTGTTTACCCTAACTGGCTTAGGTAAAATAATAACTAAGTAATCATAGTTTGTTAGTTAAAGTGTCTGCAACTTTAAATATGGGAAAGTAATTAAGGGAGTGGTTGTGAAAGCACTTTAAAAGAAGCAAGACGACAGCTTGCTCTCTCTCTGGCTTTGATGATCCCTGATTACTGCTTGGAATCAAGACTGCATTGCTCGAACGGGAGAGAAACAAAGGACTGATTTGTAAGTGAACTGACATAGGATATTCTGCATGGACTTTGCTAACTGAATATCCCTGAATGGACTGACTAAATGATACATGACTATTGGACTGTTATTTTGACTATGCTATGAACTCATAATGGAATAAACTATATTTTTGATAGCACAAGCGTATCTGTTATTTTTACTGTATGTTAATAAACATACAAGCTTAGCTCATTCATTTATCTGTGTGCCTATCTGACTAACGCTGCACATTCTGTTTAGCTTGTCTCCCTAACCCTGGTTGGAGAACCCAGGCTTAACACTGGTTATGGGCCCAGAGGCTGCAAAGTCAGTTTAACTAGGATAAAACAGATTTATGTAAAAGTGAGAGTTTTGTGTTGTTATACATTACAGTAAACAGACAGCTGTGTTTTATTAATTATAGTTTTATATCCATATAAGAAAACATGGCACAAGTCAATCTACAAAGTTTGTCCCTTATATCCAAGCTGGATGGAACAAACTATGTATCATGGTCTATGAAATGTAGTCTGCTTCTACGAAGAGAAGGTTTGTGGAACATAATTGAAAATCCACCAAACGTAGAAGAATGGGATCCAGAGGATGATGAAGACAAACTAAAGATAGAAGAATTTATGCATAAAAATGAACACACTATTTGCATTATTGCTTTAACCTTAACTGATCAGCAACTTGTTTATATCCACGGAGAGAAAACGATTGTTGGGTGTTGGCAGAAGCTGAAGAGGATTTATGTTCGAGATAATGTTGGTGCTCACATAAATCTAACACAGAAGCTTTTCAGTACACATCCCCAAACAAATGGTGATATGCTGAGTCATTTGAAAACTATGCAAAGCATTTTTCAAGAACTGCACGAGAAAGAGCTTATTTTCTCTGAACTACACCAAGTCTACATAATTCTATCTTCACTTGATGAAAGTTATGATAATTACGTAACTTCACTTGAAATTTTGCCAAAGGAAAGCCTAACTTTAACTGATATAACTGGCAGATTGATTGAAGAGGCCAGAAGAAGGCTTGAAAGAGATGAATTAAGGAGGCAGCAACCTCAAAAAAAAGATAATGAATCTCCTACTGCATATGCAATTAAAAAGTGTTTTAATTGTGGAGGAAGAGGACATTTGGCAAGATTTTGCAAAAAAGCAATGCGCCAGAACGCTGGCCAGAATACAAAAAGTCATCAAAAGAAAAAGAAAAATTTAGAGTTAGCCATGTATACTAACGGAGCTGTAAAAAATAATTTATGGGTGGTTGACAGTGGAGCATCCCACTGTATAACAAATGATAACAGAAATTTTATTAAAATGTCCAAGAGTACAAAGCAGATATCGTTAGCAAATGGCTGGAAACTGAAAGCTAAAGGTCAAGGTATAGCATATTGTTCTTTTATAAAAGAGAATGTAAAAATGTTATATGTACCACAACTTAAGTTTAATTTAATTTCAGTTAGAATTTTGGTTAAACTAGGCTATGTAGTTATTTTTAAAGGAGATAACTGCATAATTGAAAAAGAAGATAAGAAAATTACTGCATCTTTAAGAGGTGAATTATATGTGTTAAATGATGATGGTTTAAAAGTGGCTAACACAGTTTATGAAAATAAGAAAACTCATGATGAATGTATTCACTTGTTACATCGAAGGCTAGGGCATTTAAATTTTAAAATGCTTAAGAGAACTGTTGAATTATTTAAGGGAATATGTTTGAAACCTTGTAATAAGTATTTGCAATGTAATGCCTGTAATCAAAGCAAAGCCAGGGTCACACCGGCTAATAGAGTTGATGGATTTACTACTAAAGAGACTTTAGAAGTAGTATTTGCAGATTTAATAGGTCCGAAAAAACCAAGTGTAGGAGGAGCTCGTTACATATTAAGTATAATGGACCACTATTCTAGATATGGGTTTTGCTATTTAATGAAGAGCAAAACTGAATCTATTTAATTGGATTAAATTTGCAGAAAGGAAAACTAAAAAGAAATTAGTAACTCTTATAACAGATAATGGTACGGAATTTACAAATAATAAATTCCAGAACAGACTAAGAATGTTAGGTATTCAACATAAAAAGTCTGCACCATATAGGCCACAACATAATGCCTTTATAGAGAGAAGAAGCCAAACATTACAATCAATGACACGAACTATGATGTCTGATTCAGGATTACCTGACAATTTATGGGGAGAAGCAATAATGTGTGGTAATCATATATTAAATAATGTTAATTCAACAACAGGTGAATTACCATTCACACTGTGGCATGGTACAAGACCTGATTTAAGTTACATGCACACATTTGGAGCACCAGCATGGGTGCATATCCCTTCACAACTTAGACACAAAGGACACCATAGAGCTAAAAGATTATATTTTGTAGGATATACATCTAATCATAGATCTTATAGATTCTGGGAACCAGGTACATCTAGAGTTTACACCAGTGCTAGTGCAAAATTCCTAGAACATGTAGGATGGAATAGATTAGAGCAAGATTTAAATAATGAAGTAATTATTGAACCCTACAAAAGGCAGAAAGATCAGACTAGTTATAAGAAGAGTCCAATTAAAGAAGTCCACAAAGAGCAAATAGGACCAGAACAAGAGGAAACAGTTGATCAGGAAGAGTTAGATAATCAAGAAGAGTTAATAAATGAAAGTCCACCTGTAAGTCCTGTAATACCTAGACGTACTACACGTATAACTAGACCACCTGATAGGTATCAAGCAAGTATAGTTTGCCAAGTAACTAAAGTTCCAACTAGTGTAGATGAACTTAGGATGTATCCTGCTAAGGATCAGGAGAATTGGCAAAAGGCAATGAAAAAAGAACTAAATTCATTAAAGGTAATGAAAGTTTATGAAGATGCCAAATTACCTCCAGGAGAAAAATCCATTGGGTGCAAATGGATATTTAAAGTAAAAACTGGAAATGATGGGACTGTTACCCATAAAGCTAGGTTAGTAGCTCAAGGATTTAATCAAACTGCATCTGATTACGATGAAGTTTTTGCACCAAGTCTTAAAGCAACATCTTTGAGAGCAGCTTTAGTGTGGACAGCTAAGAAAAACTATGTCATTAACCATTTAGATGTAGAAACTGCCTATCTGCATGCACCATTGCAGCACACTATATATTTAAGAAAACCAGTAGGTATAAAAGACAATAAATTATATAGTAATGATTGTTGGAAACTCAAAAAGAGTCTTTACGGGTTAAAACAATCTGGGTTTGAGTGGAACCAATATATTGTGAAAGAGTTAAACAATATAGGTTTTAAATCTGGTTTAGCAGATCCATGTGTGTTTAAAAGAGAAAATAATGGAATTGTGTCATTATTGTTATTATTTGCAGATGATATTGCTTTGATAACTAAGACTAATAATGAAGCTAATGAAATTATATCATTATTAGCCAAAAAGATAAAATTAAAGCATTTAGGTGAAATTAAAAAGTATCTAGGATTGACAATTAACAAAACAAAAAATGGTTTTAAGATATCTCAAGAAGATAAAATTTGCCAATTAATTAAAACGTTTAAAATGGAACTTTGTAAACTGGCAAAGACTCCAATGAGTCAGAAAGTTTGCCAAACTGATGATCAAAGTCCCAAATTTGATAAGTCCATATATCAATCTTTGATTGGAAGCTTATCATATATAAGCAATTGGTCTAGGCCAGATATAGCTTATAGTGTAAATCAGCTGGCACATTTTAATTCGGATCCACATCAATGTCATTGGCAATCATTAAAGAGAATTTTAAGATATCTTAAAGGAACAATGAACCATGCATTGTATATAGAACCAAAAGGTGATTTGAGTCTTAGTGCCTATGCAGATGCAAGTTTTGCAACTGATATAAACACAAGAAAATCAATATCTGGGATGGCTATATTATTTGGTAAGACACTAATAGGGTGGAGGTCAATCAGACAACAGCATATTAGCTTGTCCACGATGGAAGCGGAATTTTCATGTCTGTCATTACTATGCACTGACTTAATTTTGTACAAACAGTTATTATTAGACATGGGTATAACTGTAAAAGATTCCATTATTGTGTACGAGGATAACCAAGCAGCTATACAGTTAGCTACTAGTATTGCTGTAAAAACTAGATCAAAACATACTGATTTAAGATACTTAAATGTTAGAGAATCTGTAAAGAATGGGCTAATTAAATTGGAATACTGCATGACGGAAGAAAACATTGCAGACCAATTTACAAAAGTTCAAGGAGTAATTAAGTTTAAAGAGAGTTGTAACAAATATGATTTAAAGATGTAAATAGTTATATTATTATTTAACCTAAAAGGGGAGAATGTTAGGGATAACATTGTTTACCCTAACTGGTTTAGGTAAAATAATAACTAAGTAATCATAGTTTGTTAGTTAAAGTGTCTGCAACTTTAAATATGGGAAAGTAATTAAGGGAATGGTTGTGAAAGCACTTTAAAAGAAGCAAGAGGACAGTTTGCTCTCTCTCTGGCTTTGATGATCCCTGATTACTGCTTGGAATCAAGACTGCATTGCTCGAACGGGAGAGAAACAAAGGACTGATTTGTAAGTGAACTGACATAGGATATTCTGCATGGACTTTGCTAACTGAATATCCCTGAATGGACTGACTAAATGATACATGACTATTTGATTGTTATTTTGACTATGCTATGAACTCATAATGGAATAAACTATATTTTTGATAGCACAAGCGTATCTGTTATTTTTACTGTATGTTAATAAACATACAAGCTTAGCTCACTCATTTATCTGTGTGCCTATCTGACTAACGCTGCACATTCTATTTAGCTTGTCTCCCTAACCCTGGTTGGGGAACCCAGGCTTAACACTGCCCATATTGGCCCTTGCCTGCCACCCCTTCCCTCTGCCACTTGCTGGCCTGCATTGAATAGTAGCTGAATGTGGGCCACCACTGTGAAAATGATGCGAGTCAAGCCTCATGAGAGCGGATCTTCCTTTCCTGCCATCAGCCTTATGTTCCAGCCCATGGAGCTCACACAGTGATGGCCCACACTCAGCTAAAACACTCAGCTTGGTGACGGGGGTGGTTGGCAGAGGGGCAACGTGAGTGGCTTAGCCTTGTGCTTCCTGGTTGCCTCCTGCACATACCCAGCAGCCTGTGGAAACAATAGGTGAGCCATTGGCAGGCTTTCACCAGGCAGCAGGGAGGTTCTCTGTTCTCCCACAGCATTGTCCAGATCAGGCAAAGAGGGTGCCTCAGTTAGGGGGCTGGCTGGGGGCAAGTCAGCAGCCTCAGACAAGGCAGGCTCTTCCGGGGGGCTGTGATGGTCGGGAACCACCAAGGAGGGGAGGAGTCTGGGTCGTTGGGAACCCTTTCAAGTTCATCTGGGCACTCCCTTGGCCAGCTGGACTTGGCAGCATCCAGGGGGAGGCAGCTGCTTTTGCAGACATGGAGGCTGCTGGGGTAGTGGTGTTGGGCCATGCGGAGGGCCCCCCACATCCATGGGACCTTCACCTCAGCCATGGCTGCCTCTTCCGACACCATGGCCTGGGCTGAGGGGCAATTCCAAGGCCCCTCCAGAAGATCCCAATGCTGGGGAGCCGTGTCCAGGGCTCAGTCTGCCCATATGGCCATGGGACTCTCGCCAGCCACCCCGCACCCTGTCCGACCCGTGGCAGCTTTGGTGCAGCCTGCTTTTCCTGCTGGTGGGCAACACTGAGCAGCCAGAGCAATGGCAGGGAAAGTGCGCAGCCAGGAAGTGTGTTAACAAGTGATGTTGGAAGCGTGTGTGTGTTTCAGGTGGGTCTCCTAGCTTTAGAAGGAGAAACGGAAGGAGGAAAGGAAGAAATAGAGAAAGCGGGGGGGGAGAAAGGGAAAGAGGGAAAGTGAGAGAGGAAGAGAGAAGGAAAGAGGGAAAGAAAAGAGATAGAGGGAAAGAAAGGAGAAGAGGGAAAGAAGGAAAGAAGGAAGAAGCAAGAAAGAAAAGGGAAAGAAAAAGAGAAAAGAGAAAGGAAGAAAAGGGATAGACAAAGAAAGGGGGATGGAAGAAAGGGACAGAAAGAAGGAGAAAGAAAAAGAAAGAAAAAGAAAGAAAGAAAGAAAAAGAAAGAAAGAAAGAAAGAAAGAAAGAAAGAAAGAAAGAAAGAAAGTGAATGAGTTATATGGATGAATAGAGGATGGAAAGAGGGAGGGAGGGAGAGAGAAAAAAGAGAGGAAGGAAAGGACACAAACCCTGGCTTTAGAAGACTCTTTGAAATAGCACAGCAAACTAGGGCTTGCCTGGAAGGGATCTCGGAGGTCATCTTTTAGTCCAACCACCTACTCCAGCAGGAGATCCTTACAGAATCATAGAATAGCAGAGTTAGAAGGGTGTGTGTGTGTTTGTCAAAAACTCCAAAAACAAGTCAAGTAGCTCTGGGGATGTCAGTCATAAATTAGAACACTTGCTAAGCAACCAGTCATTAAGTGAGGGCCATTTGTATTTAGTTTGCCAGTCACATGGTCACGCCCACCCAATCACGTGACTACCAAACCTTGCCCTGCTAGTCACATGATCACCAAGCCACACCCACAAATTAATCCACGCCCACAGAACCAGTTGTTAAAAAATTTGAAATCCATCCCGAGCTGAAGTGCTTTTCAAGAGCAGCTCCATGTGGAATGCACTGCAGTAGTCCAGATAGGAAAATACAAAGGCATGACTGATAGTAAGCAGCTCCTCCTGGTAGAATAATATCCTCCCAGAAGCCTATTTGGTTCCCATGTTGATAATATTTGATAAGTGTGTAAAAACCTTTGAAACTAAACATTTCTTTTGGGTTACTTTCCTGCTTTTTAGGATAAACTGCCCAGAATTGTTCTGGAGTTAGGTGGCCTCTAGATCTCATATCTAAATACAATATCAATAAATATATACCAAACTGAAAAAATAAAGCTGAAATTAAAAGTAGCACAGCATAAAATAATGTGAAACACAATTGTTGAAAATTAAATGAAATAGACTAAGTTTTAATTACATTTTTTCCAGCTGCACATTTCTAATTTAGGATACACATGACCAAACACTTTATAACTCATTTTATCCTTTTTTTTTTACAGTTTTGCCCACCACCACATTTTACAGATACACTGCTACTACAACTCATATAAATTCAAACCAGTATGATCTGTGGCATTCTTAGGGAATGCTGGTCTGTCCAGCAGTTGATTTTATCAAAAGATAATTACCCTTATCTTGTAAAGCTACCTATTTACAAAAGAATTAATGTTTAATTTATTTTTTTACAAGCTATTAACAAGATTTGGCAGCTAGGTTTTGCTAAATGCTGTTTCTTTTTCATTGGTGTCTAGCTGAAGATGTATGTGGACCACCTCTTAGAAGAGAACGAGAACAACCTTTGGAAGAATTGAATAAAGACACATATATACATGGACACACAATATCATATAAATGCCGCCCCGGATATGTTAAAGCTTGGCATATTAAACTTCAATGTAATGATGGAGTCTGGCGACGATTGCCACCTACTAAGAACTGCACAGGTAAGAAATAAAATAATGTTTTGCAAAAATCAGTGAAGAAGGATACTGAAATGTTTAAGAAATATTTTTTTACCATTTCTGATTAGTATTTTTTATTATAAGCCATCAAATTGATGTTTGTTCTTAGTGATCATGTAGTTAGATTTTTCTCCTGGACATTCTGTCCCCAACTTTTCTCAAGTTTTCAAAAGTAAAGTCATCATTGCTGTAACTGTGTCCATCCACTTAGCTGCCAGGATTTGAAATGGACTCCTAACATTAGAACCACCATTTAAAAAAGGACAACAAAAAAAGGTTCTTCCTGTGTCAATTCAAAAACTTCAGACTGCCCCAGAAGTTGATACAGTAATACAGAGGAATTACTGAATCTATCATTTGTACTTCTATAACTGTCTGGTTTGGTAAAACAACCAAACAGGACAGATACGCACTCCATTGAAAAATTGCAACTGCAGAAAAACAATTGCAACCAGCCTGCCTTTCATAGAATACCTATATACTGAGCAGATAAGAACGACAACTGAGAAAATCTCTACAAATCCCTCACATCTGGATATAAACTGTTTCAACTCCTCCCCTCAGGATATCACTATAAGGCATTTCATGCCCAAACAGCTAGACACAGGGACATTTTTCCCTTCATGCCATCACTCTGCTGAACACCTTATTCTCACGTGATTTTAAATGAGGAAAGTAGCATACCATGGGAGGGAAACCTGCTCCAGACCTGCCCATTCAGCTGAAGGGCTGCCTCGGGAGCAGCATGGCAAGGCTTGGCCTTCTTTTGGGCCCACCTTTCAGCCGCCTGCTCACCCTCCCCTCCACCTCAGGTCCCACATCCAACTCATGATGGGGCAACTCAATGTTTCTGGATGGCAGGCAAGTCAGCAGGTGACCCTCAGGGGAGAGCACCACCCTGAGGCACTGTGTGGCTGGACCAGGAACTTTCTTTTGGTCCTCCCTCACAGAGCTGGGCCCAAAAGATGGCCAAGCCTCATTGTATCCCCCCGCAGCCCTTTGGCTGAGCACAATGGGTCCCCTCCCCTGCCTTACCTTTTCAGGCCAGGTGAAGAGTGGCTGCATGGGAGGCAACTGAGTGAGAAGTGGAAATGGGCAAAGGAAGGATCACCAGGCAGAAATCAGCTGGTCAAGGGAAGTGAGGGAACCAGAGAGCAGCAGCAGCAATGCCATGGGCATGATTCTAGGTGGGTGAGGTGAGAAAAGGAGTGAGTGGGAGAGGAGAGGCAAGGTGGGGTGGGGCCAGCCAATGGTGCAATTAGCCGGTTCTCTGAACTGCGCAAAAGTTTAACTGGTTTGCCTGAACCAGTCCAAACCAGAAACCTGCCTCTGGGACTGTCTTATATCTAAGTATATTTACCGATATTGTGTGGCTGTAGTATTATTATTATTATCCTCATATTTTTTAATATTCCCTCTTATTGGTGGTGTTATTATGATTATTATTATTATTACTCTGTTGCTTTGCACATGCATAGACCTTTTGCATTGCAGACAAGTTCCTTGTGTGTCCAATCACACTTGGCCAATAAAGAATACTCTACTCTATTCTATTCTTCCATTTTTCTCAATATTACAGACTTCATGCATTCAAAGTAAGATCCATCCAACCCTCTAGAGCAGGGAGGCAAGGAATGTTGCAGGTCCCAACTCTTAAGGAGGTAAACCTGGTGGGACCCAGAAGAAGAGTTTTTTCAATGGTGGCTCCCTCCCTTTGGAGAAGAAATTAGACTGGCCCTCACTTTGATACTCTTTCCCTGAACACTTAGTTTTTCCAGAGGGCCTGGGAAAACCAGAGTGGGATGGACACATCAAATGGCTAATTTGATTGTGTGTTGTCACTCGGGTGGGTGGGGCTGTAATTGTTTTTTTTTTTTCTAGGCTGTTTTTTATTGCTTGTAAGCCACCTAGAATCACTGTGAGTGGGTAGGTGGCTATACACATTTTCTAAATAAATAAATACATTTTGTGTTTCCCTTTGCATTCTGTTTTCACTTGATATCGAGTGTCATGAATTACATTATTATAACTAGAGGTTGCCTTTCAGACTGAATTCCAGGAGGATTGTATAGCTGTTTCCATAAGAACTGTGAATTTGCCATGTAATGTCTTAATGAAAGGCATTTCATATACTACATATCATTCAGAATATCAGAATATACACACCAATGAAGTGAAGCAGGAGTGCAGGAATTCAAGACCAGATTTAGTTCATAATGACAGTGAGATAGGAAAGGTGAAATAGGCAAGGGGAGATGCAAGCACTGGGCAGTCTGAGAGCTTCCCAAATGCTAAATTTTCTTGCTATATTTCATGGTATTACATATTATTTTATTTTTATTTTGCAGAAATATCTTGTGGTCACCCTGGAGATTCTGATTATGCCAGTTTTGAACTTACTGGAAATGACTTTATTTTTGGTGCCCGTGTTACCTATACGTGCAACGAAGGGTAATATCTTTATAATTATTTTTCACCTTTCTAATTATTCATTATATACAACCTATGTATTAAGAAAAACAAAATCTCTGTCTCCCAAAAGAATAATGCATTTATATTATATTCTAGTGTGGGAGTTTGTACAGAATCCTTCTCTCTTGCCTGCATGTAAATCTTGATATGTGGCTAGTCTACAAAAGAAAAAAGAAGCCAAAAGAGAGATAATAGAAGAAAAACAGTCCATGTCATTCACACAGAGAGACAGGCAGACAGACAGAGTTAGAGTTAGTTAGTTAGTTAGTTAGTTGGCTTAGAAATGAAGACACTCTGAATTCTAGGTTTTCCTTTGGGGAACATAATAGGCAGGAGTATTAGATATGTTTTCTACTTTGTATATTTAAAAGGCAGAATAAACACACACGCATGAACATACATACACATATGAATATGCATACATATACAAACACTTTAAAATTGGGGCAAGAAGAGAACGTGGTAGACGTAGATTTAAGAAATATCCAACATTAGCAGGTCCATCCATTCTATCTTTCAGCATTCAGTGGGATTCTAGATCTATTCAAATAGAGATTATGGACTTGTTCTTGTTAGGGATTAAAGCTGACATCTAAATAAATACGGTTTAAAAAGTAAACAATACGCTTGTGCTTATTCTCTAACTTGATTGGGGTATAATAGTGCTGTCCTCAACCCTGATAAACATGTCATCTAATTCCATACATTTCTTTATTTTATATATAAAATCCTTATTTATTCAGATGCAATTATTCTCAGGAAATATAATACTGAGTATTTGATCTTCAAGTGTCATGGATTTTTTTAGTTGTAGTCTTCCTGAAGTGTATTGGAACACTTCAGTCTTGGAATAATAAAAGTGGAAGAGGCTCAATGAAAAAATATCAATTAAAACATTCATCTATATCAGTGATCGTCAACCTTAGGACCTCAGAGACCACCAAACTCATAATTTTAAATCCTGGGGACCACTAATATGAATTTTGACTGATGATGGCTTGCTGACATTGGTGGGAGAGAGAGAGAGATCTGATTTAACCTCTCTCCCTCTCTCTCTCTCTCTCTCTCTCTCTCACACACACACACACACACAGAGGCAGGGGGTGGGATTCAAATTTCTTAACTGATTCTGTGGGTGTGGCCTAAAGTGTGGGTGTGGCTTGGTGGTCATGTGACTGTCTGGGCATGGTTTGTATGTAAATATTATAAATATTTATATAAATATTGACTTTTTTATATAAAAAGAGCAACTTTACCCAAAACCAGGCAAAGTAGGCAGGCAGATTGAGTCGCTCACACAATCACAGATTTGTTCAAAGATCTGTGAGATCGGCTACCTGAGCCTGTCACATAAAATTTGCTTGCAATCAAGCCCATAAAATTTGCTAGCAAGCAAACTGTCAAAATTAACTCACAATACACACCACGTATGTAAATATTGAAGTTTTTATTTTAAAAAGAGCAACTTTTACCCAAACTTTTACCCAAAGACAAAGCAGGCAGGAAGATTGAGTTGCTCACAGAATCACAGATTCATTCAAGAGATCTGTGTTTCTGCCATTGCCTACCTGAGTCTGCACTGCTTCAGTCCTAAGGAAGGTTGGCTCTACTTAAAAGAAGAGCCGAAGCTCTAAAGATTAACTAGAAAGAAAGGAATCCAACGATTTCCTGCTTTCTAGCTAATCTAAATCTCCCGGCAAAGCAGAACAGCTGATGGTCAGAAAAAGGAAAAATAGCAATTTAGCAGGCAAGTTTGCCAGGTAAGGAGTGAGTGGGTGGGCTGGATGGGCCATGTGGGCGGTGCAGCCTTGTGTTCCTATGCACCCTGGATCAATTGCTATGGGAGGTGCTCTGGAGGTGACATTTCTCTGCGCACCACCAAAATTTTCTCGGGAACCAACAGTGGGCCGTGACCCACCAGTTGGTGACCATTGATCTATATAGTTGCCTAGACCTCACTTAAATAACTACAATGAAGAAGAGTGCACCATTTCCCTGAATAATTAGTTTCACTGTCAAAACAATTTGATGAAGTGCTTTTTTTCCTCTTAAGATTCAGTTGCAATCTTTTCCATATTGTACCTTAAAAGCATTATTCTGTATTCCGTTGATTGTTTCTGATGTATAGCAGTGTTATCCTTTTTCATAGCCATGTTGGTTTTGCTATAGTGGATTGAGTGATCAGGCCAGAGGTGGTATTCAACAAGTTCTGACCAGTTCTGGAGAACTGGTAGAGAAAATTTTGTGTAGTTCAGAGAACCAGCAAATACTACCTCTGACTGGAGATTTTACAGTATCCTTCCCCTGCTACGTCCATCAAGCCACACCCAGAACTGGTAATAATTTTTTTTTAATCCTACCACTGGATCAGGCACTTTTTCATAAAGTTGTGCAGATATCAATTTTATTAAAAGATGGATAGATTGTCTGCTTTCTTTTTCTGGTGTTCTACATTGCTGCAGAATATCTGTGCTCATCTGAATAATGTTTCTCTTATGGAATATTTTAATAGTGGATCACTTGATTAGTGTTGGTGGTTTTTAATAGACTTGTGTTCCTAATTTTCTGCCATTTCTTTTGCTAATGAGAATATCAAGGAAGTGAAGTGTGTTTCTTCCATTGTGAATTTAATTCCTTTGAAGATGTTGATTATTTCATGTGTCTTCACTAGTTGTCCCTTTTATGTTATGAGGAAAGTGTCATCTGCATACCAGATCCTTATTTTTGGTTGTATATGTGGAAGCTAAAATTTCTAGACGCTGCATTACAGTCTCTGCTATGAGACTAGAGAATGAAGATCCCATGGCTGTACCTCTGATTTGTTGGTATATTTGTCCATCAAAATGAAATAAGGTACTGGCAGAAATGGATGAGGTTCATGATTCTGGGTATTTCATTCTTAGTGTATTTAGTTAACTGAAGCGTGTTGTGAAGTATTGCTGTCATGGATTATTTCTATGGGTCTGAAAATACAGTATAAAGAGTGTTGTGACATCTAATGAAACCACAATCTCATCTTCTATTATTATGTCTTTGATTTTTCTGACAGCATGATAGTTAATAGAATATTTGCTTCTGTCTCAGATGTCCAAGCTTTTTTAAGGTCTTTGGCTATGTTGTTGGGATCCCTGATAATAAGACCGATAGATGAAGAGCTAGGTCATGTTTATGTGTTTTGGGGCATCCATAGAAGTTTGACTTGGTAGAACTTAGAAAACAGAGAGTTAAAAACAGCAAGGGCTGAAAAATACAGTGTTACGCGATGGAGGCTGTGTATTTTATTGTCAAAAATCCAATGCAGAAAATAATAAAATAAATAATTGTCCTGGGGAAGCAGCAGCTTGAATTGAGGACATCTGATGGATTATAAATCTTTAAGGAAATTTACAGTCTTTGCCACAAGCTAACTATGATCATATCAGATTGACATTATCCTGCCAAATTGCAACTTTATTTTCACTGTATTTTATATCAAAGTTTTACTGCTTTCTATTAATATCTTGACTTTCTTTTATACCACATTTTTAATACCACGTTTTTAAAATAATATTGGGATTTCTGCATTTGAAATTTATAACTCAAAGCATCTCAATTTGCTTATTTTTCTTTATTGACTGTTTAATTATCTTTTTAGTAAAACGTTTATAGATATAAGCTGTATTTGTACAATGAAATACTTGAAAGAAATTCTGCATTTTTTTTTAACTTTGAATTTGTTGGAGAAACCCAAATATTATAGCCATATAAGTGAAAATAGACAACAGTATTATTGTTGTCTATTTTTTTTTTTTTGCTTTCTTCTCCCATATTTTAGTGATATAAACATCTGGTTGTGCTGGTTTGTTGGTGACTGAAGGTAGAATTACCACACTTGTTTCATCTGAACTTATTTTATTACATATTGGTTTTCTCTGGAATATAATATGTATTTTGTAAGAGATATCAGTTTGCGGTGTTGCTACACAATGTTATTATGCTATTAAATTTTATCCCTTATCTATACCATCATTAAATATTTGGACCACATGGGGGCACTCCTATACAAGGGATAATTAATTGACAATTTCATTTTTTCACTGTAGTACATACATACATGTTTGTATTTGTCTGAGAAATCCAAACAAGACATTTAATCTGATTAAAACTGCAATTTTAATACATTTTAGATTTATATAAGGTACGCATTAACTTATATTTTATAAAATATTGTAATATCAATAACATATATCTTTTAGCTGCTGGTTTTCATTTAATATACCTCTTACTATAAGAGTGAGCTCTAATATAGAAAATGATTCCTGAGATTTTCATTACAAATCTTCAAAATATTTTATTACTAGGTACTAAATAGCAAAATCTGTAACATTTTGTTCCGAATGCTTCTTGAAACATGGAACTTTGGCTCATGGGATACAATGTTTCCTTTATATGACCTTGTAGTTCCTATTTAGATTCTGGGCAACTGGATGAAGCTGAGTGTTTACTAGCCAAATTCCCTTCCTGATGTCTACCCAGAATTCGTAGCGGTTATTTTTTCTTTGCACCCTAGGAGAGAAACATCTGTCTCTACCTAGGATTGAAAAAATAACCTACTGAGTGGGAGGTGGGCATATATATCAATCACCACCATGCTGCTCAATTCAGGGATACAATCATGGGATTGTATTCTTGCTATATTTAATATATATAATGTTCCTTTTATATTATTTGTGCTGTGTGAGTTTGTCTGTCTTTCTCTCTCTCTCCATTTTTTTAAATAAAAAAACTTGAATATCATACTCTGTTTTGGAAATACAATATTGTATATCCAGAAGTGGTTCTGAATTTGATGATAGTTTCAAAAGTTTTGGGTGGGAAAATAAATTTAAAAGTTGAGGAGAATGAGTTTCTCATTTTTTTTCTGACTCTGAGAATAAATACTAAATTTGTTTCTACATTTCCAAAAATGATCAGTAATAATTAAAATAATGCATCTTCTAAATAGGTTCTAAATTATTATAAAATATGTTTTGATATATAATCTTATTGCAGTATTTGTGTGTTTAGTTAACTTTTTTTAATTATTAGGTATAAGATGCTCAGCCAATATAATCACCGTGATTGTCGAGCAAATGGATGGACCAATGAGGTTCCTCATTGTGAAAGTAAGTAGGCTCTCAAAACATTATTAGGGATCAGAGTAGTAAAAATTGACTTCAATCCCCGCATACTGCCATGGTTATCAAGCAATATCATTTCTGGCTTTAGTTGTGAGTTTCAAAACCATTCAGTTTCTCTTATTGATTCCCACTGAAATAAACTCTTCACCTAAATTTTTGTAAATCAAATATTTTTAATAATTTTTACTACTATCTGTTTCTTCTAAACAAGTTATATATTGTTCTTTTTTTTTTTTCAAATAATGAAATAAATTTGTTTTTTGAGACGGGAGAGTTTGCCTTAGTATATTTCACATTAGGCATTTAAAGTCTATATGCCAAAAATTAGAAAAAGTAAATACTTGTAGCACTTAATGTGGTGCCTCTTCCTTAGTTTGTTGTTGTGTCTGTTGTATAGTTTCTCCTGTCATCTACATTTGCCTGTTGTCCATGTCTTCTTTAAATATTTATAGGAAATTTCATAATGTTAAAACTGAGTTAGTCAAAACCTCTTGTTGAAGACCAGGCTGAGCCCAAGGGGTAAAATGCATTATAAGTCGTGAGTCCTTGCACGCCCATAAAAGATCTAAGTCCAACCCACCTTGAATGCCACTCTTATCTCCCACACATTTTTCTTAACAGTCAGTTGGCCAGATTCTTGTAGAGAGCTTAAGCTTGCAATAAATCTTAAGCTTGCAATAAATACCCATTTGAACTGCCTCAACACTTGACACCTCGACTGTTCAAAATTAAAAATATCTCCTTCCAATTTGTCTCAGCAAAATGATATCTTTTTATGTTTGAGCTTTTCAGTCAAAAATATTTTCCCCTGTATTATGGTTATAACTTCATCAGATACAATTATAATACATCTGTGTTGTTGATCTTCAACCTAATATTAAAATGTTTCTGGGGAGTCCATAATAGGAATAATTCCCAAATTTGAAAAAACACACAGTGGTATAGTCCCAGACGGAATATATTTCGGGAGCGGTTATTTAACCCCCTTGTTCACCCGCGAAGTCCAATAAGGCAATTGTTAGAAAGCGTCAAACCCGTTAATAAACCGTCCTAAGCAGTGATGTCTGTTGCTCCTGTTTAATCCGATTGGCTCATTGAAGCCAATGGTCGGTTGTCACGTAGCTGACTTTCCCTCGTCACCAGAACGCAATTTGGACCGTTGACCCTGCCCCCTGATTAGCCTTAATTGGGCTATTAGGGGCTTCCAAATTGCGCTTAGGTGAGCGGCGTCAGCTCGGTTGCACACGTTGTCAGTTGCGGCAATTAGCAATTGCTCGCTTACTCGTCGCTCCCGGAAGTTATTTTGATGTTTCAGCAATACTGCTGGTTGATTAAAATTTACGGTGTGACCTGTTGACAAGGCATGAGCGGCAATAGCCGACGAAGACTGTAATTGTTCGTGGTCTGCCATTGAATTAATTGTTTTTTGGCTTAGTCTTCGGTGTTCATCACATCTAGTAGCTAACGCCCTCGATGTTTCTCCGATGTACGAGACTTGGCATTCTGAACAGAAAATTTGATAAACTACGTCTTCCATCATAGTAGCGGGTTGTTTGTCCTTAAGATGTGTTAACTGTGATCCAAGTTTGTTTGGTGCTGAGAACACCACCCGGATCCCAACCTGGTTCATGATACGTCGTATGGCTTCACTTGTATTGTGTTCATAGGGGATGACAATAGTCTTGGGGCGCTCTTGTTGAGGCTGACTAGCATTAATCTCTTGCGTGCTCGGTCGGGACGTCGTTTCCTTCAGATGTACTTTTTTAGCTTGTTTGATTAGGAGGCGCTTGGGGTAACCGTTTTTTTGTAGAGTTGAGATAATTTCTCGTTCTTCAATCTTGCGGTCAGCCTCTTCGGTACATAGACGCGACGCTCTTGTAAATAGGGAGTTTGCGATGCCTAGTTTAACTTTCACACTATGGCCAGATTCGTAATTTAAATAGCGGTCTGTGTGAGTCGGCTTTTTAAAAACTGTTGTTGTTAATCGTCCTGAGCTCGCCTTTTTCACCAGGCAATCCAGGAAGGGAAGGGTATGCTCTTTTGATTCCCCTTCACAGGTAAACTTTATCGATTGTTCGCATGCATTAAGGTGGTCTAGGAAAGAGTCCCTGTCCAAATTGTATAAAATTACAAAGGTGTCATCAACGTACCGTAGCCAGACTTTTGGGGGCCGAGTAAAGCTCAACAGTGCCTTTTTTTCAAAATGCTCCATGAACACATTGGCTAGAATTGCTGAAATTGGTGAACCCATTGGTAATCCATCTGTTTGTCTATACAATTCCTCCTTAAAGGTGAAGAACGTTGCATTAACACACAGTCTTACCAACGACACAATATCCACTACTTCCAATGCTGTTCTTTGGGGTAGCGTGGAATCCTCTTCTAATCGTGATGAAATGATTTCTAGAGTTTTGTTAATGGGGACGTTTGTGAACAATGCAGTCACGTCGTAACTAACCATACTGTCCTCCTCTGTCATTTCCACTTCGCTCAACAAATCGACGAAATGTTTTGAGTTTTTAACATTGTGCTCCGTTTTACCTACAAGTGGGGCTAGTAGCGTTGACAAAAATTTCGCTAACCCATATGTCGGTGACCCGATGAAGTCGACGATGGGTCTGAGAGGGGCGTTTTGTTTATGTATTTTTGGAAGTCCATAAATTCTTGGGCATCTATTGTTCTTAGGTTTTATACGGAACCACACGTTCTCTCCAAGTTTTGACTTCAATCGGAAAAGCGCCTGACATGCGTTCTTTTTTAAACTGTTCATCATCGTAGACGCCGACTTCTTTTCGATTTTTTCATACGGCCCTTCAGCAAGATGTTGTCTCATTTTGTTGATATAGTCACTTTTATCCATTACTACTGTACAGTTTCCTTTGTCAGCTCTCATAATGACAATGGATTCGTCAGCACGCAATTCCTTCAACGCTTTCCGTTCCTCTTTAGTTAAATTCAATTCACTTTTTGTTCTTTTATGGAGTATCCCTGCTACCTGGGTTCGTACTATGTCAGCTTCTTCTGACGATAATTCTCCTAGCGCCGCTTCCACTTGTGGGATGATTTCGAGTGGCGATATGTTTTCCTTCAGAATGTTAAAGTTGTGTCCCTTTGCCAGCAACCCCGTCTGATGTGTAGAGAGCTCTTTGGATGAGAGGTTTTTTACTCCCATGCTACCTGTGGGCGTTTGTGGTGGGTGTTGGACCAGGTTCAGTCGGTCAAATTTTGCCGCCTGTCTTGTTCTACATATTCTGTCCATTCGAGTCTGCCATACATCTGCCGTGGTTAACAAAATCTCAAAATTTTCCTTAGCCAGTATGCTGCGTAAGGACTCGGTTATGTGTGTCCTTTTTTGTCTGATGCCTCTCAATTTATCACAGATCTCGTGAAGTCGGGCTTTCAACAGCTTTCGCTGGGCATTTTTTATAATATTCTGAAAGATCTGCCCTCCTGGTGGTGTTTTCAAACACAGAGAGGTTGGGATGATATGCGCGAGTAAGCATCGGCGGTTAAAAATCCTGTGGTTGGCAAACCGGGCTTCCAGCTTTGCCTGATTGATTAAATCTCCGGCGAGTCTCCGGATAATTAATCCGTAACGTTCACGTAAACGAGAAAAGAAACTTGTGACTGTGGGATTTGAATCCATAATAGGAATAATTCCCAAATTTGAAAAAACACACAGTGGTATAGTCCCAGACGGAATATATTTCGGGAGCGGTTATTTAACCCCCTTGTTCACCCGCGAAGTCCAATAAGGCAATTGTTAGAAAGCGTCAAACCCGTTAATAAACCGTCCTAAGCAGTGATGTCCGTTGCTCCTGTTTAATCCGATTGGCTCATTGAAGCCAATGGTCGGTTGTCACGTAGCTGACTTTCCCTCGTCACCAGAACGCAATTTGGACCGTTGACCCTGCCCCCTGATTAGCCTTAATTGGGCTATTAGGGGCTTCCAAATTGCGCTTAGGTGAGCGGCGTCAGCTCGGTTGCACACGTTGTCAGTTGCGGCAATTAGCAATTGCTCGCTTACTCGTCGCTCCCGGAAGTTATTTTGATGTTTCAGCAATACTGCTGGTTGATTAAAATTTACGGTGTGACCTGTTGACAAGGCATGAGCGGCAATAGCCGACGAAGACTGTAATTGTTCGTGGTCTGCCATTGAATTAATTGTTTTTTGGCTTAGTCTTCGGTGTTCATCACATCTAGTAGCTAACGCCCTCGATGTTTCTCCGATGTACGAGACTTGGCATTCTGAACAGAAAATTTGATAAACTACGTCTTCCATCATAGTAGCGGGTTGTTTGTCCTTAAGATGTGTTAACTGTGATCCAAGTTTGTTTGGTGCTGAGAACACCACCCGGATCCCAACCTGGTTCATGATACGTCGTATGGCTTCACTTGTATTGTGTTCATAGGGGATGACAATAGTCTTGGGGCGCTCTTGTTGAGGCTGACTAGCATTAATCTCTTGCGTGCTCGGTCGGGACGTCGTTTCCTTCAGATGTACTTTTTTAGCTTGTTTGATTAGGAGGCGCTTGGGGTAACCGTTTTTTTGTAGAGTTGAGATAATTTCTCGTTCTTCAATCTTGCGGTCAGCCTCTTCGGTACGTAGACGCGACGCTCTTGTAAATAGGGAGTTTGCGATGCCTAGTTTAACTTTCACACTATGGCCAGATTCGTAATTTAAATAGCGGTCTGTGTGAGTCGGCTTTTTAAAAACTGTTGTTGTTAATCGTCCTGAGCTCGCCTTTTTCACCAGGCAATCCAGGAAGGGAAGGGTATGCTCTTTTGATTCCCCTTCACAGGTAAACTTTATCGATTGTTCGCATGCATTAAGGTGGTCTAGGAAAGAGTCCCTGTCCAAATTGTATAAAATTACAAAGGTGTCATCAACGTACCGTAGCCAGACTTTTGGGGGCCGAGTAAAGCTCAACAGTGCCTTTTTTTCAAAATGCTCCATGAACACATTGGCTAGAATTGCTGAAATTGGTGAACCCATTGGTAATCCATCTGTTTGTCTATACAATTCCTCCTTAAAGGTGAAGAACGTTGCATTAACACACAGTCTTACCAACGACACAATATCCACTACTTCCAATGCTGTTCTTTGGGGTAGCGTGGAATCCTCTTCTAATCGTGATGAAATGATTTCTAGAGTTTTGTTAATGGGGACGTTTGTGAACAATGCAGTCACGTCGTAACTAACCATACTGTCCTCCTCTGTCATTTCCACTTCGCTCAACAAATCGACGAAATGTTTTGAGTTTTTAACATTGTGCTCCGTTTTACCTACAAGTGGGGCTAGTAGCGTTGACAAAAATTTCGCTAACCCATATGTCGGTGACCCGATGAAGTCGACGATGGGTCTGAGAGGGGCGTTTTGTTTATGTATTTTTGGAAGTCCATAAATTCTTGGGCATCTATTGTTCTTAGGTTTTATACGGAACCACACGTTCTCTCCAAGTTTTGACTTCAATCGGAAAAGCGCCTGACATGCGTTCTTTTTTAAACTGTTCATCATCGTAGACGCCGACTTCTTTTCGATTTTTTCATACGGCCCTTCAGCAAGATGTTGTCTCATTTTGTTGATATAGTCACTTTTATCCATTACTACTGTACAGTTTCCTTTGTCAGCTCTCATAATGACAATGGATTCGTCAGCACGCAATTCCTTCAACGCTTTCCGTTCCTCTTTAGTTAAATTCAATTCACTTTTTGTTCTTTTATGGAGTATCCCTGCTACCTGGGTTCGTACTATGTCAGCTTCTTCTGACGATAATTCTCCTAGCGCCGCTTCCACTTGTGGGATGATTTCGAGTGGCGATATGTTTTCCTTCAGAATGTTAAAGTTGTGTCCCTTTGCCAGCAACCCCGTCTGATGTGTAGAGAGCTCTTTGGATGAGAGGTTTTTTACTCCCATGCTACCTGTGGGCGTTTGTGGTGGGTGTTGGACCAGGTTCAGTCGGTCAAATTTTGCCGCCTGTCTTGTTCTACATATTCTGTCCATTCGAGTCTGCCATACATCTGCCGTGGTTAACAAAATCTCAAAATCTTCCTTAGCCAGTATGCTGCGTAAGGACTCGGTTATGTGTGTCCTTTTTTGTCTGATGCCTCTCAATTTATCACAGATCTCGTGAAGTCGGGCTTTCAACAGCTTTCGCTGGGCATTTTTTATAATATTCTGAAAGATCTGCCCTCCTGGTGGTGTTTTCAAACACAGAGAGGTTGGGATGATATGCGCGAGTAAGCATCGGCGGTTAAAAATCCTGTGGTTGGCAAACCGGGCTTCCAGCTTTGCCTGATTGATTAAATCTCCGGCGAGTCTCCGGATAATTAATCCGTAACGTTCACGTAAACGAGAAAAGAAACTTGTGACTGTGGGATTTGAATCCATAATAGGAATAATTCCCAAATTTGAAAAAACACACAGTGGTATAGTCCCAGACGGAATATATTTCGGGAGCGGTTATTTAACCCCCTTGTTCACCCGCGAAGTCCAATAAGGCAATTGTTAGAAAGCGTCAAACCCGTTAATAAACCGTCCTAAGCAGTGATGTCCGTTGCTCCTGTTTAATCCGATTGGCTCATTGAAGCCAATGGTCGGTTGTCACGTAGCTGACTTTCCCTCGTCACCAGAACGCAATTTGGACCGTTGACCCTGCCCCCTGATTAGCCTTAATTGGGCTATTAGGGGCTTCCAAATTGCGCTTAGGTGAGCGGCGTCAGCTCGGTTGCACACGTTGTCAGTTGCGGCAATTAGCAATTGCTCGCTTACTCGTCGCTCCCGGAAGTTATTTTGATGTTTCAGCAATACTGCTGGTTGATTAAAATTTACGGTGTGACCTGTTGACAAGGCATGAGCGGCAATAGCCGACGAAGACTGTAATTGTTCGTGGTCTGCCATTGAATTAATTGTTTTTTGGCTTAGTCTTCGGTGTTCATCACATCTAGTAGCTAACGCCCTCGATGTTTCTCCGATGTACGAGACTTGGCATTCTGAACAGAAAATTTGATAAACTACGTCTTCCATCATAGTAGCGGGTTGTTTGTCCTTAAGATGTGTTAACTGTGATCCAAGTTTGTTTGGTGCTGAGAACACCACCCGGATCCCAACCTGGTTCATGATACGTCGTATGGCTTCACTTGTATTGTGTTCATAGGGGATGACAATAGTCTTGGGGCGCTCTTGTTGAGGCTGACTAGCATTAATCTCTTGCGTGCTCGGTCGGGACGTCGTTTCCTTCAGATGTACTTTTTTAGCTTGTTTGATTAGGAGGCGCTTGGGGTAACCGTTTTTTTGTAGAGTTGAGATAATTTCTCGTTCTTCAATCTTGCGGTCAGCCTCTTCGGTACATAGACGCGACGCTCTTGTAAATAGGGAGTTTGCGATGCCTAGTTTAACTTTCACACTATGGCCAGATTCGTAATTTAAATAGCGGTCTGTGTGAGTCGGCTTTTTAAAAACTGTTGTTGTTAATCGTCCTGAGCTCGCCTTTTTCACCAGGCAATCCAGGAAGGGAAGGGTATGCTCTTTTGATTCCCCTTCACAGGTAAACTTTATCGATTGTTCGCATGCATTAAGGTGGTCTAGGAAAGAGTCCCTGTCCAAATTGTATAAAATTACAAAGGTGTCATCAACGTACCGTAGCCAGACTTGTTGGGGGCCGAGTAAAGCTCAACAGTGCCTTTTTTTCAAAATGCTCCATGAACACATTGGCTAGAATTGCTGAAATTGGTGAACCCATTGGTAATCCATCTGTTTGTCTATACAATTCCTCCTTAAAGGTGAAGAACGTTGCATTAACACACAGTCTTACCAACGACACAATATCCACTACTTCCAATGCTGTTCTTTGGGGTAGCGTGGAATCCTCTTCTAATCGTGATGAAATGATTTCTAGAGTTTTGTTAATGGGGACGTTTGTGAACAATGCAGTCACGTCGTAACTAACCATACTGTCCTCCTCTGTCATTTCCACTTCGCTCAACAAATCGACGAAATGTTTTGAGTTTTTAACATTGTGCTCCGTTTTACCTACAAGTGGGGCTAGTAGCGTTGACAAAAATTTCGCTAACCCATATGTCGGTGACCCGATGAAGTCGACGATGGGTCTGAGAGGGGCGTTTTGTTTATGTATTTTTGGAAGTCCATAAATTCTTGGGCATCTATTGTTCTTAGGTTTTATACGGAACCACACGTTCTCTCCAAGTTTTGACTTCAATCGGAAAAGCGCCTGACATGCGTTCTTTTTTAAACTGTTCATCATCGTAGACGCCGACTTCTTTTCGATTTTTTCATACGGCCCTTCAGCAAGATGTTGTCTCATTTTGTTGATATAGTCACTTTTATCCATTACTACTGTACAGTTTCCTTTGTCAGCTCTCATAATGACAATGGATTCGTCAGCACGCAATTCCTTCAACGCTTTCCGTTCCTCTTTAGTTAAATTCAATTCACTTTTTGTTCTTTTATGGAGTATCCCTGCTACCTGGGTTCGTACTATGTCAGCTTCTTCTGACGATAATTCTCCTAGCGCCGCTTCCACTTGTGGGATGATTTCGAGTGGCGATATGTTTTCCTTCAGAATGTTAAAGTTGTGTCCCTTTGCCAGCAACCCCGTCTGATGTGTAGAGAGCTCTTTGGATGAGAGGTTTTTTACTCCCATGCTACCTGTGGGCGTTTGTGGTGGGTGTTGGACCAGGTTCAGTCGGTCAAATTTTGCCGCCTGTCTTGTTCTACATATTCTGTCCATTCGAGTCTGCCATACATCTGCCGTGGTTAACAAAATCTCAAAATCTTCCTTAGCCAGTATGCTGCGTAAGGACTCGGTTATGTGTGTCCTTTTTTGTCTGATGCCTCTCAATTTATCACAGATCTCGTGAAGTCGGGCTTTCAACAGCTTTCGCTGGGCATTTTTTATAATATTCTGAAAGATCTGCCCTCCTGGTGGTGTTTTCAAACACAGAGAGGTTGGGATGATATGCGCGAGTAAGCATCGGCGGTTAAAAATCCTGTGGTTGGCAAACCGGGCTTCCAGCTTTGCCTGATTGATTAAATCTCCGGCGAGTCTCCGGATAATTAATCCGTAACGTTCACGTAAACGAGAAAAGAAACTTGTGACTGTGGGATTTGAATCCATAATAGGAATAATTCCCAAATTTGAAAAAACACACAGTGGTATAGTCCCAGACGGAATATATTTCGGGAGCGGTTATTTAACCCCCTTGTTCACCCGCGAAGTCCAATAAGGCAATTGTTAGAAAGCGTCAAACCCGTTAATAAACCGTCCTAAGCAGTGATGTCCGTTGCTCCTGTTTAATCCGATTGGCTCATTGAAGCCAATGGTCGGTTGTCACGTAGCTGACTTTCCCTCGTCACCAGAACGCAATTTGGACCGTTGACCCTGCCCCCTGATTAGCCTTAATTGGGCTATTAGGGGCTTCCAAATTGCGCTTAGGTGAGCGGCGTCAGCTCGGTTGCACACGTTGTCAGTTGCGGCAATTAGCAATTGCTCGCTTACTCGTCGCTCCCGGAAGTTATTTTGATGTTTCAGCAATACTGCTGGTTGATTAAAATTTACGGTGTGACCTGTTGACAAGGCATGAGCGGCAATAGCCGACGAAGACTGTAATTGTTCGTGGTCTGCCATTGAATTAATTGTTTTTTGGCTTAGTCTTCGGTGTTCATCACATCTAGTAGCTAACGCCCTCGATGTTTCTCCGATGTACGAGACTTGGCATTCTGAACAGAAAATTTGATAAACTACGTCTTCCATCATAGTAGCGGGTTGTTTGTCCTTAAGATGTGTTAACTGTGATCCAAGTTTGTTTGGTGCTGAGAACACCACCCGGATCCCAACCTGGTTCATGATACGTCGTATGGCTTCACTTGTATTGTGTTCATAGGGGATGACAATAGTCTTGGGGCGCTCTTGTTGAGGCTGACTAGCATTAATGTTTCTGGGGAGCTTAATCTTTTGTCTTTCTCCTAACAAAGTACGCAAGAATATCCCCTGATGCATGTCTTAACTTTGCATAATGTGTACTGATCCTGTCTACATTATCTAACTTTGCCTGCATCTCATCTCCATCTCATTACAGAAACTTTGTCGAGATTGAACAACCTATTCTTGATCTTCACTGGGGTCTTTTGAAACCACTCTGAATCTCAAGCATGATTCTTTTCCTTCTTTAATTCCAATAGTGCCAAGATTGTGTAAATATTTTTTCCATCTTTCTGTTTATTATTTCTGCTTTGTTTTCTTTCTTTCTTTATTATTTGATTCACCTCTCTATGTCCTAGAGATTCTCCAAGTTTTTTATCTCTTCTTTCACTTTCTCCTTCATATTTACAAATCTTTCTTCCAATCTTCCTCTAAATAAAGTCTCCTTTAACAGTTTCAGATACATTCTTCCCCAACTCTTCAAATATTATTACTTTTTATCTCTGGAGTGATCAACTTTTTAGAGTGGCTCTAACAATCCTCTCCTTCCTTTTCCAAGTTTGCTGATTTTCCAGTAGTATCCATTTCATTTATTTGTAATCCAGAAAGAGAAAATGAGCCAAGTACAAAAGTAAAAGGGAGGTTTCTCTCCCCCCAGAACTTGCCTTTTCTATATATTACCTTAAGCCTTTGATCCCTTCTGACACTTTGAAGTTCTAAAGTCACATGTTCTGTTTTAAAATTCCTTTAGCTCATTATTTTTGAAAAGTCCACCAATTGTCTCTTCACTAAAATTCTAAACAATCTGTATTCCCACTATGATATGTATTTATTAAATAATTTGAAAAGCTATGTGTAAAAGTAATATTTCAAACTTCAATATCTTTTTTATCCATTTAAAACTTATTTGGAGCAAACTCCCATCAGGTTTTTTGCTGTTGATTTTAAATTTTTTAAATTGTTATTTTATTTCTATCTTTAATCCAGAATGAAGGCTCACCAAGTAGTTAATTGTTCTGCTATTCCAAAAAACATTTTCCCTTTAAACTAATTTTAATGTAAATGTGCTTAAGAAAGTGAGTCTTTAAGCAAACCCAATGTCCTTAAAGGCTCCACGGTGGATCTGAGCTCTTTGACTTTCATGAGTCTACCAGCCACTCAGATTAACAAATCACTGCAAGGACCTTAAAGTCTAGCAATTTCCTCACATAGAAGAGCCTTTCAGAGCACAGTGATCAGTCTCTTGGTCTTTCCTTATTTAAGGAGGCTCTAGTAGCTTAGGCTTGTCTTCAATTATCAGTTATCACTTTTCATCACAATATTATCTCCACTTCTCCGGAGACATCTTAGTCTACCATTGTTATCACTTGGAAGTCACATGCATTCTTAAATTGTAAATTGTACAAAGATAGGTCTGCTTATATTGTGTCCTTAAAACATAAATTTATATAAGAACTTTTATCTAGAAGATTCAGAATCTTTTATCACTTGTGCAGCAGCCACTTTCTGGGTTACCACAATTAAAATAAGCATAAGTAGTTATAGATATAACCTCTTATCTTGTATTCATTACTTCAGATTTAATATATGTTACCCATCTTGTTTTAAACTATATATATTTTAACTTCCTAGATTGTAATATTTTAGATTTATACTTGCACAGATAATTAAAACACATCGACAGATATTTAAAAATTAAAATGTAGTATGTTACATTTGTATTTGTCATTTTATTTTTGTTTCGCTAATATTTGATTTTTACTTTTGCATTATATTTTTTTTTCAAATTTTACTGGTTATTGACCAAACAAACAATATTATCATTTGGTTAGTTTCATTTCATTTACCAAAATTTGAAAATTAAAGTTAGTTAATTTTTTTAAAGTTAAATCTCATTTTTGGTTCCTTTTCAATATGCAATTCAAGATCTTCTAAAAGTACCATTACCAGCTAGGTATTTTAAAGCCCTGCATAGCATGGGTCAAGTCTACGTGAGAAACCATCTCACCCTGATGGGACTGGCCCACCCCACCCCATGTCAATCTGACCCTTGTGTTGTTTTGTAAAAGCCTTAAGACCTGACTCTGCCACATGGCTTGGGGACCCAATGGAGGAGCATCATACTGGAGACATGTCTGGCCCCTCACCCCCCCCCCCCCGTGACTGACTCACTTCTTTGCCATCTTGCCTCCTTGATTTTATCTATTAATATTTTTATTTGCTGTGCTTTATAGTGGATGATTTTTATGTTTTTATGTTGTAAGCTACCCAGAATCATTGGATATGAGATAGGTGTCAAATAAATTTTATAAATAAATAAATTCTTCATCCTGTACTTGTCATTTAATTTTTTTATCCTAAGTGAAGGAATTTATGTTTGTGTCTGTTAAAGTTCATTATGTTACTTTCATACTATACCATCCAAATAATTTTAATCTTATTTTTGTATTAATTGTTCCATCTAATTGTGCTTTCATGTTTACATTTTTAAGAATTACCTCATCACATCCAAACCATTAAACTACTGAATAGTAGAAGACAGTTATGGCATCTCACACCTTTATCTCCAATTCTTAGTCCTCTATTTATTCATTTATTATGTCATTCAGCCCACATTTAATTAGATTCCATAATATCCACTTTGTGAAAATATACAGAATATATAAAAATGTATATCTATATATCTATAGAAGCAAAATACCACTCACGCATCATCACAAAATCTCCAGAACTGTAGAGCCTACAAACTTGAAATTTAGCACAAATGTTCCTCTTGGCTTCTAGGTGCTCGCTAAGAAATGATTTTTTAAAATGACCATCAGAGCATTAGTATTTCCTATGTTATTATTAACACAGTCTGATGCTAAGGAGTTCTACTCCCTCCCCCCACCTGAAAACAGATCTGTTCCAACCGCAGTTGAGCTAAGCTACGCCCAGGCTCCTTGCTCTCCTTGCTCACACAGCAAATACTTTCCAAACAGCCCTCAACTCTTTCACTCACTGAAGGGACGCTAGCCAGATGAATACTTATGGATGCTGATAGGCAGAGGCAGATTTTTTTCCCTTAGCTCCCCCCCAAAAACTTGCCCAATCACATAGTTTCATAGCAAAGCACAGGTACCCCGCTAGTACTATATATACAAAATATACAGAGAATATTTTTAAAATTCAAAACCACAAAAAGCTTCGTAATTTTTTCTTTAACTAATCTTTTTGTGCATTTTTCTTTAAGGTTCCTCAGTATTAGCTTTGGGTATATGAGTGAGATAAATTATTTCTTTGCTGATGTCTTTATTGGTTAAATATATTCTACATAAACATTGTTACTATTTCTGCAATAATAATGCACTTCATCTTCTATTATTTGCTCAATTACTCAATGTGATAGAGTAAAAGATTTTTATGCTGATTGAAAATATGTCCACTTATCTATTTATAATATATTCATATTTTGTAATGATCACAGAAAAAACATTGGTAAAATGACTGTTTTGGTTTCATTAAAAATTTTTTTTGCCATTTTGCTGGAAACTATATTGTGCAGATCACCAGATTTTTAAATATTTATGGTTGGTGATATGTTTGATTTTCTTCCTTGCTTCCTTTTTCCTAAGCCTGAAACATTTCTTAATTAGCTTTATATCACAATATTACTTTATTTGCAGTCAACAAATGTCCTCCAATAACAGTACCAAGAAATGTGAGGATTATTCAGGGTGAAAAATCTCAAATGAATGAAGATTTTTTATATGGTGATCTAGTGATATTTGGATGTATTGAAAACCTCAAAATAAAAGGATCTAATAAAATTACTTGTACAGCTGATGGCACTTGGAGTACACCTGTTCCAGAATGTATAGGTGAGTGAGGGGAAGTTAAGTGAACTCTGATTTGGAGTGATTATTACACCCCTTTGTCATAGTTGGATCCAGTGGTGGTATTCAGCAGATTCTGACCAGTTCTGGTGAGCCATTAGCGGAAAATTTGAGTAGTTCGGACAACTGGCAAATACCACCTCTGACTGGAGATTTTACAGTATCCTTCCCCTGCCATGCCCACCAAGCCACATCCACAGAACCAGTAGTAAAAAAAAATTGAATTCCACAACTGGTTGGATCACTCTTTAATTGCCTTGAAGTTCTATGGGCTGCTCCCCACTACTGATGAACTCCAATTGGTTCTAAATGAAACTTTCTAAGTGAAATGGGAGAAGAAAGATCTAGAGTACCACTGAAGGACAACAAAAAGTGAAGCCAAGTGAGTGTGAGTTAGAACTATTACTAAGACTTATCTCATGGTGAAAAGAGTAGTCAAGTGTCCATAGTATTCTGTCATTGTACTAGTTGGTGGTTTTGTTCAAGGCAACCCAGGTTTCCCTAAGGAGGATTGTGAGGAATATGCTAGGCATATGTTAGATAAATTATTTGGATTCACTCTAAACTACATTCTACATTCTAACCTTGAGGAAAGCCCCATGGAACTAATTGAGTCTTAGCCTAGTTTTATTGTCTGGGAGGAATTTAAAACGTATTAATCCTGACCATTAGCTTGGCCATCAGTATAATACATCCATGTCCCTCCTGGTAGGCTGACGCCTCCTGTCAGTATAATACATCCATGTCCCTCCTGGTAGGCTGACGCCTCCTGCTTTGGTTCTGGCAGTAGTAAATTTCTACTTGGGAGAGAAGATGGTCATTTCATTAAAGGAGCCAGCACTGTACTCTTTCCTCAAGAAGCCACTACTAGCAGGACAAATGTCCCATACTGTCCCACCATACCCTTCCTAGGGAAGGTTAGTAAGAACAAGCAATTGCTTCAGAGAACTATGGAGGAAGTTCTGGACTTTTTCAGTCAGATTTCAGACCTGAGTGCAGAATTAAAATGGACTTGATCATACCTGTGGTGAGAACAGGATGCATCCAATCCTTTCTCTCCATGGTATTTTAATGGCTTTTAATTAGGGTAATCTTCTGGACTGGCTTTAAAAATTGGACTGGATAGCACTGTGTCGCACAAGTTCTTCTCCTTCCTCTGGGACAGTTTTAGTCAATATTCGTGGAAGGAGAGGTCTACCTCACAGATCCTGCTTTGCAGGTAGCCTCAGTGCTCAACCCCCTTTCCACTCCTGTTTAATATTAACATGAAGACACTGGTTGAAGCTGAAGGTATTTCATTTGATTGTGAAATAGTAGATGACATTAAGATTTATTATTGTTCATCCCAATCAGTATGGAAAAGTCACTTATTCAACCTGATCCTACCTGAATTCTATTAGGATGAAAAAATGAAATTAAAATTACAAAAATATCTCTTTCTTCTTTAATCTTTATAGTAATACAGCATTTTTTTATTCAAGTGAATAAAGAGAACATTAATGGAAAAAAAAACATTTTGTTTGTATTTTATGGTAGAAATAATTTGTACGGTAGACTATATTCAAAATGGAAACGTATTATCTCAGAAGTTAATTTATAAGAAAGATCAGAGAGTACGATTCTCCTGTAATGAAGGATACACACATTTTGACAGACAAGATGCCTTATGTACTGAGAATGGATGGGATACAGTGCTTCAATGTAAAGGTTTGTATGTTTCTAATGATCATGGTTGGTTGTTTTGAAATCTTATACACATTTTATTCTTCTTGCTATGCATGCCTAGAATTGCAGCTCTAATCAATCTAATCTGGTTAAAAACCTTGTGGTAAAATTGGGAAAGAAGTCTTTGTATGTTTTTGTTTGATTTTGTTTTCATGAGACATACAGAAAACTAGAATGGCAAGTATTGTCTTAGAAGACTCATCCTTCCTTTTCTTAACAAGTAAAAGAAAATATTGTCTCAATTTTCCTCTAAATGTATGGATTATTTACGCTGAATTGATTTCCTAAACTAGCTATAATTAGTTTTAAAGGGATAATTTAAATAGAGTCACTAATTCTATAATTTCAACATTTTAATAATTCCTGATTAATTAAAAACTCAGGGATCATGGTTTCCTGGAACTTGTGGAGCTAAATGGCATATTATACTTCCTTTAATTTTAATTGATAAGAATTAGAAATGTCTTTCTTCAAAGAAGGACCTGATTCTTCTGAAAATCATTTGAGGCAAACATTTACTTCTGTCTGCAATCTATCATAAATAATATGGCTTGGCAATAAATGTGGGGCCAAATAGGAATGAATGTTTCATGTAGGATTTCTTGGAGAGAGGAACATAATTAATCAAGACTGTTTGTGTTTAATGCACAAAATGTAGAAAAAGTAATTGTTTCTTTTAGGGAAAATTTGGGTGATAGTTTCACAAGGGGACAACTCAATCTATTTTGAAGATATGTGCAAAGGGCAGAATTGATCCACAAATCAGTTGGCTATCTTTGTTTCAGATTGAAATCACCTTATGACTTTAGTATTGGTGGTTTTTACATTTGGGCACGAATTTCACTCTCTTTTTCCCCTGAGTATTGTAAAATCACATTAAGCTAAGCAGCAAAGTGACAACAGAGAAGCAGTTTAGGGCAGGGTTCCCCAATATGGTCAGTAATAATCCCCAGTTATTACTGTAATAATTACAATAATAATCCCCAGTTATTTACCTAACCATTTATCAATCATTGATAAATGGAGATCAATGGCTGTTAAATGGCTAGGTAAATAACTGGTCGATAAATGATAAAAAGTCATTTGATGACTTGATGAAAAAGATGATGAAAATTAGTTGATAAAAAATCAACTAATCTTTTAAGAACTTCCTGAGGATTTGGGACAGATAAATCTTCTTGTTCAATGATGTTAAAGATTGACCACCTATTTTTATTCATATTCCTCCATAGAAATTCAGTGTTCCCCTCCAGAAGTGAGAAATGGCCAGTTTCGACCTAGACGAGCTCAATATGCATACAATGATGCAATTGAGACAACATGTAATGAAGGCTTTGCCCTTGAAGGCCGAGGAAAGATTTCCAAATGCACTGCAAGTGATTGGAATCCTCCTCCTGTCTGTAAACGTAAGTAACTTTTTCTGTAAAGTTTCTTTCTAGTGCAGAAATTGCTTCATTATTTATGAATAATATTATTATAATTATGCTAGAGGAGGTGAGATAATTATGATGGTAGGAGAATAGTTTATTATAGTTATCAGTTACAGTATGTTTCTGTAATTTTTTCATTAAAAACAATCCTAAAGTCTTTTCTAATAATCATAAAATTGTTCCACCATAAAATAAGGAAAAACAAGATACAGATAGAAAAACACTACAGTATAGAAAACTTGCTCCATGCTATCACTAACCAGTAATTCATTAGCCATCTGAGACTGTAAGGACTGAACTAAATTTTCAGGGGTCTGATTAATTAATATCCATCCAAAAATAACCTATTTGACAAACTCTGGAAGGACGATTGTTGAAGCTTCTGGCCATTTTCCTGCCTAGCAATCTACCAATGGTGCTACTTTGGAACAAAGATTTATCAGTCTTAGTTTCGAACAGGGGTGCCAACCTTGTGGCCCATGGACCAGATGCATCACATGCTAGCCCCATCCCTGCCTGGTTTAGCAAAGGGGAAAAAAGTCCCGATATGTCATGTGATGATGCTATTATGACATGTGTTTGAAAGTTTGAAAGCTTGCATTTTAAAGGAGCTGGCAGAGGTCATCTCAGAACCACTGCACCGTATCTTTCAAAAATTCTGGAGCACCGGGGAATTACCAGAGGACTGGAAAAAGGTGATGTGGTTCCCATCTTCAAAAAAGAGGAAAAAAACAGACCCAGGAAACTACAGACTAATCAGCCTCACACCAATACCCGGGAAGATACTGAGAAAGATAATAAAAAAACAGATCTGCCAACATCTAGAAACAAGTAAAGTAATAACTAGCAGTCAGCACAGATTTGTTAAAAACAGATCATGCCAACCAATCTTATTTCATTCTTCAACATAGTGACTAAATTAGTAAACCAGCAAAATACTGTGGACATGATATACTTAGATTTCAGCAAGACTCGACAAAGGTAAGCTAGAAAAAAGTGGGATTGATAGCACCACCATCAGATAGATTTGCAACTAGCTGACAAACCATACTCAACGAGTAGTCCTTAATGGGTCTAAGTCTACATGGAGGGAAGCAAGCAGTGAGGTGCCACAAGGTTCCGTCTTAGGCCCAGTACTCTTCAATATCTTCATTAACAACATAGATGAGGGAATAGAAGGGAACCTACCAAATTTGCAGATGATATTAAGCTGGCAGGAATAGCTAACACCCAAAAAGATAGGCTCAAGATCCAGATGGATCTCGACAGATTAGAACACTGGGCCATATTTAACAAAATGAGATTCAATGTAGAGAAAAGTGAAGTCCTACACTTGGGCAAGAAAAATCAAAATTACACATATAGACTAGGTGAAACCAGGCTCAATAGCAGTAACTGTGAGAGAGATCTTGGAGTCTTAGCGGACAACCAGCTAAATATGAGCCAGCAGTGTGAAGCAGCAGCCAAAAAAGCTAATGCAATCCTAAATTGCATTAACAGAGTGATACAATCGAGATCAAGTGAGGTACTAATACCACTCTATAAAGTCTTAGTAAGACCACACTTAGAGTACTACATCCAGTTTTATATTATATAATACACCACATTATATAAAGGTGTTGATACTCTAGAAAAAGTGCAGAGAAGAGCAACCAGGATAATTAGGGGACTGGAGACAAAGGCATATGAAGAACAGTTACAGGAACTGGGCTTGGCTAGTCTAGGGAAGAGAAGGACCAGGGGAAACATGATAGAGGTCTTCCAATATTTGAGGGGCTGCCACAGAGAGGAAGGGGTCAAACTATTTTCTAAAGCACTTGTAGGGCCAGACAAGGAATAATGGATGGAAACTGAACAAGGAGAGACTTAATCAGAAAATAAGGAGAAACTTTCTGACAGTGAGAACAATCAACCAACGGTACAGCTTGCCCTCAGAAATTGTTGGAGTGCCATCACTTGAAACTTTCAAGAAGAGATTGGACTCCCATCTGTCAGAAATAGTGTAGCGTCTCCTGCTTGGGCACAGGGTTGGACTAGATGACCCCTTTCTTTCTGTGGCAGCCCCTCAAATATTCCAACTCTGATTATCTGTTATCTATTTATCTTCCCCTGGTCTAGAAGAAATGCTCAGGTCTCTTTCATTCCAGTTTGTAAGGGTATGCTGTCACAAAGTGGCAAGTGTACTGTGAAGTATGCTGTGGAGTGTGCAAAACAACAGTGCAGTAGAAAACTAGGGATATTCCTCTATAAAATGATAAGGAGGGCCAGAGAGGTAAAAGTAACTGCTACATTACCTGCTAACACACCGGTGAAATTCTTACACTTTTCAATGATAGGATGATCCTGGGAAATACAGAAGTCAATGGATCAGGTATTCATGAAACTGCCCTTTTCAGGTACATAAGCAGCCTGATGCCAGGTCTGTTTTAAGCTTGACAAAACAAAGTGTAACTTAGCTTTACAGAAAAAAAAATCCTTCTAAAGTTGGTTAGATGGCCCAAATTGAAATGGCTGAGGTCTGTAAGGGGCGTACATATGTGCACCATCGTGCCTCCCGTCCCTGTCCTATTGTCCCCATTTATTTGTACCTATTTCCTGTATTCTTACTCATGTTTATACTTATACCTATTATCTTGTAAGCGATTGACAAACAAAACAAAATAAATAAAAATAAAAAGATAGCTAATAGTACCAAGGGAAAAGTGAAGGTTCCTTGTCTAGTGAAGTGTCACAGATAGACTGCATAACACTTGGGGTACTAGAAGAAATTAGTAAAGACCATTTTGATACAGAGGGAGAAATGACAGGCAGAGCTGATTCTTGCAATGGGACAGGGGCAGATTGGGAACAATACTGTGTATGCATAGTCTCAATGAACTCTTAGGGGAGGCCTCTTTGCTCCAAGAGAAACAGAAAATGTAGATGAGCCTATAGGAACACATGCAGGGAAATTTGCTAGCACCTGAGCAGACCTACTTTTTTTAAAAAAATAAATTTTATTACATGTTCACCTTTAAAAACAAATTCTAGATACATTTTTTTCAGTTGTTTGTGTCATGTTATTCCATTCTCCTGTACATACATATATATACAATTACAATTACACTTTAACACTTCTACTTTTGCATTATATTTTCTTTCTGTTGTCTAACCACATATACCATTTTTCCCAGGCCATATAGTATTCTTTTTCTTCCCTCTCCTGCAATTCCATTGTGAATTTATTCATTTCTGCGCAATCCATTACTTTTTTTTATAATCATGTCATCTGTGGGGGTACTATCTAATTTCCAATTTTGAGCATATAATATCCTAGCCGCTGTTAATGTATGCATCATTAAGCATTTGATATCTTTTGTATATTCACCTTTAGTTATCCCTAGTCGGAATGTTTCAGGTTTGGGTACTATCTTTAGGCATGTTATTTCCTGTAACCAGATCTTTATCTTATTCCAGAATTCCTTTGCTTTTGGGCAGGTCCACCATGTGTGAAAGAATGTACCACATTTCTTTTTACATTTCCAATATTCTGGATTTAAATTTGGATAAATTTTAGCCAATCTCGCCGGTGCCAGATGCCAACGATAAAACATTTTGTACAAATTTTCTTTAGGTGAGGCTGCCAATGTTAATTTATAATTTTGGGTCCATAATCTTTCCCAATCTTCTACTTGTATACTGTATCCAAATTTTTTCATCCAGGTTATCATTGTTAGTTTCACCGCCTCTTCTTCTCTGTCGAATTTCAAAAAATTATTATACATTTTAGTTATAAATGTTTCCTCTGGTCCTAATAATATTTTATCTAATTGTTGTGGCATTCTATCTATGAAAATTTTTTCTATATAATTTTTTGTATTTTGTTTGCAGCTATAGATAATCTGTAGATAATCTATTGCTATCCCTTCTTCTTTTAATTTTTGGTTTGTCTTCAGGATCCTTGATCATCTAATAATTGGTTATATCTAATCATTTTATTTATATGCAAAGTATTTGGGTAGATCATAGCTTCCATAGAATGTAATGTTTTTTTCCTGATTCTATTCCAGATCTCTAATAGTGCCCTTCTTATTCAATGATTTGGGAAATGTGAACTTGTCTTATTTCTCTTCTGCCATATAACAGCCTGCCAACCAATTTGTAGATCATGTCCTTCAAGAGTTAATAGTCTCTTATTTCTTAGGACAATCCATTCTTTGATCCAAATTAGTGCTGCTGCACCTCAATATCTATTCTCTTGCAATAATTTTAACCTTATGAGGGTTTTTTCCCTTCCCGTATAAATGTATTCACCACCCTATTTAATTCTGCCCCCCCAAAATTATTTCATTTTATGGGAACCGTCTGAAATAGATACAGCCACCTTGGTAATACGTTCATTTTTATTGCTGCAATCTTTCCTATAAGGGATAGCTGTAATTTACCCCATATTTCCAAATCTTTTTTCATTTGACTAATTAATTTATCATAATTATCCTCTTTTAATGACAAGCATCTTGATATCAACCAAATACCTAAATATTTAATCTTATTCATGGTTTGTAGTTCTATTTCCTTTTCTAGTCCTTTCTTTTGATGGTCTGTCAAGTTTCTGACTAACATTTTAATTATATTTTTGTTGAACTTGAGTCCTGCTACCATGCCAGATTCGTCTATTTCTTTTAATAGGATTTTCCCACTCTCATTTGGATTTTCTATGAAGAATACCATATTGTCCACAAATGCTTGTATTTTGTATTCTTTCTTCTTTATTTTAGTTCCTATAATTTCCTTGTTCTTCCTAATTTGAGTTAACAAGATTTCTATTGCGAGTATAAAGATCAAAGGTGACATTGGACATCCATGTCTCATCCCTTTCACTATATTGAGTCTTTTGGGAAAATCACAATTAATCATTATGCTTGCTTTCTGACTAGAATAGATTTCTGCTACCATCTTTTTCAATTTTGGTCCAAATTTCATCTCTGTTATTTGCTGTAAAAAAAATGCCTAATTTACATTGTCAAAGGCTTTCTGCTCATCCAGAAAAATCAGCACTGCTGATTTCTCTGGATGTGCTTCCTAATATTCCAGTCTATCCATTACTGTCCTAATATTATTTATAATTTGTCTTTTAGGGAGGAAGCCGTTTGATCTACATGTATTATTTTATTCAAAATTGTTTTCATTCTATCTGCCATTATTGTCATCAATATTTTATAATCAGCATCTAGCAGGGAGATTGGCCTGTAATTTTGAATTTGAGAATGGTGCCTTCTTTCAGTATCAAAGTTATATACGATTCTGCCCACGATTTGGGTAATTTAGCTTCTAATAAAGCTTCGTTATATACCTCTAACAGCAATGGTTCCATAGTTTCATACATGATCTTCTCAAAATTCCCTGGGATCCCATCTGATCCTAGTATCTTGTTATTTTTTTGTTTATCAATTGCTCTTTTCATTTCTATTTGTGTTATTTCTTTATTTAATAATTTTCTATTCTCTTCTGAGATTAATGGCAAGTTTTTCTCTTTTAGATACTCTACTATCTTCCCCCCATCTATTTTATTCTTACTTTATAATTTTTTGTACTAGTTTTGTATAATCCTTCCCCCCTCCCTCAATTTGGCTTTGGGGATTCCCTTTATCATCTTGTAATATTTGTATTAATTTCTTTTCCCTTTCCTTCCTTAATTTGTAAACCACCCATCTTCCTGGCTTGTTTGCTAGTTCAAAAAAAATTCTGCCGAATTGATTTCATTTTTTTTGCATATTCTTCCTGATTTAGTTAATTTAGTTTGTGTTTAATCAAATCTTTCTTTTTTATTTTTATCATTTTGTGGTTTCTCCTGTAGGGCTTTTTCTATTCTTTTTAATTCTTCTTGTAATTCTTTTTTTCTTTTTTCTTTATTTCTTCTGGCTATGTAAGCTATTTTTACTCCTCTTGTGTAGGCTTTTGCAGTGTCCCATAAATTTTGTAGGGTGGTTTCTTTGTTGTTATTTTCTCTTAAGGAAGAGTTCCGTTTCTTTTTTAACAAGTTGTGTATATTCTTTTTCTTTTAAAATCTGTGTATCTAATCTCCATCTTCTGTTTTTTTTTTTTTTATTGTAATCTTTCCAAATTAGCTGGAGTTGATTATGATCTGCCCAGGTATCAACCATTGTGTCTATATTTTTTATCTCATTTTCCAATTCTTTATTCATCCAAATCATACCTATTCTAGACAGCAATTGGTGTGGGTATGAATAAAATGTGTATCTGATTTCTTCCCCATTTAATTCCCTCCAACTATCTCTTAAATTTAACTCATGGACCATATCAAAAAACATTTTCGGTAATATTTTCCTCATTTTTTTGCTACTTTTATAATCCCTAACAAGGTTCATCACTGCATTAAAATCCCCTACCAAACCAATATTTTCCTGTCCTGATTCTATTATTTTTTCATGAACTTTACCACAGAATTCTTTTTGATTTTCATTTGGGGCATAGATTGTTACTAGTAAAAATGTTTTTGTTGAATTTTAAATTCTATCATTAATAATCTTCCACTGTTGTCAGCATAAATTTGTGTTGCTTTTATTTTTTCTTTAATGTATACTGTGATCCCTTTTTTTTCCCTGGTCTGCCAATGAAACAAATAATTTCACCTATTTTTGTTTGTTCTAGATAGTTTTTGTTTTTTACTATGAGTTTCTTGGAGTTATATTATATCTGCCTTTTGTTTCTAAAGATTTGTGAAAGTTTGCCTCCTTTTTATTGGGGAATTTAGTCCATTGATGATTATGGATATTCATTTAATCTCATCTTCCATCCTATTGCCTGTAGGGTTGTTTTGGTCATCTGTTTGTTCTGTTTTCCCTCTGTATCCTTGTCCTGATTCTTTCTCCTTTGCCCTGATCTCTTCCTTCCTTATTTCTTTCTTCTTGTTCCAGTTTTTTCCTCTGACTGTTGTTCCTTCTGGCTTCTGCTTTCTGACTCCTCCTTACTACCGATCTCTTCCTCTACTATCATCAATTCATCATAGAAGTCCTGTGTCTTCCTTAGACTATCTATTTTTATTTTCTTCTCTTGCCAGGTAATAAGCAAACCTTCCAGGATTAACTATCTAAATGGTATATTGTGTTTTATCAATCACGAGGTTAAGAATCGATAATCTTTCCTTTGTTCCCTTACATACCTTAGAATTTGCTTCAACGTCTATATTTCTTTGTCATTATACACCATTGGTTCATCTCTTGTCGCTTTATAAAGTTCCTCCCTTATTGTCTTCTTGGTAAATCTAATATGTATTTCCCTCAGAAGCTTATGTCTCCTGGCTTAGTTTGTGTGGATCCTATAAATTTCATTAATTTTGTTTTGGAGTTCTTGGGATTCCCTTTTCATAGTTACTGCTATCATTTCAGCCATAATCTTCCTCAGGTTCTCTTCTTTGTTTTCAGTGACGTTTTAGAAGTGCAGATAAAAGGCCACTCGCTCCATTTCTAAATTTATAATGGAATCTTCCACATCTTTATTTATTGTTATTAATTTCCATTCTACCACTTCCAATTTCTTCTCTGTTTGTTCTGTTCTACTTTCTATCACCTTTATTTTTTGTTCATTTCTCTCAATTGTTTGTTGTATTTCACCTATTTATGTATGTCACCTTTCATATCTACATGATTTTGAGTTATAGATTCCTGCATTTTAGTCATTGTCTCCTGTATCTCCAGTGGAGTTGATTGTATCATCTGCATATTGGATATATTTCCTGATTTTTCTGTGCTCAGCATAGACCTCTGTCCTGAAGGTGATGCTGTTGTCAAGATGGGATTCGACTGTGTCTTCTTTCCTGTCCTTAAAGTAGTTGCCGTTGTGGTAGTCATTCTTAATTTCTTATGTAAGTTTTCCTACTCTATCCTCCACTGTATATTTGGTTGTTGTTGTTTTTTACTCTCCAGCAATATTATAAACCACAAACTACTTAAACACTCTTGAAATCTGTGTTGTCCAAACACAGTCAATACTGACTTACCCAAAAGTGATAATTGGGAAATTAGGTGTGACCTAATTTGTGGGTGTGGCTTGGTGGTCACATGGCTGACTGAGTGTGGCTTGCTGACTGGGCATGGCTTGGTCATCACATGACTGGCTGGGCGTGGCTTGTATGTAAATAATGTAAATATTTATGTAAATATTGAATTTTTTATTTTTTTAAAAAGAGTACCTTTTACCCAAAATCAGGCAAAGCAGGCAGGCAGATTGAATTGCTCGCAGAATCACAGATTCACTCAGAGATCTACCTTTTGGCAATCTTCTACCTGCACTGAAAAATAGAAGCTTCAATCCTAAGGAAGGTTCAGCTCTGCTTTTAAATTAGCTTGCTTTTAAATTAGCTAGAAAGCAAGAAATCCAACGATTTTCTGATTTCTAGCTAATCTAAATCTCCCGGCACAGTTGATAGTCAGAACAGCTGATGGTCAGGAGGAAAAAAAGGAAAAATAGCAACTTACCAAAAATTAGGCGAAGGCACAACACAGGCAAGTTGGATGGCACGCATGCCAGGTAAGGAGTGAGTGGGAGAGGAGGGGCCAGCCAATAGCATGATTTGCCGGTTCTCTGAACTGTGCAGAATTGTAACAACCGGTTCTATAGAACTGGTCCAACCAAGTATAGTCCCACCCCTGATCTTAAGCTTAGAACTGGAAAGAGAAGAAAGGAGAAAAGGCTTAGAGAAACAGCTCCGCAAATTTTCTTGATGTCAAACTATTTTATTTTACTGGAAAGAGTCATTACTTAAAATATTATCTGAGGAAAGCATTTTCTTTTAGATCCAAAGCAATATAAGTTGTCCTCAGCTTGCTATTGATGCAAACCTTGTTAAAAGTTCCTTGGTGATGAATATTATCAGAACTCTTGATCATGTAGTATTGTGGGATTCAGCAGACCAATCAAAAGGTTGCTGTATGAATGAAGTGTTTGAATATATCAAAAACCTAATCCCTCCGGAAGAGATGAAAACCACACTTGTACAAGTTTCATCAAAAGCAATGCCTGTAGGCATCAATTTAATGTGTTTTTAGGAAGGGATTTGCTGCCTATATACCATTCTACTATAAATAATCACCACTACTAGTCACTAGTTAGCAGTAGCAAAACATTTCAAAAACAAAGAGGTACACGTTTAAACTAGAGTGCAGGAGAACATAAAACAGCTAATCATGAGAGACAGATTGGGTAGGGAGAAGCTTAGAGGTTTAATTTTAGAAATCTTAGTGATGCTAGGACCAAGATTACTGAGGAGAAGCCATTTATGCAGGAAAGCACATAAAATCCTGCACATTGGGATGAAGTATTGGAAGTATTGCAGCTCGCCTGCAAGGAAAGAATTGTTACTTTACCTGTGTCTCCAGGAAGGTTTTTATTTTAGAAAAAGTTTTAAAAACTTACTTCTTTCTTATTTCTCACTTAATACTTTCATTAAATATATACTCTAGAGCCAGTTCTTTTATAATCGTGAAGGTGCCAATCTTGAAACCAGGTCACTTTGAGTTGTAGTAACATCTTAGATACAAAAGCCACCGGGCAATATGGAGCCAGTCACTCTCTCAACCCAATTCACCTCACAGGATGGTTGTGGTAGAGAAAACAGAAGCTAGAAGTATAGCAATGTTTGCTGCCTTGACTCATTTATGAAAAGACAGGATGGAAATATAATAATAACAATAACAGTAAGAATCAAAATACTTGAATGAGTCACTGTGCAGTGATAAACAGAGGATAGAAAGACATTTAGTCTGATTTTACAGTATAAGATCGAAGATGTCAAATCAACGTCTCTCCATTCTCTCACAGCTACCACAGATTGTAAGCAGAAGAAATAAAGGCCTTTTATTCCCCCTTCGCTCATTGTCACTCTCTGTTCTTTCTTTAGATCCAGGGCAGAAATCCCAACAACATTTAATAAGTTCATCTCTGATGCTAGCACAGACTAAAGCAAAGAAATTGAACTGAGAATATTCTGAGTTTTGGGGGTGCCTTACTTTTTTTTATCCCTTTTTTCAGCAAAGGGCTGTGATTATGTCCGTATAGAAAATGGAAGAATGACTGACCAATTGGAATGGTACAAACCATTTCCAAAATGGGAGGGACAAACAATTGACTTTCATTGTGATCGTGGTTTTGTGCCTGCAAACCAGCAAACATGGCAAAGGGCTACATGCATCAATTCCCGCTTTGTCCCAGAACCAAAATGTTTCAGTAAGTAACTGTTTCCCTTTGCAGTAGATGTTGCCAAGTATAAACAGAACAGGCCAGGGAGATGATATCCTGACCTTGCTTTAACCTTGAAGAAGTAGCATCCTACAGAGAGTTCAGCCTGTTCTCAGGTTGCTCTGCCTGCTAGGATGATGCTTCCAGTGATGTCTCTTCTCAAGGGAGCCCACAGTTTGCAAACCTTAAATGTGAGAGGTAAAAGGTTAGTCTTTGATAAAATATAAACAGAAAAATAGGATTCTTCCTCATCAGCTTCTCTTCACACCTTGTCTTCTCTGTGAACTAGATATCATTTGTAGTATAAATTGCCTTCCAAGAACCATCAATGATGGAACTAAGTTGCTCTTTTTTGCTTTTAGAAATATGTGATCCTTCTATACGTTTTGATCATGGTCGCATCAATTACCGTTACTACACATTAGAAGGTAACAACATTACATTTGTTTGTGATACGGGATATTCTCCTGCAAACCAACAATCAATAATTACTTGCACCAAAAAGGGGTGGTCACCTGCTCCAGAATGTATCCGGACAGGTAAGTTTTAGGAATGTCAGCTAAAATTGCCTGACCTGAAATTGCTTATCATGCTTTTCTCTCTCTCTCTCTCTTTCTCTCTCTCTGTGTGTGTGTGTGTGTGTATAGTATTGAAAGTAGTATTTCACAATAGATTTATAATTGAGAGTTTGTGATAATTTAGCAGCAGAGATGATAAGAGATTCATATTTCCACAGGGAATTGTGCTGTGACTGGGGGTAAAGTTATGTATAGATGTTTGTGGATGTGCATTTTTTTTTGAACAAATTTTATTAATTTTTAAAGACATACAAAACATGAAACATAAGAACATAAAACCTCTTTTCTGAAAGTTATTTGTAAATTTTAACAAAACAAATAAAACATTTTCTACACCATTGGCACATCTCCTTATAAACACATACATATCCTTTCAAGTTTCTCATTATTTCTCCCTTTACTTTTATCTAACTTGCTTTATTCTCTTCTATCTTTTATTCTCAATTGTCCTCTTCTAACATTCCTCCAAGGTTTTATTAGCTCAATGAAACATAAACACACAAAAACACAAAAAATAAAAACATAAAAAACATCTTTTCTGAAAGTTGCTTAGTCCCGGGTTACAACTCTTCATACAGACACAAATTCAAATTCATATTCATTTTGTATACCATTCCATATCTTATTACCATTTTCAATTTTCTATATAGCTTCTCATCTATTTTAAATTTTCTTAGTTTTATTTTATTTTATTTATCTCATCTCAATTCAAATCATATTTATTATTCTTTCTCTGTTCTGTTTTATCCATTTATGTTTCTTCTTTATACAAAACTTCTCCTGTACACTAATTGGAGTATGACGCCTTTGTCTCTTTCCCCTACATTTATAATACTAAATATAAAATACAAAAGTTATGTATTGGGATTACATTGGGATTCTGTTTGTACATTCTAAAATTATGCAATGTTATCAATGCCAGTACAAATCTATCCATTAATATTAATATTCATTTATATCTTAAAAACTTAACACATTACTTTTCAATTAAATATCATACTTTTATGGGAACACCAATTTTCCATAGTTATTCCCCCCCCCACATCATATATTTTAAATCATTATTTCATGAGATTGTTCCCCCTTCTCCTATTTCAAATCTCTCATTTCACAAAAATTTTTAACTGGGATAACACCATCTAATCATTAATATTAATATTCTTAAACATTTTACCCATTTCAATTAAATATCATGCTTTATGGGAACACTCATGCTTTCCATAGTTACTGTGTTTCTCCAACAATATGGCCTCCACCAATAGGAACCCCCACCATGTTTTATTGGCATAAAATCAAATTAAGCCCCTCCCCCCAAATTAAGCCCCATATTAAACATACGAAATGGGGGGGAAAGCAGCGGGGGGACTTGCCATTAGGAAGTACTTTTGTTGCATGCCTGGATATGGTGCTGCCTGTGTTGGTGGGGCACTTCATATCGGGAGACCTTCCACCGTTGCTTTCCCTTCTCCCTTGTTGCCGCAGCATTTTGAGCAACTCCGTGGCGTTTGGTGCAGCCACGCATGGCCAGTCAGGGCTCCTCCCTGCAACCGGAGCCCCGAGGAGAAACTTGGCTTCAGGCGCTCCCATCTTCCCTTTGCTTTCGAAGGTAAAGCAAATTATTTTACAAAGCCTCCCCTGCCCGAGTGGGCCGCCCAACCCCACGTGGGGAGGCTAATTTCCCGGGGCCTCTTCCATTCCTCCCCAACCTCCCTACACTGCGTGCCTCTGACACGGCAGTCCCTTCAGCCCAGCGAGCTTTTCCACCTCAAAGAAAGGCCAGGCGGGTGGCCATGGAGCGGCAGAAGCGGGACTGAGCCGCTCGCAGCAGAAACAGCCACCACCCTTAGCCCGATGTGGGGAGAACCAGTGAGGTTAGAGCCTGCCAGCCCGTCCTTCCCACCTCCATGGCTCGGTTTCCCCTACCGGTAGGTCCTTCTTTCGTGTGGAGGGCTGCGGGGGAAGGCGCTCGCCCGAGAGGATCTCTCCCCGCAAGGTCAACGTCTATGCTGCGGAGGATAGGACAGGAGGTTCCTCCTGCTTGCTAAGAGGTGAGGAAGCCGCGGCTCACCCGGCGAGATTTGGGAACAAGGAGGCACGCACACACCCGCGGCTCACTTTCCCAGCTCTGCCCAGCCCTTACAGCTCTGGTGTGGCCCTGGCAGGATGAGCAGAGGGTCTTGTAGGGAGGCGCACACTGCCCGCCAGGACTGCGCCAGAGCCGTAAGGGCTGGGCAGAGCTGGGAAAGTGAGCCGCGGGTGTGTGCGTGCCTCCTCGTTCCTAAATCTTACCGGGTGAGCTGCAGCTTCCTCACCTCTCAGCAAGCAGGAAGAACCTCCTGCCCTCTCCTCCACAGTGCAGACGTTGACCTTGCGGGGAGAGATCCTCTCGGGCGAGCGCCTTCCCCCGCAGCCCTCCACACGAAAGGAGGACCCGCCTATAGAGGAAACCGAGCTCCGGAGGTGGGAAGGACGGGCTGGCGGGCACTAACCTCGCTTGTTCTTCCCGCGTTGGGCTAAGGGTGGTGGCTGTTTCTGCTGCGAGCAGCTCAGATCCACTCCTGCCGCTCCGCAGCCACCCGCCTGGCCTTTGTTTGAGGTGGAAGAGCTCACTGGGCTGAAGGGACTGGCGCATCAGAGGTGCACAGTGTGGGGAGGTTGGGGAGGAATGGAAGAGGCCCCAGGATATTAGCCTCCCCATGTGGGGTTGGGCTGCCCTCTCAGGCAGGGGAGGCATTGTAAAATAATTTGCTTTACCTTCGAAAGCAAAGGGAAGACAGGAGTGCCTGAAGCCAAGTGTCTCCTCGGGGCTCCGGTTGCAGGGAGGAGCCCTGACTGGCTGCACATGGCTGCGCCAAATGCCTAATGCTGCGGCAGCAAGGGAGAAGGGAAAGCAACGATAGCCTGAACCTGAAGGTCTCCTGAATATCCAAGGTATCGCCGCCCGCCCACCCACCCGAGGATGCAAGGGGGGGAATTAAGTCACCCCTGAAAAGACGTCCTAGCCGTTTTTTCGGGGGTCAAAAAAAAATAAGGCCCAGCCTTATTATGTGAGAAACACGGTATTTCCCCCCCCACATCACATATTTTATATCATTGTTTTGTTAAAATGTTCCCCCTTCTCCTACTACAATTCTCCCATTTATTTACTAAACATTTTATCAGATTTTAAATTACTAACGTTTCCAATTTTCTAGGATTATTTCTAAGTACAAATATAAAAATACAATCTTATGTACCTTTCCAGAATCCCTTTTTGAATAAAGTTTACCCATTATCTCTAAAATACTTTTGTTTCTTTGCATCTTGCTCCCCACCATTAAGGCTTCTCGTTCTCCCTTGCTTATTCTTCTCCTTGCCCTCTTTACCCCCGTGTCTCTCCACCTCCCTTTTGTTCTGCTTTCCTCCTTTCTGTTGTTTTCTAACATAGTATCCTCTTTTCACCTTATTCTTCTCTTTTTTGGTTGTTTTTCCAAATTTTAAAGTCCCCTTTTCCTTTTTCTCTTTCTCCTTTTCTTCCCCAACTAAAGTCACTTGTTAATCAAAAATGGCTTCTTCAAGAGATCTAAAATAACTTGGTGTGTAAGCTTAGTAAACAGACTTGCAATCACACTTAAAGGGCTATTACATCGAATGGTGATTTGGGATAATATTCTTAACATTGTCCAATTGCAAAAACAAATCTTATCAGAGATGACTTCCACAACAACCACGGCCCTGAAAACGGGAAGGAAGAACACCCAGACCTTGACGACAACTTTGGCAACTGTCTCCCCAACAATGCAGAAAACTATAGAAGAGACCTTGACAGGAGAAAAACAACCGACCGTCACTAATGCTAATCTACAAGTGACACTATTATCCCTGCAAGAATCAATGTCTAGAATGCAGGAGATTATGATTAGGAACCACAAAGAGACCAGAGCCGATATTAGCGAACTGAAGGAAGAAATGGGTAAATTAAAAGAGGAGATGAGAGCAGATATACAAAAAGTTGAAGATAAGGTTGGGACAATGCAATTGGCCATGGAAAGAACTGAAATAAAAATAAAAGAAATAGAGAGGAGGACAGAACGAACGGAGAGGAACCTAGAAAGGACTGAGGAAGACTTTAAAAATGTTAATAGAGAAATGGAAGATTCCTTGGTCCAACTTGAGATGGACAGAGCAGCGGCATACCTAAGGTTCCAAAATGTGGAGGAATCAAAAAATGAAGAACTAGAGCAATTAATGGCAGGTTTGTTGGCTGAACTTGTTGAAAAAGAGAAAGATGACTTACTCAAAGAATTCGACGAAGTCTATAGGGTGAACACTAGTTACTCAAGGTGTCACAATTGCCCAAGGGAAATCCATATCCGCTTTTCAAGAAGATGCGTGAGATACCTAATACTTAGAATGGCCAGAGACAAGAGAATATTATATAAGGGCAAAGAGATCATAGTTCTTAAGCAGATTCCAAGAAAAGTGAGGGCCATAAGGCAAGAATATAAATTTTTAGCTAATTACTTAAACAAAATGAAATCTCATTCAAATGGCTAATTCCAGAAGGGATGTTAATATCGTGGGAGGGAAGAAAAATTAAAATAGATTCAATAGAACAAGCACAAGACTTCCTAGAACAGCTAACAACCACGGAGGATCAACACACTAGGTAGAAAACCGAAAGGAACATGCAGGAAGATCGAAACTGCCATAGGAACAAAGAAGAAAGACCCGTCCAAACTCAAGGGAAAGACAACTTACAACAAGAAAGAGTAGAAACATCCCCATACCAACCACAAGAAGAGAGCCGTATAATTACGAGACAAAAAGCGAGGCAGACTTAACTAAAAGGAGGAAGGAAGGAAAATCCTTTCCATCAATATAAATGGCCTAAATTCAAGAGCTAAAAGGAAGAGGATTCTAACCAAACTAATAAAACAAAACGTTGATATAATTTACATTCGGAAAAGTGAGGAGAAATTTCTAGATTGTCCGAAACTGGGAAAATTATTCACAGCACCAGCAGATAAGCACAAAAAGAAAGGTATTGCAACATATGTGAGAGATGATTTAAAAGCGGAATTAATCTGGGCGGACCCTGAAAGAAGAACTCTGGTGTACAAACTTTGATTAATGGCACTACATTTTTACTGGTAGTAATCTATGCCCCAAATGATGATCAAAGTAAATTTTTCAAACATCTCCACCAAAAAATAATAGATTTTGAAAAAGGCAATATTTGTCTGATTGGCGATTTTAACTCTATTGCTGACTACCGGAAGGATCATAGTAACATGAGTAAGAATAAAAAAGGAAAAAGATAATTTTCGAAGCCATGTAAGGATATGATGAATGAACTGTATCTGGTAGATATCTGGAGAAAACTAAACCCCCAAAAAGAACAGTTTACTTATTACTCTAACCCACACAAAATTTGGACAAAAATAGATATGGCTTGGATAAATGGTGAATTAATTAAGGAAATCAAAGATAGCGAAATCTTACCAAACGACTGGGCTGACCACAACCCAATTCAAATAACCTGGAGAGGTAGAAGAAAACCAAAGAGAAGATGGACTCTTAACACTCACTTAATTAAAGAAGAAGAATATACTAATAAAGTCAAAGAACTGAACTTCTTCTTAAAGGAAAATAATAATGAACTAACTTCGAAACAAAATATATGGGACACAATGAAGGCATTTATAAGAGGAACAACAATCTCTTACAGTGCTATGAGAAATAAAATAAAGTATGTCCAACAAAGTAACTTATAACAAGAAATTAAGGATTTAGAAACCCAACTACAAAAGAACCCCCAAAAATCAAAGAATACAGAATCAGTTAATAACAACTAAACACAAACTAAATTTACTGGAACAAAAAAAATTGGAGATTAGTCTGAAAATGACTAAACAAATTTATTTTGAGCATGCAAACAAGCATGGGAGATGGTTAGCCCACAAACTTAAGAAAACAAAAGAAAAAAGATTGATACATCAATTAATGGACGAGAGGGGCAATTTGCAAGAGGAGATAGAAAAGAAAAAAGAGATCACTTTTAAATACTTCAGGAAATTATACAAAAAGGAAGAAGTCTGTGAGAACAAAATAATGAAATACCTAGAGGAAGCGAATGATAAAGCAATTGGAGAGGAAGAGATAGAATTATTAAACAAAATCTAACATGGTCTGAACTCAAGTCAGCAATAGAGAAGCAAAATAACAATAAAGCGCCAGGACCGGATGGGATACCTGTAGAACTTTACAAAACAATCATAGAACAAATTGGACCACTGATGCTGGAAGTATTCAATAAGGTACTCCTAGCAGCCAAGATGCCGGACTCGTGGAGGGGAGCCTTAATTTCACTGATCCCGAAGGAGGACCTAGACCATAGACTTATGAATAATTATAGACCAATCTCGCTCCTGAATGCAGATTACAAACTATTCTCTTCTATAATAGCCAATAGACTAAAACAGGTTTTAAACACACATATCCATGAAGATCAAAATGGATTTTTCCCATTTCGACAAATTAAGAATAATTTAAGAACAGTGATAGACATTTCAGAATTCTATGAAGCCCATCCGGAAAAACAATTTGCATTTATGTTTTTGGATGCTGAAAAAGCATTCGACAATTTAAATTGGCATTTTTTAATTTAAAAAATATACAATATGAACCTCGGCACTAGATTTGAAAATGTCGTCACTACAATTTACCACACCCAACAGGCAAATATTCTAATAAATGGGGAATAAACTGGCCCGATAAAAATAGAAAAAGGGGTAAGACAGGGTTGCCCTCTCTCTCCTCTGCTTTTCATATTCGCCCTAGAATCTCTTTTGACGTATATTAGGCAAAATTCGAGAATTAGAGGACTGAGGATTCGATCAGAAGAGTATAATGTACAAGCCTTCGCTGATGATTTGGTTTTTTTTTTGGAGGAGCCCATTAAAAAAAGGACATATCTTATTAGAAGAACTAGAACGATTTGGAGAAGTCGCAGGATTTAAAATTAATAGGGGAAAAATGAAATTAATGTCTAAAAATTTAACAGGAAACCAGAATAAAGAACTAGAGACAATAATGGGAATACAGGTGACAAAAAAAAAAAAAATACTTAGGAATTTGGCTTACTTCACAAAGCAAATCATTAAAAGAAAACAACTATGACAAACTTCTCCAACAATCCAAGAAAGATTTAGATTCCTAGAGTACATTATAACTTTCCTTATTGGGCAGGATTGCTCTGATTAAGATGAATATTCTGCCAAAATTTCTATATCTATTCCAGACAATTCCAATCAAATTAAATAATTTTTTTTATGGAATTAAACAAGATAACACTGAAATTTATTCGGCAGGGGAAAAAAGCTAGGATTAATGTAAAAGCCCTACAAGATTTGAAAAGCAGAGGAGGGTTAGGCCTGCCAAACTGGGAAATATATCATAAGGCAGCCACCCTACTATGGATAAAGGAATGGGTGAATTTAACTAACAAAAGAACACTAATATTAGAAGGCCACGATATGCAGAAAGGATGGCATGCCTTTCTGTGGGAAACTGGGAAACCCAGGCAATCATATTTCCATAGGCATCTTATCATGGACTCTCTATTAACCAATTGGAAAAATGTATGTAAAAAACTCTATCTAAAAATACCGATTTGGCTATCTCCAATGGAAGCGATAGTACACCCTAATAATTTGGATATAACTAAAATGATTAAGTACAAAAATTTATTAGTCCCACAAGGAAAACTGAAAACATGACAAGAATTACAAGAGCAAGGATTTATAATTGATCAGTGGGTGTACCTTCAAATTCATAGTAGGTACAAACAAGATATTAAGGCATTTGGAATCTACAATAAATTACAGACTTTAAACAAAATCCTATTAGGACCGAGCAAAAAAAAATATCTAAATTTTACAAACATTTATTAGAAACTGAATTAGAACAAGAAATTGTCAAAGAAAATATGATTGCGTGGAGCAGAAACGTGGGACGGAGCATTACCCTAGCAGAATGGGAAAGGATCTGGAACAGGAACATTAAGATCACGAAATCAGCAGCTTATAAAAAAACACATAAAAAATGTTTTATAGATGGCACCTGCCCCCTTCAAGATTGGCGAAGATGCATCCCAACACGAACCCCAATTGTTGGAAATGCCAAAGCATAGAAGGTACCTTCTTCCATATGTGGTGGTCATGCAAGGAAACCCAGAAGTACTGGCAAAAATTAGGCGCTGGCTAGAGGAAATAACCAAGGAACAAATTGAGTACAAACCAGAGTCTTTCCTTCTAGGAATTTTCAATAAACAAATACCCAAAAAATCGAAGTATATTGTAACTCATATCTTAACCGCAGCCAGACTGGCATTCGCCCAGTGCTGGAAATTACCTTCCATTCCCACTGAACATATGGTTATTCAGAAAATTTTACAATGCTACAAAATGGACAAACTAACCCAAGCATTAAAAAATAAAGAATCCTCATCCTATCACAACAATTGGAATCCTTTGTATAATTGGCTAAACCAAAGATAGATCACCTCTAGGAAAATTATGGCTGAAGGCCTCCGAAGCAGAGATAAAGAAAAGCACCACCGACGATATTTTTGAAGAAGAAAGGATCTGGTTATTTCCTCTAGCCACAAAATATGGTTTTATTTTAACTGTTTTCCCTACCCTATCCTACCCCTCCCTTACTCTTCCCTTTTTCCTCTTTTAGGCTTTCCTCTCTTTCCCTCTTGGCCTATGCTAAGGCAAAACCTGTAGTTGTGTTGTTCTTTTAAAGGTAAAACTAATAAAGTATTTTCCCCCCCCAAAAAATGGCTTCTTCTTTATCCTAGTCATCTTGTTGCGTAGTCAGCTTTTCATAAGTACAAACCGCCATTTTTAAAAATTGAAAAAGAGTGCCAAGAGAATCCTTCCCTTCTTGCTCTTCCTTTTTATATTTTTGGTATTCAAGTTTCAATCCATCCAGAAGTGATGCCATTATAGAGAGAAAAGGTTTTTCCAAACAACCACCCAAGTGCTTTTAATCAAAAATAGTTCAGAAGCTCCAAAATCACCAAGCAATCCAAATAAGCTGTTTCTTCTAAGTACTTTCTCCTTCTTCACTTTCTCTTTCTGGGGTTAATGTTTAGTCACAACGTTTCATTTAAAATATATATTTTTAGGAGTCTTATTGATGTTTAATAACTCTTTAAAATTTTAGGCAATCTTCTCCTTATTTTCAAATTCTGCTCCAATTATTTTTTCCTCTCCCTTCCCACTCACAGCAAAAAAAAAAAAAAAAAGTTCAGAAATCCTTATCCCTTCAGCATTTAATTACCTCCAGTGCAGGTTTTCTGATTTCTCTGATAGTTCCATCCTCTGTCACGTTGGGAAGGAGAGTGAAAAGAAAGAAAAGAAAAAATCTTTCCCTCTTAGAATTCCATTCACCACTTGTAACTCTCTCTGGAAACAATTTATCTTTGGCAGCTTTAAAATTCCAGGGTACTTTCTCTTACTTTGTCCCAGTCAAAAACCACTTTCACAGCTCTTCCGACTTTCTTCCTCCTGCACAATCTTGCCCGGCTGCAGGTTTCTTCGTGGCGGCCATGACTGACCGCTGCTCCTCCGCCTTGGGAAAAGGGGGTTTTGCCGGCTGGGGAGGGGGTCTGCGACACCCCCAAACCCCTATCCAGATCCCCCCTGTCTTCAGCTGCCTCTACGGGGCAGCTATATCCCCCAAATCCAAGCGGTTCGGGGGAACCTTGTCAGCGAGCGCAGCAGGGATCGTGCGGTATTGTGAATCCCTGCCGCTGCCGAAGCCTTGCAAACCGGAAGTCTGACTCTGGATGTGCATATTGTTGTACCTATCATTTACTTATTAAACTTAATGCCTTCTATTACTTAGGTGCATTGAATATTTGCAATACAAAGGTAACTTTTGATTTGAAGAAAAAGATTTCAGATGAAGTTTGTTAACATTTAAAAATGGTTTTCATTGTATTTATTATTTTTAAATTGAGAATGATGTGTTTTGATGTACAAAGGGGATTTAGGGTTTTCTCCAATGAAGATCTGAGGCCCAGCATCAATGGCATTGGGCAGTATACAAATATAAAAATAAATGAATAAATGGCAATTATTAAGGAACAGTAAAATAAAGAAAAGTAACATCAAAATTACATGATAATATCTTTCAATATATATTTTGCAACTAAAACAATTCACTGCATATGATCCATTTTTAAAATTTCAATAGGTGTGTGTATGAATGATAGCATTTGCATAAAAAGAATTAGGTCTGTGCTCCAAATACTTTCACAATTGTATAATGCTTCAGAAGTTTTAAAATAGGACAATCCTCTAATTGTTGTCAGTGAAGTTGTATTGTGTCTAAAGTTTGAATTGTGGCAACTGGACCAAACTTTGTTAATCTGAGACATTTTGCTGCTCATCCAAGCAACTTCATTAGTCAAAGCAAAATTAGTTAGGCAGAGAGAGGCATTGCAATGTAACAACTTCAGGGATTTCCCCCTAAAATGCATTGCAATACGTCAATGAAAACTCAATCAGCCAAACCAAAGGTATCTAAAAGTTTAGCCTTCCTTTTCCATTAGTAGTTTAAACCTTTAGATACTTTTGGCTTGAATGACTGAGTCTTCATTGACAGTGAAGTTATAACATAGCATTCTATTAACTTACATAACTTGTTCTGCTCTCACCAATATTGCAATGTATCATGTTATTTCTTTTATTGTACGTGTCGCTATGCATAGCTGAAATATATCCTTACAGATTTAGGGATTGAAAACCCCAATCCATATGTGATTTCCTTTGAGATGGGGCACTGTAACCCCATCTGGGATAGAATGTAGTGCTGCAGTTTTCCAAACTCTCCTTGACCATCCCCATCTTTCCGGGATTCAGCTATAATTTATTCTTCTTCATTTATCCTTTCATGGCAATATCAAGAGATCTTGCAAATTAATAAATTTGAGTGCCAACAGCATCTTAAAAGGATTAAACTGCAAAGCTCTTGTTGTCGCCCATTAAACTCCAAAGGATTTGGACCAGGATAACAGGACGTTCAAAACACAAGTGAGAATCTTCAGCCCATGATCCATGATGTAGCAATTCCAGTACAGACTCAGATCAGGCCACTAAAATATGGAATACATGTAGCTTATATAGCAGTATAATTCATTGTATATAATGAAAGGACAAATTAGATGCCTTCAGTTTCCATAAGAAAGACAGACGTGAAACTGTCTAATCGGTTAGATTAATTTCCCCACTCAATCTGCCTATGGATTTTTCAACGTATTGTATGCATATTTTCTTAGCAGCCTCTTAGCCCATTTATTCATGATTTTGAAAGGAGGCAAGTTTCCTCTGGCTCCACTGGTTTCCCAGGTATTTTACAAAGAGTTCACATTTTATAAATGGAAGAAGCCATTTTATACTTTCTTTTTCCATTAGCAGTTGAACGCACCTGTAACACGATTTCTGTATCCCATGGATATTTTGAATCGGAGCAACAGAGTTTTCAGATCAATGCTAAAGCAAAATATAATTGTTATAATGGCTATTCAACATCAAAAGGAGAGACTCAGGCAGAGACACAGTGCCTTACAGAGGGCTGGAGCCCAGAGCCAGAATGTATCAGTAAGTAAATACAATTCCATTGGAAGATAGATTGAAACAAACTGGAATAGACAAAGACATGGGATCTTATTCAGTGAAGAATAGCCTCATATCATAACCATTTGTAAATGTATCTCTTCAAGAAGTCTAACTATAGGCTTATGGTATAAATTATTATTTTTGTTCATTATTTCAAAAAAGTAACCTGCAACCTAAAATATATGTACACTTTTATTGTAAACATCAAATTTGCATTTTATTTCCTGTACTCCCAAGAGCTGATGCCATAAATATCTCATAGATGCAAACAGAAAACATATATTATGGACTTTGCATTTACAGAGAGAGTCAAATGGCAAGAAAACTTGTTGAGCATCTACTCACAGAGCATCTGTTTGCAGTATAGGTAGCAACAATCTGAAAAACTATGTATATGTGTTCAGATGCTAGAATCATGAAAGGTGTTAAGTTCTGCGCATGGGTGCAAGGAACGGAGACGAGGCAGTGAACAGTGAACTTCAACTCTTTATTAATCATTCTGAACAGAGCAAAAACTTAGGGCAGCAGCAGCCCTTTTATAGGGCAGGCTGCTGACCTATGAGAACATGGAAATGTTAAACCCTTGAACCAATGAGAGTGGTTCGTAAACAGCCAATCAGATTCTCCAGAACGGACCAATCCGATATCGCTTTTATCGGCCAATCAGAAGTGCAGGATTAGAACCCTGCTTTTTCTTTAAGCTTTGTTAAAACTTTATTTAAGCGCTTTTATTAGTTCATAACACCCCTTCCCCCCCGGGTTCCGTTTGAGGGGTGCGGTGACGTAATCCCTAAGATATGTAGGTTGTTTTAACTATTAGATTTGCGCTATCCCACCGGTTCCCGTCTGCAGTCCAGCTTAGGTGCGACGTTTTTGGACATTTCTGGTACAGGCGGTTCCGCATTCTCACTGTGCCGCTAATTCTGTCGTTGTTGTTGTCCTCCGATCTTTGCGGGCTAGCCTCCGTTGCGGTATTCCTCTGTGGCGAGGACACTTCCCTCCTTGATTCTTCTTCATTTATCATGCCCAATTGCTGACTTCCTTCGCTTCTGCTTTCCACCATCTCGAATTCGGTTTCTTCGACATCCCCTCCCCCCTCAGTTTGGGAGTCACAGGAGTCGCGGGAACTGGGTTGTAGCCTAGAGCAAAGCTGATCTATATGGCGTTTCCATATTTTTCCGTCACAGGTTTGCACACCGTACGATCTGGGCCCGGTGGTTTGAATTATGGTTGCTTCGATCCATAATGGTTCGCCGGAGAGGTTTTTAGCGAAAACTAAGTCGCCTACCTTGAACTCGAAGCATTTTCCACTAGATCCACAGGGTTTCTCTGGCTTGTAGGAAGGGTGAAGCCGGTCGAGGTGGGAACGGAGCTTGCGTCCCATCAACAGTTTAGCTGGTGTCTTGTTGGTGACACTGTGCGGAGTGATGTGTTGGAGTAGGAGTATTCTGTTAATTTTTTCGTCAATGTCCCCATAGTCCATTTTGTGGACAGTTTTTTAAACAAATTGTACCATGAGCTCGGCCCTGCTGTTAGCCGCAGGATGCGCTGGCGAAGTTAGCGCATGGCGGATGCCCCGATCCGCTAAGTATTGTTCAAATGCCAGGGCGGTGAACTGGGGTCCGTTGTCGGATACCAGAACGTCTGGTAGCCCGTGCTTTGCGAATAGCCTGTTCAATTTTCAGATAACGGACTTTGTTGTAGTATTCTTCATTTCGTGGATCTCGAGCCAGTTGGAATAGGCATCCACTGTTAGGAGGAATGTATGTCCTTTGGTAGGTCCCGCAAAATCAACGTGGATGCGGGACCACAGCCCCCCGGAGTTGCTCTAGGTGGGGCACTGCTGACTTCTTGGCACTTTAAGCAAGTCTTTACCCAGGCTTCGATCTGTTTGTCGATGCCCGGCCACCATGCATAGCTTCGTGCGAGCGCTTTCATCCGCATGATGCCAGGGTGACCGTCATGCAATGTTTTCAATACTGCTCGTTGCAATCGCTCTGGGACGACGACTCTATCTCCCCATAGGATGCAGCCTTTTTGCGAAAAAAGTTCTGTTTGCCGGTTTCTGAAAGTGGTGAAATCGTCACAGGTTTGTTCTATTGGCCATCCTCTTTTGACCCAGCTAAGAACTCACACCAAGACAGGATCTCGTTTTGTTTCTATTGCAATGTCTCTGGCTGTTAGCGGTGGTGAATGTAGCATTTCAATCTGGAGTGTCGTAAGGGTTGGAGCTGGGTCGTCGACGGTTTCCGGAAGTGGGACATGGCTCAATGCATCAGCGTGGGGAATGGCTTTCCCCGGGCGGTGTTGTAATTTATAGTTGCACGCAGCTAAAAACTCCAACCAGCGAGTCATTCTAGGTGACAATATATAGGGGGTTGGCTTGTCTCCCACTATAATCCCTAGCAAAGGTTTGTGGTCGGTAACAATAGTAAAAACTCATCCATACACATATTCATGATTTACAGCAGATACAACAGCAAGAACCTCCTTGTCGATCTGGCTATAGTTATGTTCAGCCTTTGATAAAGTCCTTGAAAAATAGGCAATAGGGGTCTCACTACCATTTGTTAACACATGACTCAAAATGGCTCCTACTCCAAATGGTGACGTGTCACATGTAATTGTTAAAGGCAGAGTCTCGTTATACTGCATTAAAACAGCATCTGAGGTTAGTAAGTTTTTCACTTGTCGGATTGCATGCTCCTCTTGGTGTCCCCAGACCCAGGTTGCTTTTTTGTCGAGAAGTCTGTGTAGGGGCTCAGCTGAGGTCGCTTTCTGTGGCAAGAAGATGTTGTAAAAGTTAATGAGCCCCAGGAAAGCTTGGAGATCGGTCCTATTTCTGGGGCATTTTTGATTGCCCTTAGTTTGCTATTAGTGGAGTGAATGCCTTGTTTATCGATTAGGTACCCCAGGAACTCTACTTTATCAGTACAGAGTTGACATTTATTTTTTTTAACTTTAAGGCCAGAGTCTTTAAATTTCTGGAGAATCATTTTAAGACGCTTTTCTAGTATTTCTCTATTCGGGGCAGCAATTAAAACATCATCAAAGTATGGCACGACCCCCTTGATCCCTTGCAATAGTCTCTCCATCAGACTTTGAAAAATCCCTGGGGCTAGGCTCACTCCGAATTGGAGTCGGTTGCACTTAAAGGCGCCTTGGTGCGTAACGATCGTCTGTGCCTCTGCGGTTTTTTATCTACAGGCAGTTGTTGGTATGCCTGTGCTAAATCCAGTTTAGTGAAGACTTTTCCGCCCCCCAGGGAATGGAGAAGGTGTTGTACCACTGGCACCGGGCAAGCGTTCTGTTGAAGGGCGTGATTAAGGGTAGCCTGGTAGTCCCCACAAATCCTTAATGATCCATCCGGTTTGATGGGTGTTACAATTGGGGTTTCCCAACGAGCGTGGTCAGTTGGTTCTAAAACACCCTGGGCTATTAATTTATTGAGCTGCTTGTCAATTTTTGATTTAAGGACAAAAGGTACCCAACGAGGCTTAAGGCGGATGGGGGCTACTTCAGGGTTAAGGTTAAATGATATCAAGGTCCCCTTGTACTTGCCTAGTTTGTCTGCAAAAACGTCCTGGAATTCCTGGACGATGGCCTCCTCCCAGTCATTGTTTCTGATTTGGTGAATGCCGGCTACCTCGATCCCGAGTGGGGTGAACCATTGAAGGCCTAACAAACTAGGCTGGTCACAGTTGACGACGGTCAGTGGTAATGACGCAGTACAATTTTTGAATGATACTTGGACTTGGCTGGATCCAACGACCGGAATTTGGTTCCCCTGATAATCTTTGAGTATGATTCTTTGGGCTCTGAGGTCTTGACGCCGGATGGCAGGGATTAATTGTTTAAGAATCTTCCAGGAAACCATCGAGAGGGACGATCCTGAATCGACTTCCATCACACAAGGCTGGTTTTCGATGGCGACCTTCACTCAGATCTTCTTTGCATCTAGCGATGAGGTGTGACTGATTCTAATGGTTTGGTGTGCCTCTTCTCTTCTCGATAAAATGGCTGGTGTTTTATTTCTGTAGGAGTGGTTGTTCCATTGGCGGTTCAAATGTTCCCGACTCACAGGTCGATTCTCTGTGGTCTGGCAGTAGTTGTTTCCCTTCTGAAATGGGCTGGATCCTTGCTTGCTTCTTCAGACCTTCCCGATGTGGCCTCTTTTCCCACAGAAATGGCAAAGTGTGTCAAGGAATTTGAAGTCTGATCGCGGGTGGTTTGCCCCACAACCTGCGCATTGGTGCGGCAGTCTTTGATTCCGCTGATGGCATTGGTCATGTTCAGACCGGAGCCGATTGACCTCCTCCTCATCACTTTCTGATGGCTGTTCGAGGTCCTTGTGGGGGGTCGCTGTTGTATGCCTCTCTAGGCAAGGTGAGGTATCGCTGGTGAGTTGATGGAGCGGTGCGTTAGTGCGGCACATTTGGGCAGCTGACTTCTTGGTTGCTTCTGCTGCAGTAGCATCCTTGATGACGTCAGCATGTCCCCTTTGGCCATGATCTTGCTCTATGTCGTGGGGTCATCTAATCCCAGAATTATTCCGTCTCTCAGAGCTTCTTTGAGGTCTGTAAACTCACAGAGGCCTCCCAGGTTCCGGAGATCTGCGATGAAATCTGCAACGCTCTCTCCTTTCTGCTGGTCCCTCTGGTAAAATTCATGTCTTCGGACAAGCGTTGGTACGGTGGGTGCATAGTGGGCCCGTAGAACGGGCACGAGGACGTACCAGTCCATGGTCTTCACCTCAGCTGGTTTCGCTAGTGCCTTGGCCATCTTAAAGACGGTAAGCCCGCAATGGGTCAGGAACACTGCTTGCTTTTTCCCCCTCGTGGCATCCTTCAAGTTGTTGGTCTCCAGAAACATCTGGAACCGGTCTATGTACGAGTCCCAGTCTTCTTGTGCCGGGTCAAATGGAGCGGGTGCTATGGCGCCGCCGAACGTGGTTTCCGTTGTCGATATGCCTTCAGCCACGTGCTCTGTTTGGTGCTCTGTAGTGTTCAGTCAGCTCTGATGTCTCCGTATCCCATCCTCGTCACCAGTGTTAAGTTCTTGAAAAATAAAGTTAAATAAAGTTAAAACTTTATTTAAACGCTTTTATTAGTTCATAACAAAAGGGTCAGTGAAACAGTCTGCAAGACCAAATGTGACCCAATGACCTGGTTTAAAACCAATTAACCATATTTGCCAAAATCACTAGCATGAACCAGTGAGAGCTTATTTATAGCAACTCATCCTTTGCTTCATGCACATACCTATACCTAAGAGGTCATTCTTCAGTGAGAATTATAGAGCTTACAACTTAGACTCATGAGAAAATAATAGTGAGACACTAATAATATCCACTCTTTGATTCCACAGAGACATGCTTAAAACCACCTGGAGGTGATTTTATCTTCAACACAACTAAGTCTGTTTTCTTTCCTGGAGACAAACTTCACTATGAATGTAAAGAGGGGTTTCAAATCACAAACAATACCTTCGATGACACCGTAACGTGCACCAAGACAGGATGGGAACTTACTCCTAGCTGTGTGTGTAAGTTAGTGAAACACCAGTATAATCATCCAATTGTCTAAATCAGTTCATCAAGAATATTTTCCTAATGATTTCCGTAATGTTGCATTTATACTTAGATATATTTAAAAGTATTGTAATCCTAAATTATTTTCCAGAAATTGGCTTTTCAAATAAAAACTAAAAAAAGTAGAATAATTAAATCATGTATTTAATTTTCTCCCATTTGTTCTTCCAGTAATTTCTAAATATTAGCTATAACTTTCTCAATAATCTATTTATCATATATTCACATAATATAAATATAAAGGATAACTATATCTCATTATGATCATCCATCCATAGTTTATGTCTGGGAGAGCTGGTTTAATGATATTGGACTAAATGCAGGAAAATCCAGTTTCAAGTCTTCCCCTCAATTCAGAAAGAAGTTGGTGACCTTTGACAAATAAGCATCAAAAATAAAAAATAAAATTCCTTATCACATTGTGCATTGACAGCTTTACTGTGTGACTAGGCAAGCACAGTGCAAAAACTGTGTTTTTAGTGTTGCAATAAGCAACACTAGGAAATATCCTAAGAAGGAAAACATCACCAATAATAACAGCACACAGTCCCCCACTGTATAGGGAGGCCAAGGGGCAGAGCAGCTGGCTCTATTTCCCAAACACAAGGTTATCTGAAGCTGTGTGCAACAACTTTTACAACCATCTTTCCAAAACAAAGTTAAATACTGGACTAAAATTGTCCAGGGATTAAGCAGTGACTAAATATAACCTACTCCGAATGTAAGTCCTACCTTGATTTTTACACGTGTGCCCAATATAAAACCTACCCCAAAATAAGCCTTAATTAAGGACACACACCCCACTCCAAGGTACACCGGTAAAAATTAAGCTAGGGTGGGGATGGTGGGGGGTGGAGCTGGCCTACTACTTAATTTTCAGACAGTTGCAGCCCGGCCTCACACACCCCAACACCTGCCTTGCCAGCCCATTTCTTCTGCAGGTGGCAAGGCCGGAAAGGTTTTTCTGAAGGCTTCTACAGCCAATAACAGAGCTCCCAATTGATCCAGAGCTCTGTTATCAACTGCAGAGGCCTTCAGGAAAGCCTTGTCAGCCATAGAAGAAGTTCCTGAAGGCTCCTGACAGCGAAAAGGAGGCTGAGGGTGACCCATGCAAGTGAGGTAAGTCAGTGGACGACAACCCCTGAAAATAAAATCTGGTGACTTTTTTTGGTGGAAAAGAAAAATAAGACAGAGTCTTATTTTCAGGGAAACATGGAGTAGTAGAACTCATATTGCACTTAAGAAATATAAAATCATGTTTATTTTATATATAAACATAAGTGTCTCAAACTTTCTGGCAAGTAGTTTCATTCTGAAATAACCTTATTCTATTTTATTCAACATTTGTATAGCCATAGTATGTAAGACTCCATTTTTGGAAAATGGCACAATTAATCCAAGAGAGGACATATTTCAGCATAATATGGTGGTACGTTTTAACTGTAACGAAGGATTCACAAGAGTTGGCTCTGAATCTGCACAATGTTATCACTTTGGATGGTCTCCACAGCCTCCAATATGTAAAGGTAAAAATAGGCAATTTAAGAATTCTTACTGTATTTGAGGCGGGAACAGGGAAATTAGGAGCAGGTTTTTCTAAAATTATGTTTTGAAAGCTTATCAGTGGCCAGTAAACAGATTTCTCTTAGCAGGATGCATTGAATGGGACTCTCACATCTTCATTTATATATATGCAACATACAGCAGAACTTTATTCTTAAATTGTGAATAGAAAATGTTTATATGAATAGTAATATTGTTTTTCAGGTTTTTTATATATTTTTGAGGCAACAGGATTATTTCTTTTTGCTCTTTCCTTTCTAAATGGATTTCATCACTTGGAAACCTGACATTTATATTAATAGGACTTTTGAGTGTACTTTTAACATAACCAAGCACAAAAAGAAGTCAGATAGCAGAATTACAAATCTATTGTAATATTAAATCAACCACCTACTGTGTTTTCCCCAAAATAAGACAGGGTCTTATATTTTTTGGACCGGCAGAAAAGGCACCAGGTCTTAGTTTCTGAGAGGTCTTACATTTCCCCCAATTTTTCCCCAACGAGGAAAGTTGGGGGCAGAGAGCTGCCCCTCCTGCTTAGTGCCTCCATGGCTTCACTAAACAGCTGATCTGCACTGCTCCTCCATGGCTTCACTAAGCAGCTGATCTGCACTGCTTTCAGTACCTGAACATCCTCCGCAAAACAGATGATCTGAACCTGCATGTCTTGTCTAAATAGCATTTTCCTGCCAAGCCTTCAGTGTTGCAATCCTGGGATATGCTGAAGGCTTGAGGGGGAGCTTTTTCGGTGATCGGCAGGAAAGTGGTCCTCCTTTTCTTAAGCTTAGCACAGACTGAGAAAAAGAGGCAATGGTGGGATGCTGCCAGTGTAACAACCAGTTCAGTGATCGTGCAATTCCCAGGACTGCAACGCTAAATGCTTGGCAGGAAAATGGGGAGGGAGGTTTTCCCACCTGTCCTCCTTTTCTCAGTCTGTGATGAGCTTAAGAAAAGGCTTTATGCCTCTTTTTGAGAGTAAAGGAGGAAATGAGTAACAGATAACAACAGTAGACACAAAAATCTATTTATTTATGTTTTTAAAGTTATTTCTAATATATACTTTTGGACACCAGATCTATACTGACATTTTAAACAAACATTATCTACTACTGTTTCACTGCTTTGGTTCCTGAGGCTGTTGTAATTGTTGCAGTAGATATAAAAATAATAATATTCAAGCATAGCAGCTTGGGATTTGAGTAAACTCTCAAAATAAAAGTGATATTCTCTTTTTTCTAGAAAATGTTAAACCTTGTCCGGCGTTACCCATCATTTCACATGGCACAGTTACTGGTGAACCTAAAGCAGTATTTCAGCATGGTGATCTATTGGAAGTTCATTGTGACACCACATTTGCACTATATGGATCAAAAATCATAGAGTGTGTGGATGGTGAATGGGCACCCTTACCCTCATGCATAAGTAAGCAGCAGCTTCCTGAAAAATGTGTTCACAAAAAGAAATATGAGCAGACAGACTTGTAAATGTAACGTGGTAGTTTCTTGCACTTATCTGGTGGAGGGGAGGGGGTTGTTGCATGGTGTGTAAACTGGAATCTTCCTTCATAACAGAGTCCAATACATTATTAGTAGAGAGTGGAAGGGGTAAGATTACTTTGCAGTGTTTAAGTAATAAAATTATAGAGAAATCAATGTATTCTGATTTATCCTAATAATCTCATGAGTCATGAATATATTCCTATGCTTAGTGCTAATACCTGAGTCTTTGTTGCTTGCAACAGGAAGTAAAAATTGAGAACTGTCCTCTTTGTAGCATTTCCATGGCTCCATCAGAACAAATGGTAGAATAAGACATTGCTAGAGATAACATATTCGGAAAATTTGAAACAAAGTATTGGAAATAAAATTAATGTGAGCTTAATGTAGCTTCTGTGAATGGTTCACCAATTTATGTTAAAAATATCATCACAGGTTTTGAGACTTGCAAATTTTACAATATTGCAAATTAAATAATAACTTGACAAAAAATTGCAGCAAGTAATTCAAATACTTAGCAATTAATATATTTAAGTCATGGTAATCAAGTACAAACTGAGAGTTAGCTGGAATGTGGATGTTCCTAGGTATTTGCCTTCTTCATTTGACCAGAACTTTCTGTCAGAGATATTAAAGGCCTTTAACAGAACTGAAAAAAATGAAAATTGTCTCTATTTTATTTTTATTGATTGATTGATAATGGAGTTACAATGGGTATATGAAACAGAGGGGCAAATTGTTTGAAGAAGCTAAACAATTAATACCTTTATGTAATAATTCCTTTTTCGGTTGCTTTCAACAGAGGAAGTAAGAACTTGTGGATCAGCTCCAATAATTAAAAATGGATTTTTTATGAATGCTGAGTCATCCATATACAGGCATGGTGACACCGTGGAATACAGATGCCAACAACAATCTATCATTATTGGGACCAACCCAGCCAAGTGTCTTCATGGGCAGTGGGAAATACCATCATGTGTTGGTAAGCTAGAGGCTGAACCTTCAGAAATGAATTTTAGGCCTGTCTTGGAATATATCAGTATTTATTATTGACATGATTGCTCCAAAATGTGACTCAGTGGAATAACAATGGGAATTGCTGCTAGGAGGTATAGGTTAGATGAATTGGTTTATGCCAGCATGGTTCATAGGCACCTTATTTTTCCTGTCTGATCCTGATTTAAAGGGGATTTTCACAGGGTCTATGAAAAAGAAAGATTTTAGTGTTTCAGAAAATGATTCAATGCCAAATATAATCCTGGTGGGATTTTGTCTTTACCCTTAGATAAGAAAAATCAAATGAATAGGTATAGAATAGGTGGCATGTAGCTCAACAGCAGTAACTTTAAGAGGGATCTAGGAGTCTCAGTGGACAACTACTTAAATATGAGCCAGCAGTGTGCTGCAGCTGCCAAAAAAGCCAATGAAGTTCTAGGTTATATCAACAGAGGAATATTATCAAGGTCACATGAAGTATTACTACTGCTTTATACTGTTTTGGTAAGACCACATTTGGAATACTGCATCCAGTTTTGTTACCATGATAAAAAAAGATGTTGAGACTCTAAAAATGATGTAGAAAAGAGTAGCAAAAATTATTAGGGGGCCGAAGGTTAAAACAGATGATGAATGGATGCAGGAGCTAGCCATGTCTAATCTAACAAAGAGAAGGACTAGGATTGGCATGACAGGGGTGTCCTAATATTTGAGGGACTGTCACAGAAAAGAGGAGACAACCTATATTTTTCATTTTTTTTTAGTGAACAGTTTTCAAGATAGTCTACCATAGATTAAGATTCCTTTGTTCCTCACAACAGGGGAGATCTATAACTGGTAGCCTTGAAATTGAGAGTGGGAACAGAAAGGAAAGGGATACAATTATCCAGGTTTATTGATTTATTGGTTTGTTTGTTTATCAATCCAACCTGTATGCCACCCACCTCATTAAAAGCAACTCTCTGCCTTATCTATGTTTAATTTGAGGAGCACATCAAATCTAATGTCCTGTATAGCAGAGTAGAAAGAGGTGTCTATCATCTGTCAATCAGAGTAGATAACAGGGTCTCCCCAAGCATGTGCATCCTCCCGGCCCCACCACAGCTGGCCAGGAGGTTGTGAGAGGAGAAGGAGGGGGAGGAGGAGGAGAGTTGCTCGAAGGGAAGCCTCTGCTGCAACTAGCAATCATTTCTCAGCCAGCCTGGATTTCCAAAATGAAGAAAGAAAAGGAATAGCCAACAGCCTGAAAGAGAGCTTGCTGGCTTGGCCCAGCCATGGCCTTCTGACATAGACACACACAGAGTGATACACAGAGAGAGTGGGGAGAAAGGGGAAGATAGGGATGGGAGAGAGAGAGAGACATACAGAGAGAAATACAGAGGGGGAGCGAGAGACATACAGAGAGGGTGGAGAAAGATAGAAAGGGAGAATGAGGGGAAAATAGGGAGAGGGACAGAGACAGAGAGACAGAGAGGAGGGGAGAATGATACAGAGAGAGGGGGGAGAGAGAAAGGGGAAGAGAGGGAGAGATACAGAGAAAGAGTGGGAGAGAGACAGAGAAGGAGAGGGGCAGAGAGATACAGAGAGGGGGGAGAGATAGACATAGACAGAACTAGAGAGAAGGGTTTTGTGACTGAGTAGGCTTGGCTAGGTGGTCATGTGACTGGGTGAGAATGAGTGACATCAAGTTGGTCATGCCCACTCAGATTTTGTGGCTCCCTGTGTTTTTTTTTCCCGAAGGGAAACTGGCCCCAATAGCTCTTTGAGTGTTTAAGATTGCAGAGCCCTGATCTAGAAGAAGAATGGAGTATATAAATAAAGAAAAGAATAATGGATGTATTATATAAATACTTATGTAACAATATTTGAATTGTTAGTTAACCCACAAAGTTGTACACGTCCAAAGTATGCAGACTTTCAACCAACTGTTCAGACTACAGAGCCGTTTAAGACCGACCAGTTTGCAAAATATCGCTGTGGTTCCAAACTGCATCAAACAAAATGTGTTAATGGATTATGGTTTCCTGTGCCACGGTGTGAAGGTATCGTTTGCATGCTATGTACAAGTTTATAGTTTCTTCAATAGGATGCCGTTAATCATCTCTAAAAAATAAAAGTGGGACATGCCTGAGGACAGTCTTCCTACGTAACATCTTTTGATGGCACACAGTTTCTTCTGAAAAGCTTCTTTATAATCCCATGAGCTGTGCATGCTTTGTCTAATCTGATGCTGCAGTGAGACAGTGAATGTATCCATTTCAAAATAAAAGTTCATTTTTCAATATAGAAAAAATCCTCAACAATCCAAGGATAAAAGGAAATACACATTAGTCTTAAAATCAGTTTCTTCCTTAGCAGCCATTTTGTTTCCTTTACAGCAGCCACTGCACCTCAGTTGTGGCACACAGATTCCTAGCCTGCATTGGACAGCATACTTTTGCCCATTTTTCCTCATTAGGCAAATTCAGTGATCAAATTTCATTTCTCACATCACAAAAGTTCTTTGCTTTGAGTCTTTCGTGTCTTAGGCAACCTAAGAGAATTTACACAGAACAAAAGCATGCAAATCTAGTACGGAATTCATCTTTGACTTTTGGTACTTGCCTGGAGACATCCATATAGGTTTGTTGGCACAGTAAAAAAAATTCACTGGAAGAAGTTTCAGAATTTCTGCTGCTTAAGAGGACCATCAGATCATTACATCGCTCCTAGTTAATTCCAACATATCTTCATTCAAGAAAAATTATTCACTTTTTCTATTTATATATATATATATTGTTGGAAAATAATACATACAGTATATTCTGTCCTTCCAAGTCAGTTAATAAATCTTTCCAAGTCAGTTAATTTACAATAAATGTAAAAAAAAAACCTATAAATTGATAAGAAATATATTGAAATAAAATGTAACTATTTTAATATTCAGGTTACAAGGCATGTTTTCATTCCTTTCCAAAATTGTGGGAATCTGGGAGGCATCCTAACTACATTTGCATTAATTAAATGTTATTTTTGTTCAGTTCGTAGATAAGTAAACATTGTGGTAAATGATAAACTTTGCCTGGATTAGATAAATGATTTCAACTGTTTACCTGTCTTTGTGCTAACTGGTGGCCTTTCCTCATACTCCAATATCAGCTATCTGGCTATCTTGTGCTAACTGGTGGCCTTTCCTTCAATATCAGCTATCTAATTTATTATCAATCCTGCAACTACTTTTGCAAAGGGCAATACAGTTAAATTTTACTAGTGTATAAATGTCATCGCTGCAAAGCTTTTATGGCTCCTTCTTCTTCACCAATTGTAGCCTTAAAGTAAAACAATCTTGCAACAGTGACTTACATTGCTTTTTTATATAATTTCGCTGTTTCCCCCAAAATACGACCTACTCCAAAAACGAGCCCTAGCCTGATTTTTATGACTGTGCCTAATATAAGTCCTACCCCCAAAAAATAAGCCCTTGTTAAGCCCTGCCCACCAACTGGTTATACAAGGTGGGATGAGGTGCATGCATAAAAATCAAGCTAGGGCAGGAATGGGGGTGGAGCTACCCCATGCATCCTGCACCCACTTACATTAGGACTGCTACAGCCAAGCCTCCCATGCCCTGACAAATGTGGCACCACTGCCCGACTTCTTCTGCACCTGCTTGTGGCTGCTTGTGTCTGGATTCCATGTGGTACACTGGTGCTGCCAGTTACGGTAGAATGCTGCAAGGCTTGTCATAACAGTGTTGCTGCTCGCAGCAGGATGCCTCATGCCATGTTGCACTGGTGCTACCACTCGCAAGTGCAATGGCATGATGTGCTTTGCAGCCTTCCACTGTGAGCAGTGGCACCAGCACAATGAGCCATGCAGCATCTTGCCGCAAGCAGTCAAAGAAGAAGTCAGGCAGGAGTGCAACAGGTGTTAGGAATGGGAAGCCAAGCTGTGATGGTCCTAAGGTAAGCGAGTAAGGCATCCCTCAAAAATAAAATCTGATGTTTATTTTGGGGCCTGAAAGAAAATAAGACCGGGTCTTATTTTTGGAGAAACACAGTAGGTTGTTGTTCTAATTGAGTTTGTAACTGTTGGATTGGTTTTGATCTTATATGTCTTTTACCGTAATTGTTTTATGAGTACCATTGAGAGTTTCATGATTGTAGTAAAGTTCCAGTTTGATGAGCAGGGAACAAATGGCCCTTTTATGAGAGTTTTCTGGTGAAATGTTTAGCGATGAATTATGAGTACTAGGTAACGGCAAAGGGTAAGAATTGGAAGAAACAGACATCATGGTTTCAATTTGGGTCCTGAAATACTAGTTTGTGGAAAAACAGACTGGAGGATAGGAAGATAAATGTGAGAGCAGATAGCAGAAAAGAATGATTGAGAGAAAGAATGATAAAAAAAATTTGCTATAGTCTGATAGGAAATTATATCTATAAGTGTTTTTGCTGTTGTTGTTGTTTGTTCCCCAAACAACAGACCTGGCATTCTGTATCATTGTGGAAACGGAAATCTATGTAGCAACAACTGGAGACCTAATCTGAGCATACTGTTAGGTGCTAAATCTTGGAGAAGATTTTTGGAGGCTGAGGTGATTAGTCAAGGATTCTCACTATGCAAGCAGCCTACTGCACAGACAATGAGAGACTGGCAAAGGAAGGAATAGCACATAGGGCCTTTTACTGGTTCCCAATAGATTTTTAGGTCAGTTCTTGGTGTTGATCTATAAAACCTATATAGTTTAGGATTTCGATACCTGCAGGACTCCAATTGCAGTCAGTCAGTTTACATGGACAAAGTGCTCGTGGTACTCAACTTCCCTGAAATGAGGAGGAGGATTGAGATATGAATCACTTTTTCTCAGTACTAGTACCAGACTTCTGGAATAGCGTTATTTCTTTAGGAAAATGTTCCAAACTGATCTCTTTCACAGAACATTTATGGACTAATTGCATGTCCTGTTCCTTGGATTTTTGTTACCAAAGAGAGAAGAATATCATAATCAAATGTATAAAAAGCTTCTATTATAGTAGAATCAGTAGCTGATTGCTATTTAACTTTGAAAGTGGTTGATTTTTGTATGCTGTTAATTCTTACCATAAGTGTTTATCTGCAAAACATTACAAAAAAACACACACACAAATATCTCCTGAAACTTAATGCAAATATTGACTGACAGGAGTAAGGATAGAAGCCTGTAGATCAGTAGAATCTGATGGCTGTGGCACACAAAACTAGTTCCCCAGGATCACTTGGGGACATCTGCAGTCAAGAAAAATGAGAGCCACAAATTTCTCTAAGCCTCAGTTGCCAAAGAGAGAAGAATATCATCATCAAATGTATAGAAAGCTTCTAAAAATCTAAAGGCTATTTGAGGTTATGATATTTTATTACTTTATTTGCCAGCTCTGCTACACAGCCACTTATCAACTGGATGAAGCAAATTTCATCCTATAACTTGACTGAAAGTCTGACTTAAAATAAGCCCTGATAATTGTGTCATACAAATATAATTAGAAATTCAATCTCTTTGTGATTGTGGCATTCTCAATCACGGTAGACAAGAGATTTGACATAAAAGCCTCCTAAGAAAATACTTAGGATTCATCTTCTTTGGATAAAGTAGAAATGAGATAATTTTCAGCTCTAATCCTAAACAAATTCTAATTATAAGCTGTTTTGTTAAAGGAACCTGCCCTCCACCACCTCAGCTTCCCAATGCCATAAATGTAGCTGAAATGAGAATCTACAAGACCGAAGAAGAAATTAGCTTCAAGTGTCAAGAACATTTTCTTCTTCGTGGCCCACAAAAAATAAAGTGTGAAGCTGGAAAATGGCAAACACCTCCACGCTGTCTTGGTTTGTATGCTCAGTTTTGCCTTTGTTTTAAATACACTGGATATTACAGATAAAGTGTAAGAAGCAAAAAGATCAGGAGAACATTCAGAGCATGACTGATGGAATTCTTCACAGCCATTTGTCCACAGTGGCTTTTCTGTGTATGCATATGCTCTATTCTAAGATACTAATCAGGTTCTTTGCACATTGTACATGTTGCCTCTGTCTTTCTCTGAGAGTCAGATCAGGGTTGGTACATGAATGCTAAAACTATTTCTCTATGTTTCTGCTTCTCCCTGTGTCTGTATATGGTAGCAAGCCTAGGGGCCGTATATGCTGTACATCAGGGGTGTCAAACTCGTGGCCTGTGGGCTGGATGCATCATGAGCTGGCCACGCCCACCCCCATTTTAGCAAAGAGGAGGAAAAGTCACTTTACGTCATGTGGTGACAACATGATCACGTGAGTTTGACACCCCTGCTGTATATACTCTGTTATGGATCACATGAACAAGAGAGAGAAGTTTAGGATGGATTGATTGGCAGTATCTTGAGTCTTTCACATCTACTTCTTTACTTTCGGCTTCTTTTTTTGCATAAAGATTTTGTTTCTTAACTATGTTTTATTAAAAGAGATTTGCTATACAGATGCAATAGAAATGTCTTTATGATATTTTATTTCTTTCATTAACAAACCTTCCTGTGTTTCCTGTTTCTAGATTTACGATGTAAACCTCCTCCTGAAATTGACAATGGTATAATAGGAATTGGGAACCGCACAATGTTTCTTCCTGGTGAAATTGTGGAGTATCGTTGCTCTCCAGATTTTGAACTTATTCAGTTAAATCCTGTAAGATGTGAAAATTTGAAATGGTCTGAGCAACCTGTTTGCAAAGGTACGAAATAGTACTTTTTTCTACTGAAATACCAACACTGGGTTTGAATTCGAAAAAAGACTTATCCATGCATTTTTTTTTCATTCTTATGCTGATATTAGAAATGGGACAAGGAAGATGCATAAATGAGGAATTTGGCTTTTTTATATAAATATTGAGATTTCATAGGTCTTAAAATGTCATATGTATGGACTCAAGCATTAATCTCATGTATACTTTCAGAACTGTTCTTGTCAGAGCAGGGTTCTGACTTCAAAATCACTCTTATTCACAATTTATAAAGGACTTAGAAAGTGTAATCTGGACATCACACAACTGTACCATCCCTCTGTTGTTCAGGCTAAAAAAAAACTCTATTATTTTTCGAGGTGAACCTGCAAAATAAATGTCACTACTTTAATAAAATCAGCTCAAAGATTACCTTTCCTAAAGGCCTCCACTCCAAAGAAGAGATGGTGAGTGTAGATAGTTTATGTTGTGAATTAATAAAAGTGCTTGAATAAAGTTTGTTGAAACCTTAAAGCAAAGTGCAGGGTTCTGGCCCTGCACTTCTGATTGTCCAATAATAGTGATATTGGATTGGTCCATTCAGGAGAATCTGATTGGCTATTAACGAGCCTTTCTCATTGGTTAAAAGAGCTAATGTTCCTGTGTTTTCATTGGCTAAATACCCAAGAGCTTGCCTATATAAAGGGGCTGTTGTGGCTGTTTTTAGAACGGTTGCACAATGTTAAATAAAGATTTGAAGTTCAATGTTCATCGACTCGTCTCCACTTCTTGCGCCACGCATAGAACATAACACTGGTGACAAAGGTGGGATGTGGAGATGTCAGAGCTGATTGAACACTACAGAGCGATAACTGAGCACATGGCTGAAACGCACCAACGGTGGAACCATGTCCAGCAGCGTCATACCACCCGCTCCATTCGACCCGGCACAAGAAGACTTGGACTCATATATGGATCGCTTCCAAATGTTTCTGGAAACCAACAATTTGAAGGATGCCACTACCGGAAAGAAACAGGCGGTATTCCTAACTCATTGCGGACCGACCGTATTCAAGATGGCCAAGGCACTAGCAAAACCGGCAGAAGTGAAGTCCATGGACTGGGATGTCCTCGAACCCCTGCTAAGGGCCCACTATGCACCGACCATACCAACGCTCATTAGAAGGCATGAATTTTACCAGAGAGTTCAGCGGAAGGGCGAAAGTGTTGCTGATTTCATAGCTGATCTCTGGAATCTGGGAGGCCTATGCGGGTTTGCCGACCTCGAAGAAGCCCTGAGAGACCGAATAGTTCTGGGATTAGATGCACCAGGCGTACAGAGTAAGCTGATGGCGAAAGGCGACATTAGCCTTACAGATGCCATCACTGACGCTACAGCAGCAGAAGCAACCAGGAAGTCGGCTGCCCGAATGCGCCACACCCACGCTCCACTTCGCCAACTCGCCAGCGAAGTTTCACCTCACTTAGAAGAACAGGCAATGACAGCCCACCACGAGGACCTCGAATCGTCATCGGAAAGCGATGAAGAAGAGGTCAACTGGCTCTGGTCTGAACGAGACCAACGCCAGAGATTGCAGTACCAATGCGCTGGTTGTGGGGCAAACCACCCCCGATCAGACTGCAAATTCCTCGACGCGCTCTGCCATGTGTGCGGGAAAAGAGGCCACATCGGACAGGTCTGTAGAAGCAAACAAGGACTCAGCCAGCCCCCGAGGGGGGCTAACTATTGCCAATCCACAGGAAGCCGTCCTGTAAAGCGAGAACCCTTGAACCACCAATGGAACAACTACTCCTACAGAAACAAACCCCTAAACCACTAAACGAAGCAAGAAGAGCAGCACCAAACTATTACGATTGGTCACACCTCATCACTGGACGCCAAGAAGATCCGGGTGAAGGTGGCCATCGAAAACCAGCCTTGTATGATGGAAGTTGATTCAGGGTCGTCCCTCTCGATGGTTTTCTGGAAGACCCTCAAGCAACTCATCCCTACCGTCCGGCGACAAGACCTCCGATTCCAAAGAATCATACTCAAAGATTATCAGGGAAATCAAATTCCAGTCGTTGGATCCAGCCAAGTCCGTGTCTCATTTAAAAATCGTACCGCATCTCTACCCTTGACTGTAGTCGACAGGGATCGGCCTAGCTTGTTAGGCCTCCAATGGTTCGCCCCACTTGGAATTGAAGAACCAGCAGCAACGACTGGGAAGAGACTCTCGTCCAAGAATTCCAGGACGTCTTTGCAGATAAACTAGGCGAGTACAAGGGGACCCCGATATCATTTAACCTCAACCCCGAAATAGCTCCCATCCGCCTTTAGCCTTGTCGAGTTCCATTTGCCCTTAAACCAAAGATTGACGAGCAGCTTGATAAATTAATAGCCCAGGGGGTGTTAGAACCAACCGACCATTCTCCCTGGGAAACCCCGATTATGACACCCATCAAGCCAGATGGATCGTTAAGAATTTGTGGGGACTACCGAGCCACCCTGAATCACGCCCTGTAGCAAAACGCTTACCCGGTACCGGTGGTGCAACACCTTCTCCATTCCCTGGGGGGCAGAAAAGTCTTCGCTAAACTAGATCTAGCCCAGGCATACCAACAACCATCTGTAGACGAAAAAATGGCAGAGGCCCAAACGATCGTTCTGCACCAATGTGCATTTAAATGTAACCGACTCCAATTCGGAATAAGCGTGGCCCCGGGAATCTTTCAAAGTTTGATGGAAAGACTATTACAAGGGATAAAAGGCATTGTCCCCTATTTTGATGACGTTTTAATTGCTGCTCTGACTCAAGAAATACTAAGGGAGTGCCTGGGGTTGGTTCTTCAGAGATTTAAAGACTCGGGTCTCAAAGTTAAAAAAAAACAAGTGGCAACTATGTACGGATCGTGTAGAATTTTTAGGATATTTAATAGATAAAGAAGGCATTCACCCCACCGATAGCAAACTTAGGGCAATCAAAAACACCCCAAAACCCCACAATAAGGCTGATCTCCAAGCTTTCCTAAGCCTTATCAATTTTTATAACATCTTTCTGCCTCACAAAGCAACCGTAGCTGAACCCCTACATTGTTTATTGGACAAAAAAGCTCCCTGGGTTTGGGGGCACCGAGAGGAACATGCGTTTCGACAAGTAAAAAACCTATTGACCTCTGACGCTATTTTGATGCAGTATAATGAGACTTTGCCTTTAACGGTTACATGTGATGCATCACCATTCGGAGTGGGCGCCATTTTGAGCCATGTTTTACCAAAACAGAAGTGAAGCCCCTGTTGCCTTTTTTTCAAAAATGCTTTCAAAAACAGAACGCAATTACAATCAAATCGATAAGGAAGCTCTTGCTATTGTATCTGCTGTTAAACGATTTCATTAATATATTTATGGGTGAGCTTTCACTATAATAACTGACCACAAACCTTTACTGGGAATAATAGCGGGAGATAAACCAACCCCTTATATATTATCTCCCAGAATGACTCGCTGGTCAGAATTCTTGGCTGCCTATAATTATAAGTTGCAACATCGCCCGGGGAAAGCCATTCCCCACACTGACGCACCACTTCCAGAAACCGTTGATGACCCTGCTCCGACCGTCACAACACTGCAGATCGAGACACTCCAAAAACCGCCGTTGACAGCTTGCGATATCATGATTGAAATTAAACGCGATCCCATTTTGGTACGTGTACTCAGCTGGGTAGAGCGTGGATGGCCATTGGACCAAATCCCTGACAACTACGTTCCCTTCAAAAGTCGACAGACAGAACTGTTTTCCCAGAAAGGCTGCATCATTTGGGGCGATAGAGTCGTTGTCCCAGAGCGGTAACAGCGAGCGATACTGAGAACCTTGCACGATGGCCACCCCGGCATCGTGCGCATGAAAGCACTCGCACAATGCGTGGTGGCCCGGCATAGACAAGCAGATCGAAGCATGGTTAAAGACTTGTCACAAATGCCAGGAAGTCAGCAATCCCCCACCGAAAGCAACCCCAACAGAATGGGAAACACCCAGGGGACCATGGTCCCGTATTCATCTGGACATTGCGGGACCTACGAATGGACACACATTTTTATTAACAGTGGATGCCTACTCAAACTGGCTCGAAATCCATGAGATGAAAAATACAACAACTGAATCAGTCATCAGGAAATTGGACAGATTATTTGCAACACACGGACTACCGGACGATCTGGTATCCGACAACAGGCCCCAGTTTACTGCGCTTTCTTTTGAACAGTATCTGGCGGACCGCGGTATTCGCCATGCGCTAACTTCATTGGTACATCCTGCGGCCAATGGAAGGGCCGAGCGCATGGTGCAATTCGTCAAAAGAACTCTACATAAAATGGACTATGGCGATATCGAAGACAAGATTAACCGGATACCCCTTTTGCAGCACATCATTCCACACAGCGTCACCAACAAAACTCCCGCTGAGTTATTGATGGGACGAAAACTCCGCTCCCACCTCGATCGACTACACCCATCGTACGAACCTGAAAAACCACACGCATTCAGCGGGAAATGCCGTAATTTCCAGGTAGGTGACTTGTTTTCGCAAGAAACTTTTATGGCGACCCATTGTGGGTCGAGGCAACTGTAATCCAAGTAACCGGACCCAGATCGTACCGAGTGAAATATCGCGACGATAGAATATGGAAGCGCCATATTGATCAGCTGCGTTCAAGGCTGCAGTCTGGGGCCTGTGATTCCGGTCATTTCCAAACTGAGGGGGGAGGAGATGCCGAGGAAGCTGAGTTTGAAACGGTGGAAAGCACAAGCGGAAGAAATGACCGCTCAGACACAACATGTGAAGAAGGATCGGGAACAGGGGTAAACTCGCCTCAAAGGGATACCGAGGACATTAGTGGTAATGGAAGTTTAGATACAGAACCAGAGGCACCCTGTTCACCAGATAACATCCTACCCCAACAAGACTCTAGACAAATACCGGGAGGACAACGTAAATCAAATAGACAATCAAAACTACCTGCCTACCTCAAAGACTACGTTACCGCACCCCTTAAATGGAACCCGGGGGAAAGGGGTGTTGTGAATTAATAAAAGTGCTTGAATAAAGTTTGTTGAAACCTTAAAGTAAAGTGCAGGGTTCTGGCCCTGCACTTCTGATTGGCCGATAATAGCGATATCGGATTGGTCCGTTCAGGAGAATCTGATTGGCTATTAACAGCCTTTCTCATTGGTTAAAAGAGCTAACATTCCTGTGTTTTCATTGACTAAATACCCAAGAGCTTGCCTATATAAAGGGGGCTGTTGTGGCCGTTTTTAGAACGGTTGCACCATGTGAAATAAAGAGTTGAAGTTCACTGTCCATCGACTCGTCTCCACTTCTTGCGCCACGCACAGAACATAACAGTTTAGGCAAGTACTATGTGATAACAAAAAAGATGGAAAGCAAGTAAGCACAGCAGTGCAAACCCCCCCCCCCTTGTTTTTTTTTTGCCTGTCTGTGTCTAGTCTTCACTAGTATAACTTTCCTTTGAGGCTTTATTTTCAGTACTATTCTGGCTGCCCTGTTTTCTCTCCTTGATATCTGCTAGAGTTGCTGGGCCTTTTTAAGCAGGAGAGCATTATGCTTTCTCTGGGAAAAGCAAAGACCTTTCTCTTCGAATCTACAGGAATCATTTCTCACTGGGTCTACCAGAAATACATACAATCTCTCAAAAGTTTCTCTTACAAGATAGGATGGAGGGACAGTGGTGGGATTCAATTTTTTTTATTGCCGATTCTGTGGGCATGGTTTGGTGGGCATGGCAGGGGAAGGATACTGTAAAATCTCCAGTCAGAGGTGGTATTTGCTGGTTCTCTGAACTATTCAAAATTTTCGCTACTGGTTCTACCGAACTGGTCAGAACCTGCTGAATACCACCTCTGGCTTGGGAGCTCTAAGGCATTCATTTTTGGTTGGCTTGAATGCAAAATTGGTAGTTAGAGAAGATTGCAGTTATGGAACTAAAGGTGACAAAGGCTGGAACATGTCATGCTAATGTGCGTGTTTATGTGCATGTGTGCACACGTACACGCTTATGTAAGATTTTACATAAAGGAAAAGACATACCTAAAAGAAGGTAAGAATAATAAGTCCAAGAAAAAGAAGAAAAAACCCCCTAAAGTTATGAAATGTTATGACTTATTTTCAGGGGTGGGATTCAAATTTTTTAACAACCGGTTCTGTGGGCATGGCTTAGGTGGTGGGCGTGGCTTGGTGGTCATGTGACTGGGTGGACATGGCTTGATGGTCATGTTATTGGCTGGGCGTGGCCAACTCAATATCACTCACATTGAGGCACACATCTCCTCACCTGGCCTCTCATGACTGTGGGGATGTTACAACAGTCGTAAGTGTGAAAAATGGTAATAAGTCACTTTTTTCAGTGCCATTGTAACTTTGAATGGTCACTCCACACAAGAAAAGTACCAGCAAAGGAGGAGAAAAAAACTCCAGAGAAGTTCCTAAGACAGGAAGTCTAGTCCTGCCAAGAATGTAATAAGGGTTAACGGAGAGGCAGTTTCTGTAAGCTATACCAGAATGTTTCCTTTCTGCCTTCCTTATAGGATTAGACCAGTAATTCCTTCTAACAACTGGTTCTCCAAACTGCTTAGAATGTTAACCACCAGTTCCAGCAAATAGGTGCAAACTGGTAGAATCCCACCCCTGCCTATAAAATGAACAACAGAAAGGTCTAGATTGGATAATATCAGTCTGTCCTTAATTTAGGGGAGCTAGCCTATAAAAAGGTTCCAGATTACATGGAAACATACAGTTTATTGAGCACACCTGTAGAACAGGAATAAGAGAGATAATAAATCCACAGATTATCAATAATTAAATTTAATAATAACTTCCAGTTTTGTGTGGCTTCGGCGGCAGCAGGAATTCACTTGTCTGCGATTCCTGCTGCTCTTGCTGCCAAGGTGCCCCCGATCCAAATGCGTCTGGGGGATATGGCTGCCCTGTAGAAGCAGCCGAAGAGAGAGGGGAACTGGACAGGGGTTTGGGGGTGTCACAGACCCCCCCTCCCCAGCCGGAAAAACCCCTTTTTCCCAAGGTGGTGGAGCGGCGGTCAGTGATGGCCGTCACAAAGAAGCCTGCAGCCGGGTAAGATTTGTGCTGGAGGAAGCAGAAATGAAAGTGCTGGCTGAACCGAGACAATAACAACTCTTAAATACCCTGGAAACTGAACTGCTTGAATTGCCTAAGGATACATTGTTTCCCAAAGAAGATCAGAAAGCTGTGGTTAAAGCTGCCAAGGGAAATTTTTTTTTCCCTTCACTCTCCCTCCCCATAGAAATAGCAGACGGAGATCTGGAAAATCTACTTGGGCACAGAAGGTAATTCAATTTGAAATTTAAAGCCAAGGGATAAAGGATTTCTGGACATTGAATTTAAAAAAACTTAAAATTCTTTTTATTTTTTACAAGGGGAAGGGAAGAGATAAAGACTTATTATAAGATTGTACTGAAGGAGATTGCTTTGAGCCTATAAAAACAGGATTAAAAGACATTAAGACTTCTAGAAAATCATCTTGGAAGTGTGTATTTGAATTCTACCCCAGGAGGTGAAAATATCGAAAGAAGAAAGTGCTAAATGAAACTGTTTGTTCTGATTTGGTTTGCTTTGTGACTTTGAGATCTCTGTGAAATTTTGTTTAAAAAAAAAGTGGGGACTAAAGACATTAGGGTTGCGTTAAAAAAGAAAGAAAGAAAAAATGGCATTATCTTTTGAAGGACTACAAATGGAATTTCAAAAACTGAAAAAAGAAGATAAGGGCTCTTTTGGATCTATCTTTCACTTTTTGGAAATGGCGATTTCTACCTATCAAGAAATACGACGACAGGAAGGCTGGGATGAAGGAGAAGAAGCCATCTTTAATGGACAAACACACTTAGTGGAGGAAGAAAAGCGGAAGGGGGGCAAGGAAAAGATGAACTTAGAACTTAAAAAAGCAACCAAGAAAAAGAAAAATGAGATGAAAAAGCGATATGATGTCAGAAACCAACAGAAAAGAGAAATACAACAGAGAGGGAAGACTAAGAGAGTGAAATTGGAGAGACGGGGGGGTCAAAAAGTTAGAATGGAGAAGAAAGAAGGGAAAAGGAAAGAGAAGTCATAAAGGCTTTAAACAAGATGCAAAAAAATGAATTTTTTTAGAAACAAGGGGTGAGATAATTAAAAAAAAATGATTCTGCAAAAGTATATAAGAATGCATTGTAGACATTAGTATTTGAAGCTGAGTTAGAAAATTAGAATATTATATGATTTAAAAATGTATTAAAGGGAAGTCATGATTTAATTATAGAGTTTAATTTCTTATGAAATAGTATCTTTATTGTTTAAGAATTAATAATAGAATTTAATTTCTTATGAAACATTGCTTTTACTATATTATAAATTTAATATTTCTTTTTTATTTGTTTTTAGTTTTATTATTACTTATCAAACTTAATATTATTTGTTTGTTTTACTATTTTGAAATGTAATACTTAGAATGTACGGAGCAGAATCAGCACGGAAAATATGTATTATTTTAAGTGTTATTTAGGGGGAAAATAAAATGTTGTCATACTTCAATCTGGGTTTACGGGAGAAATATTGTATTAGATAGAAAGGATAAGTAGGTGATTGAAAGAAAACGGACCAAAGATGCAGATATAATTATTTAATTGAGATGGAATAAATAAAATAGAATTAAAAGAATGAGTAGGAGAGAGAAAATATATGGAAAATAGAGAATGCAAAATAAGATATGAGATAGTATATTAAGTGAGTATAAATTTTGATTGATGTCTGTATAAAAAGAGTTAACTCGGGGTAAGCCACCTTCCAAAAAGAAGTTTTATGTATTTATGTTTTTTTTTTTGTAAAAGTTTTATTGATTTTAACAACAGACAAAAAACATATAAGACATAAAACATGACATGAAAAAAATAAAAAATAAAAAAATTATCATAAATTTACAGTGTATCGGTTGGTTTACCACTCCCTTTTGTGCATCCATTTCATAGTCATCAGAATAATTATATTACATAATAACTCACATTATCAATCATCAATAAAATATCCCAATATCATTATTGAACAATCATTTGACTATAATTTTACTAATTCATACTTAAGCGAGATAGCTATAATTAAATTAAATTATTTTATGACAAATCATGAAATCATATCAAATCTATCATAATAAAATATTCTTAAGAATTATCAAAACCAAGAAAAATTATATATTCATTATTTCCTAAATTTCTAAATATTCTATTATCATATTGTATTATCTAACCATTGATAAAAAAGATCCCAAACTTCATAAAATTGCTTATCTTCTTGTTCTCTAATTTCAAATGTCAATCTACTCATTTCAGCACATTCCAATATTTTCTTCATAATTTCTTCCTCTATTGGTATTTTCTCACTCTTCCAATGTTTAGCAAATACAATCCTAGCTGCTGTTAATACATTTACAATCAAATATTTTAAATTTTTATTTTATATATCAGGTACGATTCCCAACAGAAAAATCTCTAGTTTCAAATCTATGTGTTTCTTTATCATTTTTACCAGCCATATGCGAATTCTAGTCCAATATTTCCTGGCCTCCTCACAAGTCCACCACATATGGTAATATGAGCCAGGTATCTGATGACATTTCCAGCACTTTTCAGATTTATTCTTGAACATTCTTGCTATTCTTGTCAGGGGAAAGTGCCACCTGTAAAACATCTTATACAAATTTTCTTTATATGTTGTTGACATTGTCATTTTATAATTTTGTGACCACAGTTTTTGCCATTTCTCTAAATCAATCCCATATCCAAAATTCTTCCCCCAAGCAATCATTGTTTCTTTAACTTGTTCTTCCTCTAATTTAATTTCCAGCAAATAACTATATAGTTTTTTAATCACTTTTTCATCAGTACCTGTCAAAATCCTATCTAAGTCAGTCAATTTATCATAAAATCCTTCTATTTTAGAATCTTTAAGATACCTTGCATGTATTTGCGCATATGAAAACCAATTCATCTTTATACCTTGTTCTTTATACCTTGTTCATCTTTATACCTTGTTCTAAATTTTGCATCGTTTTAAGTTCACCCTTTTCATCCAATATTTCCCCATATCTAACTGTTTGTTCCTTCTTATAAGTTATAGGATATGAAAAAGCTTCAATAGTTGATAACCAAACTGGAATTTTCAAATAACATTGTTTCTTAGTTTTCTCCCAATTCAACCATAACGATTCCCGTATATAATGCCTTCTAAAATAACCCTGTGATTTAGTTCCCTTATACCATAAAAAAGCATGCCAACCCAACAATAAATCATGACCTTCTAATGTCAACAATCTAGTCTTTCTTAACGTTATCCATTCTTTAACCCACATTAAGTTTGCAGCTTGATAATACAACTCCCAATTAGGAAGGCCAAATCCTCCCCTAATTCTAGCATCCTGTAAAAGTTTTAATTTTATTCTCGCTTTCTTGCCTTGCCATATATACTTCAACACAATTTTATTTAGTTCTTCGAAGTAATCCTAACTTAACCTCATTGGTATTGTTTGAAACAAATAGAAAATTCTGGGTAAAATATTCATCTTGATTGTTGAAATTCTACCGATCAATGACAATTGTAGGTTTTCCCATTTTTTCAGGTCGGATGCTATCTGTTGTTTAAGCTTAATATAATTATTCTCTTTCAATGTAGTACATCTTGACGTCAAATATATCCCCAAATATTTAACTTTGTTCGTAACTTGAATTTTCAATAAATCTGCCAGCTCTTCTCTTTGTCTTAATAACATGTTCTTTGTCAAAATCTTTGTTTTGTCTTTATTTATTTTTAAACCAGCCATCTCACCATACGTCTCTATCTTTTCCAATAGTTAAGCTGTCTCTAAAGGGTCTTCCAAAATAAAGACCAAGTCATCTGCAAAGGCTTGCAATTTGAATTCCTCCTTTTTTGACTTTCATTCCTTTTATGTTTACATCCTCTCTAATATTTCTATTTAAGACTTCCAAGGTCAATACAAATAACAAAGGAGATAATGGGCATCCTTGTCTTGTACCTTTTTTTAATATTAATAGAGTCTGTGAATTCTCCATCTATCATTACTTTTGCCGTTTGCTTATCATATATGGGTTCTATTGCTTAGATAAATTTTCGAGCAAAGCCCATCTGTTCCAATAGTAATAACATAAATCTCCAGTTCACATTATCAAATGCCTTTTGGGCATATAAGAATATCAAAGCCATTTGTTTTTCCGAGTGCGCCTCATAATATTCCAATGTGTCCAGGATTACCCTCATATTGTCTTTAATCTGTTTCTTTGGTAAAAATCCATTCTGATAAGAGTGAATAAAGTTATTTAGGCATTTTTTAAGCCTTTCTGCCAAGATTGAAGCAAAGATTTTATAGTCTGCATTCAATAAGGAAATAGGTCTATAGTTCTTAATTTGTAATGGGTCAACCCCTTCTTTTGGAATAAGTGTAATATAAGCTTCTGACCATGTTTCAGGTATTTTCTTATTTATCATAACTTCATTCATGACTTCTAACAGTGGAATGCTCAACGATTCTTGTAGTGTTTTATAAAATTCTGCCGGGAAACCATCTGGTCCTGGTGCTTTTCCATTGTTCTGTCTGTTAAGTGCTTCAGTTAATGCCATCATTGTTATAGCACTTTCTAACATTTTCCGAGTTTCATCAGGTATCTTAGGTAGGTTAGCATTTTGTAAATACTGTTTAATTTTTTCCTCATCAAGATCCTCTTGTTTATATAATTGTCCATAAAAATCTCGAATGATTGCCTTTTTCTCCTTATTACCATAACAAATTTGACCATGATCATCTATTAACTGTGATATTTTCCTTGACTCTTTCTCTTTTCTCAGCTTATATGCTAACCATCTACCTGGCCTATTTGCATCTTCAAAATAGTTCTGTTTAGCACTTCTAATTTTTTGTGCCAGTTCTTCTTTTTCTGCTTGATCCATTTTATGTTTAATTATGTTCATTTTAAGTTTGATATCTTTTTTCTGTGGCATCTTCTGTAATTCTTTTTCCAGTTTTTTATGGTCATTTTCTAGAGCTTTAATCATTTGCCTCTTCCTAATGTTCTTTTTCTTTATATAGTCAATTATTAATCCTCTTGCATATGCCTTCATTGTATCCCAAACATTCTGTATTGAAGTATCTTCTTTTTTGTTTTCATTGAAGAAGAAGGCCAATTCTTTTTCCATCCATTGTGTAAAATCTTTTTCCTTTAGAATAGTATTGTTTAATGTCCATCTAGATCTTCTTTTTTGTCCTTTCCATTTAATTGTCATTGGATTATGGTCTGCCCATGTACTTGTTTCAATATTCATTTCTTGAATATTAGATAATAATTCTGTTGATGTCCAAATCATATCTATTCTGGACCACGATAAATGCCTGTTTGAATAAAAAGTATATTGTTGAGTTTTAGCATTTCTTTCTCTCCATACATCTTTTAAATTTAGTTCATTTGTCATTTTAAAAAAGGATTCAGGGAGAGTTTTCCTATTTTGTCGTGTTGCTTTTGCTGCATAGTCCAGTTTATTGACTACAATTCCATTAAAGTCCCCCATCATAAGTATGTTAACATAGTCTAGTTCAATTATTTTCATATGTAATTTTTTATAAAATTCTTCTTGTTTATCATTTGGGGCATAAATTGCAACCAAGAGAGTTTTTATATTATTATCCACTATTTCAACTATTAATACTCTTCCATCTTCATCCGTATAAATCAATTTGGCTGGAGTGGTTTCTTTAACATACAAAACCACTCCTCTTTTCTTACAATGAGTCAGAGAAGTAAATATTTTCCCTAACTTTGGTCGTATCAATAATTGTTCATGTTGTTTTTTAATGTGTACTTCTTGTAAACAAATTATATCAAATTTTAGCTTCTCTAATTTATAAAAAGTTTTCCTTCTTTTGATAGCTGAGTTCAGTCCATTTATATTCATGGAAATCAGTTTTTTCTCCCCCATAGTTATGCTTTATATTTAGGTCTAACAGCTCTCATGGATCTTATTTCACGTTGTTCTTTGATCTCCATTTGTCCACCTATTGCGCCTTCTTCTTTTTCCATCTCCATTTGGTCCTCTTCAAATTCAGTTAAAATCTTTTCTTTTTCTGTCTCCATTTCTCTTCTTTCGAAAAATTCCTTGTAAAACATTTCTGCTTTCGCAATTGAATCAATCCTGTGTCTCTGTTCTTGCCATGTAAACATTAATCCTTCTGGGATCAGCCATCTATAGTTCACCTCTTTTTTCAATAGCATTTTAGTCAAAAATCGATACTCTCTTCAAATCTCTCTCACTTTTCTAGGTACTTGTTTTAAAACCAGAATCTCTTTGCCTTTTTATTTCAACCCCTTCTCTCTTACCACTTGTAATATTTGGTTTTTAATAGTTTTTTTAGTGAATCTAACATGGACCTCTCTTGGTAATTGGTTCCTCGTCGCATATCTTGTGAAGACTCGATATATCTCATCTATTCCATCCATCATCTTTTCCTCTGTTATTTCCAAGACTCCAGCCAAAATTTCAATCATTACTTCCGCCAAGTTTTGTCCTTTTTCTTCCTCAATATTTTGGAATCTAAGATAAAATTCTGACCTGTCCATCTCCCACTTCAACATCCCACCTTTTTCTTGTTCGACCATTGTTAATCTGTTATCAATATTCCCAATTGTATCATCTCTTTGCTTGTCTTTCTCTTCTATTTTTTGGATTCTCTCATCATGTTTCACCATCATTTGTTGAAAATTTTCAATTTTCTCATCCATCTTTCCAATTCTTTGGTCAATACTCTCCATTCTTTGTTCCATACTCATTTTAAGATCTTGTATTCCTTGCATAACCATCGTTAAATCTACTTGCGCTTTGTCTTGCTTCACCATTGTTGAGAGTCGTCCTCCAGATGACGGGGAAACAGGAGCAGAAGTTGAGATGCCTGAAGGTAAAATTTTCTTACTCATTTGATAACTCAGGATCTTCCGGGTCTTTTAATCCAATTAATGAGGTAGCCAATTATAATCCAATTTTAAAAAAAGGAAAATACCACAAAAAACAAGAAACAAAACCAATAGTAAGTAAAAAGCCCAAAATTAAAAAGAAAAAGATTCTTCAGGTTCTTCAAGACCTTAATCCAATTGTAAAATACGCAAATATAATTCAAAAGTAAAAATTAAAAGATGAAGAGAAAAAAAGAAGCAAAATAAAGCCCAATAATATCAAAAAATAATAAGCAAAGAAAAAGGAGAAAAAAGAAAAAAGAAAAAGAGAGTTTTTCAAATTCTTCCCACCTTAATCCAATTGAAAAACCTCAGAAAATGAAAAAAAGCCATAAAAATAAGTCAAAAATAGAAATCAAAAAGTCAGACACCCCTATAAAAAAGAGAAAGGAAGCAAAAAAGGGTATTCTGAGGCTTCCCCTTTAAAAAAATAAAAATGAGATATAATAAAAGATAAAAAATAAATATATCAATATTACAAAATAGTGTGGGGTTGGAGGGGAGGGATGAAACAATTAATAAGGAGTTAAAAAAAAAAAAAAAGACACACACTGCCTTTTATTTATCCAAGGCTCTTATTTGACTTCTCCACCAGTTTCAAAGCCAAACTTCAAATATTCATTTAATAATAGAAGTTCCAAAGAGCACCCGTATAAACATCCTCCAGTACTCTTCCCTCTATCTTATCATTTCCAGTAGCCTTGAGAAAAGTTTTTCAAACAAAAGTTTTTCAACTTCAAACAGAATATTTCCAAGCCTCTAGTTGGCAGTGTTACAAAGTTTCTTCAATCCACTCCCCCTTCTTCCCCCCAGAAAAAAGCCTAAAAAGAGAAAAAAAAGTATGTATGTACATTTATGTATATTAAAAAAAGATATTTAAGGGGGCCTCTATTTTTAAAAAATAAAAACAGTCAGAAGGGCAAAGAGAAAGCAAGTAAATATAAAAATATAAAAGAAAAAAGCCAGTGTGGTTAACTAGATCGCAATAGAAATTCAGTAAAAAAAAAAAAAAAAAGTAAAAATAAAAAGCCAAGCCTCACTTTGACATTACTGAAAAAAATCGCTGCTAAATCAAATTCTGTCAATAATTTTACAGATTTCTTCTAATATTAGAGTGTTCTTGAGTCCCAAGCAAAAAAGAAGATCCTCACCAGCCGATACACTTCTTTCTATCCCGTTCTTCCGGAGCTGTCCCAGCTTCAGCAGCCTATGGCTGCCTCTCCGCCGTTGGCAAAAGGGCTTCTGGATCGACCAGGGACTTGCGATGTCCCCGGAATCTACAGAACACGCCCCTTACTGTCACCGTCACTACGAGACGGTTTAGGTCCGTTGGGACCGACCAGGGGCGAAGATATCAGCTGTGATCTCGGAGCCCCGAGATCGCAGCTGTATCGCGGCGACGAAGCTCCGCCTTCTCCAAGTTTTATGTATTTATGTTTTGTGCAATGTTTGTTTAAGTCTGACAGGATGTGGAAGAATGCTAATAAAAATATATTCAATGAGTATACATTTTTAAGGCAGAAGAAATATGATTAAATAGAAGGAAAGGGAGTAATAAAGAAAGGTTTTGAAAAGATATGAAGTTGATTAGATAAGATAAATATATATATAGAAGTGTGATAATTTGGAATTATCTTCTTTTTAAATAAGATGGTTTATTTGTTTCTTCTAGAAAAGATATTTTATGTTACTACATCCTATGTTTTGTTTGTGTGTTTAAAAAAAATTAATAAAGTTTGTTTTTTTAAAAAAATTAATTTAATAGATAATTCCTAGCTGGACTTCTTAATTTTTTGTCAGTATGACCTGGTGCTTGAAGCTAAACTCACTTGCTGGCTTTCCTCAATTGTTTTTAAATTGTTTTGTACATTTGCTTCCATCAGGGCCTCAATGGGACATAACGTCTATCTTCAGTTTAATGATCATTCAGAACCGGGCTCCTGGTTTCCTCCTTTGAAGATAATTAAAGAAAAACTTTTTAAAGTGATTTAACACTTATTTTAATAATTTATATAGTTGACTATCTCACAAAAGCACCTCTAAGCAATGAACAGAGTTAAAACTAAAACACAAACACTATGAAAATCAAACATATGTGCACAGTCTAAAAAACACTCTACTTCTAATTCAAAGTATAGAACTAATTTGAAGTAAAGTATAAATCAATCAGCAGGTTTCTATTAATTTGCTTTTAGAATGTAGTTTTAATAAATCCTGAAATACTTCAAAACCCTTTGTGTGGTTTCTTTTTGAGAAAATCAGGGCAGAGAAGCAGTTATGCAAATCTAAAACCAAACTTTAATCAATTTCTTCAGTTTTTTTCCCTTGCTAAAGAAAATGCACAATAAATTATATTTAAATAATACAATATTAATTTGTGCTCTTCTGACTTAATCATATAGATTATCTCTCAAAATCTTCTGCGACATAGGTAGTCCTCAACTTAAAACAGTTCATTTAGTGACTATTCAAAGTTACAACAGCACTGAAAAAGGTAACTTATGACCATTTTTCATACAACTGTTGCAGCATCCCCATGGTCACATAATCAAAATTCAGATGCTTGGCAAATGGCTCATATTTATGACGGTTGCAGTATCCTGGAGTCATGTGATCAGCTTTTGTGACCTCCTGACAAGCAAAGTCAATGGGGAAGCCAGATTCAATTATCAACCGTGTTACTTAGCTTACTTAGTTACTTAGCTTAACAAATACAAATACAATAACAAATTCACTTAAGTGTGGCAAGAAAAATCGTAAAATGGGGCAAATTCACTTAACAAATGTTTCACTTAGCAACATCAATTTTGGGGTCAATTGTGATCATAACTCAAGGGCTATCTGTATTTAGAATTTTATTTTTAAAAAATGCATTGGATTACTGAAACAGACAGTCTCCTATGAATGAATTCTTTGCAAAGGTTAGGGTAAACTGAACAGGGCTCTTGCATCTTAACTTTTTAAAACTGCTATTGATAATGATATGCTGATTTTTACTATTTAAAGAAATAAATTGGCATAAATTGGCATAAACCGATTTGTACTGAAAGTTGCCTTTTCTTTTTCCAGAAAAATCATGTGGTCCTGCCCCAGAAATTCCCAATGCTTCACTGGAGCAAGAAGATAGAGAACTGAAATATGATTCTGGAAAAATAATAAATTATACATGCAATCATGGATTTGATACTGAAGAATCTACTAGAAAAACATGTGCAAGAGGAAAATGGGTAGGATCTTTCACTTGTAAAGGTACAGTAATTTTATTTTTGATCTTCTCAAGGTAATTGTTTTCAAAACAACATTGTTGAAAAGTGATGCTTAAAGAAAGAGGCCCAACTTGCTGTCTTACTCTTTCAATCTATGCAAACTCAGACAAACAGGCATTTGTTGTTCCAGAGATTGAATGAATAGTTACATTGTATGGGCAAAGAAGGCTAGATTAAATTAACCAATGGAAGCATTATTGGAACTGATCAACATCTGAACAATTTTGTAACTTTAGCTGGTCTAATGTTGATAATATATTTTGTCATAATTTATTTTTTGGCCTATACTCTCTCTCTCTTGAATTACTTCAGAAAATTGAAGTTTTGTATCCTCTATCTATTTAGATGCAACATGTCCCACACCCCATCCAGTTGAAAATGCTGAAATTGTTGAAAATACAAGGAAGAAGTACCTGAATGGCGAGAAAATAAATTATCAGTGTGATGATGGTTTTGATATATCTGGATCAGCTGCTGTAACATGTAGACAAAATAAGTGGTCACGCTTGCCAAGATGTGTAGGTAGGAATGTATGGTCTATATTTTTGCTGAGATTCACAACATTCACATGGAAAGTACATTTTTTAAAAAATTCAAAAATGAAATATTATTAATCTGAGCCATTCACCCCAACATGAGCTAATCCTGTATCATTGCTCTTAGTTTTTCTGATTGACAAATTGATAAACCTATGGGCATCTTGATACACTCATTATTTTTCCACTCATCCCCAATTGCCCAACATCCAACCCATAAGCCCCCATTCCCCCTCAGGTGGCCAGCAAAAAGGAGCAAAATATGCCCTTTAACTAGTCAGGAAAAAAATGAAGTTAAAACTTAATTGCAGGACTGCTCTTCAGAATAATTATAAAGGATGGGGAGACTCTTGCCAATGGTAACTGGTATCTTGAGCTCTAGAGGGTGGAGACATTGAGGGTTGCGAGATAGAGTGATGCTGAACTTCCTCCTTGGGAAAGGTCTTCTTTTCTGTTCAAGAAGAAATGTTTTGGTAGCATTTCCTCTGCTTCAGCATTTCCTAATCAGAGGGTGGAGGTGTCAGCCTAAATATCCAGTCTATGTGATGTCATGAGGGATAGCTTTTAGATTAATGCAATTTTTATGTCTGGAAATAGTAGTTATGGTTACCCTGCCTACCTTGAATGATCAAACCTGTTTGCTTATTTATTTTTCCTTCACTTCTACCACATCACAATCTAGAGACTGTTAGCTGCTTATGTAGAATATAAAAACTAAATATGACATCCTCAGTATAATCAACTGTAAAAATAGTAAAACAACAGAGCAGATTAAGTAACCTTTATATTAATCTGTTCTCTCTCACCCCAATCTGATGGTTTCTAAACATCAGCAAAGGTTATTGAGACCATCTCCCTCACAGCCTAGGGTAGAGGTGCAAGCTCCATGGTTGGATTGGATTGGAAGGGAAAAGTCCAGAATAGTTCATCATGCAGAGAGGTTCATTAGACAGCTTCTTTTCTGCATGTTGTTCATAGAAGGATTTAAATTTCTTGGAGGATATCCAGTTTTCAATACAACATTTCAGAATTGCTTTAATACACAATTACCAACTATGTATCCACATTGTATTCTTCTTTAGCTTTTACAAACAAAATTAGAGCATACAGGTTCTTCCACCCTCCAAGTTAACAATCATCATACAAAAGAAGTTTCAGAAAAAATTATTTACACAAACACAACACTACCGTTAATCTATGGCTGATGAAATATCATCACAGCATTGATTGAAAGTACCTGGTTTCATTTCTTCAAGATGAGTAGAAACAAGTGCTGTAAGAGGAAGAGGAGCTTCCTCTGTCTGTAGCCTCACACTCTCCTCACCTCAAAGGGAAGCAGCCTCAAGCCTGCAGCATCACCCTTGTATTTTCTGTGTTATATGGTGTGTGTTGACAGGTTTGGTTTCAAAAGTGGAAGTATGTTTTCAGACATTTGCTTTAGGAAAACCAAGTGCATTTTATTTGAATGGGACCATTTTTATTTCCATTTTAGATGTAAGATGTTCTTCTCCCTCTGAAATTCCAAATGGTCAGATTACTAGTGAAATAAAGGCAAAGTATTTGCCCCAGGAGAAGGTGTACTATCGATGCAACCCAGATTATGCTCTTCTTGGAAGTTCTTTCATTACATGTTCGAAGAACCGTTGGACACAAACTCCACGTTGTGCAGGTATTATTACAGATCTTCACTATGTAGAACTGAAGTTAGAATTGAAAATGAATTTGCTTTTACTTCACTGGGTCTTTCGTGCTATTTTGAAAAAGTTCTGTCATATTGAAAAGGCTTTTTCAATATTTTATTGCTAGAATTGTAAAATTTAATGTCCCCATTGAACTGTGAAAGTAGAATATATTTTCATTAACATTGCCAGTCTTTTGCAAAATTTTGAATTTCTACTTATATAAATCTATTCAATTCATTTTATAACTAGAAGTTTTTTCTCATTTGGAAGAGTATGTGTCTTTTGGAGCACAAAGATGGGTTTCTATTTCACAATTAGCCTCTCCTTCTCAATCCTATGATGCCATAGAACATAAAACTGATTATCATTTTAAAAATCTCATATATATTACACATATTACTTATGTTAACTTCTCCATCTGTTTTCACATTCTACCAAGATATGTAGATTGACCCATTTGCTTCATTTTTTCCATTTATTAATCATTTGTATTCTCTTTTCCCTTTCAAATTTAATTATTTGAGGGTTTCCTATGTTGCTCCTCATCACACTATTCACACATCTAAACATTCATTGAAATCATTCACATTCTCAGCCAACATTGTGACTTCACCCATAAATGAACATGAAGTATAAAGATATTTATAAAACTTATGAGGAGCATTGGTTGTGGACATGAACATTCATGTCCACAACCAATGCTCCTCATAAGTTTTATAAATATTATTATACTTTTATAAAGGAATATATAATAATTATGCAATACTGGGGGGGGGGGGGGTATCACATATCCATGTCTAACTTCCTGCTTCATTGAGTGTTCCCTTGATTGTCATGGTTGCTTTCTCTCTGATATCTCTATTATAACATTCAGCAAACAACTTTCAACTCTACACAAAATATTCCATAATTTTAAGCCTGTTCCTTTTATCATAAACTTTTCCTAAATCAAGAAACATATAATAGAATTTATATCTCACATCCAAACATTTCTTAATTTTAAGAAATTAAGAATGTCTTCATTGTTTTCCAGCTAAAGGACAATAATATTAATTGTATATTAATGCTTGCCCAGCATAAAATTGTATATTTATGCTTGCCCAGCATAAAATCCTGCTGCTCTTCCCCAGTTTTGCTCACTGTCACATTTTGTTTTTGGACTTCTTTCCGAGGTACATTCACAGGAACAAATAATAAAATAACCTCCCTTTAGCTTTTCACTTACTCTTACTATCTTTCCCTTTCCATGGGAGCAATCGCATCTTCTTCTAATTTAAGTTTAAAAATCCATGTGTAATAATTGCACAAATTTTCCACTATTTCATAATTCACGTATTTTCCTCCAGGATATCAAGGTCTAGTCAAACACTGTAACCACTTATCACTGAAATTCTTCTGATGTAGCATCAAATTTTCCCACCCCTACCATTTTCATCATTTACTGCCTTTTTATGACTTTTCCTTTGATGCTAATACCAGTAGCATTCAGTTCCATACCTTTCAATTCCATCCTTCAACCTATTATTTGCATTATAACTTGTATGATGGGAAGGAGGACATGGGTAATCATCTTCAGGGCCATGTGGAGGAATTTGTGAAACACCTGATGGGAAAAGTTGCTTGTATCTATTCTCAATAGGAGACCAGACCAGTGGTGCTTTTCAGCCAGTTCTCACCGGTTCAGGTGAACTGGTAGGAAGGATTTGGCATGGGTCGCCGAAACTGTAGTAATTTCTGGCTGGCCATGCCCCCAACCCAGTCATCCGGTTGCTGCTCATTTGCTTGCCCAGCTGCCCAATGCTCGCTTGCCCGATGCTCGCCCCACTCGCCCCACATAGTTACTCCTCCCCTCCTATGTGGCATGCTGGGTTCTTGTGGCTTGCCATTCTAGCCTTCCCACATGATGCCTGCGACCCAATTGAGCAGCCCTGATCTGCCTGCTGCTCACAGCCCACCCACCATTCCTGGATCTTGGTGGATCCCCCACACCATTCCTGAGCTCAGCTGGCTGGCTTCCCCACTGGCACAGTCCCATCCTGGGCAATGATGCTGGCTGGGGCCTAGCTAGCTGCCTCCTCCCGTATTGTCCCTGTCTGGCTTGCTTAGCCACCAGTGCCATGACTCCATCCCATGCAGCACTTGTGGCCTTGCAGACTTCCCCCCCCACTGCCCCCAGCGTCCAGTTTGCCTGGTAGCAGAACCAGGGTTGACTCATTGCACTCGGGTCCCCGCCAGCCTGGATCTTGCCCCCTGCTTGGATACTCCACAGCTGCTGGGCCTTGCCTGCTTGGTGCAGGTATAGAAGAAGCTGACCAGGGAGCACTACACTTTGCTGCCCGTATCACCCTTTTGCCTGCTGCCCCTTCCCTCTCCTGCCCACCGACCTGTGCGCTTTGAGGGTTGGCTGCTGTGAGAATGCTGTGAGCGAGCCCTAATTGTTGTGAATTAATAAAAGTGCTTGAATAAAGATTGTTGAAACCTTAAAGTAAAATGCAGGGTTCTAGCCCTGCACTTCTGATTGGCCGATAATAGCGATATCGGATTGGTCTGTTCAGGAGAATCTGATTGGCTATTAATGAGCCCTTCTCATTGGTTAAAAGAGCTAACATTCCTGTGTTTTCATTGGCTAAATACCAAGAGCTTGCCTATATAAAGGGGGCTGTTGTGACCATTTGCAGAGCTGTTGCATCATGTTAAATAAAGAGTTGAAGTTCACTGTTCATCGACTTGTCTCCACTTCTTGCGCCACGCACAAAACATAACACTGGTGACAAGGGTGGGATGTGGAGACGTCAGAGCTGACTGAACACTACAGAGCGATAACTGAGCACGTGGCTGAAATGCACCAACGGTGGAACCATGTCCGGCAGCATCATACCACCCGCTCCATTCGACCCGGCACAAGAAGACTGGGACTCATATATGGATCACTTCCAGATGTTTCTGGAGACCAACAATTTGAAGGATGCCACTACCGGAAAAAAGCGAGCGGTGTTCCTAACTCACTGCGGGCCGACCGTGTTTAAGATGGCCAAGGCGCTAGCGAAACCGGCAGAAGTGAAGTCCATGGACTGGGACGTCCTCGAACCCCTGCTAAGGGCCCACTATGCACTGACCGTACCAACGCTCGTTAGAAGGCATGAATTTTAACAGAGAGATCAGCGGAAGTGTTGCTGATTTCATAGCTGATCTCCGGAATCTGGGAGGCCTATGCGGGTTTGCCGATCTCGAAGAAGCCCTGAGAGACCGAATAGTTCTGGGATTAGATGCACCAGGCGTGCAGAGTAAGCTGATGGCGAAAGGCGACAGTAGCCTTACAGATGCAATTGCTGACGCGACTGCAGCAGAAGCAATCAGGAAGTCGGCTGCCCGAATGCGCCACACCCACGCTCCACTTCGCCAACTCGCCAGCGAAGTTTCACCTCACTTAGAAGAACAGGCAATGACAGCCCACCACGAGGACCTCGAATCGTCATCGGAAAGCGATGAAGAAGAGGTCAACCAGCTCCGGTCTGAACAAGACCAACACCAGAGATTGCAGTACCAATGCGCTGGTTGTGGGGCAAACCACCCCCGATCAGACTGCAAATTCCTCGACGCGCTCTGCTATGTGTGCGGGAAAAGAGGCCACATCAGACGGGTCTGTAGAAGCAAACAAGGACCCAGCCAGCCCCCAAGGGGGGCTAACTATTGCCAATCTACAGGAAGCCATCCTGCAAAGCGAGAACCCTTGAACCACCAATGGAACAACCACTCCTACAGAAACAAACCCCTAAACCACTCAACGAAGCGAGAAGAGGTGCACCAAACTATTACGATTGGTCACGCCTCATCACTGGACGCCAAGAAGATCCGGGTGAAGGTGGCCATCGAAAACCAGCCTTGTATGATGGAAGTCGATTCAGGATCGTCCCTCTCGATGGTTTCCTGGAAGACCCTTAAGCAACTCATCCCTACCGTCTGGCGACAAGACCTCCGATTCCAAAGAATCATACTCAAAGATTATCAGGGAAATCAAATTCCAGTCGTTGGATCCAGCCAAGTCCGTGTCTCATTTAAAAATCGTACCGCATCTCTACCCTTGACTGTAGTCGACAGGGATCGGCCTAGCTTGTTAGGCCTCCAATGGTTCGCTCCACTTGGAATTGAAGTAGCCGGCATTCACTGAACCAGCAGCAATGACTGGGAAGAGGCTCTCGTCCATGAATTCCAGGACATCTTTGCAGATCTTTGCAGATAGGTGAGTACAAGGGGACCCCGATATCATTTTACCACAACCCCGAAATAGCTCCCATCCACTTTAAGCCTCATCGAGTTCCATTTGCCCTTAAATCAAAAATTGACGAGCAGCTTGATAAATTAATAGCCCAGGGGGTGTTAGAACCAACCGACCATTCTCCCTGGGAAACCCCAATCGTGACACCCATCAAGCCGGATGGATCGTTAAGAATTTGTGGGGACTACTGAGCCACCCTGAATCACGCCCTGCAGCAAAATGATTACCCGATACCGGTGGTGCAACACCATTTCCATTTCCTGGGGGGGCGGAAAAGTCTTCGCTAAACTAGATCTAGCCCAGGCATAACAACAACTGCCTGTGTTAGGGATAACATTGTTTACCCTAACTGGTTTAGGTAAAATAATAAATATGTAATCATAGTTTATAAGTTAAAGTGTCTGCAACTTTAAATATGGGAATGTAATTTGGGGAGTGGTTGTGAAAGCACTTTAAAAGAAGCAAGAAACGTCAGCTTGCTCTCTCTGGCTTTGATGATCCCAAATTACTGCATGGACTCAAGACTGCGTTACTCAAACGGGAGAGACAAAGGACTGATTTGTAAGTGAACTGACATAGGATATTCTACACGGACTTTGCTAACTGAATATCCTTGAATGGATTGACTAAATGATACATGACTAATGGACTGTTATTTTGACTATGCTATAAATGGAATAAACTATATTTTTGATAACACAAGCGTATCTGTTATTTTTACTGTATGATAACAAAACATACAAACTTATCTCACTCATTTATCTGTATGCCTATCTGACTAACGCTGCACATTCTGTTTAGCTTGTCTCCTTAACCCTGGTTGGGGAACCCAGGCTTAACAGCCTGTAGACAAAAAAACGGCAGAGGCTCAAATGATCGTTACACACCAAGGTGCGTTTAAATGTAACCGACTCCAATTCGGAGTAAGCATGGCCCCGGGAATCTTTAAAAGTTTGATGGAAAGATTATTACAAGGGATAAAAGGCGTTGTCCCCTGTTTTTTTTTTTTTTGAAAAATATTTTATTAATTTTCTACAAACAAACAAGACAAACAAAACATAAAAACATCAACTCTCATGTGTACATCCAGTGTGTCAGTTGGTTCATCATTTTTGTGCATTCATTCTGTAGTCTCAATTACAATTATGTTACATAACAACTCATATTGTCAATCCAAACTTATATATACTAATATCACTAAAAAAAGAAGTTTTTGACTATATTTTTAATCATTCATGCTTTATGAGCTAACAATACTTTAAACCAGTTTACTCCATAACAAATCATATAATCATATCAAATCAATCCTAAAAAACCCTTTATAAATATCATGTCAAATAACAAAATAATAGCAAAATAAAGATATTCCTTACTGTCCAGCATTCTAAATATTCTATTATCGTATTTTATCATCTAGCCATTGATAAAAAAGATCCCAAATTTCATAAAATTGTTTATCCTCTTGCTCTCTAATCTCAAATGTCAATCTACTCATCTCAGCACATTCCAATATTTTCTTAATAATTTCTTCCTGTAATGGTATTTTCTCATTCTTCCAATTTTTAGCAAATACAATCCTAGCCGCTGTTAATACATTTACAATTAGGTACTTCAAATCTTTACTGTATATTTCAGGTAAAATTCCCAATAAGAAGATCTCTGGTTTCAAGTCTGTGTTTCTTTGTCATTTTTTCCAACCACATGCGAATTATAGTCCAATATTTTCTAGCATCCTCACAAGTCCACCACATATGGTAATACGAGCCGGGTATCTGATGACATTTCCAGCATTCTTCAGATTTGTTTTTAAACATTCTTGCTATTCTTGTCTGGGGAAAGTGCCACCTGTAAAACATCTTATACAAGTTTTCTTTATATGCTGTTGACATTGTCATTTTATAATTTTGAGACCACAATTTCTGCCATTTCTCTAGATCAATCCCATATCCAAAATTCTTCCCCCAAACAATCATAGTTTTTTTGACTTGTTCTTCCTCTAATTTCATTCCCAGTAAATAACCATATAATTTTTTAATCACCTTCTCATCAGTACCCATCAAGATCTTATCTAAATCAGTCTGCTTATCATAGAATCCCTCCGTTTTAGAATCTTCATCATACCTTGAATATATTTGCGCATATGAAAACAAATTCATCCTTATACCTTGTTCCTCTAAGTTTTGGATCGTTTTAAGTTCACCCTTTTCATCCAAGAGTTCCCCATACCTAACTGTTCCTTGTTATAAATTATAGGATAGGAAAATGCTTCAATAGTCGATAACCAAACTGGAATTTTCAAATAACATTGTCTTTTTATCTTCTCCCAGTTTAACCACAAAGACTCCCGCATATAATGTGCGTTGTCCCCTATTTTGATGACGTTTTAATTGCTGCTCCGACTCAAGAAATACTAAGGGAGTGCCTGGGGTTGGTTCTTCAGAGATTTAAAGACTCGGGTCTCAAAGTTAAAAAAAACAAGTGGCAACTATGTACGGATCGAGTAGAATTTTTAGGCTATTTAATAGATAAACAAGGCATTCACCCCACTAATAGCAAACTTAGGGCAATCAAAAATGCCCCAAAACCCCACAATAAGGCTGATCTCCAAGCTTTCCTAGGCCTTATCATTTTTTATAACGTCTTTCTGCCTCACAAAGCAACCGTAGCCGAACCCCTACATCATTTATTGGACAAAAAAGCAACCTGGGTTTGGGGGCACCGAGAGGAACATGCGTTTCGACAAGTAAAAGTCCTATTGACCTCCGGCGCTGTTTTGATGCAGTATAATGAGATTTTGCCTTTAACGGTTACATGTGATGCATCACCATTCGGAGTGGGCGCCATTTTGAGCCACGTTTTACCAAAAAGAAGTGAAGCCCCTGTTACCTATTTTTCAAAGATGCTATCAAAAGCAGAACGCAATTACAATCAAATTGATAAGGAAGCTCTTGCTATTGTATCTGCTGTTAAACGATTTCATGAATATATTTATGGGCGAGCTTTCACTATAATAACTGACCATAAACTTTTACTGGGAATAATAGTGGGAGATAAACCAACCTCTTATATATTATCTCCCAGAATGACTCACTGGTCAGAATTCTTGGCTGCCTATAATTATAAGTTGCAATACCGCCCGGGGAAAGCCGTTCCCCACGCTGACGCATGGAGCCGTGCACCACTTCCAGAAACTGTTGACGACCCTGCTCCGACCATCACAACACTGCAGATCGAAACACTCCAAAAACTGCCACTGACAGCTCGCGGTATTGTGATTGAAACTAAATGCGATCCCGCTTTAGCACGTGTCCTCAGCTGGGTAGAGCATGGATGGCCCTTGGACCAAATCCCTGACAACTACGTTCCCTTCAAAAGTCGACAGACGGAACTGTTTTCCCAGAAAGGCTGCATCATTTGGGGTGATAGAGTCATTGTCCCAAAGCGGTTACAGCGATCGGTACTGAGAACCTTGCACGATGGCCACCCTGGCATCGTGCGCATGAAAGCACTTGCACGAAGCTATGCGTGGTGGCCGGGCATAGACAAGCAGATCGAAGCGTGGGTAAAGACTTATCACAAATGACAGGAAGTCAGCAATACCCCACCAAAAGCAACCCCAACAGAATGGGAAACACCCAGCGGACTATGGTCCCATATTCATCTGGACTTTGCGGGACCTATGAATGGACACACATTTTTATTAACAGTGGATGCCTACTCGAACTAGCTTGAAATCCTTGGAATGAAAAATACAACAACTGAATCAGTCATCAAGAAATTGGACAGATTATTTGCAACACACGGACTACCAGACATTCTGGTATCCGACAATGGGCCCCAGTTTACCGCACTTTCTTTTGAACAATATCTGGCGGACCGCAGTATTCGCCATGCGCTAACTTCACCAGTGCATCCTGCGGCCAATGGAAGGGCCGAGCGCATGGTACAATTCATCAAAAGAACTCTACATAAAATGGACTATGACAATATCGAAGACAAGATTAACCGGATACTCCTTTTGCAGCACATCATTCCACACAGCATCATCAACAAAACTCCTGCTGAGTTATTGATGGGACGAAAACTCCACTCCCACCTCGACCGATTACACCCATCGTACGAACCTGAAAAACCACACGGATCCAGCGGGAAATGCCGTAATTTCCAGGTAGGCAACTTGGTTTTCGTGAGAAACTTCTATGGCGACCCATTGTGGGTCGAGGCAACTGTAATCCAAGTTACCGGACCCAGATTGTACCGAGTGAAATGTCGTGACAATAGAATATGGAAGCGCCATATTGATCAGCTGCATTCAAGGCTGCAGTCTGGGGTCTGCGATTCTGGTGATTTCCAAACTGAGGGCGGAGGAGACGCAGAGGAAGCTGAGTTTGAAACGGCGGAAAGCACAAGCGGAAGAAATGACCACTCAGACACAACATGTGAAGAAGGATTGGGGACAGGGGTAAACTCACCTCAAAGGGATACCGAGGACATTAGTGGTAACGGAAGTTTAGATACAGAACCAGAGGCACCCTGGTAGATAACGTCCTACCCCAACAAGACTCTAGACAAATATCGGGAGGACAATGTAAATCAAATAGACAATCAAAACAACCGGCCTACCTCAAAGACTACATTACCGCACCCCTTAAACGGAATCCGGGGGGAAGGGGTGAATTAATAAAAGTGCTTGAATAAAGATTGTTGAAACCTTAAAGTAAAGTGCAGGGTTCTGGCCCTGCACTTCTGATTGGCTGATAATAGCGATATCGGATTGGTCCGTTCAGGAGAATCTGATTGGCTATTAACCAGCCCTTCTCATTGGTTAAAAGAGCTAATGTTCCTGTGTTTTCATTGGCTAAATACCCAAGAGCTTGCCTATATAAGGGGGCTGTTGAGAGAGCTGTTGCAGCATGTTAAATAAAGAGTTGAAGTTCACTGTTCATCGACTCATCTCCACTTCTTGCGCCTCGCACAGAACATAACACTAATACTGATGGCGGGGAAGGAAGGTCCACACCAGGTTTGCTGCACTCAGCCAGAGGGCTGCTTTTGGGAGGCCTTTCGAGCCCAGCTTTGGCTTCCATGGGGCCTTCCATGTGGAAGGCCTGAGAGAAAATGCCTCCATCGAGGGTTGTCTGCTTGCCCATCCACTGGGCAGGCTGGCCTGGAAATGGCATGTCTCCTTCTCGTGGACTGATGCAGGACCCAAGGCACAGCAGAGGTAAAGCAGGTGGCAGCCAGAGCAGGCCCAAAAGGCAGTGAAGCCTCACCAGAGCAGATCTTTCTTCCCCGCCATCAGCCGTACCTTCCAGCCCATGGAGCTCTCACTGCTGTCAGTGGTCCGCACTCTGCCAAAATGCTCAGCCTGGTGAGGGAGGGGCGGCTGCCCTGGGGGATGCAAGTAGCATAGCCTCATGATTCCTGGTTGTGCCCCTCCCCATGGCTCCAGGCAGGCGAGCCCCAGCAACTGCTGAAGAATCCAGGCAGGGGATGAGATGTGGGCTGGCAGGGAGCTGAATGCCGACGGGTCTGTCCTGGCTGGCTTGCCTTTTCCTCTTCTACCCTTTTAAAGGGGGAGGAGCATGTTTCATGGAAGAGTAGGATTGCTCGGCTTGAATAAGAATGGCAGGTTAAGAACGGCAGGGTGCTCGCCAGCGTAGGTGAGCACTAGGAGAAAGGGAGAGTGTGGCAACCTTTTTCCACCTTTCCGGGTATCCTTGAATTCTTCATTGCCCAAAGAGGCTGTAACTAAACACTCAAATAGAGATAACACTAGAAATTGACAACTATTCCTGCTTGAGCAGTGGGCTAATAAGGGAGCTCGCTGGTGGGGTCATGTGCGGGAAGTTTGTGTGGAAAGACGATTGGGAAACCAAGGAAATGATTAGCGGGAGTGAAGCAGTGGGATGGGGAGCGGGGCCGAGCATGCACGGCAGCTGGGGGGCTTTGTGTAGGAGTGTGGACGTGGCTTCACCTTCTGGCTTCGCTTCTTGCATCTTCCCTGCCACTCTTGTTTCTTGTCAGGCCATATTAACCACCTCCTTTTTTTGTGGTGCTTAATGGTGGGATAGGTAGAAATTGAACAAATGAAGCTCCCCTGCTCCCCAACAACTGCCAAAACACTCGTTTGGCAAGGGAGGGGCGGCTGGCAGAGGGGCAATTCACATGGAATAGCCTGGTGCTTCCTGGTCGCCCTTGCAGCATGCGAGCCCCAGCAGCTGCCGGAGAATCTGGGCAGGGGATGAGATGTGGGCTGGCAGGGAACTGAGTGCCGACAGCTCTGCCCTGGCTGGCTTGCCTTTCCTTCTGCCACCAGCTGCGGGAGGAAGGTAAGGTTTCAGGCAGTCGGTAAAGCCAACTGCTCCCTAGCTCAGAGCTGCCGGCGGGAGGGGGGGGGGCTGAGGCTGCAGCACATGCCTCGCTTAAAGTTCCCAGCCCTTTCCTTTCCCCAAAAGCAGGAGGGGAGGAAGTCCTGCCATGGCCCCTTTGTTGGACCCAGAAGCCTTGTCTGATGACTTTCCCAGGCAACGCAGGACTGGAGACTGGCCAGGAAGAACCCTCGTAAGGAATGACACTGCCGGGCGCTTGGAAAAATGTGCGTGTCTGTGTGTTTGTTTCAGGTGGATCTCCTCTCCTAGCTTTTGAAGGAGAGGGAAGGAGATAGGGAAGGGATAGAAAGAGAGAGGGAAAGAGAGAGAGAGAGAAAGAGACAGAAAGAGATGAAAGAAAAGAAAGAAAAGGGAAAGAAAGAAAAGGGGAAAAAGAAAGAAAAAGGAAGAAAAAGGATAGACAAAGAAAGGAGGATGGAAGGAAGGGAGACAAAGAAAGAGAAAGAGCAAGCTGGAGGGAGGGAGGAGAAAGTGAATGAGATATATGAATGGATGGATGGATAGATAGATAAATGGAAGGTGAGAGGGAAGGAGAGAGAAAAAGAGAGGAAGGAAGGACACAAACCCTGGCTTCAGAAGACTCTTTGAAATAGCACAGCAATCTAGGGCTGGAAGGGATCTTGGAAGTTATCTTCTTGTCCAAGGTCTTCAAACTTTGCAAGTTTAAGACTCATGGACTTCAACTCCCAGACTTCCTGAGCTAACATGACTGGAGGAGGAATTCTGGGTGTTGAAGTCCACAAGTCTTAAAGCTGTCAACTTTGAATACTCCTGTTCTAGTCCAACCCCCTGCTCCAGCAGGAGATCCTTACAGGATCATAGAATAGCAGAATTAGAAGGGACCTTGGAGGCCATCTAGTCCAACCCCCTGCTCCCACAGGAGACCTTATATTATCTGGAATCTGGATAATTTTGGTGCCTCTAACAGAGAGGAAAATTGGCAGAGGAGTTTACTAGGCAAGGCTGCCTTGTAGAGGAAGGCAGATAGTCCTTCACTTGTGACCACAATTGAACCCACAGTTTGGTTGCTAAGCAAGAGCGTTGTTAAGTGAGTTTCACCACATTTTACTCAATCCATGACATCTCCTGGGTCTAACAGTCATGTGCAGGCTAGGGAAGTAAATCTGAAGGCATGTGCAATATTCTAATGCACAGAAGTTATAGTTAAATATATGGCAGAAAGTGGACTATGGATGTATTTTTCCAAACGCAGTGAGCTTGAATATGTATAGTTTTAGAAGATCTCTCTCTCTCTCTCTCTCTCTCTCTCTCTGTGTGTGTGTGTGTGTGTGTGTGTGTGTGCACATACAGTATATATAGTAGATAATGTATCTTTTTGTGTGCCTATACACACACTATACTATGTAATATGTATGTACACATATGGCATATATTCATAGGTTTAAATAGTGTATTTTGGATGTTCAGTAGTAGTAAATAAATAGAGAGGGAAATTGTATCTCTTTGAGGCAAGGAGAAGCTAGGCAAGGCACCCCTTGACTTGAGTGATGTCAAGTTGACCACGGCCACCCAATCACATGACCAACTAGCATCCACACACAGTCACATGACCACCAAGACATGCCTACCCGGTCACATGACCATCCAGCATGCCCACCCAGTCACATGACCACCAAGCCATATCCACCAAATAAGCCACGCCCACAGAATTGGTAGGAAAAAAATTTGAATCCCACCATTGAACCAGACATAGAGCAGGTTCATTAGGAAGTGTGCTTACCTAGGTATCTGGGAACAGTTTGATTCTGTTAAATCCCAGGAAACGGACAGGGTTCTCAAGGCTGTCAGTGCAAGTGCCTGCATATTAAATCCTTCTTGACTGGTTGAAAACTTCATGATGTTGACCTCCAGGTGGTGATCAATGTATCACTGCAGAAGGGGGATCCCTGGGACCTTTTAAGGAGACATTAGTCTGCTTCTGTTGTGGTTAGCTGGCAGCAGGTGCAGAAGGCTGAGGAGAGCGAGGACTCAGATGAGGGGCCAGGACCATTAGGGAATGGACTGCTGCCTTCAGAGATTGTGGGGACTGGCAGCAGTGATGAGGAGGTTTCTGAGGAGCCTGTGCCAAGTGCACATGCGCTCAGGATTGCTTGGAGGAAAGAACACTTACAACAGCATGGGCGACTCGGGAGTAAGGCTGCAAGGTCATGGCTCCTCCTTCAAGAAGATAAAAGCCAGCTGTGAAACTAACCTTCTTTGCAGAAGGCAAAGACATTTTGAAACTACAGCTTTGTGGACATTCTAGTATCCTGAGTTTGTATTTGAAGATTCTTATTTTGCAAATTATTTCTTGTCTGTTACCTTTTGGCAAGTCTCGCTTAGTTTGGCAAGACTTGTGCTTATCACAGCTAATTATTTTGTAAAAGCATTACAAGGCTTCTGTTCTTTTTCAACTGTGTTTGATTTGTCGGAAAAGGGCGTGGGTGAGAACAGTTTCCTCCTTTAGATGCTATGGGTGTCTGGATAGGGGACAACAGGCTAGAACACTGGTAAGACTACATTGCTATAGCTGCTTGGAACTTGGGATCTGGGAATTTAAAATCTTCAGTTCTGGATGGGGTTGCACTGCCCCAGACAGACCCTGTGTACAACTTTTGGCTTCTTACAGACTCACAATGCCTGCTCAATGGCAAAAAAATTGTCACATGGGTTGAGTTAGTTTCTGGTTTGCTTTCAGGTCCAATTTAATATGTTATTTACCATCTCTAAAGCCTTTCGTGGCCCAGGGAGCTACTTCACCCCAATGGGATTGGCCCATCCTATTTCCTCTGGCAAAAAGAACATGCTGCAGATCAAATCAGTCAAGGAAGTTTGCTAGCAGGAACTAGTAAATGGTCCTTCTCTGCCATGCCTTCACAATCTGGAAAATCTTGCTGCTGGAGGCCAGATATGCCCTCACCCACTAGGCCTTCTGGCTTTGCCTCAAAACCTGGCTCAGCCAATGGGCTTGGGGCCATGATGGAGCACTGGGAGTGATCGGTGCACTAAGAAAGAAGATTCCACCACTGTACTGCTTATTTACTGGTTCCTGGTTTTAATCAATCTCTATTAATTTTAATGTTTATACTTTTAAAATGTTTTTCTATTCTTGCTTTTATTGTGTTGCAAGCCTCCCATCACTTCAATACTGACATGGATGACACAACATCCAATACAAGTACACAATTTATTTGTGCAGAGTTTGAATAGTTATTAATGGAAAGTGGGAAATAAATTAAGAATGCCTTGTGGGGAGATGCTATTTATCTCAAAGCAATTGTTATTCATTTAAATACAGAACTGAGTTTAGGCATTTAGAAAGTAATGACAGTATAAGTTCTAAAGTGGAAAGACAATACTAGGGACAACACTAGTAATCATTTTCTGCCTATCAATTAATCAAGCTGTAAGATATTGTTGCTTTTTAAAAATAAGAATTAATATAATTTTGAAATATAGTTTCTTATGAATATGCTTAAAATGTGTCTTTGTGTGTGAATAGATAATAATATTTGTAATCCTGAGTGGTGTTGCTCAATAGATTCTGTATTTGTTATAGATATTGGGGGGAAATGTGGACACCCACCTCCCGTGGAGAATGGAGACATTGTGGAGATACCCAAGGCAACCTATCTCCCATCTGAAACTGTAACTTATCAGTGCCAAAATTTCTATACATTGGAAGGTTCTCGAAGAGTGACTTGTCAAAATGGTCATTGGTCACAACCACCAACATGTAGAGGTATAAGTATTATCTATAATTCTTTATAGATTTATTATTTATAGAGAAATATTGTACTTTGGGAATGATATAAATTTCATGACACCAGAATGTCAGTGCCAGAAGATATTTTACTTCCTTGAAATAGAATTGGCAGTAGTATTGTGGTCCGCCGGCAGCCTGCAGAGATGGCAGCCGAATCAGACAGTGAGGAGGAACATGGGCCAGTCCAGGAGTCTGGGGAGGACTCGGATGATGGTCCGGCATCCAATACAGAGATGAGGCCAAGGCCATCTGGGAATTATGTGCTGACTCTGAAGCCTCCAGAATCTGACAGCAGTCTGGCAGAGGAACAAGCAGAGCCTGTGCACATGTGCGCAGAGCTTCCAGAAGGCAAGAACAGTTAAGACAAAAGGGGCGACTCGAGAGTAAGGCTTGGAGGTGATTGCCCCTCCCATAAGATATAAAGGAGACGCAAAAGGACAGGAAGCAACATTGTTCACTCTGTTTGGATTAAACTTTGAAGCTCTGTGTGGACTTTGTACTCCATTTGGCCTTTTACAGTTAATTTGGCACTTTAGTTGTTGGCAGCAAGAGATAAAGGTGGGTGCTTATCTCGAGAGACTGTTTGGGACTCATTACGGGCTGGGAATGAACATAATTACCAGTGTTGAAATAAAAAGAGAGTTGTTTGAACTAAGTGTGCGCTTAATTATGGTCTCAGGAAGCCTTGGTCAGAAAAAGTGGTAGTATTATGAACCAAGATAAAATAACTCTCTCTGGGAGAAACTGCTTTATAATGGAGAATTGTACAAGATCTTTTACCATTTACAAATGTTGTCCTCAATTTTGTTAAAACTTCCTGGTGAAATTCTGCTTTCCTTAAGCCAAAATTTGCCTTCTTTTTTTTTAGAATGGTAGTATTAGTTGAATCTCTAGAGAACTAAAATTATTGTTTTTTAAATAGGCAAAGTATGGAGGCAGACTCTGCTGACTTAATCACATTTAGTCCCGTTTAATTTACATTGAAAAAGAAGTTATGAGATGACATTTTAAGAGAAGTTGCCTGAACTTGGTCTTCTCCTAATTCAGACATTCAGTATGAGGAAATTTGGAAGAAGGGGATTAAAATATTTTTCTTCTTCCTTTTATGCATGTAACATTGTCTTGCTTAAAACTAATTATCATGACTGATAATTAGTTCATGATAGACAAAAAAGGGGGGATCCATTTACATAGATCCTTAATCATTTTAACCTATTGCAACATAGAATTTCTAACCTAAACTTTAACTACTTTATCAAATTAATTCCTCAGTCTAAAACTTTCTATATGTCATCTGATCTGTGTCCTTTTGCAGTTGCTTGTACAGTAAATGACGAAAATATGAGAGAACACAATATAAAGCTGAAGTGGAGCTACAGGAATAAAATATATGTTAAACATGGAGAACAAGTAGAATTTGTATGTAGAAGAGGCTATAAACCACATCCAAATACCAGATCATTAAGAACTAATTGCACGGATGGGAAATTTGATTATCCAGATTGCATTCCTGTATGTATATTTTCAGAATATTACTTTAATTCACAAATATTAACATTTCTTTTCTTTGTCTATATCTATATACATATACATCTATATTTATGCATTAAAAATCACTTGAAATCTTTGAAAGATCTAGGTCTGGCAGCTAAATTTGTGGATGTAATGGATTCTAAGGTAACTTGGTTTTCTGCATTTCTTCTAAATTAGAATACATCTTAACAGACTTGATTTAAACATTGAACATTAATAGAACAGACTTGAACATTGAGTGCTATCTAACAAAATGAAATTCAATGGTGAAAAAAGTAAGGTTCTACATTTAGGCAAGAAAAACCAAATGCACCGTCATGCTGTAGGTGGTATAAAGTTGATTCTAAGGCAACTCGGTCTTTGGCAATTCTTCTAAATCAGAATACTGCTTAAGATTCCTGTGACCTAAATAAAATTCTTTCTGTTCAGAGCAATGGGAGAGAATCACTATGAGGGGAGATGTTACTTATAAACAATGAGGCATGGGACAGGGAGGCACAAACATCGCTCATCATTTCATCTCTTCTGGTCTGTTGCTGAATCCTGGCAGATTAAAAGATAAAGAACAGGAGATCCCTTTGTCCTAGACCTGAAATGAATGTAAACTCTAATTTAACCTCAGTGGGCTAGTTTGATTAATTTAATTGTCCTCAATGAAACAAATTCAATTAATGTGTACTCTAAAATTTTCAGTAGAAAGCAAGTAATTCTTAGGTTGGATCTAGTAATATCTTGAAGTCAGTAGAATTTCATTTAGGGATGAATAATCTATCTCATCCAATTCATTTTAGAGGGTCTTCTTGTTCAATCTATTTTTACATTCATTCTAAGCTTGGAAATATTTCGTGGGATACCTTATATTACATGTAATGAATGATTATCAGTGGTTACTAATTCAGTTAATTTTATTTTTTGTTCTGGTCCTGTAGCTTCTGACAGATATTTATAAATAGGTATGTAAACACACACAGGGACGCTATGGCTCAGTGGCTAAGATGCTGAGCTTGTCGATCAGAAAGGCCAGCAGTTTGGCGGTTTGAATCCCTAGCACCGCATAACAGAATGAGCTCCCGTTACTTGTCCCAGCTTCTGCCAACTAGCAGTTTGAAAGCATGTAAAAATACAAGTAGAAAAATAGGCACCACCTCAGTGGGAAGGTTAAAGGAAAACAAAATGCACAGGCAAAGTGTAGATGGTACCTGGCTAAATAGTAGTATATGTGAGAGGCATCTTGGAGTCCTAGTGGATAATTAGTTAAATATGAGTGTGCTGCATCTGTTAAAAAAACCAATAGTTACTAGCTAGTTAGTAATGCAGTTTTAGGCTGCATTATCAAAGGGATAGATTCAAGATCATGTGAAGTGCTAATATCACTTTATAATGCTTTGGTAAGACCAGACTTGGAATACTGCATACACTTTTGGTTGCCACATTTTAAAAAGATGATTTGGGGACTGAAGGCTAAAACATATAAAGAAGGAACATTGGAATTGGGTATGTCTAGTTTAATTAAAGAAGGACTAGCGGTGACATGATAGCAGTGTTTCAATATCTCTGGGGTTGGCAGTTAGAAGAGGGAGTCAAGCTATTCTCCAAAGCACCTTAAGGCAGGACAAGAAGCAACGGAGGGAAACTAATCAAAGAGAGAAGCAACCTAGAACTAAGGGGAAATTTTCTGACAGAAAAATTAATAGGTGGAACAACTTGCCTCCAGAACTTGTGAATACTCCAATACTGGAAGTTTTTAAGGAGAGATTGGACAAGCATTTTTTTGAAAAGGTTTTCTGCCTGAGCAAGGAATGGGACTAGGAAACCTTCAAGGTCCCTTCCAACTCTGTTATTTTGTTAAGATTCCTGTGATATAAATAAAATCCCTTCTGTTTAGAGCAATGAGAAAGAAGCACTAGGGGGATGGGGGTAATACTTTAAAATAATGAGGAATGGGGCCCGGAATGCTGAATCTGCCAGGGTTTCATGTCTTCTGGTCTGTTGATGAAGCCTAACAGATTCCAAGATGAAGACCAGGAGATTTTATTTGTGCTGGAGCTGAAATAAGTAGAAACTCTACTTTAAACCCAGTAAACTTCACTGATTCCATTGACCTCAGTCAATAAATTTAGTTGCCTCAAAATGAATGGTTCCAAATGAACACCCATGCCTTTTATTTTATTTATTTCATTTGCATTCAAACTGAAATATTCTCCTGTCCTTTGTATTTCCATATGCAATTTATTCCCTTACTCATGTATCTACATGTGTATTTATAAATACCTATCAGAAGCCACAGGGCCAGAACAAAAAATAAAATTAACTAAATTCGTAACTTTGATAATAGCAATAGCAAAAGCACTTAGACTTATAGATCACTTTATAGTGTTTTACAGCCCTCTCTAAGCGGTTTATAGTCTTAGCATATTGCCCCAACAATCTAGGTCTTCATTTTACCAACCTTGGAAGGATGGAAGGGTAAGTCAACCTTGAACTTCTCAGGATCAAACTCCTGGCAGAGGAAATGCAGAGTTAGGCTGCAATACTGCATTCTAACCACTATGCCACCATGGCTATATAATCATACATTATATATTATATGTAAAATAAAATATCCCACGAATGAATTGGACAAGATTGGTTGATTATCCATCACTAAATGAGATTCTATTGACTTCAGGAGACTACTAGATCCAACCGAAGAATTACTTGTTTTCTATTGAAAACTTTAGGGTACACACTGATTAAATTTGTTGCACTGAGCACAATGAAATCAATGAAAATAGCCCCTTGAAGTTAAATTAGATTTTCAGTCATTTCATTCTCAGAACATAGGGATCTCCTGTTCTTTATTTTGGAATCCGACAGGATTCAGCATCATATTAAAACAGATGAAATGATGGGCAATCAGTGGTGGTATTCTGCCAGTTCGGCGTGGTTCTGGCATTCCTGTAGCACCAAAGATCAGCTGGCAGAGAATCTCTCTGACGCTCTGCAGTTGGTCCCACCCACCCAGCCCTGCTCCTAGGTCCTTTTTAACCTCTCAGCTGTTTGGCGTGGCAGAGCGGATTACTTTGCTAAACAGCTGAGAGGTACAGTAGCTTAGTTTTTACTGCTTTAATGTGTGCACAAAGTGCATGTTTGATGCATGATCGAGTTGCGCGATCCCACCCCTGCAGCCATGCCCACCAAGCCACGCCCACAGAACTGGTGGTGGGAACTTTTGAATCCCACCATTGTGGGTGATGTTTGTGCCTCCTTGTCCCATGTCTCACTGTTTTTCAGAATTAACCCCACTCCCCATAGAACTTCTTTCCCATTGCTCTGAATTTCATTTGGATCACAGGAATCTTATTATATGATGGGGTTTGCATTTGAAATTGCAATTAATACAAATTGTATTAGTGAAATACATTTTTTGCTGAAATATCTGTGTAAATATCAAATATATATATAGTGGACATTTTATTGGAAATCTTATTTAATAAACATGGGTTTTTTTCTTGGCATTGCTGTGCTACAGATTCCAGTATTATTCTATTGGCTGTGTTGTGTGAGGATACTGTGAGTTTGTTTATTAATTGCATTTGTGTTCCATCTTCCCTCAAGTGTATCCCCTGTGACGAATTAAATTTGGTTACATGTAATTCCCCATTCCTATGTTTAAAATGTTGCTGCTTTGAATTCATTCTGACTTCCAGAGTTTATATTACAAAATATCAAGAATAACTATTAAATTATTAAAGTTTATTATTTATTATTGTGTCAAAAGTTGTTAAATTCTGCGCATAGGCGCAAGAAGTAGAGACGAGATGATGAACAGTGAACTTGAACTCTTTATTTAACATTGTGGAACAGAGCAGAAAATGATAGCAGCAACAGCCCTTTATATAGGCAAGTTGCTGATTAAGTAACCAATAAGAAATGTGAAACGCTAGCTCCTTTAACCAATGAAAGAGGCCCGCTAATAGCCAATCAGATTCTCCTGAATGGACCAATCCGATGTCGCTATTATCAGCCAATCAGAAGTGCAGGGCCAGAACCCTGAACTTTACAAAAGGTTTTAATAATCTTTATTGAAACACTTTTATTAGTTCACAACACCCCTTCCCCCCGGATTCTGTTTAAGGGGTGCGGTAACGTAATCTTTGAGATAGGAAGGTTGTTTAGACTGTCTATTAGATTTACGCTGTCCCCCCGGTGTTTGTCTATGATCTTTTGGGGGCGGAATGTTTTCTGGCAATTTGGGTGCCGGCGGTTCTTCATTGAAGAACTCGGTGCCGCTAATGTCCTCGTTGTCCTCTAGCCTTTGTGGGCTTGCCTCTAACGAGGTGTCCCCCGAGGCGAACTCACCCCGGTCCCTAATCCTTCTTTATGCGTTATTCCCGTTCCTTGACTTCTTCCACTCGTGCTTTCTGCCGTTTCGAATTCGGCTTCCTCGGCATCTCCTCCCCCTTCAGTTTGGGAGTTACCGGAGTCACAGAAGCTACGTTGTAACCTAGAACACAGCTGATCAATATGGCGTTTCCATATTCTTCCGTCGCGGCTTTTTACTGGGTCCCGTGAGTTGGATTACAGTTGCCTTGATCCACAAAGGATCGCCAGAAAAGTTTCTAGCGAAAACTAGGTCACCTATCTTGAATTTGCGGCATTTCCTGCTATATCCGTGGGGTTTTTCTGGTTCGTATGACAGGTGTAGTCGGTCAAGGTGGGAGCGGAGCCTGCGTCCCATCAACAATTCAGCTGGAGTCTTGTAGGTGGCGCTGTGTGGAGTGATGTGTTGAAGACAGAGTATCCTGTTTATCTTATCTTTGATATCACCATAGTCCATTTTATGTAGGGTCTTTTTGACGAACTGTACCATGCGCTCAGTTCTTCCATTGGCCGCAGGATGAGCCGGCGAAGTTAGCGCATGGCAAATACCGCGGTCCACCAAATACTGTTCAAAAGGAAGCGCAGTAAACTGAGGGCCGTTGTCGGATACCAGAATGTCTGGTAGTCCATGTGTCGCAAATAATCTGTTCAATTTAAGAATGACGGATTCGGTTGTGGTACTTTTCATTTCGTGGATCTCAAGCCAGTTTGAGAAGGCATCCGCTGTTAATAGGAATGTGTGTCCTTTCGTAGGCCCCGCAAAGTCAATATGAATACGGGACCATGGTCCCCGGGGTGTTTCCCACTCCATCAGTGTTGCTTTCGGTGGGGTATTGCTAACTTCCTGGCATTTGTAACAAGTCTTTACCCATGCCTCAATCTGCTTGTCGATACCCGGCCACCATGCGTAGCTTCATGCGAGCGCCTTCATGCGCACGATGCCGGGGTGGCCTTCATGCAAGGTTTTCAATACCGCTCATTGCAGCCGCTCTGGGACGACAACTCTATCTCCCTAAATGGTGCAGCCCTTTTGGGAAAACAGTTCCATTTGTCGATTCTTGAAAGGACGGAAGTTGTCAGGGATTTGATCCAATGGCCATCCTCGCTCGACCCAGCTAAGAACTTGCACTAAAATGGGATTGCGTTTGGTTTCAATCGCGATATCTCGAGCTGTCAGCGGTGATTGAAGTGTCTCAATCTGGAGCATTGTGACGTTTGGAGCTGGGTCGTTAACGGTTTTCGGAAGTGGGGCACAGCTTAGTGCGTCAGCGTGGGGGATGGCTTTCCCCGGGTGATGTTGCAGCTTATAATTATATGCGGCCAAGAGTCATTCTGGAAGATAATATATAAGGGGTTGTCTCCTGCTATAATCCCCAGCAACGGTTTGTGGTCGGTAACTATAGTAAAAACTCGCCATAAATATATCATGAAATCGTTTAACAGCAGAAACAACAGCAAGAGCCTCTTTATCGATCTGACTATAGTTACGTTCAGCTTTTGATAGCGTTTTTGAAAAGTAGGCAATAGGGGCTTCACTACCATTTGGTAACACATGGCTCAAAATGGCACCCACTCCGAATGGTGATGCATCACAAGTAATCGTTAAAGGCAAAGTCTCATTATACTGCATCAAAACAGCATCTGAAGTCAATAAGTTTTTTACTTGTCGGAACGCGTGTTGCTCTCGGTGTCCCCAGACCCAGGTTGCCTTTTTGTCCAACAGACGATGTAGGAGCTCAGCTATGGTCGCTTTGTGGGGCAGGAAAATGCTGTAAAAATTGATAAGGCCCAAGAAAGCTTGGAGATCAGTCTTATTTCTGGGCCTTGGGGCATTTTTGATTGCCCTCAGCTTGCTGTCGGTGGGGTGAATGCCTTGTTTATCAATTAAGTACCCCAAAAATTCTACTTTATCCATACACAGTTGACACTTATTTTTTTTAACTTTGAGGCCAGAGTCTTTAAATTTCTGGAGAACCAACCTCAGGCGCTCCCTTAGTATTTCTTTAGTCGGAGCAGCAATTAAAACTTCACCAAAATACGGTACAACCCCTTTTATACCCTGTAATAGTCTCTCCATCAAGCTCTAAAAAATTCCCGGGGCCATGCTAACTCCGAATTGGAGTCGGTTGCATTTAAACGCACCTCGGTGCGTAACGATTGTTTGTGCCTCTGCCGTTTTTTTATCTACAGGCAGTTGTTGGTATGCCTGTGCTAAATCCAGTTTAGCGAAGACTTTTCCGCCCCCCAGGGAATGGAGAAGGTGTTGCACCACTGGTACCAGGTAAGCGTTTTGCTGAAGGGTGTGATTCAGGGTGGCTCGGTAGTCCCCACAAATTCTTAATGATCCATCCGGTTTGACGGGTATTACGATTGGGGTTTCCCAGGGAGCGTGGTCGGTTGGTTCTAATACACCTTGGTCTATTAATTTATCAAGCTGCTTATCAATCTTTGGTTTAAGGGCAAATGGAACTCGACGAGGCTTAAGGCGAATGGGAGCTCCTTCGGGGTTAAGGTTAAATGATATCGGGGTCACCTTGTACTCGCCTAGTTTATCTGCAAAGACGTCCTGGAATTCCTGGATGAGGGCCTCTTCCCAGTCGTCACTGTTGGTTCAGTGAATGCCGGCTACTTCAATTCCAAGTGGAGTGAACCATTGGAGGCCTAACAAACTAGGCCGATCCCTGTCAACTACGGTCAATGGTAGGGATGCAGTACAATTTTTAAATGAGACACGGACTTGGCTGGATCCAACGACTAGAATTCGATTTCCTTGATAGTCCTTGAGTATGATTCTTTGGAATCTGAGGTCTTGCCGCCGGACGGCGGGAATTAATTGTTTAAGGGTCTTCCAGGAAACCATTGAGAGGGACGATCCTGAATCGACTTCCATCATGCAGAGCTGGTTTTCGATGGCGACCTTCACCCGGATCTTCTTGGCATCTAATGATGAGGCGTGACCAATCATGATGGTTTGGTGTGCCTCTTCTCGTTTCGTTGAATGGGCTAGTGGTTTGTTTCTGTAGGAGTGGTTCAAGTGTTCCCGATTCACAGGATGACTTCCTGTGGGCTGGCGGTAGTTGGTCCCCCTCTGAGGTGGGCTGGATCTTTGCTTGCTTCTACAGACTCTTCCAATGTGGCCTCTTTTCCTGCAAACATGGCAGAGCACGTCGAGGAATTTGCAGTCTGATCGTGGGTGGTTTGCCCCACAACCAGCGCATTGGTACTGCAATCTCTGGTTACTTTGATGGTGTTGGTCTTGTTCAGATCGGAGCCAATTGACTTCTTCTTCATCACTTTCTGATGACGCTTCAAGGTCCTCTTGGTGGGCTGTCGTTTCCTGTCCCTCCGGGCGAGATGAGGCTTCACTGGCGAGTTGGCGGAGCAGGGCGTGGGTGCGGCGCATTCGTGCAGCCGACTTCCTGGTTGCTTCTGCTGCAGTAGCGTCAGCAAAGGCATCTGTAAGGCTAATGTCGCCTTTCTCCATCAGCTTACTCTGTAACATCGGAGCATCTAATCCCAGAACTATTCGGTCTCTCAGGGCTTCTTTGAGGTCGGCGAACCCACGGAGGCCTCCCAAATTCCGGAGATCCGCAATGAAATGTGCAACACTTTCTCCCTTCTGCTGATCTCTCTGGTAAAATTCATGTCTTCGGACAAGCATTGGTACGGTTGGTGCATAGTGGGCCCGAAGAAGGGGCTCGAGGACATCCCAGTCCATGGACTTCACCTCAGCTGGTTTAGCTAGTGCCTTGGCCATCTTAAACACGGTCGGCCCACAGTGAGTTAGGAATACCGCTCGCTTTTTTCTGGTAGTGGCATTCTTCAAGTTGTTGGTCTCCAGAAACATCTGGAATCGGTCCATATATGAGTCCCAGTCTTCTTGTGCTGGGTCGAATGGAGCAGGTGGTATGACGCTGCTGGACATGGTTCAGCCGTTGGTGCGTCTTCAGCCACGTGCTCTGTTTAGTGCTCTGTACTGTTCAGTCAGCTCTGACATCTCCACATCCCACCTTCGTCGCCAGTGTTAAGTTCTACGCATGGGCGCAAGGAATGGAGATGAGACGATGAACAGTGAACTTCAACTCTTTATTTAACATTGTGGAACAGAGCAGAAAATGATAGCAGCAACAGTCCTTTATATAGGCAAGTTGCTGATTAAGTAACCAATAAGAAATGTGAAGCGCTAGCTCCTTTAACCAATGAAAGAGGCCCACTAATAGCCAGTCAGATTTTCCTGAACAGACCAATCCGATGTCGCTATTATCGGCCAATCAGAAGTGCAGGGCCAGAACCCTGCACTTTACTAAAGGTTTTAATAATCTTTATTGAAACACTTTTATTAGTTCACAACAAAAGTCATCTTAAAAAAAGATAGAAATTGCTCAGTGATAGAATGGTCTAGAGTTCTTGAGACACTTGAGTAGTTTTAACCATTTGATTTAAAAATGGTGATACTGACTTTCAGAATCGTCTTGTACATGTAGTTTGATATCTTAAAATTATTGCAGACTGTTTTCTGCTGTAGATCAGATGAACAAGTTTAAAAAACAATTTCATAAAATGTACAGATACAAATTTGTTTCTTACTTATTGTTCACATTTTATTTTACAGATCTAACTTAATGAACAATAGGACATATACAGCACTCTTTAAACAAGAAGATGAATGTCTGAAATCATATACCATTCTCTTTAATATGACCACATGAAGCTGGATTGTATACAAGTATAAATGATGGATCCAAATCTAAAAGCCTACTTTGTAAAAGACAGCTTTTACCAACTGAAATTACTGGAAAAATGATAACATTTATAAACAAGTTTATAGAACATTTTTAAGGCAGATAACATATTATAATGTAACATTATAAATATATTTTTAAAAATGTATCTTGAGTGAGGAACATAGAAATATATGTATATGTATGTATAGTAAAGATTAGATTAATCTGAATTATCAATCAACAACTCATCTTAATGCATTAACAATAGATAATTGAAATTGATGTTTTTACATATAGAAGTGTTCGTTTTAAAAAATAAAAAATCCATTAATCATTTTTACCACCAAACAATTTGTAGTATATTTTGTAAAGATACATTTAATACTTGAGTTCACAATTTAATCCAAGATCCAGAAAGAATCTGGTGCTCCTTATGTTGCTCTAGAAATAGCCAAATGTACTTGGATGTTCAGAATCTGATGGAGGTTCATCCAGATGGATTTCTATCCTTGCTTTTGTTTTATTTTGCTTTTGTATGTTTGTTTTTACACTATGAAATTGTATAATTATAAGTAATTAAAGATTAAGATAACTTTTAGAAATTGGCACATGTCTTCCCAAACTACATTCCTACAAAAGCTGTTATTTAACACAGAATAGATTAGAAGTTGCCATGATATAAATTCAAACAGATTCATTGTTCTAGATAAAGTGAACCATTCAAAACAAACCTTGTAGCACCTTTTCAGATTTCCAAATCCCTTCTTATTTTTGATTACCATAGATTAACAAGGCTATGCTTCCTTTCATGATCAAAGTCAAGGGAACTTTGTAAGGAATTTGATGTGTCCTTCTTGAATGTGATAGAGCTGTTGGTGGAAACTTAAGTATAAGATATTATCTCACTGGCTTTTTCTAAACATTAATTGATTTGCTAGATTAGGTCAGCCACTGATGCAGCTAGCCAGTGGTAGGATTTGAATAATTCAACAACCTGTACTCTGCCCTAATGACCGGCTAGGTAGGCGTGGCTGAGTGGTCATGTGACTGTGTGTGTGTGTGTGTGGCCAACTCAATATCACTCACATCAAGGGGCACCTCATCTTGCCCAGCCTCTCCTTCCCATGCCTGGCCACACTTGCCCCTCCCCTCCCAGCCACTCCTTGTCATGCCTGGCTGCTCACCACAGTGGAATGAGCAGTTTTCAAATAAAAAGAATGCTCACCTTGTGCAAATAAATAACAAACATCTTGACTTCAGGTTTGATGCATCTTGCAAAGTATTACTGTTCATTCTAGTCTCCTTTCCTACCAATAGGTCCATCTCAGATTGTAATTTGCTACAACCTCTCTTGTCTTTTGCATCATTCTATGGGAAATTATTCTGAAATTTATCTGTGAGCTTTGCAAGTTCGTTTCCTCCAACCCTTTTTTTGCATGCAATTCTTACAAGTTATTTTGACATTCCTTCCTCTTTTTTGAACATAGTAGTGGTTGAGGTGCCGGCCTAGAAACCAATAGACTCTGAGTTCTAGTCCCATTTTAGGCTTAAAAAAAGGGCTGAGTGACCAGTCACTCTCTCCCAGCCCAAACTACTTCTTAGATTGTGATTGTGGGGAAACTAAGAGGAGGAAGGAATATTAGATAAGTTCTCCACCTTGAGTTCCTTATAAAGTTATAAAGACAAGATAAATATCTAACAAAATAAATCATTTGTGAGAATGTTGTTCTTCTAAAGGATAAGGAGTCAGTGGTGGGCTACTGCCAGTTTGGACGGGTTCTAGCGAACCAGTAGTTCTGACCAGCAACTGCCCCTGCCCACCCACCTCTGCTCTATCCTGCCCTATATTTTCTTCTTTCTGGCTCAGCTGAGTCGTGAGGCACAGCTGATTTCCATGCCTCAGTTGTTCTACTTACCGGGGCTGCTCTAGAAGGTAAGCAGCTGAGCTTTAAATTGCTGTATTTTGAATGCTGCGTGAAGCTTGCGCTTACAGAATTGGTTGTTAAACAGGTTGCAGCCCACCACTGGAAGGAGTGCTGACAGCCTTGTCACATGCCTTACACTACTGCATTTATTTCATTTTTATCCACTTCATTTTTCTCTACTTTTGGGTTTATTCTTCAATAAAGGCATAGTCTGTGAAATTCTTAAATGTCTCACATACCAGGTTTATGTGGGAAAATATCAGGTAAACACATCCATGTGACTGACAGGCAATGGCAGCAGAAACCACTAAGCAGCTACATTAAGACAGAAAGGTGGAGGCACCAGGGTGCAAAAATCCAAGGATCTCAGGGAGAAAAAAGCTGAGACATCCATCTTTCATCAAACTAGCATAACCTAGTCAGCTATAGAAAGACAGGGAAATCGTGCCTCTTTTATGTGCTCTTTCCATTGGAAAGTTTCAAACTGACACTGCAAAAATCGCTCCAGCTCTACAATACTGGTGATCTTTTTAATGATCTTTCACTTTTTATCTAGAGAAGTTCTTGCAAGATTTAAAAAGCAAATTCAATCATGCTCTTTTTTCCATTGAATCAATTTTGCCAAACATCTCACCAACTCACAATAAAATAGCACTCACAAAATAACACTATTCCAATATTTGAGGGGCTCCTACAAAAGTGAGGGAGGTCTATCCATTTCAAAAGCACTAAAATGCATGGCAAGAAACAATGGATGGAAACTAACCAAAGAGAGAAGAAACCTAGGACTAAAGAGAAATTTCCTAAGGGTGAGACCAATCAACCAATGAAACAGCTTGCTTTCAGAAGTTATGCTCCATCACTAGAGAAGTCGTGGGTACTCCGTCACTAGAGGCTTTCAAAAAGAGTGAGAGAAGTACACCCCAAAAGGACAGTTCCAGGAACCACTAAAACAATGCAGAAAACTTAAAACAGCCATTCCGCTTTTTTAAAAAAAGTCAAAATGCCAAAGCAAAAACACGAGCTGAGAGGCAAACTAAGAGCAGTTGCTCAAGCTAATTGAAAGCCTGGGCATGCTGTCAAAAGCCATTAACCTTCCAAGTTTATTATTCTATGTTCTCTATGTTCTAAATTGGGTGCTTCACAGCAGAAGCAATACCGCTTGCTGGACCACACATGCATTAAATTCAGGGCCTGTATGATCAAGCTGCATCATTGTCCCCTCCTGTATCTTTTCCCCCCAGTAAGAAACAAGAAGTAGGCAACACTAGCAGCTATAAAAGGTCTTCAGGAACTCCAGGGAGTATCAACAGAAATGTTACTTAATATCCTTTATAATGAAAAGGTTTTGTAGCTTTTAATCCTGCTCCCCCACCCCTTTGAATGTTCACTCTAATGCTGGGATAATTCTCAAGAAGAGAATTTTTATAGTTGCATTCATTTGAGTGGAAGGGATTACAAGAGAGTAAGCAGGCACACTCAGGGGAGCATACATTGAAAGACATGCACTCTTTGCCTAGTTTAGTTTACTTTATTGTCATTGCACCTCGTACAATGAAATCAAACACCATCTTCAGTACACATCATGACCATGACCATGAAAGTAAACACAAACACACATCCTTCACCCTTCACACATTGAACCGGAAACCCCCGACACCACACCAACACTGCACTCTACAGCAGAATTCAAAAGAGCTACTGCCCTGGGATAGAAGCTGTTTTTCAGCCTATTTGTCGTTTTTATTATTCTGTACCATCTGCCAGATTGTAATAGTTCAAAAAAAGGGTTCCTAAGATGTGATGGATCTTTGAGAATGTTTTGAGCTTTCTTAAGGCAGCGGGAGCTATAAAGCTCTTTCAAAGAGGGGAGACAGGAACCAATGATCTTCTGGACAATGACATTAACCCTCTGGAGTGCTTTCATATCTACCATTGTGCAATTGGCAAACCATACAGAGGTGCAGTATGTTAAAATGCTCTCTATGGTGCAGCAGTAGTGTTAGGGATAACATTGTTTACCCTAACTGGTTTAGGTAAAATAACAAATAAGTTATCATGGTTTGTTGGTTAAAGTGTGTGTAACTTTAACTGCAAGAATGTAATTAAGGGTATGGTTGTAAAAGCACCATAAAAAGAGCAAGACAATGGCAGCTCGCTCTCTGGCTTAATGATCCCTAATTATTGGATGGATTGATGACTGCGTTTTTTTCCTACTGGAACGGGAGAGAGAAAGGAGTGTTGATTTCTCAATGATAAGAAGAGATAATACGGACTGATTTATTGTAAGTGAACTGACATTGAATATTCAACACGGACTTTGCAAATTGAGTATCCCCGAATGGACTGACTGAAATGATACATGACTAATGGACTGTTTTTGACTGTGCTATAAATCCTAATGGAATAAACTATATTTTGATAGCACAAGCATATCTGCTTTTTACTGAGTGTTAACTAGCATTCAAACTTATCTCACACATTTACCTGTCTGCCTAACTGACTAACACTGCACATTCTGTTTAGCGTGTTTCCTTAACATTGGTTGGGGGACCAGGCTTAACAAAGGTTATGGGCCCAGAGGCTGCAAAGTCAGTTTAACTAGGATAAAACAGATTTATGTAAAAAGTGAGAGTTTGTGCTGTTACACTTTAGAGTAAACAGACAGCTGTGTTTTATTAATTATAGTTTTATATCCATATATAGAAAACATGGCACAAGTCAATCTACAAAGTTTGTCCCTTATATCCAAGCTGGATGGAACGAACTATGTTTCATGGTCTATGAAATGTAGTCTACTTCTACGAAGAGAAGGTCTGTGGAACATAATTGAAAACCCATCAAACATAGAGGAATGGGATCCGGAGGTTGAGGAAGATAGTCAAAAGATAGAAGACTTTAAGCAGAAGAATGAACAAGCTCTTTGCATTATAGGACTAACACTATCTGACCAGCAACTTGTTCATATCCGCGGAGAGCAAAGAGCTGTTGGGTGTTGGCAGAAGCTGAAGAGGATTTATGTCTGAGATAACGTTGGTGCTCACATAAATGTAACACGGAAGCTTTTCAGGACGCATCTCCAAATATATGTGATATGCTGAGTCATTTGAATATTATGAAAAGCATTTTTCAAGAACTGCATGAGAAAGAGCTTATTTTCTCTGAACTACACCAAGTCTACATGATTCTGTCTTCATAAGACGAAAATTTTGATAACTACGTCACTTCCCTTGAAATTTTGCCTAAGGAAAGCCTAACTTTAACTGATATCACTGGCAGATTGATTGAAGAGGCCAGAAGAAGGCTTGAAAGAGATCAGTTAAGGAGGGACCAACCTCAAAAAGAAGATATTGAATCTCCTACTGCATACGCAATTAAAAAGTGTTTTAATTGTGGAGGAAGAGGACATTTGGCAAGATTTTGTAAAAAAGCAAAGTGCCAGAACGCTGGCCAGAATACTAAAAGTCATCAAAAGAAAAAGAAAAATTTTGAGTTAGCCATGTATAGTAACGGAGCTGTAAAAAATAATGTATGGGTGGTTGACAGTGGAGCATCCCACTGTATAACAAATGATAACAAAAATTTTGTTAAAATGTCCATGAGTTCACAGCAGATATTGTTAGCCAATGGCTGGAAACTGAAAGCTAAAGATCAAGGTATAGCATATTGTTCTTGCATAAAAGAGAATGTAAAAATATTATATGTACCACAACTTAAGTTTAATTTAATTTCAGTTAGAATTTTGGTTAAACTAGGATATGTAGTTACCTTTAGGGGAGATAACTGCATAATTGAAAAAGAAGATAAGAAAATTACTGCATCTTTAAGAGGTGAATTATATGTTTTAAATGATAATGGTTTAGAGGTGGCTAACACGGTTTATGATAATAAGAAACCTCATGATGAATGTATTCACTTGTTACACCGATAGCTAGGGCATTTAAATTTTAAAATGCTTAAGAGAACTGTTCAATTATCTAAAGGAATAAGTTTGAAACCTTGTAATAAGTATTTGCAATGTTTTGCTTGTAATCAAAACAAAAACAAGGTCATACCGGCTAATAGAGTTGATGGATTTACTACCAAAGAGCCTTTAGAAGTAGTATTTGCTGATTTAATAGGTCCGAAAAAACCAATTGTAGGAGGAGCTCGATACATATTAAGTATAATGGACCATTATTCTAGATATGGGTTTTGCTATTTAATGAAGAGCAAAACTGAAACGTATCTAAATCTCTTTAATTGGATAAAATTTGCAGAAAGAAAAACTAAAAAGAAATTAGTAACTCTTATAACAGATAATGGTGCAGAATTTACAAATAATAAATTCCAGAGTAGACTTAGGATGGAAGGTATTCAACATAAAAAGTCTGCACCATATAGGCCACAACATAATGCCTTTATAGAGAGACGAGGCCAAACACTAAATCCTAATGGAATAAACTATATTTTGATAGCACAAGCATATCTGGTTTTTACTGAGTGTTAACAAACATACAAACTTATCTCACACATTTACCTGTCTGCCTAACTGACTAACGCTGCACATTCTGTTTAGCGTGTTTCCTTAACATTGGTTGGGGGACCAGGCTTAACAAGTAGAAGGTCACCAGCAGTTTCTCATTCAGTTGTTGTTTTCTGAGAAGCCTCAGGTAGTATAATCTATGCTGGGCCCTTTTGACCAGGACTGCAATGTGGGCACCCCAGGTCAGGTCCTCTTTTAGGGTAACACCCAGAAACTTAAACATCCTCATAGCCCCCCACCCCACCCCCCATTCTAGATGAGTCACAGCAGTGTGAAGAGTGATGGTTATAGTGTCCTTTGTAGATCTGTTTTTTCTGTATGCATCTCATGAATCACGCAAGAGGTGAAGAAAACCCTTTAGTCAAAACCTGATTATGGCATTAGTAACAGTGCCAGACAGGTTTCAACTAAGATGACAAAATTGAGCTAGTTAGCTTGCTTTTTAGGGGAGTGCTACACTGGGGAGAAAAGCAGCTCAGAAAGAACAACTTGTTAAGTCAATATCTCTGCAAGAGGTGGAGAGGAAAAAAATGGACCAGAGACAGGACATCTACTGACTGACAATATTGCCAAACAAATGACTGGCAGAGAGATGCTGCAAAGGTTGCAAGAGATTTCTATCCAAAGAGACATACCAGATCAAGAAACCAGCTCCATGGGAAGAGTAGAACGAGACAGACCATAGTAGCAGTGTCTTGCAAGTCTGCTTATCTTTTATTTTCCCTCCTTACAACCGCTAAGTCAGGGGAAGTCAGTTTGATCCTTTTCCTAATAACAATCTCCTTTCCTGGGCTTTAAAAAAAAGTTGTAATTGTTTCTGAATATTCTTCCTAAGGTCCTCTCCATGATTCCCTACAGCAAAGTTAAATCATTTACCTAGTTAAGGGGTATTAAACTGACATTGTCACGATGGCATCACGTGACGTATTGGGACTTTTCCCTCTTTTGCATGATGCATCCGGCCCATGGGATGGAGTTTGACAACCCTGACCTAGTTAGTCCAGCAATATTGTTTGGGCCCTATTGGTTCAAATATTGAATTGGGACTCTTTCACACACACACACAAACAGATGTGTGTCATAGGAGTCTATGATGGGTGAGTGAAGAAGCAGTGAAGAAAGTAGTATAGATCTTTATAACTGCAATCACTATAAACTGCTAAAAGGAAGATACAACAAAAGGAAGTGATATTTTTGCTTTTGAAGAATAGAAGGCTGAGTGAACTAGCCAAACACGTGATGCTCTGTTTGATAAAGCATCACAAGTATGCCAAATGCAGTTCTCAGCTTACACTGGCAGTTAGGACCAGAATTTCCACCACAGAATGGCAAAGTATAGGTCGTCCTCAATTTATGATGACAATTGAGCCAAAATTTATGTTGCCAAGTGAGAAATTAGTTTTCCCTCATTTTATGACTTTTCTTGCCACATTTGTTAAGTGAATCACTGCAGCTGTTAACTTAGTAACAGGCTTGATAAGTGAATCTGATTTCCTCATTGACTTTGCTTGTCAGAAGGTGACAAAAGGCAATCACATGATTCCAGCTGTCGTAAATTGTGTCAATTCTCAAGCATCTGACTGTAAATCACATGACTATGGGAATGTTACAACGGTTGTAAGTGTGAAAAAGGTCTTAAGTCACTTTTTTCAGTGATGTAACTTTCATTGATGGTCACTAAATGAACTGTAATTAGTCAAGGACTACCTGTACTTGTAAAGCACAACAGGATGTAATTGTAATCTTAGTGACAGCAATTTTGGCTGTCCCGTTGCCATAGTGAAGCAGGGACTACATAGATTGTTAAGCAAAGACTTACTATAATTGTGTTTTCCAACTTCCTGCTAGCTTCCAATTGGTTTTACTTGTGAGAAGCTTGCAGGATATATAGGAAAACACAAACATGTGACCATTGAGATGCTGTATAGCTGGAACTTCGTGGAACCTTTGTTGAGTGCCATTTGAGTGATTGCTGAATGAATGGTCATAAGTCAAGGACTACCTATAACTGCAGAAGCTTGGCTCCCATGATTGGAATCCAGAAATGTGGTATGGAAGTATGTGGGTTCTAGCTGAGAAGAGAAATAAATAGAAGGGGAAGAAGGAAGGAAGAAGGAAGCTGCAAACAGGGATATATGTAAATACAAAACCGATGATCAAATATTGAATTCCTGCAGGAAGGCATTGGACAGTGATTTCTTCTGAGGACCTCTTTTAGCAAACGGGCTGTGCTCAAGGTATAATGATGGCAAATGTCACCACCATGCAGATGGGTCCATGTAAGAAGACCAGGACAGCAAGAAAGACCAAAGCTTTTTGGAGCTCCTGAATGCAGGAATGTCTAGGTAGAAGAATAAATAGATTGCATTCCCACTTCAGAGATGTATAAACCACAGAAGAAGAAATGTGACAGGAAAACACTCAAAGTTATAGTTGTAAGAGGGAATATTCCCCTGATATCACCTGAAGGGGCCTTACCATATTATCAGGAAGAAGCTGGATGGTAAATTCCCCTTCATGTAAAATGGGGATAGTGGAGGCAAAGGTTAATAAAGGTAGTCATCTCAGGGAACCAATGCCCGTATATGAACTATTTAATAGGATTCACAAAATGCTCAGTGAGTAAGGTACTTGATTACGACACTAACACATTGCAACCCAAGTCAATGGAGGTGACCTATAGATCAATACATATGAAGGATGCATTATATAAAGAGAACTGTATCTGTGTTCAGTCTGTATAAATGTAGTTAATCATCAACCAATCTTATCAGAAACATTTTGAATATTTTATTTATTTTTTACAAATTCCACCAAGGTAGTATTTAGTGTTCTTCGAACAATATGAGCCATGGTGGCGCTGTGGTTAGAGTGCAGTACTGCAGGCTACTTCTGCTGCCTGCCGGCTGCCTGCAAAAGGCAGTTCAAATCTCACCAGGTTCAAGGTTGACTCAGCCTTCCAGCCTTCCGAGGTGTATAAAATGAGGACCCAGATTGTTGGGGGCAATATACTGACTCTGTAAATTGCTTAGAGAGGGCTGTAAAGCATTATAAAGTAGTATATAAGTCTAAGTGCTGTAGCTATTGCTATATTCAGAAGGTGAGTGCAGTGTCAAATCTTGCAAGGGGTGCAAGATTTCTAACATTCCATATCAGTATGATACAATTTTTTTCCACTGATTAACCAGCTGAGCAGTGTTACTAAAGAAGGCTCCTTCATTGTCGACAAGTAATTTTTTTGAGAAAAAGCATGTTACGTTTTGAATCACAAACATTCTGAACTAAGTCAGAAAGATCTCCCCACTGAGTCACAATCTCCAATGAATTCTCAGTCCAACAGTCCATCAATTCCATCTGAGTTGTTCCCACGGGAAACAAATGCCACCTAGACATAACATTCCCCTTTTTTCTTTACAACCCTTCCTTTCAACAGTTGGAAAGTGGTGAACCTGAAATATTATTAAATTAAGTTACAACAAACCTAAAAGTTAATAGAAAAAAAATACAAGGCTAATATAAAATATGGCTATACACATGTCATCTTCTGAGGTCGACACTCAGAGTCATTTGTTTATAAATAAAGATAGATGATATGCAAAATCTATCCAATTTAATTTAATTCATTAAACTGGTTACTCTTGAATATATTACATATATATTCAATTGGTCACTCTGGAATTGTTTCCCTGAATCCCTCCATCTAGCCTTTTTACTATGCTGAATTCAATATGATTTGATTACTTTAAATTTTGGTCCTCCGAAACTCTCTCCACTCATCCTCTTATTCCCCAATTTTTAAACCATTCCCTGCTTTGCTACTATTCAGGAAGTCACTCTGGCATTCAAAGACCAAATGTGACTCTAAACAAAAGTTGTGCTCCTGTACTATCAAAATAAATGGAATGAAGATTAGAGGTTTTCACTGCTGCATAGAGTGAGGCAATATTCTAGTCTGACTCTTTTCTGTGAAAGCTTTAATTTTTATCAGAGATTTGTATCTCCAGATCAGTTGCTAACTCTAGTCCAAATGCAGTAACAATGGTGAATAATTGTTCAATAATCCTATCATTTCATCAAAGACTGGAGACTGACATTGAAACCACTTCTTAAAATCTTGCCAAAATCTGGAGGGATTAGTCTGGGCAATCCAAAAACTTCCCTAGGCTCGCAATTGCTTTCATTGTCAAAAATATACTGACTTGTTTGCACAGAGTATAATACATTTAGAAAATAAATGGAATGCAGATGATAAATTAATCTATTCAAACTGGAAAGTCACTTTGGCTGTAGTAGAGAGAGCATTGTTCAATTATCACTGTGATTGAATGGGGCTTGCTATACAGTTATATAGCAATGCACTCTTACTTTGTCTTCTTGAAAGCATCCAGAATTATTATTTCAAATTTTGGTTCTACTTGGTATGAATATCATTGTTCAGGTAGACTCAGGGGTTGCTGCTACCATCATGTGCTTATTATAGTTGCTACAACAGCACTGAGTCTGCTTTAGACATTGTAGTAGTCATCACCATTTCTTCTAACTTTGATATTATCTTTAAACTCTATTTGCTGCTTCTATGAATACAGGCCATCTGAAATAATTTCATGCGGTATGTATTTATATTTCTCTGTGTTGTATAGTGTATAGGGTTCTGAGTCCAAGGGCATTCCCTCTTCAATATTTCCTTTTCTGACAGATATTTCCACTCTGACAGATTTTACTCTTTCTTTTCCTATCTGAGATTTTGCCTATCTGCCTCCAATAGTTTCTGCCCACCTGATATATTTCAATGGAGTGGGTGCCCTACATCTACCTTCATTAAATGCTGCCAACTTGCAATATTGAAAAAGTGTGCCATCTCTTTCATGGGCCCCACCTTTAGAAACAACAACACCTATTCCTGTCTACTTCATATATCCCTTCTCTTCCTTTGGCCTTCAGTTTGGGCTTTGGTCTATGTTTCTTGCAATATTGGTCTTCCTACATTTGACACACTAGGATGGTGCCATCTGCCACAATTCTGCCTTGATCAGACATTATTAAATGAGGTTCTCACAAATAAAATGCAAATAAGGAACCTTGGAGGTCTTTTGATACAACACTTTTACTCAAGCAGAAAACCCTATGCTATTCTGGACAAAAAACCTGTCTCAACTCTTCTTTAAACTTCTAGCAATGGAGCACCCACAATTTTTAGGATCTCAGCATCTTTTTTTGTATTGTGGTAAACAGAAACAGATGCAGTATGGCTTCCCTAATTAACAGTACAATCACTTCTCATGACCTTGATGCTATCCTTCTGTTGATACATCCTCGGATTGCATTGGCAGCTGCAGACACTGTTAGCTCATATTTAAGGGATAATCAACTAGGTAATCTAGGTCCCTCTCACAGTTACTACTACTACTAATACTACTACCATGTTTGTCACAAAATAAGGCCGGGCCTTTTTTTTTGACCCCCCCAAAAAATGGCTAGGCTGTCTTTTTGGGGGTGACTTAATTTTCTCCCCCACCTAGAGTGGCCCATATGCACTTACCTCACCATGAGGCCACTTCTATTGGCCAACGAAAGCTGCACGAAGGCAGAGTCTGCAGCCACTTCAGAGCATGGCGTGGCTGCCCGTGTCCCCTTGCCATTAGGCAGTGTCTTTCGGGGGATGGAAGCTCCCCAAGTGCAGTCACCAGCACGTCGATCGGCCGGTAGAAGCAACCTCAGGGAGCACACACACACACTCCCTTCACCATGAGGAGTTTCTTTCGGCTGACAAAAGCTCCCGAAGGCAGAGTCCCCAGCCGCTTCAGGGCATGGTGTGGCTGCCCGTGTCCCCTCGCCTTTAGGCAGTGTCTTTTGGGAGATGGAAGCTTCCCAAGTGCAGTCACCAGCCACTTTGATCGGCACTTCAATCACTTTGTCAATGAAGTGAATAAGGTTTGTCTGGCATGATCTGATTTTAGCAAACCCATGTGGTTCTAGTAATCGTTTTGCTTGTTTCTAGGTGTTTGCAGATCTATTTTTGCTTGATAATCTTTTCCAGGATCTTCCCAGGTATTAATCTCAGGATGATTGATCAGTAATTTTGTAATCCATTGTTCCCCTTTTTGAAGACTGGAACCACATCAGCTGTTTTCCAGTCCTCTGGCAGTTTCACTAAGCTCCAGGAGCTCTAAAAGACTTCCTTTAGTCGCTACAAGATCACATCTGCCAGCTCCTTTGGTATCCTGAGATGCAATCCATCTGGTCCTGGTGATTTGAACTCATCTAGATTGGATAGATATTCTCTTACTATTTTCTTTCCTATTTTGATCTGCATTCCTATTGTCTTCATCTGTACTGCTTTTGATAGGTTGGATTATTATAGATTGGATCTCTGGGTGTGTTTTTTACTATGCTAATAGTACACTTTGCTTACCTCCAGACCCCTGCTTAGATATCTTTATCCACAGCATAAGCTAACTGCCATATTATTTTCCTTTATTCCAATAATAGGTTCACTTGCAACATATCTTAGCCAAGTATCAAAGATACAACCTACCAAAAACCTAAGTGGTCAATGTCTGGAATACTCTACCTGACTCTGTGCTTTCTTCCCCAAACCCCAAAAATTTTAACCTTAGACTGTCTGCTAGTGACCTCACCCCTTTCCTAAGAGGTCTGTAGGGGGTGTGCATAAGCTCACCAATGTGCCTACCGTCCCTGTCCTATTGTTTCTTTTATTTTTTTATTTTTCTTATATGTATCCATGTATTAATAACTATGTTTTTACTTATACCTATTATCTTGTAAACAATTGAATAACCAAATAAATAAATAAATAAAATATGGGATGTTTGTGGTCGGCCCCTCTAGTTCTTGCTAAGAGGTGTTAAAAAGATGTTACTTCTAGCAGGCAAAGGTACAAATAAACTAATAGTTCTAACTGAAGTTAATTAGTAGCTTACAAAAGTCTCTAATTATTTATTAATAAGCTAATAAATCACAATATCCTCAAACTGGAAGTGTTTCACAGCTACAAGTAAGAAGCAGGCAAATTTTCCACTTGACCTATACTCTGCTACAGAGAATGATAAAGTTGGCCTTGAAAATAATATTCACAGTTATAGAAACAATAAGTGCAGAAGCTTTCTATGAAGCCCAGGAAAGGAGTTAGTTATTAGGAAAGGGCTCAGACTGACTCCCCCTAACTGAGGTAGGTGTAAGAAGGAATGAAAGCTCATCAGCTGAAATCTCCTGTCCTCCAGAATGTTATTGTCTTGGAGTCCTGTTCATAACATCAAGGCTTTTGCCATCTAATGGCCAGTTAGAAGCCAGTGAATTCTTTAGAATTCAGAGGTGATACAGTCACATCAGAATGAATGCCAGAAAGGATTTTATGGATTTAAAAACAGCAGAAGGGAAACCACTGTAAGTAGTGGTGCATTTTATTCCATTCTGTGTAGCCCTGCACCAATTTCCAAGATCTAGCTTAATTTTAATTGTTTATAAATAATTATACAATTTCATACTGTCCGGAAAAAAAAAACCCTTGTACCTGCTTGTGATTTTCCCATACACATTAGGGTAGCAGAAATCCATTTGGCTGAATCTGTCTCTGATTCTGAGCATTAAATTATATCAGGCTACTTTCAAAGCAACTTGAGGAAGACCAGACTACTTCTGGATCTTGGATTGGACTGTGAATTGGAGTGTTTACTGTATACCTCTGTTTCTTTACAAAATATATCACAAATAGTTTGGTGGGGGGAAAAGCCCACAATATTTTTTTAAATTTTTTTATAAGAATTCAGTATAACTTTATGCTAAAAATATTAATTACAATTATCTATTTTTGTTGTGTTAAGATGGTTTGCTGACTGATAATTCAGATTAATGAAATGTTTATGTCAGGTTTCCAAGTGATGAAATCCATTTAAAAAGAAAAGAGCAAAATCCATCTTCCAAAACAATTTCTTTTAATTAGGAAAGCATCAAATTGGCAAAATCTGTTGTAATTCCAGATCTGACACAACCCAGAATTATACCATGAATATTGGAAATTAGAAACACCTCCCCAAGAGTCACATTCCCCAATTGAAGTAAATAAATGTTGCCTGGTGTCATCAATCTCCACTTCCAGGTCTCAGCAGGGTCAGCTTTCTTCCCACGGGAAGGAGAACCACCTAGCCTCAACAAGTCTCTCTATCTCCACTCCTCCCACCTTAGGAATGTGGAATATAGCAATCCTGAAACCCTTCCTACCATAACCAGCAAAGAGAAAGAAAGAAAAGGAATATAAAATAAGGCTAAATAAAATGGCTATGCATATGTCAATGTACGTTCCTCTCTCTAGATGTATTTTTAAAAAATTGTTTATGTTGCATTATAATATTTTAATCTGCCTTAAAGATAGTCTATAGTCTTGTTGATAAATGTTATCATTTACCCAGTTGGTAAAATTTGGTTTTTACAAAGTAGACTTTTAGGTTCAGATCCATTGTTGACAGCAAATACAGTTTCATGTCATCATATTGAGAAGAATGATAAATGATTTCTGATATTCATCTTCTGGTTCAAATAATGGTCCTTTTGTTTCTTTATTTATTTCTGTAAAATACAATGTGAATAATGAAGAAATAATTTTGCATCTCTGCATTTTATATATCTTTTTTAAACTGATAAATCTTGATCTGCAACAAAATGCAGCCTCTGATAACTTTAGGATATTAAATTTATTTGTACATGAATAAGCAGCCTCTCAATTTGCTAAACCAATTGCTTAAAATTACTCAAGTGACTCATAAATCGTAAACCATTTTATCACTGAGCAATTTCTTCTTTTTTAAAAAGATGTCTTTTGACACAAGGACATGTAACAAACTTTAATAAATTATTAGGCATTCTTGATATTTTGGGATATAAACTCCAGCAATCAGAATGAACCCAAAGCACCAACATTTGAAAAATAGGGAATTAGACATTACCAAACTTTAATTCATCCTCACAGGGGATACACTTGAGAAAAGATGGGACACAAATGCAGTGAATAAACAAACCCCCTTTATTCTCAGACAATACAATTAGAAGGATACTGGGAGCTGTAGTCCAACAATACCAAGAAAGCTGCCATTTTGTCATTGTTTAGAAAGATGCTCTATTATATAATATTCCTCTGTACTGGGACTGAAATGAATGGAAACTCTACTTTAAATCCAGTGGCTTATGTTCATTGATTTCACTGGCCTCCATGCAACAAATTTAGTTGCCTGAAAATGAATGGTTCCAAATAAACACTAACACATTTTACTTTATTTATTCCATTTGCATTGATATTGAAATATTCTCCTCCCCTTTCAATGTGCATATATGTATTTATAAATATCTGTTTATAAATATCTATTTATAAATATCTGCCAGAAGCTACAGGACCAGAACAAAAAATAAAATGAACTGAATTAGTAACCACTGATAATCATTCATTACATGCAGTGGTGGGATTCAATATTTTTTACTGCTAGTTCCGTGAGGGTGGCTTGGTGGGCGTAGCAAGGAAAGGATATTGTAAAATCTCCATTCTCTTCCCATCCCACTAACCTGCTTTCCAGCTCCATTCTACTGTGCAGGGCAACAAAAGAAAACCCAGCCAATCAGCTGGGACTTGGGAGGCAGAGAATAGATGAGGGTGAGGCTATTCAGAGATGGTATGTTATGTCCGCGTGGAAGGAAGCCAGGATTCGGTGACTTTGTATCAAGCTCTTTTATTTAGTCAGGAACCGAACTGGGGCTAAGGGAAAACTTTGCGGCTTTTTATTTCCAAGCTGCGGTGGCCACGGCCAATGGCACCGCTTTGAATTTCCCGCGATTTGAATCGACTAATCGCAGGAGATTCTCAGCGAGCCAATCGGCGCGGCTCGCCTGGCCAATCCGATTGCCCCGCACTTTGGCCAATCAAAGCACGGGGATCTCAAGAATTCAAATGAGGGGACAGAACACCCCTCCCCTCTTGGTTCAGTCTTACGTAGCGTAGTCCCGTAGGTAGGCGGGGCTCCATCTTTGCCTACTGGACCTGCGCAGATCAGTCGTAGGTTGGATCCTGGCCGGTTCGGTCAGGGTCTCTGTTTCTCCGGACTCTGTCGTGGGAACCGCCTGGTCTGTCTGGCCGGGCCGCTCTCCGCAGCTCCCTCCTGGGCTACCTGGGTTGGTTGAGCTGCAAGTTTCGCCGCTCCCACTCGGTCTTCCCGGGTTGGTTGAGCTGGCCTGGCTGTCCCTTCCTGGCGAGGTTTCATACTGGCTGCTTGCAGGTGAGTATGGCTGGTTTCTTTTTTCTGGGTTTTGGTTCCCGGGGTATCCCCTCCCCTCTTGGTTTGTGTTGAGGGGGTTGGTTTTGCTTGGTTGCATGTCGGTGGTGTCTTGTGTGGTCGTCCTCGATCTTAACTGATCGATGTGGCATTTCCACGCTCGTCCGTCAGTTGTTTGTAGCCAGTACGAGTGTGGGCCTGTTAGCTGTGTTATGATTGCTGGTACCCATAATGGGTCTCCGTTTAGGTTCTTCGCGTAGACGGCGTCGCCTGGTGCGAAGGTTCGGTGTTTGCTGGTGGAGTCTGGGGGTTTCTCTGGGTTGTAAGTGGGGTGTAATCTATCGAGTGGGGACCTTATTTTCCTCCCCATTAGCAGTTCTGCTGGGCTTTTAATTGTTGTGGTGTTCAGGGTTATGTGCTGTATGAAAAGTAATTTATTTATTTTGTCCTGGATCTCCCTGTGGTCTATTTTCTGGATGGTTTTTTTTGTGAATTGAACCATCCGTTCCATCCTACCATTTGCCGCCAGATGCGCCGGTGCTGTCAGTGCGTGTCGTATGCCCCTTTCTGCTAGGAATTTTTTGAATTCTAGTGAGGTGAATTGGGGCTCGTTGTCGGAGACGAGGACGTCCAGGAGGCCGTGTGTTGCGAAGAGTTTGCAGAGTTCTTTGGTCACGGCCTCCGTGGTGGTTGTTCTCATGTTGCTTACCTCCAGCCAGTTGGAGTAAGCATCTACGGTTATTAAGAAAGTGTGTCCTTTTGTGGGCCCGGCGAAATCTATGTGGATCCTAGACCACGGTCCCCTGGGGATTTCCCACTCTAGGATGTGTGCTGTGGGTGGGCTTGGTCTAGTTTCCTGGCATTGTTGACAACTTGCTACCCAGGCCTCGATCTGTTTGTCCATCCCTGGCCACCAAGCGTAACTTCTGGCCAGGGTTTTTGTTCTTATGATGCCCAGGTGCCCCTCGTGTAATAGTTCCAAAACCTTCCCTTGTAGTTTTTCCTGGATGACCACCCTATCCCCCCATAGTATACACCCTTTTAGAAACGAGAGTTCCGTTTGCCGATTTCGGAATGTCCTGACGGACTCGTCATTGTCCTTTTCCGGCCACCCTTTCTCTACCCAATGCAAAACCCGCGCCAGACGTTTGTTTTTATTAGTTTCTCGGGCAATGTCTGACGTGGTTATGGGTAGGTTGGGTAGAGTCTCTATGCTGAGGGTGGTCGTCGTGGGTGCTGGGTCAGTGTTGGGTAACGGTGAGCGGCTTAAGGCGTCCGCATGGGAGATAGTCTTACCAGGTCGATGTGCGAGTCCGTAGTTGTAGGCAGCCAGGAATTCAGGGAGACAGAATGTTCGGGGTGGCCCTGTTCCCTGCAAGGATTCCCAACAGCGGTTTGTGGTTGGTGATGATGGTAAACGTTTGGCCGTAGAGGTACTCATGAAACCTTTTTACTGCGACGATGATAGCCAAAGCCTCTTTGTCCAGCTGGCTGTAGTTCCGCTCCAGTTTGGTGGGTGCTTCCTTTCCGTCGGGGAGAGTGTGGCTGAGGACAGCGCCGATGCCGAAGGGTGATGCGTCGCCTGTGATGGCTAGTGGTAGGGTCTCGTTGTACTGGATGAGGACGGCATCCGAAGTGAGCAGGTCCTTGGTTTTACTGAAGGCGGCTTCCTCGCGTTTCCCCCAAGTCCAGGTAGCTGCCTTGTCCAAAAGCCTATGCAAAGGCTCCGCTGCGGTCGCCTTTTCGGGCAGGAAGACGTTATAAAAGTTAAGTAGCCCCAGAAATGCCTGCAGTTCTGTTTTTGACTTGGGTGTGGGGGCTTTCTTGATGGCTTTAATTTTTTTGTTGGTGGGGTGAATGCCGTGTCGGTCTAGGAGGTATCCTAGGAATTCAACCCGCTCTGTGTACAGCTGGCATTTTTCCCTCTTCACTTTAAACCCAGTTTCTTTGAACCTCGTTAGCACCTCCCTTAGGCGAGTGTCTAGTTTGGCCTGGTTGGTTGTCGATACTAGTACATCGTCGAAGTATGGTACCACCCCCTTGATGCTCTGTAAGAGTCTTTCCATGAGGCTCTGGAAAATTCCAGGTGCCACGCTGACTCCAAATTGGAGGTGGTTGCATCTAAAGGCTCCCCGGTGGGTGACTATGGTTTGCGCCTCTGCAGTTTCCTCGTCGACCGGCAGTTGCTGGTATGCTTTGGCCAGGTCGAGTTTCATGAAAACTTTGCCCCCTTCCAGTGAGTGTAGGAGATGCTGCACTACGGGGACGGGGTAAGCGCTTTGCTGCAAGGCGCCATTTAGGATGGCCTTATCGTCCCCGCAGATTCTCACTGACCCATCAGGCTTAATTGGGGTGACTATGAGGGTCTCCCACCAGGCGTGGTCTATGGGTTGTAAGACCCCTTGCTTGACGAGCTTGTCAATTTGCTCGTCGATTTTCGGTTTGAGTGCGAAAGGTACCCGCCTTGGTTTTAGGCATTTCGGGGGAACGTTTGGGTCTAGGCTGAAGGATATAGGGGGCCCTCGGTACTTGCCTAGGGTGGCGTCGAACACTTCTTGGAAGTCCCGGGCCAGTTGCTGCTCCCAGTCGGCTTCGGCGATGTGGTCGATGCCCGTGACTGCGATGCCTAGCGGTGCGAACCATTGAAGTCCCAGCAGGCTAGGTCAGTCTCGATCGACGATGGTTAGGGGAAGTCTTTCGGTGTGCCCCTTGTATGTCACTGTGAATTTTCCTGTTCCAACTACAGGGATGCGGTTTCCCTGGTAGTCTTTGAGGATTAGTCTCTGGTTTACTAGTTCCCTCCTCTGGATGGTAGGCACCAAGCGTTTAATTTCTTGCCATGCTACCATTGAGAGGTAGGACCCGGAGTCCACCTCCATCTTACAGGGTTCACCTTCGATGCCTACCTCCACGTAGGCCTTTCTGGTGTCTGTGGTAGTTGCGTGGCCGATGGTGACCGTCTGATGTGTCTCTTCTCTCCGCTGGCTCTTGTCCCCTCGTTGGGCTCGTCCGTTCCATTCCCAACGGTTGTCTGCTGGGCGGTCTCTGGTTCTGGGGGGTGGGCTCTCTCGTTTCCGCTCACTCGGGTCCCATCGTCTGGGGCTGTGGGTTTTCTTGAGGTGGCAGATGCGGGCTATGTGGCCTTTTTTGTCGCAGTGCCTGCAAACGGAGTCGAAGAACCGGCATTCGGATCTGGGGTGGTCGCCTCCGCAACCGGCACACGCGGTCCTCGACTTACGACTCCGCCGGCTGCACTGGTCGCAGCCTGCCTGGAGACGGTGGATGTCTTCCTCCTCTTCTGATGTGCCCGAGGTGGAGTGGAGTTCGCCCTGGTGGGTGGTAGTTTCAGGTTGGGCCTCGGTCGACCTTGCAGGGTTGTTGTTTGCAGTGCGGTCCCTGGCGTTCGGTCTCCGCATGCGGTCTGCTGATTGCCGGGTTGCTTTGGCTGCCGCAGCTTCGGAGATGGCATCGGCGAGAGCGATGTTGCCCTTAGCCATTAACCGACTTTGGAGAACGGGGTCCCAAAGGCCGAGCACGATTCGGTCCCGCAGGGCCTCGTTCATATTGGAGAATTCGCATAGTCCTCCCAGGCGCCGCAGCTCTGCAACGAAATCACTGAAACTCTCGCCCGACTGCTGGTCCCGCCGATAAAATTCGTGTTGTCGGATGAGAATGGGTATGGCTGGAGTGTAGTGTTTCCGGAGTAATGGCTCGAGGTCCGCCCAATCCATCGTGGTAACATCGGCGGGCTTGGCTAGCGCTTTTGCCATCTTAAACAATGCGTGGCTCGCCTGGCCAATCCGATTGCCCCGTGCTTTGGCCAATCAAAGCGCGGGGATCTCAAGAATTCAAATGGGGGGACAGAACATGGTATTTGCCGGTTCTCCAAACTACTCTAAATTTCCGCTACTGGTTATCCAGAACTGGTCAGAACCTGCTGAATACCACCTCTGATTATATGTAAAATAAGGTATCCCATGAAATATTTCCAAGCTTACAATGAATGTAAAAATAGATTGAACAAGAAGACTCTCTGAAATGAATTGGATGAGATAGATTATCCATTACTAAATGAAGTTCTATTGACTTCAAGAGACTACTAGATCCAACCTAAGAATTACTTGCTTTCTCCTGAAAATTTTAGAGTGCATGTTAATTGAATTTGTTTCATTGAGGATAATGAAATCAATAAAACTAGCCCACTGAGGTTAAATTAGAGTTTACATTCATTTCAGGTCTAGGACAAAGGGATCTCCTGTTCTTTATCTTGGAATCTGCCAGGATCCTGCAACAGACCAGAAGTGATGAAATGATGAGCGACATTTGTGCCTCCCTGTCCTATGCCTCATTGTTTTTAAGTAACATCTCCCCTCATAGTACTTCTCTCCCATTGCTCTGAACAGAAAGAATTTTATTTAGGTCACAGGAATCTTAAGCAGTATTCTGATTTAGAAGAATTGTCAAAGATCGAGTTGCCTTAGAATCCATTACATTCACAACTTTAGCTTGCAGACTTTTGCCTTTTAAATATTGCAACTGCCTTTTTTCAATGATTAGATATAGATGTATACAGTAAGTATATAAATATAGACAGGAAAAGATATATTGGTGAATTATAGTACTTTTCTGAAAATATACATACAGGAATGCAATCTGGAAAGTCAAATTTCCCATCCAAACAATTAATTCTGAATGTTCTGGTATTTGGATGTGGTTTATAGCCTCTTAAACATACAAATTCTACTGTATTTCCATCTTCAACATATATTTTATTCCTGTTGCTCCACCTCAGCCTTATATTGTGTTCTCTCATATCTTCTTCATTTGCTGTACAAGCAACTGTAAAAAGACACAAATCAGATGAAACACAGAAAGTTTGATACTGAAGAATTCCTTTGATAAAAAGATTATGTCAACCCTGGACTGCCAGATGATCTGGGGCTGCTATTCAGACAGGGAAGGAGCTGCCAGCTGGAATGCACATTTATTGCTGCCACAGGCCACCCCAGGCACATGCCTGCCTACTGTGTGGATAGCACGCTGCAGGAATCCTGCTGCATTAATGGAGCCAGCGGACAGCCAGTGGAGGCCTGGACTTTGACACAGCTGATTTGTGGCAGAACAGCTGACTGTTGGATTGTGAGCATGCACAGGAAGCTGGGCATGATGGCTCGGGTTGGGCGGCTGGGGTTGCCAGACTGCAGCAGCTGTATTGGCAGCAAGCAATAGGTGGGAGGTGAAGGGGTAGAATCACACAGTGGGTTGGAGCACCATATAAGGGGTGGTGAAGTATACCATGGTAACACAGACTTTGATTCATTTATAGTTGGTAACTTCATGCCAGGTTCACGTTTACCAGATAAACATTACCACACCGAAGTGTGTTGCTGGATTTTCTTGACATGGGACACCGGAACATGACAGGAAGTTTGTGTTCACTTCAAATTCAATACCCCATCTAGCACCTTGTGGGACATGGCAGAGTCTGGGGCAGAGGCTGCAGTACCAGAGTGGAAGCCCTGGCAGCACCACAATATGCCCCTGCCCTGGATGTGTGTCCCAAGAAGTGGATTGTTCAGGGATTCCCACATCCAGACAGGAGCCATATACATCCACGGGGGAGGCAGGTCAGAGGATGGCTCCAACAGGGGAGTGTGACAGTGTTCATCGGTGACTGCAGGTGCTGGGGGGGGTCATTGCCCACACTGAACCTATCCGGTAACAATTTAATGAAATGGCAGGAGAGATGCCTGTCAGAAGATGATAAAGGGGAGTGGAGCTACTCCACTGCACTTGGAAGCCAAACCATGGACTGGTTGAGGGAGAGGTTTGGAAAGGCCAGTTTGGGGCACATTGGGTCCTGGTATAGTAGGGACCAGGGGGAATGGCCCAGCTACCTGGGCAGCTGCTGCTGTTATCAACCCAACAACCGATGATTCCTCCTGGGTGTTTCCATTTAGCCAGCCCCAAATTATGACTAGAGGCAGACCAAAGACGCGCCAGGGAGCCAATGAAGTGATGATTGCCAGCGGCTGCCTATACTATTGGACATCAGAGTTATCACCCAGGGGAGAGTGGCTATCAGTGGGCACCTTCTAGTGTTGCCAGCCCACTGCTGGCACCTGTTTGGCCAATGGGTGTCAGCACGGGCAAGGGGCCCTTCAACCATGGGGCCCACCAGCACTATGAGTAACATTTGGTGGCAGTCCAGATAAGGTGGCTCTCTTCCTAGGCCAAGTGTAGACACCTGGACCGTATGTTCACCTTTACACATCCCTTGAGCCATGGTAATGGCTGTAGTGGCAGTGCTGGAGGATGAGGCCACATACTAGGTGGCTGATCTATATAGTGACCTTGGCCAGGAATTGGGGAATGCAGAGTTTTTCTTTGAGGCACTTCATGAAAGGTTTGGAGACAACAGCAGGGCCCAGAGGGCAGAGGGAGAAATGCTGGCATTGTGGCAAAAAGTTTGCCAGTTGTGGACTATATCTGTGAATTCTAAAGACTGGCTGGTAAGCTGTGGGGCCTTGACCACATGTTGCACCAGGCGTGTCTATCGGGGTTTGCCTCCACACTTGGGCACCTGGTATCCAGCAGCTAGGGGCCGAACTGCAGGAATATAGGCCAAAAGAGGAGGTACCTGTGTGACCACAATGGTTTCCAGACCAAAACCCTAGCAATGCCCTGAGGGGACCAGGCCCTCGGGTGCCCCAACTGGAGAAGGCTGAACTAGGCTGGCTGCCTATGTTGCTTTAGGGGTGAGAAACCAGGTCACCATGCAGCTGAATGTACCACCCTCACTCTGAAAGTAAAGTTGGGCGAGGTGGGGACCGGAACACCTAGGAAGATGACCAAGAAAACTCTGGAGAAGTCCTGAGAGGTTAACAGGCAGAGCCAGTGACCCCAGTGGCTACAGAAGATGAATCCAAGTCAATGGTGGAAGGGGGACCCCAGCTCAACAGTTGTGACAGTGATGATGAGGTGGAAGCCAACCCCATAGTAAGGAGGACTTCCCAACCCTTCTGGTTTCCAGTGATACAAACAGGCTAGAGATGTTGAGCATGTAATGCTCTTATTGATTCAGGGTGTACATGGTGTCTTATGAGCTTAGTGACAGCTGACAAGTTGGGGGTGAAGGTGAACAAACTGAGAAGGGCCATGAGGTTTGAGCAAGTGGATGACTTGCTGTTGGATGGGGCGCCAGCTACACAGATTACAGAATGGGTGAAGCTAGAGTTTGGCCAGCACCAGGAACTGATCCACTTTATTGTAGTCCCGAAAATGATGGAGGAAATAATTCTGGGGCTCGCATGGTTGGATAAATGGGGTCCAACCATATGATGGGTGGATGGTTGTAGGCACTTGCATATCAAGTTCAGGCCCCACCCACTGCCACATGAACAACTGCAATATGGGATATTTATGTCAGCCCCAGATAGCCAGATGGCCCGGGACTGCTATTCAGGTGGGGAGGAGTGGCCAGCTGGGATGCGCATGCTTAGCCATTGATGGCTATGCCAGACTGTCTTTTGGGCAGGGGAGGAGCTTCCAGCTTGGGCGCACATTCATCTCTGCCAAAGGCCACCCAGGGACACGCCTGCCTACCATGAAGATGGCATGTTGCAGGGATCCTGCTGCATCCATGGAGCCATTAGACGGCCAGCAGAGGTCTGGACTTTGACACAGCTGATTTGTGGCAGAACAGCTGACTGTTGGATCATGAGCAGGCACAGGGAGCTGGGCTTGCAGCCTGGGTTGGGCAGCTGGGGCATTACCGGACTGCAACGACCCTATTGGCAACAAGCAATAGGTGGGAGGGGAAGTGGGTGGCACCACAGGTTGGGTTGGAGCACAATATAAGGGGTGGTGAAGTAAACCATGGTAGCACAGACTGATTCCTTTTTGGTTGCTCACTTCATGTTGGGTTCACATTTATCAGATAAACATTACCACACCAACCTGTGTTGCTGAATTTTCTTGACGTGGGACACCAGAACGTGACAGATTAATGTTTAGGTTGTAAATTCTATGTTGCAATGGAGTAAAATGATTAGTGATCTGTATAAATGGATTTTTCTTTCTCTTTGCTCCCACCTTTTTATTTTGTCTCTCACTGTTATTAGTCATGAACTAAATACTAAATACACTATTGTATTTGCAAAAGGCAGAAGGAAAACATTTTAGTCTCCTTCTTCCAGATTTTCTCACACTAAAGATCTGCACTACACAAGTTCAGATAACCTTTCTTAAAATGTCAGTTTATATCTTCTCCTTCAACATGGGCTAATCCAGGGCCATCTTAACAGCATTACACACACACAACTACTCACATGAATAAAAATGTAAATGATCGATAAAATGAAACATATATTTGCATGTTAGTATTAATAAAATTGCAATAAAATGTAATAAGTATGTTGCTGTATTTATATGATACAAGGTGAACCGAAAGGTTAACATACACAGATTAGTATGGGGCCCCTCTTCTCATGCAAGTGCCCATCAGGCCAATGTGTTAAGACAGCCCTGGGCTAATCAGAGTAGATGTGACTGAGTCAACAGAGAAGAAAGTTTACTGTCTATACTTAAAATGCCTATTTAAGAAATATCAATTTTAGCTCCCTAGAGATTCAAGTATTAGAAACATTCAAAAAAGAAAGCCAAGGAGATTGTTGGTAAAGTGGATGTTTTATAATTTCTCTTCGGGCAATGACTGATGATTATGATGATGATGGGAGTGCACTGTGTTCTCAGCTATGAAAAAAATGTTTCTCACCTAAGAAAAAAAGAAACCGTAGATTGCAGAATATCACAGGGTGATTTCACAAAACGAGGACAACATTTGTAAATGGCAGAAGATCTTGTACAAGTTTCCATTATAAGGCAGTTTCTCTCTGAGAAAGTTACTTTATCTTGGTTCATAATACTATAGTTTCTAATTCCAGTACAAATCAATAAAACACCTTCTGACATTAACATTGTGACACAGCAGGTCTAGTATTATAAAACTGATTTCTTTCCAAAAGTACAATTTTTGCTTATAAAGAAAAAATCTATAAAGAATTATATATATGAATTATACCTCTACATGTTGGTGTTTGTGACCAATGGCCATTTTGACAAGTCACTCTTGCAGATCCTTCCATTATGTAGAAATTTTGGCACTGATAAGTTACACTTTCATACTGGACATAGGTTGCCTTGGGTGTGTCCACAATGTCTCCATTATCCACAGCAGGTGGACGTCCACATCCTCTCTCAATATCTATATTCGATAAATAATCCATCAACAATTCTGATGATTGCAAACACACATTCACAGGTTTTAAGCATATTCAAAAGGAACTATATTGCAAAATGATAAAACTAATTCTTATTTTTTTTAAAAGCAACAATGTCATAGGTAGAAAATGATTACTACACATTGCTTGTTATTATCTTTAACTTTAGAAGGTACACCGCCTAGTACCTTAGTCAGATCTATGATAAAATGGATAGCAATTGCTTGGGATAAATGTGATCTCCCCACACGGGGTTGTTAATTTTATAATCCACTTTCTATTAATAATTGCTCAAATCTTGCACAAATAGAATGTGTAGTCACTTAGGATGCTGTATAGTGCAAATACATGAACATGTTCTGCTTCCTAAAAAAAACTTTGTCCAGTTTGACTCTGATGTCTAGAACTTTTAATGTTCATGTAATTAGACTATTTTTTCATGAAGGCTTTGGGTGACTTCTGGGGGAGACATTTACAAGGAGGGAGGAGGCACATGAGAAAACCAGTGTACTTTGAATATATTTTCTTTTACAGTGAAAACAGATTGTTGATTGAGAATGTAAATGATTTGAATGAATCTTAAATACATGAAAGATACAATGAATAGTAATATCATGCCAAACAAATTTTATTTTATTCTTTGACAAAGTGACACAGTGAAATGCCATGGATGTAGTATCTGTGGATTTCAGTAAGGTGTTTGAAAAAGTAAATCATAATCTACTTCTTGGTAAACTAGAAAAATTAGACAGGATCACTACTATTTGCAAATGGCTCACACACACTCAACAAGTCCTTGAGTATGTAGTTCTTAAGGAACCACATCAGTGGAAGGATTCAGCCAGTTCTCACTCATTCAGCTGAACCCCTTAACCTTTTTGCACAGTTTGGCAAACTGGCTAATCCTACCCCTGGCTGGCTCTGCCCCATCCCATCCCACTCCTCCCCTCCCTATCTTGCCTTGCTCACTTTGGTCTCTTGCCTAGAGTCATGCCAGTGGCCCAGCTGCTCTTCATTCCTCACCCACTTGCCTTCCTTCACCGCTCATCCAGACCACATGGCAGTTGGGCCCAGCTGCTTTCCATTCCTCCCCTCACTCTTCTTCCCCTTTCTTATCTCCCTGGGAGAGCCATGTGATGCTGTGAAAGGTGAGGCCCTCCTGAATGGTTACCTCATTTGCACGCATGGCCTCACACTCTTCAGGCACAGAGAAGCTGTTGAAGCAGCTCCATGGCAACCTCCAGGAGCTGCAGTGAGAGCGGCTGAGCCAGAGAGCAGTTTGGAGACCAAGAGCCTGCAGACTCAGCAGGCTGGCGGCCAGTATTGGAAAGGCCCCAGCAACTTAGTGATGACCTATCTAGTCAATGTGACCCTGATAGCCAGGTGAGCAAGTGCTGGTTCACTGTTGCCAGTGTGTGTGTGTGTGGGGGGCTTGACTTTGGGTGCGGAAGGAGGGCTGCTTCTTCTCAGGGAAACCTGGAGGCCCTCTGCCTCGCTTGGCAGGGTAAGAAGAGCGGGAGGCCAGGCAACCTGTTTCTCCATCTCCTACCTGCCTGGGAGAGCCAAATGATGCCATGGAAAGTGAGACCCTTCTAGATGGCTGCCTCACTCACATGCCTGGCCTCACACTCTTCTGGCACAGGGAAGCAGTTGAAGTGCCACAGCAACCTGCAGGAACTGCAGTGGGAGTGGCTGTTGGCTGGGAGCTTTCCTTGCACTCAAATCCAAGCCTGAGTGATGGGGAGAGAACTGCAGCTTTGCAGGTCCTGATGTCTTTTCTCCACAACCAGTGGGGACCTTCTGCCACTTCCCACTGCTTTCTGCATTTAACTTTGGAGCCACCCAGATGAGGGCAGCCCATTGCATCCAGGCCTGGCTGCATCCCCCATGCAGCAATCCCAGCCCCAGCCACCACTGCCACCTTGCAAGCCAGATTTACAAAGAAAGAACTGGGAACTTTAAGCCAGGCATATACCACAGCCCCAGCCTCTCCCACTTCTGCTAGCAGCTCTGGGCTGATCAGCAGTTCAGCTTTCCCAGCTGGCCATGATCCATCATTCCCCACTTGCCCTTCCCTTCCTCCCATGGCTAGCTGCCTTCTGAGCAGCTTTGGCTGTGAGGGGAGGTGGGAAAAGCTCAGCCAAGTCATCTCTTCCTTTCAGCCTTAAACATACACCCAGAGAAAACGCATACCTCATGGCACCAGAGGGATTCACCCACATGCCATCTCCTCATGAAAATTCGGCTTCTTGACACTCTGGAATGAGAAAGCACTGGTGGTGAGGAAGATGTACCCATCAGGACTGACCTCAGTGGTGACCCAGCTCTTCTTTGGCACCACAGAGCTCACCTTTGGGCCCAGCAGGCTGACTTCTCTGCATTGGTGCTTTCCCGTCTCAGAGTGCCAAGAGGCCAAATTTCGCGATGTGCTGTGGGTTGGCTGGCAGATGGGTGATGTGCCTCTGTCATGGTGTTACCTTGCAGAGACATGAAATGCAAACCAGCTGTCTGGTGGACTATACAGAGCTGTCAATATCCATGTTAAAACTTTTAAAAACATGAATACATGGGCTGAGAAAGAGGTAAGAGCAGCTCTATATGAAATACAAGACTTCAAAAAATCCATAGGCAGATGAAGTGGGGAAATTTCTGGGTCTGCTTAGGTAGATTCAGGGTTTGCTTTCTTTCTTTTTTTTAAACAAATTTTTATTAATTTTACAAACACAATACACAAGACATAAACTAAAACATCTTTTCTGAAGGCTGCCTGATCCCGGGTTAAAACTCTTCACACAGACACAAATTCAAACATCATATTCATTTTATATATCCTTCCATATCTTGTTATCATTTTCTTTTCTTTTTTTTTTATAAACCAATTTTATTAATTTTACAAAAACAGTGCACAAACAATCAAAGCATAACAGCTTATAACCATTTTCAATAACATTCTTTGTCTGTTCTATTTCCAACTCTCCATTCATCTTTTTTCTTTTACTATACTTCTCCTATACACTAATTGGAGTGACGCCTTTACCCTAACTTAAAAGTACTTCATATAACAATTTTTCTTGGGATTCTGTTTAAAAGATTCTAAAATTACACAATGAATTTTATACTCTAAATACACATATAAAAAACACAATCTTATGTACCCTCCAGAATCCCTCTTTAATCCTAAATTAAATTCACCCATTGTCTCTGAATAAACTTTTTTTCTTTAGATCTTGCTTCCCCCCATTGAGGCTTCTCCTCCCCTCCTTTCTCTCTTGCTTATTCTTCTCCTTGCCCTTTTTACCCCTTTGTCTCTCCTCTTCCCTTTTCTTACTCCCTTTCCTTTGCTTTCTAACCTTGCATCCACCTTTCCTCTCATTTTTCTTTTTTTGGGTTGTTTCTTCAAAGCTAAAAATCCCCTTTTTCTTATCCTCTTTCTCCTCCTCCCCGGAAAAAACCCATTGTTCATCAAAGATGGCTTCTTGTTCCTCTTCTTTTTTGTCCCAGTCATTCTGCTGCGTAATCAACTTTTCATAAGTACATAACGCCATTTCTAAAAATTGAAATGAAGTGCCCAAAGTATCTTTTCCATCTTGTTCTTCCTTTTTATATTTTTGATATTCAATCTTTAGTTCATCCACAAGCGATGCCATCCTGAAAAGAAAAACTTTCCCCAAAACAACCACCCAAGTATTTTTAGTCAAAAGTAATTCAAAAAGAAAGTTCCAAAAGTTAATACTTTTCTTCCTTCTTCTCTTTCTCTTTCTGGGGTTACTATTTAATCAAAGAGGACCAATTACCATATTTCTTTTTTTAGTATTCTTGGCAATCTCTTCCTTTTTCCACTTCTGCTCCAATATTTTTCCGCTCCCTTCCCACTTGCAACATCAATTTTTAAATGATCAGAAATCCATACCTCTAATAAAGGTTTTCCAATTTCTTAAATTTTTAAGTCCAATGTCCAAGCAACTTTCAGAATATTTCACCTTCAGTGCCCAAACAAATTTTAAATTTTCTTCTGCTTTTTTCATGGGGTGGGAGAGTGAAGAAAAAAAAAAGTTCCCTTTAACAGCTTCTCCACCACTTTCGATCTTCTTAGGGATACAATGTATCCTCCAGCAATTCAGACAGCTCAGTTCCAACGAATTTAAAGGATGTTGATTGACCCGGCTCAGCCAGCACTTTCACTTTTCTTGCTTCCTCCAGCACGATCTTACCCAGTTGCAGACTTCTTCGTGGCGGCCATTGCTGACCGCCACTCCACCGCCTTGGGAAAAAGGGGTTTTTCAGGATGAGGAGGGGGTCTGCGACACCCCCAACCCCCTGTCCAGCTCCCCTCTCTCTTCAGCTGTCCCTACAGGGCAGCCATATCCCCCTGACCCATTTGGATTGGGGGTATCTCGGCGGCTAGCACAGCAGGAATCGCGAGCGGTCGCGAATTCCTGCTGCCCCGAAGCCACGCAAAAACCAGAACCGGGGTTTCCTTTCTTTTAGGAACATTGGATATCTTCCTGTTTTCCTTAATTATATGAAAGAAAGCATACTGCCTTATAAGCTATTTGTATTCCATATTTTAGTAACCTGATCTTAGTTTGCTCTGGGGATGCCTTTCAGAATATGTGGACCTTGAGCTGCTGGTTCTTACCTCTGTTTTTAATGTCCCCTATTCTGCCAAAAACCCTGAGTCATCAGGGTATATGGATTTTAATCTTATTAGGATGCTGTTGGCACCAAAATTTATTTCTATGCAAGATCTCTAGAGTTTTCTCAAATTGCTATGGAAGAATAAATGAAGAAAAATAAATTGTAGCTGAATCTAGAGAAAATGGAAGTGCCCAAGGGCAATTTTGAAAAGTTCACCACAGCATTCTATTGCAGATGAGGTTACACCACCCCTTCCCCATCTCAAGGAAAAATACATTTAGGAGTTTGAATGCCTAAAATTATAAAAAATATATTAGTGTGAAGCGTGTGTCAACCCTAAAGCTGTCCAGACTGAGGCCATTTTGAGGCTTCAGTGCTGACATTGGAGCTGAGGGTTAGGGAGGAAAGGATAGAGATAGTTGGGGTACTGTAGCCAAAACAAAATACTTTCTCTTGGAAACCAAGGATATTCCTGCAAGTATTCAGATGGAGTGGGGGTTGAGCAACTGGACTGTATCCTGACTGGACCATGTCACTGATTGTTTTGGAAAAGTGCTGAACTTTTACTTTTAATTAGGTGAAAACGTGGAATCCATTCGGAGTCAGTTTTCATCAGTTTGTGCCAATATGATATTCCCTAAAAAATTGTTCTTTGAAGAATCTTACCTGCCTTGGAGTTCTCTTTGCTATGGGTATGTTACTTGGAACCCTGACAGTATAATGATACATAGCAATAATAAAATACATTGCATCATCTGTATGAATGGAAGAGCATGTGAGTGGACTGCCACATTATAGCTTCACAGGTAAGATTCAGATTTTACCATATTTTAAGAGTTCTGTAATTTGTAAAAGACGCTCTCTCTCTCTGTCACAAATAAGATCAAGTACTTGGGATATACTTGACAGCAAGATGCAGTACACTAAAAGAGAATAATTATATCAAACTTAAACAGCAGATAGCACTAGATTTGGTGAAATGGGAAAATTTACAACTGTCATTAATAGGGAGAATATCAACAATCAAGATATCAACAATCAAGACTATATTACCCAGAATTTTGTTCCAAACAATTCCAATTAGGCTTGGAAAAGATTACTTTGAAGATTTAAATAAAATTGTGTTGAAATATATATGGCAAGGCAAGAAAGCGAGAATAAAGTTAAAACTTTTGCAAGATGCTAGACTAAGAGGAGGATTTGCTTTGCCTAATTGGGAGTTGTATTACCAAGCTACAAATCTGATGTGGGTTAAGGAATGGATAACATTAAGAAATACTGTATATACTCGAGTATAAGCCGAGTTTTTCAGCACATTTTTTGTGCTGAAAAAAAACCCCTCGGCTTATACTCAAGTCAGATTCCCCTCTGAAAAAAAAATGGTGTGGAGCTCCAAAGCTGGGCAGCCACTTCCCTGCTTCCGTGTTTCCTTTGCAACTTTTAAGCATGGGGGTAATCGGAAGCAGAAAAGTTCTTGCTTGAGGATATATTGTTTTTTCTTTTTTTAACTGTTTTTAAGGGGGGGAGACCCACCACCATGTGAGAATGCTCAGACACGAAATCTATCCGACCGAAAATAAGTGTGTGTGTGTGTGGGGATTTTAACAGAGGGAAGATGTAGGGAGAAGGCAAAAGCGACGGAAGATCCTTCAGGGGAAACTGAGGGGGAGACTCACCCTTGGTCCAGATGAGCCCCCTTCCCCTTTCTCTAGGCTGAGAAAACAACGCGAGCCGAGGTTGCTTCGGCTCCACTCAGCTTCGTTTCCTCAGCTCCAGCTGCTTTCAGTCCACTCGGGAGGAGGGGGAGGAGGAGGTGGTGGTGGCGGCTCGCGTTGTTTTCTGATAGTGAGATCATTTCCCAAATTAATTGATTCACTAACCCAAAAGAAGAAGATGTTGATGACAGTGGGAGGCAGGAGTCACTCTCTCCCTTGCAAGAAAAATGCAAGAGCCGTTCTTATGATCTCTCTCTCCCCGTAATACAGTCAAGCCCTTTCCAGCACGTGGGATCCGCTCCCGCCGCTTTGCACCTTGCAAATGCAAAACCCCCAGGATTTTGCATTTGCAAGGTGCAAAGTGGCGAAGGCAGATCGCGCGTGCTGGAAAGGGCTTGACTGTATTACGGGGAGAGAGAGAGAGAGAGAGGGAGAGATCATAAGAACGGCTCTTGCTTTTTTCTTGCAAGGGAGAGAGTGACTCCTGCCTCCCACTGTCATCATCATCATCTTTTGGGTTAGTGAATCAATTAAACCTTTCATGATAGTGAGATTGTTTCCCAAATTTCCCTTAAATCAGGGAAGAAATCAGAAACAAACCTTTGGACTGAGAATAAGCCTGTTCCTATGATGCCATTTTTGTTCACTGCAGTGTGAAAAGTGTGAAAAAACACACTTCTTTTTTTTTCATCTTCTTGTTCCCTATTTACTGGTCTCTTTTAAAGAGGAAATTGTGAACATCAAACTTATTCTCAACTGTCCTAGTGAAAGTTTTTATTGGTATCTATTTTTATTTTTGAAATTTACCAGTAGCTGCTGCATTTCCCACCCTTGGCTTATACTCGAGTCAATAAGTTTTCCCAGTTCTTTTGTGGTTAAATTAGGTGCCTCGGCTTATATTCGGGTCGACTTATACTCGAGTATATATGGTACTACATTGTTGACACTAGAAGGACATGCTCTGTTGTTGGGGTGGCATGCTTTTCTATGGTATAAAGGAACTAAAACACAGGGGTATTTTAGAAGACATTATATATGGGAGTCTCTGTGGTTAAACTGGGAGAAGACTAAAAGACAATGTTATTTGAAAATTCCAGTCTGGCTATCGACTATTGAAGCATTTTCTTATCCCATAATATACAAAAAGGAACAAACAGTTAGATATTGTGAAATATTGAATGAAAAGGGTGAACTTAAATCTATAAAAACTAGAGGAACAAGGTATAAGGATGAATTGGTTTTCAAATACATTCAAGGTATGATAAAGACTCTAAAACAGAAGGTGTCTATGATAAACTGACTGCAAGATTAGATTTTGACAGGTACTGATGAAAAGGTGATTAAAAATTGTGTGGATATTTATTAGAAATTAAACTAGAAGAAGAACAAGTTAAAGAAACTATGATTGCTTGGGGAAAGAATTTTGGATATGGGATTGTTCTAGAGAAATGGCAAAAATTGTGGTCCCAAAATTATAAAATGACAATGTCAACAGCATATAAAGAAAATTTGTAGAAGATGTTCTACAGGTGGCATTTTCCCCCAACAAGAATAGCAAGAATGTTCAAGAATAAATCTGAAAAATGTTGGAAATGTCAGCAGACACCTGGCTCATATTACCATATGTGGTGGACATGTGCGGATGCTAAAAAATATTGGAGTAAAATCCACACGGTGGTTGGAAAAAATGACAAGATTTGAAACCAGAGATATTTTTATTGGGAATTTTACCTGAAATATATAGTAAAGATTTGAAATATTTGATTGTAAATGTATTAACAGTGGCTACGATTGTATTTGTTAAAACTGGAAAAATGAGAAAACACCATCACAGGAGGAAATCATTAAGAAAATATTGGAATGTGCTGAAATGAGTAGACTGACATTTGAAATTGGAGAACAAGATGATAAACAATTTTATAAAATTTGGGATCTATTCTATCAATGGTTAGACAATAAAATATAGTAATGAAATATGTAGACTCTTAGAAAATAATAAATATATAAAGATGTATTCTTTTCTTATTATATCTACAAAATGATTCTTGGATAGATTTGGGATGATAATATGAACCGTCATAAAACAAATTAAGTAAAATATGATTATTTTGTAAAAACATGAATGAATAAAAGTATAGTCAATTGATTGATTAATAATGATATTAATGGATTTAATATTTGATTGAAAATATGAGAGTATATACAATGTAATTGTAATTGAAGACTATGAAATGGAAGCACAAAACAATTTGTAAACCAACTGACATACTGTATGTATATATATGGAATATGGCTTGATGTTTTTATGTTTTGTTTGTTTATGTTTGTTTTAAAAACCAATAAAAAATTTTAAAAAAATAAACATACAGATATGAAGACGGAAATAGGAGAAATGAAGATGATAGTCAAAAACTGTACAACAAAACAGAAAGTAGAATTAGAAAATACAATAGGACTCCAAAAAGTAAAAAAGGTGAAATACCTGGGAATTTGGATATCACCCAGATGTTCATTATTAAAAGAGGACAATTATGGCAAACTGATTAAGCAAATCAGAAAAGAATTGGAATTATGGGCCAAATTGAAACTGTCTATATTAGGAAGAATAGCAACATTGAAAATTACCAAAGCTAATATATCTATTCCAAATGATTCCAATAAATTAGGGAAATCTTTTTTTATAGAACTAAATAAAATGACATCCAAGTTTGTTTGGTTGGGCAACTGGCCATGTATTAAAATGAAACTATTACAAGATAATAGGAGCAAAGGCGGTCTCGGACTACCAGAATGGGAGCTTTATTATCAGGCAGTGGTGTTGAGTTGGATTAAGGACTGTATTAAATTAAAAGACAAGAGAATCTTAACATTAGAAGGACATGACCTCCTGATAGGTTGGCATGCATTTTTGTGGGAAAATAAAAATAATATACCTACCTATTTCAATCAACACCTAATAAGAGATTCATTAATTACAATTTGGAAAAAAATCAAAGGCAAAGACCATACAGAAATCACACAAAGGCTGTCAACCATGGAAGCCATAATACATCGAAATAGATTAGACCTATGGAAAGTGGTAAGCTATGAAGAACTATTAGATAGTGAAAGGAAATTAAAATCAAACCAAGAACTGAAAGAAAATGGAATTATAATCGATTGGTGGCCATATTTGCAAATTCAAAATAAATATAAAAAAGACTCAAAAGATTTTGGATTTGACAAAGGGCAGAACCAACTAGATAAAATATTAATGGGACTGGAACAAAAACTTATCACTAAAATATGTAAATATTTATTAGATTTTAAAATGGAAGAGGAAATAGTTAAAAGTACAATGAATTTTGGATACACTATAGAATTAGAGGAATGGGAAAAATATGGAATATAAATTATAAATTAACGGTATCTACTGCATACAAAGAAAACATATATAAAATGTTTTATAGATGGTATTAGCCCCAACAAGATTGGCAAAAATCTACTCCAATATGAGTCCTAAATGTTGGAAGTGCAAAAAAGTTGATGGTACATTTTATCACATGTGGTGGATGTGCCCCGAGGCCAGGACATACTGGATACAAATTAAAAATTGGTTAAAAGAGATCACTGGCTATCAGACTGAGCTCAGACCAGAATCCTTCCTATTACGCATCATTAAAGAAAGACTTCTGAAAGAAGTAAAATACCTAGTGTTACATATTATAACAGCTGCCAGAATAGCTTTTATGCAGGTATAGAAAACACCAAATACCCCTAATGAAGAACTAATAATACATAAAGTAACAGAAAGTGCTGAGATGAATATGCTAACAATGAAATTGAAAGAAAAAGACGACTCTGAATTCTTTAAAATTTGGAACAATTGGTATAAATGGCTAACAAACAGAACCAAGAAGTGAGACAAAAATGTTAATTGAAACAACCCTTAAGAAAGTAAAATAAAATTTTGTAAACTATATAAAGATATAAGAATAGTAATTATAGCTATAGATATTAATAGTAGATAAACACAATATAATGCAATATGACATTTAAATCATATTGTATAGATGCCAAGAACGTTGCTGATCCCATGATGTTTTACAATGTAAAAAGAAAAAGAAAATTAATAAAAATTATTTTTTTTAAAAAAAGAAAATTACAGACCAATCTCTTTATGCTATGTCACCTGAAAAGTCATGGAATCAATTATTAACCAAGCCATCGTCCTCCACTTAGAAACAAACAACCTACTCTCTAATAAACAATTTGGTTTCAGGAAAAAACTATCATGTAATATGCAACTCTTACACTGCATAAACATATGGACTACACAACTCGATCAGGGCAAAGCAATAGATGCAATCTATGCAATCTAGAAGCAATAGACTTCTGTAAAGCCTTTGATTCAGTGGTACACGACAAACTACTCCTAAAACTAAAATCTTACAGTATCTCTGGACACCTGCATAACTGGATAGAAGCATTCCTGTCAAACAGGCAACAAATGGTCAAAATTGGGAGCGTCCTATCAAATTCTGTATCTGTCAACAGTGGTGTCCCCCAAGGCAGTGTTCTAGGGCCAACTCTTTTCATACTCTACATAAATGACCTCTATGATCATATTAAGAGCAGCTGCGTTCTCTTCGCTGATGATGTAAAGCTGTTCAATACCACAGACAATACTGCTACCCTTCAAAAAGACCTTGACTATATATCAGAATGATCAAACAAATGGCAACTTCAAATCTCACCAAATAAATGCTCTGTCCTACATATTGGCAAAAAAAATCAGAAAATAAAATTCAGGCTGAATAGTCAAGACCTTGTTGATGATCCAAACTCTGTCAAGGATCTTGGAATACTCATCTCAAATGACCTAAGTGCTAGAGCCCACTGTAACTACATAACCAAAAAGGTATTAAGAGTTGTTAACCTAATCTTACATAGCTTTTTCTCTGGTAATATTATACTAATAACTAGAGCATACAAAACATTTGCTAGACCCATAGAATACAGCTCATCAACCTGTAACCCACATTACGTATCTGATATTGACACAGTTGAGAAAGTCCAGAAATATGTCACAAGAAGAGTTCTCCACTCCTCTACCTGTTGTAGAATACCTTATGCCACCAGACTCAAAATTCTAGACCTAGAAAACTTAGAAGTATGCTGCCTTTGGTCCGATCTAAGTATGGTATATAAAATCATACATTGCAATGTCCTACCTATCAATGAATACTTCAGCTTCAACCAAAACAACACAAGAGCAAACAATAGATACAAGCTCAAGGTTAATCGCATCAAACTTGATTGCAGGAAATATGACTTCAGCAACAGAGTGGTCAATGTCTGGAATACTCTACCGGACTGTGTGGTTTCTTTCCCAAACCCCAAAAATTTTAACCTTAGACTTTCTACTATTGACCTCACCCCTTTCCTAAGAGGTCTGTAGGGGTGTGCATAAGTGCACCAACATGCCTACCATCCTTGTTTCTTTTTATTTTTCTTATATGTATCCATTTCATATATTCATAAATATGTTTATACTTATATCTGTTATCTTATAATCACTTGACAAAATAAATAAATCAAAATAAAACATAACAATAACAAGGGCTTGATAGGTAGATTAAAAAGTCAAGTCCAGTCTAAATACCTGGCTAATTGCAATGGATAACAACAACAACAACAGTAACAGCAACAATAAATGCATACAAAGGCAGAACTGGAAGATAGCATCAGGCAACAAATGCTGCCTCTGCAAAAAGCTGAAGAAATAGTGGTCTATTTAGTTAGCTGCTGCAAGAAGATTGCATAAACTGAGTACAACAAAGTTATGACAAATTAGCCACAATGTTGCATTGGAAGGTCTGCAAGAAATGCCATTTTCTTGCATACAAGAAGTGATAGGACCACAATAGAAAAAGTAATAGAAAATGAAGAAACTAAATTGCTCTGGGAATTTAGAATTCAAAAAGACAAGACCTGCTACATAACATCCCAAACCAGAGGTGGGCTGTTGCCAGTTTGCACCAGTTCTAGTGAACTGGTAGTTAAGATTAGGCACAGTTTGGGGAACTGGCAAATCCTACCACTAGCTGGCCCCACCCACACCCTTTTTGGGCTGTTTTTCAGGCTGTTTTCAGGCCATTTGGGGGGCATTTTCAGTCCATATTGGGGGAATTTTCAGCTGTTTTCCAGGCCAAAAACAGCATAAAACAGACTAAAAATGGCCTAAAAACAGCCCCAAACAGGTCAAGAAATGGGGAAGGCAGGACCAGCCAGTGGTGGGATGAGCCTCAACTGGCTGAATACTAGCTCTGCCTTTGAGGTGAGTGGCTAGGAGGTGGGGCTGGGTGTGATAACTAGAGCAATCACATGACCAACCCGCCATGCATACCCAGCCAGAGAAGTGGTTGTTAACAAATTTCCAGCCCACAGCTGCCCCAAGCTTAATAATTATTGATACACAAGTCAAAGTTCTCTGGCTGGTGCTCATGGCAATCCCTGGAGGCTGAAGAGAAGAGAAAGAAGCAAGAAAAATAACAAAATATAAAGACCTTCAAATAGAAATGAGTCAATAGTGAGGTCACAATTTTAGCCTGAAATAGAAATGCCCCAAAATATTGGATCAAATTTCTCACAGCACTTTTGAGACGGTCTTGGAAAGAATTGCAGGAAACAGTCAGAACTGGTTTTACTTTTATTTATGCCAAAATAATGTGTCAATAAAACAGTTCTTTGAGAAAGCTGAAAATCTTGAAATGCTGACTTGGTTGGGTTCATCACTCAGAACCTTGATATTAAACCAGCTCTACTTTCTTACACTTTTAATAGTAAACAACTCCTCTGCAGTCCTGAGCCCCAGCCTTCTACCCAATCATCTTCAGGAGAATGGAGAAGACTCAGGGAAGAGCTAGAGAGGAAGCAAGAGCCCATGGCCAAGTCTGGCACAGGACCAATGAAGGCACCGACGTGCCTACCGTCCCTGTCTTATTGTTTCTTTTATTTTTTTTAATTTTTCTTACATGTATCCATCTATTCATAACTATGTTTTTACTTATACCTATTATCTTGTAAACAATTGACATAATTAATTAATTAATTAATTAATTAAAAGATGCAGGGGGCAGCCCTGGCCTTGTTAGTTTTCTTCTTTATGGCGTGTTTATTTATTTGCCTATTAATTTGTCCATAATTTTAGTTATGCCTCTTCATTTGACAAGCAGATTTTCTACATGTTGTTTAAAGCATGTTGCCTAAATGTTTCCCACATACTGTATCTAGAAAGAGTATTTTCAAGGTGAATGTATGGAAATGCAATGATGCAATCATGTCTATTCTAGTACATCCTCCTATCGTCTCTGCTAAAATGTTCTGAATGAGATACTGTATGTCCCTTAGGCAAAAATAATTAGAAAATTATGTAAAATAATGTTAAAAAGCATAATTGTACAGATATATCAGCCATTCTACAATAATAGAAATGTATGCAAATTCTACTTACTGACACATTTCGGTGAAGGTGACCATCCATTCTTTGTGCATTCAACCACCTTTCCTCCGTTATCTGTTTCAAGTCTAAATCCGCTGTCACAATGAACTCGAATTAGATCTCCATTACGGTATATAGTTCTTTGAGGTTGGAAAAAACCATTCAATATACTCGGAGAGTTACATGTAATTTCTAGAGAAAATAAATCGTATAGTATATTGAAAAAAGAAATACTTGCACATATCAGATTATGGGCATTTCTCTCTATTAGCACAGAACAATAACAAAATTATATGTATTTGTGTGTGTATGTGTGTGTGCATGTGTGTGTGTGTGTGTATCACCATGATACACATCATTAAACAATATTACTATGTTAGTCTATAGGCATGCCTATTCATAGGCATTAACTTATTTAAAACTACCAGTTAGTATCTAAAATATGCTATGAAATTAGCCAACTTGATTAAAAGTATTTTTGGAAGATTTTAATTAAATTCAACAAGTTGCAATAATTATTCTTCCCTTTTATTTTGATTTTGAATTGAAATATAAAGCCACTTCTGCCAGCATGCAAGAGGTTGCCCAGAAGAGCCCCACTGCACATGCACTCACCCTGCCACACAACAGTTGATTGTTGGGTATCTGGGGTGCATGCATGGAGTGTGAAGGTGCACGACAGACACATGTACATGCGCAGAGATGCATGGGGTAAGCAGGGATCACACACACATGTGCAGAGATGCATGGTGCACATGTGGATGATGTGTGCATGCACAAGGGGCATGGGGGGCAGTGCGCATTGCCTTCTGGGTGCTGGTGTGAGCGCAAGCACATGAGCATGCATGCAATTTTTGACATGGGAGCCGAAAAAGGTTTACCACCACTGATATAGCCTATTGATCTATTAGAATCAATAAGACCTATATGGCTGATAGCAGGCCCTGGATTAAAACATGAACCAAAGTCTCCAGCTAGGATTTCATAATATAAAAGCACTATTTGTAATTTGTTAAGCTGTTGCAATTTGTGTAATATGATTTTGCAAAGTAGATAGTTTCATAAGTATATTTGGAACTAAAAGGAGGAAACTGTGAGAAATAAGGAAGTGAAAATAACAGATGGATGAAGGTTTCAGATATACACGGGTGTATGTAGAAACTGGTGGTCAGCATGAAAGAACAAGGAAGTAACTTATGAAATATGACAGGAAAGTGACTATCTATGCGTGTTCATTAGAAGAAAGGTATAAAAAGTCAAGCTTGACATCAGTTCAGGGCCACTGGCCTATAGTTATCCTTGCTGGACAAGCTATGTCATTGGACCTCATTGCAATGGGATATTGATGTAAGTTGTGTTATGATGTTGTTTATGTTCCAAATTACTTCTAAAATAAATCTCTGCATTTAAAGTAAGAATTGTTTTCTTGTGTTGCTGTCTTTTGTTTCTTTCATTGGATTTTTCCATGACAAGTTGGTTATAGCTCATTTTCTAAATAATCTTCTAAATAATCAGTTTTTCTAATCAGGATGGCATGACAACAGTTACAAAAACTCCCCAGATTTCAGGATGGTCATATCTGGTCTTTCTCTTGCAGTTTGGGAATATTCTCCTTGAGAATAGCTGCCCTAAGTTGAGGATCACAACCAGTCTCCTATAGGAGATGCCCAGACTGAGTCCAAGGGTGGGATCAAATGCACCACCAGTCCCTTCACACTATAAGAGATTTAAACTCAGCCCACCTTGAATTCTGTGACTCTTATCTACTGCCAGTTTGCTTTGACTGCTAGTAGTTCAGATTCTTGTAGAGAATCTTTAGCATACAACCAATCTATATTTATTTATACTGCCTGACTCTTGATTTCTTGCAGTTGACACTTCTGGCTTTCTTGAAGCTAGTAGTTAATGTAAAACCAAAGATATTTGTGTCTATATGTGTGAATTTTTCTTATGATTTATTCTTAATCATATTATTGAATTTTAATTTTTGATTATTTTATTGCTAATTTAATATCTTTAAATTGAAATGGCTGTTATGAATAAAAAACAAACATTTCCACAGAATTGTTTTGTTGCCTGTAGTGGAACTGCTGGTTCTGGGAAAAAGTTGAACAGCTAGAATTGTAACATGTCCCTCCCTAGACATACACCAATCTGCTTCTAATCCTAAAATTAGAAGCACATCATTATTCTTTACCAGTAGCAAAAGAAGTTTCTATGGTATTGTTAGAAACTGAGTTGGAATTTCTATTAGTATTGATATTTAGATTTTGGTATGGCAACAGTTTATAAATTCTTTAAAAATAGAAACATGCAGTAGGTCAGCCATGGAGTGTATTGTTGGCAAAAGCAATTACTGTACCATTTACTGATATAAAAATATTACTGTGGCAGAGGTGGGATTCTACCAATTCGCACCTATTCGCTAGAACCAGTTGTTAACATTCTAAGCAGTTTGGAGAACCGGTTCTTAGAAGAAATTACTGGCCTAATCCTGTAAGGAAGGAAGGAAGGAAACAAAACATTCTGGTGTTGCTTACAGAAATTGCCTCTCTGTTAACCCTTATTACATTCTTGGCAGGACTTGACTTCCTGTCTCAGGAATGTCTCTGGAGTTTTTTCCCCCTCCTTTGCTAGTACTTTGCTTGTGTGGAGTGACCATTCAAAGTTACAATGGCACTGAAAAAAGTGACTTATGACCATTTTTCACACTTACGACTGTTGCAGCATCCCAACAGTCATGAGAGGCCAGGTGAGGAGATGCATACCTCGATGTGAGTGATATTGAGTTGGCCAAGCCCAGCCAATAACATGAACACCAAGCCACACCCACCAACTTAGCCACGCCCACAGAACTGGTTGTTAAAAAATTTGAATCCCACCCCTGCTCTATGGATATATTACTCTACATTAATGAAAGAGCAGCCTTTGGGGGAAAATTATCAAGGGTGCAGTGTGCAGTTTTTGCACTAATTGAGTCATGAAATGGCCAAAGGATATGTCTTTCATTGCACGACTCTCTTTTTCATTTTTGCTTACCAAGGCAAACAGGCAGTTTTGTCCAGGCCCCATTGTCACAGAAAGATATGTTCTGACCTTCCATGGCATAATACTTTTGGCAGCTGAATTCTACTGAAGAGCCAGATCTGTACTGCTGCTCAGATAAAGGAATAATGTCTCCATTCTCAATCCTGGGTGGATCCCCGCAGCTTTGTCCTCTTTCTATTAAACAGAGAACAAAAAACCAATAGGAAATGCTAGCTACAGTGGATGGCATTCCTTAAAATAATAATTATAAAGAAATTGGCTTAAAATTATTACAGATTCTGCTCATTTTTTTGAATAAAATCAGGTACTAGCTATTTTTAAAAGTGGAATTATTTCATAAGCAAGTTAAGTATTTGTGAAACTTCAGCATCAGAACACATGCTACATCTCAACAGCACTACAATGTACCCACTTTCTGAACTGAAGAAGCTTCTTGGATAGGATTTGAAACGTCTTCAAGGAAAAACAAAGAAAGTCCAATAGTCTTTTGAAAAAGCACCTTTGGGACAATGTACCCAACTGTTCACAATCTACTTTTCTCTATTTCTCTCTCCCCACTTCTCTTCATTCATATTCTTTTTGCTCTAAGTTGACCCAGATCTTGACAGTAATATATGATGTAATTGTATGTAGAAATGACATTGGGAGAAAGAAAAACAAATGCAGCCAAGGGAACCATCAGATAAAAGGTAACCCACTCTCGGAATAGACAGAGAAAGCAGTTCAGAAAAGACCCTCCCAGGGGACTTCCGGTTTGCAAGGTTTCGGCAGCGGCAGGGATTCGCGATACTGCGCGATCCCTGCTGTGTTCGCCACCAAGGTTCCCCCGATCTGTTTGGATATGGGGGATATAGCTGCCCCGTAGAGGCAGCTGAAGACAGGGGGGATCTGGACAGGGGCTTGGGGGTGTTGCAGACCCCCTCCCCAGCCGGCAAAACCCCCTTTTCCCAAGGCGGAGGAGCAGTGTTCAGCAATGGCCGCCACGAAGAAATCTGCAGCCGGACAAGCAGGTGCAGGAGGGAGAAAGTTGGAAGAATTATGAAAGTTGCTTTCAACTGGGACAAGGCAAGAGAAAGTGCCCTGGAATCTTGAAGGCTGCTAAGGATACATTGTTTCCAGTGAGGGTTACAAGCTGTGAATATCCTAAAAGGGAAAGTTTTTTTTTTCATTGCACTCTCCTTCCTAATGTGACAGCGGATAAAAAAAAAATTTTTGGCTGTGAGTGGGAAGGGAGAGGAAAAAAATTGGAGCAAAATTTGAAAATAAGGAGAAGATTGCCTAGAATTCTAAAGAGTTACTAAACATCAATAAGACTTCTAAAAGATATATTTTAAAGGGAACTTTGTGATTAAACTTTAACCCCAGAAAGAGAAAGTGAAGAAGGAGAAAGTATTTAAAAGAAACATCTTATTTGGATTGTTTGGTGATTTTGGAACTTCTGAGAATTATTTCTGATTAAAAACACTTGGGTGGTTGTTTGGAAAAACTTTTTCTCTACACAGTGGCATCACTTGTGGATGGACTGAAACTTGTATACCAAAAATATGGAAAAGAAAAACAAGAAGGGAAAGATGTCCTTGGTACTCGTTTTCAATTTTTAGAAATGGCGGTTTGTACTTATGTAAAGCTGAATGAGCAACAGGATGATGGGGACAAAGAAGAAGCCATCTTTGATGAACAAATAACTTTGGTCGGAGAAGGGAAAAAGAAAGAGAAAAAGGAAAAAAAGATTTTAAGACCTGGAAAAACAACCCAAAAAGAGAAGAATAAGGTGAAAAGGGGACATTGTGTTAGGAAACAACAGAAAGGGGGAAAGCAGAATAAAAGGAAGGTGGAGAGACAAGGAGGTAAAGAGGACAAGAAGAAGAAGAAGCAAGGGAGAAAGGAAGGGATGAGAAGCCTTAATGGTGGGGAGCAAGATGTAAAGAAGCAAAAGTTTTTTAGAGATAATGGATAAATTTTATTGAAAAAGGGATTCTAGAAAGGTACATAAGATTGCATTTCTATATTTGCATTTAGAAATAACCATAGAAAATTGGAAATAATATGTAATTTAAAATGTCATAAAATATTTAGTATAATCTAGTAAATTTTTGTTAAGAAAAGGGGAGCACTGCAATGAAACAATGATTTATATGTGATGTGGGGAGGGGGGAATAATTTTGGAAAGCATGTGTGCGGTATCTGCCATCCCGCATCTGATGGGCGGCTCATGATAGGGAGCGAAGGGAAGAGAAACGACAGGAAGCGAGGTTTCCTCTTGATGAGCGTGCCCCGAATGTCTTGGCACAAGCTCTTTTATTGTGCTTTTTTACAAGAAAATGATTTAATCAAAGCTCAAGTCAAACATGGTAATCTCATCAGGATGTGCATGTTTACAAAGCTGCATACCGGACAGATTATTTACAATGTGGATAAGCTTATTAACAATCATCTAGCTCCTTGTCCCTTGTACGTGCCTTGCAAAAGTCACTGAAGAGACAGAAGTTAATGATTACACGTGAATGATACAATGTTGCAAACACATGAATGATACATAGTTGCAATGATACATAGTTGCAATGATACATAGTTACAACATCTCCTCTGTTTTTATTATTTATGACGAGTCTTCTTCCTCGTCCGAGAAGACAGGAACCACTTTTCTGAAATGTCCGCCGTCCCCGTCATCTAGGCAAGAGTGCGAACCGTCAGCATCAGGGTTGTCCAAGGAGCGGTAACTCAGCAATGACATTTTTTCGTCCGGTGTTGAGGATATAACATGAGCTTGCAATAGCACATTAACATCAGCAGAGGATAATTGATTTTTAAAAAATTGCAATATTTTATTAAAACAACAAGTTCCTATAATACATATCAATATAATGATTATTAATGATCCTGCCAATGCAGTTAAAGAGGTTTAAACCATGGCGAAATAGAAAACAACCCCCCCCTGCTATCAGCATAAAGACAACATTCTTCTTTAAGCGCAGCACACAATCCCCCTTGTTTTAAAAAATAACAGATCTAAATCTTTACGATTTTGCAAGAGGGGGTATTCCATGGGTACCTGTAGGGATATAAAATCATCAGAGTTATACACACAAGCCATTCTTGAATGAAAAATGATTTGGATTTAACAATTTCATCCCCGTGGACACATGCCGTGAGACCGGTGGAACAAGTCCAAACAAAATTATTGCCAGGGATAAAACACATTCCTTTCAGGCGTGATGTTAAAGTTCCTCCTGAAGTGGTGTAGATTGCAGGATATCCCCTGGTTGTGTGGGTGCGTCTGCCAAATCGAATTGAAGTGGTGGGTAGAAGTCTTCTATGCGAGAAAAATTGGTTGTAGAACTTAAACGAACTCCTTGAAAGTCAGTTATAGTCCAAGCAATATTATATCTTCTATGAGGCTTCTGCAGATCGTCATGGACAGTTCTTTTGAAGCGTCGTTTGTTGACAGGATCAGAGTTCGGGTATATAAAGGCATGACAAGTAGGAGAGAGGGCTATGGACAAGTTAGTTGTAGAACATTTACGAGATGAGGAGGGAATTCAATTAGTAGAAAAAGGATAATAATTACAATAATGACAATAAAGATTAATTTGGTAATTCATCAAGGATGTTAGTTGGGGTGGGGGAACCCATAAAACAATAGAAGGACATCTAGGTCCCCCTAAATTTAGATTGAATAGAGGAAAAGATTTTAAGGTTCCTTTCCCTAGGAAGAGTAAAGAAGGAACAAAAGAGCGAGTGGTAGAGTGTTCTTTAAACAAAACAGAAGTGACAGAGTGAAAACTATGGGTAGCATTTTCATGACGTACCCACATGGACCAAATATAATAGCCTTCTGTTAATGAAATGGTTTTAACACGAACAGTCTTTTGACAGGGAGCATAGGTTTTGTTGAAGTAAGGTAGAAATTGCAAAGAAGATATAGGCAAGAATATCAGGAAGAGTTTTAAGATACAGATGTTGCGGAGGAATTCCCATGATAGGGTCTAACCGCTCTACCAGGGATCCAGCAAGTGGTTTTGTCTGGCAGTAAGATTGCAGCGTAGCCTCATCCCCAAGTGAGAAGCTCAGCGGGACCCTGCCAGGCAGGATCTGGCAATCTGCGATAATATACCAGAGGTCTGTTAGGCGGGGGTGAGGGGGAGGAAAAATGACACGAAACAGCAGATGTGGAAGGAATGCCAGTCAGATTAAGAAAGTTTAAAGTGTAAAGACAAATGTTAAGAGAATTTTGCAATGCTGGGAGGTTCGGGGGGTTTTCCCGCAACGAATATCGATCAAGAGCATGTTTCAGAGATAAGTTCGCTCGTTCCACAATAGCCTGCCCCTGGCTGTTGTAGGGAATCCCAAACTTGTGGGTTACATCCCATCTGTTACAGAAGTCCTGGAAAGCAGAACTCTGAATAATTAGGACAATGTTGCCACACATAAGCCAATAATGTAGCAATAGGTTTCTTTTTTACAGGAGAGCCCTTTAAATTAGCAGAATATTTAGAAGAAAAAGCGACTAACTCCCTCAATTCCTTCAGATGCTGCGTCTGTTGTTGAGAAAAGTTTCCACCCATACTTACGAAAGTCGAGACCGTGTTTCAGATCCGATGATGTGCAATTCGCTTCAGGCCTAGCGATGCACAGCTCCCATCGAGCTGATAAGATATGGGCGCGTCGCAACGTATCCCCCTTAGGGAATCACGTCGGGGTCACCAGAATGCGGTATCTGCCATCCCGCATCTGATGGGCGGCTCATGATAGGGAGCGAAGGGAAGAGAAACGACAGGAAGCGAGGTTTCCTCTTGATGAGCGTGCCCCGAATGTCTTGGCACACGCTCTTTTATTGTGCTTTTTTACAAGAAAATGATTTAATCAAAGCTCAAGTCAAACATGGTAATCTCATCAGGATGTGCATGTTTACAAAGCTGCATACCGGACAGATTAGTTACAATGTGGATAAGCTTATTAACAATTGTCTAGCTCCTTGTCCCTTGTACGTGCCTTGCAAAGGTCACTGAAGAGACAGAAGTTAATGATTACACATGAATGATACATAGTTGCAATGATACATAGTTGCAATGATACATAGTTACAACACATGTGTTCCCACAAAGGCCTGATATTTAATTGAAATGGGTAAAATGTTTAAGATATAAATGATTGTTAATATTAATGATTAGACAATGTTATCCTAGCAAAAAATTTTGTGAAATGAGAGATTTGAAGTAGAAGAAGGGGGAACATTGGAATGAAACTATGATATATAATATGTGATGTGGGAGGGGGGGAATAACTATGGAAAATAGGTGCTCACATAAAAGTATGTGATTTAATTGAAAAGTAATGTGCTAAATGTTTAAGATATAAATGAATATTAATATTAATGAATAGATTTGTATTGGTTTTGATAATACTGTATAATTTTAGAACGTACCAGACAGAATCCCAATGTAAGTTATGTGTTTTATATTAAGTATTATAAATATAGGGTAAAGAGATAAAGGCATCATACTCCATTTTGTGTACAGGAGAAGTTTTTTTAAAAAAGAAGAAAGATAAATGGATAGCTGGAAATAGAACAGACAAAGAACAATAAATATTATGATTTGAATTGAGAGGAGATAAATAAAATAAAATTGAGAAAATTTAAAAGAGAGGAGAAGTTATATAAAAAATTGAAAATGCTAATAAGATATGGAATGGTAGGTAAAATGAATATGAATTTGAATTTGTGTCTCAACCAAGAGTTTTAACCCGGGACTAAGCAACTTTCTGAAAAGAGATTTCTTATGCATTTATGTTTTGTGTTTTTGTGTATTTATGTTTTGTATGTCTTTAAAAATTAATAAAATTTGTTCAAAGAAAAGACCCTCCCAGATTCAAAGGCACAGGGGAAAGAATCTACTTTAGGATTGCAGAATTTTATTAATTAACTCTATTGAAAATTAGAATTAGCTACTCTAACCACACATCCTGTCTGTTCTACTTCGCAAGACCAACACATAATCACTCTCTATTAAAGACCAAAAAGGATAATATTCAGTTAAAATAATAATTAGATATAGATAGAGATGATAAAATAACTGCATAGTAACATGCGTATTATATGCTTGCTCATTCCATTGGAAAAAAGGTACATTAATACACTCAGGATATGTAATCCTCAGGCCCCCATGTGTAGATATTTCAAACTGTATATTTTGTTGTTTCACTTGTTTTAAACAATATGCTAACAATTTATCTGCAAATTATAAATTGAGCTATAAAAATTATCATAATGATCTGAAAATTAAATGTCTGCAAAGAAAGAATAATAAAATATCCTTCATCACCTAAATATTCTGGAACCTATGGAATTATTAAATAAAATCATAATCAGTTCAATATTAACGTTGACCATACGATGAATTCATCCGAACAATTTCAAACAAAAGAGATTTTTCATCAGGGAAAATATGGGACTCCTTTAATGATATGACATCAACATACTTTATACAACCTTTGCAATTTTTGAAACATATTCTTTGCCTACCAATTTTATGCATATTTTCAACCACTATAGAGTCATAATTCTTAGCTAAAGTTCAAGATTTTGGACTAAACCTAAGAAACAATTCAGATGTTTGGAAAAATGTGCTTCAGTTGTTTTGTTTTGGATTACAACTATTAAAATTCCAAAAGAAGATGTGAATTATTTCAGGGAAGATTAAATCATTTTTTAAAAGAATGGGAGTTTAGAAGCAAATGTTCATATTTGTTATGTTATCGTAATTGTTTTAATCAGTTATGATCCCAGAGGAATCGATCATATTGACAGCAAGCTTACCAGAGATACATAATGGGAAATCCATGTAACCGTCAACACACTTTCTGACTGATGGAACCACAAGCACATATCCTTCATTACACTGAAATTGTAGGTTCTGGTTACTTTGAATAAGCCGAGCTTTTCTTAGATTCCCAAACACAAACAAGTTTTTTGCTGCTAACTGTTGTCTTGTGATACTGCAGGGTGCTAAAAAAGAGAAAATAAGATAGATCTTCTCAAGGGAGATAATTTGTCCATTGGTTTCCCTCAGTTTCACGACCAAGAAAATCGTCCTGGTTTGCAAATCACAACTGACAGTTCCAGGCTAAAATCAAATAAACCAAGTTAGAGCACAGTATTATTGATGAACAAGTTATGATTCAGCAATAGGTTTTAGACATATCACAGAAGACTGGCTTGTAGGAACATGTACAAACAGATGGTCTTGGTTATTTCAAGCTAAGAACAGCCTAACTCAGAATCTTTTGCGAAGATATTTTGAGTTGACTGAGTTGTAATGGAACAAAATTTCAGACAGCTGGAGCATTCCAAAGTCTATTGAAATATTATGAAGATTGCTTCCCTTGATTTCACTTTTTTACAATTTTATTTTATTCAAAAGTTAAAATATAAAATTCAAAAGAAAAAAATAACAGAGACAAAACTAAACTAGACAAAAACATTTAAAATGTGAATTAAAAAGGTCAAAAGCACATATTCTATCCCTCCCTAGTTGGACACTTACAAATCTATTGCAACAATAATAATTCCACCCTTACAAAGCAGGTCCAGAATTTATAAGCTTGTACATCTATTTGCAATCCAAGTGATCTGTCATGCATTACATAAATGAAATAAGAACTGTTAACAGGTTAAGCAACAGCAAAGTTACAGTTCAAACCACTCACTATATCAACTTATTTGCTTGCACATTCAAACAAATTCTGCATTTTCTCCCAGGTCTACACTAGTCAAGGAAAGCATGATGGCTTACCCAAGCATTTTGGTGGATGAGGTGTCCATTCTTGTCCCTTACATTGAATCCATTCAGGTCCTTCCAAGACATAGGAAGGGTTGCACCTGTATTGTACTCGGTCATTTTCCAGGTACTTGACTTTCTCAATGCTCACAATTTCCCCAAAGTCAATCTCATTTGGTTCTTCACATTCTGAAATTATATTTACATTAGATTATCTCACCTGCTTTGACAACCTTGCTCTTCCTATCTACTCTTATGAGGTGTGAGATAACAAATTTCCCTCCTAAATAATTAGTCCCCACTTTTGTCTGAACTAGTAAACCAATACCTGCTACATACTTAATCCAAGCTTCAGGGAGCACTTGACTCATTGCTTACTGACAGTCAAAGTTCCGAAAGGGATATTTACAACTTGGATTTGAAGTTCTGACAGTTGCCCACCCCAATGGTGACATGACCACAATTTGGACATTGGGAAACTTTATTGCATTTATAGCCATTTATAGTGTCTTGCAGTCACATTACCCTGTTTTATGTCACTTTTGCCAAAAAATAGTATTTCTCTTAACAACTATGGATTTGCTTAACAAAGATGGTAATTTGCTTAATGGCCAGTACAAAAAAGGTCATAAAATTGGGTCAGTCATTTTAAGACCATAACAAGTTATGATCATGATGAGTTGGCTCCAAATGGTCATAACTCAAGGACTACCTACAATAAGCAAACTTCCCTTGCCTAACCTAAACAAATCTGGGGATAGGAAGGTAGAGAGGTTGAAAGGCTATTAAAATTGCCCCACCAAAAGCATCACTTTTGTTAGGGATAACATTGTTATTGTGTGCAATTCTGTGGAATTTCGTCCTTGCCAGTGCTTTGAACTACTGGGTAGTTCTGGAGAAATCTTTCTGACAGTTTTATGTATTGGATTTCCATGATTAAACCTTTCTCAATTGTAATCACCCTATCCTCTTTCATCAGCAATATCTGAACAAAAATTTTAATGCTGCCAACAGTTCCTTTCCTAGAAAAAACAAACCATTGCTTACTAGTACTACTGTCTACTATTGACCTCACCCTCTTCCTAAGAGGCCTGTAGGGGGCATGCATAAGCACACCAATTGTGCCTACCATACCTGTCCTATTGTTTCTTATTTTTTTATTTTTCTTATAAGTATCTATCTCATATATTCAAAATGATATTTATTCTTATACCTGTATCTTATAACCGGTTGACAAATCAAATAAATACTAAATACTAGTATAGGCCTTGATATTAATTTATCAGTACACATTATCTGTAGCTTTTTTTAAAAAATCAGGACTAAATGCTGTCAGCTGAGAATGTATTCTGTATTTCTTAACTCTCTCATCTTGTTCTTCCTTTGGTTTTTTTTCTTTTTCTTTTCTTTTTTAGAGATGTGGAACTTAGTAGGGCTCAAAGAGAATACAATAGTGGGAGAGTATACACACATAGACACACAAATATTATACTGCATAAAGAAAGCAAATATACATTTCAAATCAACCTTGCTGGGCAGAATCGGGAAGATAATAATTGTAGAATAATTGCCTTTAACCCTTCAGCTAGTGAATTTGAAAGAGTCTGGAACTGGGTAACATTCACAACTTCTTATGCCAATGAGTTACTCATTAATTTTACAATTATTGGGAAAGGAATACTTTCTATGCTCTCTGTTGATTGAGGCCAGTTTTCCTCTTTCTTTTCCTTCGTGAATGACTTTTGCAACCAGCAAAAACAATGAAAAATATATGATTGGCTCAAAAGTATGGCTATTAATATGAATATCAGCAAATATAATCTTAGCTTCATTATCTTGTGAAATCAACATTATCCTCCTTGTCTTCTCGTGAAGGATATAATCATTGTGAATTTAGACATCCACTAATTTCTTTCTATTTATCCTGATATAAACCCAACTGAAATACATTTCTATACTTTCAATCACTCTGACTTATGATTTCCATGTGTCATCTTACACATGGAAATCACTTGGTTATTATCATATCAAGTGCTTTATTAACTGAAACAAAGAGCCTCAAAATGGGCATGAATTTATAATACTGATGCAAAGTATTTTGCTATCCACAAATCAACTACTGAAAAATCTTGCATTTGAAAAGGGAATTGGGATTATAAATCCATGATATTCTTAAAGAATCTGGTATTACAAATGTCCAGAAAGCCACAAATGAAAAATTGAACTTTTTGCTAAAAGTAACTGGGCCTTTCATGAATGCAGCAGAAACTGTTTTTCTTAGTAACCCCTTGATTTCTTTTCTTAACTTACCATTTTGAGAAGAGCAGCCTGGCCAAAGAAGAAAAGCAACAACCAGAAGCAGCCAGCCTTTCATAGCTTTTCAGGCAATGTCCCAACCACAACAATTCAGTTCAGCAGTTTAGCTATTTAAGCTGATTTCTCTGAGCTACTACTGTCCCTTTCTCTTTTTGCTTTGCTTTTTGTTCAGGAACTAGTGAGGAGGAAATATTACTCAGATATTACTTTGATCTTGATAGCTAAAAAAGGGCTTTCTGAGAACTTTATGAGACCTTTGTGAACTTTGTGTTGCAATGGTAATAACAAACAAATCAAACAACAGTTCAGCTTTTCAGTGCTTCCAATTCTTCAGAAAGAAAAAGAACACCACTTGCATTCCAGTTTGGATAAATTCTGAATCTTCCCAGAGTCTTCAGTAGCAGCAGCTAATGGTATCATTATCAAACATGACTTTTATGAAAAATTATTGGCAATGGAAAACATTTTCCCATTCTTCTATGTCTTAACATTTTTATTGTAAATCACCCAGAATGACTCAGATGAAAAGGATAGTGTAGAAATTCGATAGCTAAATAGATTACATTTGATATCTGACCTATCTGTTTTGGTGGAATGAAACCCATGAATGGAATATACAACTAGAAGGATTTAAATTATTTAAAAGAAACAGACCTAATAAAAGGAGGTGGAGTTGTGCTATATACAGTATAAGAAAATACTATAGCTCAACAAAAATACAACAGAATAATGGTTTAAAACATCTTAAATCAGGGGTGGGATTCAAATTTCTTAACAACCGGTTCTGTGGATATGGCTTAATTTGTGGGTGTGGCTTGGTGGTCATGTGACTAGGTGGGTGTGGCTTGCTGGGCAGGCACAGCTTGGTGGTCACATGACTGGGTGGACATGGCTTGGTCATGTGACTGGGTGGGTGTGGCTTGGTGGTCATATGACTGGGTGGGCATGGCCAACTGTAAGTCATTTGCATGGGTGTTGCCTGTATGGGCCAGGAGGAAAGAAAGATGTAGGTGTAATTGTATAGTTGCATTCTTTTCCAGCACTGTCACCTGAGAATCCAAACATTATTGAAAAGTAAGAAGTATTTCCAAATCATTCAAAGGGATTGTATAATATATATATTCATCTAGAATAGACAATATCCTAATCCCTGATCATCATACTTATTGATCAGTTCACTTCTGCTTCAGCATTTTCTTCATTAAAATCAGGATTGGCTGAGTCAGGTCTCCAAACTTGGCAACTTTAAGAGTTGTGGACTTCAATTCCCTCAGCCAGCTTTGCTAGGTGGAGAATTCTGGGAGTTGGAGTTCACAAGTCTTAAAGTTGCCACATTTGGGGACCTCTGTGGCAAATGATCTTCCAGCTCAAAAACTCCCAACAGCTTTTCTACCAGAGATTTGGCAGGGAAGAGAGAGAGGAAAAAGGAAACTTCCACTTGGAAATCAACTCTCCTAAGCCTGAGGGCTATTTCTTCGCCCCTTTAAGCAGGTTATATAACTGCTATGTCCCCCACAATTCAGTTCACAGCCTTTTGAAAAAAAAAAAAAACCCAGCACCTGAGATTGCTGCCCATCCCACCTGGCATACGGACGAAGCAAGCAGGTTCAGCCTGCTAACCATCCAAGCAACCTTAGGCAACTTAGGGAGACATAAGAAAGTGCTCCAGCGCATGTTCATAGAGCTGCAGGGTGACACCCAGACTCAAAAAGGGATATCGGAATAGGTGCGATTTACCTGCTTCTGTTGCAGCCGTCTTGGGCAAGATGAGTTCATTGGCAGCGATCGAATGAAATGTCTTCCAGCTCTTCAAGTTTGAGTTTAAGAGCGCTCCACGGGAAAAGCCGAGAACAAGGTGGGGGCGTGTTCCTCCGCAAGGAGTGTGAAGGGAGGCAGACACTGCACCTCTGAGGAAAAGAGGATGCAAAGCCCTGGCTGTCACCTGGGAGGCAATCCTAGAGGAACATGTCACATGCCCCTGATGCCCTCAAAGTCACTACTTTTGCTCTCAGCTTCTTCCAATGGGGCGCTCTTAAACTCAACCTTGAAAAGAGAGAGCTTGCAAGTTCCCCTCTCATTGAATGGGCTCCCAGGCAGCAGAGAAGCAACTCAGTTGAATCCTGCTTCTCTCTGCTGCCCGGGAGCCCATTCGATGAGAGGGGGACTTGCAGGCTTCTTGCTTTGCCAGGAGAGAGGCACTCTCACTTTCCCAGCAATAGCATGTAAGAGAAGCAGTCCGGAGCCAACACATGCTTCTCCATTGTTCTTTCCACCTGGGAGAGTGAGAGTGCCCAGCAAAGTGAGAACCTTCCAAGTCCCCCTCTCATCAAATGGGCTCCCTGGCAGCAGAGAGAAGCAGGATTCAACCGAGCTGCTTCTCTTTCGATGAGAGGGGGACTTTCAGGCTTCTTGCTTTGCTGGGAAAGAGGCACTCTCATTCTCCTAGCTGGAAAAAACAATGGAGAAGTGTGTGTCTGCTCCAGATTGCTTCTCTTATCTGCTCTTGAGGAGCATCTCCCCATGTGTGTCCACTCTCCCAGCCTCACCACAGCCTCCAGTCACAAGAGGGGGAGGAGGGGAGGAGGAGGAGAAGAGTCTCCTGAAAGAACTGGCTGAACAATGATCAACAGCCACAGTGGAAATGTCCCTTCGGGTGACCCTTCTCCTCCTCCCAGCCCCTCTCATGACTGGCAGCTGTGCTGGCAGTGGTGGCAGCAAAACAAAAAGAAGCAGTTTTGCTCCCAGTAGAAGTGGCAGCAGCAAAATGAAAGGAAGCTGGCAGAGGCAGCAATGTGGCGGAGGTGCTGCAGCGGTAGCAGGGCCATGCATGGAGCACCTCCCAGGCCCTCCCAAAGTACGGTACTTTAGAGGTGGCAGCAGCAGGGGCAGCAGCAGCAGAAAAACAAAAAGGAAGCAGGCAAAAGCAGCAAACCTAAAAGTCTACTTTGTAAAAACCTAATTTTAACAACTCGGTAAATGATAACATTTATAAACTATCTTTAAGGCAGCCACTTCAATCAGCTGGTCGAAGGGGCGAGCGCACACACATGCTCCCCTCACCGTGAGGCTGCTTCGACCGGCCGATTGAAGTGGCTGGTGACTGCACTTGGGAAGCTTCCATCTCCCAAAAGACACTGCCTAAAGGCGAGGGGACACAGGCAGCCACACCATGCCCTGAAGCGGCTGGGGACTCTGCCTTCAGGAGCTTTTGTCAGCCGATAGAAGCTCCTCACGGCGAGGGGAGTGTGTGTGTGCGCTCCCTGAGGTTGCTTCTACCAGCCAATCGAAGTGGCTGGTGACTGCACTTGGGGAGCTTCCATCTCCCAAAAGACACTGCCTAATGGCAAAGGGACATGGGCAGCCACACCATGCCCTGAAGCGGCTGGGGACTCTGCCTTCAGGCAGCTTTTGTTGGCCAATAGAAGCGGCCTCGCGGTGAGGTACATGCATATGGGCCGCTCTGGGTGTGGGAGGAAATTAAATCACCCCCAAAAAGACAGCCTAGCCATTTTTTGGGGGGGGGGGGTCAGAAAAAAAAAGACCCGGCCTTATTTTGTGAGAAACATGGTAGTAGTAATATTAATAGTTGTAGTAACTGTGAGAGGGACCTAGATTACCTAGTTGATTATCCCTTAAATATGAGCTTACAGCTGGCATAGGGTTTTCTGCTTGAGCAAAAGTGTTGCATCAAAAGATCTGCATTTTATTTGTGAGAACATTTTATTTGTTTGCATTTTTGCATTTTATTTGTGAGAACCTCATTTAATAATGTCTGCTCAAGGCAGCATTGTGGCAGATGGCACCATCCTAGTTTGTCAAATGTAGGAAGACCAATACTGCAAGAAACATAGATCTAAGCCCAAACCTAAGGCCAAAGAAAGAGAAGGGATATACAAAGTAGACAGGAATTGGTGTTGTTGGTTCCAAAGGTGGGGCCCATGAAAGAGATGGCACACTTTTTCAACATTGCAAGTTGGCAGCATTTAATGAAGGTAGATGTAGGGCACCCATTCCATTGAAACATATCAGGTGGACAGAAGCAATTGGAGGCAGATAGGCAAACTCTCAGATAGGAAAAGAAAGAGTAAAATCTGTCAGAGTGATGTGGTATTATGTAGAATGTTAGGCTTTATTGTTTGCATGGCATCCATGCCTCCTTTTGCAACCATGTTTTTCTTTTGAATCAAACCTTTGATGAAACAATAGGGCCCTATTCTAAAGTCCCAATGCTTCTTTATGGCCAATAGGCTTGGAAATATTGAAGAGGGAATGCCCTTGGACTCAGAACCCTATACACTATACAACACAGAGAAATATAAATACATACCGCATGAAATTATTTCAGATAGCCTGTATTCATAGAAGCACCAAAAAGAGTTTTAAAGATAGTATCAAATTTAGAAGAAATGGTCATGGCTACTAAAATGTCTAAAGCAGACTCAGTGCTGTTGTAGCTACTATAATACGCACATGATGGTAGCAGCAACCCCTGAGTCTACCTGAACAATGATATTCATACCAAGTAGAACCAGAATTTGAAATAATAATTCTGGATGCTTTCAAGAAGACAAAATAAGAGTGCATTGCTATATAACTGTATAGCAAGCCCCATTCAATCACAGTGATAATTGAACAATGCTCTCTCTACTACAGCCAAAGTGACTTTCCAGTTTGAATAGATTAATTTATCATCTGCATTCCATGAATTTTCTAAATGTATTATCCTCTGTGCAAACAAGTCAGTATATTTTTGACTATGAAAGCAATTGCGAGCCTAGGGAAGTTTTTGGATTGCCCAGACTAATCTCTCCAGATTTTGGCAAGATTTTAAGAAGTGGTTTCAATATCAGTCTCCAGTCTTTGATGAAATGATAGGATTATTGAACAATTATTCATCATTGTTACTGCATTTGGACTAGAGTTAGCAACTCATCTGGAGATACAAATCTCTGATAAAAATTAAATCTTTCACAGAAAAGAGTCAGACTAGAATATTGCCTCAATCTATGCAGTAGTGAAAACCTCTATTCTCCATTCCATTTATTTTGATAGTACAGGAGCACAACTTTTGTTTAGAGTCACATTTGGCCTTTGAATGCCAGAGTGACTTCCTGAATAGTAGCAAAGCAGGGAATGATTTAAAAATTGGGGATTAAGAGGATGGGTGGAGAGAGTTTCGGAGGACCAAAATTTAAAGTAATCAAATCATATTGAATTCAGCATAGTAAAAAGGCTAGATGGAGGGATTCAGGGAAACAATTCCAGAGTGACCGATTGAATATATATGTAATATATTCAAGAGTAACCAGTTTAATGAATTAAATTAAATTGGATAGATTTTGCATATCATCTATTTTTCTTTATAAACAAATGACTCTGAGTGTCGACCCTGAAGATGACATGTGTGTAGCCATACTTTATATTAGCCTTGTATTCTTTTCTATTAACTTTTAGGTTTGTTGTAACTTAATTTAGTAATATTTCAGGTTCACCGCTTTCCAATTGTTGAAAGGAAGGGTTGTAAAGAAAAAAGGGGAATGTTATGTCTAGGTGGCATTTGTTTCCCGTCGGAACAACTCAGATGGAGTTGATGGACTGTTGGACTGAGAATTAATTGGAGATTGTGACTCAGCGGGGAAGTTTCACACTTCTGCTTTTATTGGGTGTAATTCTGATTTGATTCAGAGTTGGAATTAGACCAAGTCCTTGCCAATTTAATGTGTTTCTAATAAATAGATTTGAAAAGGAAGATGGGTGCCTTGGACTTTATGTTTTGGGACACATTACTTGGAGGCTTGACACTGAGTTTCATTCATGTGGGCCTCTAGAAAAATGTTCTCTTCAGGGATGGGATTCAAATTCTTTAACAACTAGCTGGGTGTGGCTATGGGTGTGGCTAAGTGGGCATGACCATGTGACTGGGTGGGCATGGCTTTTTTGCAAAAAAAATCTCCCCATTTTTGCCTTCTGGGCCTCAGGGAAGCCTCCTGGGGTTGTTTATGCTGCCAGAAGGCTTCCCTTGGGCCCAGGAAGGCAAAAAATGGAGGCGAGGTGGGGGGGGGGGGCACAGCAGTGGATTCTGACCAAATAGCTAATGACTAACTATGACAAAGGGATGTAAACAAACCCATAGTAAAAGAACTTGATGAGAGAAACACTGCTTTCACTAAAAAAATGAGATCTTTCTGACTAAGTTCAGAATGTTTGTGATGCAAAACGTAACATGCTTTTTCTCAAAAAAATTACTTGTCGACAATGAAGGAGCCTTCTTTAGTAACACTACTCAGCCAGTTAATCAGTGGAAAAAAATTGTATCATACTGATATGGAATGTTAGAAATCTTGCACCCCTTGCAAGATTTGACACTGCACTCACCTTCTGAATATAGCAATAGCTACAGCACTTAGACTTATATACTACTTTATAATGCTTTACAGCCCTCTCTAAGCAGTTTACAGAGTCAGTATATTGCCCCCAACAATCTGGGTCCTCATTTTATCCACCTCAGAAGGCTGGAAGGCTGAGTCAACCTTGAGCCTGGTGAGATTTGAACTGCCTTTTGCAGGCAGCCAGCAGGCAGCAGAAGTAGCCTGCAGTACTGCACTCTAACCACAGCACCACCATGGCTGATATTGTTCGAAGAACACTAAATACTACCTTGGTGGAATTTGTAAAAAATAAATAAAATATACAAAATCTTCTTGATAAGATTGGTTGATGATTAACTACATTTATACAGTCTGAACACAGATACAGTTCTGTTTATATAATGCATCCTTCATATGTATTGATCTATAGGTCACTCCATTGACTTGGGTTGCGATGTGTTAGTGTCATAATCAAGTACCTTACTAACCGAGCATTTTGTGAATCCTATTAAATAGTTCATATACGGGCATTGGTTCCCTGAGACGGCTACCTTTGCCTCCACTATCCCCATTTTACAGAGAGGGGAATCTACCATCCAGCTTGGTCCTGATAAGATGGTAAGGCCCCTTCAGGTGATATCAGGGGAATATTCCCTCTTACAACTATAGCTTTGAGTGTTTTCCTGTCACATTTCTTCTTCTGTGGTTTATACATCTCTGAAGTGGGAATGCAATCTGTTTATTCTTCTACCTAGACATTTCTGCATTCAGGAGCTCCAAAAAGCTTTGGTCTTTCTTGCTGTCCTGGTCTTCTTACATGGACCCATCTGCATGGTGGTGACATTTGCCATCATTATACCTTGAGCACACACCCTTTGCTAAAAGAGGTCCTCAGAAGGAATCACTGTCCAATGCCTTCCTACAGGAATTCAATATTTGATCATCGGTTTTATGTTTACATATATCCCTGTTTGCAGCTTCCTTCTTCCTTCCTTCTTCCCCTTCTATTTATTTCTCTTCTCAGCTAGAACCACACACTTCCATACCACATTTCTGGATTCCAATCATGGGAGCCAAGCTTCTGCAGTTATAGGTAGTCCTTGAATTATGACCATTCATTCAGCAATCACTCAAATGGCACTCAACAAAGGCTCCACGAAGTTCCAGCTTTACAGCATCTCAATAGTCACGTGTTTGTGTTTTCCTATATATCCTGCAAACTTCTCACAAGTAAAACCAATTGGAAGCTAGCAGGAAGTTGGAAAACACATTTATAGTAAGTCTTTGCTTAACAATCCATGTAGTCCCTGCTTCACTATGGCAACGGAACAGCCAAAATTGCTGTCACTAAGGTTACAATTACATCATTTTGTGCTTTACAAGTACAGGTAGTCCTTGACTTATAACAGTTCATTTAGTGACCATCAATGAAAGTTACATCACGGAAAAAAGTGACTTAAGACCTTTTTCACACTTACAACCATTGTAACATTCCCATAGTCATGTGATTTACAGTCACATGCTTGAGAACTGACACACATTTACGACACCTGGAGTCATGTGATTGCTTTTTGTCACGTTCTGACAAGCAAAGTCAATGAGGAAATCAGATTCACTTATTAAGCCTGTTACTAAGTTAACAGCTGCAGTCATTCACTTAACAAATGTGGCAAGAAAAGTCATAAAATGAGGGAAAACTCACTTAAGAAATTTCTCACTTGGCAACATAAATTTTGGGCCCAATTGTCATCATAAATTGAGGACTATCTCTTGTTAAGTACTGAGCATGGACGCGAAGAATGGAGACGAGCTGGTGAAACAGTGAACTTCAAACTCTTTATTTACATGGTGTGACAGCTCAAACTCAATGGCTGCTACAGCCTTCCTTATATAGGCAACTTATTAGAAATTCAACTCAATGCATCGGCATGGGGAATGGCTTTCTCCAGGCGGTGTTGCAGCCGATAATTATCGGCAGCCAAGAATTCTGACCAACGAGTCATTCTGGGAGATAATATATAGGGGGTTGGCTTATCTCCCGCTATTATTCCCAGCAAAGGTTTGTGGTTACTATGGTAAAGGCTCGGCCGTACACGTACTCATGAAATCTTTTGACAGCAGACACAATAGCAAGGGCTTCTTTATCAATCTGACTGTAATTGCGTTCTGCTTTTAAAAGCGTCTTGGAGAAATAGGCAACAGGGGCTTCGCTACCATTTGGCAAAACATGGCTCAAAATGGCACCTACTCCGAAAGGCGATGCATCACACGTGATCGTTAACGGCAAAGTCTCATTGTACTGCATTAGTACAGCGTCCGAAGTCAATAGTTTTTTTTACATTTCAAAACGCCTGCTCTTCTCTATATCCCCATACCCAAATTGCTTTTTTGCCCAATAAACAATGTAGGGGTTCAGCTGCAGTTGCTTTGTGCGACAGGAATACGTTATAAAAATTGATAAGGGCCAGAAACGCCTGGAGGTTGGCCTTATTCTGGGGTTTGGGAGCATTTTTGATTGCCCTCAGTTTGCTATTGGTAGGGTGAATGCCATGATTATCAATTAAATACTCTAAAAATTCGACACGATCTGTATACAGTTTACACTTATTTTTCTTCACTTTAAGACCTGCGTCTTTGAATCTCTGGAGGACCATTCTCAGGCGATCCCGTAAAATTTTCGGGGTAGGGGCAGCGATTAACACATCATCAAAGTATGGGACAACACCTTTTATTCCTTGTAATAGTCTTTCCATCAAGCTCTGAAAGATCCCCGGGGCTACGCTCACTCCGAATTGGAGTCGGGTACATTTAAAGGCACCTCGGTGCATCACGATCGTCTGTGCTTGTGCCGTTTTTTCATCTACCGGCAGTTGTTGGTATGCCTGAGCTAAGTCTAGTTTAGCGAAGACTTTTCCACCCCCCAGGGAATGGAGGAGATGCTGCACCACCGGTGCTGGATATGCTTTTTGCTGCAGGGATGATTCAGGGTGGCTCGGTAGTCCCCACAAATTCTTATTGATCCATCCGGCTTAATGGGTGTCATGATTAGGGTCTCCCAGGGAGAGTGATCGGTTGGCTCTAACACACCCTGGGCTATTAATTTATCAAGTTGCTTGTCAATCTTTAGTTTAAGGGCAAATGGAACCCGACGAGGCTTAAGGCAGATGGGAGCTACTTTTGGATTAAGGTTAAATGATATTGGGGTCCCCTTGTACTTGCCTAGTTTTTCTGCAAAGACGTCCCTGAATTCTTGGACGAGGTCCTCCTCCCAGTCACAGCTGCTGATTCGGTGAATGCCTGCCACTTCAATGCCAAGTAGAGCCAACTATTGAAGGCCAAACAGGCTAGGCTGGTCCTTGTCGATCACAGTCAGGAGTAGGTATGCTGTACGGTTCTTGAACGAGACTCAGACTCGACTGGATCCTACGACTGGAATCCGATTCCCCTGATAGTCTTTAAGTATGAGTCTTTGAAAATGGAGGTCTTGTTGCTGGACAGTAGGGGTGAGTTGCTTGAGGGTCTTCCAGGAAACCATCTAGAGTAACGATCCTGAGTCAATTTCCATCAGGCAGGGCTGTTTTTGATGGCCACTTTAACTCGGATTTTCTTGGTATCCAAAGAGGAGGCGTGACCGATAGTGATAGTTTGGTGAGCCTCTTCTCGCTTCATGGGGCGGTTTAGGGTTCTGTTTCTGTAGGAGTGCCTGTTCCATTGGTGGTTCACTGGTTCTCACCTAAAAGGGCGGTTTCCTGTCAGTTGGCAATAGTTAGCCCCCTTCGAGGGCTGGCTGGGTCCTATGAAACTTTTACAAACCCATCCAATATGGCCTTGTTTCCTGCACTCATGGCAGAGCGCGTTGCAGAATTTGCATTCGGACCAGGAGTGGCTTGCCCCACAACCAGCGCATGGGTGTTGGGACTTCTGGTATTGGTCCCGTTTGGACCGCAGTCGATGGACCTCTTCTTCGTCGCTGTCTGATGACGAAGAGAGGTCCTCGTGGTGGGCCATCAAAAGCTGTCCTTCTGACTTGGGTGAAATGTCGTCAGTTGGTTGGTGAACCGGAGTGCGGTTGTGGCACATTTGGACAGCTGACTTCCTGGTTGCTTCTGCTGCAGTAGCATCAGCGATGGCATCTGCAAGGCTGATGTCGCCTTTCACCATCAGCTTACTCTGCACATGTGGTGCATCTAATCCCAGAATTATTCGGTCTCTCAGGGCTTCTTCAAGGTCTGCGAACCCGCAAAGGCCTCCCAGGTTTCGCAGATCCGCGATGAAATCTGCAATGCTCTCTCCTTTCCACTGGTCTCTCTGGTAAAATTCATGCTGCCTCACTAGTGTTGGCACGGTCGGTGCATAGTGGGCTCTCAGTAGGGGTTCGAGGACATCCCAGTCCATACACTTTACTTCTGCCGGTTTCGCTAGTGCCTTGGCCATCTTGAATACAGTCGGTCCGCAATGTGTTTGGAATACCACCCATTTCTTCCCGGTCGTGGCATCCTTCAAATTGTTGGTTTCCAAGAACATTTGGAAATGATCCACATAGGAGTCCCAGTCTTCTTGTGCTGGGTTGAATGGGGTGGGTGGTATGATGCCGCCGGACATGGTTCTGCCATTGTGCGTTTCCGCCACATGCTCGATTATCGTTCTTCGCTGTTCAGTCAGCTCTGAAGTCTCCACATCCCATCCTCGTCGCCAGTGTTAAGTACTGAGCGTGGGCGCGAAGAATGGAGACGAGCCGGTGAAACAGTGAACTTCAAACTCTTTATTTACATGGTGTGACAGCTCAAACTCAATGGCTGCTACAGCCTTCCTTATATAGGCAACTTATTAGATATTCAACCAATGAAAACCAGGGAGCGCTAGCTCCATTAACCAATGAGGAAGGCTCGTTAATGGCCAATCAGATTCACCTGCTCGGACCAATCTGATATCGCCATTAACGGCCAATCAGAAGTGCAGGGCCAGAACCCTGCACTTGACTTCAAGCTCTTGATAACTTTATTGACACATTTATTCATTCACAACACCTTTTTCTTTGGAAATTCTGGTCCTAACTGCCAGTGTAAGCTGAGGACTGCATTTGGCATACTTGTGATGCTTTATCAAACAGAGCATCACGTGTTTGGCTAGTTCACTCAGCCTTCTATTCTTCAAAAGCAAAAATATCACTTCCTTTTGTTTTATCTTCCTTTTAGCAGTTTATAGTGATTGCATTTATAAAGATCTATACTGCTTTCTTCACTGCTTCTTCACTCACCCATCATAGACTCCTACAACACTCATCTGTTTGTGTGTGTGTGTGAAAGAGTTCCAGTTCAATATTTGAACCAATAGGGCTCAAACAATATTGCTGGACTAACTAGGTCAGGGTTGTCAAACTCCCATCCCATGGGCCGGATGCATCACGCAAAAGAGGGAAAAGTCCCAATACGTCACGTGATGCCACCGTGACAATGTCAGTTTGATACCCCTAAACTAGGTAAATGATTTACCTTTGCTGTACGGAGAGGACCTTAGGAAGAATATTCTGAAACAATTTCAACTTTTTATAAAGCCCAGGAAAGGAGATTGTTAAAAAGAAAAGGATCAAACTGACTCCCCATGACTTAGTGGTTGTAAGGAGGGAAAATAAAAGATAAGCAGACTTGCAAGACACTGCTACAATGATCTGTCTCGTTCTACTCTTCCCATGGAGCTAGTTTCTTGATCTGTTATGTCTCTTTGGATAGAAATCTCTTGCAACCTTTGCAGTATCTCTCTGCCAGTCATTTGTTTGGCAATATTGTCAGTCAGTAGATGTCCTGTCTCTGGTCCATTTTTTTCCTCTCCACCTCTTGCAGAGATATTGACTTAACAAGTTGTTCTTTCTGAGCTGCTTTTCTCCCCAGTGTAGCACTTCCCTAAAAAGCAAGCTAACTAGCTCAATTTTGTCATCTTAGTTGAAACCTGTCTGGCACTGTTACTAATGCCATAATCAGGTTTCAGCTAAAGGGTTTTCTTCTCCTCTTACATGATTCATGAGTTGCATCCAGAAAAAATAGATCATCACTCTTTACACTGCTCTGACTCATCTAGAATGGGGGGGGGGCTATGAGGATGTTTAAGTTTCTGGGTGTTACCCTAAAAGAGGACCTGACCTGGGGTGCCCACATTGCAGTCCTGGTCAAAAGGGCCCAGCAGAGATTATACTCCCTGGAGTTCCCTAAGACTTTTATAGCTGCTAGTGTTGTCTACTTCTTGTTTCTTCCTGGGGGGAAAAGATACAGGAGGGGACAATGATGCAGCTTGATCATACAGGCCTAGAATTTAATGGATGTGTGGTCCAGCAAGTGATATTGCTTCTGCTGTGAAGCACCCAATTTAGAACATAGAGAACATAGAATAATAAACTTGGAAGGTTAATGGCCTTTGACAGCATGCCCAGGCTTTCAATTAGCTTGAGCAGCTGCTCTTAGTTTGCCTCTCAGCTGGTGTTTTTGCTTTGGGGCTTTGACTTTTTTTAAAAAAGGGGGAATGGCTTTTTTAAGTTGTCTGCATTGTTTTAGTGGTTCCTGGCACTGTCCTTTTGGGGTGTACTTCCTCATTTTTTTTGAAAGCCTCTAGTGATGGTGCACTCACAACTTCTCTCGTGATGGAGCACCCATAACTTCTGAAAGCAAGCTGTTTCATTGGTTGATTGGTCTCACCCTTAGGAAATTTCTCTTTAGTCCTAGGTTGCTTCTCTCTTTGGTTAGTTTCCATCCATTCTTTCTTGTCATGCATTTTAGTGCTTTTGAAAATAGATGGAAACCCCCCCCCCTCATTTTTGTAGGAGCTCCTAAAAATATTGGAACATTGTTATTTTGTGAGTGCTATTTTATTGTGAGTTGGGGAGATGTTTGGCAAAATTGATTCAATGGAAAAAAGAGCATGGTTGAATTTGCTTTTTAAATCTTGCAAGCACTTCTCTAGATAAAATGTGAAAGATCATTAAAAAGATCACCAGTATCGTAGAGCTGGAGCAATTTTTGCAGTGTCAGTTTGAAACTTTCCAATGGAAAGAGTACATAAAAGAGGCAAGATTTCTCTGTCTTTCTATAGTTGACTAGGTTATGCTAGTTTGATGAAAGATGGATGTCTCAGCTCTTTTCTCCCTGAGATCCTCTTTGCACCCTGGTAACTCCATCTTTCTGTCTTAATGTAGCTGCTTAGTAGTTTCTGCTGCCATTGCCTGTCAGTCACATGGATGTGTTAACTTGACATTTTCCCACAGAAACCTGGCATGTGAGACATTTAAGAATTTCACAGACTATGCCTTTATTGAAGAATAAATGCACAAGTAGAGAAAAATGAAGTGGATAAAAATGAAATAAATGCAGTAGTGTAAGGCATGTGACAAGGCTGTCAGCACTCCTTCCAGTGGTGGGCTGCAACCACTTTAACAACCGATTCTGTAAGCGCAAGCTTCACGCAGCATTCAAAATACAGCAATTTAAAGCTTAGCTGCTTACCTTCTAGAGCAGCCCTGGTAAGTAGAACAATTGAGGCATGGAAATCAGCTGTGCCTCACGACTCAGATGAGCCGGAAAGAAGAAAATATAGGACAGGATAGAGCGGAGGTGGGTGGGTGGGGCCAGTTGATGGTCAGAACTACTGGTTTGCTAGAACCCGTCCAAACTGGCAGTAGCCCACCACTGACCCCTTCTCCTTTAGAAGAACATCATTCTCACAAATGATTTATTTTGTTAGATGTTTATCTTGTTTTTGTTACTTTATAAGGAACTCAAGGTGGAGAACTTATCTAATATTCCTTCCTCCTCTTAGTTTCCCCACAACCACAATCTAAGAAGTGGTTTGGGCTGGGAGAGAGTGACTGGTCACTCAGCCATTTTTTCAAGCCTGAAAGGGGACTAGAACTCAGAGTCTATTGGTTTCTAGGCCAGCACCTCAACCACTACTATGTTTAAAAAGGAGGAAGGAATGTCAAAATAACTTGTAGGAATTGCATGCAAAAAAAGGGTTGGAGGAAACGAACTTGCAAAGTTCACAGATAAATTTCAGAATAATTTCCCATAGAATGATGCAAAAGACAAGAGAGGTTGTAGCAAATTACAATCTGAGATGGACCTATTGGTAGGAAAGGAGACTAGAATGAACAGTAATACTTTGCAAGATGCATCAAACCTGAAGTCAAGATGTTTGTTATTTATTTGCACAAGGTGAGCATTCTTTTTATTTGAAAACTGCTCATTCCACTGTGGTGAGCAGCCAGGCATGACAAGGAGTGGCTGGGAGGGAAGGGGCAAGGTGTGGCCAGGCATGGCAAGGAGAGGCCAGGCAAGATGAGGTGCCCCTTGATGTGAGTGATATTGAGTTGGCCACACACACACAGTCACATGACCACACAATCATGCCTATCTAGCCGGTCATTAGGGCAGAGTACAGGTTGTTGAATTATTCGAATCCCACCACTGGCTAGCTGCATCAGTGGCTGACCTAATCCAGCAAATCAATTAATGTTTAGAAAAAGCCAGTGAGATAATATCTTATGTTAAGTTCTGCGCATGGGCGCAAGGAACGGAGACGAGACGATGAACAGTGAACGTCAACTCTTTATTAATCATTGTGGAACAGAGCAAAAACTAAGGCAGCCAGCCCTTTTTAAAGGCAAACTGCTGATCTAATAACCAATAAGAAACGTGAAGCGCTAGCTCCCTTAACCAATAAAAGAGGCCCGCTAATAGCCAATCAGATTCTCCTGAACGGACCAATCCGATATCGCTATTATTGGCCAATCAGAAGTGCAGGGCTAGAACCCTGCACTTTTCTAAAGGTTTTAATAATCTTTATTTAAACACTTTTATTAGTTCATAACACCCCTTCCCCCCGGGTTCTATTTAAGGGTTGTAGTGACGTAATCTCTGAGATAGGAAGGTTGTTTTGACTGTTGTTAGATTTTCGCTCTCCCTCCAGTTCTTGTCTATAATCTTGTTTGGGCGGGATGTTTTCTGGCAAGCTGGGTGCCGGTGGTTCTTCATTGAAAAACTCGGTGCCGCTAATTTCCTCGTTTTCCTCTAGCCTTTGCGGGCTTGTCTCTGATGAGGTGTTCCTTTGAGGCGAGCTTACCCCCATCTCTGATCCTTCTTCATGTGTTATGCCCGAATGCTGACCTCTTCCGTTCGTGTTTTCTGCCATTTCGAATTCAGTTTCTTCGGCATCCCCTCCCCCCTCAGTTTGGGAGTTACCAGAATAGCAGAAACTAGGTTGTAGCCTTGAGCGAAGCTGATCTATATGGCGCTTCCATATTCTTCTGTCGCGGGCTTTTACTCGGTATGACCTGGGTCCAGTGGCTTGGATTACAGTTGCTTCGACCCACACCAGATCGCCAGAAAATTTCCTGGCGAAAACTAAGTCGCCGATCTTGAATTCGCAGCATTTCCTGCTCGATCCGTAGGGTTTTTCAAGTTCGTACGACGGGTGTAGTCGGTCAAGGTGGGAGCGGAATTTGCATCCCATCAACAATTCAGCTGGAGTCCTGTTGGTGACGCTGTGTGGAGTGATGTGTTGCAGAAGGAGTATTCTGTTTATTTTATCTTCAATATCCCCATAGTCCATTTTATATAGGGTCTTTTTGACGAACTGTACCATGCTCTCGGCTCTTCCGTTAGCCGCAGGGTGTGCCGGGGAAGTTAGCGCATGGCGAATACCGTGGTCCGCCAAATATTGTTCAAAGGGAAGTGCGGTAAACTGGGGGCCGTTGTCAGATACCAGAATGTCTGGCAGTCCATGTGTTGCGAATAATCTGTTCAACTTCCGGATGACGGTTGTGGTACTTTGCATTTCGTGGATCTCGAGCCAGTTTGAGTAGGCATCCACTGTTAGGAGGAACGTGTGTCCCTTAGAAGGTCCCACAAAGTCAATATGAATACGGGACCACGGTCCCCGGGGTGTTTCCCATTCCGTCGGTGTTGCTTTCGGTGGGGCATTACTAACTTCCTGGCCTTTATAACAAGTCTTTACCCAGGCTTCGATCTGTTTGTCAATGCCCGGCCACCACGCGTAGCTTCGTGCAAGCACCTTCATGTGCACGATGCCGGGGTGGCCCTCATGCAGTGTCTTTAATAGTGCTCGTTGTAACCGCTCTGGGATGACGACTCTATCCCCCCATATGATGCAGCTCTTTTGGGAAAACAGTTCCGTCTGCAGATTTTTGAAGGGGATGAAGTCATCAGGGATTTTATCTAATGGCCATCCTCGTTCGACCCAGCTGAGAACTCGCGCCAAAATGGGATTGCATTTGGTTTCGATCGCGATATCTCGAGCTGTCAGTGGTGGTGATTTGAGCGTCTCAATCTGGAGCGTTGTGACGGTTGGAGCCGGGTCGTCAATGGTTTCCGGAAGTGGTGTACGGCTTAGTGCGTCAGCGTGGGAAATGGCTTTCCTCGGGTAGTGCTGCAGCTTATAATAGTACGCAGCCAAGAATTCCGACCAGCGAGTCATTCTGGGTGATAATATGTAAGTGGTTGGCTTAACTCCCGCTTTAATCCCGAGTAAGGGTTTGTGGTCAGTAACTATAATAAAAGCTCGTCCATAAATATATTCATGAAATCGTTTAATGGCAGATACAACAGGAAGAGCCTCTTTATCGATTTGACTATAGTTACGTTCAGCTTTTGATAAAGTTTTTGAAAAGTAGGCAATAGGGGTTTCACAACCATTCGGTAACACATGGCTCAAAATGGCTCCCACTCCAAATTGTGACGCATCACATGTGATTGTTAAAGGCAAAGTCTCGTTATACTGCATTAACACAGCATCTGAAGTTAATAGGTTTTTCACTTGTAGGAACGCGTGTTCCTCTCGGTGTCCCCAGACCCAGGTTGCCTTTTTGTCCAAAAGACGATGTAGGGGCTTGGCTATGGTCACTTTGTGGGGCAGGAAAATGTTGTAAAAATTGATAAGGCCCAGGAAAGCTTGGAGATCAGTCTTATTTCTGGGCTTTCGGGTGTTGTTGATTGCCCTTAGCTTGCTGTCAGTGGGGTGAATGCCTTGTTTATCGATTAATTACCCCCAAAATTCTACTTTATCCGTACACAGTTGACACTTATTTTTTTTACTTTAAGGCCAGAGTCTTTAAATTTCTGGAGAACCAACCTAAGGCGCTCCTTTAGTATTTCTCCATTGGGAGCAGCAATTAAGACGTCATCAAAATAAGGTACAACCCCTTTTATACCCTGTAATAGTCTGTCCATCAAGCTCTGAAAAATTCCCGGGGCCACGCAAACTCCGAATTGGAGTCGGTTGCACTTAAACGCACTTCGGTGCGTAACGATAGTTTGTTCTTCTGCCGTTTTATTATCTACAGGCAGTTGTTGGTACGCCTGTGCTAAATCCAATTTAGTGAAGACTTTTCTGCCCCCCAGGGAATGGAGAAGGTGTTGTACCACCGGTACCGGGTAAGCGTTCTGTTGAAGGGTGTGATTCAGGGTGGCACGGTAGTCCCCACAAATTCTTAACAATCCATCCGGCTTGATGGGTGTTACAATTGGGGTTTCCCAGGGAGCATGGTCAGTTGGTTCTAACACATCCTGGGCTATTAATTTATCAAGCTGCTTGTCAATCTTTGGTTTAAGGGCAAACGGTACTCGACGAGGCTTAAGGCGGATGGAGGCTACTTCAGGGTTAAGGTTAAATAATATCGGGGTTCCCTTGTACTCACCTAGTTTGTCTGCAAAGACGTCCTGGAATTCCTGGACGAGGGCCTCTTCCCAGTTGACATTGCTGCTTCGGTGAATGCCGGCTACTTAAATCCCAAGCGGAGCGAACAAACTAGGCCTATCCCTGTGGACTACGGTCAATGGTAAGGATGCAGTACGATTTTTGAATGAGACACGGATTTGGCTGGATCCAATGACTGGAATTCGATTTCCCTGCTAGTCTTTGAGTATAATTCTTTGGAATCTGAGGTCTTGCCGCCGAACGGCGGGAATTAATTGTTTAAGGGTCTTCCAGGAAACCATCGAGAGGGATGATCCTGAATCGACTTCCATCATGCAGAGCTGGTTTTTAATGGCGACCTTCACCTGAATCTTATTGGCGTCTAATGATGAGGCGTGACCAATCTTAATGGTTTGGTGTGCCTCTTCTCGTTTCATTGAATGGGCTAGTGGTTTGTTTCTGTAGGAGTGGTTGTTCCATTGGTGGTTCAAGTGTTCCCAATTCACAGGTTGGCTTCCAGCGGGTTGGCGGTAGTTGTTCCCCCTCTGAGGTGGGCTGGATCCTTGCTTGCTTCTACAGACTCTTCTGATGTGGCCTCTCTTTCCGCAAACATGGCAGAGCAGGTCAAGGAATTTGCAGTCTGATCGTGGGTGGTTTGCCCCACAACCAGCGCATTGATACTGCAATCTCTGGTTACCTTGGTGGCGTTGGTCTCATTCAGACCAGAGACGGTTGACTTCTTCCTCGTCACTTTCTGATGACGATTCAAGGTCCTCATGGTGGGTTGCTGTTACATGTCACTCAAGGGGAGGTGAGGCTTCTGCAGAGAGTTGGCAGAGCGGGGCGTGGGTGCGGCGCATTCGGGCAGCCAACTTCCTGGTTGCTTCTGCTGCAGTAGCGTCAGCTATGGCATCTGCAAGGCTGATGTCACCTTTCGCCAACAGCTTACTCTGCACGTTTGGTTCTTCTAATCCCAGAATTATTCATTCTCTCAGAGCTTCTTCGAGGTTGGCGAACCCTCAGAGGCCTCCTAGATTCTGGAGATCCTCAATGAAATCTGCAATGCTTTCTCCCTTCCGCTGATCCCTCTGGTAAAATTCATGTCTTCAAACAAGTGTTGGTACGGTAGGTGCATAGTGGGCTCATAGAAGGGGATCAAGGACGTCCCAATCCATGGACTTTACCTCAGCCAGTTTGGCTAGCGCCTCGGCCATCTTAAACAAAATCAGTCCGCAGTGAGTTAGGAATTCCGCTCGCTTCTTTCTGGTAGTGGCATCCTTCAAGTTGTTGGTCTCCAGAAACATCTGGAATCGGTCCATATATGAGTCCCAGTCTTCTTGTGCCGGGTCGAATGGATCGGGTGGTATGATGCTGCCGGACATGGTTCCAACCATTGGTGCGTCTTCAGCCACGTGCTCTGTTTAGCGCTCTGTAGTGCTCAGTCAGCTCTGATGTCTCCAAATCCCATCGTCGTCGCCAGTGTTAAGTTCTGCGCATGGGCGCAAGGAACGGAGACGAGACGATGAACAGTGAACTTCCACTCTTTATTAATCATTGTGGAACAGAGCAAAAACAAAGGCAGCAACAGCCCTTTTTATAGGCAAACTGCTGATCTAATAATCAATAAGAAACGTGAAGCGCTAGCTCCCTTAACCAATAAAAGAGGCCCGCTAATAGCCAATCAGATTCTCCTGAATGGACCAACTTTATTTAAACACTTTTATTAATTCATAACATCTTATACTTAAGTTTCCACCAAACAGCTCTATCACATTCAAGAAGGACACATCAAATTCCTTACGAAGTTCCCTTGACTTTGATCATTAAAGGAAGCATAGCCTTGTTAATCTATGGTAATCAAAAATAAGAAGGGATTTGGTAATCCGAAAAGGTGCTACAAGTTTTGTTTTGAATGGTTCACTTTATCTAAAACAACGAATCTGTTTGAATTGATATCATGGCAACTTCTAATCTATTCTGTGTTAAATAACAGCTTTTGTAGGAATGTAGTTTGGGAAGACCTGTACCAATTTCTAAAAGTTATCTTAATCTTTAATTACTTATAATTATATAATTTCATAGTGTAAAAACAAACATACAAAAGCAAAATAAAACAAAAGCAAGGATAGAAATCCATCTGGATGAACCTCCATCAGATTCTGAACATCCAAGTACATTTGGCTATTTCTAGAGCAACATAAGGAGCACTAGATTCTTTCTGGATCTTGGATTAGATTGTGAACTCAAGTATTAAATGTATCTTTACAAAATATACTACAAATTGTTTGGTGGTAAAAATGATTAATGGATTTTTTATTTTTTTAAACGAACGCTTCTATATGTAAAAACATCAATTTCAATTATCTATTGTTAATGCATTAAGATGAGCTGTTGATTGATAATTCACATTAATCTTTACCATACATCATATACATATACATATACATATACATATATTTCTACGTTCCTCACTCAAGATACATTTTTAAAAATATATTTATAATGTTACATTATAATATGTTATCTGCCTTAAAGATGTTTTTAAATGCTATCATTTTTCCAGTAATTTCAGTTGGTAAAAGCTGTCTTTTACAAAGTAGGCTTTTAGATTTGGATCCATCATTTATACTTGTATACAATCCGGCTTAATGTGGTCATATTAAAGAGAATGGTATATGATTTCAGACATTCATCTTCTCATTTAAAGAGTGCTGTATATGTCCTGTTGTTCATTTGGTTAGATCTGTAAAATAAAATGTGAACAATAAGTAAGAAATAAATTTGTATCTGTACATTTTATGTAATTATTTTTTAAACTTGTTCATCTGATCTACAGCAGAAAACAGTCTGCAATAATTTTAAGATATCAAACTACATGGGCAAGATGATTCTGAAAGTCAGTATCACCATTTTTAAATCAAATGGTTAAAACTACTCAAGTGACTCAAGTACTCTAGACCATTTTATCACTGAGCAATTTCTATCTTTTTTAAGATGACTTTTGACACAATGATATATAATACACTTTAATCATTTAATAGCCATTCTTGATATTTTGTAATATAAACTCTGGAAGTCAGAATGAACTCAAAGCAGCAACATTTTAAACATAGGAATGGGGAATTACATGTAACCAAATTTAATTCATCCTCACAGGGGATACACTTGAGGGAAGATGGAACACAAATGCAATTAATAAACAAACTCACAGTATCCTCACACAACACAGCCAATAGAATAATACTGGGAACTGTAGCACAGCAATGCCAAGAAAAAAAACCCCCATGTTTATTAACTAAGAAGATTTCTGTTGTGAAGTAATAAAAGTGCTTGAATAAAGATTATTAAAAGCTTAAAGAAAAGTGCAGGGTTCTGGTCCTGCACTTCTGATTGGCCGATAATAGCGACATAGGATTGGTCCATTCAGGAGAATCTGATTGGCTATTAATGAGCCTTTCCCATTGGTTAAAGGAGCTAGCGCTCCCTGTGTTTTCATTGGCTAAGTACTCAAGAGCTTGCCTATATAAAGGGGCTGTTGTGGCCGTAGAGCTGAGCTGTTACACCATGTTCAATAAAGAGTTGAAGTTCACTGTTCACTGACTCATCTCCATTCTTGCGCCCATGCACAGAATTTAACACTGGTGATGAGGATGGGATGTGGAGACGTCAGAGCTGACTGAACAACGAAGAACGATAACAGAGCACGTGGCTGAAATGCATCAATGGCGGAACTATGTCCGGCGGCATCATACCACCCGCTCCATTTGACCTGGCACAAGAAGACTGGGACTCATATATAGATCGCTTCCAGATGTTTCTGGAGACCAACAATTTGAAGTATGCCACCACCGGAAAGAAATGGGTGGTATTCCTAACTCATTGCAGACCGACTATATTCAAGATGGCCAAGGCACTAGCAAAACTGGCAGAAGTGAAGTCTATGGACTGGGACATCCTCAAACCCCTGCTAAGGGCCCACGATGCACCGACTGGACCAACGCTCGTTAGAAGGCATGAATTTTACCAGAGAGATCAGTGGAAGGGTGAAAGTGTTGCTGATTTCATAGCGGATCTCCGGAATCTGGGATGCCTATGCGGGTTTGCCAACCTCGAAGAAGCCTGAGAGACTGAATAATTCTGGGACTAGATGCACCACACATTCAAAGCAAGCTGATGGCGAAAGGCGACATCAGCCTTGCAGATGCCATTACTGAAGCTACTGCAGCAGAAGCAACCAGGAAGTCAGCTGCCTGAATGCGCCGCGCCCACGCCCCGCTTCGCCAACTCGCCAGCAAAGCTTCACCCCACTTAGGAGAACAGGCTATGACAGCCCACCACGAGGACCTCGAATCGTCATCAGAAAGCGATGAAGTAGAGGTCAACCGGCTCTGGTCTGAACGAGACCAACGCCAGAGATCGCAGTACCAATGCGCTGGTTGTGGGGCAAGCCACCCCTAATCAGAATGCAAATTCCTTGACGCGCTCTGCCATGTTTGCGGGAAAAGAGGCCATATCGGATGGGTCTGTAGAAGCAAACAAGGACCCAGCCAGCCCCCGAGGGGGGCTAACTATCGCCAAACTGCAGGAAGCCGTCCTGTAAAGCGAGAACCCTTGAACCACCAATGGAACAACCACTCCTACAGAAACAAACCCCTAAACCTCTCAACAAAACGAGAAGAGGCTCACCAAACTATTACAATTGGTCACGCCTCATCCCTAGATGCCAAGAAGATCCGAGTGAAAGTGGCCATCGAAAACCAGCGCTGCATGATGGAAGTCGATTCAGGATCGTCCCTCTCGATGGTTTCCTGGAAGACCCTCAAGCAGCTCATCCCTACTGACTGGCGGCAAGACCTCAGATTCCAAAGAATCATACTCAAAGACTATCAAGGGAATCGAATTCCAGTAGTTGGATCCAGCCAAGTTCGTGTCGCGTTTAAGAATCGTACAGCATTCCTACCCCTGACTGTGGTCGACAGGGATCGGCCTAGCTTGTTAGGCCTCTAATGCATCGCTCCACTCGGAATTGAAGTAGCCGGCATTCACCAAACCTGCAGCAACAACTGGGAAGAGGCCCTCGTCCAAGAATTCCAGGACGTCTTTGCAGATAAACTAGGCGAGTCCAAGGGGACCCCGATATCATTTCACCTCAACCCCGAAATAGCTCCCCTCCGCCTTAAGCCTCGTCGAGTTCCATTTGCCCTTAAACCAAAGATTGACGAGCAGCTTGATAAATTAATAGCCCAGGGTGTGTTAGAACCAACCGACCACGCTCCCTGGGAAACCCCAATCGTGACACCCATCAAGCCGGATGGATCGATAAGAATTTGTGCGGACTACCGAGCCACCCTGAACCACGCCCTTCAACAAAACGCTAACCCGGTACCAGTGGTTCAACACCTTCTCCATTCCCTGGGGGGCAGAAAAGTCTTCACTAAACGAGACCTAGCCCAGGCATACCAACAACTGCCTGTAGACAAAAAAACGGCAGAGGCCCAAATGATCGTTAGGCACCAAGGTGCATTTAAATGTAACCAACTCCAATTCGGAGTAAGCGTGGCCCCGGGAATCTTTCAAAGTTTAATGGAAAGACTATTACAAGGGATAAAATGTGTTGTCCCATATTTTGATGATGTGTTTATTGCTGCCCTGACCTGAGAAATACTAAGGGAGCGCCTGGGGTTGGTTCTCCAGAGATTTAAAGACTCGGGTCTCAAAGTTAAAAAAAACAAGTGTCAACTATGTACGGATCGAGTAGAATTTTTAGGGTACTTAATTGATAGTCAAGGCATTCACCCCACCGACAGCAAGCTTAGGGCAATCAAAAATGCCCCCAAAACCCCACAATAAGGCCGACCTCCAGGCTTTTCTAGACCTTATCAATTTTTATAACGTTTTCCTGCCTCACAAAGCAACCGTAGCAGAACCCCTACATCGTTTGTTGGACAAAAAAGCAACCTGGGTTTGGGGACACAGAGAAGAGCAGGCGTTTCGACAAGTAAAAAATTTATTGACCTCTGATGCTGTTTTGATGCAGTATAATGAGACTTTGCCTTTAATGATTACGTGTAATGCATCACCATTCGGAGTCAGTGCCATTTTGAGCCATGTTTTACCAAACGGTAGTGAAGCCCCTGTTGCCTATTTTTCAAAGACGCTATCAAAAGCAGAACGCAATTACAGTCAAATCGATCAGGAGGCCCTTGCTATTGTATCTGCTGTTAAGAGATTTCATGAATATGTGTATGACCGAGCCTTTACTATAGTGACTGACCACAAACCTTTGCTGGGAATAATAGCGGGAGATAGGCCAACCCCTTATATATTATCTCCCAGAATGACTCGCTGGTCAAAATTCTTGCCTGCCTATAATTATAAGTTGCAACACCGCCCGGGGAAGGCCATTCCCCACGCTGATGCATTGAGCCATGCACCGCTTCCAGAAACCGTTGATGACCCCGCTCCGTCCGTCACAACACTTCAGATCGAGACACTTCAAACACTGCCACTGACAGCCCGAGATATCGCAATTGAAATGAAACGCGACCCCATTTTGGCACGAGTCCTCAGCTGGGTCGAGCGCGGATGGCCATTGGACCAAATACCTGATGACTATGTCCCCTTCAAAGATCAACAAACGGAACTGTTTTCCCAGAAGGGCTGCATTATTTGGGGAGATAGAGTCATTGTCCCAGAGCGGTTACAGAGGGCGGTACTGAGAACCTTGCACAATGACCAACCCCGGCATCGTGCACATGAAAGCCCTCGCACAAAGCTACACATTGTGGCCAGGTATCGACAAGCAGATCGAAGCCTGGGTAAAGGCTTGTCACAAATGCCAGGAAGTGAGCAATGCCCCACCGAAAGCAACCCCGACAGAATGGGAAACACCTAGGGGACTATGGTCCCGTATTCATCTGGACTTTGCAGGACCTACCAAAGGACACACATTTTTATTAACGGTGGATGCCTACTCGAACTGGCTTGAAATCCATGAAGTGAGAAATACAACAATCGAATCAGTCATCAGGAAATTGGACAGATTATTTGCAACACACGGACTACCAGACGTTCTGGTATCCAACAACATGCCCCAATTTACCGTGCTGTCTTTGGAACAGTATCTGGCAGACCGCAGTATTTGCCATGTGTTAACGTCACCGGTGTATCCTGCGGCCAACGGAATGGCTGAGCGCATGGTACAATTCGTCAAGAAAACCTTGCATAAAATGGACTGTGGTGATATCGAAGACAAGATTAACCGGATACTCCTTTTGCAGCATATCACTCCACACAGCGTCACCAACAAAACTCCGGCCAAGTTATTGATGGGGCGGAAGCTCCGCTCCCACCTCGACCATCTACACCCATCATATGAACCTGAAAAACCACACGTATCCAGCAGGAAATGCCATAATTTCCAGGTAGGCGACTTGATTTTCGCTAGAAACTTTTCGGGCGATCCGTTGTGGGTCGAGGCAACTGTAATCCAGTAACCGGACCCAGATCGTACCAAGTGAAATGTCGCGACGATAGAATATGGAAGCGCCATATTGATCAGCTGCGTTCAGGGCTGCAGTCAGGGATCTCCGAGTCCCCTGATTTTCAAACTGAGGGGGAGGAGATGCCGAGGAGGCTGAATTTGAAATGGCAGAAAGCACAAGCGGAAGAGATGACCACTTGGAGGCAACACGTGAGGAAGGATCGGGGATGGCGGGAAACTCGCCTCAAGGAGAAACCGAGGACATTAGTGGCAACGAAAATTTAGATACAGAACCAGAGGCACCCTGTTCATCAGATAACGTCCTACCCCAACAAGACTTTAGACAAATACCAGAAGGACAACGTAAATCAAATAGACAATCAAAACAACCAGCCTACCTCAAAGACTACGTTACCACACCCCTTAAATGAAACCCGTGGGGAAGGGGTGTTGTGAATTAATAAAAGTGCTTGAATAAAGATTATTAAAAGTTTAAAGAAAAGTGCAGGGTTCTGGCCCTGCACTTCTGATTGGCTGATAATAGTGACATCGGATTGGTCCGTTCAGGAGAATCTGATTGGCTATTAACGAGCCTTTCCCATTGGTTAAAGGAGCTAGCGCTCCCTGTGTTTTCATTGGCTAAGTACTCAAGAGCTTGCCTATATAAAGGGGCCGTTTTGGCCGTAGAGCTGAGCTGTTACACCATGTTAAATAAAGAGTTGAAGTTCACTGTTCATCGACTCGTCTCCACTTCTTGCACCCATGACAGAACTTAACAATTTCCAATAAAATGTCCACTATACACATATTTGATATTTACACATACATTTCAGCAAAAAATGTATTTCACAAATACAATTTGTATTAATTGCAATTTCAAATGCAAACCCCATCATACAATAAGATTCCTGTGATCCAAATGAAATTCAGAACAATGGGAAAGAAGTTCTATGGGGAGTGGGGTTAATTCTGAAAAACAGTGAGACATGGGACAAGGAGGCACAAACATCACCCACAATGGTTGGATTCAAAAGTTCCCACCAACAGCTCTGTGGGCGTGGCTTGGTGGGCATAGCTGCAGGGGTGGGATCGCCCAACTTGATCGTGCATCAAACATGCATTTTGTGCACACGTTAAAGCAGTAAAAACTAAGCTACTGTACCTCTCAGCTGTTTAGCAAAGCAATCAGCTCTGCCACGCCAAATAGCTGAGAGGTTAAAAAGGACCTAGGAGCAGGGCTGGGTGGGTGGGCCCAACTGCAGAGTGTCGGAGAGATTCGGAGTGAACCAGCTGATCTTTGGTGCTAAAGGTATGCCAGAACCAGGCCGAACTGGCAGAAAACCAGCACTGATCGCCCATCATTTCATCTCTTTTAATCTGATGCTGAATCCTGTCAGATTCCAAAATAAAGAACAGGAGATCCCTATGTCCTGAGAATGAAATGACTGAAAATCTAATTTAACTTCAATAGGCTATTTTCATTGATTTCATTGTGCTCAGTGCAACAAATTTAATCAGTGTGTACCCTAAAGTTTTCAATAGAAAGCAAGTAATTCTTAGGTTGGATCTAGTAGTCTCCTGAAGTCAATAGAATCTCATTTAGTGATGGATAATCAATCTATCTTCTCCAATTCATTTGTGGGATATTTTATTTTACATATAATATATAATGTATGATTATATAGCCATGGTGGCATAGTGGTTAGAATGCAGTATTGCAGGCTAACTCTGCATTTCCTCTGCCAGGAGTTTGATCCTGAGAAGTTCAAGGTTGACTTACCCTTCTATCCTTCCAAGGTTGGTAAAATGAAGACCAACATTGTTGGGGCAATATGCTAAGACTATAAACCGCTTAGAGAGGGCTGTAAAACACTATAAAGTGGTCTATAAGTCTAAGTGCTTTTGCTATTGCTATTATCAAAGTTACTAATTTAGTTAATTTTATTTTTTGTTCTGGCCCTGTGGCTTCTGATAGGTATTTATAAATACACATGTAGACACATGAATAAGGGAATAAATTGCATATGGAAATACAAAGGACAGGAGAATATTTCAGTTTGAATGCAAATGAAATAAATAAAATAAAAGGCATGGGTGTTCATTTGGAACCATTCATTTTGAGGCAACTAAATTTATTGACTGAGGCCAATGGAATCAGTGAAGTTTACTGGGTTTAAAGTAGAGTTTCTACTTATTTCAGCTCCAGCACAGATAAAATCTCCTGGTCTTCATCTTGAAATCTGTTAGGCTTCATCAACAGACCAGAAGACATGAAATCCTGGCAGATTCAGCATTCCGGGCCCCATTCCTCATTATTTTAAAGTATTACCCCCATCCCCCTAGTGCTTCTTTCTCGTTGCTCTAAACAGAAGGGATTTTATTTATATCACAGGAATCTTAACAAAATAACAGAGTTGGAAGGGACCTTGAAGGTTTCCTAGTCCCATTCCTTGCTCAGGCAGAAAACCTTTTCAAAAAAATGCTTGTCCAATCTCTCCTTAAAAACTTCCAGTATTGGAGTATTCACAAGTTCTGGAGGCAAGTTGTTCCACCTATTAATTTTTCTGTCAGAAAATTTCCCCTTAGTTCTAGGTTGCTTCTCTCTTTGATTAGTTTCCCTCCGTTGCTTCTTGTCCTGCCTTAAGGTGCTTTGGAGAATAGCTTGACTCCCTCTTCTAACTGCCAACCCCAGAGATATTGAAACACTGCTATCATGTCACCGCTAGTCCTTCTTTAATTAAACTAGACATACCCAATTCCAATGTTCCTTCTTTATATGTTTTAGCCTTCAGTCCCCAAATCATCTTTTTAAAATGTGGCAACCAAAAGTGTATGCAGTATTCCAAGTCTGGTCTTACCAAAGCATTATAAAGTGATATTAGCACTTCACATGATCTTGAATCTATCCCTTTGATAATGCAGCCTAAAACTGCATTACTAACTAGCTAATAACTATTGGTTTTTTTAACAGATGCAGCACACTCATATTTAACTAATTATCCACTAGGACTCCAAGATGCCTCTCACATGTACTACTATTTAGCCAGGTACCATCTACACTTTGCCTGTGCATTTTGTTTTCCTTTAACCTTCCCACTGAGGTGGTGCCTATTTTTCTACTTGTATTTTTACATGTTTTCAAACTGCTAGTTGGCAGAAGCTGGGACAAGTAACGGGAGCTCATTCTGTTATGCGGTGCTAGGGATTCAAACCGCCAAACTGCTGGCCTTTCTGATCGACAAGCTCAGCATCTTAGCCACTGAGCCATAGCGTCCCTGTGTGTGTTTACATACCTATTTATAAATATCTGTCAGAAGTTACAGGACCAGAACAAAAAATAAAATTAACTGAATTAGTAACCACTGATAATCATTCATTACATGTAATATAAGGTGTCCCATGAAATATTTCCAAGCTTAGAATGAATGTAAAAATAGATTGAACAAGAAGACCCTCTGAAATGAATTGGATGAGATAGATTATTCATCCCTAAATGAAATTCTACTGACTTCAAGATATTACTAGATCCAACCTAAGAATTACTTGCTTTCTACTGAAAATTTTAGAGTACACATTAATTGAATTTGTTTCATTGAGGACAATTAAATTAATCAAACTAGCCCACTGAGGTTAAATTAGAGTTTACATTCATTTCAGGTCTAGGACAAAGGGATCTCCTGTTCTTTATCTTTTAATCTGCCAGGATTCAGCAACAGACCAGAAGAGATGAAATGATGAGCGATGTTTGTGCCTCCCTGTCCCATGCCTCATTGTTTATAAGTAACATCTCCCCCCATAGTGCTTCTCTCCCATTGCTCTGAACAGAAAGAATTTTATTTAGGTCACAGGAATCTTAAGCAGTATTCTGATTTAGAAGAATTGCCAAAGACCGAGTTGCCTTAGAATCAACTTTATACCACCTACAGCCTCATCTCTGTATTGGATGCCGGACCATCATCCGAGTCCTCCCCAGACTCCTGGACTGGCCCATGTTCCTCCTCACTGTCTGATTCTGCTGCCATCTCTGCAGGCTGCCGGCGGACCACAATACTACTGCTAATTCTATTTCAAGGAAGTAAAATATCTTCTGGCACTGACATTCTGGTGACATAAAATTTATATCATTCCCAAAGTACAATATTTCTCTATAAATAACAAATCTATAAAGAATTATAGATAATACTTATACCTCTACATGTTGGTGGTTGTGACCAATGACCATTTTGACAAGTCACTCTTGGAGAACCTTCCAATGTATAGTAATTTTGGCACTGATAAGTTACAGTTTCAGATGGGAAATAGGTTGCCTTGGGTATCTCCACAATGTCTCCATTCTCCACGGGAGGTGGGTGTCCACATTTCCCCCCAATATCTATAACAAATACAGAATCTATTGAGCAACACCACTCAGGATTACAAATATTATTATCTATTCACACACAAAGACACATTTTAAGCATATTCATAAGAAACTATATTATAAAATTATATTAATTCTTACTTTTAAAAAGCAACAATATCTTACAGCTTGATTAATTGATAGGCAGAAAATGATTACTAGTGTTGTCCCTAGTATTGTCTTTCCACTTTAGAACTTATACTGTCATTACTTTCTAAATGCCTAAACTCAGTTCTGTATTTAAATGAATAACAATTGCTTTGGGATAAATAGCATCTCCCCACAAGGCATTCTTAATTTATTTCCCACTTTCCATTAATAACTATTCAAACTCTGCACAAATAAATTGTGTACTTGTATTGGATGTTGTGTCATCCATGTCAGTATTGAAGTGATGGGAGGCTTGCAACACAATAAAAGCAAGAATAGAAAAACATTTTAAAAGTATAAACATTAAAATTAATAGAGATTGATTAAAACCAGGAACCAGTACATAAGCAGTACAGTGGTGGAATCTTCTTTCTTAGTGCACCGATCACTCCCAGTGCTCCATCATGGCCCCAAGCCCATTGGCTGAGCCAGGTTTTGAGGCAAAGCCAGAAGGCCTAGTGGGTGAGGGCATATCTGGCCTCCAGCAGCAAGATTTTCCAGATTGTGAAGGCATGGCAGAGAAGGACCATTTACTAGTTCCTGCCAGCAAACTTCCTTGACTGATTTGATCTGCAGCATGTTCTTTTTGCCAGAGGAAATAGGATGGGCCAATCCCATTGGGGTGAAGTAGCTCCCTGGGCCACGAAAGGCTTTAGAGATGGTAAATAACATATTAAATTGGACCTGAAAGCAAACCAGAAACTAACTCAACCCATGTGACAATTTTTTTGCCATTGAGCAGGCATTGTGAGTCTGCAAGAAGCCAAAAGTTGTACACAGGGTCTGTCTGGGGCAGTGCAACCCCATCCAGAACTGAAGATTTTAAATTCCCAGATCCCAAGTTCCAAGCAGCTATAGCAATGTAGTCTTACCAGTGTTCAAGCCTGTTGTCCCCTATCCGGACACCCATAGCATCTAAAGGAGGAAACTGTTCTCACCCACGCCCTTTTCCGACAAATCAAACACAGTTGAAAAAGAACAGAAGCCTTGTAATGCTTTTACAAAATAATTAGCTGTGATAAGCACAAGTCTTGCCAAACTAAGCGAGACTTGCCAAAAGGTAACAGACAAGAAATAATTTGCAAAATAAGAATCTTCAAATACAAACTCAGGATACTAGAATGTCCACAAAGCTGTAGTTTCAAAATGTCTTTGCCTTCTGCAAAGAAGGTTAGTTTCACAGCTGGCTTTTATCTTCTTGAAGGAGGAGCCATGACCTTGCAGCCTTACTCCCGAGTCGCCCATGCTGTTGTAAGTGTTCTTTCCTCCAAGCAATCCTGAGCGCATGTGCACTTGGCACAGGCTCCTCGGAAACCTCCTCATCACTGCTGCCAGTCCCCACAATCTCTGAAGGCAGCAGTCCATTCCCTAATGGTCCTGGCCCCTCATCTGAGTCCTCGCTCTCCTCAGCCTTCTGCACCTGCTGCCAGCTAACCACAACAGAAGCAGACTAATGTCTCCTTAAAAGGTCCCAGGGATCCCCCTTCTGCAGTGATACATTGATCACCACCTGGAGGTCAACATCATGAAGTTTTCAACCAGTCAAGAAGGATTTAATATGCAGGCACTTGCACTGACAGCCTTGAGAACCCTGTCCGTTTCCTGGGATTTAACAGAATCAAACTGTTCCCAGATACCTAGGTAAGCACACTTCCTAATGAACCTGCTCTATGTCTGGTTCAATGGTGGGATTCAAATTTTTTTCCTACCAATTCTGTGGGCGTGGCTTATTTGGTGGATATGGCTTGGTGGTCATGTGACTGGGTGGGCATGCTGGATGGTCATGTGACCGGGTAGGCATGTCTTGGTAGTCATGTGACTGTGTGTGGATGCTAGTTGGTCATGTGATTGGGTGGCCGTGGTCAACTTGACATCACTCAAGTCAAGGGGTGCCTTGCCTAGCTTCTCCTTGCCTCAAAGAGATACAATTTCCCTCTCTATTTATTTACTACTACTGAACATCCAAAATACACTATTTAAACCTATGAATATATGCCATATGTGTACATACATATTACATAGCATAGTGTGTGTATAGGCACACAAAAAGATATATTATCTACTATATATACTGTATGTGCACACACACACACACACACACAGAGAGAGAGAGAGAGAGAGAGAGAGATCTTCTAAAACTATACATATTCAAGCTCACTGCGTTTGGAAAAATACATCCATAGTCCACTTTCTGCCATATATTTAACTATAACTTCTGTGCATTAGAACATTGCACATGCCTTCAGATTTACTTCCCTAGCCTGCACATGACTGTTAGACCCAGGAGATGTCATGGATTGAGTAAAATGTGGTGAAACTCACTTAACAACGCTCTTGCTTAGCAACCAAACTGTGGGTTCAATTGTGGTCATAAGTGAAGGACTATCTGCCTTCCTCTACAAGGCAGCCTTGCCTAGTAAACTCCTCTGCCAATTTTCCTCTCTGTTAGAGGCACCAAAATAATCCAGATTCCAGATAATATAAGGTCTCCTGTGGGAGCAGGGGGTTGGACTAGATGGCCTCCAAGGTCCCTTCTAATTCTGCTATTCTATGATCCTGTAAGGATCTCCTGCTGGAGCAGGGGGTTGGACTAGAACAGGAGTATTCAAAGTTGACAGCTTTAAGACTTGTGGACTTCAACACCCAGAATTCCTCTTCTAGTCATGTTAGCTCAGGAAGTCTGGGAGTTGAAGTCCATGAGTCTTAAACTTGCAAAGTTTGAAGACCTTGGACAAGAAGATAACTTCCAAGATCCCTTCCAGCCCTAGATTGCTGTGCTATTTCAAAGAGTCTTCTGAAGCCAGGGTTTGTGTCCTTCCTTCCTCTCTTTTTCTCTCTCCTTCCCTCTCACCTTCCATTTATCTATCTATCCATCCATTCATTCATATATCTCATTCACTTTCTCCTCCCTTCCTCCAGCTTGCTCTTTCTCTTTCTTTGTCTCCCTTCCTTCCATCCTCCTTTCTTTGTCTATCTTTTTCTTCCTTTTTCTTTCTTTTTCCCCTTTTCTTTCTTTCCCTTTTCTTTCTTTTCTTTCATCTCTTTCTGTCTCTTTCTCTCTCTCTCTCTTTCCCTCTCTCTTTCTATCCCTTCCCTATCTCCTTCCCTCTCCTTCAAAAGCTAGGAGAGGAGATCCACCTGAAACAAACACACAGACACGCACATTTTTCCAAGCGCCCGGCAGTGTCATTCCTTACGAGGGTTCTTCCTGGCCAGTCTCCAGTCCTGCGTTGCCTGGGAAAGTCATCAGACAAGGCTTCTGGGTCCAACAAAGGGGCCATGGCAGGACTTCCTCCCCTCCTGCTTTTGGGGAAAGGAAAGGGCTGGGAACTTTAAGCGAGGCATGTGCTGCAGCCTCAGCCCCCCCCTCCCGCCAGCAGCTCTGAGCTAGGGAGCAGTTGGCTTTACCGACTGCCTGAAACCTTACCTTCCTCCCGCAGCTGGTGGCAGAAGGAAAGGCAAGCCAGCCAGGGCAGAGCTGTCGGCACTCAGTTCCCTGCCAGCCCACATCTCATCCCCTGCCCAGATTCTCCGGCAGCTGCTGGGGCTCGCATGCTGCAAGGGCGACCAGGAAGCACCAGGCTATTCCATGTGAATTGCCCCTCTGCCAGCCGCCCCTCCCTTGCCAAAGAGTGTTTTGGCAGTTGTTGGGGAGCAGGGGAGCTTCATTTGTTCAACTTCTACCTATCCCACCATTAAGCACCACAAAAAAAGGAGGTGGTTAATATGGCCTGACAAGAAACAAGAGTGGCAGGGAAGATGCAAGAAGCAAAGTCAGAAGGTGAAGCCACGTCCACACTCCTAGACAAAGCCCCCCAGCTGCCGTGCATGCTCAGCCCCGCTCCCCATCCCACTGCTTCACTCCCGCTAATCATTTCCTTGGTTTCCCAATCGTCTTTCCACACAAACTTCCCGCACATGACCCCACCAGCGAGCTCCCTTATTAGCCCACTGCTCAAGCAGGAATAGTTGTCAATTTCTAGTGTTATCTCTATTTGAGTGTTTAGTTACAGCCTCTTTGGGCAATGAAGAATTCAAGGATACCCGGAAAGGTGGAAAAAGGTTGCCACACTCTCCCTTTCTCCTAGTGCTCACCTACGCTGGCGAGCACCCTGCCGTTCTTAACCTGCCATTCTTATTCAAGCCGAGCAATCCTACTCTTCCATGAAACATGCTCCTCCCCCTTTAAAAGGGTAGAAGAGGAAAAGGCAAGCCAGCCAGTGCAGACCCGTCGGCATTCAGCTCCCTGCCAGCCCACATCTCATCCCCTGCCTGGATTCTTCAGCAGTTGCTGGGGCTCGCCTGCCTGGAGCCATGGGGGGGGGGGGGCACAACCAGGAATCATGAGGCTATGCTACTTGCATACCCCAGGGCAGCCGCCCCTCCCTCACCAGGCTGAGCATTTTGGCAGAGTGCGGACCACTGACAGCAGTGAGAGCTCCATGGGCTGGAAGGTACGGCTGATGGCGGGGAAGAAAGATCTGCTCTGGTGAGGCTTCACTGCCTTTTGGGCCTGCTCTGGCTGCCACCTGCTTTACTTCTGCTGTGCCTTGGGTCCTGCATCAGCCCATGAGAAGGAGACATGCCATTTCCAGGCCAGCCTGCCCAGTGGATGGGCAAGCAGACAACCCTCGATGGAGGCATTTTCTCTCAGGCCTTCCACATGGAAGGCCCCATGGAAGCCAAAGCTGGGCTCGAAAGGCCTCCCAAAAGCAGCCCTCTGGCTGAGTGCAGCAAACCTGGTGTGGACCTTCCTTCCCCGCCATCAGTATTAGTGTTATGTTCTGCGCAAGGCGCAAGAAGTGGAGATGAGTCGATGAATAGTGAACTTCAACTCTTTATTTAACATGGTGCAACAGCTCTCTCAACAGCCCCCTTATATAGGCAAGCTCTTGGGTATTTAGCCAATGAAAACACAGGAACATTAGCTCTTTTAACCAATGAGAAGGGCTGGTTAATAGCCAATCAGATTCTCCTGAACGGACCAATCCGATATCGCTATTATCAGCCAATCAGAAGTGCAGGGCCAGAACCCTGCACTTTACTTTAAGGTTTCAACAATCTTTATTCAAGCACTTTTATTAATTCACCCCTTCCCCCCGGATTCCGTTTAAGGGGTGCGGTAATGTAGTCTTTGAGGTAGGCCGGTTGTTTTGATTGTCTATTTGATTTACATTGTCCTCCCGATATTTGTCTAGAGTCTTGTTGGGGTAGGACGTTATCTACCAGGGTGCCTCTGGTTCTGTATCTAAACTTCCGTTACCACTAATGTCCTCGGTATCCCTTTGAGGTGAGTTTACCCCTGTCCCCAATCCTTCTTCACATGTTGTGTCTGAGTGGTCATTTCTTCCGCTTGTGCTTTCCGCCGTTTCAAACTCAGCTTCCTCTGCGTCTCCTCCGCCCTCAGTTTGGAAATCACCAGAATCGCAGACCCCAGACTGCAGCCTTGAATGCAGCTGATCAATATGGCGCTTCCATATTCTATTGTCACGACATTTCACTCGGTACAATCTGGGTCCGGTAACTTGGATTACAGTTGCCTCGACCCACAATGGGTCGCCATAAAAGTTTCTCACGAAAACCAAGTTGTCTACCTGGAAATTACGGCATTTCCCGCTGGATCCGTGTGGTTTTTCAGGTTCGTACGATGGGTGTAATCGGTCGAGGTGGGAGTGGAGTTTTCGTCCCATCAATAACTCAGCAGGAGTTTTGTTGGTGATGCTGTGTGGAATGATGTGCTGCAAAAGGAGTATCCGGTTAATCTTGTCTTCGATATTGTCATAGTCCATTTTATGTAGAGTTCTTTTGATGAATTGTACCATGCGCTCGGCCCTTCCATTGGCCGCAGGATGCACCGGTGAAGTTAGCGCATGGCGAATACTGCGGTCCACCAGATATTGTTCAAAAGAAAGCGCGGTAAACTGGGGCCCATTGTCGGATACCAGAATGTCTGGTAGTCCGTGTGTTGCAAATAATCTGTCCAATTTCTTGATGACTGATTCAGTTGTTGTATTTTTCATCCCAAGGATTTCAAGCCAGTTCGAGTAGGCATCCACTGTTAATAAAAATGTGTGTCCATTCGTAGGTCCCGCAAAGTCCAGATGAATATGGGACCATAGTCCGCTGGGTGTTTCCCATTCTGTTGGGGTTGCGTTTGGTGGGGTATTGCTGACTTCCTGTCATTTGTGATAAGTCTTTACCCACGCTTCGATCTGCTTGTCTATGCCCGGCCACCACGCATAGCTTCGTGCAAGTGCTTTCATGCGCACGATGCCGGGGTGGCCATCGTGCAAGGTTCTCAGTACCAATCGCTGTAACCGCTTTGGGACAATGACTCTATCACCCCAAATGATGCAGCCTTTCTGGGAAAACAGTTCCGTCTGTCAACTTTTGAAGGGAACGTAGTTGTCAGGGATTTGGTCCAAGGGCCATCCATGCTCTACCCAGCTGAGGACACGTGCTAAAGCGGGATCGCATTTAGTTTCAATCACAATACCGCGAGCTGTCAGCGGCAGTTTTTGGAGTGTTTCGATCTGCAGTGTTGTGATGGTCGGAGCAGGGTCGTCAACAGTTTCTGGAAGTGGTGCACGGCTCCATGCGTCAGCGTGGGGAACGGCTTTCCCCGGGCGGTATTGCAACTTATAATTATAGGCAGCCAAGAATTCTGACCAGTGAGTCATTCTGGGAGATAATATATAAGAGGTTGGTTTATCTCCCACTATTATTCCCAGTAAAGATTTGTGGTCAGTTATTATAGTGAAAGCTCGCCCATAAATATATTCATGAAATCGTTTAACAGCAGATACAATAGCAAGAGCTTCCTTATCGATTTGATTGTAATTGCGTTCTGCTTTTGATAGCATCTTTGAAAAATAGGTAACAGGGGCTTCACTTCTTTTTGGTAAAACGTGGCTCAAAATGGCGCCCACTCCGAATGGTGATGCATCACATGTAACCGTTAAAGGCAAAATCTCATTATACTGCATCAAAACAGCGCCGGAGGTCAATAGGATTTTTACTTGTCGAAACGCATGTTCCTCTCGGTGCCCCCAAACCCAGGTTGCTTTTTTGTCCAATAAATGATGTAGGGGTTCGGCTACGGTTGCTTTGTGAGGCAGAAAGGCGTTATAAAAAATGATAAGGCCTAGGAAAGCTTGGAGATCAGCCTTATTGTGGGGTTTTGGGGCATTTTTGATTGCCCTAAGTTTGCTATCGGTGGGGTGAATGCCTTGTTTATCTATTAAATAGCCTAAAAATTCTACTCGATCCGTACATAGTTGCCACTTGTTTTTTTTAACTTTGAGACCCGAGTCTTTAAATCTCTGAAGAACCAACCCCAGGCACTCCCTTAGTATTTCTTGAGTCGGAGCAGCAATTAAAACGTCATCAAAATAGGGGACAACGCACATTATATGCGGGAGTCTTTGTGGTTAAACTGGGAGAAGATAAAAAGACAATGTTATTTGAAAATTCCAGTTTGGTTATCGACTATTGAAGCATTTTCCTATCCTATAATTTATAACAAGGAACAGTTAGGTATGGGGAACTCTTGGATGAAAAGGGTGAACTTAAAACGATCCAAAACTTAGAGGAACAAGGTATAAGGATGAATTTGTTTTCATATGCGCAAATATATTCAAGGTATGATGAAGATTCTAAAACGGAGGGATTCTATGATAAGCAGACTGATTTAGATAAGATCTTGATGGGTACTGATGAGAAGGTGATTAAAAAATTATATGGTTATTTACTGGGAATGAAATTAGAGGAAGAACAAGTCAAAAAAACTATGATTGTTTGGGGGAAGAATTTTGGATATGGGATTGATCTAGAGAAATGGCAGAAATTGTGGTCTCAAAATTATAAAATGACAATGTCAACAGCATATAAAGAAAACTTGTATAAGATGTTTTACAGGTGGCACTTTTCCCAGACAAGAATAGCAAGAATGTTTAAAAACAAATCTGAAGAATGCTGGAAATGTCATCAGATACCCGGCTCATATTACCATATGTGGTGGACTTGTGAGGATGCTAGAAAATATTGGACTATAATTCGCATGTGGTTGGAAAAAATGACAAAGAAACACAGACTTGAAACCAGAGATCTTCTTATTGGGAATTTTACCTGAAATATACAGTAAAGATTTGAAGTACCTAATTGTAAATGTATTAACAGCGGCTAGGATTGTATTTGCTAAAAATTGGAAGAATGAGAAAATACCATTACAGGAAGAAATTATTAAGAAAATATTGGAATGTGCTGAGATGAGTAGATTGACATTTGAGATTAGAGAGCAAGAGGATAAACAATTTTATGAAATTTGGGATCTTTTTTATAAATGGCTAGATGATAAAATACGATAATAGAATATTTAGAATGCTAGACAGTAAGGAATATCTTTATTTTGCTATTATTTTGTTATTTGACATGATATTTATAAAGGGTTTTTTAGGATTGATTTGATATGATTATATGATTTGTTATGGAGTAAACTGGTTTAAAGTATTGTTAGCTCATAAAGCATGAATGATTAAAAATATAGTCAAAAACTTCTTTTTTTAGTGATATTAGTATATATAAGTTTGGATTGACAATATGAGTTGTTATGTAACATAATTGTAATTGAGACTACAGAATGAATGCACAAAAATGATGAACCAACTGACACACTGGATGTACACATGAGAGTTGATGTTTTTATGTTTTGTTTGTCTTGTTTGTTTGTAGAAAATTAATAAAATATTTTTCAAAAAAAAAAAAACAGGGGACAACGCCTTTTATCCCTTGTAATAATCTTTCCATCAAACTTTTAAAGATTCCCGGGGCCATGCTTACTCCGAATTGGAGTCGGTTACATTTAAACGCACCTTGGTGCGTAACGATCATTTGAGCCTCTGCCGTTTTTTTGTCTACAGGCTGTTAAGCCTGGGTTCCCCAACCAGGGTTAAGGAGACAAGCTAAACAGAATGTGCAGCATTAATCAGATAGGCATACAGATAAATGAGTGAGATAAGTTTGTATGTTTTGTTATCATACAGTAAAAATAACAGATACGCTTGTGCTATCAAAAATATAGTTTATTCCATTTATAGCATAGTCAAAATAACAGTCCATTAGTCATGTATCATTTAGTCAATCCATTCAAGGATATTCAGTTAGCAAAGTCCGTGTAGAATATCCTATGTCAGTTCACTTACAAATCAGTCCTTTGTCTCTCCCGTTTGAGTAACGCAGTCTTGAGTCCATGCAGTAATTTGGGATCATCAAAGCCAGAGAGAGCAAGCTGACGTTTCTTGCTTCTTTTAAAGTGCTTTCACAACCACTCCCCAAATTACATTCCCATATTTAAAGTTGCAGACACTTTAACTTATAAACTATGATTACATATTTATTATTTTACCTAAACCAGTTAGGGTAAACAATGTTATCCCTAACACAGGCAGTTGTTGTTATGCCTGGGCTAGATCTAGTTTAGCGAAGACTTTTCCGCCCCCCCAGGAAATGGAAATGGTGTTGCACCACCGGTATCGGGTAAGCATTTTGCTGCAGGGCGTGATTCAGGGTGGCTCAGTAGTCCCCACAAATTCTTAACGATCCATCCGGCTTGATGGGTGTCACGATTGGGGTTTCCCAGGGAGAATGGTCGGTTGGTTCTAACACCCCCTGGGCTATTAATTTATCAAGCTGCTCGTCAATCTTTGATTTAAGGGCAAATGGAACTCGACGAGGCTTAAAGTGGATGGGAGCTATTTCGGGGTTGTGGTAAAATGATATCGGGGTCCCCTTGTACTCACCTATCTGCAAAGATCTGCAAAGATGTCCTGGAATTCATGGACGAGAGCCTCTTCCCAGTCATTGCTGCTGGTTCAGTGAATGCCGGCTACTTCAATTCCAAGTGGAGCGAACCATTGGAGGCCTAACAAGCTAGGCCGATCCCTGTCGACTACAGTCAAGGGTAGAGATGCGGTACGATTTTTAAATGAGACACGGACTTGGCTGGATCCAACGACTGGAATTTGATTTCCCTGATAATCTTTGAGTATGATTCTTTGGAATCGGAGGTCTTGTCGCCAGACGGTAGGGATGAGTTGCTTAAGGGTCTTCCAGGAAACCATCGAGAGGGACGATCCTGAATCGACTTCCATCATACAAGGCTGGTTTTCGATGGCCACCTTCACCCGGATCTTCTTGGCATCCAGTGATGAGGCGTGACCAATCGTAATAGTTTGGTGCACCTCTTCTCGCTTCGTTGAGTGGTTTAGGGGTTTGTTTCTGTAGGAGTGGTTGTTCCATTGGTGGTTCAAGGGTTCTCGCTTTGCAGGATGGCTTCCTGTAGATTGGCGATAGTTAGCCCCCCTTGGGGGCTGGCTGGGTCCTTGTTTGCTTCTACAGACCCGTCTGATGTGGCCTCTTTTCCCGCACACATAGCAGAGCGCGTCGAGGAATTTGCAGTCTGATCGGGGGTGGTTTGCCCCACAACCAGCGCATTGGTACTGCAATCTCTGGTGTTGGTCTTGTTCAGACCGGAGCTGGTTGACCTCTTCTTCATCGCTTTCCGATGACGATTCGAGGTCCTCGTGGTGGGCTGTCATTGCCTGTTCTTTTAAGTGAGGTGAAACTTCGCTGGCGAGTTGGCGAAGTGGAGCGTGGGTGCGGCGCATTCGGGCAGCCGACTTCCTGATTGCTTCTGCTGCAGTCGCGTCAGCAATTGCATCTGTAAGGCTACTGTCGCCTTTCGCCATCAGCTTACTCTGCACGCCTGGTGCATCTAATCCCAGAACTATTCGGTCTCTCAGGGCTTCTTCGAGATCGGCAAACCCGCATAGGCCTCCCAGATTCCGGAGATCAGCTATGAAATCAGCAACACTTCCGCTGATCTCTCTGTTAAAATTCATGCCTTCTAACGAGCGTTGGTACGGTCAGTGCATAGTGGGCCCTTAGCAGGGGTTCGAGGACGTCCCAGTCCATGGACTTCACTTCTGCCGGTTTCGCTAGCGCCTTGGCCATCTTAAACACGGTCGGCCTGCAGTGAGTTAGGAACACCACTCGCTTTTTTCCGGTAGTGGCATCCTTCAAATTGTTGGTCTCCAGAAACATCTGGAAGTGATCCATATATGAGTCCCAGTCTTCTTGTGCCGGGTCGAATGGAGCGGGTGGTATGATGCTGCCGGACATGGTTCCACCGTTGGTGCATTTCAGCCACGTGCTCAGTTATCGCTCTGTAGTGTTCAGTCAGCTCTGACGTCTCCACATCCCACCCTTGTCACCAGTGTTATGTTTTGTGCGTGGCGCAAGAAGTGGAGACGAGTCGATGAACAGTGAACTTCAACTCTTTATTTAACATGATGCAACAGCTCTGCAAATGGTCACAACAGCCCCCTTTATATAGGCAAGCTCTTGGTATTTAGCCAATGAAAACACAGGAATGTTAGCTCTTTTAACCAATGAGAAGGGCTCATTAATAGCCAATCAGATTCTCCTGAACAGACCAATCCGATATCGCTATTATCGGCCAATCAGAAGTGCAGGGCTAGAACCCTGCATTTTACTTTAAGGTTTCAACAATCTTTATTCAAGCACTTTTATTAATTCACAACAATTAGGGCTCGCTCACAGCATTCTCACAGCAGCCAACCCTCAAAGCGCACAGGTCGGTGGGCAGGAGAGGGAAGGGGCAGCAGGCAAAAGGGTGATACGGGCAGCAAAGTGTAGTGCTCCCTGGTCAGCTTCTTCCATACCTGCACCAAGCAGGCAAGGCCCAGCAGCTGTGGAGTATCCAAGCAGGGGGCAAGATCCAGGCTGGCGGGGACCCGAGTGCAATGAGTCAACCCTGGTTCTGCTACCAGGCAAACTGGACGCTGGGGGCAGTGGGGGGGGAAGTCTGCAAGGCCACAAGTGCTGCATGGGATGGAGTCATGGCACTGGTGGCTAAGCAAGCCAGACAGGGACAATACGGGAGGAGGCAGCTAGCTAGGCCCCAGCCAGCATCATTGCCCAGGATGGGACTGTGCCAGTGGGGAAGCCAGCCAGCTGAGCCCAGGAATGGTGTGGAGGATCCACCAAGATCCAGGAATGGTGGGTGGGCTGTGAGCAGCAGGCAGATCAGGGCTGCTCAATTGGGTCGCAGGCATCATGTGGGAAGGCTAGAATGGCAAGCCACAAGAACCCAGCATGCCACATAGGAGGGGAGGAGTAACTATGTGGGGCGAGTGGGGCGAGCATCGGGCAAGCGAGCATTGGGCAGCTGGGCAAGCAAATGAGCAGCAACCGGATGACTGGGTTGGGGGCATGGCCAGCCAGAAATTACTACAGTTTCGGCGACCCATGCCAAATCCTTCCTACCAGTTCACCTGAACCGGTGAGAACTGGCTGAAAAGCACCACTGGTCTGGTCTCCTATTGAGAATAGATACAAGCAACTTTTCCCATCAGGTGTTTCACAAATTCCTCCACATGGCCCTGAAGATGATTACCCATGTCCTCCTTCCCATCATACAAGTTATAATGCAAATAATAGGTTGAAGGATGGAATTGAAAGGTATGGAACTGAATGCTACTGGTATTAGCATCAAAGGAAAAGTCATAAAAAGGCAGTAAATGATGAAAATGGTAGGGGTGGGAAAATTTGATGCTACATCAGAAGAATTTCAGTGATAAGTGGTTACAGTGTTTGACTAGACCTTGATATCCTGGAGGAAAATACGTGAATTATGAAATAGTGGAAAATTTGTGCAATTATTACACATGGATTTTTAAACTTAAATTAGAAGAAGATGCGATTGCTCCCATGGAAAGGGAAAGATAGTAAGAGTAAGTGAAAAGCTAAAGGGAGGTTATTTTATTATTTGTTCCTGTGAATGTACCTCGGAAAGAAGTCCAAAAACAAAATGTGACAGTGAGCAAAACTGGGGAAGAGCAGCAGGATTTTATGCTGGGCAAGCATAAATATACAATTTTATGCTGGGCAAGCATTAATATACAATTAATATTATTGTCCTTTAGCTGGAAAACAATGAAGACATTCTTAATTTCTTAAAATTAAGAAATGTTTGGATGTGAGATATAAATTCTATTATATGTTTCTTGATTTAGGAAAAGTTTATGATAAAAGGAACAGGCTTAAAATTATGGAATATTTTGTGTAGAGTTGAAAGTTGTTTGCTGAATGTTATAATAGAGATATCAGAGAGAAAGCAACCATGACAATCAAGGGAACACTCAATGAAGCAGGAAGTTAGACATGGATATGTGATACCCCCCCCCCCAGTATTGCATAATTATTATATATTCCTTTATAAAAGTATAATAATATTTATAAAACTTATGAGGAGCATTGGTTGTGGACATGAATGTTCATGTCCACAACCAATGCTCCTCATAAGTTTTATAAATATCTTTATACTTCATGTTCATTTATGGGTGAAGTCACAATGTTGGCTGAGAATGTGAATGATTTCAATGAATGTTTAGATGTGTGAATAGTGTGATGAGGAGCAACATAGGAAACCCTCAAATAATTAAATTTGAAAGGGAAAAGAGAATACAAATGATTAATAAATGGAAAAAATGAAGCAAATGGGTCAATCTACATATCTTGGTAGAATGTGAAAACAGATGGAGAAGTTAACATAAGTAATATGTGTAATATATATGAGATTTTTAAAATGATAATCAGTTTTATGTTCTATGGCATCATAGGATTGAGAAGGAGAGGCTAATTGTGAAATAGAAACCCATCTTTGTGCTCCAAAAGACACATACTCTTCCAAATGAGAAAAAACTTCTAGTTATAAAATGAATTGAATAGATTTATATAAGTAGAAATTCAAAATTTTGCAAAAGACTGGCAATGTTAATGAAAATATATTCTACTTTCACAGTTCAATGGGGACATTAAATTTTACAATTCTAGCAATAAAATATTGAAAAAGCCTTTTCAATATGACAGAACTTTTTCAAAATAGCACGAAAGACCCAGTGAAGTAAAAGCAAATTCATTTTCAATTCTAACTTCAGTTCTACATAGTGAAGATCTGTAATAATACCTGCACAACGTGGAGTTTGTGTCCAACGGTTCTTCGAACATGTAATGAAAGAACTTCCAAGAAGAGCATAACCTGGGTTGCATCGATAGTACACCTTCTCCTGGGGCAAATACTTTGCCTTTATTTCACTAGTAATCTGACCATTTGGAATTTCAGAGGGAGAAGAACATCTTACATCTAAAATGGAAATAAAAATGGTCCCATTCAAATAAAATGCACTTGGTTTTCCTAAAGCAAATGTCTGAAAACATACTTCCACTTTTGAAACCAAACCTGTCAACACACACCATATAACACAGAAAATACAAGGGTGATGCTGCAGGCTTGAGGCTGCTTCCCTTTGAGGTGAGGAGAGTGTGAGGCTACAGACAGAGGAAGCTCCTCTTCCTCTTACAGCACTTGTTTCTACTCATCTTGAAGAAATGAAACCAGGTACTTTCAATCAATGCTGTGATGATATTTCATCAGCCATAGATTAACGGTAGTGTTGTGTTTGTGTAAATAATTTTTTCTGAAACTTCTTTTGTATGATGATTGTTAACTTGGAGGGTGGAAGAACCTGTATGCTCTAATTTTGTTTGTAAAAGCTAAAGAAGAATACAATGTGGATACATAGTTGGTAATTGTGTATTAAAGCAATTCTGAAATGTTGTATTGAAAACTGGATATCCTCCAAGAAATTTAAATCCTTCTATGAACAACATGCAGAAAAGAAGCTGTCTAATGAACCTCTCTGCATGATGAACTATTCTGGACTTTTCCCTTCCAATCCAATCCAACCATGGAGCTTGCACCTCTACCCTAGGCTGTGAGGGAGATGGTCTCAATAACCTTTGCTGATGTTTAGAAACCATCAGATTGGGGTGAGAGAGAACAGATTAATATAAAGGTTACTTAATCTGCTCTGTTGTTTTACTATTTTTACAGTTGATTATACTGAGGATGTCATATTTAGTTTTTATATTCTACATAAGCAGCTAACAGTCTCTAGATTGTGATGTGGTAGAAGTGAAGGAAAAATAAATAAGCAAACAGGTTTGATCATTCAAGGTAGGCAGGGTAACCATAACTACTATTTCCAGACATAAAAATTGCATTAATCTAAAAGCTATCCCTCATGACATCACATAGACTGGATATTTAGGCTGACACCTCCACCCTCTGATTAGGAAATGCTGAAGCAGAGGAAATGCTACCAAAACATTTCTTCTTGAACAGAAAAGAAGACCTTTCCCAAGGAGGAAGTTCAGCATCACTCTATCTCGCAACCCTCAATGTCTCCACCCTCTAGAGCTCAAGATACCAGTTACCATTGGCAAGAGTCTCCCCATCCTTTATAATTATTCTGAAGAGCAGTCCTGCAATTAAGTTTTAACTTCATTTTTTTCCTGACTAGTTAAAGGGCATATTTTGCTCCTTTTTGCTGGCCACCTGAGGGGGAATGGGGGCTTATGGGTTGGATGTTGGGCAATTGGGGATGAGTGGAAAAATAATGAGTGTATCAAGATGCCCATAGGTTTATCAATTTGTCAATCAGAAAAACTAAGAGCAATGATACAGGATTAGCTCATGTTGGGGTGAATGGCTCAGATTAATAATATTTCATTTTTGAATTTTTTAAAAAATGTACTTTCCATGTGAATGTTGTGAATCTCAGCAAAAATATAGACCATACATTCCTACCTACACATCTTGGCAAGCGTGACCACTTATTTTGTCTACATGTTACAGCAGCTGATCCAGATATATCAAAACCATCATCACACTGATAATTTATTTTCTCGCCATTCAGGTACTTCTTCCTTGTATTTTCAACAATTTCAGCATTTTCAACTGGATGGGGTGTGGGACATGTTGCATCTAAATAGATAGAGGATACAAAACTTCAATTTTCTGAAGTAATTCAAGAGAGAGAGAGTATAGGCCAAAAAATAAATTATGACAAAATATATTATCAACATTAGACCAGCTAAAGTTACAAAATTGTTCAGATGTTGATCAGTTCCAATAATGCTTCCATTGGTTAATTTAATCTAGCCTTCTTTGCCCATACAATGTAACTATTCATTCAATCTCTGGAACAACAAATGCCTGTTTGTCTGAGTTTGCATAGATTGAAAGAGTAAGACAGCAAGTTGGGCCTCTTTCTTTAAGCATCACTTTTCAACAATGTTGTTTTGAAAACAATTACCTTGAGAAGATCAAAAATAAAATTACTGTACCTTTACAAGTGAAAGATCCTACCCATTTTCCTCTTGCACATTTTTTTCTAGTAGATTCTTCAGTATCAAATCCATGATTGCATGTATAATTTATTATTTTTCCAGAATCATATTTCAGTTCTCTATCTTCTTGCTCCAGTGAAGCATTGGGAATTTCTGGGGCAGGACCACATGATTTTTCTGGAAAAAGAAAAGGCAACTTTCAGTACAAATCGGTTTATGCCAATTTATGCCAATTTATTTCTTTAAATAGTAAAAATCAGCATATCATTATCAATAGCAGTTTTAAAAAGTTAAGATGCAAGAGCCCTGTTCAGTTTACCCGAACCTTTGCAAAGAATTCATTCATAGGAGACTGTCTGTTTCAGTAATCCAATGCATTTTTTAAAAATAAAATTCTAAATACAGATAGTCCTTGAGTTATGATCACAATTGACCCCAAAATTGATGTTGCTAAGTGAAACATTTGTTAAGTGAATTTGCCCCATTTTACGATTTTTCTTGCCACACTTAAGTGAATTTGTTATTGTATTTGTATTTGTTAAGCTAAGTAACTAAGTAAGCTAAGTAACACGGTTGATAATTGAATCTGGCTTCCCCATTGACTTTGCTTGTCAGGAGGTCACAAAAGCTGATCACATGACCCCAGGATACTGCAACCGTCATAAATATGAACCATTTGCCAAGCATCTGAATTTTGATTATGTGACCATGGGGATGCTGCAACAGTTGTATGAAAAATGGTCATAAGTTACCTTTTTCAGTGCTGTTGTAACTTTGAATAGTCACTAAATGAACTGTTTTAAGTTGAGGACTACCTATGTCGCAGAAGATTTTGAGAGATAATCTATATGATTAAGTCAGAAGAGCACAAATTAATATTGTATTATTTAAATATAATTTATTGTGCATTTTCTTTAGCAAGGGAAAAAAACTGAAGAAATTGATTAAAGTTTGGTTTTAGATTTGCATAACTGCTTCTCTGCCCTGATTTTCTCAAAAAGAAACCACACAAAGGGTTTTGAAGTATTTCAGGATTTATTAAAACTACATTCTAAAAGCAAATTAATAGAAACCTGCTGATTGATTTATACTTTACTTCAAATTAGTTCTATACTTTGAATTAGAAGTAGAGTGTTTTTTAGACTGTGCACATATGTTTGATTTTCATAGTGTTTGTGTTTTAGTTTTAACTCTGTTCATTGCTTAGAGGTGCTTTTGTGAGATAGTCAACTATATAAATTATTAAAATAAGTGTTAAATCACTTTAAAAAGTTTTTCTTTAATTATCTTCAAAGGAGGAAACCAGGAGCCCGGTTCTGAATGATCATTAAACTGAAGATAGACGTTATGTCCCATTGAGGCCCTGATGGAAGCAAATGTACAAAACAATTTAAAAACAATTGAGGAAAGCCAGCAAGTGAGTTTAGCTTCAAGCACCAGGTCATACTGACAAAAAATTAAGAAGTCCAGCTAGGAATTATCTATTAAATTAATTTTTAAAAAAAAACAAACTTTATTAATTTTTTTTAAACACACAAACAAAACATAGGATGTAGTAACATAAAATATCTTTTCTAGAAGAAACAAATAAACCATCTTATTTAAAAAGAAGATAATTCCAAATTATCACACTTCTATATATATATTTATCTTATCTAATCAACTTCATATCTTTTCAAAACCTTTCTTTATTACTCCCTTTCCTTCTATTTAATCATATTTCTTCTGCCTTAAAAATGTATACTCATTGAATATATTTTTATTAGCATTCTTCCACATCCTGTCAGACTTAAACAAACATTGCACAAAACATAAATACATAAAACTTGGAGAAGGCGGAGCTTCGTCGCCGCGATACAGCTGCGATCTCGGGGCTCCGAGATCACAGCTGATATCTTCGCCCCTGGTCGGTCCCAACGGACCTAAACCGTCTCGTAGTGACGGTGACAGTAAGGGGCGTGTTCTGTAGATTCCGGGGACATCGCAAGTCCCTGGTCGATCCAGAAGAAGCCCTTTTGCCAACGGCGGAGAGGCAGCCATAGGCTGCTGAAGCTGGGACAGCTCCGGAAGAACGGGATAGAAAGAAGTGTATCAGCTGGTGAGGATCTTCTTTTTTGCTTGGGACTCAAGAACACTCTAATATTAGAAGAAATCTGTAAAATTATTGACAGAATTTGATTTAGCAGCGATTTTTTTCAGTAATGTCAAAGTGAGGCTTGGCTTTTTATTTTTACTTTTTTTTTTTTTTTTACTGAATTTCTATTGCGATCTAGTTAACCACACTGGCTTTTTTCTTTTATATTTTTATATTTACTTGCTTTCTCTTTGCCCTTCTGACTGTTTTTATTTTTTAAAAATAGAGGCCCCCTTAAATATCTTTTTTTAATATACATAAATGTACATACATACTTTTTTTTCTCTTTTTAGGCTTTTTTCTGGGGGGAAGAAGGGGGAGTGGATTGAAGAAACTTTGTAACACTGCCAACTAGAGGCTTGGAAATATTCTGTTTGAAGTTGAAAAACTTTTGTTTGAAAAACTTTTCTCAAGGCTACTGGAAATGATAAGATAGAGGGAAGAGTACTGGAGGATGTTTATACGGGTGCTCTTTGGAACTTCTATTATTAAATGAATATTTGAAGTTTGGCTTTGAAACTGGTGGAGAAGTCAAATAAGAGCCTTGGATAAATAAAAGGCAGTGTGTGTCTTTTTTTTTTTTTTTAACTCCTTATTAATTGTTTCATCCCTCCCCTCCAACCCCACACTATTTTGTAATATTGATATATTTATTTTTTATCTTTTATTATATCTCATTTTTATTTTTTTAAAGGGGAAGCCTCAGAATACCCTTTTTTGCTTCCTTTCTCTTTTTTATAGGGGTGTCTGACTTTTTGATTTCTATTTTTGACTTATTTTTATGGCTTTTTTTCATTTTCTGAGGTTTTTCAATTGGATTAAGGTGGGAAGAATTTGAAGAACTCTCTTTTTCTTTTTTCTTTTTTCTCCTTTTTCTTTGCTTATTATTTTTTGATATTATTGGGCTTTATTTTCCTTCTTTTTTTCTCATCTTTTAATTTTTACTTTTGAATTATATTTGCGTATTTTACAATTGGATTAAGGTCTTGAAGAACCTGAAGAATCTTTTTCTTTTTAATTTTGGGCTTTTTACTTACTATTGGTTTTGTTTTTTGTTTTTTGTGGTATTTTCCTTTTTTTAAAATTGGATTATAATTGGCTACCTCATTAATTGGATTAAAAGACCCGGAAGACCCTGAGTTATCAAATGAGTAAGAAAATTTTACCTTCAGGCATCTCAACTTCTGCTCCTGTTTCCCCGTCATCTGGAGGACGACTCTCAACAATGGTGAAGCAAGACAAAGCGCAAGTAGATTTAACGATGGTTATGCAAGGAATACAAGATCTTAAAATGAGTATGGAACAAAGAATGGAGAGTATTGACCAAAGAATTGGAAAGATGGATGAGAAAATTGAAAATTTTCAACAAATGATGGTGAAACATGATGAGAGAATCCAAAAAATAGAAGAGAAAGACAAGCAAAGAGATGATACAATTGGGAATATTGATAACAGATTAACAATGGTCGAACAAGAAAAAGGTGGGATGTTGAAGTGGGAGATGGACAGGTCAGAATTTTATCTTAGATTCCAAAATATTGAGGAAGAAAAAGGACAAAACTTGGCGGAAGTAATGATTGAAATTTTGGCTGGAGTCTTGGAAATAACAGAGGAAAAGATGATGGATGGAATAGATGAGATATATCGAGTCTTCACAAGATATGCGACGAGGAACCAATTACCAAGAGAGGTCCATGTTAGATTCACTAAAAAAACTATTAAAAACCAAATATTACAAGTGGTAAGAGAGAAGGGGTTGAAATAAAAAGGCAAAGAGATTCTGGTTTTAAAACAAGTACCTAGAAAAGTGAGAGAGATTTGAAGAGAGTATCGATTTTTGACTAAAATGCTATTGAAAAAAGAGGTGAACTATAGATGGCTGATCCCAGAAGGATTAATGTTTACATGGCAAGAACAGAGACACAGGATTGATTCAATTGCGAAAGCAGAAATGTTTTACAAGGAATTTTTCGAAAGAAGAGAAATGGAGACAGAAAAAGAAAAGATTTTAACTGAATTTGAAGAGGACCAAATGGAGATGGAAAAAGAAGAAGGCGCAATAGGTGGACAAATGGAGATCAAAGAACAACGTGAAATAAGATCCATGAGAGCTGTTAGACCTAAATATAAAGCATAACTATGGGGGAGAAAAAACTGATTTCCATGAATATAAATGGACTGAACTCAGCTATCAAAAGAAGGAAAACTTTTTATAAATTAGAGAAGCTAAAATTTGATATAATTTGTTTACAAGAAGTACACATTAAAAAACAACATGAACAATTATTGATACGACCAAAGTTAGGGAAAATATTTACTTCTCTGACTCATTGTAAGAAAAGAGGAGTGGTTTTGTATGTTAAAGAAACCACTCCAGCCAAATTGATTTATACGGATGAAGATGGAAGAGTATTAATAGTTGAAATAGTGGATAATAATATAAAAACTCTCTTGGTTGCAATTTATGCCCCAAATGATAAACAAGAAGAATTTTATAAAAAATTACATATGAAAATAATTGAACTAGACTATGTTAACATACTTATGATGGGGGACTTTAATGGAATTGTAGACAATAAACTGGACTATGCAGCAAAAGCAACACGACAAAATAGGAAAACTCTCCCTGAATCCTTTTTTAAAATGACAAATGAACTAAATTTAAAAGATGTATGGAGAGAAAGAAATGCTAAAACTCAACAATATACTTTTTATTCAAACAGGCATTTATCGTGGTCCAGAATAGATATGATTTGGACATCAACAGAATTATTATCTAATATTCAAGAAATGAATATTGAAACAAGTACATGGGCAGACCATAATCCAATGACAATTAAATGGAAAGGACAAAAAAGAAGATCTAGATGGACATTAAACAATACTATTCTAAAGGAAAAAGATTTTACACAATGGATGGAAAAAGAATTGGCCTTCTTCTTCAATGAAAACAAAAAAGAAGATACTTCAATACAGAATGTTTGGGATACAATGAAGGCATATGCAAGAGGATTAATAATTGACTATATAAAGAAAAAGAACATTAGGAAGAGACAAATGATTAAAGCTCTAGAAAATGACCATAAAAAACTGGAAAAAGAATTACAGAAGATGCCACAGAAAAAAGATATCAAACTTAAAATGAACATAATTAAACATAAAATGGATCAAGCAGAAAAAGAAGAACTGGCACAAAAAATTAGAAGTGCTAAACAGAACTATTTTGAAGATGCAAATAGGCCAGGTAGATGGTTAGCATATAAGCTGAGAAAAGAGAAAGAGTCAAGGAAAATATCACAGTTAATAGATGATCATGGTCAAATTTGTTATGGTAATAAGGAGAAAAAGGCAATCATTCGAGATTTTTATGGACAATTATATAAACAAGAGGATCTTGATGAGGAAAAAATTAAACAGTATTTACAAAATGCTAACCTACCTAAGATACCTGATGAAACTCGGAAAATGTTAGAAAGTGCTATAACAATGATGGCATTAACTGAAGCACTTAACAGACAGAACAATGGAAAAGCACCAAGACCAGATGGTTTCCTGGCAGAATTTTATAAAACACTACAAGAATCGTTGAGCATTCCACTGTTAGAAGTCATGAATGAAGTTATGATAAATAAGAAAATACCTGAAACATGGTCAGAAGCTTATATTACACTTATTCCAAAAGAAGGGGTTGACCCATTACAAATTAAGAACTATAGACCTATTTCCTTATTGAATGCAGACTATAAAATCTTTGCTTCAATCTTGGCAGAAAGGCTTAAAAAATGCCTAAATAACTTTATTCACTCTTATCAGAATGGATTTTTACCAAAGAAACAGATTAAAGACAATATGAGGGTAATCCTGGACACATTGGAATATTATGAGGCGCACTCGGAAAAACAAATGGCTTTGATATTCTTATATGCCCAAAAGGCATTTGATAATGTGAACTGGAGATTTATGTTATTACTATTGGAACAGATGGGCTTTGCTCGAAAATTTATCTAAGCAATAGAACCCATATATGATAAGCAAACGGCAAAAGTAATGATAGATGGAGAATTCACAGACTCTATTAATATTAAAAAAAGGTACAAGACAAGGATGCCCATTATCTCCTTTGTTATTTGTATTGACCTTGGAAGTCTTAAATAGAAATATTAGAGAGGATGTAAACATAAAAGGAATGAAAGTCAAAAAAGGAGGAATTCAAATTGCAAGCCTTTGCAGATGACTTGGTCTTTATTTTGGAAGACCCTTTAGAGACAGCTTAACTATTGGAAAAGATAGAGACGTATGGTGAGATGGCTGGTTTAAAAATAAATAAAGACAAAACAAAGATTTTGACAAAGAACATGTTATTAAGACAAAGAGAAGAGCTGGCAGATTTATTGAAAATTCAAGTTACGAACAAAGTTAAATATTTGGGGATATATTTGACGTCAAGATGTACTACATTGAAAGAGAATATTTATATTAAGCTTAAACAACAGATAGCATCCGACCTGAAAAAATGGGAAAACCTACAATTGTCATTGATCGGTAGAATTTCAACAATCAAGATGAATATTTTACCCAGAATTTTCTATTTGTTTCAAACAATACCAATGAGGTTAAGTTAGGATTACTTCGAAGAACTAAATAAAATTGTGTTGAAGTATATATGGCAAGGCAAGAAAGCGAGAATAAAATTAAAACTTTTACAGGATGCTAGAATTAGGGGAGGATTTGGCCTTCCTAATTGGGAGTTGTATTATCAAGCTGCAAACTTAATGTGGGTTAAAGAATGGATAACGTTAAGAAAGACTAGATTGTTGACATTAGAAGGTCATGATTTATTGTTGGGTTGGCATGCTTTTTTATGGTATAAGGGAACTAAATCACAGGGTTATTTTAGAAGGCATTATATACGGGAATCGTTATGGTTGAATTGGGAGAAAACTAAGAAACAATGTTATTTGAAAATTCCAGTTTGGTTATCAACTATTGAAGCTTTTTCATATCCTATAACTTATAAGAAGGAACAAACAGTTAGATATGGGGAAATATTGGATGAAAAGGGTGAACTTAAAACGATGCAAAATTTAGAAGAACAAGGTATAAAGATGAACAAGGTATAAAGAACAAGGTATAAAGATGAATTGGTTTTCATATGCGCAAATACATGCAAGGTATCTTAAAGATTCTAAAATAGAAGGATTTTATGATAAATTGACTGACTTAGATAGGATTTTGACAGGTACTGATGAAAAAGTGATTAAAAAACTATATAGTTATTTGCTGGAAATTAAATTAGAGGAAGAACAAGTTAAAGAAACAATGATTGCTTGGGGGAAGAATTTTGGATATGGGATTGATTTAGAGAAATGGCAAAAACTGTGGTCACAAAATTATAAAATGACAATGTCAACAACATATAAAGAAAATTTGTATAAGATGTTTTACAGGTGGCACTTTCCCCTGACAAGAATAGCAAGAATGTTCAAGAATAAATCTGAAAAGTGCTGGAAATGTCATCAGATACCTGGCTCATATTACCATATGTGGTGGACTTGTGAGGAGGCCAGGAAATATTGGACTAGAATTCGCTTATGGCTGGTAAAAATGATAAAGAAACACATAGATTTGAAACTAGAGATTTTTCTGTTGGGAATCGTACCTGATATATAAAATAAAAATTTAAAATATTTGATTGTAAATGTATTAACAGCAGCTAGGATTGTATTTGCTAAACATTGGAGGAGTGAGAAAATACCAATAGAGGAAGAAATTATGAAGAAAATATTGGAATGTGCTGAAATGAGTAGATTGACATTTGAAATTAGAGAACAAGAAGATAAGCAATTTTATGAAGTTTGGGATCTTTTTTATCAATGGTTAGATAATACAATATGATAATAGAATATTTAGAAATTTAGGAAATAATGAATATATAATTTTTCTTGGTTTTGATAATTCTTAAGAATATTTTATTATGATAGATTTGATATGATTTCATGATTTGTCATAAAATAATTTAATTTAATTATAGCTATCTCGCTTAAGTATGAATTAGTAAAATTATAGTCAAATGATTGTTCAATAATGATATTGGGATATTTTATTGATGATTGATAATGTGAGTTATTATGTAATATAATTATTCTGATGACTATGAAATGGATGCACAAAAGGGAGTGGTAAACCAACCGATACACTGTAAATTTATGATAATTTTTTTATTTTTTATTTTTTTCATGTCATGTTTTATGTCTTATATGTTTTTTGTCTGTTGTTAAAATCAATAAAACTTTTACAAAAAAAAAAACATAAATACATAAAACTTCTTTTTGGAAGGTGGCTTACCCCGAGTTAACTCTTTTTATACAGACATCAATCAAAATTTATACTCACTTAATATACTATCTCATATCTTATTTTGCATTCTCTATTTTCCATATATTTTCTCTCTCCTACTCATTCTTTTAATTCTATTTTATTTATTCCATCTCAATTAAATAATTATATCTGCATCTTTGGTCCGTTTTCTTTCAATCACCTACTTATCCTTTCTATCTAATACAATATTTCTCCCGTAAACCCAGATTGAAGTATGACAACATTTTATTTTCCCCCTAAATAACACTTAAAATAATACATATTTTCCGTGCTGATTCTGCTCCGTACATTCTAAGTATTACATTTCAAAATAGTAAAACAAACAAATAATATTAAGTTTGATAAGTAATAATAAAACTAAAAACAAATAAAAAAGAAATATTAAATTTATAATATAGTAAAAGCAATGTTTCATAAGAAATTAAATTCTATTATTAATTCTTAAACAATAAAGATACTATTTCATAAGAAATTAAACTCTATAATTAAATCATGACTTCCCTTTAATACATTTTTAAATCATATAATATTCTAATTTTCTAACTCAGCTTCAAATACTAATGTCTACAATGCATTCTTATATACTTTTGCAGAATCATTTTTTTTTTAATTATCTCACCCCTTGTTTCTAAAAAAATTCATTTTTTTGCATCTTGTTTAAAGCCTTTATGACTTCTCTTTCCTTTTCCCTTCTTTCTTCTCCATTCTAACTTTTTGACCCCCCCGTCTCTCCAATTTCACTCTCTTAGTCTTCCCTCTCTGTTGTATTTCTCTTTTCTGTTGGTTTCTGACATCATATCGCTTTTTCATCTCATTTTTCTTTTTCTTGGTTGCTTTTTTAAGTTCTAAGTTCATCTTTTCCTTGCCCCCCTTCCGCTTTTCTTCCTCCACTAAGTGTGTTTGTCCATTAAAGATGGCTTCTTCTCCTTCATCCCAGCCTTCCTGTCGTCGTATTTCTTGATAGGTAGAAATCGCCATTTCCAAAAAGTGAAAGATAGATCCAAAAGAGCCCTTATCTTCTTTTTTCAGTTTTTGAAATTCCATTTGTAGTCCTTCAAAAGATAATGCCATTTTTTCTTTCTTTCTTTTTTAACGCAACCCTAATGTCTTTAGTCCCCACTTTTTTTTTAAACAAAATTTCACAGAGATCTCAAAGTCACAAAGCAAACCAAATCAGAACAAACAGTTTCATTTAGCACTTTCTTCTTTCGATATTTTCACCTCCTGGGGTAGAATTCAAATACACACTTCCAAGATGATTTTCTAGAAGTCTTAATGTCTTTTAATCCTGTTCTTATAGGCTCAAAGCAATCTCCTTCAGTACAATCTTATAATAAGTCTTTATCTCTTCCCTTCCCCTTGTAAAAAATAAAAAGAATTTTAAGTTTTTTTAAATTCAATGTCCAGAAATCCTTTATCCCTTGGCTTTAAATTTCAAATTGAATTACCTTCTGTGCCCAAGTAGATTTTCCAGATCTCCGTCTGCTATTTCTATGGGGAGGGAGAGTGAAGGGAAAAAAAATTTTCCCTTGGCAGCTTTAACCACAGCTTTCTGATCTTCTTTGGGAAACAATGTATCCTTAGGCAATTCAAGCAGTTCAGTTTCCAGGGTATTTAAGAGTTGTTATTGTCTCGGTTCAGCCAGCACTTTCATTTCTGCTTCCTCCAGCACAAATCTTACCCGGCTGCAGGCTTCTTTGTGACGGCCATCACTGACCGCCGCTCCACCACCTTGGGAAAAAGGGGTTTTTCCGGCTGGGGAGGGGGGGTCTGTGACACCCCCAAACCCCTGTCCAGTTCCCCTCTCTCTTCGGCTGCTTCTACAGGGCAGCCATATCCCCCAGACGCATTTGGATCGGGGGCACCTTGGCAGCAAGAGCAGCAGGAATCGCAGACAAGTGAATTCCTGCTGCCGCTGAAGCCACACAAAACTGGAAGTTATTATTAAATTTAATTATTGATAATCTGTGGATTTATTATCTCTCTTATTCCTGTTCTACAGGTGTGCTCAATAAACTGTATGTTTCCATGTAATCTGGAACCTTTTTATAGGCTAGCTCCCCTAAATTAAGGACAGACTGATATTATCCAATCTAGACCTTTCTGTTGTTCATTTTATAGGCAGGGGTGGGATTCTACCAGTTTGCACCTATTTGCTGGAACTGGTGGTTAACATTCTAAGCAGTTTGGAGAACCAGTTGTTAGAAGGAATTACTGGTCTAATCCTATAAGGAAGGCAGAAAGGAAACATTCTGGTATAGCTTACAGAAACTGCCTCTCCGTTAACCCTTATTACATTCTTGGCAGGACTAGACTTCCTGTCTTAGGAACTTCTCTGGAGTTTTTTTCTCCTCCTTTGCTGGTACTTTTCTTGTGTGGAGTGACCATTCAAAGTTACAATGGCACTGAAAAAAGTGACTTATTACCATTTTTCACACTTACGACTGTTGTAACATCCCCACAGTCATGAGAGGCCAGGTGAGGAGATGTGTGCCTCAATGTGAGTGATATTGAGTTGGCCACGCCCAGCCAATAACATGACCATCAAGCCATGTCCACCCAGTCACATGACCACCAAGCCACGCCCACCACCTAAGCCATGCCCACAGAACCGGTTGTTAAAAAATTTGAATCCCACCCCTGAAAATAAGTCATAACATTTCATAACTTTAGGGGGTTTTTTCTTCTTTTTCTTGGACTTATTATTCTTACCTTCTTTTAGGTATGTCTTTTCCTTTATGTAAAATCTTACATAAGCGTGTACGTGTGCACACATGCACATAAACACGCACATTAGCATGACATGTTCCAGCCTTTGTCACCTTTAGTTCCATAACTGCAATCTTCTCTAACTACCAATTTTGCATTCAAGCCAACCAAAAATGAATGCCTTAGAGCTCCCAAGCCAGAGGTGGTATTCAGCAGGTTCTGACCAGTTCGGTAGAACCAGTAGCGAAAATTTTGAATAGTTCAGAGAACCAGCAAATACCACCTCTGACTGGAGATTTTACAGTATCCTTCCCCTGCCATGCCCACCAAACCATGCCCACAGAATCGGCAATAAAAAAAATTGAATCCCACCACTGTCCCTCCATCCTATCTTGTAAGAGAAACTTTTGAGAGATTGTATGTATTTCTGGTAGACCCAGTGAGAAATGATTCCTGTAGATTCGAAGAGAAAGGTCTTTGCTTTTCCCAGAGAAAGCATAATGCTCTCCTGCTTAAAAAGGCCCAGCAACTCTAGCAGATATCAAGGAGAGAAAACAGGGCAGCCAGAATAGTACTGAAAATAAAGCCTCAAAGGAAAGTTATACTAGTGAAGACTAGACACAGACAGGCAAAAAAAAAACAAGGGGGGGGGGGTTTGCACTGCTGTGCTTACTTGCTTTCCATCTTTTTTGTTATCACATAGTACTTGCCTAAACTGTTATGTTCTGTGCGTGGCGCAAGAAGTGGAGACGAGTCGATGGACAGTGAACTTCAACTCTTTATTTCACATGGTGCAACCGTTCTAAAAACGGCCACAACAGCCCCCTTTATATAGGCAAGCTCTTGGGTATTTAGTCAATGAAAACACAGGAATGTTAGCTCTTTTAACCAATGAGAAAGGCTGTTAATAGCCAATCAGATTCTCCTGAACGGACCAATCCGATATCGCTATTATCGGCCAATCAGAAGTGCAGGGCCAGAACCCTGCACTTTACTTTAAGGTTTCAACAAACTTTATTCAAGCACTTTTATTAATTCACAACACCCCTTTCCCCCGGGTTCCATTTAAGGGGTGCGGTAACGTAGTCTTTGAGGTAGGCAGGTAGTTTTGATTGTCTATTTGATTTACGTTGTCCTCCCGGTATTTGTCTAGAGTCTTGTTGGGGTAGGATGTTATCTGGTGAACAGGGTGCCTCTGGTTCTGTATCTAAACTTCCATTACCACTAATGTCCTCGGTATCCCTTTGAGGCGAGTTTACCCCTGTTCCCGATCCTTCTTCACATGTTGTGTCTGAGCGGTCATTTCTTCCGCTTGTGCTTTCCACCGTTTCAAACTCAGCTTCCTCGGCATCTCCTCCCCCCTCAGTTTGGAAATGACCGGAATCACAGGCCCCAGACTGCAGCCTTGAACGCAGCTGATCAATATGGCGCTTCCATATTCTATCGTCGCGATATTTCACTCGGTACGATCTGGGTCCGGTTACTTGGATTACAGTTGCCTCGACCCACAATGGGTCGCCATAAAAGTTTCTTGCGAAAACAAGTCACCTACCTGGAAATTACGGCATTTCCCGCTGAATGCGTGTGGTTTTTCAGGTTCGTACGATGGGTGTAGTCGATCGAGGTGGGAGCGGAGTTTTCGTCCCATCAATAACTCAGCGGGAGTTTTGTTGGTGACGCTGTGTGGAATGATGTGCTGCAAAAGGGGTATCCGGTTAATCTTGTCTTCGATATCGCCATAGTCCATTTTTTGTAGAGTTCTTTTGACGAATTGCACCATGCGCTCGGCCCTTCCATTGGCCGCAGGATGTACCAATGAAGTTAGCGCATGGCGAATACCGCGGTCCGCCAGATACTGTTCAAAAGAAAGCGCAGTAAACTGGGGCCTGTTGTCGGATACCAGATCGTCCGGTAGTCCGTGTGTTGCAAATAATCTGTCCAATTTCCTGATGACTGATTCAGTTGTTGTATTTTTCATCTCATGGATTTCGAGCCAGTTTGAGTAGGCATCCACTGTTAATAAAAATGTGTGTCCATTCGTAGATCCCGCAATGTCCAGATGAATACGGGACCATGGTCCCCTGGGTGTTTCCCATTCTGTTGGGGTTGCTTTCGGTGGGGGATTGCTGACTTCCTGGCATTTGTGACAAGTCTTTACCCATGCTTCGATCTGCTTGTCTATGCCGGGCCACCACGCATTGTGCGAGTGCTTTCATGCGCACGATGCCGGGGTGGCCATCGTGCAAGGTTCTCAGTATCGCTCGCTGTTACCGCTCTGGGACAACGACTCTATCGCCCCAAATGATGCAGCCTTTCTGGGAAAACAGTTCTGTCTGTCGACTTTTGAAGGGAACGTAGTTGTCAGGGATTTGGTCCAATGGCCATCCACGCTCTACCCAGCTGAGTACACGTACCAAAATGGGATCGCGTTTAATTTCAATCATGATATCGCAAGCTGTCAACGGCGGTTTTTGGAGTGTCTCGATCTGCAGTGTTGTGACGGTCGGAGCATGGTCATCAACGGTTTCTGGAAGTGGTGCGTCAGTGTGGGGAATGGCTTTCCCCGGGCGATGTTGCAACTTATAATTATAGGCAGCCAAGAATTCTGACCAGCGAGTCATTCTGGGAGATAATATATAAGGGGTTGGTTTATCTCCCGCTATTATTCCCAGTAAAGGTTTGTGGTCAGTTATTATAGTGAAAGCTCACCCATAAATATATTCATGAAATCGTTTAACAGCAGATACAATAGCAAGAGCTTCCTTATCGATTTGATTGAAATTGCGTTCTGTTTTTGAAAGCATTTTTGAAAAAAAGGCAACAGGGGCTTCACTTCTGTTTTGGTAAAACATGGCTCAAAATGGCGCCCACTCCGAATGGTGATGCATCACATGTAACCGTTAAAGGCAAAGTCTCATTATACTGCATCAAAATAGCGTCAGAGGTCAATAGGTTTTTTACTTGTCGAAACGCATGTTCCTCTCGGTGCCCCCAAACCCAGGGAGCTTTTTTGTCCAATAAACAATGTAGGGGTTCAGCTACGGTTGCTTTGTGAGGCAGAAAGATGTTATAAAAATTGATAAGGCTTAGGAAAGCTTGGAGATCAGCCTTATTGTGGGGTTTTGGGGTGTTTTTGATTGCCCTAAGTTTGCTATCGGTGGGGTGAATGCCTTCTTTATCTATTAAATATCCTAAAAATTCTACACGATCCGTACATAGTTGCCACTTGTTTTTTTTTAACTTTGAGACCCGAGTCTTTAAATCTCTGAAGAACCAACCCCAGGCACTCCCTTAGTATTTCTTGAGTCAGAGCAGCAATTAAAACGTCATCAAAATAGGGGACAATGCCTTTTATCCCTTGTAATAGTCTTTCCATCAAACTTTGAAAGATTCCCGGGGCCACGCTTATTCCGAATTGGAGTCGGTTACATTTAAATGCACATTGGTGCAGAACGATTGTTTGGGCCTCTGCCATTTTTTCGTCTACAGATGGTTGTTGGTATGCCTGGGCTAGATCTAGTTTAGCGAAGACTTTTCTGCCCCCCAGGGAATGGAGAAGGTGTTGCACCACCGGTACCGGGTAAGCGTTTTGCTACAGGGCGTGATTCAGGGTGGCTCGGTAGTCCCCACAAATTCTTAACGATCCATCTGGCTTGATGGGTGTCATAATCGGGGTTTCCCAGGGAGAATGGTCGGTTGGTTCTAACACCCCCTGGGCTATTAATTTATCAAGCTGCTCGTCAATCTTTGGTTTAAGGGCAAATGGAACTCGACAAGGCTAAAGGCGGATGGGAGCTATTTCGGGGTTGAGGTTAAATGATATCGGGGTCCCCTTGTACTCGCCTAGTTTATCTGCAAAGACGTCCTGGAATTCTTGGACGAGAGTCTCTTCCCAGTCGTTGCTGCTGGTTCTTCAATTCCAAGTGGGGCGAACCATTGGAGGCCTAACAAGCTAGGCCGATCCCTGTCGACTACAGTCAAGGGTAGAGATGCGGTACGATTTTTAAATGAGACACGGACTTGGCTGGATCCAACGACTGGAATTTGATTTCCCTGATAATCTTTGAGTATGATTCTTTGGAATCGGAGGTCTTGTCGCCGGACGGTAGGGATGAGTTGCTTGAGGGTCTTCCAGAAAACCATCGAGAGGGACGACCCTGAATCAACTTCCATCATACAAGGCTGGTTTTCGATGGCCACCTTCACCCGGATCTTCTTGGCGTCCAGTGATGAGGTGTGACCAATCGTAATAGTTTGGTGCTGCTCTTCTTGCTTCGTTTAGTGGTTTAGGGGTTTGTTTCTGTAGGAGTAGTTGTTCCATTGGTGGTTCAAGGGTTCTCGCTTTACAGGACGGCTTCCTGTGGATTGGCAATAGTTAGCCCCCCTCGGGGGCTGGCTGAGTCCTTGTTTGCTTCTACAGACCCGTCCGATGTGGCCTCTTTTCTCGCACACATGGTAGAGTGTGTCGAGGAATTTGCAGTCTGATCGGGGGTGTTTTGCCCCACAACCAGCGCATTGGTACTGCAATCTCTGGCGTTGGTCTCGTTCAGACCAGAGCCAGTTGACCTCTTCTTCATCGCTTTCCGATGACGATTCGAGGTCCTCGTGGTGGGCTGTCATTGCCTGTTCTTCTAAGTGAGGTGAAACTTCGCTGGCGAGTTGGCGAAGTGGAGCGTGGGTGTGGCGCATTCGGGCAGCCGACTTCCTGGTTGCTTCTGCTGCTGTAGCGTCAGCGATGGCATCTGTAAGGCTAATGTCGCCTTTCGCCATCAGCTTACTCTGTACGCCTGGTGCATCTAATCCCAGAACTATTCGGTCTCTCAGGGCTTCTTCGAGGTCGGCAAACCCGCATAGGCCTCCCAGATTCCGGAGATCAGCTATGAAATCAGCAACACTTTCGCCCTTCCGCTGAACTCTCTGGTAAAATTCATGCCTTCTAATGAGCGTTGGTATGGTCGGTGCATAGTGGGCCCTTAGCAGGGGTTCGAGGACATCCCAGTCCATGGACTTCACTTCTGCCGGTTTTGCTAGTGCCTTGGCCATCTTGAATACGGTCGGTCCGCAATGAGTTAGGAATACCGCCTGTTTCTTTCCGGTAGTGGCATCCTTCAAATTGTTGGTTTCCAGAAACATTTGGAAGCGATCCATATATGAGTCCAAGTCTTCTTGTGCCGGGTCGAATGGAGCGGGTGGTATGACGCTGCTGGACATGGTTCCACCGTTGGTGCGTTTCAGCCATGTGCTCAGTTATCGCTCTGTAGTGTTCAATCAGCTCTGACATCTCCACATCCCACCTTTGTCACCAGTGTTATGTTCTATGCGTGGCGCAAGAAGTGGAGACGAGTCGATGAACATTGAACTTCAAATCTTTATTTAACATTGTGCAACCGTTCTAAAAACAGCCACAACAGCCCCTTTATATAGGCAAGCTCTTGGGTATTTAGCCAATGAAAACACAGGAACATTAGCTCTTTTAACCAATGAGAAAGGCTCGTTAATAGCCAATCAGATTCTCCTGAATGGACCAATCCAATATCACTATTATTGGACAATCAGAAGTGCAGGGCCAGAACCCTGCACTTTGCTTTAAGGTTTCAACAAACTTTATTCAAGCACTTTTATTAATTCACAACATAAACTATCTACACTCACCATCTCTTCTTTGGAGTGGAGGCCTTTAGGAAAGGTAATCTTTGAGCTGATTTTATTAAAGTAGTGACATTTATTTTGCAGGTTCACCTCGAAAAATAATAGAGTTTTTTTTTAGCCTGAACAACAGAGGGATGGTACAGTTGTGTGATGTCCAGATTACACTTTCTAAGTCCTTTATAAATTGTGAATAAGAGTGATTTTGAAGTCAGAACCCTGCTCTGACAAGAACAGTTCTGAAAGTATACATGAGATTAATGCTTGAGTCCATACATATGACATTTTAAGACCTATGAAATCTCAATATTTATATAAAAAAGCCAAATTCCTCATTTATGCATCTTCCTTGTCCCATTTCTAATATCAGCATAAGAATGAAAAAAAAATGCATGGATAAGTCTTTTTTCGAATTCAAACCCAGTATTGGTATTTCAGTAGAAAAAAGTACTATTTCGTACCTTTGCAAACAGGTTGCTCAGACCATTTCAAATTTTCACATCTTACAGGATTTAACTGAATAAGTTCAAAATCTGGAGAGCAACGATACTCCACAATTTCACCAGGAAGAAACATTGTGCGGTTCCCAATTCCTATTATACCATTGTCAATTTCAGGAGGAGGTTTACATCGTAAATCTAGAAACAGGAAACACAGGAAGGTTTGTTAATGAAAGAAATAAAATATCATAAAGACATTTCTATTGCATCTGTATAGCAAATCTCTTTTAATAAAACATAGTTAAGAAACAAAATCTATATGCAAAAAAAGAAGCCGAAAGTAAAGAAGTAGATGTGAAAGACTCAAGATACTGCCAATCAATCCATCCTAAACTTCTCTCTCTTGTTCATGTGATCCATAACAGAGTATATACAGCAGGGGTGTCAAACTCACGTGATCATGTTGTCACCACATGACGTAAAGTGACTTTTCCTCCTCTTTGCTAAAATGGGGGTGGGCGTGGCCAGCTCATGATGCATCCAGCCCACAGGCCACGAGTTTGACACCCCTGATGTACAGCATATACGGCCCCTAGGCTTGCTACCATATACAGACACAGGGAGAAGCAGAAACATAGAGAAATAGTTTTAGCATTCATGTACCAACCCTGATCTGACTCTCAGAGAAAGACAGAGGCAACATGTACAATGTGCAAAGAACCTGATTAGTATCTTAGAATAGAGCATATGCATACACAGAAAAGCCACTGTGGACAAATGGCTGTGAAGAATTCCATCAGTCATGCTCTGAATGTTCTCCTGATCTTTTTGCTTCTTACACTTTATCTGTAATATCCAGTGTATTTAAAACAAAGGCAAAACTGAGCATACAAACCAAGACAGCGTGGAGGTGTTTGCCATTTTCCAGCTTCACACTTTATTTTTTGTGGGCCACGAAGAAGAAAATGTTCTTGACACTTGAAGCTAATTTCTTCTTCGGTCTTGTAGATTCTCATTTCAGCTACATTTATGGCATTGGGAAGCTGAGGTGGTGGAGGGCAGGTTCCTTTAACAAAACAGCTTATAATTAGAATTTGTTTAGGATTAGAGCTGAAAATTATCTCATTTCTACTTTATCCAAAGAAGATGAATCCTAAGTATTTTCTTAGGAGGTTTTTATGTCAAATCTCTTGTCTACCGTGATTGAGAATGCCACAATCACAAAGAGATTGAATTTCTAATTATATTTGTATGACACAATTATCAGGGCTTATTTTAAGTCAGACTTTCAGTCAAGTTATAGGATGAAATTTGCTTCATCCAGTTGATAAGTGGCTGTGTAGCAGAGCTGGCAAATAAAGTAATAAAATATCATAACCTCAAATAGCCTTTAGATTTTTAGAAGCTTTCTATACATTTGATGATGATATTCTTCTCTCTTTGGCAACTGAGGCTTAGAGAAATTTGTGGCTCTCATTTTTCTTGACTGCAGATGTCCCCAAGTGATCCTGGGGAACTAGTTTTGTGTGCCACAGCCATCAGATTCTACTGATCTACAGGCTTCTATCCTTACTCCTGTCAGTCAATATTTGCATTAAGTTTCAGGAGATATTTGTGTGTGTGTTTTTTTGTAATGTTTTGCAGATAAACACTTATGGTAAGAATTAACAGCATACAAAAATCAACCACTTTCAAAGTTAAATAGCAATCAGCTACTGATTCTACTATAATAGAAGCTTTTTATACATTTGATTATGATATTCTTCTCTCTTTGGTAACAAAAATCTAAGGAACAGGACATGCAATTAGTCCATAAATGTTCTGTGAAAGAGATCAGTTTGGAACATTTTCCTAAAGAAATAACGCTATTCCAGAAGTCTGGTACTAGTACTGAGAAAAAGTGATTCATATCTCAATCCTCCTCCTCATTTCAGGGAAGTTGAGTACCACGAGCACTTTGTCCATGTAAACTGACTGACTGCAATTGGAGTCCTGCAGGTATCGAAATCCTAAACTATATAGGTTTTATAGATCAACACCAAGAACTGACCTAAAAATCTATTGGGAACCAGTAAAAGGCCCTATGTGCTATTCCTTCCTTTGCCAGTCTCTCATTGTCTGTGCAGTAGGCTGCTTGCATAGTGAGAATCCTTGACTAATCACCTCAGCCTCCAAAAATCTTCTCCAAGATTTAGCACCTAACAGTATGCTCAGATTAGGTCTCCAGTTGTTGCTACATAGATTTCCGTTTCCACAATGATACAGAATGCCAGGTCTGTTGTTTGGGGAACAAACAACAACAACAGCAAAAACACTTATATATATAATTTTCTATCAGACTATAGCAAATCTTTTTATCATTCTTTCTCTCAATCATTCTTTTCTGCTATCAGCTCTCACATTTGTCTTCCTATCCTCCAGTCTGTTTTTCCACAAACTAGTATTTCAGGACCCAAATTGAAACCATGATGTCTGTTTCTTCCAATTCTTACCCTTTGCCGTTACCTAGTACTCATAATTCATTGTTAAACATTTCACCAGAAAACTCTCATGAAAGGGCCATTTGTTCCCTGCTCATCACACTGGAACTTTACTACAATCATGAAACTCTCAATGGTACTCATAAAACAATTACAGTAAAAGACATATAAGATCAAAACCAATCCAACAGTTACAAACTCAATTAGAACAACAACCTACTGTGTTTCTCCAAAAATAAAACCCGGTCTTATTTTCTTTCAGGCCCCAAAATAAACGTCAGATTTTATTTTTGAGGGATGCCTTACTCGCTTACCTTAGGACCATCACAGCTTGGCTTCCCATTCCTAACACCTGTTGCACTGCTGCCTTTTTTCTTCTTTGACTGCTTGTGGCAAGATGCTGCATGGCTCATTGTGCTGGTACCACTGCTCACAGTGGAAGACTGCAAAGCACATCATGCCATTGCACTTGCGAGTCGTAGCACCAATGCAACATGGCATGAGGCATCCTGCTGCGAGCAGCAACACTGTTATGACAAGCCTTGCGGCATTCTACCATAACTGGCAGCACCAGTATGATGTACCACATGGAATCCAGACACGAGCAGCCACAAGCAGGTGCAGAAGAAGTCGGGCAGTGGTGCCACATTTGTCAGGGCATGGGAGGCTTGGCTGTAGCAATCCTAATGTAAGTGGGTGCAGGATGCATGGGGTAGCTCCACCCCCATTCCTGCCCTAGTTTGATTTTTATGCATGTACCTTGTTAAGTACTGATCATGGGTCGGAGTAAATGGAGACAACCTCTGAACGGTGAACTCACAGCTCTTTATTTGCATAGTGACTTCTCAAAAACAACAACAGTGAACTCTGCCTTATATAGGCAACCCTTGTAAGATTTGTCCAATAACAAGCTCTGAACGTAGCTCTTTTAACCAATAAAGAATCTCCGTTAAGGGCCAATCGGATTCCTCAGAACTAACCAATCCGATATGGCCGCCTTACAGCCAATCAGAAGTACAGGGCCAGAACCCTGCACTTTACCTCAAGCTCATACTTTATTAACTATGGTACATACACAACACCCCTTCCCCCTGGCTTCTTAATTACTGTGTCGTTATATAGTCCCTTAGAAAGGACGGTTGTCTTTTAAGTCTTTCGGATTTTCGTTGGACTGGTTGGTTGCAATCCTGTTGAGGTAGATTGTTGTTTGGCAGTGGTTCTGCTTCTTGTTCAGCTGCCATTTCTTGCAGTGCAAACATTTCTCCTTCCTGCTCCATTTCCTGAGTATCGCTTAGTTCGTCGTTCCCTTCGAACAGGTTCCCTGGAACTTCATCTTCTTCCGTACCTCCCCCCCCTCGGTTTGGTCGGGGGGAGTTGCTGACTGGCCGTTGCGAGTCGTGACCGTAATTGGTTGATATGCCGTTTCCACAATTTATTGTCAAGGCATTGCACCACGTAGGATTTAGGGCTAGTCACACGTACTACCGTCGCCTCTATCCATAGCGGGTCGCCCGATAAGTTTCCTGCGTAAACAAGGTCTCCTACCTGGAAGGTGCGACAGCGGCCGCTGGATCCTATTGGCTTTTCCGGTTCGTAAGCAGGGTGCAACCGGTTGAGGTGGGAGCGGAGTCTTCGTCCCATCAGTAATTCAGCGGGAGTTCTGCCAGTGATGCTATGTGGAGTTATGTGTTGCAAAAAGAGAATTTAGCTGACCTTGTCATCTATATTTTCATAGTCCATTTTTTGCAAAGTCTTTTTAACAAATTGGACCATGTGTTCAGCTCGGCCATTGGTCACAGGATGCGCAGGTGAGGTGAGTGCATGGCGGATGCTGCGGTCAGCGAGGTACTGCTCGAACATTAGCGCAGTAAACTGTGGCCCATTATTGGATACCAGGATGTCTGGCAATCCGTGGGTTGCAAAGAGTCTGTTTAGAATCTTGATCACCACCTCGGAGGTCGTAGTCATCATACGATGAATTTCTAACCAATTGGAGTATATGTCGACTGTAAGCAAGAAGGTATGGCCCTTGGTTGGCCTCGCGAAGTCCAGGTGGATTCTGGACCAGGTTCCACGTGGCGTCTCCCATTCCGTAGGCATGGCTTTTGGTGGGGCGTTGCTGACTTGTTGGCAATTGGGACACATTTTAACCCATTGCTCGATTTGCCGGTCCATGCCCGGCCACCATGCATAGCTTCGTGCAAGCGCCTTCATTTGCACGATGCCAGGTGGCCCTCGTGCAGAATTCGCAGCAGCGTCTTCCGGAGTCATTCTGGGACAACGACCCTTTTGCCCCAGATGATACAGGCCCTTTGGGAGAACAGTTCAGTCTGACCAGATTTGAATGGTGCGAAGTCATCGGGTATTTGGTCCAATGGCCATCCACGTTCTACCCAGCCTAGGACTCGAACTAGGGTGGGGTCTCGTTTGGTTTCTCTCGCGATGTCTTGGGCTGTCATGGGCGGCGAGTTGAGTGTTTCGATTTGTAACGTGGTTGCCGTTGGTGCCGGATCGTCGAGAGTCTCTGGAAGTGGTGCTCGGCTCAATGCGTCGGCGTGGGGAATGGCTTTCCCCGAGTGACATTGCAGCCGATAATTATAAGCAGCTAGGAATTCTGACCATCGGGTCATTCTAGGGGATAATATGTAGGGGGTTGGCTTGTCTCCAGCTATTATCCCTAGCAACGGTTTGTGGTCAGTCACAATGGTGAAAACCCTCCCATACACATATTCATGAAATTTTTTTACAGCTGAAACGATTGCAAAGGCTTCTTTATCAATTTGTCCATAGTTTCGCTCTGCTTTTGAAAGAGTCTTCGAAAAGTATGCAACAGGGGCTTCATTCCCATTAGGCAGTACGTGGCTCAAAATGGCGCCCACGCCAAAAGGTGATGCATCGCAGGTTATAACTAACGGCAAAGTCTCGTTATACTGCATGAGTACAGAGTCAGATGTGAGCAGTTTTTTTACATTCCGGAACGCTTGTTCTTCCTGGTAACCCCATACCCACAATCCTTTTTTATCTAATAACCGGTGTAACGGTTCAGCAACAGTTGCCTTCTGCGGTAAAAATACATTATATAAATTGATGAGGCCTAAGAACGCCTGGAGATCGGCCTTGTTTCGTGGCCTGGGAGCGTTTTTGATCGCTTTTTTTTTTTTGAAAAAAAAGTTTTTATTAATTTTCTACAAACAAACAAGACAAACAAAACATAAAAACATCAACTCTTATATGTACATCCAGTGTGTCAGTTGGTTCATCATTTTTGTGCATTCATTCTGTAGTCTCAAATTACAATTACATTACATAACAACTCATATTGTCAATCCAAATTTATATATCCTAATATCACTAAAAAAAGAAGTTTTTGACTATATTTTTAATCATTCATGCTTAATGAGCTAACAATACTTTAAGCCAGTTTACTCTATAACAAATCATCTAGTCATATCAAATCAATCCTAAAAAATCCTTTATAAATATAATATCAAATAGCAAAATAATAGCAAAATAAAGATATTCCTTACTATCTAGCATTCTAAATATTCTATTATCGTATTTTATCATCCAGCCATTTATAAAAAAGATCCCAAATTTCATAAAATTGTTTATCCTCTTGCTCTCTAATTTCAAATGTCAATCTACTCATCTCAGCACATTCCAATATTTTCTTAATAATTTCTTCCTGTAATGGTATTTTCTCATTCTTCCAATTTTTAGCAAATACAATCCTGGCCGCTGTTAATACATTTACAATCAGGTATTTCAAATCTTTACTATATATATCAGGTAAAATTCCCAATAAGAAGATCTCTGGTTTCAAATCAATATGTTTCTTTATCATTTTTTCCAACCACATGCGAATTATAGTCCAATATTTTCTAGCATCCTCACAAGTCCACCACATATGGTAATACGAGCCGGGTATCTGATGACATTTCCAGCATTTTTCAGATTTGTTCTTAAACATTCTTGCTATTCTTGTCGGGGGAAAGTGCCACCTGTAAAACATCTTATACAAGTTTTCTTTATATGCTGTTGACATTGTCATTTTATAATTTTGAGACCACAATTTCTGCCATTTCTCCAAATCAATCCCATATCCAAAATTCTTCCCCCAAACAATCATAGTTTCTTTAACTTGTTCTTCCCCTAATTTCATTCCCAATAAATAACCATATAATTTTTTAATCACCTTCTCATCAGTACCCATCAAAATCTTATCTAAGTCAGTCTGCTTATCATAAAATCCCTCCGTTTTAGAATCTTCATCATACCTTGAGTGTATTTGTGCATATGAAAACCAATTCATCCTTATACCTTGTTCTTCTAAGTTTTGGATCGATTTAAGTTCACCCTTTTCATCCAAAAGTTCCCCATATCTAACTGTTTGTTCCCTCTTGTAAATTATAGGATAGGAAAATGCTTCAATGGTCGATAACCAAACTGGAATTTTCAAATAACATTGTCTTTTTATCTTCTCCCAATTTAACCACAAAGACTCCCGTACATAATGTCTTCTAAAATAACCCTGTGTTTTAGTTCCCTTATACCATAAGAAAGCATGCCAACCCAACAGCAAATCATGCCCTTCTAATGTCAACAACCTATGTTTCCTTAATGTTATCCATTCTTTGACCCACATCAAATTTGCAGCTTGATAATACAATTCCCAATTAGGCAGACCAAAACCTCCTCTAATTCTAGCATCTTGCAAAAGCTTTAGCTTTAATCTCGCTTTTTTACCTTGCCATATAAACTTCAACATAATTTTATTTAGATCTTCAAAATAGTCTTTTCCAAGCCTTATTGGTATTGTTTGAAACAAAAATAATATTCTAGGTAAGATATTCATCTTGATTGTTGAAATTCTCCCTATTAATGACAATTGCAAGTTTTCCCACTTCTTCAAATCTGTAGCTATCTGTTGTTTAAGTTTAATATAATTATCCTCCTTTAATGTGCTACATCTCGTTGTCAAATATATCCCCAAATACTTAACCTTATTTGTAACTTGAATTTTCAAAAGATCTGCCAATTCTTCTCTCTGTCTCAATAACATATTCTTTGTCAAAATCTTTGTTTTATCTTTGTTTATTTTCAAACCAGCCACCTCCCCATATGACTCTATCCTTTCCAGTAACTTTGGAGCTGTTTCAATCGGATTTTCCAAAATAAAAGCTAAATCATCAGCAAAAGCTTGTAGCTTATATTCTTCCTTCTTAATTTTCATTCCTTTTATGCTTTTATCATCCCTAATATTTCTATTCAAGACTTCCAAGGTCAACACAAATAGCAAGGGAGATAGGGGGCATCCTTGTCTTGTGCCTTTTCTTATATTAATAAGATCTGTAAGTTCCCCCTCCATCATTACCCTTGCTGTCTGTTTATTGTATATAGCTTCTATTGCTTGAATAAATTTTTTGGCAAAACCCATCTGCTCCAATAATAATAACATAAATCTCCAATTCACGTTGTCAAATGCTTTTTGAGCATCTAAGAATATCAAAGCCATTTGTTTTTCAGGATGAGCCTCATAATATTCCAAAGTATCCAAGATTACTCTCATATTGTCTCTAATTTGTCTCTTTGGCAGAAATCCATTTTGATCTGAGTGGATAAAATTGTTTAAATATTTTTTAAGTCTTTCTGCTAAGATTGAAGCAAAGATTTTATAGTCTGCATTCAATAAAGAAATAGGTCTATAATTCTTAATTTGCAATGGGTCAGTCTCTTCCTTTGGTATAAGTGTAATATAAGCCTCTGACCATGTTTTAGGTATCATCTTTTTTAACATAACTTCATTCATAACTTCTAACAATGGGATGCTCAATAGTTCTTGAAATGTTTTATAGAATTCTATTGGCAGCCCATCTGGGCCCGGAGCTTTCCCATTATTTTGTCTCTTAAATGCTTCATTTAGTTCCATCATTGTTATATTGCTTTCTAGCATTTCTTCAGTCTCTTTAGGTATCTTTGGTAGATTAGCTTCCTGTAAATACTGTTTAACTTTTCCTTCATCAATATTCTCTTGTTTATATAATTGCCCATAAAAATCTCGGATAATTTCTTTTTTCTCCTTATTCCCATAACAAACTTGGCCTTGTTCATCTATTAACTTCAATATTTTTCTTGATTCCTTCTCTTTTCTCAATTTATATGCTAGCCATCTACCTGGTTTATTTGCATCTTCAAAATAATTCTGTTTAGAGTTTCTAATTTTCTGTGCCAATTCTTCTTTCTCTATTAAATCCATTTTATGTTTAATTATATCCAGCTTCAATTTAATATCCTTTTTCTGTGGCATTTTCTGTAATTCTTTTTCAAGAGTTTTATACTCATTTTCCAAGGCCTTAGAAGCTTGCCTTTTCCTAATGTTCTTTTTTCTTGTATAATCTATTATCAAACCTCTAGCATATGCCTTCATAGTGTCCCACACATTTTGCATTGAAGTATCCTCTTTTTTATTTTCTCTAAAGAAAAAAGCCAATTCCTTCTCCATCCATTGTGTAAAATCTTTCTCCTTTAAAATAGTATTATTTAATGTCCATCTCGATCTTTTTTTTTGTCCCTTCCATTTAATTGTCATTGGGCTATGATCTGCCCATGTACTTGTTTCAATGCTTGTTTCTTTAATGTTAGATATTAGTTCTGTTGAGATCCAAATCATATCTAATCTGGACCATGATAAATGTCTATTTGAATAAAAAGTATATTGTTTAGCTTTAACGTTTCTTTCTCTCCAAATATCTTTTAAAGTTAATTCATCTGTCATTTTAAAAAAGGACCTTGGGAGAGCCTTTCTATTTTGCTTTGTTGTTGTTGCTATATAGTCCAGTTTATTGTCCACAATTCCATTAAAATCTCCCATCATAATTATATTAACATAGTCCAGTCCAATTATTTTCATGTGCAGTTTTTTATAAAACTCTTCTTGTTTATCATTCGGAGCATAAATTGCAATCAAGAGTATTTTTATGTTATTATCCATTATTTCTACCATTAATACCCTTCCATCTTCATCCGAGTAAATCAATTTTGCTGGAATAGCCTCTTTAATATATAAAACCACACCTCTTTTCTTACATTGAGTCAAAGAGGTAAATATTTTCCCTAATTTTGGCTGTAATAACAATTGTTCATGTTGTTTTTTAATATGAACTTCTTGTAAACAAATTATATCAAATTTTAATTTCTCTAATTTATGAAAAATTTTCCTTCTCTTAACAGCTGAATTAAGTCCGTTTATATTCATTGTAATCAGTTTTTTTTCCTCCATGATTATGCTTTATATTTAGATCTAACAGCTCTCGTGGGTCTCACTTCACGCTGTTCTTTATTATCAATCTGTCCCCCTATTGCTCCTTTCTCTTTTTCAGTCTCCAGTTGTTCATCTTGAAACACAATTAATGAAGTCTCCTTCTCTGCTTCCTCTCTTCTTCCTCCAAAAAATTCTGCTTGAAAAAGTTCTGCTTTCTCAATTGAGTCAATTCTATATCTCTGCTCTTGCCACGTAAACATTAATCCTTCTGGAATCAGCCATCTATAATTCATTTCATTTTCCAATAGTATTTTGGTCAGAAATTGATATTCTCTTCTCATCTCTCTCACTCTTCTAGGTATTTGTTTCAAAACCACAACCTCTTTACCCTTGTATTTCAGTGTTTTCTCTCTTGCTACTTGTAATATTTGCGTTTTAATGGATTTTTTGGTAAATCTAATATGAACTTCCCTGGGTAATTTGTTTCTCATCGCATATCTTGTATAGACTCGATATATCTCATCTATTCCATCCATCATCTTTTCCTGTGTAATTTCCAAAGCATCTGCCAAAATTTCTATCATTACCGCTGCCAGATTTTCTCCTTTTTCCTCCTCTATATTTTGAAATCTGAGGTAAAATTCTGACCTTTCCATCTCCCACCTCAGCATCCCACCTCTTTCTTGTTCGACCGCTGTTAATCTACTGTCAATATTTTCAATCTTCTTCTCTCTTTGTTTTCCTTCTTCCTCAATTTTTTGGAATTTCTCCTCATACTTAACCATCATTTGTTTAATATTTTCCACTTTTTCATCAGTCTTCTCTATTCTTTGTTCAATATTTTCTGTTCTTTGTTCAATAATATCTGATTTTGTCTTAAGTTCTTGAATTCCTTGCATAATCATCTGTAACTGTGAAGTTATTTTTTCTTGTTCCTTATCTTGCTTCAACATTGTCTGAATTAAACGTTGTCCTCCAGCTGGTGGGGAAGCAGAGGTAGAAGCAGCAATGCCAGATGGTATTAGTTTCTTGCTCATTTCAATGTTTGCAAAACTTCAAATTCTTCTTAACTTTTAACCCAACTGGTAGGGCAGCCAATTATAATCCAAAATGGAGAACTCCAATAGTAAAAAACACGAAACCAAAGAGGAAACAGAAAAAAAGGAAGAGGAAAAATCTTCGGGTTCTTCCAGACCCTAATCCAATTACGAAATAATTCACCATAAAAAAGGAAAAAATAGAAAGAAAAAAACAAACAAATCCAAAAATAATAATATTGATTAAAAGCAAAAGAGAAAGGAAAATGCAAAAAGTGGGAGAAGAAAAACAAAAAGCAAAAAATTCCTTCAGGTTCTTCACACCTTAATCCAATTGAGAAATCTCAATAATCCAAAAAAATAATCCAAAAGAGGAAGAAGAGAAAAAACAAAAAAAAAAAAATCAACCACAACAACAGAATAATCCAAAAAAAAAAATATAAAAAGCAAAAAAATCCCAATAAAAATAAAAAAAAATAAAAAAGAAAAGAGAAGAAACTCTGAGGCTTTCCCTTTAAATTAAAAGGCAAAAATAAAAATATATATAAAAAAAACTAACAAATGGGGTACATATAAAAAAAACACACTGCACTTTGTTATTTATCCAAGGCTCTTGTTATGACTCTCTTCTCCAACAGCTTCAAAGCCAAACCTCAAGTGTTAATAACAGTCCAGGAAAGCACCTGCAATAATATTTTGCTGTGCTCTCCCTCTATCTTATCACGTTAAAAAGTCCTTGAGATGAGGTCTTTTTACAATTCTCTCCAATTCAAATAGAGTACTTTCAAGCCTCTAGTTGGCAGTGTTACAAAGTTTCTTAATGCTCTTTCTCAGCCCCAACCGGAAAAAAGAATTAATATATACAAAAAAAAAAGAAAAAACAAATGGCCAAAGGAAGCCTCTATCCTAAAAAAAATAAAAAAGTCAAAGGGAGCCTAAAAGTATATATATAAGAAAATTCAGTCCGGTTACCTAAGTCACAGTAAAATCTTTCCCAAAGAATATAGAAAAAAAAAAAAAAAAACACTCCAAGCCTCAATTTGACAGCACTTTAAAAACGCCGCTCAAACAATTTCAGTCAAAAAAAAAACCCACAGCTTCCTCCTCTCTTCAGAATGAACTTTCCAATCTCATCGAATTTGCAACACAAAAGAGTTTTTCTCACCCAACCGACACACTTCAATCCAGTCACTTTCTTTTCGGAGCTGTCCCGACTTCAGCAGCTATGGAGGCTGCCTCTCCGCCGCCAGCAAAAGGGCTTCTTCCGAATCTAACCAGAGACTTTGCGATGTCTCTGGGATCCTGGAACAGTGCCCTTCGCAATCACCGTCTCTCCGGGACGATTTAGGTCCGTTAGGACCGACCAGGGGCGAAAATATCAGCTGCGATCTCAGAGCCCCAAGATCGCAGCTGTAACGCCGGCACGAAGCTCCGCCTTCTCCGTTTTTGATCGCTTTTAATTTACTTCCGGAAGGATGAATGCCCTGGCTATCAATCCGGTACCCTAGAAACTCAACACTGTCAGTATACAATTTACATTTATCTTTTTTCACCCGAAGTCTGGCCTCTTGGAATTTTTTTAGAACACATTTCAAACGATCCTGTAAGATTCTGTTTGTGGGGGCTGCAATTAATACGTCATCAAAATAAGGGACCACGCCCTTGATTCCTTGTAATAACCTTTCCATAAGGCTCTGGAAGATCCCCGGGGCTACACTAACTCCGAATTGTTGGGTACATTTAAAGGCACCTCTGTGCGTTACAATAGTTTGGGCCTGAGCCGTTTTTTCATCCACTGGTAATTGTTGATAAGCTTGAGCTAAATCCAATTTAGTGAAAACCTTCCCGCCCCCCAAGGAATGGAGGAGGTGCTGCACCACCGGAACTGGATACACATTCTGCTGTAGGGCGTGGTTTAAAGTGGCCCGGTAGTCCCCACAAATTCGGATTGACCCGTCTGGCTTAATGGGTGTTACAATAGGGGTTTCCCATGGAGAGTGATCGATAGGCTTCAATACCCCTTGAGCAATTAGCTTGTCAAGTTGTTTGTCGGTTTTTTATTTTAGGGCGAACGGAACTCGACGGGGCTTCAAACGAATGGGAGCTACTTTTGGATCTAGACTAAATGAGATCGGGGTCCCCTTATACTCGCCTAAGCTGTCCGCGAAGACGTCACTGAACTCAGAGATAAGGTCTTCCTCCCAATCACAACCACCGACTCAGTTCACGCCGGCCACTTCAATGCCGAGTGGCACGAACCATTGGAGGCCTAATAAACCATGCCTATCTCTATCGATGACCGTTAGAGGTAAGTACGCTGTGTGCTTCTTGAAGGAGACTCGGACTCGGCAGGACCTGACAACGGGGATTCGATTCCCCTGGTTGTCCTTGAGGATGAGGCGTTGAAATTGGAGATCTTGGCGTTGAATTGTGGGGATGAGTTGCTTGAGTGTCTTCCAAGACACCATCGAGATGGACGATCCCGAGTCTACTTCCATGTGGCACGGCTGGTCCTCGATGGCTACCATGACTCGGATTTTCTTAGTGTCCAAGGTTGAGGCGTGACTGATAGTGATAGTATGGTGAGCCTCTTCTCTCTGCACAGCTGGATTTCTGTAGGAGTGGTTTACTAGCATTTGCCTTACAGGACGGCTTCCTGTCAATTGGTGATAGTTAGCCCCTTTTGAGGCCTGGCTGAGTCCTGGCAAGCTACGGCAGACCCGCCCGATGTGGCCTCGTTTTCCGCACTCATGGCAGAGTTCGTCGCGGAATTTGTATTCGGACCTGGCATGGTTGGCTCCACAGCCAGCGCAAGGGCTTAAGGGCTTCTGACGAGGGTCCCAGTCAGACCGCAGTCGATGGACCACTTCTTCGTCACTGTCTGACGATGAAGAGAGGTCCTCGTGATGCGTTGTTAGTAGCTGCCCTTCTGTGCTAGGTGGGATTTCGCTGGCTGGTGGTGGCACTGGGGTGTGGCTTCACTGTAGTTGTGCAGCCAACTTTTTGGTTGCCTCTGCAGCTGTGGTTTCGGCGATGGCGTCAGCAAGGCTGATGTCGCCTTTCGCCATCAGCTTGCTTTGCACGCCTAATGCATCTAATCCCAGAATTATTCGATCTCTTAGTGCCTCTTCTAAATCGGTGAACCCGCAGAGGCCTCCTAAATTTTGGAGGTCTGCCACGAAATTGGCCACACTCTCCCCTTTTCGTTGGTTCCTCTGATAAAACTCGTGGCATCTCACGAGTGTAGGCACGGTTGGCTCGTAATGGCCTCTCAGGATGGGTTCGAGGTCGTCCGAGCTCATGGCTTTCACTTCTCGAGGTTTGGCGAGTGCTTTAGCCATTTTAAATACGACTGGGCCGCAATGCATCAGGAACAATGCCCTTTTCTTTGCTGGCGTGGTGTCCTTCAAGTCATTCGTCTCGAGAAACATTTGGAAGCGATCCATGTAGGATTCCCAATCCTCTTGGTTTGGATCGAACAGAGTGGGTGGTACGATGCCGCCAGACATGGTTCCGTTGTTGGCGTCGTCTGTCACGTGCTCGGTGTTGCTTCCTGGCTTCCTCGGTTCAGACGTCTCCACATCCCATCCTCGTCGCCAGTGTTAAGTACTGATCATGGGTCGGAGTAAATGGAGACAGCCTCTGAACGGTGAACTCACAGCTCTTTATTTGCATAGTGACTTCTCAAAAAAAACAACAGTGAACTCTGCCTTATATAGGCAACCCTTGTAAGATTTGTCCAGTAACGAGCTCTGAACATAGCTCTTTTAACCAATTAAGAATCTCCATTAAGGGGCAATCGGATTCCTCAGAACTAACCAATCTGATCTGGTCGCCTAACAGCCAATCAGAAGTGCAGGGCCAGAACCCTGCACTTTACCTCAAGCTCATACTTTATTAACTATGGTACATACACAACACACCTCATCCCACCTCGTATAACCAGTTGGTGGGCAGGGCTTAACTAGGGCTTATTTTTTGGGGGTAGGACTTATATTAGGCACAGTAATAAAAATCAGGCTAGGGCTCGTTTTTGGAGTAGGTCGTATTTTGGGGGAAACATGGTAATTATATAAAATAGCAATGTAAGTCACTGTTGCAAGATTATTTTACTTTAAGGCCACAATTGGTGAAGAAGAAGGAGCCATAAAAGCTTTGCAGCGATGACATTTATACACTAACTGTATTGCCCTTTGCAAAAGTAGTTGCAGGATTGATAATAAATTAGATAGCTGATATTGAAGGAAAGGCCACCAGTTAGCACAAGATAGCCAGATGGCTGATATTGGAGTATGAGGAAAGGCCACCAGTTAGCACAAAGACAGGTAAACAGTTGAAATCATTTATCTAATCCAGGCAAAGTTTATCATTTGCCACAATGTTTACTTATCTACCAACTGAACAAAAATAACATTTAATTAATGCAAATGAAGTTAGGATGCCTCCCAGATTCCCACAATTTTGGAAAGGAATGAAAACATGCCTTGTAACCTGAATATTAAAATAGTTACATTTTATTTCAATATGTTTCTTATCAATTTATAGGGTTTTTTTTTTACATTTATTGTAAATTAACTGACTTGGAAAGATTTATGGAAGGACAGAATATACTGTATGTATTATTTTACAACAATATATATATAAATAAATAGAAAAAGTGAATAATTTTTCTTGAATGAAGATATGTTGGAATTAACTAGGAGCGATGTAATGATCTGATGGTCCTCTTAAGCAGGAGAAATTCTGAAACTTCTTCCAGTAAATTTGTTTTTACTGTGCCAACAAACCTATATGCATGTCTCCATGCAAGTACCAAAAGTCAAAGATGAATTCCCTACTAGATTTGCATGCTTTTGTTCTGTGTAAATTCTCTTAGGTTGCCTAAGACACGAAAGACTCAAAGCAAAGAACTTTTGTGATGTGAGAAATGAAATTTGATCACTGAATTTGCCTAATGAGGAAAAATGGGCAAAAGTATGCTGTCCAATGCAGGCTAGGAATCTGTGTGCCACAACTGAGGTGCAGTGGCTGCTGTAAAGGAAACAAAATGGCTGCTAAGGAAGAAACTGTTTTTAAGATTAATGTGTATTTCCTTTTATCCTTGGATTGTTGAGGATTTTTTCTACATTGGAAAATGAACTTTTATTTTGAAATGGATACATTCACTGTCTCACTGCAGCATCAGATTAGACAAAGCATGCACAGCTCATGGGATTATAAAGAAGCTTTTCAGAAGAAACTGTGTGCCATCAAAAGATGTTATGTAGGAAGACTATCTTCAGGTATGTCCCACTTTTATTTTTTAGAGATGATTAACAGCATCCTATTGAAGAAACTATAAACTTGTACATAGCATGCAAACGATACCTTCACACCGTGGCACAGGAAACCATAATCCATTAACACATTTTGTTTGATGCAGTTTGGAACCACAGCGATATTTTGCAAACTGGTTGGTCTTAAACGGCTCTGTAGTCTGAACGGTTGGTTGAAAGTCTGCATACCTTGGACGTGTACAACCTTGTGGGTTAACTAACAATTCAAATATTGTTACATAAGTATTTATATAATACATCCATTATTCTTTTCTTTATTTATATACTCCATTCTTCTTCTAGATCAGGGCTCTGCAATCTTAAACACTCAAAGAGCTATTGGGGCCAGTTTCCCTCAGGGAAAAAAAAATACAAGGAGCTACAAAATCTGGGTGGGCATGACCAACTTGATGTCACTCATTCTCACCCAGTCACATGACCACCTAGCCAAGCCTACTCAGTCACAAAACCCTTCTCTCTAGTTCTGTCTATGTCTATCTCTCCCCCCTCTCTGTATCTCTCTGCCCCTCTCCTTCTCTGTCTCTCTCCCACTCTTTCTCTTTATCTCTCCCTCTCTCTCCCTCTCTTCCCCTTTCTCTCTCCCCCCTCTCTCTGTATCATTCTCTCCTCCTCTCTGTATCTCTGTCTCTCTGTCTCTGTCCCTCTCCCTATTTTCCCCTCATTCCCCCTTTCTATCTCTCTCCACCCTCTCTGTATGTCTCTCGCTCCCCCTCTGTATTTCTCTCTGTATGTCTCTTTCTCTCCCATCCCTATCTTCCCCTCTCTCCCCACTCTCTCTGTGTATCACTCTGTGTGTGTCTATGTCTCTATGCCCCGTGTCTGTGTGTGTCTGTGTGTGTGTGTGTGTGTCAGAAGGCCATGGCTGGGCCAAGCCAGCAAACTCTCTTTCAGGCTTTTGGCTATTCCTTTTCTTTCTTCATTTTGGAAATCCAGGCTGGCTGAGAAATGATCGCTAGTTGCAGCAGAGGCTTCCCTTCGAGCAACCCTCCTCCTCCTCTCCCTCCTTCTCCTCTCACAACCTCCTGGCCAGCTGTGGCGGGGCCGGGAGGATGCACATACTTGGGGAGACCCTGTTATCTACTCTGATTGACAGATGATAGACACCTCTTTCTACTCTGCTATACAGGACATTAGATTTGATGTGCTCCTCAAATTAAACATATATAAGGCAGAGAGTTACTTTTAATGAGGTGGATGGCACACAGGTTGGATTGATAAACAAACAAACCAATAAATCAAGAAACCTGGATAATTGTATCCCTTTCCTTTCTGTTCCCACTCTCAATTTCAAAGCTACCAGTTATAGATCTCCCCTGTTGTGAGGAACAAAGGAATCTTAATCTATGGTAGACTATCTTGAAAACTGTTCACTAAAAAAAAATGAAAAATATAGGTTGTCTCCTCTTTTCTGTGACAGTCCCTCAAATATTAGGACACCCCTGTCATGCCAATCCTAGTCCTTCTCTTTGTTAGATTAGACATGGCTAGCTCCTGCATCCATTCATCATCTGTTTTAACCTTCGGCCCCCTAATAATTTTTGCTACTCTTTTCTACATCATTTTTAGAGTCTCAACATCTTTTTTTATCATGGTAACAAAACTGGATGCAGTATTCCAAATGTGGTCTTACCAAAACAGTATAAAGCAGTAGTAATACTTCATGTGACCTTGATAATATTCCTCTGTTGATATAACCTAGAACTTCATTGGCTTTTTTGGCAGCTGCAGCACACTGCTGGCTCATATTTAAGTAGTTGTCCACTGAGACTCCTAGATCCCTCTTAAAGTTACTGCTGTTGAGCTACATGCCACCTATTCTATACCTATTCATTTGATTTTTCTTATCTAAGGGTAAAGACAAAATCCCACCAGGATTATATTTGGCATTGAATCATTTTCTGAAACACTAAAATCTTTCTTTTTCATAGACCCTGTGAAAATCCCCTTTAAATCAGGATCAGACAGGAAAAATAAGGTGCCTATGAACCATGCTGGCATAAACCAATTCATCTAACCTATACCTCCTAGCAGCAATTCCCATTGTTATTCCACTGAGTCACATTTTGGAGCAATCATGTCAATAATAAATACTGATATATTCCAAGACAGGCCTAAAATTCATTTCTGAAGGTTCAGCCTCTAGCTTACCAACACATGATGGTATTTCCCACTGCCCATGAAGACACTTGGCTGGGTTGGTCCCAATAATGATAGATTGTTGTTGGCATCTGTATTCCACGGTGTCACCATGCCTGTATATGGATGACTCAGCATTCATAAAAAATCCATTTTTAATTATTGGAGCTGATCCACAAGTTCTTACTTCCTCTGTTGAAAGCAACCGAAAAAGGAATTATTACATAAAGGTATTAATTGTTTAGCTTCTTCAAACAATTTGCCCCTCTGTTTCATATACCCATTGTAACTCCATTATCAATCAATCAATAAAAATAAAATAGAGACAATTTTCATTTTTTTCAGTTCTGTTAAAGGCCTTTAATATCTCTGACAGAAAGTTCTGGTCAAATGAAGAAGGCAAATACCTAGGAACATCCACATTCCAGCTAACTCTCAGTTTGTACTTGATTACCATGACTTAAATATATTAATTGCTAAGTATTTGAATTACTTGCTGCAATTTTTTGTCAAGTTATTATTTAATTTGCAATATTGTAAAATTTGCAAGTCTCAAAACCTGTGATGATATTTTTAACATAAATTGGTGAACCATTCAGAGAAGCTACATTAAGCTCACATTAATTTTATTTCCAATACTTTGTTTCAAATTTTCCGAATATGTTATCTCTAGCAATGTCTTATTCTACCATTTGTTCTGATGGAGCCATGGAAATGCTACAAAGAGGACAGTTCTCAATTTTTACTTCCTGTTGCAAGCAACAAAGACTCAGGTATTAGCACTAAGCATAGGAATATATTCATGACTCATGAGATTATTAGGATAAATCAGAATACATTGATTTCTCTATAATTTTATTACTTAAACACTGCAAAGTAATCTTACCCCTTCCACTCTCTACTAATAATGTATTGGACTCTGTTATGAAGGAAGATTCCAGTTTACACACCATGCAACAACCCCCTCCCCTCCACCAGATAAGTGCAAGAAACTACCACGTTACATTTACAAGTCTGTCTGCTCATATTTCTTTTTGTGAACACATTTTTCAGGAAGCTGCTGCTTACTTATGCATGAGGGTAAGGGTGCCCATTCACCATCCACACACTCTATGATTTTTGATCCATATAGTGCAAATGTGGTGTCACAATGAACTTCCAATAGATCACCATGCTGAAATAATGCTTTAGATTCACCAGTAACTGTGCCATGTGAAATGATGGGTAACGCCGGACAAGGTTTAACATTTTCTAGAAAAAAGAGAATATCACTTTTATTTTGAGAGTTTACTCAAATCCCAAGCTGCTATGCTTGAATATTATTATTTTTATATCTATTGCAACTATTACAACAGCCTCAGGAACCAAAGCAGTGAAACAGTAGTAGATAATGTTTGTTTAAAATGTCAGTATAGATCTGGTGTCCAAAAGTATATATTAGAAATAACTTTAAAAACATAAATAAGTAGATTTTTATGTCTACTGTTGTTATCTGTTACTCATTTCCTCCTTTACTCTCAAAAAGAGGCATAAATTAAGCTCATCACAGACTGAGAAAAGGAGGACAGGTGAGAAAACCTCCCTCCCCCCCCCATTTTCCTGCCAAGCATTTAGCGTTGCAGTCCTAGGAATTGCACGATCACTGAACTGGTTGTTACACTGGCAGCATCCCACCATTGCCTCTTTTTCTCAGTCTGTGCTGAGCTTAAGAAAAGGAGGACCACTTTCCTGCCGATCACTTGAAAAGCTCCCCCTCAAGCCTTCAGCATATCCCAGGATTGCAACACTGAAGGCTTGGCAGGAAAATGCTATTTAGACAAGACATGCAGGTTCAGATCATCTGTTTTGCGGAGGATGTTCAGGTACTGAAAGCAGTGCAGATCAGCTGCTTAGTGAAGCCATGGAGGCATTAAGCAGGAGGGGCAACTCTCTGCCCCCAACTTTCCCAGTTGGGGAAAAATTGGGGGAAATATAAGACCTCTCAGAAACTAAGACCTGGTGCCTTTTCTGCCGGTCCAAAAAATATAAGACCCTGTCTTATTTTTGGGGAAGCACAGTAGGTGGTTGATTTAATATTACAATAGATTTGTAATTCTGCTATCTGACTTCTTTTTGTGCTTGGTTATTGTCGTGTCCGCAAAATGACGCCAGGAGAAAGTGATTTCATTCAATGCTCTTTATTAGAAGGATTGGAACCGAACCGGCGAAAAGGAAAAAGCCCGCGGCTTTTATTCTTTTCGCCGTGGCGGCCGCGACCAATGGCAGCGCTTCGAATCTCCCGCGCTCTGAACGAGCCAATTGCGGGAGATTCTAAACGAGCCAATCGGCGCAGCTCCCCTGACCAATTAGAAAGCCCCGCGCTTTGGCCAATCAAAGCGCGGGGATTTCGAGTATGTAAATTAGGACAGAACACCCCTCCCCTCTTGGTTTAGTGCTTACGTTGCATAGTCACGTAGGTAGGCGGGGCTCCGTCGGGTCCTACTTGACCTGCGCAACTCAGTCGTAAGCGGAATCCCGGCCTGTTCGGTCGGGTTTTTGGTTGCTCCTGTTTCTGTGTGAACCGGCTGGTTGATCGGGCCGGTTCTTTCTCCGTGGCTCCCACCTGGGCCTTCCGGGTTGGTTGAGCTACGGGTTTCGCCACTCCCGCTCGGTCTTTCTGGGTCGGTCGAGCTGGCTTGGCTGTTCCTGTTCGGCGAGGGGTCGCGATGGCTGCGTCTCGGTAAGTACTGCTGGTTTATTTTATCTTGTAATCGGTTACCCGGGTATTCCCTCCCCCCTTGGTTTGCGTTTTGGGAGGTGGGCTCGTATGCTGTTCTCGACCTAAGTTGGTCGATGTGCCGTTTCCATGCTCGGCTGTCTGTCGTTTGAAGCCGGTAGGACCGTGGGCCAGTGGTTTGGGTGATGACGGCTGTGATCCATAGAGGGTCCCCTGTCAGGTTTTTGGCATACACGAGGTCCCCGGGTGCGAATGTTTGGTACTTCGTGCTTGAGTCTGGGGGCCGCTCCGGGTTATATGTAGGGTGTAACCTGTCGAGTGGGGATCTCAGCTTTCTACCCATTAGCAGTTCGGCTGGGCTTTTGTTGGTAGTGGTATTTGGGGTTATGTGTTGTGTAAAGAGCAGTCTGTTGAGTTTCTCTTGGATCTCCCCGTGGTCCATTTTCCAGATAGTTTTTTTGGTAAATTGGACCATCCGTTCCGCCCTACCATTCGCCGCTGGATGCGCCAGTGCTGTTAGTGCGTGGCGGATGCCCCTTTCCGCCAGGAACTTCTCGAACTCCAGGGAGGTAAACTGGGGCCCGTTGTCGGAAACGACGACGTCTGGGAGGCCGTGCGTTGCAAAGAGTTTGCAAAGTTCTTTGGTCACGGCCTCCGTGGTTGTTGTCTTCATGTCGCTTACCTCTAGCCAGTTGGAGTAAGCGTCAACTGTTATGAGGAAGGTGTATCCATTCGTGGGTCCGGCGAAGTCTAAATGGATTCTGGACCAGGGCCCCCGTGGTGTTTCCCAGTCCCGGATGGGCGCTGTGGGTGGGCTGGGCCTAGACTCCTGGCATCGCTGGCACCTAGCTACCCAGGCCTCTATCTGCTTGTCCATCCCTGGCCACCAAGCGTAACTTCTGGCCAGGGCTTTAGTTCTTACGATGCCAGGGTGTCCCTCGTGCAACATTTCCAAAACCTTCCCCTGTAGTCTGTCCGGAATGACCACCCTGTCACCCCATAAGATGCACCCCTTAAGCAACGAGAGTTCGGTTTGGCGGTTCCGAAACGTCTTGACGGACTCGTCGTTGTCTTTTTCCGGCCACCCTTTTGCTACCCAATGCAAAACCCACACCAGACGCCTGTCTTTATTAGTTTCCCGGGCAATGTCTGACGCGGTTATGGGTAGGTTGGGCAGGGTCTCGATGCTGAGGGTGGTTGTCGTTGGTGCTGGGTCGGAGTCGGATTCCGGTAACGGCGAGCGGCTCAATGCGTCCGCATGCGAGATCGTCTTACCCGGTCTATGTATGAGTTCGTAGTTGTAGGCCGCCAGGAACTCGGACCACCTTGTCATTCGGGGAGACAGAATGTTCGGGGTGGCCCGGTTTCCTGCAAGGATGCCCAGCAATGGCTTATGGTCCGTTACGATGGTGAAAGGTCGGCCGTAGAGATATTCGTGGAACCGTTTAATGGCGGCAACTATAGCCAGAGCCTCTTTGTCCAGTTGGCTATAGTTCCGCTCCGGTTTGGTTAGGGTCCTCGAAAAGAATGCGATGGGTGCTTCTTTTCTGTCCGGAAGGGTATGGCTGAGGACGGCACCGACGCCGAAGGGTGATGCGTCGCAAGTGACGGCCAGGGGTAGGGTCTCGTTGAATTATATGAGGACGGCGTCGGAGGTGAGGAGGTCTTTAGTTTTTTGGAAGGCGGCTTGCTCCCGTTTCCCCCAAGTCCAGGTCGCCGCCTTGTCTAGGAGCCTATGTAAAGGCTCCGCCGCCGTTGCCTTTTTGGGTAGGAAAACATTGTAAAAATTCAGTAACCCCAAGAATGCTTGCAGCTCAGTCTTTGATTTAGGGGTGGGGGCTTCTTTGATGGCCCTGACTTTTTTACTTGTGGGGTGAATGCCGTGCCGGTCTAGGAGGTAGCCCAAGAATTCCACTTGTTCCGTGCACAGTTGGCATTTCTCCCTTTTTACTTTAAGTCCCGTTTCATTAAATTTAGTTAGGACCTCCCTTAGTCGGCTTTCTAGTTCGGCTTGGTTGGGCGCTGACACTAGAACGTCATCGAAATAAGGCACCACCCCCTTGATGCCTTGCAACAACCTCTCCATCAGGCTCTGAAAGATGCCTGGTGCCACGCTGACTCCGAATTGGAGTCGGTTGCACTTGAAAGCTCCCCGGTGGGTAACGATGGTCTGGGCTTCCGCCGTTTGCTCGTCGACCGGCAACTGTTGGTATGCCTGGGCGAGATCGAGCTTGGCAAAGACTCTGCCCCCTCCCAGTGAGTGCAGTAGGTGTTGCACTATTGGGACGGGGTAAGCGCTTTGTTGTAGCGCGCCATTTAGGGTGGCCTTATAGTCCCCACAGATCCTCACCGACCCGTCTGGCTTGACCGGGGTGACTATGGGGGTCTCCCACCGGGCATGGTCTATGGGCTGCAATACCCCTTGTTTGACGAGCTTATCAATTTGCTCGTCTATTTTAGGTTTTAGGGTGAATGGCACCCGCCTAGGTTTCAGTCGTTTGGGGGGGACGCTAGGGTCTAGGTCGAACGAGATAAGGGGCCCCTGGTACTTGCCCAGGCTTCCATCGAAGACTTCTCGGAACTCCTGGGCCAGTTGCTGTTCCCAACCGTCGTCGGCGACGTGGTTGACTCCTGTGAGAGTGATGTCGAGTGGGGCGAAACATTGTAGTCCCAGCAGGCTTGGGCGGTCGCGATCGACGATCGTGAGGGGGAGTTGTTCGGTGTGCCCCTTGTATGTCACGTTAAAGTTTTTGGTGCCAACTACCGGGATGCGGTTTCCCTGGTAGTCCTTTACAATAAGTTTTTGGCTGTCTATGTTCCTCCTTTGGAGGCTAGGCACCAACCGTTTTATCTCGTGCCATGCAATCATGGAGAGGTACGACCCGGAGTCTACCTCCATTTTGCACGGTTGGCCCTCGATGTGAACCTCGACGTGGAATTTTCGGGCGTCGTCGGTGATGGCGTGGCCGATGGTTACCGTCTGGTGGGTCTCCTCTCTTCACCGGTTGTCGCCGCCTCTCGAGGATCGTCCGGTCCGGTCCCATCGGCTGTCCGAGTGGCGGTCTCTGGGCCGGGGGGGTGAGCTTTCCCTTCTCCGGTCGTTTGGGTCCCATCGAGGTGGACTGCGGTTTTTCTTTTGGCGGCAGACCCGGGCGATGTGCCCCTTTTTATCGCAATGCCAGCAGATGGAATCGAAAAATCGGCATTCCGACCTGGGGTGGTCGCCGCCGCAACTGGCACAGTTGGTCCTCGACCTACGATCTCTCCGGTTCCGTTGGTCGCGCCCCGTCTGAAGTCGATGTATGTCTTCTTCGTCTTCGGACGTGCTGGATGCAGAGTGGAAATCGCCGTGGTGTGTGGTTGTTTCGGTTTTTCGTTCGGCCGACCTTGCCGGGTTGTTGTTTCCGCCGCGGTCCTTCGTGTCAGGTTTGCGCATGCTATCGGCGGAAGTACGGGTTGCTTCTGCGGCTGCGGCTGCGGTGAGGGCGTCTGCTAAACTGATGTTGCCCTTAGCCATCAGCCGGCTCTGGAGCGCGGGGTCCCACAGACCGAGCATGAATCGGTCTCTCAGGAGGTTGTTCAGGTTATCAAACTCGCAGAGCCCCCCTAGGCGCCGCAGCTCGGTGACGAAGTCGCTCAATTTCTCACCCGGTCTCTGGTCCCGCCGGTAGAATTCGTTGCGCTGGATCAGGATGGGGACCTCGGGAGCGTAATGGCGCCAAAGGATAGGTTCGAGGACGTCCCAGTCCATGGCGGTTGCATCGGCGGGCTTGGCCAATGCTTTGGCCATCTGGAAAACTTCGGTTCCGCAATGGGTGAGGAAGACGGCGCGTTTTAGCAGGCCCGAGGCGTCCTTCATGCCGGTGCACTCGAGGTACATGCGGAAACGGTCGGAGAACGATTCCCAGTCCTCGGTGGCGGGGTTGAAGGGGGCGGGCGGTGCGATTTTTGCCATCTCGGTGCTTTGTCTGGCTTCCGTCGGACACGGGGTTCGGTTCAGGGTCTGGATCCCATCCTCGTCACCAGTGTCGTGTCCGCAAAATGACGCCAGGAGAAAGTGATTTCATTCAATGCTCTTTATTAGAAGGATTGGAACCGAACCGGCGAAAAGGAAAAAGCCCGCGGCTTTTATTCTTTTCGCCGCGGCGGCCGCGACCAATGGCAGCGCTTCGAATCTCCCGCGCTCTGAACGAGCCAATTGCGGGAGATTCTAAACGAGCCAATCGGCGCGGCTCGCCTGACCAATTAGAAAGCCCCGCGCTTTGGCCAATCAAAGCGCGGGGATTTCGAGTATGTAAATTAGGACAGAACAGTTATGTTAAAAGTACACTCAAAAGTCCTATTAATATAAATGTCAGGTTTCCAAGTGATGAAATCCATTTAGAAAGGAAAGAGCAAAAAGAAATAATCCTGTTGCCTCAAAAATATATAAAAAACCTGAAAAACAATATTACTATTCATATAAACATTTTCTATTCACAATTTAAGAATACAGTTCTGCTGTATGTTGCATATATATAAATGAAGATGTGAGAGTCCCATTCAATGCATCCTGCTAAGAGAAATCTGTTTACTGGCCACTGATAAGCTTTCCTCTAGAAAACAAAACATAATTTTAGAAAAACCTGCTCCTAATTTCCCTGTTCCCGCCTCAAATACAGTAAGAATTCTTAAATTGCCTATTTTTACCTTTACATATTGGAGGCTGTGGAGACCATCCAAAGTGATAACATTGTGCAGATTCAGAGCCAACTCTTGTGAATCCTTCGTTACAGTTAAAACGTACCACCATATTATGCTGAAATATGTCCTCTCTTGGATTAATTGCGCCATTTTCCAAAAATGGAGTCTTACATACTATGGCTATACAAATGTTGAATAAAATAGAAAAAGGTTATTTCAGAATGAAACTACTTGCCAGAAAGTTTGAGACACTTATGTTTATATATAAAATAAACATGATTTTATATTTCTTAAGTGCAATATGAGTTCTACTACTCCATGTTTCCCTGAAAATAAGACTCTGTCTTTTTTTTTCTTTTCCACCAAAAAAAGTCACCAGATTTTATTTTCAGGGGTTGTCGTCCACTGACTTACCTCACTTGCATGGGTCACCCTCAGCCTCCTTTTCACTGTCAGGAGCCTTCAGGAACTTCTTCTATGGCTGACAAGGCTTTCCTGAAGGCCTCTGCAGTTGATAACAGAGCTCTGGATCAATTGGGAGCTCTGTTATTGGCTGTAGAAGCCTTCAGAAAAACCTTGCCGGCCTTGCCAACTGCAGAAGAAATGGGCTGGCAAGGCAGGTGTTGGGGTGTGTGAGGCCGGGCTACAACTGTCTGAAAATTAAGTAGTAGGCCAGCTTCACCCCCCACCATCCCCACCCTAGCTTAATTTTTACTGGTGTACCATGGAGTGGGAGGGGTGTCCTTAATTAAGGCTTATTTTGGGGTAGGTTTTATATTGGGCACACCTGTAAAAATCAAGGTAGGACTTACATTCGGATCCATATAGGTTATATTTAGTCACTGCTTAATCCCTGGACAATTTTAGTCCAGTATTTAACTTTGTTTTGGAAAGATGGTTGTAAAAGTTGTTGCACACAGCTTCAGATAACCTTGTGTTTGGGAAATAGAGCCAGCTGCTCTGCCCCTTGGCCTCCCTATACAGTGGAGGACTGTGTGCTGTTATTATTGGTGATGTTTTCCTTCTTAGGATATTTCCTAGTGTTGCTTACTGCAACACTAAAAACACAGTTTTTGCACTGTGCTTGCCTAGTCACACAGTAAAGCTGTCAATGCACAATGTGATAAGGAATTTTATTTTTTATTTTTGATGCTTATTTGTCAAAGGTCACCCAGCTGCTTTCTGAATTGAGGGGAAGACTTGAAACTGGATTTTCCTGCATTTAGTCCAATATCATTAAACCAGCTCTCCCAGACATAAACTATGGATGGATGATCATAATGAGATATAGTTATCCTTTATATTTATATTATGTGAATATATGATAAATAGATTATTGAGAAAGTTATAGCTAATATTTAGAAATTACTGGAAGAACAAATGGGAGAAAATTAAATACATGATTTAATTATTCTACTTTGTTTAGTTTTTATTTGAAAAGCCAATTTCTGGAAAATAATTTAGTATTACAATACTTTTAAGTATATCTAAGTATAAATGCAACATTACGGAAATCATTAGGAAAATATTCTTGATGTACTGATTTAGATAATTGGATGATTATACTGGTGTTTCACTAACTTACACACACAGCTAGGAGTAAGTTCCCATCCTGTCTTGGTGCACGTTACGGTGTCATCGAAGGTATTGTTTGTGATTTGAAACCCCTCTTTACATTCATAGTGAAGTTTGTCTCCAGGAAAGAAAACAGACTTACCGTATATACTCGAGTATAAGTCGACCCGAATATAAGCCGAGGCACCTAATTTAACCACAAAAAACTGGGAAAACTTATTGACTCGAGTATAAGTCGAGGGTGGGAAATGCAGCAGCTACTGGTAAATTTCAAAAATAAAAATAGATGCCAATAAAAACTTTCACTAGGACAGTTGAGAATAAGTTTGATGTTCACAATTTCCTCTTTGAAAGAGACCAGTAAATAGGGAACAAGAAGATGAAGAAAAAGAAGTGTGTTTTTTCACACTTTTCACACTGAAGTGAACAAAAATGGCATCATAGGAACAAGCTTATTCTCAGTCCAAAGGTTTGTTTCTGATTTCTTCCCTGATTTAAGGGAAATTTGGGAAACGATCTCACTATCATGAAAGGTTTGATTGATTCACTAACCCAAAAGATGATGATGATGACAGTGGTAGGCAGGAGTCACTCTCTCCCTTGCAAGAAAAAACCAAGAGCCGTTCTTATGATATCTCTCTCTCTCTCTCTCCCCCTCCTCCCCCTCCTCCCGAGTGGACTGAAAGCAGCTGGAGCTGAGGAAATGAAGCTGAGTGGAGCGACCTCAGCTCGCGTTGCTTTTTCAGCCTAGAGCTCAGAAAAGCCTCCCCCTCCTCCCCCTCCTCCCGAGTGGACTGAAAGCAGCTGGAGCTGAGGAAATGAAACTGAGTGGAGTGACCTAGGCTCGCGTTGCTTTTTCAGCCTAGAGCTCAGAAAAGCCTCCCCCTCCTCCCCCTCCTCCCGAGTGGACTGAAAGCAGCTGGAGCTGAGGAAATGAAACTGAGTGGAGCGACCTAGGCTCGCGTTGCTTTTTCAGCCTAGAGCTCAGAAAAGCCTCCCCCTCCCATGCTTAAAAGTTGCAAAGGAAACACGGAAGCAGGGAAGCGGCTGCCCAGCTTCGGAGCTCCACACCATTTTTTTTTCAGAGGGGAATCTGACTCGAGTATAAGCCGAGGGGTTTTTTTTCAGCACAAAAAATGTGCTGAAAAACTCGGCTTATACTCGAATATATACGGTAGTTGTGTTGAAGATAAAATCACCTCCAGGTGGTTTTAAGCATGTCTCTGTGGAATCAAAGAGTGGATATTATTAGTGTCTCACTATTCTTTTCTCATGAGTCTAAGTTGTAAGCTCTACAATTCTCACCGAAGAATGACCTCTTAGGCATAGGTATGTGCATGAAGCAAAGGATGAGTTGCTATAAATAAGCTTTCACTGGTTCATGCTAGTGATTTTGGAAAATATGGTTAATTGGTTTTAAACCAGGTCATTGGGTCACATTTGGTCTTGAGACTGTTTCACTGACCCTTTTGTTATGAACTAATAAAAGTGCTTAAATAAAGTTTTAACAAAGCTTAAAGAAAAAGCAGGGTTCTAATCCTGCACTTTTGATTGGCCGATAATAGCGATATTGGATTGGTCCATTCTGGAGAATCTGATTGGCTGTTAACGAGCCACTCTCATTGGTTCAAGGGTTTAACACTTCCATGTTCTCATTGGTTAATAGGTCAGCAGCCTGCCCTATAAAAGGGCTGCTGCTGCCCTAGGTTTTTGCTCTGTTCATAATGATTAATAAAGAGTTGAAGTTCACTGTTCACTGCCTCGTCTCCGTTCCTTGCACCCATACGCAGAACTTAACACTGGCGACGAAGGTGGGATGCGGAGACATCAGAGCTGACTGAACACTACAGAGCACCAAACAGAGCACGTGGCTGAAGGCACATCGACAACGGAAACCATGTCCGGCGGCGCCTTACCACCCGCTCCATTTGACCCGGCACAAGAAGACTGGGACTCGTACATAGACCGGTTCCAGATGTTTCTGGAGACCAACAACTTGAAGGATGCCACTACGGGGAAAAAGCGAGCAGTGTTCCTGACCCATTGCGGGCTTACCATCTTTAAGATGGCTAAGGCACTAGCGAAACCAGCTGAGGTGAAGACCATGGACTGGGACGTCCTCGCGCCTGTTCTACGGGCCCACTATGCACCCGCCGTACCAACGCTTGTCCAAAGACATGAATTTTACCAGAGGGACCAGCGGAAAGGAGAGAGCGTTGCAGATTTCATCGCAGATCTCTGGAACCTGGGAGGCCTCTGTGAGTTTACAGACCTCAAAGAAGCTCTGAGAGACAGAATAATTCTGGGATTAGATGACCCCATGACACAGAGCAAGATCATGGCCAAAGCGGTCATCAAGGATGCTACTGCAGCAGAAGTAACCAAGAATTCGGCTGCCCGAATGTGCCGCACTAACGCACCGCTCCGTCACCTCGCCAGTGATACCTCACATCGCCTAGAGAGGCACACAACAGCGACCCACCAGAAGGACCTCGAACAGCCATCAGAAAGTGATGAGGAGGAGGTCAACCGGCTCCGGTCTGAACATGACCAACGCCATCAGCAGAATCAAAGACTGCACGGGTTGTGGGTCAAACCACCCGCGATCAGACTTCAAATTCCTCGATGCGCTCTGCCATTTCTGTGGGAAAAGAGGCCACATCGGGAAGGTCTGTAGAAGCAAGCAAGGATCCAGCCCACTTCAGAGGGGAAACAACTACCGCCAGACCACAGAGAATCACCCTGTGAGTCGGGAACATTTGAACTGCAAATGGAACAACCACTCCTACAGAAATAAAACACCGGCCATTTTATCGAGAAGAGAAGAGGCACACCAAACCATTACAATCAGTCACGCCTCATCGCTAGATACAAAGAAGATCTGAATGAAGGTCGCCATCGAAAACTAGCCTTGTGTGATGGAAGTCGATTCAGGATTGTCCCTCTCGATGGTTTCCTGGAAGATTCTTAAACAATTAATCCCTGCCGTCCGGCATCAAGACCTCAGAGCCCAAAGAATCATACTCAAAGATTATCAGGGGAACTGAATTCTGGTCGTTGGATCCAGCAAAGTCCAAGTATCATTCAAAAATTGTACTGCGTCATTACCACTGACCGTCGTCGACCGTGACCGGCCTAGTTTGTTAGGCCTTCAATGGTTCACCCCACTCGGGATCGAGGTAGCGGGCATTCACCAAACCAGAAACGATGACTGGGAGGAGGCCATCGTCCAGGAATTCCAGGACGTTTTTGCAGACAAACTAGGCAAGTACAAGGGGACCACGATATCATTTAACCTTAACCCTGAAGTAGCTCCCATCTGCCTTAAGCCTCGTTGGGTACCTTTTGCCCTTAAATCAAAAATTGACAAGCAGCTCGATAAATTAACAGCCCAGGGTGTTTTAGATCCAACTGACCATGTTCATTGGGAAACCCCAATTGTAACACCCATCAAACCGGATGGATCATTAAGGATTTATGGGGACTACCGGGCTACCTTTAATCACGCCCTTCAACAGAACACTTACCCGCTGCCGGTGGTACAACACCTTCTCCATTCCCTGGGGGGCGGGAAAGTCTTCACTCAACTGGATTTAGCACAGGCATACCAACAACTGCCTGTAGATAAAAAAACCGCAGAGGCACAGACGATCGTTACGCACCAAGGCGCCTTTAAGTGCAACCGACTCCAATTCGGAGTGAGCGTAGCCCCAGGGATTTTTCAAAGTCTGATGGAGAGACTATTGCAAGGGATCAAGGGGGTCGTGCCATACTTTGATGATGTTTTAATTGCTGCCCTGAATAGAGAAATACTAGAAAAGCATCTTAAAATGGTTCTTCAGAAATTTAAAGACTCTGGCCTTAAAGTTAAAAAAAAAATGTCAACTCTGTACTGATAAAGTAGAGTTCCTGGGGTACCCAATCGATAAAAAAGGCATTCACTCCACTAATAGCAAACTAAGGGCAATCAAAAACGCCCCAAGACCCAGAAATAGGACCGATCTCCAAGCTTTCCTGGGGCTCATTAACTTTTACAACATCTTCTTGCCCCAGAAAGCGACCACAGCTGAGCCCCTACACAGACTTTTCGACAAAAAAGCAACCTGGGTCTGGGGACACCGCGAGGAGCACGCAATCCAACAAGTGAAAAACTTACTAACCTCAGATGCTGTTTTAATGCAGTATAACGAGACTCTGCCTTTAACAATTACATGTGACGTGTCACCATTTGGAGTAGGAGCCATTCTGAGTCATGTGTTACCAAATGGTAGTGAGGCCCCTATTGCCTATTTTTCAAGGACTTTATCAAAGGCTGAACATAACTATAGCCAGATCGACAAGGAGGCTCTTGCTGTTGTATCTGCTGTAAAACGGTTTCATGAATGTGTGTATGGATGAGTTTTTACTATTGTTACCGACCACAAACCTTTGCTAGGGATTATAGTGGGAGACAAGCCAACCCCCTATATATTGTCACCTAGAATGACTCGCTGGTTGGAGTTTTTAGCTACGTACAACTATAAATTACAACACCGCCCAGGGAAAGCCATTCTCCACGCTGATGCATTAAGCCATGCCCCACTTCCAGAAACCGTCAACGACCCAGCTCCAACCCTTACGACACTCCAGATTGAAATGCTACATTCACCACCGCTAACAGCCAGAGACATTGCAATAGAAACAAAACGAGATCCTGTCTTGGTGCGATTTTTAGCTGGGTCGAAAGAGGATGGCCAATAGAACAAACCTCTGACGATTTCACCCCTTTCAGAAACCAGCAAACAGAACTTTTTTCGCAAAAAGGCTAATCCTATGGGGAGATAGAGTTGTCATCCCAGAGCGGTTGCAATGAGCAGTATTGAAAACATTGCATGACGGTCACCCCGGCATCGTGCGGATGAAAGCGCTCGCACGAAGCTATGCGTGGTGGCTAGGCATCGACAAACAGATCGAAGCCTGGGTAAAGACTTTCTTAAAGTGCCAAGAAGTCAGCAGTGCCCCACCTAGAGCAACTCCAACAGAATGGGAAACTCCCCGGGGGCCGTGGTCCCGCATCCACGTTGATTTTGTGGGATCTACCAAAGGACATACATTCCTCCTAACAGTGGATGCCTATTCCAACTGGCTCGAGATCCACGAAATGAAGAATACTACAACAGAGTCCGTTATCTGAAAATTGAACAGGCTATTCGCAAAGCACGGGCTACCAGATGTTCTGGTCTCCGACAACGGACCCCAGTTCACCGCCCTGGCATTTGAACAATACTTAGCGGATCGGGGCATCCACCATGCACTAACTTCGCCAGCGCATCCTGCGGCTAACGGCAGGGCCGAGCGCATGGTACAATTTGTTTAAAAAACTCTCCACAAAATGGACTATGGGGACATTGACGAAAAAATTAACAGAATACTCCTACTCCAACACATCACTCTGCACAGTGTCACCAACAAGACGCCAGCTGAACTGTTGATGGGACGCAAGCTCCGTTCCCACCTCGACCGGCTTCACTCTTCCTACGAGCCAGAGAATCCCTGTGGATCTAGTGGAAAATGCCGCGAGTTCAAGGTAGGCGACTTAGTTTTCACTAAAAAACTCTCCGGCGAACCATTATGGATCGAAGCAACTGTAATTCAAACCACCGGGCCCAGATCGTTCCGTGTGCAAACCTGTGACGGAAAAATATGGAAACGCCATATAGATCAGTTTCGCTCTAGGCTACAACCCAGTTCCTCCGACTCCTGTGACTCCCAAACTGAGGGGGGAGGGGATGTCGAAGAAACCGAATTCGAGATGCTGAAAAGCAGAAGCAAAGGAAGTCAGCAATCGGGCACGATAAATGAAGAAGAATCAAGGAGGGGAGTGTCCTTGCCACAGAGGAATACCTCAATGGAGGCTAGCCCGCAAAGATCGGAGGACAACAACAACGACAGAGTTAGCGGCACCGAGTCGTCCAGTGAGAATGCGGAACCGCCTGTACCAGAAATGTCCAAAAACGTCGCACCTAAGCTGGACTGCAGACGGGAACCGGTGGGATAGCGCAAATCTAATAGACAGTTAAAACAACCTACATATCTTAGGGATTATGTCACTACACCCCTCAAATGGAACCCGGGGGGGAAGGGGTGTTATGAACTAATAAAAGAGCTTAAATAAAGTTTTAACAAAGCTTAAAGAAAAAGCAGGGTTCTAATCCTGCACTTCTGATTGGCCGATAATAGCAATATCGGATTGGTCCGTTCTGGAGAATCTGATTGGCTGGTAACGAGCCACTCTCATTGGTTCAAGGGTTTAATATTTCCATGTTCTCATAGGTCAGCAGCCTGCCCTATAAAAGGGCTGCTGCTGCCCTAAGCTTTTGCTCTGTTCAGAATGATTAATAAAGAGTTGAAGTTCACTGTTCACTGCCTCGTCTCCATTCCTTGCACCTATGCGCAGAACTTAACACCTGTCATGATTCTAGCATCTGAACACATATACATAGTTTTTCAGATTGTGGCTACCTATACTGCAAACAGATGCTATGTGAGCAGATGCTCAACAAGTTTTCTTGCCATTTGACTCTCTCTGTAAATGCAAACTCCATAATATATGTTTTCTGTTTGCATCTATAAAATATTTATGGCATCAGCTCTTGGGAGTACAGGAAATAAAATGCAAATTTGATGTTTACAATAAAAGTGTACATATATTTTAGGTTGCAGGTTACTTTTTTCAAATAATGAACAAAAATAATAATTTATACTATAAGCCTTTAATTAGACTTCTTTTTTTTAAAAAAAAAAAACAAATTTTATTAATTTTACAGAAAACACAATACACAAACATACAAAACACAAAACATAAACAAAACTAAAAGATCTTTTCTGAAGGTTGTCTGATCCCGGGTTAAAACTCTTCACACAGACACAAATTCAAACATCATATTCACTTTGTATATCCTTCCATATCTTATTATCATTTTCTTTTTTTATATATATATATAAACCATTTTTATAAATTTTATAAAAACAATACACAAAAAATCAAGGCATAACAGCTTATAAATTCTTTTCTAGGAAAAAATAATAATAAAAAACCAATAGAACATAACAATTCCAAATTATAGTATCAATACTTTATCTATTTAACTTCATATCTTATCCCTACTTCTCCTTTTCATCCAAATTATTTCTTGTTAATTAAAATTTTATTGCCTTTTATCAATATACAAAATCCAAAAAAAAAAAAAAAACCATAACAAAACCTTTGTATATCCTTTCATATCTTATTACCATTTTCAATAACATTCTTTGTCTGTTCTATTTCCAACTATCCATTCATCTTTTTTCTTTTACTATACTTCTCCTATACACCAATTGGAGTAACGTCTATAACTCATTACCCTAACTTAAAAGTACTTCGTATAACAATTGTTCTTGGGATTCTGTTTAAAAGATTCTAAAATTACATAATAAATTTTATACTCTAAATACACATATAAAAACACAATCTTATGCACCCTCCAGAATCCCACTTTTGTCCTAAATTAAATTCACCCATTGTCTCTAAATAAACTTTTTTTCTTTAGATCTTGTTTCCCCCCATTGAGGCTTCTCCTCCCCCCTTTCTCTCTTGCTTATTCTTCTCCTTGCCCTTTTTACCCCTTTGTTTTTCCTCCTCCCTTTTCTTACTCCTTTTCCTTTGCTTTCTAACCTTGCCTCCACCTTTTCGCTCATTTTTCTCTTCTTTGGTTGTTTTTATAATTCTTAAAATCCCCTTTTTCTTATCCTTTTTCTTCTCCTCTCCGGAAAGGACCCATTGTTCATCAAAGATGGCTTCTTCTTCCTTTTCTTCCTTGTCCCAGTCCTTCTGCTGCGTAATCAACTTTTCATAAGTACATAACGCCATTTCTAAAAATTGAAACAAAGCGCCCAAAGTATCTTCCTTTTTGTATTTTTGATATTCAGTCTTTAGTTCATCCACAAGCGATGCCATTATGAAAAGAGAAACTTTTCCCAAAACAACCACAAGTATTTTTAATCAAAAACAATTCAAAAAAAAAGTTCCAAAAGTTAATACTTTTCTTCCTTCTTCTCTTTCTCTTTCTGGGGTTAATGTTTAATCAAGGAGGTCCAATTACCATATATCTTTCTTTGGGATTCTAGGCAATCTCCTCCTTTTTCAGCTTCTGCTCCAATTTTTTCTCCTCTCCCTTCCCACTTGCAATATCAATTTCAAATAATCAGAAATCCATACCTCCAACAAGGGTTTTCCAATTTCTTAAATTTTTCAATGTCCAAAAATCCTTTTGTCCCTTAGCTTCAACTCTCAAAACAATTCACTTTCAATGTCCAATATATCCAAACATTTCTGCTGTTTCCATGCGGTGGGAGAGTGAAGGAAAAAAAAAAAGTTCCCTTTAACAGCTTCTCCGCTGCTTTCGCTCTTCTTAGGGATACAATGTATCCCCCAGCAATTCAAACAGCTCAGTTCCAGGCAATTTAAAGGATGTTACTTGACCTGGCTCAGACATCACTTTCACTCTTCTCCTCCAGCGCAATCTTACCCGGTTGCTGGCTTCTTCGTGGCGGCCATTGCTGACCGCCGCTCCACCACCTTGGGAAAAAGGGGTTTTTCCAGCGAAGGGGGGGGTCTGTGACACCCCCACCCCCTATCCGACTCCCCTCTCTCTTCAGCTGTCCCTACAGGGCAGCCATATCCCCCTGACCCATCTGGATCGGGGGTACCTCAGCGGCTAGCACAGCAGGAATCGCGAGCGGTCGCGAATTCCTGCTGCCCCGAAGCCACGCGAAACCGGAAACCGGAAAGTTTGGTCCAGTTGCCACAATTCAAACTTTAGACACAATACAACTTCACTGACAACAATTAGAGGATTGTCCTATTTTAAAACTTCTGAAGCATTATACAATTGTGAAAGTATTTGAAGCACAGACCTAATTCTTTTTATGCAAATGCTGTCATTCAAACACACACCTATTGAAATTTTTAAAATGTATCATATGCAGTGAATTGTTTTCGTTGCAAAATATATATTAAAAGATATTATCATGTAATTTTGATGTTACTTTTCTTTATTTTACTGTTCCTTAATAATTGCCATTTATTCATTTATTTTTATATTTGTATACTGCCCAATACCATTGATGCTGGGCCTCAGATCTTCATTGGAGAAAACCCTAAATCCCCTTTGCACATCAAAACACATCATTCTCAATTTAAAAATAATAAATATAATGAAAACCATTTTTAAATGTTAACAAACTTCATCTGAAATATTTTTCTTCAAATCAAAAGTTACCTTTGTATTGCAAATATTCAATGCACCTAAGTAATAGAAGGCATTAAGTTTAATAAGTAAATGATAGGTACAACAATATGCACATCCAGAGTCAGACTTCTGGTTTGCAAGGCTTCGGCAGCGGCAGGGATTCACGATACCGCATGATCCCTGCTGCGCTCGCTGCCAAGGTTCCCCCGATCCGCTTGGATTTGGGGGATATAGCTGCCCCGTAGAGGCAGCTGAAGACAGGGGGGATCCAGATAGGGGTTTGGGGGTGTCGCAGATCCCCTACCCAGCCGGCAAAAACCCCTTTTCCCAAGGCGGAGGAGCGGCAGTCAGTAATGGCCGCCAAGAAGAAACCTGCAGCCGGGCAAGATTGTGCAGGAGGAAGAAAGTCGGAAGAGTTGTGAAAGTGGTTTTTGACCAGGACAAAGTAAGAGAAAGTACCCTGGAATTTTAAAGCTGCCAAAGATAAATTGTTTCCAGAGAGAGTTACAAGTGGCGAATGGAATTCTAAAAGGGAAAGATTTTTTCTTTTCTTTCTTTTCACTCTCCTTCCCAGCGTGACAGCGGATGGAACTATAAGAGAAATCGGAAAACCTGCATTGGAGGTAATTAAATGCCGAAGGGATAAGGATTTCTGAACTTTTTTTTTTTTTTTAAAAAAACACCTTTTTGATGTGAGTGGGAAGGGAGAGGAAAAAAAAATTGGAGCAGAATTTGAAAATAAGGAGAAGATTGCCTAAAATTTTAAAGAGTTATTAAACATCAATAAGACTCCTAAAAATATATATTTTAAATGAAACTTTGTGACTAAACATTAACCCCAGAAAGAGAAAGTGAAGAAGGAGAAAGTACTTAGAAGAAACAGCTTATTTGGATTATTTGGTGATTTTGGAGCTTCTGAACTATTTTTGATTAAAAGCACTTGGGTGGTTGTTTGGAAAAACCTTTTCTCTCTATAATGGCATCACTTCTGGATGGATTGAAACTTGAATACCAAAAATATAAAAAGGAAGAGCAAGAAGGGAAGGATTCTCTTGGCACTCTTTTTCAATTTTTAAAAATGGCGGTTTGTACTTATGAAAAGCTGACTACGCAACAAGATGACTACGATAAAGAAGAAGCCATTTTTTTTGGGGGGGGGAAATACTTTATTAGTTTTACCTTTAAAAGAACAACACAACTACAGGTTTTGCCTTAGCATAGGCCAAGAGGGAAAGAGAGGAAAGCCTAAGAGAGGAAAAAGGGAAGAGTAAGGGAAGGGTAGGATAGAGTAGGGAAAACAGTTAAAATAAAACCATATTTTGTGGCTAGAGGAAATAACCAGATCCTTTCTTCTTCAAAAATATCATCGGCGGTGCTTTTCTTTATCTCTGCTTCGGAGGCCCTCGGTCATAATTTTCCTAGAGGTGATCTATCTTTGGTTTAGTCAATTATACAAAGGATTCCAATTGTTGTGATAGGATGAGGATTCTTCATTTTTTCATGCTTGGGTTAGTTTGTCCATTTTGTAGCATTGTAAAATTTTCTGAATAACCATATGTTCAGTGGGAATGGAAGGTAATTTCCAGCACTGGGCGAATGCCAGTCTGGCTGCGGTTAAGATATGAGTTACAATATACTTCGATTTTTTGGGTATTTGTTTATTGAAAATTCCTACAAGGAAAGACTCTGGTTTGTACTCAATTTGTTCCTGGGTTATTTCCTCTAGCCAGCGCCTAATTTTTGCCAGTACTTCTGGGTTTCCTTGCATGACCACCACATATGGAAGAAGGTACTTTCTATGCTTTGGCATTTCCAACAATTGGGGTTCGTGTTGGGATGCATCTTCGCCAATCTTGAAGGGGGCAGGTGCCATCTATAAAACATTTTTTATGTGTTTTCTTTATAAGCTGCTGATTTCGTGATCTTAATGTTCCTGTTCCAGATCCTTTCCCATTCTGCTAGGGTAATGCTCCGTCCCACGTTTCTGCTCCACGCAATCATATTTCCTTTGACAATTTCTTGTTCTAATTCAGTTTCTAATAAATGTTTGTAAAATTTAGATATATTTTTTTTTGCTCGGTCCTAATAGGATTTTGTTTAAAGTCTGTAATTTATTGTAGATTCCAAATTCCTTAATATCTTGTTTGTATCTACTATGAATTTGAAGGTACACCCACTGATCAATTATAAATCCTTGCTCTTGTAATTCTTGTCATGTTTTCAGTTTTCCTTGTGGGACTAATAAATTTTTGTACTTAATCATTTTAGTTATATCCAAATTATTAGGGTGTACTATCGCTTCCATTGGAGATAGCCAAATCGGTATTTTTAGATAGAGTTTTTTACATACATTTTTCCAATTGGTTAATAGAGAGTCCATGATAAGATGCCTATGGAAATATGATTGCCTGGGTTTCCCAGTTTCCCACAGAAAGGCATGCCATCCTTTCTGCATATCGTGGCCTTCTAATATTAGTGTTCTTTTGTTAGTTAAATTCACCCATTCCTTTATCCATAGTAGGGTGGCTGCCTTATGATATATTTCCCAGTTTGGCAGGCCTAACCCTCCTCTGCTTTTCAAATCTTGTAGGGCTTTTACATTAATCCTAGCTTTTTTCCCCTGCCGAATAAATTTCAGTGTTATCTTGTTTAATTCCATAAAAAAAATTATTTAATTTGATTGGAATTGTCTGGAATAGATATAGAAATTTTGGCAGAATATTCATCTTAATCAGAGCAATCCTGCCCAATAAGGAAAGTTATAATGTACTCTAGGAATCTAAATCTTTCTTGGATTGTTGGAGAAGTTTGTCATAGTTGTTTTCTTTTAATGATTTGCTTTGTGAAGTAAGCCAAATTCCTAAGTATTTATTTTTTTTTTGTCACCTGTATTCCCATTATTGTCTCTAGTTCTTTATTCTGGTTTCCTGTTAAATTTTTAGACATTAATTTCATTTTTCCCCTATTAATTTTAAATCCTGCGACTTCTCCAAATCGTTCTAGTTCTTCTAATAAGATATGTCCTTTTTTTAATGGGCTCCTCCAAAAAAAAACCCAAATCATCAGCGAAGGCTTGTACATTATACTCTTCTGATCGAATCCTCAGTCCTCTAATTCTCGAATTTTGCCTAATATACGTCAAAAGAGATTCTAGGGCGAATATGAAAAGCAGAGGAGAGAGAGGGCAACCCTGTCTTACCCCTTTTTCTATTTTTATCGGGCCAGTTTATTCCCCATTTATTAGAATATTTGCCTGTTGGGTGTGGTAAATTGTAGTGACGACATTTTCAAATCTAGTGCCGAGGTTCATATTGTATATTTTTTAAATTAAAAAATGCCAATTTAAATTGTCGAATGCTTTTTCAGCATCCAAAAACATAAATGCAAATTGTTTTTCCGGATGGGCTTCATAGAATTCTGAAATGTCTATCACTGTTCTTAAATTATTCTTAATTTGTCGAAATGGGAAAAATCCATTTTGATCTTCATGGATATGTGTGTTTAAAACCTGTTTTAGTCTATTGGCTATTATAGAAGAGAATAGTTTGTAATCTGCATTCAGGAGCGAGATTGGTCTATAATTATTCATAAGTCTATGGTCTAGGTCCTCCTTCGGGATCAGTGAAATTAAGGCTCCCCTCCACGAGTCCGGCATCTTGGCTGCTAGGAGTACCTTATTGAATACTTCCAGCATCAGTGGTCCAATTTGTTCTATGATTGTTTTGTAAAGTTCTACAGGTATCCCATCCGGTCCTGGCGCTTTATTGTTATTTTGCTTCTCTATTGCTGACTTGAGTTCAGACCATGTTAGATTTTGTTTAATAATTCTATCTCTTCCTCTCCAATTGCTTTATCATTCGCTTCCTCTAGGTATTTCATTATTTTGTTCTCACAGACTTCTTCCTTTTTGTATAATTTCCTGAAGTATTTAAAAGTGATCTCTTTTTTCTTTTCTATCTCCTCTTGCAAATTGCCCCTCTCGTCCATTAATTGATGTATCAATCTTTTTTCTTTTGTTTTCTTAAGTTTGTGGGCTAACCATCTCCCATGCTTGTTTGCATGCTCAAAATAAATTTGTTTAGTCATTTTCAGACTAATCTCCAATTTTTTTTGTTCCAGTAAATTTAGTTTGTGTTTAGTTGTTATTAACTGATTCTGTATTCTTTGATTTTTGGGGGTTCTTTTGTAGTTGGGTTTCTAAATCCTTAATTTCTTGTTATAAGTTACTTTGTTGGACATACTTTATTTTATTTCTCATAGCACTGTAAGAGATTGTTGTTCCTCTTATAAATGCCTTCATTGTGTCCCATATATTTTGTTTCGAAGTTAGTTCATTATTATTTTCCTTTAAGAAGAAGTTCAGTTCTTTGACTTTATTAGTATATTCTTCTTCTTTAATTAAGTGAGTGTTAAGAGTCCATCTTCTCTTTGGTTTTCTTCTACCTCTCCAGGTTATTTGAATTGGGTTGTGGTCAGCCCAGTCGTTTGGTAAGATTTCGCTATCTTTGATTTCCTTAATTAATTCACCATTTATCCAAGCCATATCTATTTTTGTCCAAATTTTGTGTGGGTTAGAGTAATAAGTAAACTGTTCTTTTTGGGGGTTTAGTTTTCTCCAGATATCTACCAGATACAGTTCATTCATCATATCCTTACATGGCTTCGAAAATTATCTTTTTCCTTTTTTATTCTTACTCATGTTACTATGATCCTTCCGGTAGTCAGCAATAGAGTTAAAATCGCCAATCAGACAAATATTGCCTTTTTCAAAATCTATTATTTTTTGGTGGAGATGTTTGAAAAATTTACTTTGATCATCATTTGGGGCATAGATTACTACCAGTAAAAATGTAGTGCCATTAATCAAAGTTTGTACACCAGAGTTCTTCTTTCAGGGTCCGCCCAGATTAATTCCGCTTTTAAATCATCTCTCACATATGTTGCAATACCTTTCTTTTTGTGCTTATCTGCTGGTGCTGTGAATAATTTTCCCAGTTTCGGACAATCTAGAAATTTCTCCTCACTTTTCCGAATGTAAATTATATCAACGTTTTGTTTTATTAGTTTGGTTAGAATCCTCTTCCTTTTAGCTCTTGAATTTAGGCCATTTATATTGATGGAAAGGATTTTCCTTCCTTCCTCCTTTTAGTTAAGTCTGCCTCGCTTTTTGTCTCGTAATTATACGGCTCTCTTCTTGTGGTTGGTATGGGGATGTTTCTACTCTTTCTTGTTGTAAGTTGTCTTTCCCTTGAGTTTGGACGGGTCTTTCTTCTTTGTTCCTATGGCAGTTTCGATCTTCCTGCATGTTCCTTTCGGTTTTCTACCTAGTGTGTTGATCCTCCGTGGTTGTTAGCTGTTCTAGGAAGTCTTGTGCTTGTTCTATTGAATCTATTTTAATTTTTCTTCCCTCCCACGATATTAACATCCCTTCTGGAATTAGCCATTTGAATGAGATTTCATTTTGTTTAAGTAATTAGCTAAAAATTTATATTCTTGCCTTATGGCCCTCACTTTTCTTGGAATCTGCTTAAGAACTATGATCTCTTTGCCCTTATATAATATTCTCTTGTCTCTGGCCATTCTAAGTATTAGGTATCTCACGCATCTTCTTGAAAAGCGGATATGGATTTCCCTTGGGCAATTGTGACACCTTGAGTAACTAGTGTTCACCCTATAGACTTCGTCGAATTCTTTGAGTAAGTCATCTTTCTCTTTTTCAACAAGTTCAGCCAACAAACCTGCCATTAATTGCTCTAGTTCTTCATTTTTTGATTCCTCCACATTTTGGAACCTTAGGTATGCCGCTGCTCTGTCCATCTCAAGTTGGACCAAGGAATCTTCCATTTCTCTATTAACATTTTTAAAGTCTTCCTCAGTCCTTTCTAGGTTCCTCTCCGTTCGTTCTGTCCTCCTCTCTATTTCTTTTATTTTTATTTCAGTTCTTTCCATGGCCAATTGCATTGTCCCAACCTTATCTTCAACTTTTTGTATATCTGCTCTCATCTCCTCTTTTAATTTACCCATTTCTTCCTTCAGTTCGCTAATATCGGCTCTGGTCTCTTTGTGGTTCCTAATCATAATCTCCTGCATTCTAGACATTGATTCTTGCAGGGATAATAGTGTCACTTGTAGATTAGCATTAGTGACGGTCGGTTGTTTTTCTCCTGTCAAGGTCTCTTCTATAGTTTTCTGCATTGTTGGGGAGACAGTTGCCAAAGTTGTCGTCAAGGTCTGGGTGTTCTTCCTTCCCGTTTTCAGGGCCGTGGTTGTTGTGGAAGTCATCTCTGATAAGATTTGTTTTTGCAATTGGACAATGTTAAGAATATTATCCCAAATCACCATTCGATGTAATAGCCCTTTAAGTGTGATTGCAAGTCTGTTTACTAAGCTTACACACCAAGTTATTTTAGATCTCTTGAAGAAGCCATTTTTGATTAACAAGTGACTTTAGTTGGGGAAGAAAAGGAGAAAGAGAAAAAGGAAAAGGGGACTTTAAAATTTGGAAAAACAACCAAAAAAGAGAAGAATAAGGTGAAAAGAGGATACTATGTTAGAAAACAACAGAAAGGAGGAAAGCAGAACAAAAGGGAGGTGGAGAGACACGGGGGTAAAGAGGGCAAGGAGAAGAATAAGCAAGGGAGAACGAGAAGCCTTAATGGTGGGGAGCAAGATGCAAAGAAACAAAAGTATTTTAGAGATAATGGGTAAACTTTATTCAAAAAGGGATTCTGGAAAGGTACATAAGATTGTATTTTTATATTTGTACTTAGAAATAATCCTAGAAAATTGGAAACGTTAGTAATTTAAAATCTGATAAAATGTTTAGTAAATAAATGGGAGAATTGTAGTAGGAGAAGGGGGAACATTTTAACAAAACAATGATATAAAATATGTGATGTGGGGGGGGAAATACCGTGTTTCTCACATAATAAGGCTGGGCCTTATTTTTTTTTGACCCCCGAAAAAACGGCTAGGACGTCTTTTCAGGGGTGACTTAATTCCCCCCCTTGCATCCTCGGGTGGGTGGGCGGGCGGCGATACCTTGGATATTCAGGAGACCTTCAGGTTCAGGCTATCGTTGCTTTCCCTTCTCCCTTGCTGCCGCAGCATTAGGCATTTGGCGCAGCCATGTGCAGCCAGTCAGGGCTCCTCCCTGCAACCGGAGCCCCGAGGAGACACTTGGCTTCAGGCACTCCTGTCTTCCCTTTGCTTTCGAAGGTAAAGCAAATTATTTTACAATGCCTCCCCTGCCTGAGAGGGCAGCCCAACCCCACATGGGGAGGCTAATATCCTGGGGCCTCTTCCATTCCTCCCCAACCTCCCCACACTGTGCACCTCTGATGCGCCAGTCCCTTCAGCCCAGTGAGCTCTTCCACCTCAAACAAAGGCCAGGCGGGTGGCTGCGGAGCGGCAGGAGTGGATCTGAGCTGCTCGCAGCAGAAACAGCCACCACCCTTAGCCCAACGCGGGAAGAACAAGCGAGGTTAGTGCCCGCCAGCCCGTCCTTCCCACCTCCGGAGCTCGGTTTCCTCTATAGGCGGGTCCTCCTTTCGTGTGGAGGGCTGCGGGGGAAGGCGCTCGCCCGAGAGGATCTCTCCCCGCAAGGTCAACGTCTGCACTGTGGAGGAGAGGGCAGGAGGTTCTTCCTGCTTGCTGAGAGGTGAGGAAGCTGCAGCTCACCCGGTAAGATTTAGGAACGAGGAGGCACGCACACACCCGCGGCTCACTTTCCCAGCTCTGCCCAGCCCTTACGGCTCTGGCGCAGTCCTGGCGGGCAGTGTGCGCCTCCCTACAAGACCCTCTGCTCATCCTGCCAGGGCCACACCAGAGCTGTAAGGGCTGGGCAGAGCTGGGAAAGTGAGCCGCGGGTGTGTGCGTGCCTCCTTGTTCCCAAATCTCGCCGGGTGAGCCGCGGCTTCCTCACCTCTTAGCAAGCAGGAGGAACCTCCTGTCCTATCCTCTGCAGCATAGACGTTGACCTTGCGGGGAGAGATCCTCTCGGGCGAGCGCCTTCCCCCGCAGCCCTCCACACGAAAGAAGGACCTACCGGTAGGGGAAACCGAGCCATGGAGGTGGGAAGGACGGGCTGGCAGGCTCTAACCTCACTGGTTCTCCCCACATCGGGCTAAGGGTGGTGGCTGTTTCTGCTGCGAGCGGCTCAGTCCCGCTTCTGCCGCTCCATGGCCACCCGCCTGGCCTTTCTTTGAGGTGGAAAAGCTCGCTGGGCTGAAGGGACTGCCGTGTCAGAGGCACGCAGTGTAGGGAGGTTGGGGACGAATGGAAGAGGCCCCGGGAAATTAGCCTCCCCACGTGGGGTTGGGCGGCCCACTCGGGCAGGGGAGGCTTTGTAAAATAATTTGCTTTACCTTCGAAAGCAAAGGGAAGATGGGAGCGCCTGAAGCCAAGTTTCTTCTCGGGGCTCCGGTTGCAGGGAGGAGCCCTGACTGGCCATGCGTGGCTGCACCAAACGCCACGGAGTTGCTCAAAATGCTGCGGCAACAAGGGAGAAGGGAAAGCAACGGTGGAAGGTCTCCCGATATGAAGTGCCCCACCAACACAGGCAGCACCATATCCAGGCATGCAACAAAAGTACTTCCTAATGGCAAGTCCCCCCGCTGCTTTCCCCCCCATTTCGTATGTTTAATATGGGACTTAATTTGGGGGGAGGGGCTTAATTTGATTTTATGCCAATAAAACATGGTGGGGGTTCCTATTGGTGGAGGCCATATTGTTGGAGAAACACAGTAACTATGGAAAGCATGAGTGTTCCCATAAAGCATGATATTTAATTGAAATGGGTAAAATGTTTAAGAATATTAATATTAATGATTAGATGGTGTTATCCCAGTTAAAAAATTTTGTGAAATGAGAGATTTGAAATAGGAGAAGGGGGAACAATCTCATGAAATAATGATTTAAAATATATGATGTGGGGGGGGGGAATAACTATGGAAAATTGGTGTTCCCATAAAAGTATGATATTTAATTGAAAAGTAATGTGTTAAGTTTTTAAGATATAAATGAATATTAATATTAATGGATAGATTTGTACTGGCATTGATAACATTGCATAATTTTAGAATGTACAAACAGAATCCCAATGTAATCCCAATACATAACTTTTGTATTTTATATTTAGTATTATAAATGTAGGGGAAAGAGACAAAGGCGTCATACTCCAATTAGTGTACAGGAGAAGTTTTGTATAAAGAAGAAACATAAATGGATAAAACAGAACAGAGAAAGAATAATAAATATGATTTGAATTGAGATGAGATAAATAAAATAAAATAAAACTAAGAAAATTTAAAATAGATGAGAAGCTATATAGAAAATTGAAAATGGTAATAAGATATGGAATGGTATACAAAATGAATATGAATTTGAATTTGTGTCTGTATGAAGAGTTGTAACCCGGGACTAAGCAACTTTCAGAAAAGATGTTTTTTATGTTTTTATTTTTTGTGTTTTTGTGTGTTTATGTTTCATTGAGCTAATAAAACCTTGGAGGAATGTTAGAAGAGGACAATTGAGAATAAAAGATAGAAGAGAATAAAGCAAGTTAGATAAAAGTAAAGGGAGAAATAATGAGAAACTTGAAAGGATATGTATGTGTTTATAAGGAGATGTGCCAATGGTGTAGAAAATGTTTTATTTGTTTTGTTAAAATTTACAAATAACTTTCAGAAAAGAGGTTTTATGTTCTTATGTTTCATGTTTTGTATGTCTTTAAAAATTAATAAAATTTGTTCAAAAAAAAATGCACATCCACAAACATCTATACATAACTTTACCCCCAGTCACAGCACAATTCCCTGTGGAAATATGAATCTCTTATCATCTCTGCTGCTAAATTATCACAAACTCTCAATTATAAATCTATTGTGAAATACTACTTTCAATACTATACACACACACACACAGAGAGAGAGAGAGAAAGAGAGAGAGAGAGAGAAAAGCATGATAAGCAATTTCAGGTCAGGCAATTTTAGCTGACATTCCTAAAACTTACCTGTCCGGATACATTCTGGAGCAGGTGACCACCCCTTTTTGGTGCAAGTAATTATTGATTGTTGGTTTGCAGGAGAATATCCCGTATCACAAACAAATGTAATGTTGTTACCTTCTAATGTGTAGTAACGGTAATTGATGCGACCATGATCAAAACGTATAGAAGGATCACATATTTCTAAAAGCAAAAAAGAGCAACTTAGTTCCATCATTGATGGTTCTTGGAAGGCAATTTATACTACAAATGATATCTAGTTCACAGAGAAGACAAGGTGTGAAGAGAAGCTGATGAGGAAGAATCCTATTTTTCTGTTTATATTTTATCAAAGACTAACCTTTTACCTCTCACATTTAAGGTTTGCAAACTGTGGGCTCCCTTGAGAAGAGACATCACTGGAAGCATCATCCTAGCAGGCAGAGCAACCTGAGAACAGGCTGAACTCTCTGTAGGATGCTACTTCTTCAAGGTTAAAGCAAGGTCAGGATATCATCTCCCTGGCCTGTTCTGTTTATACTTGGCAACATCTACTGCAAAGGGAAACAGTTACTTACTGAAACATTTTGGTTCTGGGACAAAGCGGGAATTGATGCATGTAGCCCTTTGCCATGTTTGCTGGTTTGCAGGCACAAAACCACGATCACAATGAAAGTCAATTGTTTGTCCCTCCCATTTTGGAAATGGTTTGTACCATTCCAATTGGTCAGTCATTCTTCCATTTTCTATACGGACATAATCACAGCCCTTTGCTGAAAAAAGGGATAAAAAAAAGTAAGGCACCCCCAAAACTCAGAATATTCTCAGTTCAATTTCTTTGCTTTAGTCTGTGCTAGCATCAGAGATGAACTTATTAAATGTTGTTGGGATTTCTGCCCTGGATCTAAAGAAAGAACAGAGAGTGACAATGAGCGAAGGGGGAATAAAAGGCCTTTATTTCTTCTGCTTACAATCTGTGGTAGCTGTGAGAGAATGGAGAGACGTTGATTTGACATCTTCGATCTTATACTGTAAAATCAGACTAAATGTCTTTCTATCCTCTGTTTATCACTGCACAGTGACTCATTCAAGTATTTTGATTCTTACTGTTATTGTTATTATTATATTTCCATCCTGTCTTTTCATAAATGAGTCAAGGCAGCAAACATTGCTATACTTCTAGCTTCTGTTTTCTCTACCACAACCATCCTGTGAGGTGAATTGGGTTGAGAGAGTGACTGGCTCCATATTGCCCGGTGGCTTTTGTATCTAAGATGTTACTACAACTCAAAGTGACCTGGTTTCAAGATTGGCACCTTCACGATTATAAAAGAACTGGCTCTAGAGTATATATTTAATGAAAGTATTAAGTGAGAAATAAGAAAGAAGTAAGTTTTTAAAACTTTTTCTAAAATAAAAACCTTCCTGGAGACACAGGTAAAGTAACAATTCTTTCCTTGCAGGCGAGCTGCAATACTTCCAATACTTCATCCCAATGTGCAGGATTTTATGTGCTTTCCTGCATAAATGGCTTCTCCTCAGTAATCTTGGTCCTAGCATCACTAAGATTTCTAAAATTAAACCTCTAAGCTTCTCCCTACCCAATCTGTCTCTCATGATTAGCTGTTTTATGTTCTCCTGCACTCTAGTTTAAACGTGTACCTCTTTGTTTTTGAAATGTTTTGCTACTGCTAACTAGTGACTAGTAGTGGTGATTATTTATAGTAGAATGGTATATAGGCAGCAAATCCCTTCCTAAAAACACATTAAATTGATGCCTACAGGCATTGCTTTTGATGAAACTTGTACAAGTGTGGTTTTCATCTCTTCCGGAGGGATTAGGTTTTTGATATATTCAAACACTTCATTCATACAGCAACCTTTTGATTGGTCTGCTGAATCCCACAATACTACATGATCAAGAGTTCTGATAATATTCATCACCAAGGAACTTTTAACAAGGTTTGCATCAATAGCAAGCTGAGGACAACTTATATTGCTTTGGATCTAAAAGAAAATGCTTTCCTCAGATAATATTTTAAGTAATGACTCTTTCCAGTAAAATAAAATAGTTTGACATCAAGAAAATTTGCGGAGCTGTTTCTCTAAGCCTTTTCTCCTTTCTTCTCTTTCCAGTTCTAAGCTTAAGATCAGGGGTGGGACTATACTTGGTTGGACCAGTTCTATAGAACCGGTTGTTACAATTCTGCACAGTTCAGAGAACCGGCAAATCATGCTATTGGCTGGCCCCTCCTCTCCCACTCACTCCTTACCTGGCATGCGTGCCATCCAACTTGCCTGTGTTGTGCCTTCGCCTAATTTTTGGTAAGTTGCTATTTTTCCTTTTTTTCCTCCTGACCATCAGCTGTTCTGACTATCAACTGTGCCGGGAGATTTAGATTAGCTAGAAATCAGAAAATCGTTGGATTTCTTGCTTTCTAGCTAATTTAAAAGCAAGCTAATTTAAAAGCAGAGCTGAACCTTCCTTAGGATTGAAGCTTCTATTTTTCAGTGCAGGTAGAAGATTGCCAAAAGGTAGATCTCTGAGTGAATCTGTGATTCTGCGAGCAATTCAATCTGCCTGCCTGCTTTGCCTGATTTTGGGTAAAAGGTACTCTTTTTAAAAAAATAAAAAATTCAATATTTACATAAATATTTACATTATTTACATACAAGCCACGCCCAGCCAGTCATGTGATGACCAAGCCATGCCCAGTCAGCAAGCCACACTCAGTCAGCCATGTGACCACCAAGCCACATCCACAAATTAGGTCACACCTAATTTCCCAATTATCACTTTTGGGTAAGTCAGTATTGACTGTGTTTGGACAACACAGATTTCAAGAGTGTTTAAGTAGTTTGTGGTTTATAATATTGCTGGAGAGTAAAAAACAACAACAACCAAATATACAGTGGAGGATAGAGTAGGAAAACTTACATAAGAAATTAAGAATGACTACCACAACGGCAACTACTTTAAGGACAGGAAAGAAGACACAGTCGAATCCCATCTTGACAACAGCATCACCTTCAGGACAGAGGTCTATGCTGAGCACAGAAAAATCAGGAAATATATCCAATATGCAGATGATACAATCAACTCCACTGGAGATACAGGAGACAATGACTAAAATGCAGGAATCTATAACTCAAAATCATGTAGATATGAAAGGTGACATACATAAATAGGTGAAATACAACAAACAATTGAGAGAAATGAACAAAAAATAAAGGTGATAGAAAGTAGAACAGAACAAACAGAGAAGAAATTGGAAGTGGTAGAATGGAAATTAATAACAATAAATAAAGATGTGGAAGATTCCATTATAAATTTAGAAATGGAGCGAGTGGCCTTTTATCTGCACTTCTAAAACGTCACTGAAAACAAAGAAGAGAACCTGAGGAAGATTATGGCTGAAATGATAGCAGTAACTATGAAAAGGGAATCCCAAGAACTCCAAAACAAAATTAATGAAATTTATAGGATCCACACAAACTAAGCCAGGAGACATAAGCTTCTGAGGGAAATACATATTAGATTTACCAAGAAGACAATAAGGGAGGAACTTTATAAAGCGACAAGAGATGAACCAATGGTGTATAATGACAAAGAAATATAGACGTTGAAGCAAATTCTAAGGTATGTAAGGGAACAAAGGAAAGATTATCGATTCTTAACCTCGTGATTGATAAAACACAATATACCATTTAGATAGTTAATCCTGGAAGGTTTGCTTATTACCTGGCAAGAGAAGAAAATAAAAATAGATAGTCTAAGGAAGACACAGGACTTCTATGATGAATTGATGATAGTAGAGGAAGAGATCGGTAGTAAGGAGGAGTCAGAAAGCAGAAGCCAGAAGGAACAACAGTCAGAGGAAAAAACTGGAACAAGAAGAAAGAAATAAGGAAGGAAGAGATCAGGGCAAAGGAGAAAGAATCAGGACAAGGATACAGAGGGAAAACAGAACAAACAGATGACCAAAACAACCCTACAGGCAATAGGATGGAAGATGAGATTAAATGAATATCCATAATCATCAATGGACTAAATTCCCCAATAAAAAGGAGGCAAACTTTCACAAATCTTTAGAAACAAAAGGCAGATATAATATAACTCCAAGAAACTCATAGTAAAAAACAAAAACTATCTAGAACAAACAAAAATAGGTGAAATTATTTGTTTCATTGGCAGACCAGGGAAAAAAAAGGGATCACAGTATACATTAAAGAAAAAATAAAAGCAACACAAATTTATGCTGACAACAGTGGAAGATTATTAATGATAGAATTTAAAATTCAACAAAAACATTTTTACTAGTAACAATCTATGCCCCAAATGAAAATCAAAAAGAATTCTGTGGTAAAGTTCATGAAAAAATAATAGAATCAGGACAGGAAAATATTGGTTTGGTAGGGGATTTTAATGCAGTGATGAACCTTGTTAGGGATTATAAAAGTAGCAAAAAAATGAGGAAAATATTACCGAAAATGTTTTTTGATATGGTCCATGAGTTAAATTTAAGAGATAGTTGGAGGGAATTAAATGGGGAAGAAATCAGATACACATTTTATTCATACCCACACCAATTGCTGTCTAGAATAGGTATGATTTGGATGAATAAAGAATTGGAAAATGAGATCAAAAATATAGACACAATGGTTGATACCTGGGCAGATCATAATCAACTCCAGCTAATTTGGAAAGATTACAATAAAAAAAAAAAAAACAGAAGATGGAGATTAGATACACAGATTTTAAAAGAAAAAGAATATACACAACTTGTTAAAAAAGAAACGGAACTCTTCCTTAAGAGAAAATAACAACAAAGAAACCACCCTACAAAATTTATGGGACACTGCAAAAGCCTACACAAGAGGAGTAAAAATAGCTTACATAGCCAGAAGAAATAAAGAAAAAAGAAAAAAAGAATTACAAGAAGAATTAAAAAGAATAGAAAAAGCCCTACAGGAGAAACCACAAAATGATAAAAATAAAAAAGAAAGATTTGATTAAACACAAACTAAATTAACTAAATCAGGAAGAATATGCAAAAAAAATGAAATCAATTCGGCAGAATTTTTTTTGAACTAGCAAACAAGCCAGGAAGATGGGTGGTTTACAAATTAAGGAAGGAAAGGGAAAAGAAATTAATACAAATATTACAAGATGATAAAGGGAATCCCCAAAGCCAAATTGAGGGAGGGGGGAAGGATTATACAAAACTAGTACAAAAAATTATAAAGTAAGAATAAAATAGATGGGGGGAAGATAGTAGAGTATCTAAAAGAGAAAAACTTGCCATTAATCTCAGAAGAGAATAGAAAATTATTAAATAAAGAAATAACACAAATAGAAATGAAAAGAGCAATTGATAAACAAAAAAATAACAAGATACTAGGATCAGATGGGATCCCAGGGAATTTTGAGAAGATCATGTATGAAACTATGGAACCATTGCTGTTAGAGGTATATAACGAAGCTTTATTAGAAGCTAAATTACCCAAATCGTGGGCAGAATCGTATATAACTTTGATACTGAAAGAAGGCACCATTCTCAAATTCAAAATTACAGGCCAATCTCCCTGCTAGATGCTGATTATAAAATATTGATGACAATAATGGCAGATAGAATGAAAACAATTTTGAATAAAATAATACATGTAGATCAAACGGCTTCCTCCCTAAAAGACAAATTATAAATAATATTAGGACAGTAATGGATAGACTGGAATATTAGGAAGCACATCCAGAGAAATCAGCAGTGCTGATTTTTCTGGATGAGCAGAAAGCCTTTGACAATGTAAATTAGGCATTTTTTTTACAGCAAATAACAGAGATGAAATTTGGACCAAAATTGAAAAAGATGGTAGCAGAAATCTATTCTAGTCAGAAAGCAAGCATAATGATTAATTGTGATTTTCCCAAAAGACTCAATATAGTGAAAGGGATGAGACATGGATGTCCAATGTCACCTTTGATCTTTATACTCGCAATAGAAATCTTGTTAACTCAAATTAGGAAGAACAAGGAAATTATAGGAACTAAAATAAAGAAGAAAGAATACAAAATACAAGCATTTGTGGACAATATGGTATTCTTCATAGAAAATCCAAATGAGAGTGGGAAAATCCTATTAAAAGAAATAGACGAATCTGGCATGGTAGCAGGACTCAAGTTCAACAAAAATATAATTAAAATGTTAGTCAGAAACTTGACAGACCATCAAAAGAAAGGACTAGAAAAGGAAATAGAACTACAAACCATGAATAAGATTAAATATTTAGGTATTTGGTTGATATCAAGATGCTTGTCATTAAAAGAGGATAATTATGATAAATTAATTAGTCAAATGAAAAAAGATTTGGAAATATGGGGTAAATTACAGCTATCCCTTATAGGAAAGATTGCAGCAATAAAAATGAACGTATTACCAAGGTGGCTGTATCTATTTCAGACGGTTCCCATAAAATGAAATAATTTTGGGGGGGCAGAATTAAATAGGGTGGTGAATACATTTATACGGGAAGGGAAAAAACCCTCATAAGGTTAAAATTATTGCAAGAGAATAGATATTGAGGTGCAGCAGCACTAATTTGGATCAAAGAATGGATTGTCCTAAGAAATAAGAGACTATTAACTCTTGAAGGACATGATCTACAAATTGGTTGGCAGGCTGTTATATGGCAGAAGAGAAATAAGACAAGTTCACATTTCCCAAATCATTGAATAAGAAGGGCACTATTAGAGATCTGGAATAGAATCAGGAAAAAAACATTACATTCTATGGAAGCTATGATCTACCCAAATACTTTGCATATAAATAAAATGATTAGATATAACCAATTATTAGATGATCAAGGATCCTGAAGACAAACCAAAAATTAAAAGAAGAAGGGATAGCAATAGATTATCTACAGATTATCTACAGCTGCAAACAAAATACAAAAAATTATATAGAAAAAATTTTCATAGATAGAATGCCACAACAATTAGATAAAATATTATTAGGACCAGAGGAAACATTTATAACTAAAATGTATAATATTTTTTTGAAATTCGACAGAGAAGAAGAGGCGGTGAAACTAACAATGATAACCTGGATGAAAAAATTTGGATACAGTATACAAGTAGAAGATTGGGAAAGATTATGGACCCAAAATTATAAATTAACATTGGCAGCCTCACCTAAAGAAAATTTGTACAAAATGTTTTATCGTTGGCATCTGGCACCGGCGAGATTGGCTAAAATTTATCCAAATTTAAATCCAGAATATTGGAAATGTAAAAAGAAATGTGGTACATTCTTTCACACATGGTGGACCTGCCCAAAAGCAAAGGAATTCTGGAATAAGATAAAGATCTGGTTACAGGAAATAACATGCCTAAAGATAGTACCCAAACCTGAAACATTCCGACTAGGGATAACTAAAGGTGAATATACAAAAGATATCAAATGCTTAATGATGCATACATTAACAGCGGCTAGGATATTATATGCTCAAAATTGGAAATTAGATAGTACCCCCACAGATGACATGATTATAAAAAAAAGTAATGGATTGCGCAGAAATGAATAAATTCACAATGGAATTGCAGGAGAGGGAAGAAAAAGAATACTATATGGCCTGGGAAAAATGGTATATCTGGTTAGACAACAGAAAGAAAATATAATGCAAAAGTAGAAGTGTTAAAGTGTAATTGTAATTGTATATATATGTATGTACAGGAGAATGGAATAACATGACACAAACAACTGAAAAAAATGTATCTAGAATTTGTTTTTAAAGGTGAACATGTAATAAAATTTATTTTTTTAAAAAAAGTAGGTCTGCTCAGGTGCTAGCAAATTTCCCTGCATGTGTTCCTATAGGCTCATCTACATTTTCTGTTTCTCTTGGAGCAAAGAGGCCTCCCCTAAGAGTTCATTGAGACTATGCATACACAGTATTGTTCCCAATCTGCCCCTGTCCCATTGCAAGAATCAGCTCTGCCTGTCATTTCTCCCTCTGTATCAAAATGGTCTTTACTAATTTCTTCTAGTACCCCAAGTGTTATGCAGTCTATCTGTGACACTTCACTAGACAAGGAACCTTCACTTTTCCCTTGGTACTATTAGCTATCTTTTTATTTTTATTTATTTTGTTTTGTTTGTCAATCGCTTACAAGATAATAGGTATAAGTATAAACATGAGTAAGAATACAGGAAATAGGTACAAATAAATGGGGACAATAGGACAGGGACGGGAGGCACGATGGTGCACATATGTACGCCCCTTACAGACCTCAGCCATTTCAATTTGGGCCATCTAACCAACTTTAGAAGGATTTTTTTTTCTGTAAAGCTAAGTTACACTTTGTTTTGTCAAGCTTAAAACAGACCTGGCATCAGGCTGCTTATGTACCTGAAAAGGGCAGTTTCATGAATACCTGATCCATTGACTTCTGTATTTCCCAGGATCATCCTATCATTGAAAAGTGTAAGAATTTCACCGGTGTGTTAGCAGGTAATGTAGCAGTTACTTTTACCTCTCTGGCCCTCCTTATCATTTTATAGAGGAATATCCCTAGTTTTCTGCTGCACTGTTGTTTTGCACACTCCACAGCATACTTCACAGTACACTTGCCACTTTGTGACAGCATACCCTTACAAACTGGAATGAAAGAGACCTGAGCATTTCTTCTAGACCAGGGGAAGATAAATAGATAACAGATAATCAGAGTTGGAATATTTGAGGGGCTGCCACAGAAAGAAAGGGGTCATCTAGTCCAACCCTGTGCCCAAGCAGGAGACGCTACACTATTTCTGACAGATGGGAGTCCAATCTCTTCTTGAAAGTTTCAAGTGATGGCACTCCAACAATTTCTGAGGGCAAGCTGTACCATTGGTTGATTGTTCTCCCTGTCAGAAAGTTTCTCCTTATTTTCTGATTAAGTCTCTCCTTGTTCAGTTTCCATCCATTATTCCTTGTCTGGCCCTACAAGTGCTTTAGAAAATAGTTTGACCCCTTCCTCTCTGTGGCAGCCCCTCAAATATTGGAAGACCTCTATCATGTTTCCCCTGGTCCTTCTCTTCCCTAGACTAGCCAAGCCCAGTTCCTGTAACTGTTCTTCATATGCCTTTGTCTCCAGTCCCCTAATTATCCTGGTTGCTCTTCTCTGCACTTTTTCTAGAGTATCAACACCTTTATATAATGTGGTGTATTATATAATATAAAACTGGATGTAGTACTCTAAGTGTGGTCTTACTAAGACTTTATAGAGTGGTATTAGTACCTCACTTGATCTCGATTGTATCACTCTGTTAATGCAATTTAGGATTGCATTAGCTTTTTTGGCTGCTGCTTCACACTGCTGGCTCATATTTAGCTGGTTGTCCGCTAAGACTCCAAGATCTCTCTCACAGTTACTGCTATTGAGCCTGGTTTCACCTAGTCTATATGTGTAATTTTGATTTTTCTTGCCCAAGTGTAGGACTTCACTTTTCTCTACATTGAATCTCATTTTGTTAAATATGGCCCAGTGTTCTAATCTGTCGAGATCCATCTGGATCTTGAGCCTATCTTTTTGGGTGTTAGCTATTCCTGCCAGCTTAATATCATCTGCAAATTTGGTAGGTTCCCTTCTATTCCCTCATCTATGTTGTTAATGAAGATATTGAAGAGTACTGGGCCTAAGACGGAACCTTGTGGCACCTCACTGCTTGCTTCCCTCCATGTAGACTTAGACCCATTAAGGACTACTCGTTGAGTATGGTTTGTCAGCTAGTTGCAAATCTATCTGATGGTGGTGCTATCAATCCCACTTTTTTCTAGCTTACCTTTGTCGAGTCTTGCTGAAATCTAAGTATATCATGTCCACAGTATTTTGCTGGTTTACTAATTTAGTCACTATGTTGAAGAATGAAATAAGATTGGTTGGCATGATCTGTTTTTAACAAATCTGTGCTGACTGCTAGTTATTACTTTACTTGTTTCTAGATGTTGGCAGATCTGTTTTTTTATTATCTTTCTCAGTATCTTCCCGGGTATTGGTGTGAGGCTGATTAGTCTGTAGTTTCCTGGGTCTGTTTTTTTCCTCTTTTTTGAAGATGGGAACCACATCACCTTTTTCCAGTCCTCTGGTAATTCCCCGGTGCTCCAGAATTTTTGAAAGATACGGTGCAGTGGTTCTGAGATGACCTCTGCCAGCTCCTTTAAAATGCAAGCTTTCAAACTTTCAAACACATGTCATAATAGCATCATCACATGACATATCGGGACTTTTTTCCCCTTTGCTAAACCAGGCAGGGATGGGGCTAGCATGTGATGCATCTGGTCCATGGGCCACAAGGTTGGCACCCCTGTTCGAAACTAAGACTGATAAATCTTTGTTCCAAAGTAGCACCATTGGTAGATTGCTAGGCAGGAAAATGGCCAGAAGCTTCAACAATCGTCCTTCCAGAGTTTGTCAAATAGGTTATTTTTGGATGGATATTAATTAATCAGACCCCTGAAAATTTAGTTCAGTCCTTACAGTCTCAGATGGCTAATGAATTACTGGTTAGTGATAGCATGGAGCAAGTTTTCTATACTGTAGTGTTTTTCTATCTGTATCTTGTTTTTCCTTATTTTATGGTGGAACAATTTTATGATTATTAGAAAAGACTTTAGGATTGTTTTTAATGAAAAAATTACAGAAACATACTGTAACTGATAACTATAATAAACTATTCTCCTACCATCATAATTATCTCACCTCCTCTAGCATAATTATAATAATATTATTCATAAATAATGAAGCAATTTCTGCACTAGAAAGAAACTTTACAGAAAAAGTTACTTACGTTTACAGACAGGAGGAGGATTCCAATCACTTGCAGTGCATTTGGAAATCTTTCCTCGGCCTTCAAGGGCAAAGCCTTCATTACATGTTGTCTCAATTGCATCATTGTATGCATATTGAGCTCGTCTAGGTCGAAACTGGCCATTTCTCACTTCTGGAGGGGAACACTGAATTTCTATGGAGGAATATGAATAAAAATAGGTGGTCAATCTTTAACATCATTGAACAAGAAGATTTATCTGTCCCAAATCCTCAGGAAGTTCTTAAAAGATTAGTTGATTTTTTATCAACTAATTTTCATCATCTTTTTCATCAAGTCATCAAATGACTTTTTATCATTTATCGACCAGTTATTTACCTAGCCATTTAACAGCCATTGATCTCCATTTATCAATGATTGATAAATGGTTAGGTAAATAACTGGGGATTATTATTGTAATTATTACAGTAATAACTGGGGATTATTACTGACCATATTGGGGAACCCTGCCCTAAACTGCTTCTCTGTTGTCACTTTGCTGCTTAGCTTAATGTGATTTTACAATACTCAGGGGAAAAAGAGAGTGAAATTCGTGCCCAAATGTAAAAACCACCAATACTAAAGTCATAAGGTGATTTCAATCTGAAACAAAGATAGCCAACTGATTTGTGGATCAATTCTGCCCTTTGCACATATCTTCAAAATAGATTGAGTTGTCCCCTTGTGAAACTATCACCCAAATTTTCCCTAAAAGAAACAATTACTTTTTCTACATTTTGTGCATTAAACACAAACAGTCTTGATTAATTATGTTCCTCTCTCCAAGAAATCCTACATGAAACATTCATTCCTATTTGGCCCCACATTTATTGCCAAGCCATATTATTTATGATAGATTGCAGACAGAAGTAAATGTTTGCCTCAAATGATTTTCAGAAGAATCAGGTCCTTCTTTGAAGAAAGACATTTCTAATTCTTATCAATTAAAATTAAAGGAAGTATAATATGCCATTTAGCTCCACAAGTTCCAGGAAACCATGATCCCTGAGTTTTTAATTAATCAGGAATTATTAAAATGTTGAAATTATAGAATTAGTGACTCTATTTAAATTATCCCTTTAAAACTAATTATAGCTAGTTTAGGAAATCAATTCAGCGTAAATAATCCATACATTTAGAGGAAAATTGAGACAATATTTTCTTTTACTTGTTAAGAAAAGGAAGGATGAGTCTTCTAAGACAATACTTGCCATTCTAGTTTTCTGTATGTCTCATGAAAACAAAATCAAACAAAAACATACAAAGACTTCTTTCCCAATTTTACCACAAGGTTTTTAACCAGATTAGATTGATTAGAGCTGCAATTCTAGGCATGCATAGCAAGAAGAATAAAATGTGTATAAGATTTCAAAACAACCAACCATGATCATTAGAAACATACAAACCTTTACATTGAAGCACTGTATCCCATCCATTCTCAGTACATAAGGCATCTTGTCTGTCAAAATGTGTGTATCCTTCATTACAGGAGAATCGTACTCTCTGATCTTTCTTATAAATTAACTTCTGAGATAATACGTTTCCATTTTGAATATAGTCTACCGTACAAATTATTTCTACCATAAAATACAAACAAAATGTTTTTTTTTCCATTAATGTTCTCTTTATTCACTTGAATAAAAAAATGCTGTATTACTATAAAGATTAAAGAAGAAAGAGATATTTTTGTAATTTTAATTTCATTTTTTCATCCTAATAGAATTCAGGTAGGATCAGGTTGAATAAGTGACTTTTCCATACTGATTGGGATGAACAATAATAAATCTTAATGTCATCTACTATTTCACAATCAAATGAAATACCTTCAGCTTCAACCAGTGTCTTCATGTTAATATTAAACAGGAGTGGAAAGGGGGTTGAGCACTGAGGCTACCTGCAAAGCAGGATCTGTGAGGTAGACCTCTCCTTCCACGAATATTGACTAAAACTGTCCCAGAGGAAGGAGAAGAACTTGTGCGACACAGTGCTATCCAGTCCAATTTTTAAAGCCAGTCCAGAAGATTACCCTAATTAAAAGCCATTAAAATACCATGGAGAGAAAGGATTGGATGCATCCTGTTCTCACCACAGGTATGATCAAGTCCATTTTAATTCTGCACTCAGGTCTGAAATCTGACTGAAAAAGTCCAGAACTTCCTCCATAGTTCTCTGAAGCAATTGCTTGTTCTTACTAACCTTCCCTAGGAAGGGTATGGTGGGACAGTATGGGACATTTGTCCTGCTAGTAGTGGCTTCTTGAGGAAAGAGTACAGTGCTGGCTCCTTTAATGAAATGACCATCTTCTCTCCCAAGTAGAAATTTACTACTGCCAGAACCAAAGCAGGAGGCGTCAGCCTACCAGGAGGGACATGGATGTATTATACTGACAGGAGGCGTCAGCCTACCAGGAGGGACATGGATGTATTATACTGATGGCCAAGCTAATGGTCAGGATTAATACGTTTTAAATTCCTCCCAGACAATAAAACTAGGCTAAGACTCAATTAGTTCCATGGGGCTTTCCTCAAGGTTAGAATGTAGAATGTAGTTTAGAGTGAATCCAAATAATTTATCTAACATATGCCTAGCATATTCCTCACAATCCTCCTTAGGGAAACCTGGGTTGCCTTGAACAAAACCACCAACTAGTACAATGACAGAATACTATGGACACTTGACTACTCTTTTCACCATGAGATAAGTCTTAGTAATAGTTCTAACTCACACTCACTTGGCTTCACTTTTTGTTGTCCTTCAGTGGTACTCTAGATCTTTCTTCTCCCATTTCACTTAGAAAGTTTCATTTAGAACCAATTGGAGTTCATCAGTAGTGGGGAGCAGCCCATAGAACTTCAAGGCAATTAAAGAGTGATCCAACCAGTTGTGGAATTCAATTTTTTTTTACTACTGGTTCTGTGGATGTGGCTTGGTGGGCATGGCAGGGGAAGGATACTGTAAAATCTCCAGTCAGAGGTGGTATTTGCCAGTTGTCCGAACTACTCAAATTTTCCGCTAATGGCTCACCAGAACTGGTCAGAATCTGCTGAATACCACCACTGGATCCAACTATGACAAAGGGGTGTAATAATCACTCCAAATCAGAGTTCACTTAACTTCCCCTCACTCACCTATACATTCTGGAACAGGTGTACTCCAAGTGCCATCAGCTGTACAAGTAATTTTATTAGATCCTTTTATTTTGAGGTTTTCAATACATCCAAATATCACTAGATCACCATATAAAAAATCTTCATTCATTTGAGATTTTTCACCCTGAATAATCCTCACATTTCTTGGTACTGTTATTGGAGGACATTTGTTGACTGCAAATAAAGTAATATTGTGATATAAAGCTAATTAAGAAATGTTTCAGGCTTAGGAAAAAGGAAGCAAGGAAGAAAATCAAACATATCACCAACCATAAATATTTAAAAATCTGGTGATCTGCACAATATAGTTTCCAGCAAAATGGCAAAAAAAAATTTTAATGAAACCAAAACAGTCATTTTACCAATGTTTTTTCTGTGATCATTACAAAATATGAATATATTATAAATAGATAAGTGGACATATTTTCAATCAGCATAAAAATCTTTTACTCTATCACATTGAGTAATTGAGCAAATAATAGAAGATGAAGTGCATTATTATTGCAGAAATAGTAACAATGTTTATGTAGAATATATTTAACCAATAAAGACATCAGCAAAGAAATAATTTATCTCACTCATATACCCAAAGCTAATACTGAGGAACCTTAAAGAAAAATGCACAAAAAGATTAATTAAAGAAAAAATTACGAAGCTTTTTGTGGTTTTGAATTTTAAAAATATTCTCTGTATATTTTGTATATATAGTACTAGCGGGGTACCTGTGCTTTGCTATGAAACTATGTGATTGGGCAAGTTTTTTGGGAGGAGCTAAGGGAAAAAAATCTGCCTCTGCCTGTCAGCATCCATAAGTATTCATCTGGCTAGCGTCCCTTCAGTGAGTGAAAGAGTTGAGGGCTGTTTGGAAAGTATTTGCTGTGTGAGCAAGGAGAGCAAGGAGCCTGGGCGTAGCTTAGCTCAACTGCGGTTGGAACAGATCTGTTTTCAGGTGGGGGGAGGGAGTAGAACTCCTTAGCATCAGACTGTGTTAATAATAACATAGGAAATACTAATGCTCTGATGGTCATTTTAAAAAATCATTTCTTAGCGAGCACCTAGAAGCCAAGAGGAACATTTGTGCTAAATTTCAAGTTTGTAGGCTCTACAGTTCTGGAGATTTTGTGATGATGCGTGAGTGGTATTTTGCTTCTATAGATATATAGATATACATTTTTATATATTCTGTATATTTTCACAAAGTGGATATTATGGAATCTAATTAAATGTGGGCTGAATGACATAATAAATGAATAAATAGAGGACTAAGAATTGGAGATAAAGGTGTGAGATGCCATAACTGTCTTCTACTATTCAGTAGTTTAATGGTTTGGATGTGATGAGGTAATTCTTAAAAATGTAAACATGAAAGCACAATTAGATGGAACAATTAATACAAAAATAAGATTAAAATTATTTGGATGGTATAGTATGAAAGTAACATAATGAACTTTAACAGACACAAACATAAATTCCTTCACTTAGGATAAAAAAATTAAATGACAAGTACAGGATGAAGAATTTATTTATTTATAAAATTTATTTGACACCTATCTCATATCCAATGATTCTGGGTAGCTTACAACATAAAAACATAAAAATCATCCACTATAAAGCACAGCAAATAAAAATATTAATAGATAAAATCAAGGAGGCAAGATGGCAAAGAAGTGAGTCAGTCACGGGGGGGGGGGGTGAGGGGCCAGACATGTCTCCAGTATGATGCTCCTCCATTGGGTCCCCAAGCCATGTGGCAGAGTCAGGTCTTAAGGCTTTTACAAAACAACACAAGGGTCAGATTGACATGGGGTGGGGTGGGCCAGTCCCATCAGGGTGAGATGGTTTCTCACGTAGACTTGACCCATGCTATGCAGGGCTTTAAAATACCTAGCTGGTAATGGTACTTTTAGAAGATCTTGAATTGCATATTGAAAAGGAACCAAAAATGAGATTTAACTTTAAAAAAATTAACTAACTTTAATTTTCAAATTTTGGTAAATGAAATGAAACTAACCAAATGATAATATTGTTTGTTTGGTCAATAACCAGTAAAATTTGAAAAAAAAATATAATGCAAAAGTAAAAATCAAATATTAGCGAAACAAAAATAAAATGACAAATACAAATGTAACATACTACATTTTAATTTTTAAATATCTGTCGATGTGTTTTAATTATCTGTGCAAGTATAAATCTAAAATATTACAATCTAGGAAGTTAAAATATATATAGTTTAAAACAAGATGGGTAACATATATTAAATCTGAAGTAATGAATACAAGATAAGAGGTTATATCTATAACTACTTATGCTTATTTTAATTGTGGTAACCCAGAAAGTGGCTGCTGCACAAGTGATAAAAGATTCTGAATCTTCTAGATAAAAGTTCTTATATAAATTTATGTTTTAAGGACACAATATAAGCAGACCTATCTTTGTACAATTTACAATTTAAGAATGCATGTGACTTCCAAGTGATAACAATGGTAGACTAAGATGTCTCCGGAGAAGTGGAGATAATATTGTGATGAAAAGTGATAACTGATAATTGAAGACAAGCCTAAGCTACTAGAGCCTCCTTAAATAAGGAAAGACCAAGAGACTGATCACTGTGCTCTGAAAGGCTCTTCCATGTGAGGAAATTGCTAGACTTTAAGGTCCTTGCAGTGATTTGTTAATCTGAGTGGCTGGTAGACTCATGAAAGTCAAAGAGCTCAGATCCACCGTGGAGCCTTTAAGGACATTGGGTTTGCTTAAAGACTCACTTTCTTAAGCACATTTACATTAAAATTAGTTTAAAGGGAAAATGTTTTTTGGAATAGCAGAACAATTAACTACTTGGTGAGCCTTCATTCTGGATTAAAGATAGAAATAAAATAACAATTTAAAAAATTTAAAATCAACAGCAAAAAACCTGATGGGAGTTTGCTCCAAATAAGTTTTAAATGGATAAAAAAGATATTGAAGTTTGAAATATTACTTTTACACATAGCTTTTCAAATTATTTAATAAATACATATCATAGTGGGAATACAGATTGTTTAGAATTTTAGTGAAGAGACAATTGGTGGACTTTTCAAAAATAATGAGCTAAAGGAATTTTAAAACAGAACATGTGACTTTAGAACTTCAAAGTGTCAGAAGGGATCAAAGGCTTAAGGTAATATATAGAAAAGGCAAGTGCAATGGGACCCGAGTGCAATGAGTCAACCCTGGTTCTGCTACCAGGCAAACTGGACGCTGGGGGCAGTGGGGGGGGAAGTCTGCAAGGCCACAAGTGCTGCATGGGATGGAGTCATGGCACTGGTGGCTAAGCAAGCCAGACAGGGACAATACGGGAGGAGGCAGCTAGCTAGGCCCCAGCCAGCATCATTGCCCAGGATGGGACTGTGCCAGTGGGGAAGCCAGCCAGCTGAGCCCAGGAATGGTGTGGAGGATCCACCAAGATCCAGGAATGGTGGGTGGGCTGTGAGCAGCAGGCAGATCAGGGCTGCTCAATTGGGTCGCAGGCATCATGTGGGAAGGCTAGAATGGCAAGCCACAAGAACCCAGCATGCCACATAGGAGGGGAGGAGTAACTATGTGGGGCGAGTGGGGCGAGCATCGGGCAAGCGAGCATTGGGCAGCTGGGCAAGCAAATGAGCAGCAACCGGATGACTGGGTTGGGGGCATGGCCAGCCAGAAATTACTACAGTTTCGGCGACCCATGCCAAATCCTTCCTACCAGTTCACCTGAACCGGTGAGAACTGGCTGAAAAGCACCACTGGTCTGGTCTCCTATTGAGAATAGATACAAGCAACTTTTCCCATCAGGTGTTTCACAAATTCCTTCACATGGCCCTGAAGATGATTACCCATGTCCTCCTTCCCATCATACAAGTTATAATGCAAATAATAGGTTGAAGGATGGAATTGAAAGGTATGGAACTGAATGCTACTGGTATTAGCATCAAAGGAAAAGTCATAAAAAGGCAGTAAATGATGAAAATGGTAGGGGTGGGAAAATTTGATGCTACATCAGAAGAATTTCAGTGATAAGTGGTTACAGTGTTTGACTAGACCTTGATATCCTGGAGGAAAATACGTGAATTATGAAATAGTGGAAAATTTGTGCAATTATTACACATGGATTTTTAAACTTAAATTAGAAGAAGATGCGATTGCTCCCATGGAAAGGGAAAGATAGTAAGAGTAAGTGAAAAGCTAAAGGGAGGTTATTTTATTATTTGTTCCTGTGAATGTACCTCGGAAAGAAGTCCAAAAACAAAATGTGACAGTGAGCAAAACTGGGGAAGAGCAGCAGGATTTTATGCTGGGCAAGCATAAATATACAATTTTATGCTGGGCAAGCATTAATATACAATTAATATTATTGTCCTTTAGCTGGAAAACAATGAAGACATTCTTAATTTCTTAAAATTAAGAAATGTTTGGATGTGAGATATAAATTCTATTATATGTTTCTTGATTTAGGAAAAGTTTATGATAAAAGGAACAGGCTTAAAATTATGGAATATTTTGTGTAGAGTTGAAAGTTGTTTGCTGAATGTTATAATAGAGATATCAGAGAGAAAGCAACCATGACAATCAAGGGAACACTCAATGAAGCAGGAAGTTAGACATGGATATGTGATACCCCCCCCCCCAGTATTGCATAATTATTATATATTCCTTTATAAAAGTATAATAATATTTATAAAACTTATGAGGAGCATTGGTTGTGGACATGAATGTTCATGTCCACAACCAATGCTCCTCATAAGTTTTATAAATATCTTTATACTTCATGTTCATTTATGGGTGAAGTCACAATGTTGGCTGAGAATGTGAATGATTTCAATGAATGTTTAGATGTGTGAATAGTGTGATGAGGAGCAACATAGGAAACCCTCAAATAATTAAATTTGAAAGGGAAAAGAGAATACAAATGATTAATAAATGGAAAAAATGAAGCAAATGGGTCAATCTACATATCTTGGTAGAATGTGAAAACAGATGGAGAAGTTAACATAAGTAATATGTGTAATATATATGAGATTTTTAAAATGATAATCAGTTTTATGTTCTATGGCATCATAGGATTGAGAAGGAGAGGCTAATTGTGAAATAGAAACCCATCTTTGTGCTCCAAAAGACACATACTCTTCCAAATGAGAAAAAACTTCTAGTTATAAAATGAATTGAATAGATTTATATAAGTAGAAATTCAAAATTTTGCAAAAGACTGGCAATGTTAATGAAAATATATTCTACTTTCACAGTTCAATGGGGACATTAAATTTTACAATTCTAGCAATAAAATATTGAAAAAGCCTTTTCAATATGACAGAACTTTTTCAAAATAGCACGAAAGACCCAGTGAAGTAAAAGCAAATTCATTTTCAATTCTAACTTCAGTTCTACATAGTGAAGATCTGTAATAATACCTGCACAACGTGGAGTTTGTGTCCAACGGTTCTTCGAACATGTAATGAAAGAACTTCCAAGAAGAGCATAACCTGGGTTGCATCGATAGTACACCTTCTCCTGGGGCAAATACTTTGCCTTTATTTCACTAGTAATCTGACCATTTGGAATTTCAGAGGGAGAAGAACATCTTACATCTAAAATGGAAATAAAAATGGTCCCATTCAAATAAAATGCACTTGGTTTTCCTAAAGCAAATGTCTGAAAACATACTTCCACTTTTGAAACCAAACCTGTCAACACACACCATATAACACAGAAAATACAAGGGTGATGCTGCAGGCTTGAGGCTGCTTCCCTTTGAGGTGAGGAGAGTGTGAGGCTACAGACAGAGGAAGCTCCTCTTCCTCTTACAGCACTTGTTTCTACTCATCTTGAAGAAATGAAACCAGGTACTTTCAATCAATGCTGTGATGATATTTCATCAGCCATAGATTAACGGTAGTGTTGTGTTTGTGTAAATAATTTTTTCTGAAACTTCTTTTGTATGATGATTGTTAACTTGGAGGGTGGAAGAACCTGTATGCTCTAATTTTGTTTGTAAAAGCTAAAGAAGAATACAATGTGGATACATAGTTGGTAATTGTGTATTAAAGCAATTCTGAAATGTTGTATTGAAAACTGGATATCCTCCAAGAAATTTAAATCCTTCTATGAACAACATGCAGAAAAGAAGCTGTCTAATGAACCTCTCTGCATGATGAACTATTCTGGACTTTTCCCTTCCAATCCAATCCAACCATGGAGCTTGCACCTCTACCCTAGGCTGTGAGGGAGATGGTCTCAATAACCTTTGCTGATGTTTAGAAACCATCAGATTGGGGTGAGAGAAAACAGATTAATATAAAGGTTACTTAATCTGCTCTGTTGTTTTACTATTTTTACAGTTGATTATACTGAGGATGTCATATTTAGTTTTTATATTCTACATAAGCAGCTAACAGTCTCTAGATTGTGATGTGGTAGAAGTGAAGGAAAAATAAATAAGCAAACAGGTTTGATCATTCAAGGTAGGCAGGGTAACCATAACTACTATTTCCAGACATAAAAATTGCATTAATCTAAAAGCTATCCCTCATGACATCACATAGACTGGATATTTAGGCTGACACCTCCACCCTCTGATTAGGAAATGCTGAAGCAGAGGAAATGCTACCAAAACATTTCTTCTTGAACAGAAAAGAAGACCTTTCCCAAGGAGGAAGTTCAGCATCACTCTATCTCGCAACCCTCAATGTCTCCACCCTCTAGAGCTCAAGATACCAGTTACCATTGGCAAGAGTCTCCCCATCCTTTATAATTATTCTGAAGAGCAGTCCTGCAATTAAGTTTTAACTTCATTTTTTTCCTGACTAGTTAAAGGGCATATTTTGCTCCTTTTTGCTGGCCACCTGAGGGGGAATGGGGGCTTATGGGTTGGATGTTGGGCAATTGGGGATGAGTGGAAAAATAATGAGTGTATCAAGATGCCCATAGGTTTATCAATTTGTCAATCAGAAAAACTAAGAGCAATGATACAGGATTAGCTCATGTTGGGGTGAATGGCTCAGATTAATAATATTTCATTTTTGAATTTTTTAAAAAATGTACTTTCCATGTGAATGTTGTGAATCTCAGCAAAAATATAGACCATACATTCCTACCTACACATCTTGGCAAGCGTGACCACTTATTTTGTCTACATGTTACAGCAGCTGATCCAGATATATCAAAACCATCATCACACTGATAATTTATTTTCTCGCCATTCAGGTACTTCTTCCTTGTATTTTCAACAATTTCAGCATTTTCAACTGGATGGGGTGTGGGACATGTTGCATCTAAATAGATAGAGGATACAAAACTTCAATTTTCTGAAGTAATTCAAGAGAGAGAGAGTATAGGCCAAAAAATAAATTATGACAAAATATATTATCAACATTAGACCAGCTAAAGTTACAAAATTGTTCAGATGTTGATCAGTTCCAATAATGCTTCCATTGGTTAATTTAATCTAGCCTTCTTTGCCCATACAATGTAACTATTCATTCAATCTCTGGAACAACAAATGCCTGTTTGTCTGAGTTTGCATAGATTGAAAGAGTAAGACAGCAAGTTGGGCCTCTTTCTTTAAGCATCACTTTTCAACAATGTTGTTTTGAAAACAATTACCTTGAGAAGATCAAAAATAAAATTACTGTACCTTTACAAGTGAAAGATCCTACCCATTTTCCTCTTGCACATTTTTTTCTAGTAGATTCTTCAGTATCAAATCCATGATTGCATGTATAATTTATTATTTTTCCAGAATCATATTTCAGTTCTCTATCTTCTTGCTCCAGTGAAGCATTGGGAATTTCTGGGGCAGGACCACATGATTTTTCTGGAAAAAGAAAAGGCAACTTTCAGTACAAATCGGTTTATGCCAATTTATGCCAATTTATTTCTTTAAATAGTAAAAATCAGCATATCATTATCAATAGCAGTTTTAAAAAGTTAAGATGCAAGAGCCCTGTTCAGTTTACCCGAACCTTTGCAAAGAATTCATTCATAGGAGACTGTCTGTTTCAGTAATCCAATGCATTTTTTAAAAATAAAATTCTAAATACAGATAGTCCTTGAGTTATGATCACAATTGACCCCAAAATTGATGTTGCTAAGTGAAACATTTGTTAAGTGAATTTGCCCCATTTTACGATTTTTCTTGCCACACTTAAGTGAATTTGTTATTGTATTTGTATTTGTTAAGCTAAGTAACTAAGTAAGCTAAGTAACACGGTTGATAATTGAATCTGGCTTCCCCATTGACTTTGCTTGTCAGGAGGTCACAAAAGCTGATCACATGACCCCAGGATACTGCAACCGTCATAAATATGAACCATTTGCCAAGCATCTGAATTTTGATTATGTGACCATGGGGATGCTGCAACAGTTGTATGAAAAATGGTCATAAGTTACCTTTTTCAGTGCTGTTGTAACTTTGAATAGTCACTAAATGAACTGTTTTAAGTTGAGGACTACCTATGTCGCAGAAGATTTTGAGAGATAATCTATATGATTAAGTCAGAAGAGCACAAATTAATATTGTATTATTTAAATATAATTTATTGTGCATTTTCTTTAGCAAGGGAAAAAAACTGAAGAAATTGATTAAAGTTTGGTTTTAGATTTGCATAACTGCTTCTCTGCCCTGATTTTCTCAAAAAGAAACCACACAAAGGGTTTTGAAGTATTTCAGGATTTATTAAAACTACATTCTAAAAGCAAATTAATAGAAACCTGCTGATTGATTTATACTTTACTTCAAATTAGTTCTATACTTTGAATTAGAAGTAGAGTGTTTTTTAGACTGTGCACATATGTTTGATTTTCATAGTGTTTGTGTTTTAGTTTTAACTCTGTTCATTGCTTAGAGGTGCTTTTGTGAGATAGTCAACTATATAAATTATTAAAATAAGTGTTAAATCACTTTAAAAAGTTTTTCTTTAATTATCTTCAAAGGAGGAAACCAGGAGCCCGGTTCTGAATGATCATTAAACTGAAGATAGACGTTATGTCCCATTGAGGCCCTGATGGAAGCAAATGTACAAAACAATTTAAAAACAATTGAGGAAAGCCAGCAAGTGAGTTTAGCTTCAAGCACCAGGTCATACTGACAAAAAATTAAGAAGTCCAGCTAGGAATTATCTATTAAATTAATTTTTAAAAAAAAACAAACTTTATTAATTTTTTTTAAACACACAAACAAAACATAGGATGTAGTAACATAAAATATCTTTTCTAGAAGAAACAAATAAACCATCTTATTTAAAAAGAAGATAATTCCAAATTATCACACTTCTATATATATATTTATCTTATCTAATCAACTTCATATCTTTTCAAAACCTTTCTTTATTACTCCCTTTCCTTCTATTTAATCATATTTCTTCTGCCTTAAAAATGTATACTCATTGAATATATTTTTATTAGCATTCTTCCACATCCTGTCAGACTTAAACAAACATTGCACAAAACATAAATACATAAAACTTGGAGAAGGCGGAGCTTCGTCGCCGCGATACAGCTGCGATCTCGGGGCTCCGAGATCACAGCTGATATCTTCGCCCCTGGTCGGTCCCAACGGACCTAAACCGTCTCGTAGTGACGGTGACAGTAAGGGGCGTGTTCTGTAGATTCCGGGGACATCGCAAGTCCCTGGTCGATCCAGAAGAAGCCCTTTTGCCAACGGCGGAGAGGCAGCCATAGGCTGCTGAAGCTGGGACAGCTCCGGAAGAACGGGATAGAAAGAAGTGTATCGGCTGGTGAGGATCTTCTTTTTTGCTTGGGACTCAAGAACACTCTAATATTAGAAGAAATCTGTAAAATTATTGACAGAATTTGATTTAGCAGCGATTTTTTTCAGTAATGTCAAAGTGAGGCTTGGCTTTTTATTTTTACTTTTTTTTTTTTTTTTACTGAATTTCTATTGCGATCTAGTTAACCACACTGGCTTTTTTCTTTTATATTTTTATATTTACTTGCTTTCTCTTTGCCCTTCTGACTGTTTTTATTTTTTAAAAATAGAGGCCCCCTTAAATATCTTTTTTTAATATACATAAATGTACATACATACTTTTTTTTCTCTTTTTAGGCTTTTTTCTGGGGGGAAGAAGGGGGAGTGGATTGAAGAAACTTTGTAACACTGCCAACTAGAGGCTTGGAAATATTCTGTTTGAAGTTGAAAAACTTTTGTTTGAAAAACTTTTCTCAAGGCTACTGGAAATGATAAGATAGAGGGAAGAGTACTGGAGGATGTTTATACGGGTGCTCTTTGGAACTTCTATTATTAAATGAATATTTGAAGTTTGGCTTTGAAACTGGTGGAGAAGTCAAATAAGAGCCTTGGATAAATAAAAGGCAGTGTGTGTCTTTTTTTTTTTTTTTAACTCCTTATTAATTGTTTCATCCCTCCCCTCCAACCCCACACTATTTTGTAATATTGATATATTTATTTTTTATCTTTTATTATATCTCATTTTTATTTTTTTAAAGGGGAAGCCTCAGAATACCCTTTTTTGCTTCCTTTCTCTTTTTTATAGGGGTGTCTGACTTTTTGATTTCTATTTTTGACTTATTTTTATGGCTTTTTTTCATTTTCTGAGGTTTTTCAATTGGATTAAGGTGGGAAGAATTTGAAGAACTCTCTTTTTCTTTTTTCTTTTTTCTCCTTTTTCTTTGCTTATTATTTTTTGATATTATTGGGCTTTATTTTCCTTCTTTTTTTCTCATCTTTTAATTTTTACTTTTGAATTATATTTGCGTATTTTACAATTGGATTAAGGTCTTGAAGAACCTGAAGAATCTTTTTCTTTTTAATTTTGGGCTTTTTACTTACTATTGGTTTTGTTTTTTGTTTTTTGTGGTATTTTCCTTTTTTTAAAATTGGATTATAATTGGCTACCTCATTAATTGGATTAAAAGACCCGGAAGACCCTGAGTTATCAAATGAGTAAGAAAATTTTACCTTCAGGCATCTCAACTTCTGCTCCTGTTTCCCCGTCATCTGGAGGACGACTCTCAACAATGGTGAAGCAAGACAAAGCGCAAGTAGATTTAACGATGGTTATGCAAGGAATACAAGATCTTAAAATGAGTATGGAACAAAGAATGGAGAGTATTGACCAAAGAATTGGAAAGATGGATGAGAAAATTGAAAATTTTCAACAAATGATGGTGAAACATGATGAGAGAATCCAAAAAATAGAAGAGAAAGACAAGCAAAGAGATGATACAATTGGGAATATTGATAACAGATTAACAATGGTCGAACAAGAAAAAGGTGGGATGTTGAAGTGGGAGATGGACAGGTCAGAATTTTATCTTAGATTCCAAAATATTGAGGAAGAAAAAGGACAAAACTTGGCGGAAGTAATGATTGAAATTTTGGCTGGAGTCTTGGAAATAACAGAGGAAAAGATGATGGATGGAATAGATGAGATATATCGAGTCTTCACAAGATATGCGACGAGGAACCAATTACCAAGAGAGGTCCATGTTAGATTCACTAAAAAAACTATTAAAAACCAAATATTACAAGTGGTAAGAGAGAAGGGGTTGAAATAAAAAGGCAAAGAGATTCTGGTTTTAAAACAAGTACCTAGAAAAGTGAGAGAGATTTGAAGAGAGTATCGATTTTTGACTAAAATGCTATTGAAAAAAGAGGTGAACTATAGATGGCTGATCCCAGAAGGATTAATGTTTACATGGCAAGAACAGAGACACAGGATTGATTCAATTGCGAAAGCAGAAATGTTTTACAAGGAATTTTTCGAAAGAAGAGAAATGGAGACAGAAAAAGAAAAGATTTTAACTGAATTTGAAGAGGACCAAATGGAGATGGAAAAAGAAGAAGGCGCAATAGGTGGACAAATGGAGATCAAAGAACAACGTGAAATAAGATCCATGAGAGCTGTTAGACCTAAATATAAAGCATAACTATGGGGGAGAAAAAACTGATTTCCATGAATATAAATGGACTGAACTCAGCTATCAAAAGAAGGAAAACTTTTTATAAATTAGAGAAGCTAAAATTTGATATAATTTGTTTACAAGAAGTACACATTAAAAAACAACATGAACAATTATTGATACGACCAAAGCTAGGGAAAATATTTACTTCTCTGACTCATTGTAAGAAAAGAGGAGTGGTTTTGTATGTTAAAGAAACCACTCCAGCCAAATTGATTTATACGGATGAAGATGGAAGAGTATTAATAGTTGAAATAGTGGATAATAATATAAAAACTCTCTTGGTTGCAATTTATGCCCCAAATGATAAACAAGAAGAATTTTATAAAAAATTACATATGAAAATAATTGAACTAGACTATGTTAACATACTTATGATGGGGGACTTTAATGGAATTGTAGACAATAAACTGGACTATGCAGCAAAAGCAACACGACAAAATAGGAAAACTCTCCCTGAATCCTTTTTTAAAATGACAAATGAACTAAATTTAAAAGATGTATGGAGAGAAAGAAATGCTAAAACTCAACAATATACTTTTTATTCAAACAGGCATTTATCGTGGTCCAGAATAGATATGATTTGGACATCAACAGAATTATTATCTAATATTCAAGAAATGAATATTGAAACAAGTACATGGGCAGACCATAATCCAATGACAATTAAATGGAAAGGACAAAAAAGAAGATCTAGATGGACATTAAACAATACTATTCTAAAGGAAAAAGATTTTACACAATGGATGGAAAAAGAATTGGCCTTCTTCTTCAATGAAAACAAAAAAGAAGATACTTCAATACAGAATGTTTGGGATACAATGAAGGCATATGCAAGAGGATTAATAATTGACTATATAAAGAAAAAGAACATTAGGAAGAGACAAATGATTAAAGCTCTAGAAAATGACCATAAAAAACTGGAAAAAGAATTACAGAAGATGCCACAGAAAAAAGATATCAAACTTAAAATGAACATAATTAAACATAAAATGGATCAAGCAGAAAAAGAAGAACTGGCACAAAAAATTAGAAGTGCTAAACAGAACTATTTTGAAGATGCAAATAGGCCAGGTAGATGGTTAGCATATAAGCTGAGAAAAGAGAAAGAGTCAAGGAAAATATCACAGTTAATAGATGATCATGGTCAAATTTGTTATGGTAATAAGGAGAAAAAGGCAATCATTCGAGATTTTTATGGACAATTATATAAACAAGAGGATCTTGATGAGGAAAAAATTAAACAGTATTTACAAAATGCTAACCTACCTAAGATACCTGATGAAACTCGGAAAATGTTAGAAAGTGCTATAACAATGATGGCATTAACTGAAGCACTTAACAGACAGAACAATGGAAAAGCACCAAGACCAGATGGTTTCCTGGCAGAATTTTATAAAACACTACAAGAATCGTTGAGCATTCCACTGTTAGAAGTCATGAATGAAGTTATGATAAATAAGAAAATACCTGAAACATGGTCAGAAGCTTATATTACACTTATTCCAAAAGAAGGGGTTGACCCATTACAAATTAAGAACTATAGACCTATTTCCTTATTGAATGCAGACTATAAAATCTTTGCTTCAATCTTGGCAGAAAGGCTTAAAAAATGCCTAAATAACTTTATTCACTCTTATCAGAATGGATTTTTACCAAAGAAACAGATTAAAGACAATATGAGGGTAATCCTGGACACATTGGAATATTATGAGGCGCACTCGGAAAAACAAATGGCTTTGATATTCTTATATGCCCAAAAGGCATTTGATAATGTGAACTGGAGATTTATGTTATTACTATTGGAACAGATGGGCTTTGCTCGAAAATTTATCTAAGCAATAGAACCCATATATGATAAGCAAACGGCAAAAGTAATGATAGATGGAGAATTCACAGACTCTATTAATATTAAAAAAAGGTACAAGACAAGGATGCCCATTATCTCCTTTGTTATTTGTATTGACCTTGGAAGTCTTAAATAGAAATATTAGAGAGGATGTAAACATAAAAGGAATGAAAGTCAAAAAAGGAGGAATTCAAATTGCAAGCCTTTGCAGATGACTTGGTCTTTATTTTGGAAGACCCTTTAGAGACAGCTTAACTATTGGAAAAGATAGAGACGTATGGTGAGATGGCTGGTTTAAAAATAAATAAAGACAAAACAAAGATTTTGACAAAGAACATGTTATTAAGACAAAGAGAAGAGCTGGCAGATTTATTGAAAATTCAAGTTACGAACAAAGTTAAATATTTGGGGATATATTTGACGTCAAGATGTACTACATTGAAAGAGAATATTTATATTAAGCTTAAACAACAGATAGCATCCGACCTGAAAAAATGGGAAAACCTACAATTGTCATTGATCGGTAGAATTTCAACAATCAAGATGAATATTTTACCCAGAATTTTCTATTTGTTTCAAACAATACCAATGAGGTTAAGTTAGGATTACTTCGAAGAACTAAATAAAATTGTGTTGAAGTATATATGGCAAGGCAAGAAAGCGAGAATAAAATTAAAACTTTTACAGGATGCTAGAATTAGGGGAGGATTTGGCCTTCCTAATTGGGAGTTGTATTATCAAGCTGCAAACTTAATGTGGGTTAAAGAATGGATAACGTTAAGAAAGACTAGATTGTTGACATTAGAAGGTCATGATTTATTGTTGGGTTGGCATGCTTTTTTATGGTATAAGGGAACTAAATCACAGGGTTATTTTAGAAGGCATTATATACGGGAATCGTTATGGTTGAATTGGGAGAAAACTAAGAAACAATGTTATTTGAAAATTCCAGTTTGGTTATCAACTATTGAAGCTTTTTCATATCCTATAACTTATAAGAAGGAACAAACAGTTAGATATGGGGAAATATTGGATGAAAAGGGTGAACTTAAAACGATGCAAAATTTAGAAGAACAAGGTATAAAGATGAACAAGGTATAAAGAACAAGGTATAAAGATGAATTGGTTTTCATATGCGCAAATACATGCAAGGTATCTTAAAGATTCTAAAATAGAAGGATTTTATGATAAATTGACTGACTTAGATAGGATTTTGACAGGTACTGATGAAAAAGTGATTAAAAAACTATATAGTTATTTGCTGGAAATTAAATTAGAGGAAGAACAAGTTAAAGAAACAATGATTGCTTGGGGGAAGAATTTTGGATATGGGATTGATTTAGAGAAATGGCAAAAACTGTGGTCACAAAATTATAAAATGACAATGTCAACAACATATAAAGAAAATTTGTATAAGATGTTTTACAGGTGGCACTTTCCCCTGACAAGAATAGCAAGAATGTTCAAGAATAAATCTGAAAAGTGCTGGAAATGTCATCAGATACCTGGCTCATATTACCATATGTGGTGGACTTGTGAGGAGGCCAGGAAATATTGGACTAGAATTCGCTTATGGCTGGTAAAAATGATAAAGAAACACATAGATTTGAAACTAGAGATTTTTCTGTTGGGAATCGTACCTGATATATAAAATAAAAATTTAAAATATTTGATTGTAAATGTATTAACAGCAGCTAGGATTGTATTTGCTAAACATTGGAGGAGTGAGAAAATACCAATAGAGGAAGAAATTATGAAGAAAATATTGGAATGTGCTGAAATGAGTAGATTGACATTTGAAATTAGAGAACAAGAAGATAAGCAATTTTATGAAGTTTGGGATCTTTTTTATCAATGGTTAGATAATACAATATGATAATAGAATATTTAGAAATTTAGGAAATAATGAATATATAATTTTTCTTGGTTTTGATAATTCTTAAGAATATTTTATTATGATAGATTTGATATGATTTCATGATTTGTCATAAAATAATTTAATTTAATTATAGCTATCTCGCTTAAGTATGAATTAGTAAAATTATAGTCAAATGATTGTTCAATAATGATATTGGGATATTTTATTGATGATTGATAATGTGAGTTATTATGTAATATAATTATTCTGATGACTATGAAATGGATGCACAAAAGGGAGTGGTAAACCAACCGATACACTGTAAATTTATGATAATTTTTTTATTTTTTATTTTTTTCATGTCATGTTTTATGTCTTATATGTTTTTTGTCTGTTGTTAAAATCAATAAAACTTTTACAAAAAAAAAAACATAAATACATAAAACTTCTTTTTGGAAGGTGGCTTACCCCGAGTTAACTCTTTTTATACAGACATCAATCAAAATTTATACTCACTTAATATACTATCTCATATCTTATTTTGCATTCTCTATTTTCCATATATTTTCTCTCTCCTACTCATTCTTTTAATTCTATTTTATTTATTCCATCTCAATTAAATAATTATATCTGCATCTTTGGTCCGTTTTCTTTCAATCACCTACTTATCCTTTCTATCTAATACAATATTTCTCCCGTAAACCCAGATTGAAGTATGACAACATTTTATTTTCCCCCTAAATAACACTTAAAATAATACATATTTTCCGTGCTGATTCTGCTCCGTACATTCTAAGTATTACATTTCAAAATAGTAAAACAAACAAATAATATTAAGTTTGATAAGTAATAATAAAACTAAAAACAAATAAAAAAGAAATATTAAATTTATAATATAGTAAAAGCAATGTTTCATAAGAAATTAAATTCTATTATTAATTCTTAAACAATAAAGATACTATTTCATAAGAAATTAAACTCTATAATTAAATCATGACTTCCCTTTAATACATTTTTAAATCATATAATATTCTAATTTTCTAACTCAGCTTCAAATACTAATGTCTACAATGCATTCTTATATACTTTTGCAGAATCATTTTTTTTTTAATTATCTCACCCCTTGTTTCTAAAAAAATTCATTTTTTTGCATCTTGTTTAAAGCCTTTATGACTTCTCTTTCCTTTTCCCTTCTTTCTTCTCCATTCTAACTTTTTGACCCCCCCGTCTCTCCAATTTCACTCTCTTAGTCTTCCCTCTCTGTTGTATTTCTCTTTTCTGTTGGTTTCTGACATCATATCGCTTTTTCATCTCATTTTTCTTTTTCTTGGTTGCTTTTTTAAGTTCTAAGTTCATCTTTTCCTTGCCCCCCTTCCGCTTTTCTTCCTCCACTAAGTGTGTTTGTCCATTAAAGATGGCTTCTTCTCCTTCATCCCAGCCTTCCTGTCGTCGTATTTCTTGATAGGTAGAAATCGCCATTTCCAAAAAGTGAAAGATAGATCCAAAAGAGCCCTTATCTTCTTTTTTCAGTTTTTGAAATTCCATTTGTAGTCCTTCAAAAGATAATGCCATTTTTTCTTTCTTTCTTTTTTAACGCAACCCTAATGTCTTTAGTCCCCACTTTTTTTTTAAACAAAATTTCACAGAGATCTCAAAGTCACAAAGCAAACCAAATCAGAACAAACAGTTTCATTTAGCACTTTCTTCTTTCGATATTTTCACCTCCTGGGGTAGAATTCAAATACACACTTCCAAGATGATTTTCTAGAAGTCTTAATGTCTTTTAATCCTGTTCTTATAGGTTCAAAGCAATCTCCTTCAGTACAATCTTATAATAAGTCTTTATCTCTTCCCTTCCCCTTGTAAAAAATAAAAAGAATTTTAAGTTTTTTTAAATTCAATGTCCAGAAATCCTTTATCCCTTGGCTTTAAATTTCAAATTGAATTACCTTCTGTGCCCAAGTAGATTTTCCAGATCTCCGTCTGCTATTTCTATGGGGAGGGAGAGTGAAGGGAAAAAAAATTTTCCCTTGGCAGCTTTAACCACAGCTTTCCGATCTTCTTTGGGAAACAATGTATCCTTAGGCAATTCAAGCAGTTCAGTTTCCAGGGTATTTAAGAGTTGTTATTGTCTCGGTTCAGCCAGCACTTTCATTTCTGCTTCCTCCAGCACAAATCTTACCCGGCTGCAGGCTTCTTTGTGACGGCCATCACTGACCGCCGCTCCACCACCTTGGGAAAAAGGGGTTTTTCCGGCTGGGGAGGGGGGGTCTGTGACACCCCCAAACCCCTGTCCAGTTCCCCTCTCTCTTCGGCTGCTTCTACAGGGCAGCCATATCCCCCAGACGCATTTGGATCGGGGGCACCTTGGCAGCAAGAGCAGCAGGAATCGCAGACAAGTGAATTCCTGCTGCCGCTGAAGCCACACAAAACTGGAAGTTATTATTAAATTTAATTATTGATAATCTGTGGATTTATTATCTCTCTTATTCCTGTTCTACAGGTGTGCTCAATAAACTGTATGTTTCCATGTAATCTGGAACCTTTTTATAGGCTAGCTCCCCTAAATTAAGGACAGACTGATATTATCCAATCTAGACCTTTCTGTTGTTCATTTTATAGGCAGGGGTGGGATTCTACCAGTTTGCACCTATTTGCTGGAACTGGTGGTTAACATTCTAAGCAGTTTGGAGAACCAGTTGTTAGAAGGAATTACTGGTCTAATCCTATAAGGAAGGCAGAAAGGAAACATTCTGGTATAGCTTACAGAAACTGCCTCTCCGTTAACCCTTATTACATTCTTGGCAGGACTAGACTTCCTGTCTTAGGAACTTCTCTGGAGTTTTTTTCTCCTCCTTTGCTGGTACTTTTCTTGTGTGGAGTGACCATTCAAAGTTACAATGGCACTGAAAAAAGTGACTTATTACCATTTTTCACACTTACGACTGTTGTAACATCCCCACAGTCATGAGAGGCCAGGTGAGGAGATGTGTGCCTCAATGTGAGTGATATTGAGTTGGCCACGCCCAGCCAATAACATGACCATCAAGCCATGTCCACCCAGTCACATGACCACCAAGCCACGCCCACCACCTAAGCCATGCCCACAGAACCGGTTGTTAAAAAATTTGAATCCCACCCCTGAAAATAAGTCATAACATTTCATAACTTTAGGGGGTTTTTTCTTCTTTTTCTTGGACTTATTATTCTTACCTTCTTTTAGGTATGTCTTTTCCTTTATGTAAAATCTTACATAAGCGTGTACGTGTGCACACATGCACATAAACACGCACATTAGCATGACATGTTCCAGCCTTTGTCACCTTTAGTTCCATAACTGCAATCTTCTCTAACTACCAATTTTGCATTCAAGCCAACCAAAAATGAATGCCTTAGAGCTCCCAAGCCAGAGGTGGTATTCAGCAGGTTCTGACCAGTTCGGTAGAACCAGTAGCGAAAATTTTGAATAGTTCAGAGAACCAGCAAATACCACCTCTGACTGGAGATTTTACAGTATCCTTCCCCTGCCATGCCCACCAAACCATGCCCACAGAATCGGCAATAAAAAAAATTGAATCCCACCACTGTCCCTCCATCCTATCTTGTAAGAGAAACTTTTGAGAGATTGTATGTATTTCTGGTAGACCCAGTGAGAAATGATTCCTGTAGATTCGAAGAGAAAGGTCTTTGCTTTTCCCAGAGAAAGCATAATGCTCTCCTGCTTAAAAAGGCCCAGCAACTCTAGCAGATATCAAGGAGAGAAAACAGGGCAGCCAGAATAGTACTGAAAATAAAGCCTCAAAGGAAAGTTATACTAGTGAAGACTAGACACAGACAGGCAAAAAAAAAACAAGGGGGGGGGTTTGCACTGCTGTGCTTACTTACATCTTTTTTGTTATCACATAGTACTTGCCTAAACTGTTATGTTCTGTGCGTGGCGCAAGAAGTGGAGACGAGTCGATGGACAGTGAACTTCAACTCTTTATTTCACATGGTGCAACCGTTCTAAAAACGGCCACAACAGCCCCCTTTATATAGGCAAGCTCTTGGGTATTTAGTCAATGAAAACACAGGAATGTTAGCTCTTTTAACCAATGAGAAAGGCTGTTAATAGCCAATCAGATTCTCCTGAACGGACCAATCCGATATCGCTATTATCGGCCAATCAGAAGTGCAGGGCCAGAACCCTGCACTTTACTTTAAGGTTTCAACAAACTTTATTCAAGCACTTTTATTAATTCACAACACCCCTTTCCCCCGGGTTCCATTTAAGTACTCCAGGAATCTAAATCTTTCTTGGATTTGTTAAGCCTGTGTTCCCCAACCAGGGTTAAGGAGACAAGCAAAACAGAATGTGCTGTCAGATAGTCAGATAGGCACACAGATAAATGAGTGAGATAAGCTTGTATGTTTGTTAACATACAGTAAAAATAACAGATACGCTTGTGCTATCAAAAATATAGTTTATTCCATTTAGATTTATAGCAAAGTCAAAAATAACAGTCCATTAGTCATGTATCATTTTAGTCAGTCCATTCAAGGATATTCAGTTAGCAAAGTCCGTGTAGAATATCCTTTGTCAGTTCACTTACAAACCAGTCCTTTCTCTCTCCCTTTTCTAGAAGGGAAAAATGCAATCTTCATCCAGTAATTAGGGATCATCAAGCCAGAGAGAGCAAGCTGTGGTACCTTGCTTCTTTTATGGTGCTTTTTACAACCACTCCCTTAATTACAATCCTACAGTTAAAGTTGCAGACACTTTAACGAACAAACTATGATAACATATTTATTATTTTACCTAAACCAGTGAGGGTAAACAATGTTATCCCTAACAGGATTGTTGGAGAAGATTATCATTGTTTTTTTTTAATGATTTGCTTTGTGGAGTAAGCCAAATTCCTAAGTATTTAATTTTTTTTGTCACCTGTATTCCCATTATTGTCTCTAGTTCTTTATTCTGGTTTCCTGTTAAATTTGAGGCATTAATTTCATTTTTCCCCTATTAATTTTAAATCCTGCAACTTCTCCAAATCGTTCTAGTTCTTCTAATAAGATATGTCCTTTTTCTATGGGCTCCTCCAGAAAAAAAACCAAATCATCAGCGAAGGCTTGTACGTTATACTCTTCTGATTGAATCCTCAGTCCTCTAATTCTAGAATTTTGCCTAATATACATCAAAAGAGATTCTAGGGCGAATATGAAAAGCAGAGGAGAGAGAGGGCAACCCTGTCTTACCCCTTTTTCTATTTTTATCAGGCCAGTTTGTTTCCCATTTATTAGAATATTTGCCTGTTGGGTGTGGTAAATTGAAGTGACAACGTTTTCAAATCTAGTGCCGAGGTTCATATTGTATATTTTTTTAATTAAAAAATGCCAATTTAAATTGTCGAATGCTTTTTCAGCGTCCAAAAACATAAATGCAAATTGTTTTTCTGGATAGGCTTCATAGAATTCTGAAATGTCTATCACTGTTCTTAAATTATTCTTAATTTGTTGAAATGGGAGAAATCTATTTTGATTTTCATGGATATGTGTGTTTAAAACCTGTTTTAGTCTATTGGCTATTATAGAAGAGAATAGTTTGCAATCTGCATTCAGGAGCGAGATTGGTCTAAATCCTCCTTCAGGATCAGCGAAATTAAGGCTCCCCTCCACGAGTCCGGCATCTTGGCTGCTTGGAGTACCTCATTGAATACTTCCAGCATCAGTGGTCCAATTTGTTCTTTGATTGTTTTGTAAAGTTCTACAGGTATCCCGTCCAGTCCTGGTGCTTTGTTGTTATTTTGCTTCTCTATTGCTGACTTGAGTTCGGACCATGTTATATTTTTGTTTAATAATTCTATCTCTTCCTCTCCAATTGCTTTATCATTCGCTTCCTCTAGGTATTTCATTATTTTGTCCTCACAGCCTTCTTCCTTTTTGTATAATTTCCCAAAGTATTTAAAAGTGATCTCTTTTTTCTTCTCTATCTCCTCATCCATTAATTGACGTATCAATCTTTTTTCTTTTGTTTTCTTAAGTTTGTGGGCTAACCATCTCCCTGGCTTGTTTGCATTCTCAAAATAAATTTGTTTAGTCATTTTCAGACTAATCTCCAATTTTTCTTGTTCCAGTAAATTTAGTTTGTGTTTAGTTGTTATTAACTGATTCTGTATTCTTTGATTTTGAGGTTCTTTTGTAGTTGGGTTTCTAAATCCTTAATTTCTTATTATAAGTTACTTTGTTGGGCATACTTTCTTTTATTTCTCATAGCATTGTAAGAGATTGTTGTTCCTCTTAGAAATGTCTTCATTGTGTCCCATATATTTTGTTTCGAAGTTAGTTCATTATTATTTTCCTTTAAGAAGAAGTTCAGTTCTTCTTTGACTTTATTAGTATATTCTTCTTCTTTTATTAAGTGAGTGTTAAGAGTCCATCTTCTCTTTGGTTTTCTTCTACCTCTCCAGGTTATTTGAATTGGGTTGTGGTCAGCCCAGTCGTTTGGTAAGATTTCGCTATCTTTGATTTCCTTAATTAATTCACCATTTATCCAAGCCATATCTATTCTTGTCCAAATTTTGTGTGGGTTAGAGTAATAAGTAAACTGTTCTTTTTTGGGGTTTAGATTTCTCCAGATATCTACCAGATTCAGTTCATTCATCATATCCTTACATGGCTTCGAAAATTATCTTTTTCCTTTTTTATTCTTACTCATGTTACTATGATCCTTCCGGTACTCAGCAATAGAGTTAAAATCGCCAATCAGACAAATATTGCCTTTTTCAAAATCTATTATTTTTTGGTGGAGATGTTTGAAAAATTTACTTTGATCATCATTTGGGGCATAGATTACTACCAGTAAAAATGTAGTGCCATTAATCGAAGTTTGTACACCAGAGTTCTTCCTTCAGGGTCCGCCCAGATTAACTCCGCTTTTAAATCATCTCTCACATATATTGCAATAACTTTCATTTTGTGCTGTGAATAATTTTCCCAGTTTCGGACAATCTAGAAATTTCTCCTCACTTTTCCTAATGTGTGTTTCTTGTATGCAAATTATATCAACGTTTTGTTTTATTAGTTTGGTTAGAATCCTCTTCCTTTTAGCTCTTGAATTTAGGCCGTTTATATTGATGGAAAGGATTTTCCTTCCTTCTTCCTTTTAGTTAAGTCTGCCTCGCTTTTTGTCTCGTAATTATACGGCTCTCTTCTTGTGGTTGGTATGGGGATGTTTCTGCTCTTTCTTGTTGTAAGTTGTCTTTCCCTTGAGTTTGGACGGGTCTTTCTTCTTTGTTCCTATGGTGGTTCCGATCTTCCTGCATGTTCCTTTGGGTTTCCTCCCTAGTGTGTTGATCCTCCGTGGTTGTTAGCTGTTCTAGGAAGTCTTGTGCTTGTTCTATTGAATCTATTTTAATTTTTCTTCCCTTCCACGATATTAGCATCCCTTCTGGAATTTGCCATTTGAATGAGATTTCTTTTTTATTTAAGTGGTTAGCTAAAAATTTATATTCTTGCCTTAAGGCCCTCACTTTTCTTGGAATCTGCTTAAGAACTATGACCTCTTTGCCCTTATATAATATTCTCTCATCTCTGGCCATTCTAAGTATTAGATCTCTCACGCATCCTCTTGAAAAGCTGATATGAACCTCCCTTGGGCACTTGTGACGCCTTGCGTAACTGGTGTTCACCCTATAGACTTCGTCAAATTCTTTGAATAAGTCATCTTTCTCTTTTTCAACTAGTTCAGCCAACAAAGCTGCCATTAATTGCTCTAGTTCTTCATTTTTTGATTTCTCCACATTTTGGAACCTTAGGTATGCTGCTGCTCTGTCCATCTCAAGTTGGACCTTCCATTTCTCTATTAACATTGGACTGCTCTGTCCATCTCAAGGTTGGACCTTCCATTTCTCTATTAACATTTTTAAAGTCTTCCTCAGTCCTTTCTAGGTTCCTCTCCACTCGTTCTGTCCTCCTCTCTATTTCTTTTATTTTTATTTCAGTTCTTTCAATGGCCAATTACATTGTCTCAACCTTATCTTCGACTTTCTGTATATCTGCTCTCATCTCCTCTTTTAATTTCCCCATTTCTCCCTTCAGTTCACTAATATTGGCTCTGGTCTCACTGTGGTTCCTAATTATAATCTTCTGCATTCTAGACATTGATTCTTGAAGGGATAATAGTGTCGCTTGCAGATTGGCATTAGTGACGGTCGGTTGTTTTTCTCCTGTCAAGGTCTCTTCTATAGTTTTCTGCGTTGTTGGGGAGGCAGTTGCCAAAGTTGTCGTCAAGGTCTGGGTGTTCTTCCTTCCCGTTTTCAGGGCCGTGATTGTTGTGGAAGTCATCTCTGATAAGATTTGTTTTTGCAATTGGACAATGTTAAGAATATTATCCCAAATCACCATTCGATGTAATAGCCCTTTAAGTGTGAGTGCAAGTCTGTTTACTAAGCTTACACACCAAATTATTTTAGATCTCTTGAAGAAGCCATTTTTGATGAACAAGTGACTTTAGTTGGGGAAGAAAAGGAGAAAGAGAAAAAGGAAAAGGGAACTTTAAGATTTGGAAAAACAACCAAAAAAGAGAAGAAGAAGGTAAAAAGTGGATGCTATGTTAGAAAACAACAGAAAGGAGGAAAGCAGAACAAAAGGGAGGTGGAGAGACATGGGGGTAAAGAGGGCAAGGAGAAGAATAAGCAATGGAGAACGAGAAGCCTTAATGGTGGGGAGCAAGATGAAAATAAACAAAAGTCTTTTGGAGATAATGGGTAAAATTTATTGAAAAAGGGATTCGGGAAAGGTACATAAGATTGTATTTTTATATTTGTACTTATAAATAATCCTAGAAAATTGGAAATGTTTAGTAATTTAAAATCTGATAAAATGTTTAGTAAATAAATGGGAGAATTGCAGGCAAAAGGGGGAACATTTTAACAAAACAATGATATAAAATATGTGATGTTGGGGGGCAATACTATATTTAATACTATATAATACTCACATAATAAGGCTGGGCCTTTTTTTTTTTTGACCCCCCAAAAAATGGCTAGGATGTCTTTTCGGGGGTGACTTAATTCCTCCCCCTTGTATCCTCGGGTGGGTGGGTGGGCGGCGACAGCTTGGATATTCGGGAGACCTTCAGGTTCAGGCCACTGTTGCTTTCCCTTCTCCCTTGCTGCCGCGGCGTTAGGCATTTGGCGCAGCCATGTACGGCCAGTCAGGGCTCCTCCCTGCAACTGGAGCCCTGAGGGGACACTTGGCTTCACGTGCTCCCGTCTTCCCTTTGCTTTTGAAGGTAAAGGGAATTACTTTACAAAGCCTCCCCTGCCCGAGAGGGCAGCCCAGCCCCATGTGGAGAGGCTAATTTCCCAGGGCCTCTTCCATTCCTCTCCGACCTCCCTACACTGCGCACCTCTGATGTGCCAGTCCCTTCAGCCCAGTGAGCTCTTCCAACTCAAAGAAAGGCGAGGCGGGCAGCTGCAGAGCAGCAGCAGTGGGTCTGAGCCACTCGCAGTGGAAACAGCCACCACCCTTAGCCCGACGCGGGGAGAACGAGAGAGGTTAGCGCCCACCAGCCTGTCCTTCCCGCCTCTGCAGCTCGGTTTCCACTACTGGTGGGTCCTCCTTTTGTGCAGAGGGCTGCGGGGGAAGGCGCTCATCCGAGAGGATCTCTCCCCACAAGGTCAATGTCTGTGCTGCAGAGGAGAGGGCAGGAGGTTCCACCTGCTTGCTGAGAGGTGAGGAAGCCATGGCTTGCTCGGTAAGATTTGGGAACGAGGGGCAGGAGGAGGCACGCACACACCCGCAGCTCACTTTCCCAGCTCTGCCCAGCCATTACGGCTCTGGCAGGCAGCGAGCGCCTCCCCACCAGACCCTCTGCTCATCCTGCCAGGGCCGTGCCAGAGCCGTAAGGGCTGGGAAGAGCTGGGAAAGTGAGCTGCAGGTGTGTGTGTGCCTTCTCGTTCCCAAATCTCGCCAGGTGAGCCGTGGATCCCTCACCTCTCAGCAAGCAGGAGGAACCTCCTGCCCTCTCCTCCACAGCATAGACGTTGACCTTGCAGGGAGAGATCCTCTCGGGCAAGCGCCTTGCCCCACAACCTCCGCACGAAAGGAGGACCCACTGGTAGGGGAAACCGAGCCACGGAGGCGGGAAGGACGGGCTGGTGGGCTCTAACCTTGCTCATTCTCCCCATGTCGGGATAAGGGTGGTGGCTGTTTCCACTGTGAACTGCTCAGACCCGCTGCTGCTGCTCCACAGTGTAGGGAGGTTGGGGAGGAATGGAAGAGGCCCTGGGAAATTATGCTCCCCACATGGGGTTGGGCTGTCCTCTTGGGCAGGGGAGGCTTTGTAAAATAATTTGCTTTACCTTCGAAAGCAAAGGGAAGATGGGAGCGCCTGAACCAAGTGTCTCCTCGGGGCTCCGGTTGCAGGGAGGAGCCCTGACTGGCTGCGCATGGCTGCGCCAAATGCCACAGAGTTGCTCTAAATGCTGCAGCAGCAAGGGAGAAGGGAAAGCAACGGTGGAAGGTCTCCCGATATGAAGTGCCCCACCAACGCAGGCAGCACCATATCCGGGCATGCAACAAAAGTACTTCCTAACAGTAAGCCCCCCGCCCGCTTTCCCCCCCATTTCACATGTTTAATATGGGGCTTAATTTGGGGGAGGGGCTTAATTTGATTTTATGCCAATAAAACATGGTGGGGCTTCCTATTGGTGGAGGCCGTATTGTTGGAGAAACACGGTAACTATGGAAAGCATGAGTGTTCCCATAAAGGCATGATATTTCATTGAAATGGGTAAAATGTTTAAGAATATTAATATTAATGATTAGATGGTGTTATCCCAATGAAATTTTTTGTGAAATGAGAGATTTGAAATAGGAGAAGGGGGAACAATCTAATGAAATGATGATTTAAAATATGTGATGTGGGGGGAAATAACTATGGAAAATTGGTGTTCCCATAAAAATATGATATTTAATTGAAAAGTAATGTGTTAAGTGTTTAAGATATAAATGAATATTAATATTAATGAATAGATTTGTATTGGCATTGATAACATTGTATAATTTTAGAATGTACCAAACAGAATCCCAATGTAAGTTATGTAAGTTTTGTATTTTATATTAAGTATTATAAATGTAGACGAAAGAGACAAAGGCGTCATACTCCAATTAGTGTACAGGAGAAGTTTTGTTTGAAGAAGAAACATAAATGGATAAAACAGAACAGACTAAGAATAATAAATATTATGATTTGAATTGAGATGAGATAAATAAATAAAACTAAGAAAATTTAAAAGAGATGAGAAGCTATATAGAAAATTGAAAATGGTAATAAGATATGGAATGGTATACAAAATGAATATGAATTTGAATTTGTGTCTGTACGAAGAGTTGTAACCCGGGACTAAGCAACTTTCAGAAAAGATGTTTTTTATGTTTTTATTTTTTGTGTTTTTGTGTGTTTATGTTTGATTGAGCTTATAAAACCTTGGAGGAATGTTAGAAGAGGACAATTGAGAATAAAAGATAGAAGAGAATAAAGCAAGTTAGATAAAAGTAAAGGGAGAAATAATGAGAAACTTGAAAGGATATGTATGTGTTTATAAGGAGATGTGCCAATGGTGTATAAAATGTTTTATTCGTTTTGTTAAAATTTACAAATAACTTTCAGAAAAGAGGTTTTATGTTCTTATATTTCATGTTTTGTATGTCTTTAAAAATTAATAAAATTTGTTCAAAAAAAATATGCATATCCATAAACATCTATACATAACTTTACCCCAAGTAACAGCAAAATTCCCTGTGGAAATATGAATCTCTTATCATCTCTGCTGCTAAATTAAAACAAACTCTCAATTATAAATCTATTGTGAAATACTACTTTCAATACTATACATACACACACACAAACAGAGAGAGAGAGAGAGAGAGAGAGACAGAGACAGAGACAGAGACAGAGACAGAGACAGAGACAGAGACAGAGAGCAAAGCATGATAAGCAATTTCAGGTCAGGCAATTTTAGCTGACATTCATAAAACTTACCTGTCCGGATACATTCTGGAGCAGGTGACCACCCCTTTTTGGTGCAAGTAATTATTGATCGTTGGTTTGCAGGAGAATATCCCGTATCACAAACAAATGTAATGTTGTTACCTTCTAATGTGTAGTAACGGTAATCGATGCGACCATGATCAAAACGTATAGAAGGATCACATATTTCTAAAAGCAAAAAAGAGCAACTTAGTTCCATCATTGATGGTTCTTGGAAGGCAATTTATACTGCAAATGATATCTAGTTCACAGAGAAGACAAGGTGTGAAGAGAAGCTGATGAGGAAGAATCCTATTTTTCTGTTTATATTTTATCAAAGACTAACCTTTTACCTCTCACATTTAAGGTTTGCAAACTGTGGGCTCCCTTGAGAAGAGACATCACTGGAAGCATCATCCTTGCAGGCACAGCAACCTGAGAACAGGCTGAACTCTCTATAGGATGCTACTTCTTCAAAGTTAAAGCAAGGTCAGGATAGCATCTCCCTGGCCTGTTCTGTTTATACTTGGCAACATCTACTGCAAAGGGAAACATTTTGGTTCTGGGACATAGCGGGAATTGATGCATGTAGCCCTTTGCCATGTTTGCTGGTTTGCAGGCATAAAACCACGATCACAACGAAAGTCAATTGTTTGTCCCTCCCATTTTGGAAATGGTTTGTACCATTCCAATTGGTCAGTCATTCTTCCATTTTCTATACGGACATAACCACAGCCCTTTGCTGAAAAAAGGGATAAAAAAAAGTAAGGCATCCCCAAAACTCAGAATATTCTCAGTTCAATTTCTTTGCTTTAGTCTGTGCTAGCATCAGAGATGAACTTATTAAATGTTGTTGGGATTTCTGCCCTGGATCTAAAGAAAGAACAGAGAGTGACAATGAGCGAAGGGGGAATAAAAGGCCTTTATTTCTTCTGCTTACAATCTGTGGTAGCTGTGAGAGAATGGAGAGATGTTGATTTGACATCTTAGATCTTATACTGTAAAATCAGACTAAATGTCTTTCTATCCTCTGTTTATCACTGCACAGTGACTCATTCAAGCATTTTGATTCTTACTGTTATTGTTATTATTATATTTCTGTTGTGTCCGCGAAATGATGCCAGGAGTCGGTGACTTCAAATCATGCTCTTTTATAAAAGTAGGAACCGAACTGGCTCTTCGCAAAAGGTTCGCAGCTTTTATTCTTTCAGCCGCGGCGGCCACGGCCAATGGCACCACTTTGAATCTCCCGCAATTCGAATGGACCAATCGCGGGAGATTCTCAGCGAGCCAATCGGCGCGGCTCGCCTGACCAATCAGAGTGCCCCGTGCTTTGGCCAATCAAAGCGCGGGGATCTCAAGAATGCTAATTAGGGACAGAACACCCCTCCCCTCTTGGTTCAGTCCTTACGTCGCGTAGTCACGTAGTAGGCGGGGCTCCGTCTGATCCTACTGGACCTGCGCAGCTCAGTCGTAGGTTCGATCCCGGCTGGTTCAGTCGGGATCTCTGCTGCTCCTGATGCCGTCGTGGGAACCGGCTGGTCAGTTGGGCCGGGCCGCTCTCCGTAGCTCCCTCCTGGGCCTCCCCGGTTGGTTGAGCTGCGGGTTTCGCTGCTCCCGCTCGGTCTTTCCCGGTCGGTCGAGCTGGCCTGGCTGTCTCTTCCTGGCAAGGGTTCGTGATGGCTGCTTTCCGGTAAGTATGGCTGGTTTATTCTTCTTTGGTTTTGGTCCCCTGGGTATTCCCTCCCCCCTTGGTTTGTGTTGTGGGGGTTGGTTTTGCCTGTTTGTGCATCGGTGGTCTCTTGGTTGGCAGTCCTCGACCTTAATTGGTCGATGTGGCGTTTCCAGGCTCGTCCGTCTGCTGTTTGTAGCTGGTATGAGTGTGGGCCTGTTATTTGTGTGATGACGGCCAGAATCCATAGTGGGTCTCCCGTCAGGTTTTTGGCGTATACGGGGTCGCCTGGTGCGAAAGTTCGGTGTTTGCTGTTTGAGTCTGGGGGCTTTTCCGGTTATACGTGGGGTGTAACCTGTCGAGTGGGGACCTTAATTTCCTCCCCGTTAATAGTTCGGCTGGGCTCTTATTCGTTGTGGTATTTGGGGTTATGTGTTGGGTGAAGAGTAGTTTGTTTATTTTCTCCTGGATCTCCCTGTGGTCTATTTTCCAGATGGTCCTCTTAGTGAATTGCACCATCCGTTCCGCCCTACCGTTCGCCGCCGGGTGCGCCGGTGCTGTCAGCGCGTGGCGGATGCCCCTTTCTGCTAGGAATTTTTCGAATTCCAGTGAGGTGAATTGGGGCCCGTTGTCAGAAACGACGACGTCTGGGAGGCCGTGCGTTGCAAAGAGTTTGCAGAGTTCCTTGATCACGGCCTCCGTGGTTGTCTTCATGTTGCTTACCTCCAGCCAGTTGGAGTAAGCGTCTACTGTTATAAGGAAGGTGTGTCCTTTTGTGGGGCCGGCGAAATCTATATGGATCCTAGACCAAGGTCCCCTTGGGGTTTCCCACTCTAGGACGGGTGCTGTGGGTGGGCTTGGCCTAGTTTCCTGGCATCGTTGGCACCTTGCTACCCAGGTCTCAATTTGTTCGTCCATCCCTGGCCACCAAGCGTAACTTCTGGCAGGGCTTTAGTCCTAACGATCCCAGGGTGCCCCTCGTGTAGCAGTTCCAGAACCTTCCCTTGCAGTTTTTCTGGAATGACCACCATATCCCCCCATAGTATGCACCCTTTTAATAACGAGAGTTCCGTTTATCGGTTTCGGAATGTTTTGACGGACTCATCGTTGTCTCTTTCCGGCCACCCTTTCTCTACCCAATGCAACACCCGCGCCAGACGTTTGTCTTTATTAGTCTCTCGGGCAATGTCTGACGCGGTTATGGGCAGGTTGGGTAGAGTCTCTATGCTGAGGGTGGTCGTCGTGGGTGCTGGGTCGGTGTCAGGTTCCGGTAGCGGCGAGCAGCTTAAGGTGTCTGCATGGGAGATCGTCTTACCCAGTCTGTGTATGAGTCCATAGTTGTAGGCTGCCAGGAACTCGGACCACCTTGTCATTCGGGGAGACAGAATGTTCAGTGTGGCCCGGTTTCCTGCAAGGATTCCCAGCAGCGGCTTGTGGTCGGTTATGATGGTGAATGTCCGGCCGCAGAGGTACTCGTGGAATCTTTTTACGGCGGCAACAATAGCCAAAGCCTCTTTGTCCAGCTGGCTATAGTTCCGCTCCGGTTTGGTGAGGGTCCTTGAAAAGAACGCGATGGGCACTTCTTTTCCATCGGGGAGGGTATGGCTGAGGACAGCGCCGACGCCAAAGGGTGATGCGTTGCATGTGACGGCCAGAGGTAGGGTCTCATTATACTGTATAAGTACGGCATCCGAAGTGAGGAGGTCCTTTGTTCTTTGGAAGGTGGCTTGCTCGCGTTTCCCCCAAGTCCAGGTCACCACCTTGTCCAGGAGCCTATGCAAGGGCTCCGCCACCGTCGCCTTTTGGGGCAGGAAAACATTGTAAAAGTTAAGTAGCCCCAGGAATGCCTGTAGTTCCGTCTTCGACTTGGGTGTGGGGGCTTCTTTGATGGCCTTGATTTTTTTGTTTGTGGGGTGAATGCCGTGACGGTCTAGGAGGTATTCTAGGAATTCTACCCATTCCGTGTATAATTTGCATTTCTCCCTCTTGACTTTGAGCCCGGTCTCTTTGAATTTGGTTAGGACCTCCCTTAGGCGACCCTCTAGTTCGGTTTGGTTGGTTGCCGACACTAGGACGTCGTCGAAGTAAGGTACCACCCCCTTGATGCCTTGCAATAGTCTTTCCATTAGGCTTTGTAATATTCCCGGTGTCATGCTGACTCCGAATTGGAGTCGGTTGCATTTAAATGCCCCCTGGTGGGTGACTATGGTTTGCGCTTCTGCCGTTTGCTCATCGACTGGCAACTGTTGGTACGCCTGGGTGAGGTCGAGCTTGTCGAAAACCTTGCCCCCTCCCAGTGAGTGCAGTAGGTGTTGCACTACTGGGACGGGGAAGGTGCTTTGTTGTAGCGCGCCATTTAGGGTGGCCTTATAGTCCCCACAGATCCTCACTGACCCATCGGGCTTGATCGGGGTGACTATGGGGGTCTCCCACCGGGCGTGGTCTATTGGCTGTAGGACCCCTTGCTTGACGAGCTTGTCAATTTGCTCGTCTATCTTGGGTTTAAGTGCGAATGGCACCCGCCTTGGTTTCAGGCGTTTTGGGGGGACGTTTGGGTCTAGGTTGAATGATATAAGGGGCCTTCGGTACTTGCCTAGGTTTCCATCGAAGACCTCTTGGAATTCCCGGGCCAGTTGCTGCTCCCAGCTGTCGTCGGTGACGTGGTCGACTCCTGTGACTGTGATGCCGAGCGGGGCGAACCATTGCTGTCCCAGTAGGCTTGGGCAGTCGCAGTCGATGATTGTCAGGGGAAGCCTTTTGGTGTGCCCTTTATATGTGATGTTGAAGTGTTTGGTTCCGACTACCGGGATGTGGTTTCCCTGGTAGTCCTTTACGATGAGTCTCTGGCTGTCTAGGTTCCTCCGTTTGAGGGTAGGCACCAAGCGTTTTATTTCATGCCATGCTATCATGGAGAGGTAGGACCCGGAGTCCACCTCCATTTTGCATGGCCCGCCCTCGATGCCTACTTCCACGTGGACCTTCCGGGCATCATTGGTTATGGCGTGGCCAATGTTGACCATCTGATGGGTCTCCTCTCTTCGCCGGTTATCGCCGCCTCGCAGGGATCGTCCGTTCCGGTCCCATCTGTTGTCCGAGGGGCGATCTCTGGTCCGGGGTGGTGTGCTCTCTCTCCTCCGGTCGCTCTGGTCCCATCGTGCCAGGCTTCGGTTGTTTTTTAGGCGTCAGACACGGGCGAGGTGTCCCTTCTTGTCGCAATGCCGGCAGATCGATTCGAAACACCGGCATTCTGACCTGGGGTGGTCGCCGCCGCAACCGGCACAGTTGGTCCTCGACTTACGACCCCGCCGGTTCCGGGGGTCGTGGCCTGTCTGGAGGCGATGGATGTCCTCCTCGTCATCGGAAGTGCCCGATGCCGAGTGGAAGTCGCCCTGGTGGGTGGTCGTCTCGGGTTGGGCCTCGGCCGACCTTGCAGGGTGGTTGTTTCCACTGCGGTCCCTAGCGTTCAGTCTGCGCATGCGTTTGGCGGATGTTCGGGTTGCTTCGGCGGCTGCGGCTGCGGTGAGGGTGTCTGCTAGGCTGATGTTGCCCTTGGCCATCAGCCGGCTCTGGAGGACGGGGTCCCACAAGCCGAGCACGATTCTGTCTCGCAGGGCGTCGTTCAGGTTGTCGAATTCGCAGAGCCCCCCTAGGCGCCGTAGTTCGGCGATGAAGTCGCTGAAGCTCTCACCCGACCGTTGGTCCCGACGGTAGAATTCATTGCATCGGATCAGGATGGGTACCTCTGGAGCGTAGTGCCGCAGAAGTATTGGCTCGAGGACGTCCCAGTCCATCGCGGTCGCATCGGCGGGTTTGGCAAGCGCCTTGGCCATCTTGAATACCTCGGTCCCGCAGTGGGTCAGGAAGACGGTGTGCTTCATGGGGCCGGTGACGTCCTTCAGGTCGCTGCACTCAAGGAACATGCGGAATCGGTCAGAGTACGATTCCCAGTCCTCGGTGGCGGGGTTGAAGGGTGCGGGGGGTGCGATTTTCACCATCGTGGTGGTTCGTCTGGCTTCCGTCGGACACGTGGTTCGGTTCAGGGTCTGGATCCCATCCTCGTCACCAGTGTTGTGTCCGCGAAATGATGCCAGGAGTTGGTGACTTCAAATCATGCTCTTTTATTAAAGTAGGAACCGAACTGGCTCTTCGCAAAAGGTTCGCAGCTTTTATTCTTTCAGCTGTAGCGGCCGTGGCCAATGGCACCGTTTTGAATCTCCCGCGATTCGAATGGACCAATCGCAGGAGATTCACAGCGAGCCAATCGGCGCGGCTCGCCTGACCAATCAGAGTGCCCCGCGCTTTGGCCAATCAAAGTGCGGGGATCTCAAGAATACTAATTAGGGACAGAACAATTTCCATCCTGTCTTTTCATAAATGAGTCAAGGCAGCAAACATAGCTATACTTCTAGCTTCTGTTTTCTCTACCACAACCATCCTGTGAGGTGAATTGGGTTGAGAGAGTGACTGGCTCCATATTGCCTGGTGGCTTTTGTATCTAAGATGTTACTACAACTCAAAGTGACCTGGTTTCAAGATTGGCACCCTCACGATTATAAAAGAACTGGCTCTAGAGTATATATTTAATGAAAGTATTAAGTGAGAAATAAGAAAGAAGTAAGTTTTTAAAACTTTTTCTAAAATAAAAACCTTCCTGGAGACACAGGTAAAGTAACAATTCTTTCCTTGCAGGCGAGCTGCAATACTTCCAATACTTCATCCCAATGTGCAGGATTTTATGTGCTTTCCTGCATAAATGGCTTCTCCTCAGTAATCTTGGTCCTAGCATCACTAAGATTTCTAAAATTAAACCTCTAAGCTTCTCCCTACCCAATCTGTCTCTCATGATTAGCTGTTTTATGTTCTCCTGCACTCTGTGTACCTCTTTGTTTTTGAAATGTTTTGCCACTGCTAACTAGTGACTAGTAGTGGTGATTATTTATAGTAGAATGGTATATAGGCAGCAAATCCCTTCCTAAGAACACATTCAATTGATGCCTACAGGCATTGCTTTTGATGAAACTTGTACAAGTGTGGTTTTCATCTCTTCCAGAAGGATTAGGTTTTTGATATATTTAAACACTTCATTCATACAGCAACCTTTTGATTGGTCTGCTGAATCCCACAATACTACATGCTCAAGAGTTCTGATAATATTCATCACCAAGGAACTTTTAACAAGGTTTGCATCAATAGCAAGCTGAGGACAATTTATATTGCTTTGGATCTAAAAGAAAATGCTTTCCTCAGATAATATTTTAAGTAATGACTCTTTCCAGTAAAATAAAATAGTTTGACATCAAGAAAATTTGTGGAGCTTTTTCTCTAAGCCTTTTCTCCTTTCTTCTCTTTCCAGTTCTAAGCTTAAGATCAGGGGTGGGACTATGCTTGGTTGGACCGGTTCTATAGAACCGGTTGTTACAATTCTGCACAGTTCAGAGAACCGGCAAATCATGCTATTGGCTGGCCCCTCCTCTCCCACTCACTCCTTACCTGGCATGCGTGCCATCCAACTTGCCTGTGTTGTGCCTTCGCCTAATTTTTGGTAAGTTGCTATTTTTCCTTTTTTTCCTCCTGACCATCAGCTGTTCTGACTATCAACTGTGCCGGGAGATTTAGATTAGCTAGAAATCAGAAAATCGTTGGATTTCTTGCTTTCTAGCTAATTTAAAAGCAAGCTAATTTAAAAGCAGAGCTGAACCTTCCTTAGGATTGAAGCTTCTATTTTTCAGTACAGGTAGAAGATTGCCAAAAGGTAGATCTCTGAGTGAATCTGTGATTCTGCGAGCAATTCAATCTGCCTGCCTACTTTACCTGATTTTGGGTAAGAAATAAAAAATTTAAAAAATAAAAAATTCAATATTTACATAAATATTTACATTATTTACATACAAGCCACGCCCAGCCAGTCATGTGATGACCAAGCCATGCGCAGTCAGCAAGCCACACTCAGTAGCCATGTGACCACCAAGCCACACCCACAAATTAGGTCACACCTAATTTCCCAATTATCACTTTTGGGTAAGTCAGTATTGACTGTGTTTGGACAACACAGATTTCAAGAGTGTTTAAGTTGTTTGTGGTTTATAATATTGCTAGAGAGTAAAAAACAAAAACAACCAAATATACAGTGGGGGATAGAGTAGGAAAACTTGCATAAGAAATTAAGAATGACTACCACAACGGCAACTACTTTAAGGACAGGAAAGAAGACACAGTCGAATCCCATCTTGACAACAGCATCACCTTCAGGACAGAGGTCTATGCTGAGCACAGAAAAATCAGGAAATATATCCAATATGCAGATGATACAATCAACTCCACTGGAGATACAGGAGACAATGACTAAAATGCAGGAATCTATAATTCAAAATCATGTAGATATGAAAGGTGACATACATAAACTAGACAGCAAAATAGATGAAATACAACAAACAATTGAGAGAAATGAACAAAAAATAAAGGTGATAGAAAGTAGAACAGAACAAACAGAGAAGAAATTGGAAGTGGTAGAATGGAAATTAATAACAATAAATAAAGATGTGGAAGATTCCAATTATAAATTTAGAAATGGAGCGAGTGGCCTTTTATCTACACTTCTAAAACATCACTGAAAACAAAGAAGAGAACCTGAGAAAGATTATGGCTGAAATGATAGCAGTAACTATGAAAAGGGAATCCCAAGAACTCCAAAACAAAATTAATGAAATTTATAGGATCCACACAAACTAAGCCAGGAGACATAAGCTTCTGAGGGAAATACATATTAGATTTACCAAGAAGACAATAAGGGATGAACTTTATAAAGCGACAAGAGATGAACTAATGGTGTATAATGACAAAGAAATATAGACGTTGAAGCAAATTCTAAGGCATGTAAGGGAACAAAGGAAATATTATCGATTCTTAACCTCATGATTGATAAAACACAATATACCATTTAGATAGTTAATCCTGGAAGGTTTGCTTATTACCTGGCAAGAGAAGAAAATAAAAATAGATAGTCTAAGGAAGACACAGGACTTCTATGATGAATTGATGATAGTAGAGGAAGAGATCGGTAGTAAGGAGGAGTCAGAAAGCAGAAACCAAAAGGAACAACAGTCAGAGGAAAAAACTGGAACAAGAAGAAAGAAATAAGGAAGGAAGAGATCAGGGCAAAGGAGAAAGAATCAGGACAAGGATACAGAGGGAAAACAGAACAAACAGATGACCAAAACAACCCTACAGGCAATAGGATGGAAGATGAGATTAAATTAATATCCATAATCATCAATGGACTAAATTCCCCAATAAAAAGGAGGCAAACTTTCACAAATCTTAAGAAACAAAAGGCAGATATAATATAACTCCAAGAAACTCATAGTAAAAAACAAAAACTATCTAGAACAAACAAAAATAGGTGAAATTATTTGTTTCATTGGCAGACCAGGGAAAAAAAAGGGATCACAGTATACATTAAAGAAAAAATAAAAGCAACACAAATTTATGCTGACAACGGTGGAAGATTATTAATGATAGAATTTAAAATTCAACAAAAACATTTTTACTAGTAACAATCTATGCCCCAAATGAAAATCAAAAAGAATTCTATGGTGAAGTTCATGAAAAAATAATAGAATCAGGACAGGAAAATATTGGTTAGGTAGGGGATTTTAATGCAGTGATGAACCTTGTTAGGGATTATAAAAGTAGCAAAAAAAAAATGAGGAAAATATTACCAAAAATGTTTTTTGATATGGTCCATGAGTTAAATTTATAAGATAGTTGGAGGGAATTAAATGGGGAAGAAATCAGATACACATTTTATTCATACCCACACCAATTGCTGTCTAGAATAGGTATGATTTGGATGAATAAAGAATTGGAAAATGAGATAAAAAATATAGACATAATGGTCGATACCTGGGCAGATCATAATCAACTCCAGCTAATTTGGAAAGATTACAATAAAAAAAAACAGAAGATGGAGATTAGATACACAGATTTTAAAAGAAAAAGAATATATACAAGTTGTTAAAAAAGAAACGGAACTCTTCCTTAAGAGAAAATAACAACAAAGAAACCAGCCTACAAAATTTATGGGACACTGCAAAAGCCTACCCAAGAGGAGTAAAAATAGCTTACATAGCCAGAAGAAATAAAGAAAAAGAAAAAAAGAATTACAAGAAGAATTAAAAAGAATAGAAAAAGCCCTACAGGAGAAACCACAAAATGATAAAAATAAAAAAGAAAGATTTGATTAAACACAAACTAAATTAACTAAATCAGGAAAAATATGCAAAAAAAATGAAATCAAATTAAGGAAGGAAAGGGAAAAGAAATTAATACAAATATTACAAGATGATAAAGGGAATCCCCAAAGCCAAATTGAGGGAGGGGGGGAAGGATTATACAAAACTAGTACAAAAAATTATATAGTAAGAATAAAATAGATGGGGGGAAGATAGTAGAGTATCTAAAAGAGAAAAACTTGCCATTAATCTCAGAAGAGAATAGAAAATTATTAAATAAAGAAATAACACAAATAGAAATGAAAAGAGCCATTGATAAGCAAAAAAATAACAAGATACTAGGATCAGATGGGATCCCAGGGAATTTTGAGAAGATCATGTATGAAACTATGGAACCATTGCTGTTAGAGGTATATAACGAAGCTTTATTAGAAGCTAAATTACCCAAATCGTGGGCAGAATCGTATATAACTTTGATACTGAAAGAAGGCATTCTCAAATTCAAAATTACAGGCCAATCTCCCTGCTAGATGCTGATTATAAAATATTGATGACAATAATGGCAGATAGAATGCAAACAATTTTGAATAAAATAATACATGTAGATCAAATGGCTTCCTCCCTAAAAGACAAATTATAAATAATATTAGGACAGTATTGGATAGACTGGAATATTAGGAAGCACATCCAGAGAAATCAGCAGTGCTGATTTTTCTGGATGAGCAGAAAGCCTTTGACAATGTGAATTTGGCATTTTTTTTACAGCAAATAACAGAGATGAAATTTGGACCAAAATTGAAAAAGATGGTAGCAGAAATCTATTCTAGCCAGAAAGCAAGCATAATGATTAATTGTGATTTTACCAAAAGACTCAATATAGTGAAAGGGATGAGACATGGATGTCCAATGTCACCTTTGATCTTTATACTCGCAATAGAAATCTTGTTAACTCAAATTAGGAAGAACAAGGAAATTATAGGAACTAAAATAAAGAAGAAAGAATACAAAATACAAGCATTTGTGGACAATATGGTATTCTTCATAGAAAATCCAAATGAGAGTGGGAAAGTCCTATTAAAAGAAATAGAAGAATCTGGCATGGTAGCAGGACTCAAGTTCAACAAAAATATAACTAAAATGTTAGTAAAAAACTTGACAGACCATCAAAAGAGAGGACTAGAAAAGGAAATAGAACTACAAACCATGAATAAGATTAAATATTTAGGTATTTGGTTGATATCAAGATGCTTGTCATTAAAAGAGGATAATTATGATAAATTAATTAGTCAAATGAAAAAAGATTTAGAAATATGGGGTAAATTACAGCTATCCCTTGCAGGAAAGATTGCAGCAATAAAAATGAACGTATTACCAAGGTGGCTGTATCTATTTCAGATGGTTCCCATAAAATGAAATAATTTGGGGGGGGGGCAGAATTAAATAGGGTGGTGACTACATTTATATGGGAAGGGAAAAAACCCCCATAAGGTTAAAATTATTGCAAGAGAATAGATATTGAGGTGCAGCAGCACTAATTTGGATCAAAGAATGGATTGTCCTAAGAAATAAGAGACTATTAACTCTTGAAGGACATGATCTACAAATTGGTTGGCAGGCTGTTATGTGGCAGAAGAGAAATAAGACAAGTTCACATTTCCCAAATCATTGAATAAGAAGGGCACTATTAGAGATCTGGAATAGAATCAGGAAAAAACATTACATTCTATGGAAGCTATGATCTACCCAAATACTCTGGATATAAATAAAATGATTAGATATAACCAATTATTAGATGATCAAGGGATCCTGAAGACAAACCAAAAATTAAAAGAAGGGATAACAATAGATTATCTACAGATTATCTACAGCTGCAAACAAAATACAAAAAATTATATAGAAAATTTTTTTATAGATAGAATGCCACAACAATTAGATAAAATATTATTAGGACCAGAGGAAACATTTATAACTAAAATGTATAATTATTTTTTAAAATTCGACAGAGAAGAAGAGGCGGTGAAACCAACAATAATAACCTGGATGAAAAAATTTGGATACAGCATACAACTAGAAGATTGGGAAAGATTATGGACCCAAAATTATAAATTAACATTGGCAGCCTCACCTAAAGAAAATTTGTACAAAATGTTTTATCGTTGGCATCTGGCACCGGCAAGATTGGCTAAAATTTATCCAAATTTAAATCCAGAATGTTGGAAATGTAAAAAGAAATGTGGTACATTCTTTCACACATGGTGGACCTGCCCAAAAGCAAAGGAATTCTGGAATAAGATAAAGATCTGGTTACAGGAAATAACATGCCTAAAGATAGTACCCAAACCTGAAACATTCCGACTAGGGATAACTAAAGGTGAATATGCAAAAGATATCAAATGCTTAATGATGCATATATTAACAGCGGCTAGGGTATTATATGCTCAAAATTGGAAATTAGATAGTACCCCCACAGATGACATGAAAAAAGTAATGGATTGAGCAGAAATGAATAAATTCACAATGGAATTGCAGAAGAGGGAAGAAAAAGAATACTATATGGCCTGGGGAAAATGGTATATCTGGTTAGACAACAGAAAGAAAATATAATGCAAAAGTAGAAGTGTTAAAGTGTAATTGTAATTGTATATATATGGATGTACAGGAGAATGGAATAACATGACACAAACAACTGAAAAAATGTATCTAGAATTTGTTTTTAAAGGTGAACATGTAATAAAATTTATTTTTTTAAAAAAGTAGGTCTGCTCAGGTGCTAGCAAATTTCCTTGCATGTGTTCTGATAGGCTCATCTACATTTTCTGTTTCTCTTGGAGCAAAGAGGCCTCCCCTAAGAGTTCATTGAGACTATGAATACACAGTATTGTTCCCAATCTGCCCCTGTCCCATTGCAAGAATCAGCTCTGCCTGTCATTTCTCACTCTGTATCAAAATAGTCTTTACTAATTTCTTCTAGCCCCCCTCGGGTTTTGGCTGGGTCCTTGCTTGCTTCTGCAGACCCATCCAATTGGGCCTCTTTTCCTGCACACACGGCAGAGCCCATCGAGGAATTTGCAGCCTGATTGGGGGTGGTTTGCCCCACAACCAGCACATTGGTACTGCGATTTCTGGCATTGGTCTCGTTCAGACCGGAGCCGGTTGACCTCTTCTTCATCGCTTTCTGATGACGATTTGAGGTCCTCGTGGTGGGCTGTTGTTGCCGGGTCTTCTAAGTGAGGTGAAACTTCGCTGGCGAGTTAGCGAAGTGGAGCGTGGGTGCGGCGAATTCGAGCAGCTGACTTCCTGGTTCTTCTGCTGCAGTAGCATCAGCGATGGCATCTTTAAGGGTAATGTCGCCTTTCGCCATCAGCTTACTCTGCACGCCTGGGGCATCTAATCCCAGAACTATTCTGTCTCTCAGGGCTTCTTCAAGGTTGGCAAACCCGCAAACGCCTCCTAGATTCCGGAGATCCGTTATGAAATCTGCAACGCTTTTGCCCTTTCGCTGATCTCTCTGGTAAAATTCATGCCTTCTCACGAGCGTTGGTATGGTCGGTGCATAGTGGGCCCTTAGCAGGGGTTTGAGGATGTCCCAGTCCATGGACTTCACTTCTGCCGGTTTCGCTAGTGCTTTGGCCATCTTGAATACGGTTGGCCCACAATGAGTTAGGAATACCGCCCGTTTCTTTCCGGTAGTGGCATCCTTCAAATTGTTGGTCTCCAGAAACATCTGGAAGCGATCCATATATGAGTCCAAGTCTTCTTGTGCTGGGTCGAATGGAGCGGGTGGTATGACGCTGCCGGACATGTTTCCGCTGTTGGTGCGTTTCAGCCACATGCTCTGTTATCGCTTTTGTAGTGTTCAGTCAGCTCTGATGTCTCCACATCCCATCCTCGTTGCCAGTGTTATGTTCTGTGCGTGGCGCAAGAAGCGGAGACAAATCGACGAACAGTGAACTTCAACTCTTTATTTAACATGGTGCAACAGCTCTCAGAATGGCCTCAACAGCCCCCTTTATATAGGCAAGCTCTTGGGTATTTAGCCAATGAGAACACAGGAACGTTAACTCTTTTAACCAATGAGAAGGGCTCGTTAATAGCCAATCAGATTCTCCTGAACGGACCAATCCGATATCGCTATTATTGGCCATTCAGAAGTGCAAGGCCAGAACCCTGCACTTTGCTTTAAGGTTTCAACAAACTTTATTCAAGCACTTTTATTAATTCACAATACTTCCTTCTTCCCCCACCCCGCCATGTCCCTTCATAAAATCCTTCTCCCCTTGCTCCTCCTTCCCTGCCTCCTCATTCCTCCTCTTTACCCTCTTCTCCCCCATGATGTGGCTCCTCCCCCTTTGTCTTCTCCTCCCATGTCTTCTGATGTGCCGGCCCTGGTGTCTGAAATTAAAAAGAAGTCATTTTTGCAGGTAGATAGGCTCCTGGTAAGCCTTTGCAGTCTGCAGCAAGCTGAGGTAACTCACCTCCAGAATATCATGGGACTATAGAATCAGGGACTGAATTGCTATCCCAAATTTTTAGTGAGGACTCCTCCTCTCCAGGCACCTCTACTATTCCTTTTTCCTCCAATGTGGCTTCTATGCTTTCCAACCTCACTTCTCGCAGCTGCATTGCAGGTCGCACACGCAGTGCAGTGCCTCTTTCCTCTACCCATCAGAGTGCTCAGTTTAGCTTTCCTTCCCGAGCTAAGACCTGGCTCTTTCTGAGGCAGCAGCTGGGCAATTTCTGCTTTGAACTATGCCTGGCTCTAGCAAAACCATTGATGGTGATGCAGTACCTAAGGTGGTGCAGGTCCATGTTCCCTAGACCCAATCAGAAATTAGATCTATGGCTGCTTCCTTCCCTAAACCACGTGAAGAGCCTCTAAAATTAAGGGAGAAACTAGAGACAATTATTGATGCCTACAACCCTACATATTCTGATGTTAACCAATTAATGCGTGCTGTCTTCCCAAAAGATGTTTGGGACAAATTAAGAGAAAAGACTACTTGGCCTGGGCAGGCTCCCTCTACAGCTGAATTAAATAATCTGTGAAAAAAAGACTGTTATTAAACATTATTGAGGTTTGTCCTCTGAAAATAGACTGGGGCAAAGTTAAAAGCAAATGGATAAAGAAACACCTGCAGATTTCATGGATGCTGCTTTTAAGCAGCATCCAGGGATCCGTGAGCCGCATACAAATGCCCCAGAATTGTTGGTCTCTTTCTTTATTGATGGCCTCCTCCCTAAACTGTCTACAGCCATGAGCAATAGTGTTGTTGGCTGGGAAGAGAAATCCTCCCTTGAAATTGTAGACATTGTAACCACTATAGCAAAACCTTCCAGCAAAAAAAGGCTGAGAAATCAAAGAAAGAAAGTGAAGAAAGAAGAATTAATGGCCTTCCAACTGCATGCCTATGAGAACCTGCACCCAGTCTCTCTAATTGCAAAATCTAAAGCCGCTATCCCCCTAACCTTTGCTGCTACTGCCGCTGCACCCCAGAAAGTTTTTCATTGTTTTCATTGCAGCCAATCTGGCCATTTTAAGTCTGCTTGACATCTTCTCCACCTGCCCAACAGCTCCCTCTGCATCCCACCCCTGCCAATACTTCTTACCCACCTAGCCCTTTTCCGACTTCTCCTCTTTTGCAACCCCTTTGTTATTCTTCTTGCTTCCCTGCTCCTTCTTTCTGCCCTCCACAATTACTATCTCCCTCCCCCTCCTACCCTTTGATTCCCATCAGCCCTACTAACCCCAAAGTTGTTCTTTCCATAGACGGCCATCCAACCAAACTGCTTGTTGACACCGGAGTTGCATATAGAAAATGAGGTGAAAGGTGGATACAAGGTTAGAAAACAACAGAAAGGGGAAAAGCAGAAGAAGAAAAGGGAGGTGGAGAGACAAAGGGGTAAAAAGGGCAAGGAGAAGAATCAGCAAGGAGAAAGGAAGGGATGAGAAGCCTCAATGGTGGGAAGCAAGATGTAAAGAAACAAAATTCATTCAGAGACAATGGGTAAATTTAATTGAAAAAAGGATTCTGTAAAGGTACATAAGGTTGTGTTTCTATATGTGTATTTAGAATAAAATGCTTAAGATATAAATGAGTATTAATATCTATGATTAGTTTTTTAACTACATTATATACCTATAAATTTGTTCCTTTGTTGTTCGTTTTTTCTCTCTTATAAAATACATTGTGTAACTTTAGAATGTACTAAACAGAATCCCAATACAAGTTATGTGTTATATTAAGTATTATTAAGTTAGGGGAAAGAGTTAAAGGCGTCATACTCCAATCAGTGTACAGGAGAAGTTTTGTTTAAAGAGAAAAGATGAATGGATAGCTGGAAATAGAACAGACAAAGAATGATAAGTATTATGATTTGAATTGAGATGAGATAAATAAAATAAAACTAAGACAGTTGAAAGAGGAGAGAAGCTATATAGAAAATTGAAAATGGTAATAAGATATGGAATGGTATATAAAATGAATATGATTTTTGAACTTGTGTCTGTACAAAGAGTTTTAACCCGGGATCAAGCAACTTTCAGAAAAGATATTTTATGTTTTTATGCTTTATGTTTTGGTTGTTTGTGTATTGTCCTTGAAAAGCAATAAAATTTCTATTAACAAGAAATATAATTTGAATAATAGAATAAAAGGGAGAAATAAAGAGAAGTTGGGATAAGATATGAAGTTGAACAGATAACGTAAATATATATATATTAAATTGTGCTTGTATGGAAATGTGATAATTTGGAATTATTCTGTTTCTAAATAAGAAGTTCTATTGGTTTTTTCAGAAAAGTTCTTTCATGTTATTATACTCTATGCTTTGTTTGTTTGTGTATTGTTTTGTAAACACTAACAAAATTTGTTTAAATAAGAATACTCCATATGTGAAGGACCTGTTAGAAGTGCTCCTGTGACAGTAGTCAAATGTTTTCTTCTACCTATCTTCCACTGATGAAATAGCCCTTGGCAATTCTCTTGCTCATGCTATGGCAAAAAAGGCTGCTTTAAACACCCCCGATCCTACCCCATTCTCCTTTGTCCTGTGGACCCTTCCCTTCTTTTGCTCTGCTTGAGGATTTAGTTAATGCTCAGGCCTCTTCTCCATCTGCTGAGCATCGGGTATGGATTAATCTGTCTGTTCTCCTGATGACTCCAACATTTGGCACCGCCCTGATGGTTGACCTGTGTGCCCCAGGTCACTGCTACCCTACATTGTTTGTCTCCAAGAGGGAGTGTTCTCATCCATCAACAAGGAATGGTTTGCCCCAGAAGTACATGCCATGGCTAAACAAATTTGCTCCACCTGCTCCTTTTGCCAACAATACAAGGTGGGTTGCTCTACTCTCACCACTCCTGGATCCCACCCCCCACCTTTTGTTCATATACAAATGGACTTTATTCAATTACCCAAATGTTACAGTTATGAATATGTCTTAGTTCTAGTCTATATGTACAGTGCTTGGGTTGAGGCCTATATATGTGTCAAAGCTGATGCTATTACAGTTCCTAATTGCCTCTTAAAAGAATTCATATTTCATTTTGGTATCCCAATTGTTGTGTCCGCGAAATGATGCCAGGAGTCGGTGACTTTAGTGCAAGCTCTTTATTAGTAAGTTGGAACCGAACTGGCGAAAGGAAAAAAGCCCGCGGCTTTTATTCCTTTCGCCGTGGCGGCCGCGGCCAATGGCACCGCTTTGAATCTCCCGCGATCCGAATGGACCAATAGCGGGAGATTCTCAGCGAGCCAATCGGCGCGGCTCACCTTACCAATCGGAGAGCCCCGCGCTTTGGCCAATCAAAGCGCGGGGATCTTAAGTATGTTAATTAAGGACAGAACACCCCTCCCCTCTTGGTTCAGTCCTTACGTTGCGTAGTCACGTAGGTAGGCGGGGCTCCGTCTGAGCCTACTTGACCTACGCAGCTCAGTTGAAGGCTGGATCCAGGCCGGTTCGGTCGGGATCTCTGCTGCTCCTGCTGCCGTCGTGGGAACCGGCTGGTCGATCGGGCCGGGCCGCTCTCCGTAGCTCCCTCCTGGGCCTTCCGGGTTGGTTGAGCTGCGGGTTTCGCCGCTCCCGCTCAGTCTTTCCGGGTCGGTCGAGCTGGCCTGGCTGTTTCTTCCTGGCGATGGGTTGTGATGGCTGCTTTCCGGTGAGTACGGCTGGTTTATTCTTCTTTGGTTTTGGTCCCCTGGGTATTCCCTCCCCCCTTGGTTTGTGTTGTGGGGGTTGGTTTTGCCTGTTTGTGCGTCGGTGGTTTGTTGGTTGGTAGTCGTCGACCTTAGTTGGTCGATGTGGCGTTTCCACGCTCGTCCGTCTGCTGTTTGTAGCCGGTACGAGTGTGGGCCTGTTGTTTGTGTGATGACGGCTGGAATCCATAGTGGGTCTCCCGTCAGGTTTTTTGCGTATATGGGGTCGCCGGGTGCGAAGGTTCGGTGTTTGCTGTTTGAGTCTGGGGGCCTCTCCGGGTTATACGTGGGGTGTAACCTGTCAAGTAGGGACCTTAGTTTCCTGCCCATTAATAGTTCGGCTGGGCTTTTATTGGTTGTGGTATTTGGGGTTATGTGTTGGGTGAAGAGTAGTTTGTTTATTTTCTCCTGGATCTCCCCGTGGTCTATTTTCCGGATGTTCTTCTTAGTGATTTGGACCATCCATTCCGCCCTACCGTTCGCCGCCGGGTGCGCCGGTGCTGTCAGCGCGTGGCGGATGCCCCTTTCCGCTAGGAATTTTTCGAATTCCAGCGAGGTGAACTGGGGCCCGTTGTCGGAGATGACGACATCTGGGAGGCCGTGTGTTGCAAAGAGTTTGCAGAGTTCCTTGATCACGGCCTCCGTGGTTGTCGTCTTCATGTTGCTTACCTCCAGCCAGTTGGAGAAACTGTCAACTGTTATGAGGAAGGTGTGTCCTTTTGTGGGCCCGGCGAAGTCTATATGGATCCTAGACCAAGGTCCCCTTGGGGTTTCCCACTCTAGGACGGGTGCTGTGGGTGGGCTTGGCCTAGTTTCCTGGCATCGTTGGCACCTAGCTACCCAGGCCTCTATTTGTTTGTCCATGCCTGGCCATCAAGCGTAACTTCTGGCCAGGGCTTACGATGTCCTAACGATGCCAGGGTGCCCCTCATGTAGCAGTTCCAGAAACTTCCCTTGTAGCTTTTCTGGAATGACCACCCTATCCCCCCATAGTATGCACCCTTTTAATAAAGAGAGTTCCGTTTGGCGGTTTCGGAACGTTTTGACGGATTCGTCGTTGTCCCTTTCCGGCCACCCTTTCTCCACCCAATGCAACACCCGCGCCATTATTAGTCTCTCAGGCAATGTCTGACGTGGTTATGGGCAGGTTGGGTAGAGTCTCTATGCTGAGGGCGGTTGTCGTGGGTGCTGGGTCGGTGTCGGGTTCCGGTAGCGGCGAGCGGCTTAAGGCGTCTGCATGGGAGATCGTCTTACCCGGTCTGTGTATGAGTCCGTAGTTGTAGGATGCCAGGAACTCGGACCACCTTGTCATTCGGGGAGACAGAATGTTCGGGGTGGCACGGTTTCCTGCAAGGATTCCCAGCAGCAGCTTGTGATCCGTTATGATGGTGAAAGTCCGGCCGTAGAGATACTCGTGGAATTGTTTTACGGCGGCAACGAGAGCCAGAGCCTCTTTGTCCAGTTGGCTATAGTTCCGCTCCGGTTTGGTGAGGGTCCTTGAAAAGAATGCGATGGGCGCTTCTTTTCCGTCGGGAAGGGTATGGCTGAGGACAGCGCCGACGCCGAAGGGTGAGGTGTCACATGTGACAGCCAGAGGTAGGGTCTTGTTGTATTGTATAAGGATGGCGTCCGAAGTGAGGAGGTCCTTCGTTCTTTGGAAGGCGGCTTGCTCGCGTTTCCCCCAAGCCCAGGTCGCCGCCTTGTCCAGGAGCCTATGCAAGGGCTCCGCCACCGTCGCCTTTTGGGGCAGGAAAACATTGTAAAAGTTAAGTAGCCCCAGGAATGCCTGTAGTTCTGTCTTGGACTTGGGTGTGGGGGCTTCTTTGATGGCCTTGATTTTTTGGTTTGTGGGGTGAATGCCGTGACGGTCTAGGAGGTATCCTAGGAATTCTACGCGTTCCGTGCATAGCTGGCATTTCTCCCTCTTGACTTTCAACCCGGTCTCTTTAAATTTGGTTAGGACCTCCCTAGTTCGGCTTGGTTGGCTGCCGACACTAGGACGTCGTCGAAGTAAGGTACCACCCCCTTGATGCCTTGCAATAGTCTTTCCATTAGGCTTTGGAATATTCCCGGTGCCACGCTGACTCCGAATTGGAGTCGGTTGCATTTAAATGCTCCCTGGTGGGTGACTATGGTTTGCGCTTCTGCCGTTTGCTCGTCGACTGGCAACTGTTGGTATGCCTGGGCGAGGTCGAGCTTGGCGAAAACCTTGCCCCTCCCAGTGAGTGCAGTAGGTGTTGCACTACAGGGACGGGGTAGGCGCTTTGTTGTAGCGTGCCATTTAGGGTGGCCTTATAGTCCCCACAGATCCTCACCGACCCATCGGGCTTGATCGGGGTGACTATGGGGGTCTCCCATTGGGCGTGGTCTATGGGCTGTAGGACCCCTTGCTTGACGAGCTTGTCAATTTGCTCGTCTATCTTGGGTTTAAGTGCGAATGGCACCTGCCTTGGTTTCAGGCATTTTGGGGGGACATTTGGGTCTAGGCTGAATGATATAAGGGGCCCTCAGTACTTACCTAGGTTTCCGTCGAAGACCTCTTGGAATTCCTGGGCCAGTTGCTGCTCCCAGCTGTCATCGGTGACGTGGTCGTCTCCCGTGAGTGCGATGTCGAGCGGGGCGAACCATTGCAGTCCCAGTAGGCTTGGGCGGTCGCGGTCGACGATTGTCAGTGGAAGTCTTTCAGTGTGCCCCTTATAGGTGATGTTGAAGTGTTTGGTTCCAACTACCGGGATGCCGTTTCCCTGGTAGTCCTTTACAATGAGTCTCTGGCTGTCTATGTTCCTCCTTTGGAGGGTAGGCACCAAGCGCTTTATTTCATGCCATGCAATCATGGAGAGGTAGGACCCGGAGTCCACCTCCATTTTGCATGGCTGGCCCTCGATGCCTACCTCCACGTGGACCTTCCGGGTATCGTTGGTGATGGCGTGGCCGATGGTGACCGTCTGATGGGTCTCCTCTCTTCGCCGGTTGTCGCCGCCTCGCGAGGATCGTCCGTTCTGGTCCCATCCGTTGTCCGAGGGGCGATCTCTGGTCCGGGGTGGTGTGTTTTCTCTCCTCCGGTCGCTCTGGTCCCATCGTGCCGGGCTGTGATTTTTCTTCAGGCGGCAGACACGGGCGATGTGTCCCTTCTTGTCGCAATGCCGGCAGATCGATTTGAAAAACCGGCATTCCGACCTGGGGTGGTCACTGCCGCAACCAGCACAGTTGGTCCTCGACTTACGACCTCGCCGGGTTCGTGGGTCGCGGCCTGTCTGGAGGCGATGGATGTCCTCCTCGTCATCGGAAGTTCCCGATGCCAAGTGGAAATTGCCCTGGTGGGTGGTCATCTCGGGTTGGGGCTCGGTCGACCTCGCCGGGTTGTTGTTTCCGCTGCGGTCCCCAGTGTTCGGTCTGTGCATGTGGTCGGCGGAAGTTCGGGTTGCTTCGGCGGCTGCGGCTGCGGTGAGGGTGTCTGCTAGGCTGATGTTGCTCTTGGCCATCAGCCGGCTCTGGAAGATGGGGTCCCACAAACCGAGCACGATTCGGTCTCGCAGGGCATCGTTCAGGTTGTCGAATTCGCAGAGCCCCCCTAAATGCTGCAGCTCGGCGACGAAGTCGCTGAAACTCTCACCCGACCTCTCGTCCCGCCGGTAGAACTTGTTGCGCCGGATCAGGATGGGTACCTCTGGAGCGTAGTGCCGACGAAGTATGGGTTTGAGGACGTCCCAGTCCATCGCGGTCGCATTGGCGGGTTTGGCAAGCACCTTGGCCATCTTGAAGACCTCGGTCCCGCAGTGGGTCAGGAAGACGGCGCGCTTCATGGGGCCGGTGGCATCCTTCAGGCCGCTGCACTCGAGGTACATGCGGAATCGGTCAGAGAACGATTCCCAGTCCTCAGTGGCGGGGTTGAAGAGTGCGGGTGGTGCGATTTTCGCCATCGTCTGGCTTCCATCGGACACGTGGTTCGGTTCAGGGTCTGAATCCCATCCTCGTCGCCAGTGTTGTGTCCGCGAAATGATGCCAGGAGTCGGTGACTTTAGTGCAAGCTCTTTATTAGTAAGTTGGAACCGAACTGGCGAAAGGAAAAAAGCCCGCGACTTTTATTCCATTCGCCGCCGCGGCCGCGGCCAATGGCACCGCTTTGAATCTCCCGCTATTCGAATGGACCAATCGCGGGAGATTCTCAGCGAGCCAATCGGCGCAGCTCGCCTGACCAATCGGAGAGCCCCGCGCTTTGGCCAATCAAAGCGCGGGGATCTCAAGTATGTTAATTAAGGACAGAACACCAATATATTTGGAAAGTGATAGAAGGACTCACTTTGCAAACCAGGTAATCAAGGAGGTATGCAAAGCCCTCCAAATTGTCCGAAGACTTCATTGTAGTAATCACCCTCAATCGAGTGAAAAGTGTGAATGTTCAAACTCCATCTTAAAGAATAAAATTACCATATTATGTGAGGAAACTAACCTGAAATGGCCAGATTATCTCCCACTAGCTTTGATGTCTATGAGAATGACACCCTCAAAAACTACAGGCCTCTCTCCTCATGAAATAATAACAGGATGTCCATGCGGATGCCTGCATCTCTTCCATCCATGGGTCAGTTGGCTGATATCCATGCCTTGGACAGTATCATGCTAGACTATTATCATGTTCTCGTTGTCACCCTTAAATTCTGTCATTCACAAATTGTGGCTGCTCTTCCCAAAGAGACTCTCCACCCTAGTGCCTGGTGACTGAGTTCTGGTCAAGGTATTTCAACAGGAAAACTGTTTGACTCCCAGTTCCAGATCTTACTGACTACTAACAAAGCTGTAAAGTGTCAAGGCCTGCCTTCCTGGGTGCGCACATGGCACTGTAAGAAGGTACCCAGCCCAGTATATTCCTTCCATTTCTCATTTAATCATTCCTCAACTTATGATTTTGTTCCCCTGTTGTAATGTACCATGAAAAGAGTAGGTCTGCTCAGGTGCTAGCAAATTTCCTTACATGTGTTCCTGTAGGGTCGTCTACATTTTCTTTCTCTTGAAGCAAAGAGGCCTCCCCTAAGAGTTCATTGAAACTATGAATACACAGTGTTGTCTCCATACTGCCCCTGTCCCATTGCAAGAATCAGCTCTGCCTGTCATTTCTCACTCTGTATCAAAATGGTCTTTACTAATTTCTTCTAGTACCCCAAGTGCTATGCAATCTATCTGTGATGCTTCACAAGACAAGGAAACTTTACTTTTCCCTTGGTACTATTAGCTATCTTTTTATTTTTATTTGTTTTATTTTATTTGTCAATCGCTTACAAGATAATAGGTATAAGTATAAACATGTGTAAGAATACAGGAAATAGGTACACATAAATGGGGACAATAGGACAGGGACGAGAGGCACGATGGTGCACTTATGTACGCCCCTTACAGACCTCAGCCATTTCAATTTGGGCAACCAACCAACAACCAACTTCTCTCCCAAGTAGAAATTTACTACTGCCAGAACCAAACCATGTCTCACCTGACAGGAGGGACATGGATGTATTGTACTGATGGCCAAGCTAATGGTCAGGATTAATAGGTTTTTAACTCCTCCCAGACAATAAAACTAGACTAAGTATCAATGGGGCTTCCCTCAATGTTAGAATGTACTTTAGAGTGAATCCAAATAATTTATCTAACATATGCCTAGCATATTCCTCACAACCCTTCCAATCCAATCCAATCATGGAGCATGCAACTGTAATCCTCTGCCCTAGGCTGTGAGGGAGATGGTCTCAATAACCTTTGCTGATGTTTAGAAACCATCAGATTTGGGTGAGAGAGAACAGATTAATATAAAGGTTACTTAATCTGCTCTGTTGTTTTACTATTTTTACAGCTGATTATACTGAGGATGATGTATTTGGTTTTTATACTCTATATAAGCAGCTAACAGTCTCTAGATTGTGATAGGGTAAAAGTGGAGGAAAAATAAATAAGCAAACAAGCTTGATTATTCAAGGCAGGCAAGGCAACCATAAGTGCTATTTCCAGACCTAAAAATTGCATTAATCTAAAAGGTATCCTGTTGCAACCAAATAAGTATTTTGATATGTGTAAAATCTACCAAAGTGCTCTGGTTGAGATAAATTCCTTAGGCAAAAATAATTGGAAAATTATATGAAATAATGTTAAAAAGTACACTTCTGCAGATTTAAATGTCTTAACCCTTCTATAATCATAGCAATACATGGAAGTTCTACTTACTGACACATTTTGGTGAAGGTGACCATCCATTTCTCGTGCACTCAACTACCTTTTCTCCATTATCAGGTTCAAAAGTAAATCCACTGTCACACAGAATTTGAATTAGATCCCCATCATGGTATAAAGTTCTTTGAGGTCGGAAAGAACCATTTGATATTCTTGGAGAATTGCATGTAATTTCTAAAGAAAATAAATCATATCTTATATTGAAAAAAAAAAGCTTACATTCATATCAGATTATGGGCCTTGCTTTCTGTTAGCATAGAAAACAATACCATTATTTTTAAAACATCCATAGGACCATGAGACCATTTTCATTAGCAGATGCATACTAATGGGCATTAACTAATTTAAAACTGCCAATTAGTATCTAAAATATACTGTGAAATCAACCAATTTGATTTAAAATACTTTTAGTAGCCCTTGGCTACTATTTATTTGGAAGATTGCAAACAAACTTAGCAAGTTGCTATAATTATTCTTCCCTTTCAATCTAAAGCTACAATTTGATATCTCTCTTCTTGCTCTTCCATCCCACCTTCAATCCCAGCAGTGTTTTCAGCCACCTGCAAAAGGATTGCAAATTAGAGGCTCCACATTGCAGTGGTTCAGCTCCTGCCTGAAGTTACAGTTTTGGTTAACAATAACAGGGGAAAGAAGTCAGGCCTTCAAATGCTTTGTTTTGTTTTTTTGGTGCTTTTTTTTAAAAAAAACATAAACAAAGAAAACATAAATCATAAAAACATAAAACATCTTTTTTGAAAGCAGCATGATCCCGGGTTACATCTCTTCATACAGACACAAATTCAAGTTCATGCTCATTGTTATATTCCATTCCATATCTTATTACCATTCTACATTTTCTACGAGGGCTATCCACCAAATAGATTACGTTTTTGTCTGTAGCAAGAAGGGGTGGAGTTAGAGTGGCCATCTTTGGTCTGTGCGTCCGCCGCTCAGTCTGCATCTAGTCGTGCTAGTGGGAGGTTCTTATCGTTGCCTGTTATTTCATAGCAAACGTTTGAAATGTGTGCTGCAATTGAAAATCCCTCGAGTTTTCACGAATCTTGTCATCGACTTTCACGACCAGTTCATCAATCACAATGCTCGGACGTCCACTCTGCTGTTCATCATGAACGTTAGTTCGTCCATTTTTAAACTTAATGCACCATTGGCGCACTTCACCTTCAGTGATGATGTTGTTCCTGTACACTTCACACAGTTGCTGAAAAATTTCAATCGGTTTATGGTTTTTTGCTAACAAAAACCTTATCACTGATCGCACCTCACAACTCGAGGGATTTTCAATTGCAGCACACATTTCAAACATTTGCTGTGAAATAACGGGCAACGATAAGAACCTCCCACTAGCACGACTAGATGAAGACTGAGCAGCGGACACACAGACCAAAGATGGCCACACTAGCTCCGCCCCTTCTTGCTACAGACGAAAACGTAATCTATTTGGTGGATAGCCCTCGATATAGCTTCTCCCCTCTTTTAACTTTCTTAATTTTATTTTATTTATTTCATCTCAATTCAAATCATTGTACTTATATTCTTTGTCTGTCCTGTTTCAACTGTCTATTATCTTTTCCCATTAAACAAAATTTCTCCTGTAATCACTGATTGGAGTATGACGCCTTTATATCTTTCCCCTAAAATTATAACACTTAATATAATACATAACTTCCATTCGGATTCTGCTTGGTACATTCTAAAACTACACAATGTATTTAAAAAAAAGAAAAAAATATAAATATGTAATATAATTAAAACAACATTCCATACCAATTCAATTCTATCATTAATATTAATATTCATTTAAATCTTAACATTTTACACATTACTTTTCAAATAAGTATCATAATTCTATGGGAACACTTATAACTTTCCATAGTTATTTCCACCCCACTTCACTGATATTTTATAAAACATCGAGTAATTAAAATATTCCCATTCCTTCCTAATTCAATTCTCTCATTTATTTCATTTCATTTATTTTGTTCACAAAAGTTTCACTGAATTACACTGACTATTTTATCCCACTTTTTAATTATATGTTGTTTCCAGTTTTCTAACATTATTTCTATTACAAATATAACAATACAATCTTATGTACCTTTACAGAATCCCCTTTTCAGTTAAATTTTCACCCATTATCTCTGAATAAGTCCTGTTTCTTTACATCTTGCTCCAATCCTTTGTAACTTCTCTTCCCTTCCTTCTTCCCTTTCTTCTTCTCTCTCCCCTTTTTAACCCCCTGTCTCTCCACCTCCATTTCCCTCTTCTGTATTCTCCTTTTCTGTTGCTTTCCACTTCTGTTCCTTTCCACTTCTGTTGCTTATATCCACTTTTCACATTATTTTTCCTTTTTTTGGCTGTTTTTTAAAGTCTTAAATTCTCCATTCTCTTTCCCCCCTTTTCCCTTTCTTCCCCACATAGAGTTACTTGTTCATTAAAGATGGCTTCTTCTTTGTCCCAATCTTCTTGTTTCTTGTTGTTTCTTGTAGACACAGATCGCCATTTCTAAGTATTGAAAAATGGAGCCAAAGGAGCCCTTCCCTTCTTGTGCCTCTTCTTTATATTTTTTAAATTCCATTTTGAGTTCATCCAGAAGTGATGCCATTGTAGAATTTTTTGAAACAACCACACAATTGTTTTTAGTCATTAATTTCCAGAAATCCCAAAGTCACCAAACAATCCAAATACATACAAGCTGTTTCTTTTAACACTTTCTTCTTTTTTCACTTTCTCTTCCTGGGGTTACTATTTAGTTACAAAGTTCCACTTAAAATGTATCTTTTAGAAGCCTTATTAAGATTTAACTTTAGATTCTTTTGAATTCCAGGCAGACTCCTCCTTCCAAATCCTGCCCTTATTTTTTTTTTTCCTCTCCCTTCCCACTTATAGCAGAAAAAGGATTTTTTAGTGTTCAGAAATCTTTATTGTCCCTTTGGAATTTAATTATATTTTCAGTTTAATTACCTATAGGTGCCAAAGTGGATTTTTCTGATTTCTTATTCAGCTCCCTTTGTTGTCAGTGTGAGGAAGAAGAGTGAAGAAAAGAAACTTTCCCTTTTCACTTTCATTCACTGCTTCTGAGTCTTCTTTGGAAGCGAAGTTATCTTTTATAAAATTTAAATTCCAGGGTACCTTAGTTGTTGCTTTTTATCTCGGTCAGCCAAAACTTTCACTTCTTAACTTCCTCCTGCACTTTCTTTTCCGGTTGAGTGCTTCTTTGAGACGGCCATTTTTGACCACCGCTCTTACCGCCTTTGGGAAAGGGAATTTGGCCAGCTGAGGAGGAGAGATGCAGCTCTCCTCAACCCTGCTGGTGACTCCCCTGTCTTCACCACCTCTACGGGGTGGCTTAGCCCTAAAGCCAGTTGGCTTGGGGCGCTCCAGCAGCAAGCCCAGGCAGAAAATGCGCATGATCACGGATTCCTGCCTCCCGCCGAAGCCCTGCAAACCAGAACTCTCACGCCTTCAAATGCTTTGTGATGGAGCTTGCCAGACTTGTTTCTTTTCCCATTCTGTTGAAATTCTGCTCAGAATTAGGAGCAGTCATCTATCTATGATGATAGCTCTCAGGTAGCGGATCACCAACAACAATATAGATGGACCATTGGGGTGATGAAGGATGCATTGCTTCAAGTCCTGAAGGATAAATTGGGACAAATTTCCTGGCGAATATCAATGAATGAGATTTCTGAGAGTGGATATCACCTTCTTGGCATGTACTTAAACAATTAATTAGCTTCTCCTGGGATTGCCCTGGGAGTACCGTCAAAACATCAACTGGTCTAGAATTCAAGAGCTTGTATGCTCAGTATATACTCTTAGATCTGCTATGTTACATCACTGCTGCAAAAATTGCACTGGCTACCAATGTGCCTCTGAGTACAATCCATGAGGCTGGACATGACTAGTTCTTTATAGCTCAAGTACAAGGCATCTATGACATTGAGTTTTCCAACTAACAACAGTTTGTCTAACCTGGACGGCAAGAGTCCTCGGCTTTCAAATTAGTCAGGGAGTGATATTTTCTTGCAACTCCCCTCCTTAGGAACAGCTGCCCTAAGTAGAGAATGGCAACCCTTCTCCTGGTTTTTTTGAAATCAGTAGTGAGTGTAGGACCACACAGATTTATGTCTATATGTGTGCATTTTTCTTATGATTTATTCTTAGTCATGATTTTACTGATTTTCAATTTTTGATTATTTTATTGCTATTTTAATAACTGTAAACTGCCTAGAATCCATAAGGATCAACAGGGTACAGAAATAGCATGAATGCATAAACAAAGAAACATCTCCATGATGTTCTTCTGATGCCTGTGGTGGAACAGCTGACTTTGGGAGATGTTGAACTGCTAGAATTGTGAGATGTCCTTCACTAGAAATCCCCTAATCTGTTAGTGCTAAAATTAGAAGCACAGCAATATTCTTCACCAGTAACTAAAGAATTCCCTACAGTCTTGTTAGAAACAGAGTTGGAATTTCTATTGATATTTAGTATGGATATTTGTATGGAAATAGTTTATAAATTCTTTAAAAATGGAAACAATAGTAGTTCAGCTATGGAGTTTATTGTCAGCAAAAGCAATTACTGTATGTTTAAAGATATAAAAATATTGCCATGCAGATATATTACCCTATGTTGATGAAACAGCAGACTATTTTTTGGTGGGGGGCCTGTAAATCTGAAAAGTGCAAAGTGCAGTTTTTTCATTAACTTGGCCATTAAACAATGGAGGATCTTTCATTGCACCACTCCTCTCCAGCAATCTGAAGCCTTTCAAGTTGCCCTATTTCAGCTATATCCCAAGAATTCTATTAGGCCTTTTCAGCATGGAAAAGTGCAGCCCAGCTGGGAATGCTTCAAGAGGAATAAAAATATTAGTTCCAGTAAAGCACATAAATAATTGCAGCTTATTTTAGCTCTAATCATTAATAGACTCAAACTGAAGTGCTTTGGCTTTGTATTGGTAATAGCAGAATTATAAAATTAAACTTTTCAAGTTACCTTTGCATTTAGGAATCACGGATGGTGTCCCATCACACTGGATTACAAAAGCTGATTGGGAAGAATTTGCTTCCAGGACATATCCTGTTTTACAGGTCAGCTCAATAGAATGACCACGTTGAATAAATATATTTTCAGGCACATCTATTTCATCTTTAACATCTATTTTCTGGCTTTCCAGTTCAGTCCTGGAGATCGCACAGGGATCTGAGGTGGAAAAAGAAAGCAAATCCTATTAGAAAAGGCTGTTGGGATCCAAATACATCATATTACCATATTGCAAGATTTAGCTAGATTTAGCTTTCATCAAGTACCTACTTCACCTCAGATATAGGAGTGAAATTGTATATAAAGGAGAGCTGCTGCAGGCAACATCAATTAAATCTTTTTATAAGAGAGAGAGAGAGAGAGACAGACAGAGAGAGAGAGACACGTCAATCTTAATGATTAGAAATGCTCATGAAAATTGAATGAAGACTTTCTTTTCTGCTTACCCAGGCAAATGGGCACTTTTGTCCAGGTCCCATTGTCACAAAAAGATCTGTTCTGGCCTTCCATGGCATAATATGTTTGGCACCTGAATTCTGCTGAAGAGCCAGATCTGTACAGCTTCTCAGATAAAGTAGTGATGTCTCCATTCTCAGTCATGGGTGGACCACTGCAGTTTTTTCCTCTTACTATTAAATGGGAAAAAAAACCAAAAAGCCAGCAAATGTTAGCTAGAGTTGCTGAAATTTCTTAAAATAATAATTACAAAGAAAGAACATGGCTTAAAATTATTACAGATTCTCCTCATTTTTCCTTATAAAATCAGGTAATAATTCAAGTGGAATTATTTCATAAGCAAGTTAAGTATTTATGAAACTTCAGCATCAGAACACATGCTACATCTCAACAGAACTACAATGTACCCACTTTCTGAACTGAAGAAGCTTCTTAGACAGGATATGAAACGTCTTCAAGGAAAAACAAAGAAAGTCCAACAGTCTTTTGAAAAAGTACCTTTGGGACAATGCACCCAACTGTTCACAATCTACTTTTCTCTATTTCTCTCTCTCCCCTCCCCCTCTTCATACATATTCTTTTTGCTCTATGTTGACCCAGATCTTGACAATAATATATGATATAATTGTATGTAGAAATGACATTGGGAGAAAGAAAAACAAATGCAGCCAAGGGAACTATCAGAAAAAAGGTAATCCACTCTCGGAATAGACAGGGATAGCAGTTCAGAAAAGACCCTCCCAGATTCAAAGGCACAGGGGGAAGGAATCTACTTTAGGATTGCAGAATTCTATTAATTAACTCTATAGAAAATTAGAATTAGCTACTCTAACCAAACATCCTGTCTGGTCTACCTTGCAAGACAAACACATAATCACTCTCTATTAAAGACCCAAAAGGATAATATTCAGTTAAAATAATAATTAGACACAGATAGAGATGATAAAATAACTGCATAGTAACATCAGTATTATATGCTTGCTCATTCCATTGGAAAAAAGAAAATTAATACACTCAGGATTTGTAATTCTCAGGCCTTCTTGTGTAGATATTTCAAACTTTATATTTAGTTGTTTCACTTGTTTTAAACAATATGCTAACAATTTATCTGCATATTCAATTTACATAGTTTCTGATTATTTCATAAATATTTTTCTCAGGAGAAATATTTATATCAAGTTGAAAATGCACAAGATTTAGGCTTCCTTCTACATATAAATGATGAAGGGACAATTTTAAAAAATATCTTCTGAACTAATGTTTGAAGAGCTATAAAAATAATCATAATGATCTGAAAATTAAATGTCTGCAAAGAAAGAATAATAAAATATCCTTCATCACCTAAATATTCTGGAACCTATGGAATTATTAAATAAAATCATAATCAGTTCAATATTAACATTGACCATATGATGAATTCATCCAAGCAATTTCAAACAAAAGAGATTTTTCATCAGGGACAATATGGGACTCCTTTAATGATATCATGTCAACATACTTTATACAACCTTTGCAATTTTTGAAACATTTTTTGCCTACCAATTTTATGCATATTTTCAACCACTATGGAGTCATAGTTCTTTGCTAAAGTTTAATATTTTGGACTATAAACTGTAGAAACAATTCAGATGTTTGTAAAAATATGCTTCAGTTGTTTTGTTTTAGATTACAACTATTAAAATTCCAAGACGTGAATTATTTCAAGGAAGATGAAATCATTTTTAAAAGAATGGGAGTTTAGAAGCAAATGTTCATATTTGTCATGTTATCATAATTGTTTTAATCAGTTATGATCCCAGAGGAATCCATCATATTGACAGCAAGCTTACCAGAGATACATAGTGGGAAATCCATGTAACCGTCAACACACTTTCTGACTGATGGAACTACAAGCACATATCCTTCATTACACTGAAATTGTAGGTTCTGGTTACTTTGAACAAGCCGAGCTTTTCTTTGATTCCCAAACACAAACAAGTTTTTTGCTGCTAACTGTTGTCTTGTGATACTGCAGGGTGCTAAAAAAGAGAAAAGAAGGTAGATCTTCTCAAGGGAGATAATTTGTCCATTGGTTTCCCTCAGTTTCACTACCAAGAAAATCGGCCTGGTTTGCAAATCACAACTGACAGTTCCAGGCTAAAATCAAATAAACCAAGTGAGAGCACAGTATTATTGATGAACAAGTTATGATTCAGCAATAGATTTTAGACGTATCACAAAAGATTGGCTTGTAGGAGCATGTACACACAGATGGTCTTGGTTATTTCAAGCTAAGAGCAAACAGCCCAACTCAGAATCTTTTGCGAAGACATTTTGAGTTGACTGAGTTGTAATGGAACAGAATTTCAGACAGCTGGAGTATTCCAAAGTCTATTGAAATATGATGAAGATTGCTTTCCTTGATTTCATTTTTTTTTACAATTTTATTTTATTCAAAAGATTAAAATATAAAATTAAAAAAAAATAGAGACAAAACTAAACTAGACAAAAACATTTAAAATGTGAATTAAAAAAGATCAAAAGCACATATTCTATCCCTCCCTAGTTAAACACTGACAAATCTATTGCAACAATAATAATTCCACCCTTACAAAGCAGGTCCAGAATTTATAAGCTTGTACATCTATTTGCAATCCAAGTGATCTGTCATGCATTACATAAATGAAATAAGAACTGTTAACAGGTTAAGCAACAGCAAAGTTAAAGTTCAAACCACTCACTATATCAACTTATTTGCTTGCACATTCAAACAAATTCTGCATTTTCTCCCAGGTCTACACTAGTCAAAGAAAGCATGATGGCTTACCCAAGCATTTTGGTGGATGAGGTGTCCATTCTTGTCCCTTACACTGAATCCATTCAGGTCCTTCCAAGACATAGGAAGGGTTGCACCTGTATTCTACTCGGTCATTTTCCAGATACTTGGCTTTCTCAGTGCTCACAATTTCCCCAAAGTCAATCTCATTTGGTTCTTCACATTCTGAAATTATATTTACATTAAATTATCTCACCTGCTTCGACAAGCTTGCTCTTCCTATCTACTCTTATGAGGTGTGAGATAACAAATTTCCCTCCTAGATAATTACTTCCCACTTTTGTCTAAACTAGTAAACCAATACCTGCTACACACTTAATCCAAGCTACAGGTAGTACTTGACTAATGACTCATTGCTTAATAACATTCAAAGTTCCAAAGGGGCTATTTACAACTTGGATTTGAAGTTCTGACAGTTGCCCACCCCAATGGTGACACAACCACAATTTGGACATTGGGCAATTTTATTGCATTTAGTGTCATTTCTAGTGTCCTGCAGTCACATTACCCTGTTTTATGTTACTGTTGCCAAAAAAACAGTATTTACTTGCAGTTTTATCATTCCCCTTGATATTAATTTCTCAGTATACATTATCTGTAGCTTTTTTATTTTTATCAGGTCTAAATGCTATCAGCTGAGAATTTATTCTGTATTTCTTAACTCTCTCATCTTGTTCTTCCCTTGGTTTTTTTTCTTTTTCTTTTCTAGAGATGTGGAACTTAATAGGGCTCAAAGAGAATACAATAGTGGAAGAGTATACACACATAGACACACAAATATTATACTGCATAAAGAAAGCAAATATACATTTCAAATCAACCTTGCTGGGCAGAATCGGGAAGATAATAATTGTAGAATAATTGCCTCTAACCCTTCAGCTAGTGAATTTGAAAGAGTCTGGAACTGGGTAACATTCACAACTGCTTATGCCAATGAATTACTAATTAATTTTACAATTATTGGGAAAGGAATACTTTCTATGCTCTCTGTTGATTGAGGCCAGTTTTCCTCTTTCTTTTCCTTCGTGAATGACTTTTGCAATCAGCAAAAACAATGATAAATATATGATTGGCTCAAAAGCATGGCTATTAATATGAATATCAGCAAATATAGTCTTAGCTTCAGTATCTTGTGAAATCAACTTTATCCTCCTTGTCTTCTCGTGAAGGATATAATCATTGTGAATTTAGACATCCACTAATTTCTTTCTATTTATCCTGATATAAACCCAACTGAAATACATCTCTATACTTTCAATCACTTTGAGTTATGTAGCCTCATCTTACACATGGAAATCACTTGGTTATTATTATGTTTTAACCGTGGGCTCAAAGAATGGAGACGAGCCGGTGAAACGGTGAACTTCAAAACTCTTTAACATGGTGTGACAGCTCAGCTCAATGGCTGAAACGGCCCTCCTTATATAGGCAACTTATTAACTATTCAACCAATGAAAACCCGGGAGCGCTAGCTCCGTTAACCAATGGGAGAGGCTCATTAATGGCCAATCAGATTCACCTGAACAGACCAATCTGATGTCGCCATTAATGGCCAATCAGAAGTGCAGGGCCAGACCCCTGCACTTGACTTCAAGCTCTTGATAACTTTATTGACACCTTTATTCATTCACAACACTCCTTCCCCCCGGGTTCTATTTACGGGGTGTGGTTACGTATCCTTGAGGTAGGCCGGTTGTTTTGTTAGTCTTTTTGACTTTTGTTGTGCACCCGGTAATTGGCTGCAATCTTGTTGAGTTAGGATGTTGTCTGGTGAAAGGGGTGCCTCAGACTCTGGGTTCGAATTTCCGTTATCACCAACATTTTCGGTATCACTATGAGGCGAGCTCACTCCCATTCCTGATTCTTCTTCACATGATTCCATTTCGCTGTTGTTTCAAGTTCATCTTCCTTCATATCTCCTCCCCCCTCGGTTTGGTCATCAGGGAACTCGGAGATCCCTGACTGCAGCCTTGATCGTAGCTGATCAATGTGGCGCTTCCACAGTCTATTATCACGACATTTCATGAGGTACAATCTAGGGCCGGTTACTCGGACCACAGTCGCCTCGACCCACAACGGATCGCCCGACAAGTTCTTAGCGAATACCAAGTCACCTACCTGAAAGGCATGGCATTGCCTGCTGGATCCTTGTGGTTTCTCAGGTTCATACGATGGGTGCAGCCGGTCAAGGTGGGAGCGGAGCTTCCGCCCCATTAGCAATTCGGTGGGAGTTTTGTTGGTGACGCTGTGCGGAGTGATATGCTGCAAAAGGAGTATCCGGTTTATTTTTTCTTCAATATTGTCATAGTCCATTTTGTGTAGCGTTTTCTTGATGAATTGTACCATGCGCTCGGCCCTTCCGTTGGCCACAGGATGCGCTGGTGAAGTTAGCGCATGGCGAATACCGCAGTCCACCAGGTACTGTTCAAAGGACAGCGCAGTAAATTGGGGCCCGTTGTCGGATACCAGAACGTCTGGTAATCCATGCATTGCAAATAGTCTGTCTAATTTCTTGATGACCGCTTCGGTTGTTGTATTCCTCATCTCATGGATCTCGAGCCAGTTCGAATAGGCATCTACTATCAACAAGAATCTGTGGCCTTTGGTAGGTCCCGCAAAGTCCAGATGAATGCGAGACCAGGGTCCCCGCGGTGTTTCCCATTCAGTCGGTGTTGCTTTCGGTGGGGCGTTGCTTACTTCCTGGCATTTGTGACAGGCTTTGACCCATGTCTCGATCTGTTTGTCGATGCCTGGCAACCATGCGTAGCTTCGTGCGAGGGCTTTCATGTGCACGATGCCGGGGTGGCCATTGTGCAAGGTTCTCAGTACAGCCCGTTGTAGTCGCTCTGGGACAACGACTCTATCTCCCCAGATAATACAGCCTTTCTGTGAAAATAACTCTGTTTGTCTACTCTTGAATGGGGTGTAGTCATCAGGCACCTGGTCCAATGGCCATCTGCGTTCCACCCAACTGAGGATTCGTGCTAAGGTGGGGTCGCGTCTTATCAAGGGTGGTTAATGGCGGTGTACGAAGTGCCTCAATCTGTAACGTTGTCACTGTAGGCGCAGGGTCGTCAATGGTCTCTGGAAGCAGTGCTCGGCTCAATGCGTCCGCGTGGGGAATGGCCTTTCCCGGGCAGTATTTCAGCTGAACGGACCAATCTGATGTCGCCATTAACGGCCAATCAGAAGTGCAGGGCCAGAACCCTGCACTTGACTTCAAGCTCTTGATAACTTTATTAACACCTTTATTCATTCACAACAAATATCATATCAATTTATTTATTAACTGAAACAAAGAGCCTCAAAATGGGCATGAATTTATAATCCTGATGCAAAGTATTTTGCTATCCACAAATCAACTGCTGAAAAATCTTGCGTTTGAAAAGGGGATTGGGATTATAAATCCATGATATTCTTAAAGAATATTACAAATGTCCAGAAAGCCACAAATGAAAAATTGTACTCTTTGCTAAAAGTAACTGGGCCTTTCATGAATGCCCAGAAACTATTTTTCTTAGTAACCCCTTGATTTCTTTTCTTAACTTACCATTTTGAGAAGAGCAGCCTGGCCAAAGAAGAAAAGCAACAACCAGAAGCAGCCAGCCTTTCATAGCTTTTCAGGCAATGTCCCAACCACAACAATTCAGTTCAGCAGTTTAGCTATTTCACCTGATTTCTCTGAGCTACTACTATACCTTTCTCTTTTGCTTTGCTTTTTGTTAGTGAGCTAGTGAGGAGGAAATATTACTCAAATATTACTTTGACTTTGATAACTAAAAGGGGACTTCCTGAGAACTTTATGAGAGCTTTGTGAACTTTGTGTTGCAATGGTGATAACAAACAAATCAAACAACAGTTCAGCTTTTCAGTGCTTCCAATTCTTCAGAAAGAAAAAGAACACCATTTACATTCCAGTGTTGATAAATTCTGAGGGATTGAACTAGAAGACCTCCAAAATCCTAAATAACTGTTATTTTGTTAAGATTTCTGTGAGTAGCAAGTTCTTGATGTGTTTTACTTGCAACCCATTCACACAGTCGCTTCCAGAAGTCATGTTTTGTTTCTGTGCCTTTAAGGCTCCCTGAAAGAAAGTCATCAGCTATCCAACTGTTCCTGACATTGGATTTCAAAACATCTTTGTTTGAGCTGCATCATGCCTGTGCAGCACAAAGATTATGTATGTTTACTGAAGATTAAATTTCACTCTGTTCAACAGCACTTGCTTGGAAGTGAGCTGGAGGGATTGCTGATTGAACATCAACATCAGGATTGAAAAGGATTGTCATTCCAAGCAAAGTTGTGCAAGTTTTCTTCCCCAAACAGGAACTGCATGCAACTAAATATTCAACCATGCACAGATGGATTTTATATGAATGTGCAGTTAAGCCCACAAGCATTTATGAAATGGTTAATTTTGCTATATTCAGACATGCATACACATGCACACCCATTAAAATTATGAAACTCTTACCTAACGAGAAGAAAATCGAGGAGTGGTTCCAAGCACAAGTGGAACTTCAAAAGTGAATCCTTTAGGAAGAATTGCACACTTTTAATTGCATTTGGGCTCTTCCCCTTCCATCCCTTCCCCTCATTAAGAAATCAAGGACAAACAAGATTGTTAAGGGCTGATTTGCCATCACAGGCCCTCCCCTGATTCATAACCATCTGGAGAATCTTCCCAGAAGCAGTAGCAGCAGCTAATGGTAAAAGTATCAAACATGACTTTTATGAAAAATTATTGGCTATGGAAAACATTTTCTCATTCTTCCATGTCTTAACATTGTATTTTTATTGTAAATCACCCAGAATGACTCAGGTGAAAAGGACAGTGTAGAAATTTGATAACTAAATAAATTACATTTGATATCTGACATATCTATTTTGGTGGAATGAAACCCATGAATGGAATATACAACTACAGGGATTTAAATTATTTAAAAGAAACAGACCTAATAAAAGGAGGTGGAGTTGTGCTATATATAAGAAACAACAAAAATACAACAAAGTAATGGTTAAAAACATCTTGAATGCATCTGGATCAATATAAAAGGAAAAAATAATGACATTAACATAGGTTCAACGGAAAAACTGTTTGACTCCCCATTCCAGATCTTACTGACTACTAACAAAGCTGTAAAGTGTCAAGGCCTGCCTTCCTGGGTGCGCACATGGCACTGTAAGAAGGTACCTAGCCCAGTATATTCCCTCCATGTCTCATTTAATCATTCCTCAACTTATGATTTTGTTCCCCTGTTGTAATGTACCATGAAAAGAGTAGGTCTGCTCAGGTGCTAGCAAATTTCCCTACATGTGTTCCTATAGGCTCGTCTACATTTTTTGTTTCTCTTGAAGCAAAGAGGCCTCCCCTAAGAGTTCATTGAGACTATGAATACACAGTGTTGTCTCCAAACTGCCCCTGTCCCATTGCAAGAATCAGCTCTGCCTGTCATTTCTCACTCTGTATCAAAATGGTCTTTACTAATTTCTTCTAGTACCCCAAGTGTTATGCAGTCTATCTGTGACGCTTCACTAGACAAGGAACCTGCACTTTTCCCTTGGTACTATTAGCTATCTTTTTATTTTTATTTATTTTATTTTATTTGTCAATCGCTGACAAGATAATAGGTATAAGTATAAACATGAGTAAGAATACAGGAAATAGGTACAAATAAATGGGGACAATAGGACAGGGACGGAAGGCACGATGGTGCACTTATGTACGCCCCTTACAGACCTCAGCCATTTCAATTTGGGCAACCAACCAACAACCAACTTCTCTCCCAAGTAGAAATTTACTACTGCCAGAACCAAACCACGTCTCACCTGACAGGAGGGACATGGATGTATTGTACTGATGGCCAAGCTAATGGTCAGGATTAATAGGTTTTTAACTCCTCCCAGACAATAAAACTAGACTAAGTATCAATGGGGCTTCCCTCAACGTTAGAATGTAGTTTAGAGTGAATCCAAATAATTTATCTAACATTGCCTAGCATATTCCTCACAACCCTTCCAATCCAATCCAATCATGGAGCATGCAACTGTAATCCTCTGCCCTAGGCTTTGAGGGAGATGATCTCAATAACCTTTGCTGATGTTTAGAAACCATCAGATTTGAGTGAAAGAGAACAGATTAGTATAAAGGTTACTTAATCTGCTCTGTTGTTTTACTATTTTTACAGCTGATTATACTGAGGATGATGTATTTGGTTTTTATACTCTATATAAGCAGCTAACAGTCTCTAGATTGTGATAGGGTAAAAGTGGAGGAAAACTAAATAAGCAAACAAGTTTGATTATTCAGGGTAGGCAGGGCAACCATAAGTGCTATTTCCAGACATAAAAATTGCATTAATCTAAAAGGTATCCTGTTGCAACCAAATAAGTATTTTGATATGTGTAAAATCTACCAAAGTGTTCTGGGTGAGATAAATTCCTTAAGCAAAAATAATTGGAAAATTATATGAAATAATGTTAAAAAGTACACTTCTGCAGATTTAAATGTCTTAACCCTTCTATAATCATAGCAATACATGGAAGTTCTACTTACTGACACATTTTGGTGAAGGTGACCATCCATTTCTCGTGCACTCAACTACCTTTTCTCCATTATCAGGTTCAAAAGTAAATCCACTGTCACACAGAATTTGAATTAGATCCCCATCATGGTATAAAGTTCTTTGAGGTCAGAAAGAACCATTTGATATTCTTGGAGAATTGCATGTAATTTCTAAAGAAAATAAATCATATCTTATATTGAAAAAAAAAAAGCTTACATTCATATCAGATTATGGGCCTTGCTTTCTGTTAGCATAGAAAACAATACCATTATTTTTAAAACATCCATAGGACCATGAGACCATTTTCATTAGCAGTCATGCATATTGATGGGCATTAACTAATTTAAAACTGCCAATTAATATCTAAAATATACTGCGAAATCAACCAATTTGATTTAAAATACTTTTAGTAGCCCTTGTCTACTATTTATTTGGAAGATTGCAAACAAACTCAACAAGTTGCTATAATTACTCTTCCCTTTCAATCTAAAGCTACAATTTGATATCTCTCTTCTTGCTGTTCCATCCCACGTTCAATCCCAGCAGTGTTTTCAGCCACCTGCAAAAGGATTGCAAATTAGAGGCTCCACATTGCAATGGTTCAGCTCCTGCCTGAAGTTACAGTTTTGGTTAACAATAACAGGGGAAAGAAGTCAGGCCTTCAAATGCTTTATTTTGTTTTTTTGTTTTTTTTTTTTTAAAAAAACAAACATAAACAAAGAAAACATAAATCATAAAAACATAAAACATCTTTTTTGAAAGCAGCATGATCCCGGGTTACATCTCTTCATACAGACACAAATTCAAGTTCATGCTCATTGTTATATTCCATTCCATATCTTATTACCATTCTACATTTTCTTAGAGGGCTATCCACCAAATAGATTATGTTTTTGTCTGTAGCAAGAAGGAGTGGAGTTAGCGTGGCCATCTTTGGTCTGTGCGTCCGCCGCTCAGTCTGCATCTAGTCGTGCTAGTGGGAGGTTTGTATCGTTGCCTGTTATTTCATAGCAAACATTTGAAATGTGTGCTGCAATTGAAAATCCCTCGAGTTTTCACGAATCTTGTCATCGACTTTCACGACCAGTTCATCAGTCACAATGCTCAGATGTCCACTCTGCTGTTCATCATGAACGTTAGTTCCTCCATTTTTAAACTTAATGCATCATTGGTGCACTCCACCTTCAGTGATGATGTTGTCCCTGTACACTTTGTTAAGTTCTGCGCATGGGCGCTAAGAAAGGAGAAGAGCCAGTGAACAGTGAACTTCAAACTCTTTATTTACATGGTGTAACAGCTCAGCTCTATGGCCGCAACGGCCTCCTTTATATAGGCAAGCTCTTGAGTATTTAACCAATGAAAACACAGGGAGCGCTAGCTCTGTTAACCAATGGGAAAGGCTCGTTAATAGCCAATCAGATTCTCCTGAACAGACCAATCCGATGTCGCTATTATCAGCCAATCAGAAGTGCAGGGCCAGAACCTTGAACTTTACTTCAAGCTCTCAATAATCTTTATTCAAGCACTTTTATTAATTCACAACACCCCTTCCCCCGGGTTCCATTTAAGGGGTGCGGTCAGGTAGTCTTTGAGGTTGGCAGGTTGTTTTGATTGTCTATTTGATTTACGTTGTCCTCCCGGTATTTGTCTAGAGTCTTGTTGGGGTAGGACGTTATCTGGTGAACAGGGTGCCTCTGGTTCTATATTCAAATTTTCATTGCCGCTAATGTTCTCGGCATCTCCTTGAGGCGAGCTCACCCCCATCCCCAATCCTTCTTCACTTGTTGCCTCTGAGCGGTCATTACTTCCGCTTAAGCTTTCTGCCGTTCCAAATTCAGCTTCCTCGGTATCTCCTCCCCCCCTCAGTTTGGAAGTCAGGGGACTCAGAGATCCCCGACTGTTGCCTTGAACGCAGCTGATCAATATGGCGCTTCCATATTCTATCATCACGACATCTCACGCGGTACGTTCTGGGGCCGGTTACTTGGACTACAGTTTCCTCGACCCACAAAGGATTACCCGAAAAGTTCCTAGCGAAAACCAAGTCACCTACCTGGAAGTTACGGCATTGACCACTGGATCTGTGTGGTTTTTCAGGTTCATATGATGGGTGCAGAAGGTCGAGGCGGGAGCGGAGTTTCCGCCCCATCAATAACTCAGCAGGAGTTTTGTTGGTGACGCTGTGCGGAGTGATATGCTGCAAAAGGAGTATCCGGTTAATCTTGTCTTCTATATCGCCATAGTCCATTTTATGCAAGGTTTTCTTGACAAATTGTACCATGCGCTCGGCCCTTCTGTTGGCCACAGGATGCGCCGGCGAAGTCAGTGCGTGGCGAATACCGCAGTCCGCTAGGTATAGTTCAAAGGACAGTGCGGTAAATTGGGGCCCGTTGTCGGATACCAGAATGTCTGGTAATCCGTGTGTTGCAAATGGTCTGTCTAGTTTCCTGATGACCGATTCGGTTGTTGTATTTCACATCTCATGGATTTCAAGCCAGTTCGAGTAGGCATCCACCATTAATAAAAATGTGTGTCCTTTGGTAGGTCCAGCAAAGTCCAGATGAATACAGGACCATGGTCCCCTCGGTGTTTCCCATTCAGTCGGGGTTGCTTTCGGAGGGGCGTTGCTTACATCCTGGCATTTGTGACAAGCTTTTACCCATGTCTCGGTCTACTTGTTGATACCCGGCCACCAAGCGTAGCTTCATGTGAGGGCTTTCATATGCACGATGCCGGGGTGGCCATCATGCAAGGTCCTTAGTATCGCTTGTCGCAACCGCTCTGGGACGACAACTCTATCACCCCAGATAATGCAGCTCTTCTGGGAAAATAGTTCCATTTGTTGATTCTTGAATGGGGTGTAGTCGTCAGGTATCTGGTCCAACGGCCATCCCTGCTCGACCCAACTGAGGACTCGTGCTAAAATGGGGTCGCATTTCGTTTCCATCGCGATATCTTGGGCTGTTAATGGCGGCATTCGAAGTGTCTCGATCTGCAGTGTTGTAACCGTCGGATTGGGGTCATCAATGGTCTCCAGAAGTGATTCGCGGCTCAATGCGTCAGCGTGGGGAATGGCCTTCCCCGGGCAATGTTGCAACTTGTAATTATATGCGGCCAAGAATTCTGACCAGCGAGTCATTCTGGGAGATAATACATAAGGGGTTGGCCTATCTCCCAACATTATTCCCAGCAAAGGTTTGTGGTCAGTCACTATAGTAAAGGCTCGGCCATACACATATTCATGAAATCTCTTAACAGCAGAAACAATAGCAAGGGCCTCTTTATCAATTTGACTTTAATTGCATTCTGCTTTTGATAACGTCTTTGAGAAATAGGCAACAGGGGCTTCACTACCGTTTGGCAAAACGTGGCTCAAAATGGTGCCCACTCCGAATGGTGATGCATCACACATGATCGTTAAAGGCAAAGTCTCGTTATACTGCATCAAAACAGCATCAGAAATTAATAAATTTTTCACATGTCGAAACGCCTGCTCTTCTCTGTGTCCCCATACCCAGGTTGCTTTTTTGTCCAACAAAGGATATAGGGGTTCGGCTACGGTTGCTTTGTGAGGCAGGAAAACGTTATAAAAATTGATAAGGCCTAGAAAAGCCTGGAGGTCGGCCTTATTTCGGGTTTTGGAGGCTTTTTTGATTGCCCTAAGTTTGCTATCGGTGGGGTGAATGCCTTGACTATCAATTAAATATCCTAAAAATTTTACACGATCCGTACATAGTTGACACTTGTTTTTTTTAACTTTGAGACCTGAGTCTTTAAATCTCTGGAGAACCAACCTCAGGCGATCCCTTAGTATTTTCCGAGTCGGGGCAGCAATTAACACATCATCAGAATATGGGACAACGCCTTTTATCCCTTGTAATAGTCTTTACATCAAACTTTGAAAGATTCCCGGGGCCACGCTTACTCCGAACTGGAGTCGGTTACATTTAAATGCACCTTGGTGCATAATGATCATTTGGGCCTCTGCCGTTTTTTTGTCTACAGGCAGTTGTTGGTATGCCTGGGCTAAGTCTAGTTTAGCAAAGACTTTTCTGCCCCCCAGGGAATGGAGGAGGTGTTGCACCACTGGTACCGGGTAAGCATTTTGTTGAAGGGTGGTTCGGTAGTCCCCACAAATTCTTATCAATCCATCCGGCTTGATGGGTGTCACGATTGGGGTTTCCCAGGGAGAGTGATCGGTTGGTTCTAACACACCCTGGGCTATTAATTTATCAAGCTGCTCATCAATCTTTAGTTTAAGGGCAAATGTTACCCAGCAAGGCTTAAGGCGGATGGGAGCTATTTCGGGATTGAGGTTAAATGATATCGGGGTCCCCTTGTACTCACCTAGTTTTTCTGCAAAGACGTCCTGGAATTCTTGGACGAGGTCCTGTTCCCAGTCGCTGCTGCAGGTTCGGTGAATGCCGGCTACTTCAGTTCTGAGTGGAGCGAACCATTGGAGGCCTAACAAACTAGGCCGATCCCTGTCGATTACAGTCAGGTGAAGGAATGCTGTACGGTTCTTAAATGATACTCGGACTCGGCTGGATCCAATGACCGGAATTCGATTTCCTTGATAGTCTTTGAGTATGAGTCTTTGGAATCTGAGGTCTTGCCGCCGGATAGTAGGGATGAGCTGCTTGAGGGTCTTCCAGGAAACCATTGAGAGGGACGATTCTGAATCGACTTCCATCAGGCAGGACTGATTTTTGATGGCCACTTTCACTTGGATCTTCTTGGCATCAAGAGATGAGGCGTGACCGATCGTGATAGTTTGGTGAGCCTCTTCTCGCTTCGTTGAGTGGTTTAGGGTTTTGTTTCTGTAGGAGTGGTTGTTCCATTGGTGGTTCATGGGTTCTTGCTTTACAGGATGGCTTCCAGTTGGTTGGCGATAGTTAGCCCCCCTCAAGGGCTGGCTGGTTCCTAGCTTGCTTCTACAGACCCATCCGATATGGCCTCGTTTCCCGCACACATGGCAGAGCGCATTGAGGAATTTGCATTCTGACCAGGGGTGGCTTGCTCCACAACCAGCACATTGGTACTGTGATCTCTGGCGTTGGTCTCATTTGGACTGAAGTCGGTGGACCTCTTCTTCATCGCTTTCTGATGATGATTCAAGGTCCTCGTGGTGGGCTGCCATAGGCTGTCCTTCTGACTGGGGTGAAACTTCACAGGTGAGTTGGCGAAGCGGGGCATGGGTGTGGCGCATTTGGGCAGCCGACTTCCTGGTTGCTTCTGCTGCAGTAGCTTCAGCGATGGCATCTTTAAGGCTAATGTCACCTTTCGCCATCAGCTTACTCTGTGTGCCTGGAGCATCTAATCCCAGAACTATTCGGTCTCTCAGGGCTTCTTCTAGGTCGGCAAACCCGCATAGGCCTCCAAGATTCTGGAGATCAGCTATGAAATCAGCAACACTTTCGCCCTTCCGCTGACTTCTCTGGTAGAATTCATGCCTTCTAATGAGCGTTGGCATGGTCGGTGCACGGTGGGCCCTCAGCAGGGGTTCGAGGATGTCCCAGTCCATAGACTTTACTTCTGCCAGTTTCGCCAGTGCCTTGGCCATCTTGAATATGGTCGGCCCGCAATGAGTTAGAAATACCACCCATTTCTTTCCGGTAGTGGCATCCTTCAAATTGTTAGTCTCCAGAAACATCTGGAAACGATCCATATATGAGTCCCAGTCTTCTTGCGCCAGGTCGAATAGAGTGGGTAGTATGACACCGCCGGACATGGTTCCGCCGTTGGTGAATTTCAGCCACGTGCTCTGTTATTGTTCTTCATCGTTCAGTCAGCTCTGACGTCTCCACATCCCATCCTCATTGCCAGTGTTAAGTTCTGCACATGGGCGCTAAGAAAGGAGACGAGCCGGTGAACAGTGAACTTCAAACTCTTTATTTACATGGTGTAACAGCTCAGCTCTATGGCCGCAACGGCCCCCTTTATATAGGCAAGCTCTTGAGTATTTAACCAATGAAAACACAGGGAGCGCTAGCTCCGTTAACCAATGGGAGAGGCTCGTTAATAGCCAATCAGATTCTCCTGAACGGACCAATCCGATGTCGCTGTTATCGGCCAATCAGAAGTGCAGGGCCAGAACCCTGCACCTTACTTCAAGCTCTCAATAATCTTTATTCAAGCACTTTTATTAATTCACAACACACTTCACACAGTTGCTGAAAAATTTCAATCGGTTTATGGTTTTTTGCTAACAAAAACCTTGTCACTGATCACACCTCACAACTCGAGGGATTTTCAATTGCAGCACACATTTCAAATGTTTGCTGTGAAATAACGGGCAACGATAAGAACCTCCCACTAGCACGACTAGATGCAGACTGAGCAGCGGATGCACAGACCAAAGATGGCCACACTAGCTCCACCCCTTCTTGCTACAGACGAAAACGTAATCTATTTTGTGGATAGCCCTCGATATAGCTTCTCCCCTCTTTTAACTTTCTTAATTTTATTTTATTTATTTCATTTCAATTCAAATCATTGTACTTATATTCTTTGTCTGTCCTGTTTCAACTGTCTATTATCTTTTCCCCTTAAACAAAATTTCTCCTGTAATCACTGATTGGAGTATGACGCCTTTATATCTTTCCCCTAAAATTATAACACTTAATATAATACATAACTTCCATTCGGATTCTGCTTGGTACGTTCTAAAACTACACAATGTATTTTAAAAAAAGAAAAATATATAAATATGTAATATAATTAAAACAACAATCCATACCAATTCAATTCTATCATTAATATTAATATTCATTTAAATCTTAATATTTTACACATTACTTTTCAAATAAGTATCATAATTCTATGGGAACACTTATAACTTTCCATAGTTACTTCCACCCCACTTCACTTATATTTTTTAAAACATCGAGTAGTTAAAATGTTCCCATTCTTTCCTAATTCAATTCTCTCATTTATTTCATTTCATTTATTTTGTTCACAAAAGTTTCACTGAATTACACTGACTATTTCATCCCACTTTTTAATTATATGTTGTTTCCAGTTTTCTAACATTATTTCTATTACAAATATAACAATACAATCTTATGTACCTTTACAGAATCCCCTTTTCAGTTAAATTTTCACTCATTATCTCTGAATAAGTCCTGTTTCTTTACATCTTGCTCCAAACCTTTGTAACTTCTCTTCCCTTCCTTCTTCCCTTTCTTCTTCTCTCTCCCCTTTTTAACCCCCTGTCTCTCCACCTCCATTTCTCTCTTCTGTATTCTCCTTTTCTGTTGCTTTCCACTTCTGTTGCTTTCCACTTCTGTTGCTTATATCCACTTTTCACATTATTTTTCCTTTTTTTGGCTGTTTTTTAAAGTCTTAAATTCTCCATTCTCTTTCCCCCCTTTCTCCTTTCTTCCCCACATAGAGTTACTTGTTCATTAAAGATGGCTTCTTCTTTGTCCCAATCTTCTTGTTTCTTGTTGTTTCTTGTAGACACAGATCGCCATTTCTAAGTATTGAAAAATGGAGCCAAAGGAGCCCTTCCTTTCTTGTGCCTCTTCTTTATATTTTTTAAATTCCATTTTGAGTTCATCCAGAAGTGTTACCATTGTAGAATTTTTTGAAACAACCACACAATTGTTTTTAGTCATTAATTTCCAGAAATCCCAAAGTCACCAAACAATCCAAATACACACAAGCTGTTTCTTTTAACACTTTCTTCTTTTTTCACTTTCTCTTCCTGGGGTTACTATTTAGTTACAAAGTTCCACTTAAAATGTATCTTTTAGAAGCCTTATTAAGATTTAACTTTAGATTCTTTTGAATTCCAGGCAGACTCCTCCTTCCAAATCCTGCCCTTATTTTTTTTTTCCTCTCCCTTCCCACTTATAGCAGAAAAAGGATTTTTTAGTGTTCAGAAATCTTTATTGTCCCTTTGGAATTTAATTATATTTTCAGTTTAATTACCTATTGGTGCCAAAGCGGATTTTTCTGATTTCTTATTCAGCTCTCTTTGTTGTCAGTGTGAGGAAGAAGAGTGAAGAAAAAAAACTTTCCCTTTTCACTTTCATTCGCTGCTTCCGAGTCTTCTTTGGAAGCGATGTTATCTTTTATAAAATTTAAATTCCAGGGTACCTTAGTTGTTGCTTTTTATCCCGGTCAGCCAAAACTTTCACTTCTTAACTTCCTCCTGCACTTTCTTTTCCGGTTGAGTGCTTCTTTGAGGTGGCCATTTCTGACCGCCGCTCTTACCACCTTCGGGAAAGGGAATTTGGCCAGCTGAGTAGGAGAGATGCAGCTCTCCTCAACCCTGCTGGCAACTCCCCCGTCTTCACCACCTATATGGGGTGGCTTAGCCCCAAAGCCAGCTGGCTCGGGGTGCTCCAGCGGTGAGCCCAGGCAGAAACCACACACGATCACGGATTCCTGCCTGCTGCTGAAGCCCTGCAAACCAGAACTCTCACGCCTTCAAATGCTTTGTGATGGAGCTTGCCAGACTTGTTTCTTTTCCCATTCTGTTCAAATTCTGCTCAGAATTAGGAGCGGTCATCTATCTATGATGATAGCTCTCAGGTAGCGGATCACCAACAACAATATAGATGGACCATTGGGGTGATGAAGGATGCATTGCTGCAAGTCCTGAAGGATAGATTGGGACAAATTTCCTGGAGAATATCAATGAATGAGATTTCTGAGAGTGGATATCACCTTCTTGGCATGTACTTAAACAATTAATTAGCTTCTCCTGGAATTGCCCTGGGGGTACCATCAAAACATCAACTGGTCTAGAATTCAAGAGCTTGTATGCTCAGTATATACTCTTAGATCTGCTATGTTACATCACTGCTGCAAAAATTGCACTGGCTACCAATGTGCCTCTGAGTACAATCCATGAGGCTGGACATGACTAGTTCTTTATAGCTCAAGTACAAGGCATCTATGACATTGAGTTTTCCAACTAACAACAGTTTGTCTAACCTGGACGGCAAGAGTCCTCGGCTTTCAAATTAGTCAGGGAGTGATATTTCCTTGCAACTCCCCTCCTTAGGAACAGCTGCCCTAAGTAGAGAATGGCAACCATTCTCCTGGTTTTCTTGAAATCAGTAGTGAGTGTAGGACCACGCAGATTTATGTCTATATGTGTGCATTTTTCTTATGATTTATTCTTAGTCATGATTTTACTGATTTTCAATTTTTGATTATTTTATTGCTATTTTAATAACTGTAAACTGCCTAGAATCCATAAGGATCAACAGGGTACAGAAATAGCATGAATGCATAAACAAAGAAACATCTCCATGATGTTCTTCTGATGCCTGTGGTGGAACAGCTGGCTTTGGGAGATGTTGAACTGCTAGAATTGTGAGATGTCCTTCACTAGACATCCCCTAATCTGTTAGTGCTAAAATTAGAAGCACAGCAATATTCTTCACCAGTAACTAAAGAATTTCCTATAGTCTTGTTAGAAACAGAGTTGGAATTTCTATTGATATTTAGATTTTTGTATGGAAATAGTTTGTAAATTCTTTAAAAATGGAAACAATAGTAGCTCAGCTATGGAGTTTATTGTCAGCAAAAGCAATTACTGTATTTTTAAAGATATAAAAATATTGCCATGCAGATATATTACCCTATGTTGATGAAACAGCAGACTATTTTTTGGTAGGGGGCCTGTAAATCTGAAGAGTGCAAAGTGCGGTTTTTGCATTAACTTGGCCATTAAACAATGGAGGATCTTTCACCACTCTTCTCCAGCAATCTGAAGCCTTTCAAGTTGCCCTATTTCAACTATATCTCAAGAATTCTATTAGGCCTTTTCAGCATAGAAAAGTGCAGCCCAGCTGGGAATGCTTCAAGAGGAATAAAAATATTAGTACCAGTAAAGCACATAAATAATTGCAGCTTATTTTAGCTCTAATCATTAATAGACTCAAACTGAAGTGCTTTGGCTTTGTATTGGTGATAGCAGAATTATAAAATTAAACTTTTCAAGTCACCTTTGGATTTAGAATCACGGATGGTGTCCCATCACACTGGATTACAAAAGCTGATTGGGAAGAATTTGCTTCCAGGACATATCCTATTTTACAGGTCAACTCAATAGAATGACCACGTTGAATAAATATATTTTCAGGCACATCTATTTTATCTTTAACATCTATTTTCTGGCTTTCCAGTTCGGTCCTGGAGATCGCACAGGGATCTGAGGTGGAAAAAGAAAGCAAATCCTATTAGAAAAGGCTGTTGGGATCCAAATACATCATATTACCATATTGCAAGATTTAGCTAGATTTAGCTTTCATCTAGTACCTACTTCACCTCAGATATAGGAGTGAAATTGTATATAAAAGAGAGCTGCTGCAGGCAACATCAATTAAATCTTTTTTATAAGAGAGACAGAGAGAGAGAGAGAGAGAGAGAGAGAGATCTTAATGATTAGAAATGCTCACGAAAATTGAATGAAGACTTTCTTTTCTGCTTACCCAGGCAAATGGGCACTTTTGTCCAGGTCCCATTGTCACAAAAAGATCTGTTCTGGCCTTCCATGGCATAATATGTTTGGCACCTGAATTCTACTAAAGAGCCAGATCTATACAGCTTCTCAGATAAAGTAGTGATGTCTCCATTCTCAGTCATGGGTGGACCACTGCAGTTTTTTCCTCTTACTATTAAATCGGGAAAAAAACCAAAAAGCCAGCAAATGTTAGCTGGAGTTGCTGAAATTCCTTAAAATAACAATTACAAAGAAAGAACTTGGCTTAAAATTATTACAGATTCTGCTCATTTTTCCTTATAAAATCAGGTAATAATTCAAGTGGAATTGTTTCATAAGCAAGTTAAGTATTTATGAAACTTCAGCATCAGAACACATGCTACATCTCAACAGAACTACAATGTACCCACTTTCTGAACTGAAGAAGCTTCTTAGATAGGATATGAAACGTCTTCAAGGAAAAACAAAGAAAGTCCAACAGTCTTTTGAAAAAGCACCTTTGGGACAATGTACCCAACTGTTCACAATTTACTTTTCTCTATTTCTCTCTCTCCCCTCCCCCTCTTCATTCATATTCTTTTTGCTTTATGTTGACCCAGATCTTGACAATAATATATGATGTAATTGTATGTAGAAATGACATTGGGAGAAAGAAAAACAAATACAGCCAAGGGAACTATCAGTTAAAAGGTAACCCACTCTCAGAATAGACAGGGAAAGCAGTTCAGAAAAGACCCTCCCAGATTCAAAGGCACAGGGGGAAAGGAATCTACTTTAGGATTGCAGAATTCTATTAATTAACTCTATAGAAAATTAGAATTAGCTACTCTAACCACACATCCTGTCTGGTCTACCTTGCAAGACCAACACATAATCACTCTCTATTAAAGACCCAAAAGGATAATATTCAGTTAAAATAATAATTAGACACAATAGAGATGATAAAATAACTGCATAGTAACATCAGTATAATATGCTTGCTCATTCCATTGGAAAAAAGAAAATTAATACACTCAGGATCTGTAATTCTCAGGCCCTCTTGTGTAGATATTTTAAACTTTATCTTTAGTTGTTTCACTTGTTTTAAACCATATGCTAACAATTTATCTGCATATTCAATTTACATAGTTTCTGATTATTTTATAAATATTTTTCTCAGGAGAAATATTTATATCAAGTTGAAAATGCACAAGATTTAGGCTTCCTCCTACATATAAATGATGAAGGGACAATTTTAAAAAATATCTTCTGAACTAAAGTTTGAAGAGCTATAAAAATGATCATAATGATTTGAAAATTAAATGTCTGCAAAGAAAGAATAATAAAATATCCTTCATCACCTAAATATTCTGGAACCTATGGAATTATTAAATAAAATCATAATCAGTTCAATATTAACATTGACCATATGATGAATTCATCCAAGCAATTTCAAACAAAAGAGATTTTTCATCAGGGACAATATGGGACTCCTTTAATGATATCATGTCAACATACTTTATGCAACCTTTGCAATTTTTGAAACATTTTTTGCCTACCAATTTTATGCATATTTTCAACCACTATGGAGTCATAGTTCTTAGCTAAAGTTCAAGATTTTGGACTAAACTATAGAAACAATTCAGATGTTTGTAAAAATATGCTTCAGTTGTTTTGTTTTAGATTACAACTATTAAAATTCCAAGACAAGATGTGAATTATTTCAGGGAAGATGAAATCATTTTTAAAAGAATGGGACTTTAGAAGCAAATGTTCATATTTGTTATGTTATCATAATTGTTTTAATCAGTTATGATCCCAGAGGAATCCATTATATTGACAGCAAGCTTACCAGAGATACATAATGGGAAATCCATGTAACCGTCAACACACTTTCTGACTGATGGAACCACAAGCACATATCCTTCATTACACTGAAATTGTAGGTTCTGGTTACTTTGAATAAGCCGAGCTTTTCTTTGATTCCCAAACACAAACAAGTTTTTTGCTGCTAACTGTTGTCTTGTGATACTGCAGGGTGCTAAAAAAGAGAAAAGAAGGTAGATCTTCTCAAGGGAGATAATTTGTTTCCTTCAGTTTCACTACCAAGAAAATCGGCCTGGTTTGCAAATCACAACTGACAGTTCTAGGCTAAAATCAAATAAACCAAGTTAGAGCACAGTATTATTGATGAACAAGTTATGATTCAGCAATAGATTTTAAACATATCACAGAAGACTGGCTTGTAGGAACATGTACAAACAGATGGTCTTGGTTATTTTAAGCTAAGATCAGCCTAACTCAGAATCTTTTGCGAAGACATTTTGAGTTGACTGAGTTGTAATGGAACAAAATTTCAGAAAGCTGGAGTATTCCAAAGTCTGCTGAAATATTATGAAGATTGCTTCCCTTGATTTCACTTTTTTACAATTTTATTTTATTCAAAAGGTTAAAATATAAAATTCAAAAGAAAAAAATAAACAGAGACAAAACTAAACTAGACAAAAACATTTAAAATGTGAATTAAAAAAGGTCAAAAGCACATATTCTATCCCTCCCTAGTTGAACACTGACAAATCTATTGCAAAATTAATAATTCCACTCTTACAAAGCAGGACCAGAATTTATAAGCTTATACATCTATTTGCAGTCCAACTGACCTGTCATGCATTACATAAATGAAATAAGAACTATTAACAGAAAAGTTAAAGTTCAAACCACTCAATATATCAACTTATTTGCTTGAACATTCAAACAAATTCTGTATTTTCTCCCAGGTCTACACTAGTCAAAGAAAGCATGATGGCTTACCCGAGCATTTTGGTGGATGAGGGGTCCATTCTTGTCCCTTACACTGAATCCATTCAGGTCCTTCCAAGACATAGCCAGGTTGCACCTGTATTGTACTCGGTCATTTTCCAGGTACTTGGCTTTCTCAATGCTCACAATTTCCCCAAAGTCAATCTCATTTGGTTCTTCACATTCTGAAATTATATTTACATTAGATTATCTCACCTGCTTCGACAAGCTTGCTCTTCCTATCTACTCTTATGAAGTGTGAGATAACAAATTTCCCTCCTAAATAATTAGTCCCCACTTTTGTCTAAACTAGTAAACCAATATCTGCTATATACTTAATCCAAGCTTCAGGGAGCACTTGACTCATTGCTTACTGACAGTCAAAGTTCCGAAAGGGATATTTACAACTTGGATTTGAAGTTCTGACAGTTGCCCACCCCAATGGTGACATGACCACAATTTGGACATTAGGAAACTTTATTGCATTTATAGCCATTTACAGTGTCTTTCAGTCACATTACCCTGTTTTATGTCACTTTTGCCAAAAAATAGTATTTCTCTTAACAACTATGGATTTGCTAAATAAAGATGGTAATTTGCTTAATGGCCAGTACAAAAAAGGTCATAAAATTGGGTCAGTCACTTTAAGACCATAACAAGTTATGATCATGATGAATTGGCTCCAAATGGTCATAACTCAAGGACTACCTACAATAAGCAAACTTCCCTTGCTTAACCTAAACAAATCTGGGGATAGGAAGGTAGAGAGGTTGAAAGGCTATTAAAATTGCCCCACCAAAAGCATCACTTTGTATGCAATTCTGTAGAATTTCGTCCTTGCCAGTGCTTTGAACTACTGGGTAGTTCTGGAGAAATCTTTCTGACAGTTTTATGTATTGGATTTCCATGATTAAACCTTTCTCAATTGTAATCACCCTATCCTCTTTCATCAGCAATATCTGAACAAAATTTTTAATGCTGCCAACAGTTCCTTTCCTAGAAAAAACAAACCATTGCTTACTAGTATTACTGTCTACTATTGACCTCACCCTCTTCCTAAGAGGCCTGTAGGGGGCGTGCATAAGCACACCAATTGTGCCTACCATCCCTGTCCTATTGTTTTTTATTTTTCTTATAAGTATCTATCTCATATATTCAAAATGATATTTATTCTTATACCTGTATCTTATAACCGGTTGACAAATCAAATAAATACTAAATACTAGTATAGGCCTTGATATTAATTTATCAGTACATATTATCTGTAGCTTTTTTAAAAAAAATCAGGACTAAATGCTGTCAGCTGAGAATGTATTCTGTATTTCTTAACTCTCTCATCTTGTTCTTCCCTTTTCTTTTCTAGAGATGTGGAACTTAGTAGGGCTCAAAGAGAATACAATAGTGGGAGAGTATACGCACATAGACACACAAATATTATACTGCATAAAGAAAGCAAATATACATTTCAAATCAACCTTGCTGGGCAGAATCGGGAAGATAATAATTGTAGAATAATTGCCTCTAACCCTTCAGCTAGTGAATTTGAAAGAGTCTGGAATAGGGTAACATTCACAACTTCTTATGCCAATGAGTTACTAATTAATTTTACAATTATTGGGAAAGGAATACTTTCTATGCTCTCTGTTGATTGAGGCCAGTTTTCCTCTTTCTTTTCCTTCATGAATTACTTTTGCAACCAGCAAAAACAATGATAAATATATGATTGGCTCAAAAGTATGGCTATTAATATGAATATCAGCAAATATAGTCTTAGCTTCAGTATCTTGTGAAATCAACATTATCCTCCTTGTCTTCTCGTGAAGGATATAATCATTGTGAATTTAGACATCCACTAATTTCTTTCTATTTATCCTGATATAAACCCAACTGAAATACATCTCTATACTTTCAATTACTCTGACTTATGAAGCCTCATCTTACACATGGAAATCACTTGGTTATTATCATATCAAGTTCTTTATTAACTGAAACAAAGAGCCTCAAAATAGGCATGAATACTGATGCAAAGTATTTTGCTATCCACAAATCAACTACTGAAAAATCTTGCATTTGAAAAGGGGATTGGGATTATAAATCCATGATATTCTTAAAGAATCTGGTATTACAAATGTCCAGAAAGCCACAAATGAAGAATTGAACTCTTTGCTAAAAGTAACTGGGCCTTTCATGAATGCAGCAGAAACTGTTTTTCTTAGTAACCCCTTGATTTCTTTTCTTAACTTACCATTTTGAGAAGAGCAGCCTGGCCAAAGAAGAAAAGCAACAACCAGAAGCAGCCAGCCTTTCATAGCTTTTCAGGCAATGTCGCAACCACATTGTTTCAGTTCAGCAGTTTAGCTATTTAAGCTGATTTCTCTGAGCTACTACTGTCCCTTTCTCTTTTTGCTTTGCTTTTTGTTCAGGAACTAGTGAGGAGGAAATATTACTCAGATATTACTTTGATCTTGATAGCTAAAAAAGGGCTTCCTGAGAACTTTATGAGACCTTTGTGAACTTTGTATTGCAATGGTAATAACAAACAAATCAAACAACAGTTCAACTTTTCAGTGCTTCCAATTCTTCAGAAAGAAAAAGAACACCACTTGCATTCCAGTTTGGATAAATTCTGAATCTTCCCAAAGTCTTCAGTAGCAGCAGCTAATGGTATAATTATCAAACATGACTTTTATGAAAAATTATTGGCTATGGAAAACATTTTCTCATTCTTCTATGTCTTAACATTTTTATTGTAAATCACCCAGAATGACTCAGATGAAAAGGATAGTGTAGAAATTCGATAGCTAAATAAATTACATTTGATATCTGACCTATCTGTTTTGGTGGAATGAAACCCATGAATGGAATATACAACTAGAGGGATTTAAATTATTTAAAAGAAACAGACCTAATAAAAGGAGGTGGAGTTGTGCTATATACAGTATAAGAAAATACTATAGCTCAACAAAAATACAACAGAATAATGGTTTAAAACATCTTGAATCAGGGGTGGGATTCAAATTACTTAACAACCGGTTCTGTGAGTATGGCTTAATTTGTGGGTGTGGCTTGGTGGTCATGTGACTAGGTGGGTGTGGCTTGCTGGGCAGGCACAGCTTGGTGGTCACATGACTGGGTGGACATGGCTTGATCATGTGACTGGGTGGGTGTGGCTTGGTTGTCATATGACTGGGTGGGCATGGCCAACTGTAAGTCATTTGCATGGGTGTTGCCTGTATGGGCCAGGAGGAAAGAAAGATGTAGGTGTAATTGTATAGTTGCATTCTTTTCCAGCACTGTCACCTGAGAATCCAAACATTATTGAAAAGTAAGAAGTATTTCCAGATCATTCAAAGGGGTTATATAATATATATATTCATCTAGAATAGACAATATCCTAATCCCTAATCATCATACTTATTGATCAGTTCACTTCTGCTTCAGCATTTTCTTCATTAAAATCAGGATTGGCTGAGTCAGGTCTCCAAACTTGGCAACTTTAAGAGTTGTGGACTTCAATTCCCTCAGCCAGCTTTGCAAGCTGGAGAATTCTGGGAGTTGGAGTTCACAAGTCTTAAAGTTGCCACGTTTGGGGACCTCTGTGGTAAATGATCTTCCAGCTCAAAAACTCCCAACAGCTTTTATTTCTACCAGAGATTTGGCAGGGAAGAGAGAGAGAAAAAAGGAAACTTCCACTTGGAAATCAACTCTCCTAAGCCTGAGGGCTATTTCTTCGCCCCTTTAAGCAGGTTATATAACTACTATGTCCCCCACAATTCAGTTCACAGCCTTTTGAGAAAAAAAAACAACCCAGCACCTGAGATTGCTGCCCATCCCACTTGGCATACGGATGAAGCAAGCAGGTTCAGCCGCAAAGAGTGTGAAGGGAGGCAGACACTGCACCTCTGAGGAAAAGAGGATGCAAAGCCCTGGCTGTCACTTGGGAGGCAATCCTAGAGGAACATGTCACATGCCCCTGAAGCCTTCAAAGTCACTACTTTTGCTCTCAGCTTCTTCCAATGGGGCGCTCTTAAACTCAACCTTGAAAAGAGAGAGCTTGCAAGTTCCCCTCTCATTGAATGGGCTCCCAGGCAGCAGAGAAGCAACTCAGTTGAATCCTGCTTCTCTCTGCTGCCCGGGAGCCCATTCAATGAGAGGGGGACTTGCAGGCTTCTTGCTTTGCCAGGAGAGAGGCACTCTCACTTTCCCAGCAATAGCAGGTAAGAGAAGCAGTCCGGAGCCAACACATGCTTCTCCATTGTTCTTTCCACCTGGGAGAGTGAGAGTGCCCAGCAAAGTGAGAACCTTCCAAGTCCCCCTCTCATCAAATGGGCTCCCTGGCAGCAGAGAGAAGCAGGATTCAACCGAGCTGCTTCTCTTTCGATGAGAGGGGGACTTTCAGGCTTCTTGCTTTGCTGGGAAAGAGGCATTCTCATTCTCCCAGCTGGAAAAAACAATGGAGAAGTGTGTGTCTGCTCCAGATTGCTTCTCTTATCTGCTCTTGAGGAGCATCTCCCCATGTGTGTCCACCCTCCCAGCCCCACCACAGCCTCCAGTCACAAGAGGGGGAGGAGGGGAGGAGGAGGAGAAGAGTCTCCTGAAAGAACTGGCTGAACAATGATCAACAGCCACAGTGGAAATGTCCCTTCAGGTGACCCTTCTCCTCCTCCCAGCCCCTCTCATGACTGGCAGCTGTGGTGGCAGCAAAACAAAAAGAAGCGGTTTTGCTCCCGGTAGAAGTGGCGGCAGCAAAATGAAAGGAAGCTGGCAGAGGCAGCAATGTGGCGGAGGTGCTGCAGCAGTAGCAGGGCCATGGAGCACCTCCCAGGCCCTCCCAAAGTGCGGTACCTTTAGAGGTGGCAGCAGCAGGGGCAGCAGCAGCAGTAAAACAAAAGGAAGCAGGCAGAAGCAGCAAACCAGGCTGATTCCATCCACTTCCTTTCATTTTGCTCCCAGTAGATGTGGGCAGAGGTGGCTGAAGCAATGGTGCTTCTTACAAGAGGCTGCCATCTGGTAGGGAGAGCTAGGAGAGCACTGTGTGGTGGCTTAGCCAGCCAGCCAAGCCCAGGGATGGGGGTAGGTAGGCTGGGTGAGGCCCGGGGAGCCCCAGAGAGGGCCACAGGAGGCCTGTGAACTCCAGAGATGGCTAGGGGAGTCTCAGGGAGGCCTGGGGACAGTGGGGGAAGAGCTAGTGTGACTTGCAGACCTGTGAGCAGTGAAGATCAGTGAAGAGGCTCGTGTCACAGCAAAAGGCATGCAACAATGGCTGCCCTGGTTGGCAGGCATAAGCAGGCTCCAGGCATGTCACCCATGCACACGATGTTGTGCATGCATGATAGGGACTGACTGGGCAGGGAGCAGAGAAGTGGGCAGAGAGGAGCTCTGATTTACTGGTTCTCCAAACTACCAGGAATGGTTACAACCGGTTCTATAGAACTGGGCCAAACCAGTAGAATCCCACCCCTGTCTTGAATGCATTTGGATCAATATAAAAGGAAAAAATAATGACATTACCATAGGTGTATACTATAGGCCACCCAACCAATCAAAATAGATGAGGATTTTGCTAATCAGTTAACTAAGGTATGTAGGAAGCACACCACAATCATAATGGGGACTTTAACTACTCTGACATCAACTGGGAGACAAACCTAGTAGAAGATCAAACAGATTCCTGACAAATCTAGCAGATAACTTTGTCTCCCAAAAGGTAGAGAAGGAGTTTATGGTTAAAATAACAAAAAAAGCTTTTTTTTTTTTCTGAAATGGTACAAGGTTTCTTGCCTGAACAAGTTGTTGGACTAGAAGACCTCCAAAGTCCAAAATAACTCTGTTATTTTGTTAAGATTTCTGTGATATGAATAAAATTCCTTCCCTTTAGAGCAATGGGAGAGAAGCACTCTGGGGATGGGAGTTATACTTAAAAATAATGAGGAATGGGGCCTGGAACGCTGAATCTGCCTGTGCTGTCCAGACAGTATATAGTTAATTGGGAATTGGGATAGTTAATTGGGAATTGAGAGTTGTCCCCTTAAGGGAATGCCTCATGGTAAATGTAGTTAATGCATCATGGGAAATGTAGTTCATGTCATGCGGTCACATCTGTAATCCTGATTGGTCACTGAATTGACCCTTGGTTGGGTTGGGGGAGTTTCCTTTATTCTTGCTTGGACTCCAGCATCGTGCTGGTGTCTTACCCTTTGCTCCATCGTGATGGGATGAAGATAACTACACTGCTCAAAAAAATAAAGGGAACACAAAAATAAGACATCCTAGATCTGAATGAATGAAATATTCTTATTAAATACTTTGTTCATTACATAGTTGAATGTGCTGACAACAAAATCACACAAAAATTATCAATGGAAATCAAATTTAGCAACCCATGGAGATCTGGATTTGGAGTTACACTCAAAATTAAAGTGGAAAAAACACTACAGGCTGATCCAACATTGATGTAATGTCCTTAAAACAAGTCAAAATGAGGCTCAGTAATGTGTGTGGCCTTCCCGTGCCTGTATGACCTCGCTACAATGCCTGGGCATGCTCCTGATGAGGTGGCGGATGGACTCCTGAGGGATCTCCTCCCACACTTGGACTAAAGCATCCTCCAACTCCTGGACAGTTTGTGGTGCAACGTGGCATTGATGGATGGAGCGAAACATGATGTTCCAGATGTGCTCAATTGGATTCAGGTCTGGGGAACGGGCAGGCCAGTCCATAGCATCAATGCCTTCATCTTGCAGGAACTGCTACACACTCCAGCACATGAGGTCTAGCATTGTCTTGCATTAGGAGGAACCCAGGGCCAACCGCACCAGCATATGGTCTCACAAGGGGTCTGAGGATCTCATCTCGGTAGCTAATGGAAGTCAGGCTACCTCTGGAGAGCACATGGAGGGCTGTGTGGCCCCTTAAAGAAATGCCACCCCACACCATTACTGACCCACTGCCAAACCAGTCATGCTGGAAGATGTTGCAGGCAGAAGAACGTTCTCCATGGCGTCTCCAGAACCTGTCACTTCTGTCACATGCGCTCAGTGTGAACCTGCTTTCATCTGTGAAGAGCACAGGGCGCCAGTGGTGAATTTGCCAATCTTGGTGTTCTCTGGCAAATTCCAAACGTCCTGCATGGTGTTGGGCTGTAAGCACAACCCTCACCTGTGGATGTTGGGCCCTCATACCACCCTCATGGAGTCTGTTTCTGACCATTTGAGCAGCCACATGCACATTTGTGGCCTGCTGGAGGTCATTTTGCAGGGCTCTGGCAGTGCTCCTCCTCTCCCTCCTTGCACAAAGGTGGAGGTAGCAGTCCTGATGTTGGGTTGTTGCCCTCCTACAGCCTCCTCCACGTCTCCTGATGTACTGGCCTGTCTCCTGGTAGCACCTCCATGCTCTGGACACTACACTGACAGACACAGCAAACCTTCTTGCCACAGCTCGCATTGATGTGCCATCCTGGATGAGATGCACTACCTGAGCCACTTGTGTGAGTTGTAGACTCTGTCTCATGCTACCACTAGAGTGAAAGCACCGCCAGCATTCAAAAGTGACCAAACCAACAGCCAGAAAGCATAGGAACTGAAAAGTGGTCTGTGGTCACCACGTGCAGAACTACTCCTTTACTGGGGATGTCTTGCTAACTGCCTATGTTTTCCACCTGTTGTCTATTCCATTTGCACAACAGCATGTGAAATTGATTGTCAATCAGTGTTTCTACCTAAGTGGACAGTTTGATTTCACAGAAGTGTGATTGACTTGGAGTTACATTGTGTTGTTTAAGTGTTCCCTTTATTTTTTTGAGCAGTGTATATTTTCACACTATGAAGTCAATTATGCAAAGATTTGGGCATTAGATGAATCTTGACATAACTGTGAGTTATACCTTAAGGATGCCTTGTGATCCAATAAAGAAACTTTGTATGGAAGCCTTTGTAGAGTTTTAACTGCTTATTGTTGGCATCTTTTGGAAGATATTGCCTAAGACAAGGCACTGCCAGCTTTTTCTCTCTTCTGGTCTGTTGCTAAATTCTGACAGATTCCAAGATGAAGATCAGGAGATTTCTCTGTGCTAGAACTGAAATGAATAGAAATTGTACTTTAAACCCTTGTTCCAATATCTCAGGGGCTGCCACAAAGAAGAAAGGGTCACCCTATTCTCCACAGCATAATAAATACAGAAAAACAGAACAACAGAGTTGGAAGGGACTTGGAGTTCTTCTAATCCAACCACCTGCTCAAGCCTATGCCATTACAAACAAATGGTTGTCCAATCTCTTCTTAAAAACCTCCAGTGTTGGAGCTCTCACAACTTCTGAAAGCAAGTCATACTAGTTTATTATTTATTTATTGTCATTTATTATGTCAATATTTTTAGAAACTTCAAATTTGCAGATATCCAGGTTTTTACAGAATATTACTCAGGAGTCTAACAATCTTCAGAGAAATGCAGTTAAACATTAGTCAATCATATCAGGGAAACTGTTTGTACACCTTGATACCTGTTCTTTTGCCAGAGATGGTATTCAGCAGGTTCTGACCAGTTCTGGAGAACCGGTAGCAGAAATTTTGAGTAGTTCAGAGAACTAGCAAATCCCATCTCTGACTGGAGATTTTACAGTATCCTTCCCCTGCCATGCCCACCAAGCCACCCACAGAATCGGTAGTAAACATTTTTGAATCCCACCATTATTTTACCCCTCAGGTATTGCAGATCTAGAATTGGGTTGCACTTCTATATTCAGAAGGACTAAAGAGTATCAACTCCAAGGAAAAAGCAGAGAAAATGAGACATTGCCTCCTTATCAGAAGAATACAGGATCTACTGTTCTCCTCTTGCTAACCAGGAAAATTCCCTTTTATAGGAAAAATGTAATTTTACCTTTTTCAATTTTAATCACCCTGCCCTCTTTCCCTGTATACTTCATCAGCAATATCTGACAATTTTTTTTAATGTTGGCAACAGTTCCTTTCCCAGAAATATTAAACAATTGCTAACTAGAATTAGCCTTGATACTAATTTCTTAATACATATTATCTTTTTATCAGGTCTAAATGCTACCAGCTGAGAATTTATTCTGTCATTTTTAAATCTCTCATCTTATTAATTCCTTGTTTTTCTTTCTTTTTTACAGATATTAGTAGGGTTCTAAGAGAATACAATAGTAAGATAATACACACAAGAAACCCACAAATATATTAACCAAATATAAATTTCAAATCAACCATACTGGGAAGAAACTAGAGAAGAAAATAATTGTAGAATAAATAACTATCTCTAACTCTTCAGCTATCAAATTTGAAAGTAAGAGCCTGAAATGTACCAATTATATCAATTATCAATTAATTGTACCAATTATCAGTTAATTTTATAATTATTGGGAAAGGAATACCTTCTATGCTCTGTGTTGATTGTGGCCAGTTTTCTTCCTTTTCCTTCATGAATGGTTTTTGCAAGCATTGTTCAATATATGATTGACTCAAAAGTCTGATTAGTATGAATATCTGCAAATATACTCTTGGCTTCAATGTCTCGTGAAGGGAACAGTATCCTCCTTGTCTTTTTGCGAAAGATATAATCACTATAAATTTGGACATCCACCAATTTCTTTGTATTTATCCTAATGTAAACCCAACTTAAATGCATCTCTATAATTTCAATCACTCTGACTTAGGAAGCCTCATTACTTGGTTATCATCATATCAAGTTCTTTATTAACTGAAAAAAGGTTCCTCAAGATTGGAGTGCATTTATAATACCAATACAAAGTATTTTGCTATTTACAAATCAGTTGCTGAAAAATGTATTTGAGAAAGGGATTGGAATTATAAATCTATGATATTCTTAAAGAATCTGGCATTACAAATTCCAGAAACTGCCTTATAATGGAAAATTGTACAAGATCTTCTGCCATTTACAAATGTTGTCCTCATTTTGTGAAATCATCCTGTGATATTCTGAAATCTACATTTTCTTTTTCTTTTTCTTTTTCTACATTTTCTTTGTTTTCCCCATTGGATTTAAAGTAGAGTTTCCACTCATTTCAGTCCCAGTACAAAGGAATATTATGTAATGGAGCTTCTTTCTAATCAATGACAAAATGGCAGCTTTCTTGGTATTGTTGGACTACAGTTCCCAGTATCCTTCTATTGTATTGTCTGAGAATAATGGGAGTTTGTTTGTCACTGCATTTGTATCCCATCTTTTCTTAAGTGTACCACCTGTGAGGATGAATTAAAGTTTGGTAATGTCTAATTCCCTACTCCTATTTTTCAAATGTTGGTGCTTTGGGTTCATTCTGATTGCTGAAGTTTATATCCCAAAATATCAAGAATGCGTAATAATTTATTAAAGTTTGTTACATGTCATTGTGTCAAAAGTCATCTTTTTAAAAAAGAAGAAATTGCTCAGTGATAAAATGGTTTACAATTTTTGAGTCACTTGAGTAATTTTAAGCAATTGGTTTAGCAAATTGGGGGGCTGCTTACTCATGTACAAATCAGTTTAATATCCTAAAGTTATCAGAGGCTGCATTTTGTTGCAGATCAAGATTTATCAGTTTAAAAAAGACATATAAAATGCAGAGATACAAAATTATTTCTTCATTATTCACATTGTATTTTACAGAAATAAATAAAGGAACAACAGGACCATTCTTTGAACCAGAAGATGAATATCAGAAATCATTTATCATTCTTCTCAATATGATGACATGAAACTATATTTGCAGTCAACAATGGATCTGAACCTAAAAGTCTACTTTGTAAAAACCTAATTTTAACAACTCGACAAATGATAACATTTATAAACAAGACTATAGACTATCTTTAAGGCAGCCACTTCAATCAGCCGGTCGAAGGGGCAAGTGCACACACATGCTCCCCTTACCATGAGGCTACTTCGACCAGCCGAATGAAGTGGCTGGTGACTGCACTTGGGGAGCTTCCATCTCCCAAAAGACACTGCCTAAAGGCGAGGGGATACAGGCAGCCACACCATGCCCTGAAGCGGCTGGGGACTCTGCCTTCAGGAGCTTTTGTCAGCCGATAGAAGCTCCTCACGGTGAGGGGAGTGTGTTTGTGCACTCCCTGAGGTTGCTTCTACCAGCTGATCAAAGTGGCTGGTGACTGCACTTGGGGAGCTTCCATCTCCCAAAAGACACTGCCTAATGGCAAGGGGACATGGGCAGCCACGCCATGCCCTGAAGCAGCTGCGGACTCTGCCTTCAGGCAGCTTTTGTTGGCCAATAGAAGCGGCCTCGCGGTGAGGTACATGCATATGGGCCGCTCTGGTTGGGGGAGGAAATTAAATCACCCCCAAAAAGACAGCCTAGCCATTTTTTTTTGGGGGGGGGGGTCAGAAAAAAAAAGACCCGGCCTTATTTTGTGAGAAACATGGCAGTAGTAATATTAATAGCAGTAGTAACTGTGAGAGGGACCTAGATTACCTAGTTGATTATCCCTTAAATATGAGCTTACAGCTGGCATAGGGTTTTCTGCTTGAGTAAAAGTGTTGCATCAAAAGATTTGCATTTTATTTGTGAGAACATTTTATTTGTTTGCATTTTTTCATTTTATTTGTGAGAACCTCATTTAATAATGTCTGCTCAAGGCAGCATTGTGGCAGATGGCACCATCCTAGTTTGTCAAATGTAGGAAGACCAATACTGCAAGAAACATAGACCTAAGCCCAAACCTAAGGCCAAAGAAAGAGAAGGGATATACAAAGTAGACAGGAATGGGTGTTGTTGGTTCCAAAGGTGGGGTCCATGAAAGAGATGGCACACTTTTTCAATATTGCAAGTTGGCAGCATTTAATGAAGGTAGATGTAGGGCACCCACTCCATTGAAACATATCAGGTGGACAGAAGCAATTGGAGGCAGATAGACAAACTCTCAGATAGGAAAAGAAAGAGTAAAATCTGTCAGAGTGATGTGGTATTATGTAGAATGTTAGGCTTTATTGTTTGTATGGCATCCATGCCTCCTTTTGCAACCATGTTTTTCTTTTGAATCAAACCTTTCATGAAACAATAGGGCTCTATTCTAAAGTCCCAATGCTTCTTTATGGCCAATAGGCTTGGAAATATTGAAGAGGGAATGCCCTTGGACTCAGAACCCTATACACTATACAACACAGAGAAATATAAATACATACCGCATGAAATTATTTCAGATAGCCTGTATTCATAGAAGCACCAAAAAGAGTTTTAAAGATAGTATCAAATTTAGAAGAAATGGTCATGGCTACTAAAATGTCTAAAGCAGACTCAGTGCTGTTGTAGCTACTATAATACGCACATGATGGTAGCAGCAACCCCTGAGTCTACCTGAACAATGATATTCATACCAAGTAGAACCAGAATTTGAAATAATAATTCTGGATGCTTTCAAGAAGACAAAATAAGAGTGCATTGCTATATAACTGTAGCAAGCCCCATTCAATCACAGTGATAATTGAACAATGCTCTCTCCTACAGCCAAAGTGACTTTCCAGTTTGAATAGATGAATTTATCATCTGCATTCCATGAATTTTCTAAATGTATTATCCTCTGTGCAAACAAGTCAGTATATTTTTGACTATGAAAGCAATTACGAGCCTAGGGAAGTTTTTGGATTGCCCAGACTAATCTCTCCAGATTTTGGCAAGATTTTAAGAAGTGGTTTCAATATCAGTCTCCAGTCTTTGATGAAATGATAGGATTATTGAACAATTATTCACCATTGTTACTGCATTTGGACTAGAGTTAGCAACTCATCTGGAGATACAAATCTCTGATAAAAATTAAATCTTTCACAGAAAAGAGTCAGACTAAATATTGCCTCAATCTATGCAGTAGTGAAAACCTCTATTCTCCATTCCATTTATTTTGATAGTACAGGAGCACAACTTTTGTTTAGAGTCACATTTGGCCTTTGAATGCCAGAATGACTTCCTGAATAGTAGCAAAGCAGGGAATGATTTAAAAATTGGGGATTAAGAGGATGGATGGAGAGAGTTTCGGAGGACCAAAATTTAAAGTAATCAAATCATATTGAATTCAGCATAGTGAAAAGGCTAGATGGAGGGAATCAGGGAAACAATTCCAGAGTGACCGATTGAATATATATGTAATATATTCAAGAGTAACCAGTTTAATGAATTAAATTAAATTGGATAGATTTTGCATATCATCTATTTTTCTTTATAAACAAATGACTCTGAGTGTCGACCCTGAAGATGACATGTGTGTAGCCATACTTTATATTAGCATTCTTTTCTATTAACTTTTAGGTTTGTTGTAACTTAATTTAGTAATATTTCAGGTTCACCACTTTCCAATTGTTGAAAGGAAGGGTTGTAAAGAGAGAAGGGGAATGTTATGTCTAGGTGGCATTTGTTTCCCGTCGGAACAACTCAGATGGAGTTGATGGACTGTTGGACTGAGAATTAATTGGAGATTGTGACTCAGCGGGGAAGTTTCACACTTTTGCTTTTATTGGGTGTAATTCTGATTTGATTCAGAGTTGGAATTAGACCAAGTCCTTGCCAATTTAATGTGTTTCTAATAAATAGATTTGAAAGGGAAGATGGGTGCCTTGGACTTTATGTTTTGGGACACATTACTTGGAGGCTTGACACTGAGTTTCATTCATGTGGACCTCTAGAAAAATGTTCTCTTCAGGGATGGGATTCAAATTCTTTAACAACTAGCTGGGTGTGGCTATGGGTGTGGCTAAGTGGGCATGGCCATGTGACTGGGTGGGCGTGGCTTTTTTGCAAAAAAAATCTCCCCATTTTTGCCTTCTGGGCCTCAGGGAAGCCTCCTGGGGTTGTTTATGCTGCCAGAAGGCTTCCCTTGGGCCCAGGAAGGCAAAAAATGGAGGCGAGGTGGGGGGGGCACAGCAGTTGACTCTGACCAAATAGCTAATGACTAACTATGACAAAGGGATGTAAACAAACCCATAGTAAAAGAACTTGATGAGAGAAACACTGCTTTCACTAAAAAAATGAGATCTTTCTGACTTAGTTCAGAATGTTTGTGATTCAAAACGTAACATGCTTTTTCTCAAAAAAATTACTTGTCGATAATGAAGGAGCCTTCTTTAGTAACACTACTCAGCCAGTTAATCAGTGGAAAAAAATGGTATCATACTGATATGGAATGTTAGAAATCTTGCACCCCTTGCAAGATTTGACACTGCACTCATCTTCTTAATATAGCAATAGCTACAGCACTTAGACTTATATACTACTTTATAATGCTTTACAGCCCTCTCTAAGCAGTTTACAGAGTCAGTATATTGCCCCCAACAATCTGGGTCCTCATTTTTATCCACCTCAGAAGGCTGGAAGGCTGAGTCAACCTTGAGCCTGGTGAGATTTGAACTGCCTTTTGCAGGCAGCCAGCAGGCAGCAGAAGTAGCCTGCAATACTGCACTCTAACCACAGCACCACCATGGCTGATATTGCTCGAAGAACACTAAATACTACCTTGGTGGAATTTGTAAAAAATAAATAAAATATACAAAATCTTCTTGATAAGATTGGTTGATGATTAACTACATTTATACAGTCTGAACACAGATACAGTTCTGTTTATATAATGCATCCTTCATATGTATTGATCTATAGGTCACTCCATTGACTTGGGTTGCGATGTGTTAGTGTCATAATCAAGTACCTTACTAACCGAGCATTTTGTGAATCCTATTAAATAGTTCATATACGGGCATTGGTTCCCTGAGACGGCTACCTTTGCCTCCACTATCCCCATTTTACAGAGAGGGGAATCTACCATCCAGCTTGGTCCTGATAAGATGGTAAGGCCCCTTCAGGTGATATCAGGGGAATATTCCCTCTTACAACTATAGCTTTGAGTGTTTTCCTGTCACATTTCTTCTTCTGTGGTTTATACATCTCTGAAGTGGGAATGCAATCTATTTATTCTTCTACCTAGACATTCCTGCATTCAGGAGCTCCAAAAAGCTTTGGTCTTTCTTGCTGTCCTGGTCTTCTTACATGGACCCATCTGCATGGTGGTGACATTTGCCATCATTATACCTTGAGCACACACCCTTTGCTAAAAGAGGTCCTCAGAAGGAATCACTGTCCAATGCCTTCCTACAGGAATTCAATATTTGATCATCGGTTTTATGTTTACATATATCCCTGTTTGCAGCTTCCTTCTTCCTTCCTTCTTCCCCTTCTATTTATTTCTCTTCTCAGCTAGAACCCACACATTTCCATACCACATTTCTGGATTCCAATCATGGGAGCCAAGCTTCTGCAGTTATAGGTAGTCCTTGAATTATGACCATTCATTCAGCAATCACTCAAATGGCACTCAACAAAGGCTCCACGAAGTTCCAGCTTTACAGCATCTCAATAGTCACGTGTTTGTGTTTTCCTATATATCCTGCAAGCTTCTCACAAGTAAAACCAATTTAGCAGGAAGTTGGAAAACACATTTATAGTAAGTCTTTGCTTAACAATCCATGTAGTCCCTGCTTCACTATGGCAACGGGACAGCCAAAATTGCTGTCACTAAGGTTACAATTACATCATTTTGTGCTTTACAAGTACAGGTAGTCCTTGACTTATAACAGTTCATTTAGTGACCATCAATGAAAGTTACATCACGGAAAAAAGTGACTTAAGACCTTTTTCACACTTACAACCATTGTAACATTCCCATAGTCATGTGATTTACAGTCACATGCTTGAGAACTGACACACATTTACGACACCTGGAGTCATGTGATTGCTTTTTGTCACGTTCTGACAAGCAAAGTCAATGAGGAAATCAGATTCACTTATTAAGCCTGTTACTAAGTTAACAGCTGCAGTCATTCACTTAACAAATGTGGCAAGAAAAGTCATAAAATGAGGGAAAACTCACTTAAGAAATTTCTCACTTGGCAACATAAATTTTGGGCCCAATTGTCATCATAAATTGAGGACTATCTCTTGTTAAGTACTGAGCATGGACGCGAAGAATGGAGACGAGCTGGTGAAACAGTGAACTTCAAACTCTTTATTTACATGGTGTGACAGCTCAAACTCAATGGCTGCTACAGCCTTCCTTATATAGGCAACTTATTAGAAATTCAACTCAATGCATCGGCATGGGGAATGGCTTTCTCCAGGCAGTGTTGCAGCCGATAATTATCAGCAGCCAAGAATTCTGACCAACGAGTCATTCTGGGAGATAATATATAGGGGGTTGGCTTATCTCCCGCTATTATTCCCAGCAAAGGTTTGTGGTTACTATGGTAAAGGCTCGGCCGTACACGTACTCATGAAATCTTTTGACAGCAGACACAATAGCAAGGGCTTCTTTATCAATCTGACTGTAATTGCGTTCTGCTTTTAAAAGCGTCTTGGAGAAATAGGCAACAGGGGCTTCGCTACCATTTGGCAAAACATGGCTCAAAATGGCACCTACTCCGAAAGGCGATGCATCACACGTGATCGTTAACGGCAAAGTCTCATTGTACTGCATTAGTACAGCGTCCGAAGTCAATAGTTTTTTTACATTTCGAAACGCCTGCTCTTCTCTATATCCCCATACCCAAATTGCTTTTTTGCCCAATAAACGATGTAGGGGTTCAGCTGCAGTTGCTTTGTGCGACAGGAATACGTTATAAAAATTGATAAGGGCCAGAAACGCCTGGAGGTTGGCCTTATTCTGGGGTTTGGGAGCATTTTTGATTGCCCTCAGTTTGCTATTGGTAGGGTGAATGCCATGATTATCAATTAAATACTCTAAAAATTCGACACGATCTGTATACAGTTTACACTTATTTTTCTTCACTTTAAGACCTGCGTCTTTGAATCTCTGGAGGACCATTCTCAGGCGATCCCGTAAAATTTTCGGGGTAGGGGCAGCGATTAACACATCATCAAAGTATGGGACAACACCTTTTATTCCTTGTAATAGTCTTTCCATCAAGCTCTGAAAGATCCCCGGGGCTACGCTCACTCCGAATTGGAGTCGGGTACATTTAAAGGCACCTCGGTGCATCACGATCGTCTGTGCTTGTGCCGTTTTTTCATCTACCGGCAGTTGTTGGTAGGCCTGAGCTAAGTCTAGTTTAGCGAAGACTTTTCCGCCCCCCAGGGAATGGAGGAGATGCTGCACCACCGGTGCTGGATACGCTTTTTGCTGCAGGGCATGATTCAGGGTGGCTCGGTAGTCCCCACAAATTTTTATTGATCCATCCGGCTAAATGGGTGTCATGATTAGGGTCTCCCAGGGAGAGTGATCGGTTGGCTCTAACACACCCTGGGCTATTAATTTATCAAGTTGCTTGTCAATCTTTAGTTTAAGGGCAAATGGAACCCGACGAGGCTTAAGGCAGATGGGAGCTACTTTTGGATTAAGGTTAAATGATATTGGGGTCCCCTTGTACTTGCCTAGTTTTTCTGCAAAGACGTCCCTGAATTCTTGGACGAGGTCCTCCTCCCAGTCACGGCTACTGATTCGGTGAATGCCTGCCACTTCAATGCCAAGTAGAGCTAACTATTGAAGGCCAAACAGGCTAGGCTGGTCCTTGTCGATCACAGTCAGGAGTAGGTATGCTGTACGGTTCTTGAACGAGACTCAGACTCGACTGGATCCTACGACTGGAATCCGATTCCCCTGATAGTCTTTAAGTATGAGTCTTTGAAAATGGAGGTCTTGTTGCTGGACAGTAGGGGTGAGTTGCTTGAGGGTCTTCCAGGAAACCATCTAGAGGAACGATCCTGAGTCAATTTCCATCAGGCAGGGCTGTTTTTGATGGCCACTTTAACTCGGATTTTCTTGGTATCCAAAGAGGAGGCGTGACCGATAGTGATAGTTTGGTGAGCCTCTTCTCGCTTCATGGGGCGGTTTAGGGTTCTGTTTCTGTAGGAGTGCCTGTTCCATTGGTGGTTCACTGGTTCTCGCCTAAAAGGACGGTTTCCTGTCAGTTGGCAATAGTTAGCCCCCTTCGAGGGCTGGCTGGGTCCTATGAAACTTTTACAAACCCGTCCAATATGGCCTTGTTTCCCGCACTCATGGCAGAGCGCGTTGCAGAATTTGCATTCAGACCAGGAGTGGCTTGCCCCACAACCAGCGCATGGGTGTTGGGACTTCTGGTATTGGTCCCGTTTGGACCGCAGTCGATGGACCTCTTCTTCGTCGCTGTCTGACGACGAAGAGAGGTCCTCGTGGTGGGCCATCAAAAGCTGTCCTTCTGACTTGGGTGAAATGTCGCCAGTTGGTTGGTGAACCGGAGTGCGGTTGTGGCACATTTGGACAGCTGACTTCCTGGTTGCTTCTGCTGCAGTAGCATCAGCGATGGCATCTGCAAGGCTGATGTCGCCTTTCACCATCAGCTTACTCTGCACATGTGGTGCATCTAATCCCAGAATTATTCGGTCTCTCAGGGCTTCTTCAAGGTCTGCGAACCCGCAAAGGCCTCCCAGGTTTCGCAGATCCGCAATGAAATCTGCAATGCTCTCTCCTTTCCACTGGTCTCTCTGGTAAAATTCATGCTGCCTCACTAGTGTTGGCACGGTCGGTGCATAGTGGGCTCTCAGTAGGGGTTCGAGGACATCCCAGTCCATACACTTTACTTCTGCCGGTTTCGCTAGTGCCTTGGCCATCTTGAATACAGTCGGTCCGCAATGTGTTTGGAATACCACCCATTTCTTCCCGGTCGTGGCATCCTTCAAATTGTTGGTTTCCAAGAACATTTGGAAATGATCCACATAGGAGTCCCAGTCTTCTTGTGCTGGGTTGAATGGGGTGGGTGGTATGACGCCGCCGGACATGGTTCTGCCATTGTGCATTTCCACCACATGCTCGATTATCGTTCTTCGCTGTTCAGTCAGCTCTGAAGTCTCCACATCCCATCCTCGTCGCCAGTGTTAAGTACTGAGCGTGGGCGCGAAGAATGGAGACGAGCCGGTGAAACAGTGAACTTCAAACTCTTTATTTACATGGTGTGACAGCTCAAACTCAATGGCTGCTACAGCCTTCCTTATATAGGCAACTTATTAGATATTCAACCAATGAAAACCAGGGAGCGCTAGCTCCATTAACCAATAAGGAAGGCTCGTTAATGGCCAATCAGATTCACCTGCTCGGACCAATCTGATATCGCCATTAACGGCCAATCAGAAGTGCAGGGCCAGAACCCTGCACTTGACTTCAAGCTCTTGATAACTTTATTGACACATTTATTCATTCACAACACCTTTTTCTTTGGAAATTCTGGTCCTAACTGCCAGTGTAAGCTGAGGACTGCATTTGGCATACTTGTGATGCTTTATCAAACAGAGCATCACGTGTTTGGCTAGTTCACTCAGCCTTCTATTCTTCAAAAGCAAAAATATCACTTCCTTTTGTTTTATCTTCCTTTTAGCAGTTTATAGTGATTGCATTTATAAAGATCTATACTGCTTTCTTCACTGCTTCTTCACTCACCCATCATAGACTCCTACAACACTCATCTGTTCGTGTGTGTGTGTGAAAGAGTTCCAGTTCAATATTTGAACCAATAGGGCTCAAACAATATTGCTGGACTAACTAGGTCAGGGTTGTCAAACTCCCATCCCATGGGCCGGATGCATCACGCAAAAGAGGGAAAAGTCCCAATACGTCACGTGATGCCACCGTGACAATGTCAGTTTGATACCCCTAAACTAGGTAAATGATTTACCTTTGCTGTACGGAGAGGACCTTAGGAAGAATATTCTGAAACAATTTCAACTTTTTATAAAGCCCAGGAAAGGAGATTGTTAAAAAGAAAAGGATCAAACTGACTCCCCATGACTTAGTGGTTGTAAGGAGGGAAAATAAAAGATAAGCAGACTTGCAAGACACTGCTACAATGATCTGTCTCGTTCTACTCTTCCCATGGAGCTAGTTTCTTGATCTGTTATGTCTCTTTGGATAGAAATCTCTTGCAACCTTTGCAGTATCTCTCTGCCAGTCATTTGTTTGGCAATATTGTCAGTCAGTAGATGTCCTGTCTCTGGTCCATTTTTTTCCTCTCCACCTCTTGCAGAGATATTGACTTAACAAGTTGTTCTTTCTGAGCTGCTTTTCTCCCCAGTGTAGCACTTCCCTAAAAAGCAAGCTAACTAGCTCAATTTTGTCATCTTAGTTGAAACCTGTCTGGCACTGTTACTAATGCCATAATCAGGTTTCAGCTAAAGGGTTTTCTTCTCCTCTTACATGATTCATGAGTTGCATCCAGAAAAAATAGATCATCACTCTTTACACTGCTCTGACTCATCTAGAATGGGGGGGGGAGGGCTATGAGGATGTTTAAGTTTCTGGGTGTTACCCTAAAAGAGGACCTGACCTGGGGTGCCCACATTGCAGTCCTGGTCAAAAGGGCCCAGCAGAGATTATACTCCCTGGAGTTCCCTAAGACTTTTATAGCTGCTAGTGTTGTCTACTTCTTGTTTCTTCCTGGGGGGAAAAGATACAGGAGGGGACAATGATGCAACTTGATCATACAGGCCTAGAATTTAATGGATGTGTGGTCCAGCAAGTGATATTGCTTCTGCTGTGAAGCACCCAATTTAGAACATAGAGAACATAGAATAATAAACTTGGAAGGTTAATGGCCTTTGACAGCATGCCCAGGCTTTCAATTAGCTTGAGCAGCTGCTCTTAGTTTGCCTCTCAGCTGGTGTTTTTGCTTTGGGGCTTTGACTTTTTTTAAAAAAGGGGGAATGGCTTTTTTAAGTTGTCTGCATTGTTTTAGTGGTTCCTGGCACTGTCCTTTTGGGGTGTACTTCCTCATTTTTTTTGAAAGCCTCTAGTGATGGTGCACTCACAACTTCTCTCGTGATGGAGCACCCATAACTTCTGAAAGCAAGCTGTTTCATTGGTTGATTGGTCTCACCCTTAGGAAATTTCTCTTTAGTCCTAGGTTGCTTCTCTCTTTGGTTAGTTTCCATCCATTCTTTCTTGTCATGCATTTTAGTGCTTTTGAAAATAGATGGAAACACACACACCCCTCATTTTTGTAGGAGCTCCTAAAAATATTGGAACATTGTTATTTTGTGAGTGCTATTTTACTGTGAGTTGGGGAGATGTTTGGCAAAATTGATTCAATGGAAAAAAGAGCATGGTTGAATTTGCTTTTTAAATCTTGCAAGCACTTCTCTAGATAAAATGTGAAAGATCATTAAAAAGATCACCAGTATCGTAGAGCTGGAGCAATTTTTGCAGTGTCAGTTTGAAACTTTCCAATGGAAAGAGTACATAAAAGAGGCAAGATTTCTCTGTCTTTCTATAGTTGACTAGGTTATGCTAGTTTGATGAAAGATGGATGTCTCAGCTCTTTTCTCCCTGAGATCCTCTTTGCACCCTGGTAACTCCATCTTTCTGTCTTAATGTAGCTGCTTAGTAGTTTCTGCTGCCATTGCCTGTCAGTCACATGGATGTGTTAACTTGACATTTTCCCACAGAAACCTGGCATGTGAGACATTTAAGAATTTCACAGACTATGCCTTTATTGAAGAATAAATGCACAAGTAGAGAAAAATGAAGTGGATAAAAATGAAATAAATGCAGTAGTGTAAGGCATGTGACAAGGCTGTCAGCACTCCTTCCAGTGGTGGGCTGCAACCACTTTAACAACCGATTCTGTAAGCGCAAGCTTCACGCAGCATTCAAAATACAGCAATTTAAAGCTTAGCTGCTTACCTTCTAGAGCAGCCCTGGTAAGTAGAACAATTGAGGCATGGAAATCAGCTGTGTCTCACGACTCAGATGAGCCGGAAAGAAGAAAATATAGGACAGGATAGAGTGGAGGTGGGTGGGTGGGGCCAGTTGATGGTCAGAACTACTGGTTTGCTAGAACCCGTCCAAACTGGCAGTAGCCCACCACTGACCCCTTCTCCTTTAGAAGAACATCATTCTCACAAATGATTTATTTTGTTAGATGTTTATCTTGTTTTTGTTACTTTATAAGGAACTCAAGGTGGAGAACTTATCTAATATTCCTTCCTCCTCTTAGTTTCCCCACAACCACAATCTAAGAAGTGGTTTGGGCTGGGAGAGAGTGACTGGTCACTCAGCCATTTTTTCAAGCCTGAAAGGGGACTAGAACTCAGAGTCTATTGGTTTCTAGGCCAGCACCTCAACCACTACTATGTTTAAAAAGGAGGAAGGAATGTCAAAATAACTTGTAGGAATTGCATGCAAAAAAAGGGTTGGAGGAAACGAACTTGCAAAGTTCACAGATAAATTTCAGAATAATTTCCCATAGAATGATGCAAAAGACAAGAGAGGTTGTAGCAAATTACAATCTGAGATGGACCTATTGGTAGGAAAGGAGACTAGAATGAACAGTAATACTTTGCAAGATGCATCAAACCTGAAGTCAAGATGTTTGTTATTTATTTGCACAAGGTGAGCATTCTTTTTATTTGAAAACTGCTCATTCCACTATGGTGAGCAGCCAGGCATGACAAGGAGTGGCTGGGAGGGAAGGGGCAAGGTGTGGCCAGGCATGGCAAGGAGAGGCCAGGCAAGATGAGATGCCCCTTGATGTGAGTGATATTGAGTTGGCCACACACACACAGTCACATGACCACACAGTCATGCCTATCTAGCCGGTCATTAGGGCAGAGTACAGGTTGTTGAATTATTCGAATCCCAACACTGGCTAGCTGCATCAGTGGCTGACCTAATCCAGCAAATCAATTAATGTTTAGAAAAAGCCAGTGAGATAATATCTTATGTTAAGTTCTGCACATGGGCGCAAGGAACGGAGACGAGACGATGAACAGTGAACGTCAACTCTTTATTAATCATTGTGGAACAGAGCAAAAACTAAGGCAGCCAGCCCTTTTTAAAGGCAAACTGCTGATCTAATAACCAATAAGAAACGTGAAGCGCTAGCTCCCTTAACCAATAAAAGAGGCCCGCTAATAGCCAATCAGATTCTCCTGAACGGACCAATCCGATATCGCTATTATTGGCCAATCAGAAGTGCAGGGCTAGAACCCTGCACTTTTCTAAAGGTTTTAATAATCTTTATTTAAACACTTTTATTAGTTCATAACACCCCTTCCCCCCGGGTTCTATTTAAGGGTTGTAGTGACGTAATCTCTGAGATAGGAAGGTTGTTTTGACTGTTGTTAGATTTTCGCTCTCCCTCCAGTTCTTGTCTATAATCTTGTTTGGGCGGGACGTTTTCTGGCAAGCTGGGTGCCGGTGGTTCTTCATTGAAAAACTCGGTGCCGCTAATTTCCTCGTTTTCCTCTAGCCTTTGCGGGCTTGTCTCTGATGAGGTGTTCCTTTGAGGCGAGCTTACCCCCATCTCTGATCCTTCTTCATGTGTTATGCCCGAATGCTGACCTCTTCCGTTCGTGTTTTCTGCCATTTCGAATTCAGTTTCTTCGGCATCCCCTCCCCCCTCAGTTTGGGAGTTACCAGAATAGCAGAAACTAGGTTGTAGCCTTGAGCGAAGCTGATCTATATGGCGCTTCCATATTCTTCTGTCGCGGGCTTTTACTCGGTATGACCTGGGTCCAGTGGCTTGGATTACAATTGCTTCGACCCACACCAGATCGCCAGAAAAGTTCCTGGCGAAAACTAAGTCGCCGATCTTGAATTCGCAGCATTTCCTGCTCGATCCGTAGGGTTTTTCAAGTTTGTACGACGGGTGTAGTCGGTCAAGGTGGGAGCGGAATTTGCATCCCATCAACAATTCAGCTGGAGTCCTGTTGGTGACGCTGTGTGGAGTGATGTGTTGCAGAAGGAGTATTCTGTTTATTTTATCTTCAATATCCCCATAGTCCATTTTATATAGGGTCTTTTTGACGAACTGTACCATGCTCTCGGCTCTTCCGTTAGCCGCAGGGTGTGCCGGGGAAGTTAGCGCATGGCGAATACCGTGGTCCGCCAAATATTGTTCAAAGGGAAGTGCGGTAAACTGGGGGCCGTTGTCAGATACCAGAATGTCTGGCAGTCCATGTGTTGCGAATAATCTGTTCAACTTCCGGATGACGGTTGTGGTACTTTTCATTTCGTGGATCTCGAGCCAGTTTGAGTAGGCATCCACTGTTAGGAGGAACGTGTGTCCCTTAGTAGGTCCCACAAAGTCAATATGAATACGGGACCACGGTCCCCGGGGAGTTTCCCATTCCGTCGGTGTTGCTTTCGGTGGGGCATTACTAACTTCCTGGCCTTTATAACAAGTCTTTACCCAGGCTTTGATCTGTTTGTCAATGCCCGGCCACCACGCGTAGCTTCGTGCAAGCATCTTCATGTGCACGATGCCGGGGTGGCCCTCATGCAGTGTCTTTAATAGTGCTTGTTGTAACCGCTCTGGGACGACGACTCTATCCCCCCATATGATGCAGCTCTTTTGGGAAAACAGTTCCGTCTGCAGATTTTTGAAGGGGATGAAGTCATCAGGGATTTGATCTAATGGCCATCCTCGTTCGACCCAGCTGAGAACTCGCGCCAAAATGGGATTGCATTTGGTTTTGATCGCGATATCTCGAGCTGTCAGTGGTGGTGATTTGAGCGTCTCAATCTGGAGCGTTGTGACGGTTGGAGCCAGGTCGTCAATGGTTTCCGGAAGTGGTGTACGGCTTAGTGCGTCAGCGTGGGAAATGGCTTTCCTCGGGTGGTGCTGCAGCTTATAATAGTACGCAGCCAAGAATTCCAACCAGCGAGTCATTCTGGGTGATAATATGTAAGTGGTTGGCTTAACTCCCGCTTTAATCCCGAGTAAGGGTTTGTGGTCAGTAACTATAATAAAAGCTCGTCCATAAATATATTCATGAAATCGTTTAATGGCAGATACAACAGGAAGAGCCTCTTTATCGATTTGACTATAGTTACGTTCAGCTTTTGATAAAGTTTTTGAAAAGTAGGCAATAGGGGTTTCACAACCATTCGGTAACACATGGCTCAAAATGGCTCCCACTCCAAATTGTGACGCATCACATGTGATTGTTAAAGGCAAAGTCTCGTTATACTGCATTAACACAGCATCTGAAGTTAATAGGTTTTTCACTTGTAGGAACGCGTGTTCCTCTCGGTGTCCCCAGACCCAGGTTGCCTTTTTGTCCAAAAGACGATGTAGGGGCTTGGCTATGGTCACTTTGTGGGGCAGGAAAATGTTGTAAAAATTGATAAGGCCCAGGAAAGCTTGGAGATCAGTCTTATTTCTGGGCTTTCGGGTGTTGTTGATTGCCCTTAGCTTGCTGTCAGTGGGGTGAATGCCTTGTTTATCGATTAATTACCCCCAAAATTCTACTTTATCCGTACACAGTTGACACTTATTTTTTTTACTTTAAGGCCAGAGTCTTTAAATTTCTGGAGAACCAACCTAAGGCGCTCCTTTAGTATTTCTCCATTGGGAGCAGCAATTAAGACGTCATCAAAATAAGGTACAACCCCTTTTATATCCTGTAATAGTCTGTCCATCAAGCTCTGAAAAATTCCCGGGGCCACGCAAACTCCGAATTGGAGTCGGTTGCACTTAAACGCACTTCGGTGCGTAACGATAGTTTGTTCTTCTGCCGTTTTATTATCTACAGGCAGTTGTTGGTACGCCTGTGCTAAATCCAATTTAGTGAAGACTTTTCTGCCCCCCAGGGAATGGAGAAGGTGTTGTACCACCGGTACCGGGTAAGCGTTCTGTTGAAGGGTGTGATTCAGGGTGGCACGGTAGTCCCCACAAATTCTTAACAATCCATCCGGCTTGATGGGTGTTACAATTGGGGTTTCCCAGGGAGCATGGTCAGTTGGTTCTAACACACCCTGGGCTATTAATTTATCAAGCTGCTTGTCAATCTTTGGTTTAAGGGCAAACGGTACTCGACGAGGCTTAAGGCGGATGGAGGCTACTTCAGGGTTAAGGTTAAATAATATCGGGGTTCCCTTGTACTCACCTAGTTTGTCTGCAAAGACGTCCTGGAATTCCTGGACGAGGGCCTCTTCCCAGTTGACATTGCTGCTTCGGTGAATGCCGGCTACTTAAATCCCAAGCGGAGCGAACAAACTAGGCCTATCCCTGTGGACTACGGTCAATGGTAAGGATGCAGTACGATTTTTGAATGAGACACGGATTTGGCTGGATCCAATGACTGGAATTCGATTTCCCTGCTAGTCTTTGAGTATAATTCTTTGGAATCTGAGGTCTTGCCGCCGAACGGCGGGAATTAATTGTTTAAGGGTCTTCCAGGAAACCATCGAGAGGGATAATCCTGAATCGACTTCCATCACGCAGAGCTGGTTTTTAATGGCGACCTTCACCTGAATCTTATTGGCGTCTAATGATGAGGCGTGACCAATCTTAATGGTTTGGTGTGCCTCTTCTCGTTTCATTGAATGGGCTAGTGGTTTGTTTCTGTAGGAGTGGTTGTTCCATTGGTGGTTCAAGTGTTCCCAATTCACAGGTTGGCTTCCAGCGGGTTGGCGGTAGTTGTTCCCCCTCTGAGGTGGGCTGGATCCTTGCTTGCTTCTACAGACTCTTCTGATGTGGCCTCTCTTTCCGCAAACATGGCAGAGCAGGTCGAGGAATTTGCAGTCTGATCGTGGGTGGTTTGCCCCACAACCCCACAATTGATACTGCAATCTCTGGTTACCTTGGTGGCGTTGGTCTCATTCAGACCAGAGACGGTTGACTTCTTCCTCGTCACTTTCTGATGACGATTCAAGGTCCTCGTGGTGGGTTGCTGTTACATGTCACTCAAGGCGAGGTGAGGCTTCTGCAGAGAGTTGGCAGAGCGGGGCGTGGGTGCGGCGCATTCGGGCAGCCAACTTCCTGGTTGCTTCTGCTGCAGTAGCGTCAGCGATGACATCTGCAAGGCTGATGTCACCTTTCGCCAACAGCTTACTCTGCACGTTTGGTTCTTCTAATCCCAGAATTATTCATTCTCTCAGAGCTTCTTCGAGGTTGGCGAACCCTCAGAGGCCTCCTAGATTCTGGAGATCCTCAATGAAATCTGCAATGCTTTCTCCCTTCCGCTGATCCCTCTGGTAAAATTCATGTCTTCAAACAAGTGTTGGTACGGTAGGTGCATAGTGGGCTCATAGAAGGGGATCAAGGACGTCCCAATCCATGGACTTTACCTCAGCCGGTTTGGCTAGCGCCTCGGCCATCTTAAACAAAATCAGTCCGCAGTGAGTTAGGAATTCCCCTCGCTTCTTTCTGGTAGTGGCATCCTTCAAGTTGTTGGTCTCCAGAAACATCTGGAATCGGTCCATATATGAGTCCCAGCCTTCTTGTGCCGGGTCGAATGGATCGGGTGGTATGATGCTGCCGGACATGGTTCCAACCATTGGTGCGTCTTCAGCCACGTGCTCTGTTTAGCGCTCTGTAGTGCTCAGTCAGCTCTGATGTCTCCAAATCCCATCGTCGTCGCCAGTGTTAAGTTCTGCGCATGGGCGCAAGGAACGGAGACGAGACAATGAACAGTGAACTTCAACTCTTTATTAATCATTGTGGAACAGAGCAAAAACAAAGGCAGCAACAGCCCTTTTTATAGGCAAACTGCTGATCTAATAATCAATAAGAAACGTGAAGCGCTAGCTCCCTTAACCAATAAAAGAGGCCCGCTAATAGCCAATCAGATTCTCCTGAATGGACCAACTTTATTTAAACACTTTTATTAATTCATAACATCTTATACTTAAGTTTCCACCAAACAGCTCTATCACATTCAAGAAGGACACATCAAATTCCTTACGAAGTTCCCTTGACTTTGATCATTAAAGGAAGCATAGCCTTGTTAATCTATGGTAATCAAAAATAAGAAGGGATTTGGTAATCCGAAAAGGTGCTACAAGTTTTGTTTTGAATGGTTCACTTTATCTAAAACAACGAATCTGTTTGAATTGATATCATGGCAACTTCTAATCTATTCTGTGTTAAATAATAGCTTTTGTAGGAATGTAGTTTGGGAAGACCTGTACCAATTTCTAAAAGTTATCTTAATCTTTAATTACTTATAATTATATAATTTCATAGTGTAAAAACAAACATACAAAAGCAAAATAAAACAAAAGCAAGGATAGAAATCCATCTGGATGAACCTCCATCAGATTCTGAACATCCAAGTACATTTGGCTATTTCTAGAGCAACATAAGGAGCACCAGATTCTTTCTGGATCTTGGATTAGATTGTGAACTCAAGTATTAAATGTATCTTTACAAAATATACTACAAATTGTTTGGTGGTAAAAATGATTAATGGATTTTTTATTTTTTTAAACGAACGCTTCTATATGTAAAAACATCAATTTCAATTATCTATTGTTAATGCATTAAGATGAGCTGTTGATTGATAATTCACATTAATCTTTACCATACATCATATACATATACATATACATATACATATACATATATTTCTACGTTCCTCACTCAAGATACATTTTTAAAAATATATTTATAATGTTACATTATAATATGTTATCTGCCTTAAAGATGTTTTTAAATGCTATCATTTTTCCAGTAATTTCAGTTGGTAAAAGCTGTCTTTTACAAAGTAGGCTTTTAGATTTGGATCCATCATTTATACTTGTATACAATCCAGCTTAATGTGGTCATATTAAAGAGAATGGTATATGATTTCAGACATTCATCTTCTCATTTAAAGAGTGCTGTATATGTCCTGTTGTTCATTTGGTTAGATCTGTAAAATAAAATGTGAACAATAAGTAAGAAACAAATTTGTATCTGTACATTTTATGTAATTATTTTTTAAACTTGTTCATCTGATCTACAGCAGAAAACAGTCTGCAATAATTTTAAGATATCAAACTACATGGGCAAGATGATTCTGAAAGTCAGTATCACCATTTTTAAATCAAATGGTTAAAACTACTCAAGTGACTCAAGTACTCTAGACCATTTTATCACTGAGCAATTTCTATCTTTTTTAAGATGACTTTTGACACAATGATATATAATACACTTTAATCATTTAATAGCCATTCTTGATATTTTGTAATATAAACTCTGGAAGTCAGAATGAACTCAAAGCAGCAACATTTTAAACATAGGAATGGGGAATTACATGTAACCAAATTTAATTCATCCTCACAGGGGATACACTTGAGGGAAGATGGAACACAAATGCAATTAATAAACAAACTCACAGTATCCTCACACAACACAGCCAATAGAATAATACTGGGAACTGTAGCACAGCAATGCCAAGAAAAAAAAACCCATGTTTATTAACTAAGAAGATTTCTGTTGTGAAGTAATAAAAGTGCTTGAATAAAGATTATTAAAAGCTTAAAGAAAAGTGCAGGGTTCTGGTCCTGCACTTCTGATTGGCCGATAATAGCGACATAGGATTGGTCCATTCAGGAGAATCTGATTGGCTATTAACGAGCCTTTCCCATTGGTTAAAGGAGCTAGCGCTCCCTGTGTTTTCATTGGCTAAGTACTCAAGAGCTTGCCTATATAAAGGGGCTGTTGTGGCCGTAGAGCTGAGCTGTTACACCATGTTCAATAAAGAGTTGAAGTTCACTGTTCACTGACTCATCTCCATTCTTGTGCCCATGCACAGAATTTAACACTGGTGATGAGGATGGGATGTGGAGACGTCAGAGCTGACTGAACAACGAAGAACGATAACAGAGCACGTGGCTGAAATGCATCAATGGCGGAACCATGTCCGGCGGCATCATACCACCCGCTCCATTTGACCTGGCACAAGAAGACTGGGACTCATATATAGATCGCTTCCAGATGTTTCTGGAGACCAACAATTTGAAGTATGCCACCACCGGAAAGAAATGGGTGGTATTCCTAACTCATTGCGGACCGACTATATTCAAGATGGCCAAGGCACTAGCAAAACTGGCAGAAGTGAAGTCTATGGACTGGGACATCCTCAAACCCCTGCTAAGGGCCCACGATGCACCGACCGGACCAACGCTCGTTAGAAGGCATGAATTTTACCAGAGAGATCAGTGGAAGGGTGAAAGTGTTGCTGATTTCATAGCAGATCTCCGGAATCTGGGATGCCTATGCGGGTTTGCCAACCTCGAAGAAGCCCTGAGAGACTGAATAATTCTGGGACTAGATGCACCACACATTCAAAGCAAGCTGATGGCGAAAGGCAACATCAGCCTTGCAGATGCCATTACTGAAGCTACTGCAGCAGAAGCAACCAGGAAGTCAGCTGCCTGAATGCGCCGCGCCCACGCCCCGCTTCGCCAACTCGCCAGCAAAGCTTCACCCCACTTAGGAGAACAGGCTATGACAGCCCACCACGAGGACCTCGAATCGTCATCAGAAAGCGATGAAGTAGAGGTCAACCGGCTCTGGTCCGAACGAGACCAACGCCAGAGATCGCAGTACCAATGCGCTGGTTGTGGGGCAAGCCACCCCTAATCAGATTGCAAATTCCTTGACGCGCTCTGCCATGTTTGCGGGAAAAGAGGCCATATCGGATGGGTCTGTAGAAGCAAACAAGGACCCAGCCAGCCCCCGAGGGGGGCTAACTATCGCCAAACTGCAGGAAGCCATCCTGTAAAGCGAGAACTCTTGAACCACCAATGGAACAACCACTCCTACAGAAACAAACCCCTAAACCTCTCAACAAAACGAGAAGAGGCTCACCAAACTATTACAATTGGTCACGCCTCATCCCTAGATGCCAAGAAGATCCGAGTGAAAGTGGCCATCGAAAACCAGCGCTGCATGATGGAAGTTGATTCAGGATCGTCCCTCTCGATGGTTTCCTGGAAGACCCTCAAGCAGCTCATCCCTACTGACTGGCGGCAAGACCTCAGATTCCAAAGAATCATACTCAAAGACTATCAAGGGAATCGAATTCCAGTAGTTGGATCCAGCCAAGTTCGTGTCTCGTTTAAGAATCGTACAGCATTCCTACCCCTGACTGTGGTCGACAGGGATCGGCCTAGCTTGTTAGGCCTCCAATGCATCGCTCCACTCGGAATTGATGTAGCCGGCATTCACCAAACCTGCAGCAACAACTGGGAAGAGGCCCTCGTCCAAGAATTCCAGGACGTCTTTGCAGATAAACTAGGCGAGTCCAAGGGGACCCCGATATCATTTCACCTCAACCCCGAAATAGCTCCCCTCCGCCTTAAGCCTCGTCGAGTTCCATTTGCCCTTAAACCAAAGATTGACGAGCAGCTTGATAAATTAATAGCCCAGGGTGTGTTAGAACCAACCGATCACGCTCCCTGGGAAACCCCAATCGTGACACCCATCAAGCCGGATGGATCGATAAGAATTTGTGGGGACTACCGAGCCACCCTGAACCACGCCCTTCAACAAAACGCTAACCCGGTACCAGTGGTTCAACACCTTCTCCATTCCCTGGGGGGCAGAAAAGTCTTCACTAAACGAGACCTAGCCCAGGCATACCAACAACTGCCTGTAGACAAAAAAACGGCAGAGGCCCAAATGATCGTTAGGCACCGAGGTGCATTTAAATGTAACCAACTCCAATTCGGAGTAAGCGTGGCCCCGGGAATCTTTCAAAGTTTAATGGAAAGACTATTACAAGGGATAAAATGTGTTGTCCCATATTTTGATGATGTGTTTATTGCTGCCCTGACCTGAGAAATACTAAGGGAGCGCCTGGGGTTGGTTCTCCAGAGATTTAAAGACTCGGGTCTCAAAGTTAAAAAAAACAAGTGTCAACTATGTACGGATCGAGTAGAATTTTTAGGGTACTTAATTGATAGTCAAGGCATTCACCCCACCGACAGCAAGCTTAGGGCAATCAAAAATGCCCCCAAAACCCCACAATAAGGCCGACCTCCAGGCTTTTCTAGACCTTATCAATTTTTATAATGTTTTCCTGCCTCACAAAGCAACCGTAGCAGAACCCCTACATCGTTTGTTGTACAAAAAAGCAACCTGGGTTTGGGGACACAGAGAAGAGCAGGCGTTTCGACAAGTAAAAAATTTATTGACCTCTGATGCTGTTTTGATGCAGTATAATGAGACTTTGCCTTTAATGATTACGTGTAATGCATCACCATTCGGAGTCAGTGCCATTTTGAGCCATGTTTTACCAAACGGTAGTGAAGCCCCTGTTGCCTATTTTTCAAAGACGCTATCAAAAGCAGAACGCAATTACAGTCAAATCGATCAGGAGGCCCTTGCTATTGTATCTGCTGTTAAGAGATTTCATGAATATGTGTATGACCGAGCCTTTACTATAGTGACTGACCACAAACCTTTGCTGGGAATAATAGCGGGAGATAGGCCAACCCCTTATATATTATCTCCCAGAATGACTCGCTGGTCAGAATTCTTGCCTGCCTATAATTATAAGTTGCAACACCGCCCGGGGAAGGCCATTCCCCACGCTGATGCATTGAGCCATGCACCGCTTCCAGAAACCGTTGATGACCCCGCTCCGTCCGTCACAACACTTCAGATCGAGACACTTCAAACACTGCCACTGACAGCCCGAGATATCGCAATTGAAATGAAACGCGACCCCATTTTGGCACGAGTCCTCAGCTGGGTCGAGCGCGGATGGCCATTGGACCAAATACCTGATGACTATGTCCCCTTCAAAGATCAACAAACGGAACTGTTTTCCCAGAAGGGCTGCATTATTTGGGGAGATTGTCATTGTCCCAGAGCGGTTACAGAGGGCGGTACTGAGAACCTTGCACAATGACCAACCCCGGCATCGTGCACATGAAAGCCCTCGCACAAAGCTACACATTGTGGCCAGGTATCGACAAGCAGATCGAAGCCTGGGTAAAGGCTTGTCACAAATGCCAGGAAGTGAGCAATGCCCCACCGAAAGCAACCCCGACAGAATGGGAAACACCTAGGGGACTATGGTCCCGTATTCATCTGGACTTTGCAGGACCTACCAAAGGACACACATTTTTATTAACAGTGGATGCCTACTCGAACTGGCTTGAAATCCATGAAGTGAGAAATACAACAATCGAATCAGTCATCAGGAAATTGGACAGATTATTTGCAACACACGGACTACCAGACGTTCTGGTATCCAACAACATGCCCCAATTTACCGTGCTGTCTTTGGAACAGTATCTGGCAGACCGCAGTATTTGCCATGTGTTAACGTCACCGGTGTATCCTGCGGCCAACGGAATGGCTGAGCGCATGGTACAATTCGTCAAGAAAACCTTGCATAAAATGGACTGTGGTGATATCGAAGACAAGATTAACCGGATACTCCTTTTGCAGCATATCACTCCACACAGCGTCACCAACAAAACTCCGGCCAAGTTATTGATGGGGCGGAAGCTCCGCTCCCACCTCGACCATCTACACCCATCATATGAACCTGAAAAACCACACGTATCCAGCAGGAAATGCCATAATTTCCAGGTAGGCGACTTGATTTTCGCTAGAAACTTTTCGGGCGATCCGTTGTGGGTCGAGGCAACTGTAATCCAGTAACCGGACCCAGATCGTACCAAGTGAAATGTCGCGACGATAGAATATGGAAGCGCCATATTGATCAGCTGCGTTCAGGGCTGCAGTCAGGGATCTCCGAGTCCCCTGATTTTCAAACTGAGGGGGAGGAGATGCCGAGGAGGCTGAATTTGAAATGGCAGAAAGCACAAGCGGAAGAGATGACCACTTGGAGGCAACACGTGAGGAAGGATCGGGGATGGCGGGAAACTCACCTCAAGGAGAAACCGAGGACATTAGTGGCAACGAAAATTTAGATACAGAACCAGAGGCACCCTGTTCACCGGATAACGTCCTACCCCAACAAGACTTTAGACAAATACCAGGAGGACAACGTAAATCAAATAGACAATCAAAACAACCAGCCTACCTCAAAGACTACGTTACCACACCCCTTAAATGAAACCCGTGGGGAAGGGGTGTTGTGAATTAATAAAAGTGCTTGAATAAAGATTATTAAAAGTTTAAAGAAAAGTGCAGGGTTCTGGCCCTGCACTTCTGATTGGCTGATAATAGTGACATCGGATTGGTCCGTTCAGGAGAATCTGATTGGCTATTAACGAGCCTTTCCCATTGGTTAAAGGAGCTAGCGCTCCCTGTGTTTTCATTGGCTAAGTACTCAAGAGCTTGCCTATATAAAGGGGCCGTTTTGGCCGTAGAGCTGAGCTGTTACACCATGTTAAATAAAGAGTTGAAGTTCACTGTTCATCGACTCGTCTCCACTTCTTGCACCCATGACAGAACTTAACAATTTCCAATAAAATGTCCACTATACACATATTTGATATTTACACATACATTTCAGCAAAAAATGTATTTCACAAATACAATTTGTATTAATTGCAATTTCAAATGCAAACCCCATCATACAATAAGATTCCTGTGATCCAAATGAAATTCAGAACAATGGGAAAGAAGTTCTATGGGGAGTGGGGTTAATTCTGAAAAACAGTGAGACATGGGACAAGGAGGCACAAACATCACCCACAATGGTTGGATTCAAAAGTTCCCACCAACAGCTCTGTGGGCGTGGCTTGGTGGGCATAGCTGCAGGGGTGGGATCGCCCAACTCGATCGTGCATCAAACATGCATTTTGTGCACACGTTAAAGCAGTAAAAACTAAGCTTCTGTACCTCTCAGCTGTTTAGCAAAGCAATCAGCTCTGCCACGCCAAATAGCTGAGAGGTTAAAAAGGACCTAGGAGCAGGGCTGGGTGGGTGGGCCCAACTGCAGAGTGTCGGAGAGATTCGGAGTGAACCAGCTGATCTTTGGTGCTAAAGGTATGCCAGAACCAGGCCGAACTGGCAGAAAACCAGCACTGATCGCCCATCATTTCATCTCTTTTAATCTGATGCTGAATCCTGTCAGATTCCAAAATAAAGAACAGGAGATCCCTATGTCCTGAGAATGAAATGACTGAAAATCTAATTTAACTTCAATAGGCTATTTTCATTGATTTCATTGTGCTCAGTGCAACAAATTTAATCAGTGTGTACCCTAAAGTTTTCAATAGAAAGCAAGTAATTCTTAGGTTGGATCTAGTAGTCTCCTGAAGTCAATAGAATCTCATTTAGTGATGGATAATCAATCAATCTTCTCCAATTCATTTGTGGGATATTTTATTTTACATATAATATATAATGTATGATTATATAGCCATGGTGGCATAGTGGTTAGAATGCAGTATTGCAGGCTAACTCTGCATTTCCTCTGCCAGGAGTTTGATCCTGAGAAGTTCAAGGTTGACTTACCCTTCTATCCTTCCAAGGTTGGTAAAATGAAGACCAACATTGTTGGGGCAATATGCTAAGACTATAAACCGCTTAGAGAGGGCTGTAAAACACTATAAAGTGGTCTATAAGTCTAAGTGCTTTTGCTATTGCTATTATCAAAGTTACTAATTTAGTTAATTTTATTTTTTGTTCTGGCCCTGTGGCTTCTGATAGGTATTTATAAATACACATGTAGACACATGAATAAGGGAATAAATTGCATATGGAAATACAAAGGACAGGAGAATATTTCAGTTTGAATGCAAATGAAATAAATAAAATAAAAGGCATGGGTGTTCATTTGGAACCATTCATTTTGAGGCAACTAAATTTATTGACTGAGGCCAATGGAATCAGTGAAGTTTACTGGGTTTAAAGTAGAGTTTCTACTTATTTCAGCTCCAGCACAGATAAAATCTCCTGGTCTTCATCTTGGAATCTGTTAGGCTTCATCAACAGACCAGAAGACATGAAATCCTGGCAGATTCAGCATTCCGGGCCCCATTCCTCATTATTTTAAAGTATTACCCCCATCCCCCTAGTGCTTCTTTCTCGTTGCTCTAAACAGAAGGAATTTTATTTATATCACAGGAATCTTAACAAAATAACAGAGTTGGAAGGGACCTTGAAGGTTTCCTAGTCCCATTCCTTGCTCAGGCAGAAAACCTTTTCAAAAAAATGCTTGTCCAATCTCTCCTTAAAAACTTCCAGTATTGGAGTATTCACAAGTTCTGGAGGCAAGTTGTTCCACCTATTAATTTTTCTGTCAGAAAATTTCCCCTTAGTTCTAGGTTGCTTCTCTCTTTGATTAGTTTCCCTCTGTTGCTTCTTGTCCTGCCTTAAGGTGCTTTGGAGAATAGCTTAACTCCCTCTTCTAACTGCCAACCCCAGAGATATTGAAACACTGCTATCATGTCACCGCTAGTCCTTCTTTAATTAAACTAGACATACCCAATTCCAATGTTCCTTCTTTATATGTTTTAGCCTTCAGTCCCCAAATCATCTTTTTAAAATGTGACAACCAAAAGTGTATGCAGTATTCCAAGTCTGGTCTTACCAAAGCATTATAAAGTGATATTAGCACTTCACATGATCTTGAATCTATCCCTTTGATAATGCAGCCTAAAACTGCATTACTAACTAGCTAATAACTATTGGTTTTTTTAACAGATGCAGCACACTCATATTTAACTAATTATCCACTAGGACTCCAAGATGCCTCTCACATATACTACTATTTAGCCAGGTACCATCTACACTTTGCCTGTGCATTTTGTTTTCCTTTAACCTTCCCACTGAGGTGGTGCCTATTTTTCTACTTGTATTTTTACATGCTTTCAAACTGCTAGTTGGCAGAAGCTGGGACAAATAACAGGAGCTCATTCTGTTATGTGGTGCTAGGGATTCAAACCACCAAACCGCTGGCCTTTCTGATTGACAAGCTCAGCACCTTAGCCACTGAGCCATAGCGTCCCTGTGTGTGTTTACATACCTATTTATAAATATCTGTCAGAAGCTACAGGACCAGAACAAAAAATAAAATTAACTGAATTAGTAACCACTGATAATCATTCATTACATGTAATATAAGGTATCCCACGAAATATTTCCAAGCTTAGAATGAATGTAAAAATAGATTGAACAAGAAGACCCTCTGAAATGAATTGGATGAGATAGATTATTCATCCCTAAATGAAATTCTACTGACTTCAAGATATTACTAGATCCAACCTAAGAATTACTTGCTTTCTACTGAAAATTTTAGAGTACACATTAATTGAATTTGTTTCATTGAGGACAATTAAATTAATCAAACTAGCCCACTGAGGTTAAATTAGAGTTTACATTCATTTCAGGTCTAGGACAAAGGGATCTCCTGTTCTTTATCTTTTAATCTGCCAGGATTCAGCAACAGACCAGAAGAGATGAAATGATGAGCGATGTTTGTGCCTCCCTGTCCCATGCCTCATTGTTTATAAGTAACATCTCCCCCCATAGTGCTTCTCTCCCATTGCTCTGAACAGAAAGAATTTTATTTAGGTCACAGGAATCTTAAGCAGTATTCTGATTTAGAAGAATTGCCAAAGACCGAGTTGCCTTAGAATCAACTTTATACCACCTACAGCATGACGGTGCATTTGGTTTTTCTTGCCTAAATGTAGAACCTTACTTTTTTCACCATTGAATTTCATTTTGTTAGATAGCACTCAATGTTCAAGTCTGTTCTATTAATGTTCAATGTTTAAATCAAGTCTGTTAAGATGTATTCTAATTTAGAAGAAATGCAGAAAACCAAGTTACCTTAGAATCCATTACATCCACAAATTTAGCTGCCAGACCTAGATCTTTCAAAGATTTCAAGTGATTTTTAATGCATAGATATAGATGTATATGTATATAGATATAGACAAAGAAAAGAAATGTTAATATTTGTGAATTAAAGTAATATTCTGAAAATATACATACAGGAATGCAATCTGGATAATCAAATTTCCCATCCGTACAATTAGTTCTTAATGATCTGGTATTTGGATGTGGTTTATAGCCTCTTCTACATACAAATTCTACTGGTTCTCCATGTGTAACATATATTTTATTCCTGTAGCTCCACTTCAGCTTTATATTGTGTTCTCTCATATTTTCGTCATTTACTGTACAAGCAACTGCAAAAGGACACAGATCAGATGACATATAGAAAGTTTTAGACTGAGGAATTAATTTGATAAAGTAGTTAAAGTTTAGGTTAGAAATTCTATGTTGCAATAGGTTAAAATGATTAAGGATCTATGTAAATGGATCCCCCCTTTTTTGTCTATCATGAACTAATTATCAGTCATGATAATTACTTTTAAGCAAGACAATGTTACATGCATAAAAGGAAGAAGAAAAATATTTTAATCCCCTTCTTCCAAATTTCCTCATACTGAATGTCTGAATTAGGAGAAGACCAAGTTCAGGCAACTTCTCTTAAAATGTCATCTCATAACTTCTTTTTCAATGTAAATTAAACGGGACTAAATGTGATTAAGTCAGCAGAGTCTGCCTCCATACTTTGCCTATTTAAAAAACAATAATGTTAGTTCTCTAGAGATTCAACTAATACTACCATTCTAAAAAAAAAAAAGGCAAATTTTGGCTTAGGGAAAGCAGAATTTCACCAGGAAGTTTTAACAAAATTGAGGACAACATTTGTAAATGGTAAAAGATCTTGTACAATTCTCCATTATAAAGCAGTTTCTCCCAGAGAGTTATTTTATCTTGGTTCATAATACAACCACTTTTTCTGACCAAGGCTTCCTGAGACCATAATTAAGCACACACTTAGTTCAAACAGCTCTCTTTTTATTTCAACACTGGTAATTATGTTCATTCCCAGCCCGTAATGAGTCCCAAACAGTCTCTCGAGATAAGCACCCACCTTTATCTCTTGCTGCCAACAACTAAAGTGCCAAATTAACTGTAAAAGGCCAAATGGAGTACAAAGTCCACACAGAGCTTCAAAGTTTAATCCAAACAGAGTGAACAATGTTGCTTCCTGTCCTTTTGCGTCTCCTTTATATCTTATGGGAGGGGCAATCACCTCCAAGCCTTACTCTCGAGTCGCCCCTTTTGTCTTAACTGTTCTTGCCTTCTGGAAGCTCTGCGCACATGTGCACAGGCTCTGCTTGTTCCTCTGCCAGACTGCTGTCAGATTCTGGAGGCTTCAGAGTCAGCACATAATTCCCAGATGGCCTTGGCCTCATCTCTGTATTGGATGCCGGACCATCATCCGAGTCCTCCCCAGACTCCTGGACTGGCCCATGTTCCTCCTCACTGTCTGATTCGGCTGCCATCTCTGCAGGCTGCCGGCGGACCACAATACTACTGCCAATTCTATTTCAAGGAAGTAAAATATCTTCTGGCACTGACATTCTGGTGTCATGAAATTTATATCATTCCCAAAGTACAATATTTCTCTATAAATAATAAATCTATAAAGAATTATAGATAATACTTATACCTCTACATGTTGGTGGTTGTGACCAATGACCATTTTGACAAGTCACTCTTCGAGAACCTTCCAATGTATAGAAATTTTGGCACTGATAAGTTACAGTATCAGATGGGAAATAGGTTGCCTTGGGTATCTCCACAATGTCTCCATTCTCCACGGGAGGTGGGTGTCCACATTTCCCCCCAATATCTATAACAAATACAGAATCTATTGAGCAACACCACTCAGGATTACAAATATTATTATCTATTCACACACAAAGACACATTTTAAGCATATTCATAAGAAACTATATTTCAAAATTATATTAATTCTTATTTTTAAAAAGCAACAATATCTTACAGCTTGATTAATTGATAGGCAGAAAATGATTACTAGTGTTGTCCCTAGTATTGTCTTTCCACTTTAGAACTTATACTGTCATTACTTTCTAAATGCCTAAACTCAGTTCTGTATTTAAATGAATAACAATTGCTTTGAGATAAATAGCATCTCCCCACAAGGCATTCTTAATTTATTTCCCACTTTCCATTAATAACTATTCAAACTCTGCACAAATAAATTGTGTACTTGTATTGGATGTTGTGTCATCCATGTCAGTATTGAAGTGATGGGAGGCTTGCAACACAATAAAAGCAAGAATAGAAAAACATTTTAAAAGTATAAACATTAAAATTAATAGAGATTGATTAAAACCAGGAACCAGTACATAAGCAGTACAGTGGTGGAATCTTCTTTCTTAGTGCACCGATCACTCCCAGTGCTCCATCATGGCCCCAAGCCCATTGGCTGAGCCAGGTTTTGAGGCAAAGCCAGAAGGCCTAGTGGGTGAGGGCATATCTGGCCTCCAGCAGCAAGATTTTCCAGATTGTGAAGGCATGGCAGAGAAGGACCATTTACTAGTTCCTGCTAGCAAACTTCCTTGACTGATTTGATCTGCAGCATGTTCTTTTTGCCAGAGGAAATAGGATGGGCCAATCCCATTGGGGTGAAGTAGCTCCCTGGGCCACGAAAGGCTTTAGAGATGGTAAATAACATATTAAATTGGACCTGAAAGCAAACCAGAAACTAACTCAACCCATGTGACAATTTTTTTGCCATTGAGCAGGCATTGTGAGTCTGCAAGAAGCCAAAAGTTGTACACAGGGTCTGTCTGGGGCAGTGCAACCCCATCCAGAACTGAAGATTTTAAATTCCCAGATCCCAAGTTCCAAGCAGCTATAGCAATGTAGTCTGTTGTCCCCTATCCAGACACCCATAGCATCTAAAGGAGGAAACTGTTCTCACCCACGCCCTTTTCCGACAAATCAAACACAGTTGAAAAAGAACAGAAGCCTTGTAATGCTTTTACAAAATAATTAGCTGTGATAAGCACAAGTCTTGCCAAACTAAGCGAGACTTGCCAAAAGGTAACAGACAAGAAATAATTTGCAAAATAAGAATCTTCAAATACAAACTCAGGATACTAGAATGTCCACAAAGCTGTAGTTTCAAAATGTCTTTGCCTTCTGCAAAGAAGGTTAGTTTCACAGCTGGCTTTTATCTTCTTGAAGGAGGAGCCATGACCTTGCAGCCTTACTCCCGAGTCGCCCATGCTGTTGTAAGTGTTCTTTCCTCCAAGCAATCCTGAGCGCATGTGCACTTGGCACAGGCTCCTCGGAAACCTCCTCATCACTGCTGCCAGTCCCCACAATCTCTGAAGGCAGCAGTCCATTCCCTAATGGTCCTGGCCCCTCATCTGAGTCCTCGCTCTCCTCAGCCTTCTGCACCTGCTGCCAGCTAACCACAACAGAAGCAGACTAATGTCTCCTTAAAAGGTCCCAGGGATCCCCCTTCTGCAGTGATACATTGATCACCACCTGGAGGTCAACATCATGAGGTTTTCAACCAGTCAAGAAGGATTTAATATGCAGGCACTTGCACTGACAGCCTTGAGAACCCTGTCCGTTTCCTGGGATTTAACAGAATCAAACTGTTCCCAGATACCTAGGTAAGCACACTTCCTAATGAACCTGCTCTATGTCTGGTTCAATGGTGGGATTCAAATTTTTTTCCTACCAATTCTGTGGGCGTGGCTTATTTGGTGGATATGGCTTGGTGGTCATGTGACTGGGTGGGCATGCTGGATGGTCATGTGACTGGGTAGGCATGTCTTGGTGGTCATGTGACTGTGTGTGGATGCTAGTTGGTCATGTGATTGGGTGGCCGTGGTCAACTTGACATCACTCAAGTCAAGGGGTGCCTTGCCTAGCTTCTCCTTGCCTCAAAGAGATACAATTTCCCTCTCTATTTATTTACTACTACTGAACATCCAAAATACACTATTTAAACCTATGAATATATGCCATATATGTACATACATATTACATAGTATAGTGTGTGTATAGGCACACAAAAAGATACATTATCTACTATATATACTGTATGTGCACACACACACACACACACACACAGAGAGAGAGAGAGAGAGAGAGAGAGAGAGAGATCTTCTAAAACTATACATATTCAAGCTCACTGCGTTTGGAAAAATACATCCATAGTCCACTTTCTGCCATATATTTAACTATAACTTCTGTGCATTAGAACATTGCACATGCCTTCAGATTTACTTCCCTAGCCTGCACATGACTGTTAGGCCCAGGAGATGTCATGGATTGAGTAAAATGTGGTGAAACTCACTTAACAATGCTCTTGCTTAGCAACCAAACTGTGGGTTCAATTGTGGTCATAAGTGAAGGACTATCTGCCTTCCTCTACATGGCAGCCTTGCCTAGTAAACTCCTCTGCCAATTTTCCTCTCTGTTAGAGGCACCAAAATAATCCAGATTCCAGATAATATAAGGTCTCCTGTGGGAGCCGGAGGTTGGACAAGATGGCCTCCAAGGTCCCTTCTAATTCTGCTATTCTATGATCCTGTAAGGATCTCCTGCTGGAGCAGGGGGTTGGACTAGAACAGGAGTGTTCAAAGTTGACAGCTTTAAGACTTGTGGACTTCAACACCCAGAATTCCTCCTCCAGTCATGTTAGCTCAGGAAGTCTGGGAGTTGAAGTCCATAAATCTTAAACTTGCAAAGTTTGAAGACCTTGGACTAGAAGATAACTTCCAAGATCCCTTCCAACCCTAGATTGCTGTGCTATTTCAAAGAGTCTTCTGACGCCAGAGTTTATGTCCTTCCTTCCTCTCTTTTTCTCTCTCCTTCCCTCTCACCTTCCATTTATCGATCTATCCATCCATTCATTCATATATCTCATTCACTTTCTCCTCCCTCCCTCCAGCTTGCTCTTTCTCTTTCTTTGTCTCCCTTCCTTCCATCCTCCTTTCTTTGTCTATCCTTTTTCTTCCTTTTTCTTCCTTTTTCCCCTTTTCTTTCTTTCCCTTTTCTTTCTTTTCTTTCATCTCTTTCTGTCTCTTTCTCTCTCTCTCTCTTTCCCTCTCTCTTTCTATCCCTTCCCTATCTCCTTCCCTCTCCTTCAAAAGCTAGGAGAGGAGATCCACCTGAAACAAACACACAGACACGCACATTTTTCCAAGTGCCCGGCAGTGTCATTCCTTACGAGGGTTCTTCCTGGCCAGTCTCCAGTCCTGCGTTGCCTGGGAAAGTCATCAGACAAGGCTTCTGGGTCCAACAAAGGGGCCATGGCAGGACTTCTTCCCCTACTGCTTTTGGGGAAAGGAAAGGGCTGGGAACTTCAAGCGAGGCATGTGCTGCAGCCTCAGCCCCCCCCTCCCACCGGCAGCTCTGAGCTAGGGAGCAGTTGGCTTTACCGACTGCCTGAAACCTTACCTTCCTCCCGCAGCTGGTGGCAGAAGGAAAGGCAAGCCAGCCAGGGCAGAGCTGTCAGCACTCAGTTCCCTGCCAGCCCACATCTCATCCCCTGCCCAGATTCTCCGGCAGCTGCTGGGGCTCGCATGCTGCAAGGGCGACCAGGAAGCACCAGGCTATTCCATGTGAATTGCCCCTCTGCCAGCCGCCCCTCCCTTGCCAAACGAGTGTTTTGGCAGTTGTTGGGGAGCAGGGGAGCTTCATTTGTTCAACTTCTACCTAACCCACCATTAAGCACCACAAAAAAAGGAGGTGGTTAATACGGCCTGACAAGAAACAAGAGTGGCAGGGAAGATGCAAGAAGCAAAGCCAGAAGGTGAAGCCACGTCCACACTCCTACACAAAGCCCCCCAGCTGCCGTGCATGCTCGGCCCCGCTCCCCATCCCACTGCTTCACTCCTGCTAATCATTTCCTTGGTTTCCCAATCGTCTTTCCACACAAACTTCCCACACATGACCCCACCAGCGAGCTCCCTTATTAGCCCACTGCTCAAGCAGGAGTAGCTTTCAATTTCTAGTGTTATCTCTATTTGAGTGTTTAGTTACAGCCTCTTTGGGCAATGAAGAATTCAAGGATACCCAGAAAGGTGGAAAAAGGTTGCCACACTCTCCCTTTCTCCTAGTGCTCACCTACGCTGGCGAACACCCTGCCGTTCTTAACCTGCCATTCTTATTCAAGCCGAGCAATCCTACTCTTCCATGAAACATGCTCCTCCCCCTTTAAAAGGGTAGAAGAGGAAAAGGCAAGCCAGCCAGGGCAGACCCGTCGGCATTCAGCTCCCTGCCAGCCCACATCTCATCCCCTGCCTGGATTCTTCAGCAGTTGCTGGGGCTCGCCTGCCTGGAGCCATGGGGGGGGGGGCACAACCAGGAATCATGAGTGTTATGTATGTAAATAGTTAAAATAAAAGCGAGCTTTGGGTAAAGTGCAGGGTTCTGGCCCTGCACTTCTGATTGGTTGTTAAGTGGCTCGATCGGATTGGTTGGGTTCAGAGAATCCGATTGGCCCTTAACGAAGGACTCTTATTGGTTTTGGAGATAGCATCTTACAGCTCTCTATTGGTTATTTCGCATTAAGGTTGCCTATATAAGGCAGAGTTGTTGTTATTAAAGTCTTAAGTCACTATGTAATAAAGAGCTGAAAGTTCACCAACTAAGACTGTCTCCATTCATTTCACCCATGCCTGAAACCATTTCACTGGCGACGAGGGTGGGATTTGGAGACATCTGATCTTAAGGAACTTGGAAGAAAAACAGAGCACGTGTCAAGACAATGCCACCAACGTAAACCATGTCCAGCGGCATCGTACCACCCGCTCCGTTCGATCCAATCCAAGAGGATTGGGAATCCTACATGGATCGCTTCCAAATGTTTCTCGAAACAAATAATTTGAAGGACGCCACACCAGCAAAGAAGCGGGTGCTGTTCCTGACGTACTGCGGCCCGGCTGTCTTTAAAATGGCGAAAGCACTCGTGAAACCTTGAGAAGTGAAAGCAATGAGCTGGGATGACCTCGAACCTCTCCTGAGAGACCATTACGCACCAACCGTACCTACACTCGTGAGACGCCACGAGTTCTATCAAAGAAGCCAGTGAAAAGGAGAGAGTGTGGCTGACTTCGTGGCAGACCTCCGACACTTAGGAGGCCTCTGCGAGTTCGCAGACTTAGATGAAGCACTGAGATACCGATTAATTCTGGGATTAGATGCGCTAGGCGTGCAAAGCAAGCTGATGGCGAAAGGCGACATCGACCTTGCTGACGCTATCGCCGAAGCCACTGCTGCTGAGGTGACCAAAAAGTCCGCGGCGCAACTACAGCGAAGCCGAAACCCAACGACCCCACCGACAGGCGACATTTTATCTAAGTCAGAAGATCAGCCTGTTACGACGCACCATGAGGACCTCTCTTCGTCGTCAGACAGCGACGAAGAAGGGGTCCATTGACTGCGGTCCAACCGGGACCCTCGCTCTAAACCCTCACACCCTTGCGCTGGTTGCAGGGCAAACCACCCCAGGGCAGACTGCAAATTCCGTGACGCGCTCTGCCATGAGTGCGGAAAATGAGGCCACATCAGTCGAGTCTGTCGCAGTTTACCAGGACCAAGTCAGGCCTCAAGGGGAACCAACTTTTGCCAATCGGCAGGAAACCGTCCTGTAAGATGAGATCCAGCAAACCACTCCTACAGATATCGAGCATTGCAGAAAGAAGAGGCTCACCATACTATCACTATAGGTCACGCCTCAGCCATGGACGCTAAGAAGATTCGAGTTACAGTAGCCATAGAGAACCAACCTTGCCACATGGAGGTCGATTCCGGATCGTCCCTCTCGATGGTGTTGTGGAAGACATTAAAGCAACTCATTCCTACCATCCAACGCCAAGACCTTCGAATGCAACGTCTCATCCTTAAAGACTACCAAGGGAATCGGATTCCTGTGGTTGGGTCTTGTCGAGTCCGCGTCTTGTTTAAAAAGCATACGGCATACTTACCTCTAACGATCATTGATAGGGACAGGCCTAGTTTGTTGGGCCTCCAATGGTTTGCGCCACTCGGCATCGAAGTAGCCGGCGTGAACCGAGTCGGTGATTGCGAGTGGGAGGAGGACCTTATTTCTGAATTCAGCGATGTCTTCGCAGATCGTCTGGGCAAGTATAAGGGGACCCCAATTTCATTTAGCCTCGACCCTAAGGTCGCCCCGATCCGTTTAAAGCCCCGTCGAGTTCCGTTCGCCCTTAAGGCCAAGATAGATGAACAACTTGACAAACTAATTAAACAAGGGGTACTGCAACCCATTGATCATTCTCCATGGGAAACTCCTATTGTAACCCCCATTAAGCCAGATGGGTCAATCCGAATCTGTGGGGACTACCAGGCCACTCTAAACCACGCCCTCCAGCAGAACGCGTATCCAGTGCCGGTGGTGCAGCACCTCCTTCATTCCCTGGGAGGCGGGAAGGTTCTTGCTAAGTTAGATTTAGCTCAAGCCTATCAACAATTGCCCGTGGATGATAAAACAGCCCAAGCTCAAACAATAGTAACGCACAGAGGTGTTTTTAAATGTACCTGATTGCAATTCGGGGTCAGTGTAGCCCCGGGAATATTCCAAAGTTTAATGGAACGATTATTGCAGGGAATCAAGGGTGTGGTTCCGTATTTTGATGATGTGTTAATTGCAGCTCCTAGTAAAAAAATTCTGCAGAATCGTTTAAAATGTGTTCTTAAAAAATTCCAAGAAAGCGGGACTGAAAGTAAAAAGGGATAAATGTCATCTGTATACCGACAGTGTTGAATATCTAGGTTATCGCATTGATAGTCAGGGTATTCACCCTACTGAGAGTAAATTAAGGGCGATAAAAAATGCTCCCAGATCCCGTAACAAAACAGATCTCCAGGCATTTTTAGGCCTTATCAATTTCTACAATGTGTTTTTACCGCATAAGGCGACTGTGGCTGAACCGTTACACCGGTTATTAGATAAGAAAGCATTGTGGGTTTGGGGTTACCGAGAGGAAAAAGCGTTTCGAAATGTAAAAGATTTACTTACATCTGATTCTGTACTTATGCAATATAATGAAACATTACCATTGATTATAACTTGTGATGCCTCACCGTTTGGGGTGGGTGCCATTCCGAGCCATGTGCTGCCAAATGGAAACGAGGCCCCCGTTGCATACTTTTCGAAGACTCTTTCCCATGCAGAACGTAACTATGGACAAATAGATAAGGAAGCTCTTGCAATTGTGTCAGCCGTAAAAAAAGTCCATGAGTATGTATATGGAAGGACATTTACCATTGTAACTGACCACAAACCTTTACTGAGGATAATTGCTGGGGACAAACCAACCCCCTATATATTGTCCCCAAGAATGACTCGATGGTCAGAGTTCCTAGCTGCTTATAATTATCGATTGTTACGTCGCCCGGGGAAAGCCATTCCCCATGCTGACGCACTCAGCAGAGCACTGCTACCGGAGACTCTCAACGATCCGGCACCAACAGTATCGGCGTTACAAATCGAGATGCTCAACTCGCCTCCTATGACCGCTCGAGATATCGCGAGAGAGACCAGATGAGATCACACCCTAGCTCGAGTCCTAGGCTGGGTAGAATGTGGATGGCCATTGGACCAGGTCCCAGATGACTTCACGCCATTTAAAACAAGGCAGACTGAACTTTTTTCGCAAAAAGGCTGTGTCATCTGGGGTGATAGAGTCGTCGTTCCAGAACGACTCCAAAAGACGCTGTTACAAATTTTGCACGAAGGACATCCCGGGATCGTGCGGATGAAAGCACTCACACGGAGCTACGCTTGGTGGCCAGGCATGGACCGACACATCGAGCAATGGGTCAAGGCCTGCATTAAGTGCCAACAAACCAGCAACGCACCGCCAAAAGCTTCACCAACCGAATGGGAGACGCCACGTGAACCCTGGTCCAGAATCCACCTGGATTTCGCAGGGCCGATTAAAGGACATACATTGCTGTTGACTGTCGATGCATACTCTAATTGGTTAGAAATTCATCAAATGACCAATACAACCTCCGAAGCAGTCATTAAAGTCCTTAATAGACTCTTTGCAACTCATGGATTGCCGGATGTCCTGGTGTCTGACAACGGACCACAGTTTACAGCGCTAATGTTTGAACAGTACCTTGCTGATAATGGCATCCGCCATGCGCTCACCTCGCCTGCACATCCTGCTACCAACGGCCAAGTGGAACGCATGGTCCAATTTGTAAAAAAGACTTTGCAAAAAGTGGACTATGATAATATTGACGAAAAAATAAACCGCATTCTACTTCTACAACACATCACTCCACACAGCGTAACCGGCAGAATTCCCGCAGAACTTCTCATGGGCTGAAAACTCCGTTCCCGCCTCGACCGACTGCACCCTGCTTACGAGCCAGAAAAGCCTGCAGGATCCAGCGGACGCTACCGTACCTTCAAGGTAGGCGACCCCATTTATGCAATAAATTTATCGGGCGACCTGGTCTGAATTGAAGCAACGATAATACGCGAGACGGCCCAAATCCTATATTGTAAGATGTATTGATGAAAGACTGTGGAAACGACATATTGACCAATTACGGTCACGACTCATATCAGCCAGCCAACAACTCCCCTACAACCAAACTGACGGGGGGAAGGAATGGAAGAAGACAACATTCCAGGGAACCTGTTCCAAGAGAGCGATGAATCAAGTGAAACTCAGGAAATGGAGCAGGAGGAAGAATCGTACGCTCCAAGGGAAATCACACCAGAACGAGAAGCTGAGCCACTGCCAAACAACAGTCTACCTCAACAGGACTGCACGCAGCCAGTCCAAAGAAAATCTGATAGACCCAAAAGACAACTGTCCTATTTGAAGGACTATATAATCACACCATAATTGAGGAACCATGGGGAAGGGGTGTTATGTATGTAAATAGTTAAAATAAAAGCGAGCTTGGAGTAAAGTGCAGGGTTCTGGCCCTGCACTTCTGATTGGTTGTTAAGTGGTTCGATCGGATTGGTTGGGTTCAGAGAATCTGATTGGCCCTTAATGAAGGACTCTTATTGATTTTGGAGCTAGCGTCTTACAGCTCCCTATTGGTTATTTCACATTAAGGTTGCCTATATAAGGCAGAGTTGTTGTTATTAAAGTCTTAAGTCACTATGTAATAAAGAGCTGAAAGTTCACCAACTAAGACTGTCTCCATTCATTTCACCCATGCCTGAAACCATTTCAATGAGGCTATGCTACTTGCATCCCCCAGGGCAGCCGCCCCTCCCTCACCAGGCTGAGTATTTTGGCAGAGTGCGGACCACTGACAGCAGTGAGAGCTCCATGGGCTAGAAGGTACGGCTGATGGCGGGAAAGAAAGATCTGCTCTGGCGAGGCTTCACTGCCTTTTGGGCCTGCTCTGGCTGCCACCTGCTTCACCTCTGCTGTGCCTTGGGTCCTGCATCAGCCCACGAGAAGGAGACATGCCATTTCCAGGCCAGCCTGCCCAGTAGATGGGCAAGCAGATGACCATCAGGGGCGGCATTTTCTCTCAGGCCTCTCACATGGAAGACCCCATGGAAGCCTGTGAGCAGCAGGCAGATCAGGGCTGCTCAATTGGGTCGCAGGCATCATGTGGGAAGGCTAGAATGGCAAGCCACGAGAACCCAGCATGCCACATAGGAGGGGAGGAGTAACTAGGTGGGGCGAGTGGGGCGAGCATCGGGCAAGTGAGCATTGGGCAGCTGGGGCAAGCAAATGACCAGCGACTGGACGACTGGGTTGGGGGCATGGCCAGCCAGAAGTTACTACAGTTTCGGTGACCCATGCCAAATCCTTCCTACCAGTTCACCTGAACTGGTGAGAACTGGCTGAATACCACTACTGGTCTGGTCTCCTACTGAGAATAGATACAAGCAACTTTTCCCATCAGGTGTTTCACAAATGCCCCCACATGGCCCTGAAGATGATTACCCATGTCCTCCTTCCCATCGTTTAAGTTATAATGCAAATAATAGGTAGAAGGATGGAATTGAAAGGTATGGAACTGAATGCTACTGGTATTAGCATCAAAGGAAAAGTCATAAAAAGGCAGTAAATGATGAAAATGATAGGGGTGGGCAAATTTGATGCTACATCATGAGAATTTCAGTGATAAGTGAAAAACAGTGTTTGACTAGACCTTGATATCTTGGAGGAAAATACGTGAATTATGAAATAGTGGAAAATTTGTGCAATTATTACACATGGATTTTTAAACTTAAATTAGAAGAAGATGTGATTGCTCCCATGGAAAGGGAAAGATAGTAAGAGTAAGTGAAAAGCTAAAGGGAGGTTATTTTATTATTTGTTCCTGTGAATGTACCTAGGAAAGAAGTCCAAAAACAAAATGTGACAGTGAGCAAAACTGGGGAAGAGCAGCAGGATTTTATGCTGGGCAAGGGATATACAATTAATATTATTGTCCTTTAGCTGGAAAACAATGAAGACGTTCTTAATTTCTTAAAATTAAGAAATGTTTGGATGTGAGGTATAAATTCTATTATATGTTTCTTGATTTAGGAAAAGTTTATGATAAAAGGAACAGGCTTAAAATTATGGAATATTTTGTGTAGAGTGGAAAGTTGTTTGCTGAATGTGATAATAGAGATATCAGAGAGAAAGCAACCATGACAATCAAGGGAACACTCAACGAAGCAGGAAGTTAGACATGCATATGTGACACCCACACCCAGTATTGCATAATTATTATATATTCCTTTATAAAAGTATAATGATATTTAAAAAACTTATGAGGAGCATTGGCTGTGGACATGATGTCCACAACCAATCCTCCTCATAAGTTTTATAAATATCTTTATACTTCATGTTCATTTTTGGTGAAGTCACAATGTTGGCTGAGAATGTGAATGATTTCAATGAATGTTTAGATATGTGAATAGTGCGATGAAGAACAACATAGGAAACCCTCAAATAATTAAATTTGAAAGGGAAAAGAGAATACAAATGATTAATAAATAGAAAAAATGAAGCAAATGGGTCAATCTACATATCTTGGTAGAGTGTGAAAACAGATGGAGAAGTTAACATAAGTAATATGTGTAATATATATGAGATTTTTAAAATGATAATCAGTTTTATGTTCTATGGCATCATAGGATTGAGAAGGAGAGGCTAATTGTGAAATAGAAACCCATGTTTGTGCTCCAAAAGACACATACTCTTCCAAATGAGAAAAAACTTCTAGTTATAAAATGAATTGAATAGATTTATATAAGTAGAAATTCAAAATTTTGCAAAAGACTGGCAATGTTAATGAAAATATATTCTACTTTCACAGTTCAACAGGGACATTAAATTTTACAATTCTAGCAATAAAATATTGAAAAAGCCTTTTCAATATGACAAAACTTTTTCAAAATAGCACGAAAGACCCAGTGAAGTAAAAGCAAACTCATTTTCAATTCTTACTTCAGTTCTACATGGTGAAGATCTGTAATAATACCTGCACAACGCGGAGTTTTTGTTAAGTCCGCGTGGAAAGAAGCCAGGAATCGGTGACTGTGTTTCAAGCTCTTTTTATTAGGCGGGAACCGAACTGAGGCTAAAGGAAAACTTTGCGACTTTTTATTTCCAAGTCGCGGCGGCCGCGGCCAATGACACCGCTTTGAATCTCCCACGATTCAAATTGACCAATCGCGGGAGATTCTCAGCGAGCCAATTGGCGCGGCTCACCTAGCCAATCAGAGCGCCCCGTGCTTTGGCCAATCAAAGCGTGGGGATCTCAAGAATTCAAATGAGGGGACAGAACACCCCTCCCCTCTTGGTTCAGTCCTTACGTTGCATAGTCCCGTAGGTAGGCGGAGCTCCGTCTCTGCCTACTGGACCTGCGCAGGTCAGTCGTAGGTTGGATCCCGGCCGGTTCGGTCGGGGTCTCTGTTTCTCTGGACTCCGTCGTGGGAACTGCCTGGTCTGTCTGGCCGGGCCGCTCTTCGCAGCTCCCTCCTGGGCTACCCGGGTTGGTTGAGCTGCGGGTTTCGCTGCTCCCGCTCGGTCTTCCTGGGTTGGTTGAGCTGGCCTGGCTGTATCTTCCTGGTGAGGTTTCGTGCTGGCTGCTTTCAGGTGAGTATGGCTGGTTTATTTTTTCTGGGTTTTGGTTCCCTGGGTATTCCCTCCCTTCTTGGTTTGTGTTGCGGGGGTTGGTTTTGCTTGGTTGCGCGTCGGTGGTCTCTTGTGTGGTCGCCCTCGATCTTAACTGGTTGATGTGACGTTTCCACGCTCGTCTGTTGGTTGTTTGTAGCCAGTAGGAGTGTGGGCCTGTTAGTTGTGTTATGACGGCTGGTACCCATAAAGGGTCTCCGGTTAGGTTCTTCGCGTAGACGGCGTCGCCTGGTGCAAAGGTTCGGTGTTTGCTGGTGGAGTCTGGGGGATTCTCTGGGTTGTACTTGGGGTGTAATCTATCGAGTGGGGACCTTATTTTTCTCCCCATTAGCAGTTCTGCTGGGCTTTTATTTGTTGTGCTGTTTGGGGTTATGTGCTGTATGAAAAGTAATTTATTTATTTTGTCCTGGATCTCCCTGTGGTCTACTTTCTGGATGGTTTTCTTTGTGAATTGAACCATCCGTTCCACCCTACCGTTCGCCGCCAGATGCACCGGGGCTGTCAGCGCGTGTCGTATGCCCCTCTCCGGTAGGAATTTTTCGAATTCTAGCGAGGTGAAATGGGGCCCGTTGTCAGAAACGAGGACATCTGGGAGGCCATGTGTTGCGAAAAGTTTGCAGAGTTCTTTGGTCACGGCCTCCATGGTGGTTGTTCTCATATTGCTTACCTCCAGCCAGTTGAAGTAAGCGTCTACAGTTATTAAGAAAGTGTGTCCTTTTGTGGGCCCGGCAAAATCTATGTGGATCCTAGACCACGGTCCCCTGGGGGTTTCCCACTCTAGGATGGGTGCTGCGGGTGGGCTTGGCCTAGTTTCCTGGCATCGTTGACACCTTGCTACCCAGGCGTCGATCTGTTTGTCCATCCCTTGCCACCAAGCATAACTTTTGGCCAGGGCTTTTGTCCTAACGATGCCCGGGTGCCCCTCGTGTAGCAGTTCCAAAACCTTCCCTTGTAGTTTTTCCGGGATGACCACCCTATCCCCCCATAGTATGCACCCTTTTAGTAATGAGAGTTCCATTTGCCGGTTCCGGAATGTCCTGACGGACTCGTCGTTGTCCCTTTCCGGCCACCCTTTCTCTACCCAATGCAAAACCCGCGCCAGACGTTTGTCTTTATTAGTTTCTAGGGCAATGTCTGACGCAGTTATTGTTAGGTTGGGTAGAGTCTCTATGCTGAAGGTGGTCGTCGTGGGTGCTGGGTCAGTGTTAGGTTCTGGTAATGGTGAGCGGCTTAAGGTGTCCGCATGGGAGATAGTCTTACCAGGTCTGTGTGTGAGTCCGTAGTTGTAGGCAGCCAGGAATTCGGACCACCTTGTCATTCGGGGAGACAGAATGTTTGGGGTGGCCCTGTTCCCTGCAAGGATTCCCAGCAGCGGTTTGTGGTCGGTGATGATGGTAAACGTCTGCCCGTAGAGGTACTCGTGAAACCTTTTTACTGCGGCGACGATAGCCAAAGCCTCTTTGTCCAGCTGGCTGTAGTTCCGCTCCGGTTTGGTGAGGGTCCTTGAAAAAAACGCGATGGGTGCTTCTTTTCCATCGGGGAGAGTGTGGCTGAGGACAGCGCTGATGCTGAAAGGTGATGCGTCACATGTGATGGCTAGTGGTAGGGTCTTGTTGTACTGGATGAGGACGGCATCCGAAGTGAGCAGGTCCTTGGTTTTTCTGAAGGTGGCTTCCTCGCATTTCCCCCAAGTCCAGGTAGCCGCCTTGTCCAAAAGCCTATGCAAAAGCTCCGCCGCGGTTGCCTTTTGGGGCAGGAAGACATTATAAAAGTTAAGTAGCCCCAGAAACGCCTGCAGTTCTGTTTTTGACTTGGGTGGGGGGGTTCCTTGATGGCTTTAATTTTCTTGTTGGTGGGGTGAATGCCGTGTCGGTCTAGGAGGTATCCTAGGAATTCAACCCACTGTGTACAGCTGGCATTTTTCCCTCTTCACTTTAAGCCCGGTTTCTTTGAACCTTGTTAGCACCTCCCTTAGGTGAGTCTCTAGTTCAGCCTGGTTGGTTGCTGATACTTGTACATCATCGAAGTATGGGACCACCCCCTTGATGCCCTGTAAGAGTCTTTCCATGAGGCTCTGGAAAATCCCAGGTGCCACGCTGACTCCAAATTGGAGGCAGTTGCATCTAAAAGTTCCCCGGTGGGTGACTATGGTTTGCGCCTCGGTGGTTTCCTCGTTGACCGGCAGTTGCTGGTATGCTTGGGCCAGGTCGAGTTTTGCAAAAACTTTGCCCCCTCCCAGTGAGTGTAGGAGATGCTGCACTCCTGGGACGGGGTAAGCGCTTTACTGCAAGGCACCATTTAGGGTGGCCTTATAGTCCCCGCAGATTCTCACTGACCCATCAGGCTTAATCGGGGTGACTATGGGGGTCTCCCACCGGGCATGGTCTATGGGTTGTAATAGCCCTTGCTTGACGAGCTTGTCAATTTGCTTGTCTATGTTTGGTTTGAGCGCGAACGGGACCCGCCTTGGTTTTAGGCGTTTCGGGGGAATGTTGGGGTCTAGGCTGAAGGATATAGGGGGCCCTTGGTACTTGCCTAGGGTGCCGTCGAACACTTCCTGGAAATCCTGGGCCAGTTTCTGCTCCCATTCAGCTTCGGCAATGTGGTCAATGCCCGTGACTGCGATGCCTAGCGATGAGAACCATTTAAGTCCCAGTAGGCTAGGTCGGTCTCGATCGACGATGGTAAAGGGAAGTCTTTCGGCATGTCCCTTGTAGGTCACTGTAAACTGTCCTGTTCCGACTACAGGGATGCGGTTTCCCTGGTAGTCCTTGAGGATTAGTCTCTGGTTTTCCAGTTGCTTTCTCTGGATGGTAGGCACCAAGCATTTAATTTCTTTCCAGGCTACCATTGAGAGGTAGGACCTGGAGTCCACCTCCATTTTACAGGGTTCGCCTTTGATGCCTACCTCCACGTAGACCTTTCTGGCGTCTGTGGTTGTGGCGTGGCCGATGATGACGGTCTGATGTGTCTCTTCTCTCCGCCTGGCCTCGCCGCTTCGTTGGGCTCGTCCGTTTCGCTTCCAGCAGTTGTCTATTGGCTGGTCTCTGGTCCTGGGGGGTGTGCTTTCTCGTCTCCGCTCGCTCGGGTCCCCTCGCCTGGGGCTGTGGGTCTTCTTGAGGCGGCAAACGTGTGCGATGTGACCCTTCTTGTCGCAGTGCCGGCAAACAGAGTTGAAGAACCAGCATTCGGATCTGGGGTGGTCGCCTCCGCAACCGGCACATGCGGTCCTCGACTTACGACTCCGCCGGCTGCGCTGGTCGCGGCCTGCCTGTATACGGTGGATGTCTTCCTCTTCGTCGGACGTGCCCGAAGTCGAGTGGAGTTCGCCTTGGTGGGTGGTGGTTTCAGGTTGGGCCTTGGTCGACCTTGCAGAGTTGTTGTTTGCGGTGCGGTCCCCGGCGTTCGGTCTCCGCATGCGGTCTGCAGACTGTCGGGTTGCTTCGGCGGCCATGGCTTCGGAGATGGCATCGGCAAGACCGATGCTGCCCTTAGCCATCAACCGACTTTGGAGAACGGGCTCCCAAAGGCCGAGCACGATTTGATCCCGAAGGGCCTCGTTCATGTTGGAGAACTCACATAGTCCTCCCAGGCACTGCAGCTCTGCAACGAAATCACTGAGACTCTCGCCCGACCACTGGTTTCGCCAATAAAATTCATGCTGTTGGATGAGGATGGGCACGGCTGGAGCGTAGAGGTTCTGGAGCAATGGTTCGAGGTCCTTCCAATCCATTTCAGTAACGTCGGTGGGTTTGGCTAGCGCTTTTGCCATCTTAAACACTGCGGGCCCGCAGTGTGTTAGGAAGATGGCTCATTTCTTCGGTCCTGTGGCATCCTTCAGGTCGTTGCATTCGAGGAACATGTGGAATCTGTCCATGTAAGATTCCCAGTCCTCGGTAGCGGGGTTGAAGGGGGTTGGTGGCGCGATGCTGGCCATCTCGTCGGTTGGCTGGCTTCCGTCGGACACGTGCTTTGGTTCAGGATGAGGATCCCACCTTCATCGCCAGTGTTAAGTCCGCGTGGAAAGAAGCCAGGAGTCGGTGACTGTGTTTCAAGCTCTTTTTATTAGGTGGGAACCGAACTGAGGCTAAAGGAAAACTTTGCGACTTTTTATTTCCAAGCCGCGGCGGCCGCGGCCAATGGCACCACTTTGAATCTCCTGCGATTCGAATTGACCAATCGCGGGAGATTCTCAGTGAGCCAATTGGCGCGGCTCACCTAGCCAATCAGAGCGCCCCACGCTTTGGCCAATCAAAGCACGGGGATCTCAAGATTTCAAATGAGGGGACAGAACAGTTTGTGTCCAATAGTTCTTCGAACATGTAATGAAAGAACTTCCAAGAAAAGCATAACCTGGGTTGCATTGATAGTACACCTTCTCCTGGGACAAATACTTTGCCTTTATTTCACTAGTAATCTGACCATTTGGAATTTCAGAGGGAGAAGAACATCTTACATCTAAAATGGAAATAAAAATGGTCCCATTCAAATAAAATGCACTTGGTTTTCCTAAAGCAAATGTCTGAAAACATACTCCCGTTTTTGAAACCAAACCTGTCAACACACACCATATAACGCAGAAAATACAAGGGTGATGCTGCAGGCTTGAGGCTGCTTCCCTTTGAGGTGAGGAGAGTGTGAGGCTACAGACAGAGGAAGCTCTTCTTCCTCTTACAGCACTTGTTTCTACTCATCTTGAAGAAATGAAACCAGGTACTTTCAATCAATGCTGTGATGATATTTCATCAACCATAGATTAATGGTAGTGTTGTGTTTGTGTAAATAATTTTCTCTGAAACTTCCGATATGGCATCTTTTCCCACACACATGGCAGAGCGCGTCGAGGAATTTGCATTCTGATCAGGGGTGGCTTGCCCCACAACCAGCGCATTGGTACTGTGATCTCTGGCGTTGGTCTCGTTCAGACCGGAGCTTGTTTACCTCTTCTTCATCGCTTTCCGATGATGATTCGAGGTCCTCATGGTGGGCTGTCGTAGCCTGTTCTCCTAAGTGGGGTGAAGCTTCGCTGGCGAGTTGGCGAAGCGGGGTGTGGGCGCGGCGCATTTGGGCAGCTGACTTCCTGGTTGCTTCTGCTGCAGTAGCTTCCGTAATGGCATCTGCAAGGCTGATGTTGCCTTTCGCCATCAGCTTGCTTTGAATATGTGGTGCATCTAATCCCAGAATTATTCGGTCTCTCAGGGCTTCTTTGAGGTCAGCAAACTCGCATAGGCCTCCCAGATTGAGATCAGCTATGAAATCAGCAACACTTTCGCCCCTCCACTGATCTCTCTGGTAAAATTCATGCCTTCTAACGAGCGTTGGTACAGTCGGTGCATAGTGGGCCCTTAGCATGGATTCGAGGATGTCCATAGACTTCACTTCTGCCGGTTTCGCTAGTGCCTTGGCCATCTTGAATACGGTCGGTCCGCAATGAGTTAGGAATACCACCCGTTTCTTTCCGGTAGTGGCATCCTTCAAATTGTTGGTCTCCAGAAACATCTGGAAGCGATCTATATATGAGTCCCAGTCTTCTTGTGCTGGGTCAAATGGAGCGGGTGATATGATGCCGCCGGACATGGTTCCGCCGTTGGTGCATTTCAGCCATGTGCTCTGTTATCGTTCTTCGTTGTTCAGTCAGCTCTGACATCTCCACATCCCACCTTCGTCGCCAGTGTTAAGTTCTGCGCATGGGCGCAAGGATGGAGACGAGTCGGTGAACAGTGAACTTCAACTCTTTATTTAACATGGTGCAACAGCTCAACTCTACGGCCACAACGGCCCCTTTATATAGGCAAGCTCTTGAGTACTTAGCCAATGAAAACACAGGGAGCGCTAGCTCCTTTAACCAATAGACAAGGCTCGTTAATAGCCAATCAGATTCTCCTGAACGGACCAATCCAATGTCGCTATTATCGGCCAATCAAAAGTGCAGGGCCTGAACCCTGCACTTTACTTTAAGCTTTTAATAATCTTTATTCAAGCACTTTTATTAATTCACAACAAAGGCCCTGATAGAGGCAAATGTACAAAAAGCTAAAAACGCCAGCAGGTGACTTTAGCTTCAAGCACCTGGTCATACTGACAAAAAATTAAGCAGCCCAGCTAGGAATTATGCATTGAATTTAATTATTGATGCTCTGTGGATTTATATTCTCTTATTCCTGTTCTACAAGTGTTCTCAATAAACTGTATGTTTCCATGTAATCTGGAACCTTTTTATAGGCTAGTTCCCCTAAATTAAGGACAGATTGATATTATCCAATCTAGAGCTTTCTCTTATTCATTTTATAGGAGAACCTTTTCAAATGCTGTTGAACTTTTAGCAACTTTATTTCTTTTAGTGGGGAAGTTGCCATTGGAATTATTTAAAGGTGAAGATAATGTTTTGCACATTTATGTTTTTGCTGCCTTGTGAGATTAGTTATCTCCCAAGGTGGTAGATGGGCTGTTGAATTCTATAGTCACATTCTCAGTAGTCAGGGATAGGAGGGGATGTTATTTCATTGTTTAACCTTTACCTTTTTTCTGTATATTTCCCAGTAACAAGAATCAGGTCTTAAGTATACAGACTTTAAGATTTCCAGCCTTTTGTCTTTTCAGTTCTGTCACTACAGCCGTAACTCAAAATAATTATACATATATTTCTGAATACTCATGGGTGATAATCATACACTTCGATTCTTAGATCATCAGGGTTAGCCTTATCTATTCTCTATTGATGTACTAATCAATTACTACCAACCTGCCTTTAATCGAGGACCTGTGTACTGCAGGAGTTAAAAAGAGGGCTGTGAAAATATTTACAGATCCCTCACATCCAGGACATAAACTGTTTCAACTCCTTCCCTCAAAATGATGCAACAGAGCACTGCACACCAGAACAACTAGACACCAGAACAGTTTTTCCCCAAACACTATCACTCTGCTAAAGAAATAATTCCCCCAACACCGTCCAACTATTTACAAAGTCTGTACTACTATTACTATTAATCTTCTCATCACTCCTTATCACCCATCCCCTCCCACTTGTGACTGTATGACTGTAACTTTGTCGCTTATATCCTTACGATTTATATTGACTGTTTCCAAGTACGAATTGATTGCTTATTGTACCCTATGACTATTATTGAGCATTGTACCTTATGATTCTTGACTCCTGATGAATGTATCTTTTCTTTTATGTATACTGAGAGCATTTGCACCAAGACAAATTCCTTGTCTGTCCAATCACATTTGGCCAATAAAAGAATTCTAAATCTAATCCAGTCAAGAAAGGACTTAACTACTAATGTACCTATCAGGTTAAAATCAAGCATTTATAAATAACTTTTACACACGCTGAACTTCCCAAAGGTGAGAAAGGCATTATTTAAATCTAGACATAGCATCCTTCGCTCTGCATTACTGCAAGGCAAGTAGCTAAATTTTCATTATTTTCTCTGCTCATGAGTTGCTTATAAGACAGAAACAATAAGAGGTGCTCACTGCACTGTACTTTTCATAAGGCCATTCATCGTATAAATATATAGGGTGAATGGCCCTATATAAGGTTATATTAGTCCTATTATGCCGCTGAAAAACTGGACAGGCACCTGGATAAGTTTTTTTTTTAATTTGAAAGTTGTATCAGTCACTCGATAAATAAGCTTTGTAGTGGAAAGCAGGATCCGTGGGACATGCCATCCACACAGTAGGCAGGTGTGTACCTGGGGTGGCCATTGGCAGCATGTGCATCTCAGCTGGTAGCTCCTCCCTCGCCTGTCTGGCAGTCTGGGGCTGACATAATCTCTTTATCAAAGAAATTCCTCAGTATCAAACTTTCTATGTTTCATCTGATCTGGGTCCTTTTACAGTTGCTTGTAAAGCAAGTAAGGAAGATATAACAGAACACAATGTAAGGCTGGGGTGGAGTAACGGGGATAAAATATATTCTGAGGATGGAACTATAGTAGGATTTGAACGTTTAAGAGGCTATAAACCACATCTAAATACCAGATCATTAAGAATTAATTGTGTGGGTTTCCGGTTTTGCGTGGCTTCGGGGCAGCAGGAATTCGCGACTGCTCGCGATTCCTGCTGTGCTAGCCGCTGAGGTACCCCCGATCCAGATGGGTCAGGGGGATATGGCTGCCCTGTAGGGACAGCTGAAGAGAGAGGGGAGTTGGACAGGGGGTTGGGGGTGTCGCAGACCCCCTCCTCGTCCTGAAAAACCCCTTTTTCCCAAGGCGGTGGAGCGGCGGTCAGCAATGGCCGCCACGAAGAAGCCAGCAACCGGGTAAGATTGCGCTGGAGGAAGCAAGAAGAGTGAAAGTGCTGTCTGAGCCGGGTCAAGTAACATCTTTCAAATTTGTTGGAACTGAGCGGTTTGAATTGCTGGAGGATACATTGTATCCCTAAGAAGATCGAAAGCGGTGGAGAAGCTGTTAAAGGGAACTTTTTTTTTTTTCTTCACTCTCCCACCCCATGGAAACAGCAGATATGTTTGGACATATTGGACATTGAAAGTGAATTATTCTGAAAGTTGAAGCTAAGGGACAAAAGGGTTTCTGGACATTGAAAAACTTAAGAAATTGGAAAACCCTTATTAGAGGTATGGATTTCTGATTATTTAAAGTTGATATTGCAAGTGGGAAGGGAGAGAAAAAAAAATTGGAGCAGAAGCTGAAAAAGGAGGAGATTGCCAAGAATCCCAAAGAAAGGTATATGATAATTGGACCTCTTTGATTAAACATTAACCCCAGAAAGAGAAAGAGAAGAAGGGAAAAAAAGTATTAACTTTTGGAATCTTTTTTGAATTATTCTTGATTAAAAATATTTGTGGTTGTTTTGGGAAAAGTTTCTCTTTTCATGATGGCATCGCTTGTGGATGAACTAAAGACTGAATATCAAAAATATAAAAAGGAAGATACTTTGGGCACTTTGTTTCAATTCTTAGAAATGGCGTTATGTACTTATGAAAAGTTGACTACGCAGCAGAAGGACTGGGACAAAGAAGAAGAGGAAGAAGAAGCCATCTTTGATGAACAATGGGTTCTTTCCGGGGAGGAGGAGAAAAAGGATAAGAAAAAGGGGATTTTAAGAATTATAAAAACAACCAAAGAAGAGAAAAATGAGCGGAAAGGTGGAGGCAAGGTTAGAAAGCAAAGGAAAGGGAGTAAGAAAAGGGAGGAGGAAAGACAAAGGGGTAAAAAGGGCAAGGAGAAGAATAAACAAGAGAGAAAGGGGGGGAGGAGAAGCCTCAATGGGGGGAAGCAAGATCTAAAGAAAAAAAGTTTATTCAGAGACAATGGGTGAATTTAATTTAGGATAAAAGAGGGATTCTGGAGGGTACATAAGATTGTGTTTTTTATATGTGTATTTAGAGTATAAAATTCATTGTGTAATTTTAGAATCTATTAAACAGAATCCCAAGAAAAATTGTTATATGAAGTACTTTTAAGTTAGGGTAATGAGTTATAGACGTTACTCCAATTGGTGTATAGGAGAAGTTTAATAAAAGAAAAAAGATGAATGGATAGTTGGAAATAGAACAGACAAAGAATATTATTGAAAATGGCAATAAGATATGAAAGGATATATAAAGGTTTTGTTATGTTTTTTTTTTTGGATTTTGTACATTGAAAAAAGGCAAAAAAAAATTAATTAATAAGAAATAATTTGGATGAAAAGGAGAAGTTGGGATAAGATATGAAGTTAAATAGATAAAGTATTGATACTATAATTTGGAATTGTTATGTTCTATTGGTTTTCTTCTTTTATTATTTTTTCTTAGAAAAGAACTTATAAGCTGTTATGCCTTGTGCATTGTTTATATAAAACTGATAAAAATGGTTTACATATATATATATAAAAAAGAAAATGATAATAAGATATGGAAGGATATATAAAGTGAATATGATGTTTGAATTTGTGTCTGTGTGAAGAGTTTCAACCCGGGATCAGACAACCTTCAGAAAAGATCTTTTAGTTTTGTTTGTTTTACTGTGTTTTCTGTAAAATTAATAAAATTTGTTTAAAAAAAAAAAGAAAAGAAAATGGTAATAAGATATGGAAGGATATATAGAGGTTTTGTTATGGGTTTTTTTTGTATATTGATAAAAGGCAATAAAATTTTAATTAACAAGAAATAATTTGGATGAAAAGGAGAAGCTGGGATAAGATAGGAAGTTAAATAGATAAAGTAAATATTGATATTATAATTTGGAATCATTATGTTCTATTGGTTCTATTGTAAAATTGATAAAATTGGTTTATATATATAAAAAAAGAAAATGATAATAAGATATGGAAGGATATATAAAGTGAATATGATGTTTGAATTTGTGTCTGTGTGAAGAGTTTCAACCCAGGATCAGGCAGCCTTCAGAAAAGATGTTTTAGTTTTGTTTATGTTTTGTGTTTTGTATGTTTATGAAAGGCAATAAAATTTAATAAGCAAGAAATATAATTTGGATAAAAGGAGAAGTCTGGATAAGATATGAAGTTAAATAGATAATGTAAATATTGATATTACAATTTGGAGTTATTTTATATGTTCTATTGGCTTTCTTCTTTAATTTTTTTTTTTTTTTTTAGAAAAGATTTTTAAGTTGTTATGCCTGGATTGTGTATTGTCTTTTGTAAAATTAATAAAATTTGTTAAAAAAAAAAAAAGAATTAATTGTGTTGATGGGAAATCTGAGTATCCGGATTGCATTCCTTTGTGTATATTTTCAGGAAAGTGCAAACCTGCCTACTATGTGGATGGCATGTCCCAGGGATCCTGCTTCATCCATGCAAACATTGGATGGCCAGCAAAGGCCCGGACTGTAACACAGCTGATTCGCAGCAGATCAGCTGACTGTTGGATTGTGAGCAGGCACATGGAGCTGGGCGTGCCAGACTGGATTGGGCAGCTGGGGCATTACCGGACTGCAGCGGCCCTATTGACAGCAAGCAATAGGTGGAAGGGGAAGCGGGTGGGACCACAGGGTGGGATGGAGCACAATATAAAGGGTGGTGAAGTAAACTACGGTAGCACAGACTTTGATTCCTTTTTTGGTTGGCCACTTCATGCCAGGTTCGCATTTACCAGATAAACATTACCATACCAACTTGGATTTTCTTGACGTGAGACACCAAAACATGACAGATTAATGTTTAGGTTGTAAATTCTATGTTGCAATGGGGTAAAATTATTAGAGATCTGTGTAAATGGATTTTCCTCTCCCTTTGTTCCCCCTTTTTATTTTGTCTCTCAACTATTATCAGTCATGAACTAAATACCTAACATACACAAGCTTCTTTTAAGAAAGACACTATTGTATTTGCAAAAGGCAGAAGGAAAACATTTTAATCTCTTTGAAGTTGTTACATTGCAATGCCTCTCTCTGCCTAACTAATTTTGCTTTGACTAATGAAGTTGCTTGAATGAGCAACTAAATGTCTCAGATTAACAAAGTTTGGTCCAGTTGCCACAATTCAATCTTTAGACACAATACAACTTCACTAACAACAATTAGAGGATTTTCCTATTTTAAAACTTCTGAAGCATTATACAATTGTGAAAGTATTTGGAGCACAAACCTAATTCTTTTTATGCAAATGCTATCATTCATACACACCCCTATTGAAATTTTAAAAATGGATCATATGCAGTGAATTGTTTTAGTTGCAAAATATATATTAAAAGATATTATCATGTAATTTTGATGTTACTTTTCTTTATTTTACTGTTCCTTAATAATTGCCATTTATTCATTTATTTTTATATTTGAATACTGCCCAATACCATTGATGCTGGGCCTCAGATCTTCATTGGAGAAAACCCTAAATCCCCTTTGCACATCAAAATGCATCACTCTCAATTTAAAAATAATAAATATAATGAAAACCATTTTTAAATGTTAACTTCATCTGCAATATTTTTCTTCAAATCAAAAGTTACCTTTGTATTGCAAATATTCAATAAACCTAAGTAATAGAAGGCATTAAGTTTAATAAGTAAATGATAGGTACAACAATATGCACTTCCAGAGTCAGACTTCCGGTTTGCAAGGCTTCGGCAGTGGCAGGGATTCACAATACCGCACGATCCCTGCTGCACTCGCTGCCAAGGTTCCCCCGATCTGCTTGGATTTGGGGGATATAGCTGCCCCGTAGAGGCAGCTGAAGAAAGGGGGGATCCAAATAAGGGTTTGGGGGTGTCACAGACCCCCTCCCCAGCCAGCAAAACCCCCTTTTCCCAAGGCGGAGGAGCGGCGGTCAGTAATGGCCGCCATGAAGAAACCTGCAGCCGGACAAGATTGTGCAGGAGGAAGAAAGTCGGAAGAGCTGTGAAAGTGGTTTTTGATTGGGACAAAGTAAGAGAAAGTGCCCTGGAATTTGAAAGCTGCCAAAGATAAATTGTTTCCAGAGAGAGTTACAAGTGGCGAATGGAATTCTAAAAGGGAAAGTTTTTTTCTTTTCTTTCTTTTCACTCTCCTTCCCAATGTGGCAGCGGATGGAACTATAAGAGAAATCGGAAAACCTGCATTGGAGGTAATTAAATGCTGAAGGGATAAGGATTTCTGAATATTTTTTTTAAAAAAAAAAAAAACAAAAATCCTTTTTGCGGTGAGTGGGAAGGGAGAGGGAAAAAAATTGGAGCAGAATTTGAAAATAAGGAGAAGATTGCCTAAATTTTTAAAAAATTATTAAACATCAATAAGACTCCTAAAAATATATATTTTAAATGAAACTTTGTGACTAAACATTAACCTCAGAAAGAGAAAGTGAAGAAGGAGAAAGTACTTGGAAGAAACAGCTTATTTGGATTGCTTGGTGATTTTGGAGCTTCTGAACTATTTTTGATTAAAAGCACTTGGGTGGTTGTTTGGAAAAACCTTTTCTCTCTATAATGACATCACTTCTGGATGGATTGAAACTTGAACACCAAAAATATAAAAAGGAAGAGCAAGAAGGGAAGGATTCTCTTGGCACTCTTTTTCAATTTTTAAAAATGGCGGTTTGTACTTATGAAAAGCTGACTACGCAACAGGATGACTGGGATAAAGAAGAAGCCATTTTTTTGGGGGGGAAAAAATACTTTATTAGTTTTACTTTTAAAAGAACAACACAAGTTATGCCTTAGCATAGGCCAAGAGGGAAAGAGAGGAAAGCCTAAGAGAGGAAAAAGGGAAGAGTAAGGGAGGGGTAGGATGGAGTAGGGAAAACAGTTAAAATAAAACCATATTTTGTGGCTAGAGGAAATAACCAGATCCTTTCTTCTTCAAAAATATCGTCAGTGGTGCTTTTCTTTATCTCTGCTTCGGAGGCCCTCGGCCATAATTTTCCTAGAGGTGATCTATCTTTGTTTTAGCCAATTATACAAAGGATTCCAATTGTTGTGATAGGATGAGGATTTTTTATTTTTTCATGCTTGGGTTAGTTTGTCCATTTCGGTGCATTGTAAAATTTTCTGATTAACCATATGTTCAGTGGGAATGGAAGGTAATTTCCAGCACTGGATGAATGCCAGTCTGGCTGCGGTTAAGATATGAGTTACAATATACTTCGATTTTTGGGGTATTTGTTTATCGAAAATTCCTAGAAGGAAGGACTTTGCTTTGTACTCAATTTGTTCCTTGGTTATTTCCTCTAGCCAGTGCCTAATTTTTGCCAGTACTTCTGGGTTTCCTTGCATGACCACCACATATGGAAGAAGGTACCTTCTATGCTTTGGCATTTCCAACAATTGGGGTTTGTGTTGGGATGCATCTTTGCCAATCTTGAAGGGGGCAGGTGCCATCTATGAAACATTTTATATGTGTTTTCTTTATAAGCTGCTGATTTCGTGATCTTAATGTTACTGTTCCAGATCCTTTCCCATTCTGCTAGGGTAATGCTCCGTCCCACGTTTCTGCTCCACGCAATCATATTTCCTTTGACAATTTCTTGTTCTAATTCAGTTTCTCATAAATGATTGTAAAATTTAGATATATTTTTTTTTGCTCAGTCCTAATAGGATTTTGTCTAAAGTCTGTAATTTATTGTAGATTCCAAATTCCTTAATATCTTGTTTGTATCTACTATGAATTTGAAGGTACACCCACTGATTAATTATAAATCCTCACTCTTATAATTCTTGTCGTGTTTTCAGTTTTCCTTGTGCATCTAATAAATTTTCGTACTTAATCATTTTAGTTATATCCAAATTATTAGGGTGTATTATCGCTTCCATTGGAGATAGCCAAATCGGTATTTTTAGAAAGAGTTTTTTACATACTTTTTTCCAATTGGTTAATAGAGAATCCATGATAAGATGCCTATGGAAATATGATTGCCTGGGTTTCCCAGTTTCCCACAGAAAGGCATGCCATCCTTTCTGCATATCGTGGCCTTCTAATGTTAGTGTTTTTTTGTTGGTTAAATTCACCCATTCCTTTATCCATAGTAGGGTGGCTGCCTTATAATATATTTCCCAGTTTGGCAGGCCTAACCCTCCTCTGCTTTTCAAATCTTGTAGGGCTTTTACATTAATCCTAGCTTTTTTTCCCTGCCAAATAAATTTCAGTGTTATCTTGTTTAATTCCTAAAAATTATTACTCTGTTGCTTTGCACATGCATAGACCTTTTGCATTGGAGACAAGTTCCTTGTGTGTCCAATCACACTTGGCCAATAAAGAATACTCTACTCTATTCTATTCTTCCACTTTTCTCAATATTACAGACTTCATGCATTCAAAGTAGGATCCATCCAACCCTCTAGAGCAGGGAGGCAAGGAATGTTGCAGTCCCAACTCCTAAGGAGGTAAACCTGGTGACACAATTGTTGAAAATTAAATGAAACAGACTAAGTTTTAATTACATTTTTTCCAGCTGCACATTTCTAATTTAGGATACACATGACCAAACACTGCTCTCTGGTTCCCTCACTTCCCTTGACCAGCTAATTTCTGCCTGGTGATCCTTCCTTTGCCCATTTCCACTTCTCACTCAGTTGCCTCCCATGCAGCCACTCTTCACCTGGCCTGAAAAGGTAAGGCAGGGGAGGGGACCCATTGTGCTCAGCCAAAGGGCTGCGGGGGGATACAATGAGGCTTGGCCGTCTTTTGGGCCCAGCTCTGTGAGGGAGGACCAAAAGAAAGTTCCTGGTCCGGCCACACAGTGCCTCAGGGTGGTGCTCTCCCCTGAGGGTCGCCTGCCGACTTGCCTGCCATCCAGAAACATTGAGTTGCCCCATCATGAGTTGGATGTGGGACCTGAGGTGGAGGGGAGGGTGAGCAGGCGGCTGAAAGGTGGGCCCAAAAGAAGGCCAAGCCTTGCCATGTTGCTCCCGAGGCAGCCCTTCAGCTGAATGGGCAGGTCTGGAGCAGGTTTCCCTCCCATGGTATGCTACTTTCCTCATTTAAAATCACGTGAGAATAAGGTGTTCAGCAGAGTGATGGCATGAAGGGAAAAATGTCCCTGTGTCTAGCTGTTTTGGCATGAAATGCCTTATAGTGATATCCTGAGGGGAGGAATTGAAACAGTTTATATCCAGATGTGAGGGATTTGTAGAGATTTTCTCAGTTGTCGTTCTTATCTGCTCAGTATATAGGTATTCTATGAAAGGCAGGCTGGTTGCAATTGTTTTTCTGCAGTTGCAATTTTTCAATGGAGTGCGTATCTGTCCTGTTTGGTTGTTTTACCAAACCAGACAGTTATAGAAGTACAAATGATAGATTCAGTAATTCCTCTGTATTACTGTATCAACTTCTGGGGCAGTCTGAAGTTTTTGAATTGACACAGGAAGAACCTTTTTTTGTTGTCCTTTTTTAAATGGTGGTTCTAATGTTAGGAGTCCATTTCAAATCCTGGCAGCTAAGTGGATGGACACAGTTACAGCAATGATGACTTTACTTTTGAAAACTTGAGAAAAGTTGGGGACAGAATGTCCAGGAGAAAAATCTAACTACATGATCACTAAGAACAAACATCAATTTGATGGCTTATAATAAAAAATACTAATCAGAAATGGTAAAAAAATATTTCTTAAACATTTCAGTATCCTTCTTCACTGATTTTTGCAAAACATTATTTTATTTCTTACCTGTGCAGTTCTTAGTAGGTGGCAATCGTCGCCAGACTCCATCATTACATTGAAGTTTAATAGGCCAAGCTTTAACATATCCGGGGCGGCATTTATATGATATTGTGTGTCCATGTATATATGTGTCTTTATTCAATTCTTCCAAAGGTTGTTCTCGTTCTCTTCTAAGAGGTGGTCCACATACATCTTCAGCTAGACACCAATGAAAAAGAAACAGCATTTAGCAAAACCTAGCTGCCAAATCTTGTTAATAGCTTGTAAAAAAATAAATTAAACATTAATTCTTTTGTAAATAGGTAGCTTTACAAGATAAGGGTAATTATCTTTTGATAAAATCAACTGCTGGACAGACCAGCATTCCCTAAGTTATAATAATGTAATTCATGACACTCGATATCAAGTGAAAACAGAATGCAAAGGGAAACACAAAATGTATTTATTTATTTAGAAAATGTATATAGCCACTTACCCACTCACAGCGATTCTAGGTGGCTTACAAGCAATAAAAAACAGCCTAGAAAAAAAAAAAACAATTACAGCCCCACCCACCCGAGTGACAACACACAATCAAATTAGCCATTTGATGTGTCCATCCCACTCTGGTTTTCCCAGGCCCTCTGGAAAAACTAAGTGTTCAGGGAAAGAGTATCAAAGTGAGGGCCAGTCTAATTTCTTCTCCAAAGGGAGGGAGCCACCATTGAAAAAACTCTTCTTCTGGGTCCCACCAGGTTATTTAATTTGATTAGAATTGTCTGGAATAGATATAGAAATTTTGGCAGAATATTCATCTTAATCAGAGCAATCCTGCCCAATAAGGAAAGTTGCAATGTACTCCAGGAATCTAAATCTTTCTTGGATTTGTTAAGCCTGTGTTCCCCAAGCAGGGTTAAGGAGACAAACTAAACAGAATGTGCAGTGTTAGTCAGATAGGCACACAGATAAATGAGTGAGATAAGCTTGTATGTTTGTTAAGATACAGTAAAAATAACAGATACGCTTGTGCTATCAAAAATATAGTTTATTCCATTTAGATTTATAGCAAAGTCAAAAATAACAGTCCATTAGTCATGTATCATTTTAGTCAGTCCATTCAAGGATATTCTGTTAGCAAAGTCCGTGTAGAATATCCTTTGTCAGTTCACTTACAAATCAGTCCTTTCTCTCTCCCTTTTGCAGTAGGGAAAAATGCAGTCTTTATCCAGTAATTAGGGATCATCAAACCAGAGAGAGCAAGCTGTGGTACCTTGCTTCTTTTATGGTGCTTTTTACAACCACTCCCTTAATTCCAATACTACAGTTAAAGTTGCAGACACTTTAACTAACAAACTATGATAACATATTTATTATTTTAACTAAACCAGTTAGGGTAAACAATGTTATCCCTAACATTTTCCCCTTTTAGGAAATAATAATAAATATAACTATTTACATCTTTAAATCATATTTGTTACAACTCTCTTTAAACTTAATTACTCCTTGAGCTTTTGTAAATTGGTCTGCAATGTTTTCTTCTGTCATGCAGTATTCCAATTTAATTAGCCCATTCTTTACAGATTCTCTAACATTTAAGTATCTTAAATCAGTATGCTTTGATCTAGTTTTTACAGCAATACTAGTAGCCAACTTTATGGCTGCCTGGTTGTCCTCACACACAATAATGGAATCTTTAACAGTTACACCCATGTCTAATAATAACTGTTTGTACAAAATTAAGTCAGTGCATAGTAATGACAGACATGAAAATTCCGCTTCCATCGTGGACAAGCTAATATGCTGTTGTCTGATTAACCTCCACCCTGTTAGTGTCTTACCAAATAATATAGCCATCCCAGATGTTGATTTTCTAGAGTTTATGTCAGTTGCAAAACTTGCATCTGCATAGGCACTGAGACTCAAATCACCCTTTGGTTCTATATACAATGCATGGTTCATTGTTCCTTTAAGATATCTTAAAATTCTCTTTAATGATTGCCAATGACATTGATATGGATCTGAATTAAAACGTGCCAGCTGATTAACACTATAAGCTATATCAGGCCTTGACCAATTGCTGATATATGATAACCTACCAATCAAAGAATGATATATGGACTTATCAAATTTGGGACTTTGATCATCAGTTTGGCAAACTTCCTGACTCATTGGAGTCTTTGCCAGTTTACAAAGTTCCATTTTATATGTTTTAATTAATTGGCAAATTTTATCTTCTTGAGATATCTTAAATCCATTTTTTGTTTTGTTAATTGTCAATCCTAGATACTTTTTAATTTCACCTAAATGCTTTAATTTTATCTTTTTAGCTAATAATGATATAATCTCATTAGCTTCATTATTAGTCTTAGTTATCAAAGCAATATCATCTGTAAATAATAACAATAATGACACCGTTCCATTATTTTCTTTTTTAAACACACATGGATCTGCTAAACCAGATTTAAATCCCATATTGTTTAACTCTTTTACAAAATATTGGTTCCACTCAAAACCAGATTGTTTCAACCCGTAAAGACTCTTTTTGAGTTTCCAACAATCATTACTATTTACTTTATTGTCTTTTATTATAATTGGCTTTTTCAAATATATTGTGTGCTGCAATGGTGCATGCAAATAAGCAGTTTCTACATCTAAATGGTTAATGACATAGTTTTTCTTAGCTGCCTACACTAAAGCTGCTCTTAAAGATGTAGCCTTAAGACTTGGTGCAAAAACTTCATCGTAATCAGATGCAGTTTGATTAAATCCTTGAGCTACCAACCTAGCTTTATGGGGAACAGTCCATCATTTCCAGTTTTTATTTAAATATCCATTTGCACCCAATGGATTTTTCTCCTGGAGGTAATTTAGCATCTTCATATACTTTCATTACCTTTAATGAATTTAGTTCTTTTTCCATTGCCTTTTGCCAATTCTCCTGATCCTTAGCAGGATACATCCTAAGTTCATCTACACTAGTTGGAACTTTAGTTACTTGGCAAACTATACTTGCTTGATACCTATCAGGTGGTCTAGTTATACGTGTAGTACGTCTAGATATGACAGGACTTACAGGTGGACTTTCATTTATTAACTGTTCTTGATTATCTAACTCTTCCTGATCAACAGTTTCCTCTTGTTCTGGTCCTATTTGCTCTTCATGGACTTCTTCTTTAATTGGACTCTTCTTATGACTATTCTGATCTTTCTGCCTTTTTTAGGGTTCAATAATTACTTCGTTATTTAAATCTTGCTCTAATCTATTCCATCCTACATGTTCTAGGAATTTAGCACTAGCACTGGTGTAAACTCTAGATGTTCCTGGTTCCCAGAATCTATAAGATCTGTGATTAGATTTATATCCTACAAAAAATAATCTTTTAGCTCTATGCTGTCCTTTGTGTCTAAGTTGTGAAGGGATATACACCCATGCTGGTGCTCCAAATGTGTGCATGTAACTTAAATCAGGTTTTGTACCATGCCACAATGTGAATGGTAATTCACCTGTTGTTGAATTAACAATATTATTTAATATATGATTACCACACATTATTGCTTCTCCCCACAAATTGTCAGGTAATCCTGAATCAGACAACATAGTACGTGCCATTGACTGCAGTGTTTGGCCTTGTCTCTCTATAAAGGCATTATATTGTGGCCTATATGGTACAGACTTTTTATGTTGAATACCTAACATCTTAAGTCTATTCTGGAATTTATTATTTGTAAATTCCGCACCATTATCTGTTATAAGAGTTACTAATTTCTTTTTAGTTTTTCTTTCTGCAAATTTTATCCAATTAAAGAGATTTAGATACGTTTCAGTTTTGCTCTTCATTAAATAGCAAAACCCATATCTAGAATAGTGGTCCATTATACTTAGTATTTATCGAGCTCCTCCTACACTTGGTTTTTTCGGACCTATTAAATCTGCAAACACTACTTCTAAAGGCTCTTTGGTAGTAAATCCATCAACTCTATTAGCCGGTATGACCCTGCTTTTGCTTTGATTACAAATAGAACATTGCAAATACTTATTACAAGGTTTCAAACTTATTCCCTAAGATAATTCAACAGTTTTCTTAAGCATTTTAAAATTGAAATGTCCTAGCCGTCGGTGTAACAAGTGAATACATCCATCATGAGGTTTCTTATTTTCATAAACTGTGTTAGCCACCTCTAAACCATTATCACTTAACACATATAATTCACCTCTTAGAGAAGCAGTAATTTTCTTATCTTCTTTTTCAATTATGCAGTTATCTCCTTTAAAGGTAACTACATATCCTAGTTTAACCAAAATTCTGACTGAAATTAAATTAAACTTAAATTGTGGTACATATAACATTTTTACATTCTCTTTTATAAAAGAACAATATGCTATACCTTGACCTTTAGCTTTCAGTTTCCAGCCATTGGCTAACGATATCTGCTGTGTACTCTGGGACATTTTAATAAAATTTTTGTGATCATTTGTTATACAGTGGGATGCTCCACTGTCAACCACCCATAAATTATTTTTTACAGCTCCATTAGTATACATGGCTAACTCTAAATTTTTATTTATCTTTTGATGACTTTTAGTTTTCTGGCCAGCGTTTTGGCTCTTTGCTTTTTTACAAAATCTTGCCAAATGTTCTCTTCCTCCACAATTAAAACACTTTTTAATTGCGTATGCAGTAGGAGATTCATTATCTTCTTTTTGAGGTTGCTCCCTCCTTAACTCATCTCTTTCAAGTCTTCTTCTTGCCTCATCAATCAATCTGCCAGTTATATCAGTTAAAGTTAAACTTTCCTTTAGCAAAACTTCAAGGGAAGTGACGTAGTTATCATAACTTTCGTTTAGTGATGATAGAATTATGTAAACTTGGTGTAGTTCAGAGAAAATAAGCTCTTTCTCATGCAGTTCTTGAAAAATGCTTTTCATAGTTTCCAAATGACTTAGCATATCACCATTCATCTGAAGATGCGTCCTGAAAAGCTTCTGTGTTAGATTTATGTGAGCACCAACGTTATCTCGGACATAAATCCTCTTCAGCTTCTGCCAACACCCAACAGCCGTTTGCTCTCCATGGATATGAACAAGTTGCTGGTCAGACAGTGTTAGTCCTATTATGCAAATAGCTTGTTCATTTTTATACTTAAATTCTTTTATCTTTTTCTATCTTCCTCAATCTCTGGATCCCATTCCTCTATGTTTAGTGGGTTTTCAATTATGTTCCACAGACCTTCTCTACGTAGAAGCAGACTACATTTCATAGACCATGATACATAGTTTGTTCCATCCAGCTTGGATATAAGGGACAAACTTTGTAGATTGACTTGTGCCATGTTTTCTTTACATGGATATAAAACTATAATTAATAAAACGCAGCTGTCTGTTTACTGTAATGTATAACAACACAAACTCTCACTTTTTACATAAATCTGTTTTATCCTAGTTAAACTGACTTTGCAGACTCTGGGCCCATAACCAGTGTTAAGCCTGTGTTCCCCAAGCAGGGTTAAGGAGACAAACTAAACAGAATGTGCAGTGTTAGTCAGATAGGCACACAGATAAATGAGTGAGATAAGCTTGTATGTTTGTTAAGATACAGTAAAAATAACAGATACGCTTGTGCTATCAAAAATATAGTTTATTCCATTTAGATTTATAGCAAAGTCAAAAATAACAGTCCATTAGTCATGTATCATTTTAGTCAGTCCATTCAAGGATATTCTGTTAGCAAAGTCCGTGTAGAATATCCTTTGTCAGTTCACTTACAAATCAGTCCTTTCTCTCTCCCTTTTCCAGTAGGGAAAAACGCAATCTTTATCCAGTAATTAGGGATCATCAAGCCAGAGAGAGCAAGCTGTGGTACCTTGCTTCTTTTATGGTGTTTTTTACAACCACTCCCTTAATTACAATCCTACAGTTAAAGTTGCAGACACTTTAACTAACAAACTATGATAACATATTTATTATTTTACCTAAACCAGTTAGGGTAAACAATGTTATCCCTAACAGGATTGTTGGAGAAGTTTGTCATAGTTCTTTTCTTTTTATGATTTGCTTTGTGGAGTAAACCAAATTCCTAAGTATTTAATTTTTTTTATCACCTGTATTCCCATTATTGTCTCTAGTTCTTTATTCTGGTCTCCTGTTAAATTTTTAGACATTAATTTCATTTTTCCCCTATTAATTTTAAATCCTGCGACTTCTCCAAATCCTTCTAGTTCTTCTAATAAGATATGTCCTTTTTCTATGGGCTCCTCCAGAAAAAAAACCAAATCATCAGCGAAGGCTTGTACGTTATACTTTTCTGATTGAATCCTCAGTCCTCTAATTCTAGAATTTTGCCTAATGTACGTCAAAAGAGATTCTAGGGCAAATATGAAAAGCAGAGGAGAGAGAGGGCAACCCTGTCTTACCCCTTTTTCTATTTTTATCGGGCCAGTTTGTTCCCCATTTATTAGAATATTTGCCTGTTGTGTGCGGTAAATGGTAGTGATGACGTTTTCAAATCTAGTGCCGAGGTTCATATTGTATATTTTTTGAATTAAAAAATGCCAATTTAAATTGTCGAATGCTTTTTCAGCGTCCAAAAACATAAATGCAAATTGTTTTTCTGGATGGGCTTCATAGAATTCTGAAATGTCTATCACTGTTCTTAAATTATTCTTAATTTGTCGAAATGGGAGAAATCTATTTTGATTTTCATTGATATGTGTGTTTAAAACCTGTTCTAGTCTATTGGCTATTATAGAAGAGAATAGTTTGCAATCTGCATTCAGGAGCGAGATTGGTCTATAATTATTAATAAGTCTATGGTCTAGGTCCTCCTTCAAGATCAGCGAAATTAAGGCTCCCCTCCACGAGTCCGGCAACTTGGCTGCTAGGAGTACCTCATTGAATACTTCCAGCATCAGTGGTCCAATTTGTTCTATGATTGTTTTGTAAAGTTCTACAGGTATCCCGTCCAGTCCTGGCGCTTTATTGTTATTTTGCTTCTCTATTGCTGACTTGAGTTCAGACCATGTTATATTTTGTTTAATAATTCTATCTCTTCCTCTCCAATTGCTTTATCATTCGCTTCCTCTAGGTATTTCATTATTTTGTCCTCACAGACTTCTTCCTTTTTGTATAATTTCCCGAAGTATTTAAAAGTGATCTCTTTTTTCTTCTCTATCTCCTCTTGCAAATTGCCCCTCTCGTCCATTAATTGATGTATCAATCTTTTTTCTTTTGTTTTCTTAAGTTTGTGGGCTAACCATCTCCCTGGCTTGTTTGCATGGTCAAAATAAATTTGTTTAGTCATTTTCAGACTAATCTCCAATTTTTCTTGTTCCAGTAAATTTAGTTTGTGTTTAGTTGTTATTAACTGATTCTGTATTCTTTGATTTTGGGGTTCTTTTGTAGTTGGGTTTCTAAATCCTTAATTTCTTATTATAAGTTACTTTGTTGGGCATACTTTCTTTTATTTCTCATAGCATTGTAAGAGATTGTTGTTCCTCTTAGAAATGCCTTCATTGTGTCCCATATATTTTGTTTCGAAATTAGTTCATTATTATTTTCCTTCAAGAAGAAGTTCAGTTCTTCTTTGACTTTATTAGTATATTCTTCTTCTTTTATTAAGTGAGTGTTAAGAGTCCATCTTCTCTTTGGTTTTCTTCTACCTCTCCAGGTTATTTGAATTGGGTTGTGGTCAGCCCAGTCACTTGGTAGGATTTCGCTATCTTTGATTTCCTTAATTAATTCACCATTTATCCAAGCCATATCTATTCTTGTCCAAATTTTGTGTGGGTTAGAGTAATAAGTAAACTGTTCTTTTTTGGGGTTTAGATTTCTCCAGATATCTACCAGATTCAGTTCATTCATCATATCCTTACATGGCTTCAAAAATTATCTTTTTCCTTTTTTATTCTTACTCATGTTACTATGATCCTTCCGGTACTCAGCAATAGAGTTAAAATCGCCAATCAGACAAATATTGCCTTTTTCAAAATCTATTATTTTTTGGTGGAGATGTTTGAAAAATTTACTTTGATCATCATTTGGAGCATAGATTACTACCAGTAAAAATGTAGTGCCATTAATCGAAGTTTGTACACCAGGGTTCTTCCTTCAGGGTCCGCCCAGATTAACTCCGCTTTTAAATCATCTCTCACATATATTGCAATACCTTTCTTTTTGTGCTTATCTGCTGGTGCTGTGAATAATTTTCCCAGTTTCGGACAATCTAGAAATTTCTCCTCACTTTTCCTAATGTGTGTTTCTTGTATGCAAATTATATCAACTTTTGTTTTATTAGTTTGGTTAGAATCCTCTTCCTTTTAGCTCTTGAATTTAGGCCGTTTATATTGATGGAAAGGATTTTCCTTCCTTCCTCCTTTTAGTTAAGTCTGCCTCGCTTTTTGTCTTGTAATTATACGGCTCTCTTCTTGTGGTTGGTATGGGGATGTTTCTACTCTTTCATGTTGTAAGTTGTCTTTCCCTTGAGTTTGGACAGGTCTTTCTTCTTTGTTCCTGTGGCAGTTCCGATCGTCCTGCATGTTCCTTTGGGTTTCCTCCCTAGTGTGTTGATCCTCCATGGTTGTTAGCTGTTCTAGGAAGTCTTGGGCTTATTCTATTGAATCTATTTTAATTTTTCTTCCCTTCCACGATATTAGCATCCCTTCTGGAATTTGCCATTTGAATGAGATTTCTTTTTTATTTAAGTGGTTAGCTAAAAATTTATATTCTTGCCTTAAGGCCCTCACTTTTCTTGGAATCTGCTCAAGAACTTTGATCTCTTTGCCCTTATATAATATTTTCTCATCTCTGGCCATTCTAAGTATTAGGTCTCTCACGCATCTTCTTGAAAAGCTGATATGAACCTCCCTTGGGCACTTGTGATGCCTTGCGTAACTGGTGTTCACCCTATAGGCTTCGTCAAATTCTTTGAGTAAGTCATCTTTCTTTTTTTTCAACTAGTTCAGCCAACAAACCTGCCATCAATTGCTCTAGTTCTTCATTTTTGGATTCCTCCACATTTTGGAACCTTAGGTGTGCCGCTGCTCTGTCCATCTCAAGTTGGACCAAGGAATCTTCCATTTCTCTATTAACATTTTTAAAGTCTTCCTCAGTCCTTTCTAGGTTTCTCTCCACTCGTTCTGTCCTCCTCTCTATTTCTTTTATTTTTATTTCAGTTCTTTCAATGGCCAATTACACTGTCCCAACCTTATCTTCCACTTTCTGTATATCTGCTCTCATCTCCTCTTTTAATTTCCCCATTTCTTCCTTCAGTTCGCTAATATTGGCTCTGGTCTCATTGTGGTTCCTAATCATAATCTCCTGCATTCTAGACATTGATTCTTGCAGGGATAATAGTGTCGCTTGCAGATTGGCATTAGTGATGGTCGGTTGTTTTTCTCCTGTCAAGGTCTCTTCTATAGTTTTCTGCGTTGTTGGGGAGGCAGTTGCCAAAGTTGTCGTCACGGTCTGGGTGTTCTTCCTTCCCGTTTTCAGGGCCGTGGTTGTTGTGGAAGTCATTTCTGATAAGATTTGTTTTTGCAATTGGACAATGTTAAGAATATTATCCCAAATCACCATTCGATGTAATAGCCCTTTAAGTGTGAGTGCAAGTCTGTTTACTAAGCTTACACACCAAGTTATTTTAGATCTCTTGAAGAAGCCATTTTTGGTGAACAAGTGACTTTAGTTGGGGAAGAAAAGGAGAAAGAGAAAAAGGAAAAGGGAAGAATAAGGTAAAAAGTGGATACTATGTTAGAAAATTACAGAAAGGAGGAAAACAGAACAAAAGGGAGGTGGAGAGACATGGGGGTAAAGAGGGCAAGGAGAAGAATAAGCAATGGAGAATGAGAAGCCTTAATGGTGGGGAGCAAGATGCAAAGAAACAAAAGTCTTTTAGAGATAATGGGTAAACTTTATTGAAAAAGGGATTATGGAAAGGTACATAAGATTGTATTTTTATATTTGTACTTTGAAATAATCCTAGAAAATTGGAAACGTTTAGTAATTTAAAATCTGATAAAATGTTTAGTAAATAAATGGGAGAATTGTAGTAGGCGAAGGGGGAACATTTTAACAAAACAATGATATAAAATATGTGATGTGGGGGGGGGAATACCATGTTTCTCACATAATAAGGCTGGGCCTTTTTTTTTTGACCCCCCAAAAAATGGCTAGGACGTCTTTTTGGGGGTGACTTAATTCCCCCCCTTGTATCCTTGGGTGGGTGGGTGGGCGGCGACAGCTTGGATATTCGGGAGACCTTCGGGTTTGGGCCACCGTTGCTTTCCCTTCTCCCTTGCTGCTACGGCTTTAGGCATTTGGCGCAGCCATGTGCAGCCAGTCAGGGCTCCTCCCTGCAACTGGAGCCCCGAGGGGACACTTGGTTTCAGGCGCTCCCATCTTCCCTTTGCTTTTGAAGGTAAAGCGAATTATTTTACAAAGCCTCCCCTGCCCGAGAGGGCAGCCCAACCCCACGTGGGGAGGCTCATTTCCCAGGGCCTCTTCCATTCCTCCCTGACCTCTCTACACTGCGCACCTCTGACGCGCCAGTCCCTTCAGCCCAGTGAGCTCTTCCAACTCAAAGAAAGGCTAGGTGGGTGGCTGCAGAGCAGCAGCAGCGGGTCTGAGCCACTCACAGTGGAAACAGCCACCACCCTTAGCCCGACATGGGGAGAACGAGAGAGGTTAGCGCCCGCCAGCCTGTCCTTCCCGCCTACGCGGCTCGGTTTCCACACCGGTGGGTCCTCCTTTCATGCAGAGGGCTGCGGGGGAAGGCGCTCGCCCGAGAGGATCTTGGCTTGCCCGGCGAGATTTGGGAACGAGGGGCAGGAGAAGGCACGCACACACCCGCAGCTCACTTTCCCAGCTCTGCCCAGCCCTTACGGTTCTGGCAAGGCCCTGGCAGGCAGTGAGTGCCTCCCCACCAGACCCTCTGCTCATCCTGCCAGGGCTGTGCCAGAGCCATAAGGGCTGGGCAGAGCTGGGAAAGTGAGCCGCAGGTGTGTGCGTGCCTCCTCGTTCCCAAATCTCGCCAGGCAAGCCGTGGATCCCTCACCTCTCAGCAAGCAGGAGGAACCTCCTGCTCTCTCCTCCACAGCACAGACATTGACCTTGCAGGGAGAGATCCTCTTGGGCGAGCACCTTCCCCCACAGCCCTCCGCATGAAAGGAGGACCCGCCGGTAGGGGAAACCGAGCCGCGGAGGTGGGAAGGACGGGCTGATGGGCTCTAACCTTGCTCGTTCTCCCCACGTCGGGATAAGGGTGGTGGCTGTTTCCACTGTGAGCTGCTCAGACCCGCTGCTGCTGCTCCGCAGCCGCCCACCTGGCCTTTCTTTGAAGTGGAAAAGCTCGCTGGGCTGAAGGGACCAGCGCATCAGAGGCGTGCAGTGTAGGGAGGTTGGGGAAGAATGGAAGAGGCCCCGGGAAATTAGCCTCCCCACATGGGGTTGGGCTGTCTTCTTGGGCAGGGGAGGCTTTGTAAAATAATTTGCTTTACCTTCGAAAGCAAAGGGAAGATGGGAGAGCCTGAAGCCAAGTGTCTCCTCGGGGCTCCGGTTGCAGGGAGGAGCCCTGACTGGCCGCGCATGGCTGCGCCAAATGCCACAGAGTTGCTCTAAATGCTGCAGCAGCAAGGGAGAAGGGAAAGCAATGGTGGAAGGTCTCCCGATATGAAGTGCCCCACCAACGCAGGCAGCACCATATCTGGGCATGCAACAAAAGTACTTCCTAACAGTAAGCCCCCCACCCGCTTTCCCCCCCATTTCACATGTTTAACATGGGGCTTAATTTGGGGGGAGGGGCTTAATTTGATTTTATGCCAATAAAACATGGTGGGGCTTCCTATTGGTGGAGGTCGTATTGTTGGAGAAACACGGTAACTATGGAAAGCATGAGTGTTCCCATAAAGGCATGATATTTAATTGAAATGGGTAAAATGTTTAAGAATATTAATATTAATGATTAGATGGTGTTATCCCAGTGAAATTTTTTGTGAAATGAGAGATTTGAAATAGGAGAAGGGGGAACAATCTAATGAAATAATGATTTAAAATATGTGATGCGGGGGGGAAATAACTATGGAAAATTGGTGTTTCCACAAAAGTATGATATTTAATTGAAAAGTAATGTGTTAAGTGTTTAAGATATAAATGAATATTAATATTTATGAATAGATTTGTATTGGCATTGATAACATTGTATAATTTTAGAATGTACCAAACAGAATCCCAATGTAAGTTATGTAAGTTATGTATTTTAAATTAAGTATTATAAATGTAGGCGAAAGAGACAGAGGCGTCATACTCCAATTAGTGTACAGGAGAAGTTTTGTTTGAAGAAGAAACATAAATGGATAAAACAGAACAGAGAAAGAATAACAAATATTATGATTTGAATTGAGATGAGATAAATAAAATAAAATAAAACTAAGAAAATTTAAAATAGATGAGAAGCTATATAGAAAATTGAAAATGGTAATAAGATATGGAATGGTATTCAAAATGAATATGAATTTGAATTTGTGTCTGTACGAAGAGTTGTAACCCGGGACTAAGCATCTTTCAGAAAAGATGTTTATTATGTTTTTATTTTTTGTGTTTTTGTGTGTTTATGTTTGATTGAGCTAATAAAACCTTGGAGGAATGTTAGAAGAGGACAATTGAGAATAAAAGATAGAAGAGAATAAAGCAAGTTAGATAAAAGTAAAGGGAGAAATAATGAGAAACTTGAAAGGATATGTATGTGTTTATAAGGAGATGTGCCAATGGTGTAGAAAATGTTTTATTTGTTTTGTTAAAATTTACAAATAACTTTCAGAAAAGAGGTTTTATGTTCTTATGTTTCATGTTTTGTATGTCTTTAAAAATTAATAAAATTTGTTCAAAAAAAAATGCACATCCACAAACATCTATACATAACTTTACCCCCAGTCACAGCACAATTCCCTGTGGAAATATGAATCTCTTATCATCTCTGCTGCTAAATTATCACAAACTCTCAATTATAAATCTATTGTGAAATACTACTTTCAATACTATACACACACACACACACAGAGAGAGAGAAAGAGAGAGAGAGAGAGAAAAGCATGATAAGCAATTTCAGGTCAGGCAATTTTAGCTGACATTCCTAAAACTTACCTGTCCGGATACATTCTGGAGCAGGTGACCACCCCTTTTTGGTGCAAGTAATTATTGATTGTTGGTTTGCAGGAGAATATCCCGTATCACAAACAAATGTAATGTTGTTACCTTCTAATGTGTAGTAACGGTAATTGATGCGACCATGATCAAAACGTATAGAAGGATCACATATTTCTAAAAGCAAAAAAGAGCAACTTAGTTCCATCATTGATGGTTCTTGGAAGGCAATTTATACTACAAATGATATCTAGTTCACAGAGAAGACAAGGTGTGAAGAGAAGCTGATGAGGAAGAATCCTATTTTTCTGTTTATATTTTATCAAAGACTAACCTTTTACCTCTCACATTTAAGGTTTGCAAACTGTGGGCTCCCTTGAGAAGAGACATCACTGGAAGCATCATCCTAGCAGGCAGAGCAACCTGAGAACAGGCTGAACTCTCTGTAGGATGCTACTTCTTCAAGGTTAAAGCAAGGTCAGGATAGCATCTCCCTGGCCTGTTCTGTTTATACTTGGCAACATCTACTGCAAAGGGAAACAGTTACTTACTGAAACATTTTGGTTCTGGGACAAAGCGGGAATTGATGCATGTAGCCCTTTGCCATGTTTGCTGGTTTGCAGGCACAAAACCACGATCACAATGAAAGTCAATTGTTTGTCCCTCCCATTTTGGAAATGGTTTGTACCATTCCAATTGGTCAGTCATTCTTCCATTTTCTATACGGACATAATCACAGCCCTTTGCTGAAAAAAGGGATAAAAAAAAGTAAGGCACCCCCAAAACTCAGAATATTCTCAGTTCAATTTCTTTGCTTTAGTCTGTGCTAGCATCAGAGATGAACTTATTAAATGTTGTTGGGATTTCTGCCCTGGATCTAAAGAAAGAACAGAGAGTGACAATGAGCGAAGGGGGAATAAAAGGCCTTTATTTCTTCTGCTTACAATCTGTGGTAGCTGTGAGAGAATGGAGAGACGTTGATTTGACATCTTCGATCTTATACTGTAAAATCAGACTAAATGTCTTTCTATCCTCTGTTTATCACTGCACAGTGACTCATTCAAGTATTTTGATTCTTACTGTTATTGTTATTATTATATTTCCATCCTGTCTTTTCATAAATGAGTCAAGGCAGCAAACATTGCTATACTTCTAGCTTCTGTTTTCTCTACCACAACCATCCTGTGAGGTGAATTGGGTTGAGAGAGTGACTGGCTCCATATTGCCCGGTGGCTTTTGTATCTAAGATGTTACTACAACTCAAAGTGACCTGGTTTCAAGATTGGCACCTTCACGATTATAAAAGAACTGGCTCTAGAGTATATATTTAATGAAAGTATTAAGTGAGAAATAAGAAAGAAGTAAGTTTTTAAAACTTTTTCTAAAATAAAAACCTTCCTGGAGACACAGGTAAAGTAACAATTCTTTCCTTGCAGGTGAGCTGCAATACTTCCAATACTTCATCCCAATGTGCAGGATTTTATGTGCTTTCCTGCATAAATGGCTTCTCCTCAGTAATCTTGGTCCTAGCATCACTAAGATTTCTAAAATTAAACCTCTAAGCTTCTCCCTACCCAATCTGTCTCTCATGATTAGCTGTTTTATGTTCTCCTGCACTCTGTGTACCTCTTTGTTTTTGAAATGTTTTGCCACTGCTAACTAGTGACTAGTAGTGGTGATTATTTATAGTAGAATGGTATATAGGCAGCAAATCCCTTCCTAAGAACACATTCAATTGATGCCTACAGGCATTGCTTTTGATGAAACTTGTACAAGTGTGGTCGATACCTGGGCAGATCATAATCAACTCCAGCTAATTTGGAAAGATTACAATAAAAAAAAACAGAAGATGGAGATTAGATACACAGATTTTAAAAGAAAAAGAATATACACAAGTTGTTAAAAAAGAAACGGAACTCTTCCTTAAGAGAAAATAACAACAAAGAAACCAGCCTACAAAATTTATGGGACACTGCAAAAGCCTACACAAGAGGAGTAAAAATAGCTTACATAGCCAGAAGAAATAAAGAAAAAGAAAAAAAGAATTACAAGAAGAATTAAAAAGAATAGAAAAAGCCCTACAGGAGAAACCACAAAATGATAAAAATAAAAAAGAAAGATTTGATTAAACACAAACTAAATTAACTAAATCAGGAAAAATATGCAAAAAAAATGAAATCAAATTAAGGAAGGAAAGGGAAAAGAAATTAATACAAATATTACAAGATGATAAAGGGAATCCCCAAAGCTAAATTGAGGGAGGGGGGGAATGATTATACAAAACTAGTACAAAAAATTATATAGTAAGAATAAAATAGATGGGGGGAAGATAGTAGAGTATCTAAAAGAGAAAAACTTGCCATTAATCTCAGAAGAGAATAGAAAATTATTAAATAAAGAAATAACACAAATAGAAATGAAAAGAGCCATTGATAAACAAAAAAATAACAAGATACTAGGATCAGATGGGATCCCAGGGAATTTTGAGAAGATCATGTATGAAACTATGGAACCATTGCTGTTAGAGGTATATAACGAAGCTTTATTAGAAGCTAAATTACCCAAATCGTGGGCAGAATCGTATATAACTTTGATACTGAAAGAAGGCATTCTCAAATTCAAAATTACAGGCCAATCTCCCTGCTAGATGCTGATTATAAAATATTGATGACAATAATGGCAGATAGAATGCAAACAATTTTGAATAAAATAATACATGTAGATCAAATGGCTTCCTCCCTAAAAGACAAATTATAAATAATATTAGGACAGTATTGGATAGACTGGAATATTAGGAAGCACATCCAGAGAAATCAGCAGTGCTGATTTTTCTGGATGAGCAGAAAGCCTTTGACAATGTGAATTAGGCATTTTTTTTACAGCAAATAACAGAGATGAAATTTGGACCAAAATTGAAAAAGATGGTAGCAGAAATCTATTCTAGCCAGAAAGCAAGCATAATGATTAATTGTGATTTTACCAAAAGACTCAATATAGTGAAAGGGATGAGACATGGATGTCCAATGTCACCTTTGATCTTTATACTCGCAATAGAAATCTTGTTAACTCAAATTAGGAAGAACAAGGAAATTATAGGAACTAAAATAAAGAAGAAAGAATACAAAATACAAGCATTTGTGGACAATATGGTATTCTTCATAGAAAATCCAAATGAGAGTGGGAAAGTCCTATTAAAAGAAATAGAAGAATCTGGCATGGTAGCAGGACTCAAGTTCAACAAAAATATAACTAAAATGTTAGTAAAAAACTTGACAGACCATCAAAAGAGAGGACTAGAAAAGGAAATAGAACTACAAACCATGAATAAGATTAAATATTTAGGTATTTGGTTGATATCAAGATGCTTGTCATTAAAAGAGGATAATTATGATAAATTAATTAGTCAAATGAAAAAAGATTTAGAAATATGGGGTAAATTACAGCTATCCCTTGCAGGAAAGATTGCAGCAAAAAAAAATGAACCTATTACCAAGGTGGCTGTATCTATTTCAGATGGTTCCCATAAAATGAAATAATTGGGGGGGGGGGGGGGCAGAATTAAATAGGGTGGTGACTACATTTATATGGGAAGGGAAAAAACCCCCATAAGGTTAAAATTATTGCAAGAGAATAGATATTGAGGTGCAGCAGCACTAATTTGGATCAAAGAATGGATTGTCCTAAGAAATAAGAGACTATTAACTCTTGAAGGACATGATCTACAAATTGGTTGGCAGGCTGTTATGTGGCAGAAGAGAAATAAGACAAGTTCACATTTCCCAAATCATTGAATAAGAAGGGCACTATTAGAGATCTGGAATAGAATCAGGAAAAAACATTACATTCTATGGAAGCTATGATCTACCCAAATACTTTGGATATAAATAAAATGATTAGATATAACCAATTATTAGATGATCAAGGGATCCTGAAGACAAACCAAAAATTAAAAGAAGGGATAACAATAGATTATCTACAGATTATCTACAGCTGCAAACAAAATACAAAAAATTATATAGAAAATTTTTTCATAGATAGAATGCCACAACAATTAGATAAAATATTATTAGGACCAGAGGAAACATTTATAACTAAAATGTATAATTATTTTTTAAAATTCGACAGAGAAGAAGAGGCGGTGAAACCAACAATAATAACCTGGATGAAAAAATTTGGATACAGTATACAACTAGAAGATTGGGAAAGATTATGGACCCAAAATTATAAATTAACATTGGCAGCCTCACCTAAAGAAAATTTGTACAAAATGTTTTATCGTTGGCATCTGGCACCGGCAAGATTGGCTAAAATTTATCCAAATTTAAATCCAGAATGTTGGAAATGTAAAAAGAAATGTGGTACATTCTTTCACACATGGTGGACCTGCCCAAAAGCAAAGGAATTCTGGAATAAGATAAAGATCTGGTTACAGGAAATAACATGCCTAAAGATAGTACCCAAACCTGAAACATTCCGACTAGGGATAACTAAAGGTGAATATGCAAAAAATATCAAATGCTTAATGATGCATATATTAACAGCGGCTAGGGTATTATATGCTCAAAATTGGAAATTAGATAGTACCCCCACAGATGACATGAAAAAAGTAATGGATTGAGCAGAAATGAATAAATTCACAATGGAATTGCAGGAGAGGGAAGAAAAAGAATACTATATGGCCTGGGGAAAATGGTATATCTGGTTAGACAACAGAAAGAAAATATAATGCAAAAGTAGAAGTGTTAAAGTGTAATTGTAATTGTATATATATGGATGTACAGGAGAATGGAATAACATGACACAAACAACTGAAAAAATGTATCTAGAATTTGTTTTTAAAGGTGAACATGTAATAAAATTTATTTTTTTTTAAAAAGTAGGTCTGCTCAGGTGCTAGCAAATTTCCTTGCATGTGTTCTGATAGGCTCATCTACATTTTCTGTTTCTCTTGGAGCAAAGAGGCCTCCCCTAAGAGTTCATTGAGACTATGAATACACAGTATTGTTCCCAATCTGCCCCTGTCCCATTGCAAGAATCAGCTCTGCCTGTCATTTCTCACTCTGTATCAAAATAGTCTTTACTAATTTCTTCTAGCCCCCCTCGGGTTTTGGCTGGGTCCTTGCTTGCTTCTGCAGACCCATCCAATTGGGCCTCTTTTCCTGCACACATGGCAGAGCCCATCGAGGAATTTGCAGCCTGATTGGGGGTGGTTTGCCCCACAACCAGCACATTGGTACTGCGATTTCTGGCATTGGTCTCGTTCAGACCGGAGCCGGTTGACCTCTTCTTCATCGCTTTCTGATGACGATTTGAGGTCCTCGTGGTGGGCTGTTGTTGCCGGGTCTTCTAAGTGAGGTGAAACTTCGCTGGCGAGTTAGCGAAGTGGAGCGTGGGTGCGGCGAATTCGAGCAGCTGACTTCCTGGTTCTTCTGCTGCAGTAGCATCAGCGATGGCATCTTTAAGGGTAATGTCGCCTTTCGCCATCAGCTTACTCTGCACGCCTGGGGCATCTAATCCCAGAACTATTCTGTCTCTCAGGGCTTCTTCAAGGTCGGCAAACCCGCAAACGCCTCCTAGATTCCGGAGATCTGCTATGAAATCTGCAACGCTTTTGCCCTTTCGCTGATCTCTCTGGTAAAATTCATGCCTTCTCACGAGCGTTGGTATGGTCGGTGCATAGTGGGCCCTTAGCAGGGGTTTGAGGATGTCCCAGTCCATGGACTTCACTTCTGCCGGTTTCGCTAGTGCTTTGGCCATCTTGAATACGGTTGGCCCGCAATGAGTTAGGAATACCGCCCGTTTCTTTCCGGTAGTGGCATCCTTCAAATTGTTGGTCTCCAGAAACATCTGGAAGCGATCCATATATGAGTCCCAGTCTTCTTGTGCTGGGTCGAATGGAGCGGGTGGTATGACGCTGCCGGACATGGTTCCGCTGTTGGTGCATTTCAGCCACGTGCTCTGTTATCGCTTTTGTAGTGTTCAGTCAGCTCTGATGTCTCCACATCCCATCCTCGTTGCCAGTGTTATGTTCTGTGCATGGCGCAAGAAGCGGAGACAAATCGACGAACAGTGAACTTCAACTCTTTATTTAACATGGTGCAACAGCTCTCAGAATGGCCTCAACAGCCCCCTTTATATAGGCAAGCTCTTGGGTATTTAGCCAATGAGAACACAGGAACGTTAACTCTTTTAACCAATGAGAAGGGCTCGTTAATAGCCAATCAGATTCTCCTGAACGGACCAATCCGATATCGCTATTATTGGCCATTCAGAAGTGCAAGGCCAGAACCCTGCACTTTGCTTTAAGGTTTCAACAAACTTTATTCAAGCACTTTTATTAATTCACAATACTTCCTTCTTCCCCCACCCCGCCATGTCCCTTCATAAAATCCTTCTCCCCTTGCTCCTCCTTCCCTGCCTCCTCATTCCTCCTCTTTACCCTCTTCTCCCCCATGATGTGGCTCCTCCCCCTTTGTCTTCTCCTCCCATGTCTTCTGATGTGCCGGCCCTGGTGTCTGAAATTAAAAAGAAGTCATTTTTGCAGGTAGATAGGCTCCTGGTAAGCCTTTGCAGTCTGCAGCAAGCTGAGGTAACTCACCTCCAGAATATCATGGGACTAGAATCAGGGACTGAATTGCTATCCCAAATTTTTAGTGAGGACTCCTCCTCTCCAGGCACCTCTACTATTCCTTTTTCCTCCAATGTGGCTTCTATGCTTTCCAACCTCACTTCTCGCAGCTGCATTGCAGGTCGCACACGCAGTGCAGTGCCTCTTTCCTCTACCCATCAGAGTGCTCAGTTTAGCTTTCCTTCCCGAGCTAAGACCTGGCTCTTTCTGAGGCAGCAGCTGGGCAATTTCTGCTTTGAACTATGCCTGGCTCTAGCAAAACCATTGATGGTGTTGCAGTACCTAAGGTGGTGCAGGTCCATGTTCCCTAGACCCAATCAGAAATTAGATCTATGGCTGCTTCCTTCCCTAAACCACGTGAAGAGCCTCTAAAATTAAGGGAGAAACTAGAGACAATTATTGATGCCTACAACCCTACATATTCTGATGTTAACCAATTAATGTGTGCTGTCTTCCCAAAAGATGTTTGGGACAAATTAAGAGAAAAGACTACTTGGCCTGGGCAGGCTCCCTCTACAGCTGAATTAAATAATCTGTGAAAAAAAGACTGTTATTAAACATTATTGAGGTTTGTCCTCTGAAAATAGACTGGGGCAAAGTTAAAAGCAAATGGATAAAGAAACACCTGCAGATTTCATGGATGCTGCTTTTAAGCAGCATCCAGGGATCCGTGAGCCGCATACAAATGCCCCAGAATTGTTGGTCTCTTTCTTTATTGATGGCCTCCTCCCTAAACTGTCTACAGCCATGAGCAATAGTGTTGTTGGCTGGGAAGGGAAATCCTCCCTTGAAATTGTAGACATTGTAACCACTATAGCAAAACCTTCCAGCAAAAAAAGGCTGAGAAATCAAAGAAAGAAAGTGAAGAAAGAAGAATTAATGGCCTTCCAACTGCATGCCTATGAGAACCTGCACCCAGTCTCTCTAATTGCAAAATCTAAAGCCGCTATCCCCCCAACCTTTGCTGCTACTGCCGCTGCACCCCAGAAAGTTTTTCATTGTTTTCATTGCAGCCAATCTGGCCATTTTAAGTCTGCTTGACATCTTCTCCGCCTGCCCAACAGCTCCCTCTGCATCCCACCCCTGCCAATACTTCTTACCCACCTAGCCCTTTTCCGACTTCTCCTCTTTTGCAACCCCTTTGTTATTCTTCTTGCTTCCCTGCTCCTTCTTTCTGCCCTCCACAATTACTATCTCCCTCCCCCTCCTACCCTTTGATTCCCATCAGCCCTACTAACCCCAAAGTTGTTCTTTCCATAGACGGCCATCCAACCAAACTGCTTGTTGACACCGGAGTTGCATATAGAAAATGAGGTGAAAGGTGGATACAAGGTTAGAAAACAACAGAAAGGGGGAAAGCAGAAGAAGAAAAGGGAGGTGGAGAGACAAAGGGGTAAAAAGGGCAAGGAGAAGAATCAGCAAGGAGAAAGGAAGGGATGAGAAGCCTCAATGGTGGGAAGCAAGATGTAAAGAAACAAAATTCATTCAGAGACAATGGGTAAATTTAATTGAAAAAAGGATTCTGTAAAGGTACATAAGGTTGTGTTTCTATATGTGTATTTAGAATAAAATGCTTAAGATATAAATGAGTATTAATATCTATGATTAGTTTTTTAACTACATTATATACCTATAAATTTGTTCCTTTGTTGTTCATTTTTTCTCTCTTATAAAATACATTGTGTAACTTTAGAATGTACTAAACAGAATCCCAATACAAGTTATGTGTTATATTAAGTATTATTAAGTTAGGGGAAAGAGTTAAAGGCGTCATACTCCAATCAGTGTACAGGAGAAGTTTTGTTTAAAGAGAAAAAATGAATGGATAGCTGGAAATAGAACAGACAAAGAATGATAAGTATTATGATTTGAATTGAGATGAGATAAATAAAATAAAACTAAGACAGTTGAAAGAGGGGAGAAGCTATATAGAAAATTGAAAATGGTAATAAGATATGGAATGGTATATAAAATGAATATGATTTTTGAACTTGTGTCTGTACAAAGAGTTTTAACCCGGGATCAAGCAACTTTCAGAAAAGATATTTTATGTTTTTATGCTTTATGTTTTGGTTGTTTGTGTATTGTCCTTGAAAAGCAATAAAATTTCTATTAACAAGAAATATAATTTGAATAATAGAATAAAAGGGAGAAATAAAGAGAAGTTGGGATAAGATATGAAGTTGAACAGATAACGTAAATATATATATATTAAATTGTGCTTGTATGGAAATGTGATAATTTGGAATTATTCTGTTTCTAAATAAGAAGTTCTATTGGTTTTTTCAGAAAAGATCTTTCATGTTATTATACCCTATGCTTTGTTTGTTTGTGTATTGTTTTGTAAACACTAACAAAATTTGTTTAAATAAGAATACTCCATATGTGAAGGACCTGTTAGAAGTGCTCCTGTGACAGTAGTCAAATGTTTTCTTCTACCTATCTTCCACTGATGAAATAGCCCTTGGCAATTCTCTTGCTCATGCTATGGCAAAAAAGGCTGCTTTAAACACCCCCGATCCTACCCCATTCTCCTTTGTCCTGTGGACCCTTCCCTTCTTTTGCTCTGCTTGAGGATTTAGTTAATGCTCAGGCCTCTTCTCCATCTGCTGAGCACCGGGTATGGATTAATCTGGCTGTTCTCCTGATGACTCCAACATTTGGCACCACCCTGATGGTTGACCTGTGTGCCCCAGGTCACTGCTACCCTACATTGTTTGTCTCCAAGAGGGAGTGTTCTCATCCATCAACAAGGAATGGTTTGCCCCAGAAGTACATGCCATGTACTTTTGCTCCACCTGCTCCTTTTGCCAACAATACAAGGTGGGTTGCTCTACTCTCACCACTCCTGGATCCCACCCCCCACCTTTTGTTCATATACAAATGGACTTTATTCAATTACCCAAATGTTACAGTTATGAATATGTCTTAGTTCTAGTCTATATGTACAGTGCTTGGGTTGAGGCCTATATATGTGTCAAAGCTGATGCTATTACATTTCCTAATTGCCTCTTAAAAGAATTCATATTTCATTTTGGTATCCCAATTGTTGTGTCCGCGAAATGATGCCAGGAGTCGGTGACTTTAGTGCAAGCTCTTTATTAGTAAGTTGGAACCGAACTGGTGAAAGGAAAAAAGCCCGCGGCTTTTATTCCTTTCGCCGTGGCGGCCGCGGCCAATGGCACCGCTTTGAATCTCCCGCGATCCGAATGGACCAATCGCGGGAGATTCTCAGCGAGCCAATCGGCGCGGCTCGCCTTACCAATCGGAGAGCCCCGCGCTTTGGCCAATCAAAGCGCGGGGATCTCAAGTATGTTAATTAAGGACAGAACACCCCTCCCCTCTTGGTTCAGTCCTTACGTTGCGTAGTCACGTAGGTAGGCGGGGCTCCGTCTGAGCCTACTTGACCTACGCAGCTCAGTTGAAGGCTGGATCCAGGCCGGTTCGGTCGGGATCTCTGCTGCTCCTGCTGCCGTCGTGGGAACCGGCTGGTCGATCGGGCCGGGCCGCTCTCCATAGTTCCCTCCTGGGCCTTCCGGGTTGGTTGAGCTGCGGGTTTCGCCACTCCCACTCAGTCTTTCCGGGTCGGTCGAGCTGGCCTGGCTGTTTCTTCCTGGTGATGGGTTGTGATGGCTGCTTTCCGGTGAGTACGGCTGGTTTATTCTTCTTTGGTTTTGGTCCCCTGGGTATTCCCTCCCCCCTTGGTTTGTGTTGTGGGGGTTGGTTTTGCCTGTTTGTGCGTCGGTGGTTTGTTGGTTGGTAGTCGTCGACCTTAGTTGGTCAATGTGGCGTTTCCACGCTCGTCTGTCTGCTGTTTGTAGCCGGTACGAGTGTGGGCCTGTTGTTTGTGTGATGATGGCTGGAATCCATAGTGGGTCTCCCGTCAGGTTTTTTGCGTATACGGGGTTGCCGGGTGCGAAGGTTCGGTGTTTGCTGTTTGAGTCTGGGGGCTTCTCCGGGTTATACGTGGGGTGTAACCTGTCGAGTGGGGACCTTAGTTTCCTGCCCATTAATAGTTCGGCTGGGCTTTTATTGGTTGTGGTATTTGGGGTTATGTGTTGGGTGAAGAGTAGTTTGTTTATTTTCTCCTGGATCTCCCCGTGGTCTATTTTCCGGATGGTCTTCTTAGTGAATTGGACCATCCGTTCCACCCTACCGTTCGCCACCGGGTGCGCCGGTGCTGTCAGCGCGTGGCGGATGCCCCTTTCCGCTAGGAATTTTTCGAATTCCAGTGAGGTGAACTGGGGCCCGTTGTCCGAGACGACGACGTCTGGGAGGCCGTGTGTTGCAAAGAGTTTGCAGAGTTCCTTGATCACGGCCTCCGTGGTTGTCGTCTTCATGTTGCTTACCTCCAGCCAGTTGGAGAAACCGTCAACTGTTATGAGGAAGGTGTGTCCTTTTGTGGGCCCGGCGAAGTCTATATGGATCCTAGACCAAGGTCCCCTTGGGGTTTCCCACTCTAGGACGGGTGCTGTGGGTGGGCTTGGCCTAGTTTCCTGGCATCGTTGGCACCTAGCTACCCAGGCCTCTATTTGTTTGTCCATGCCTGGCCACCAAGCGTAACTTCTGGCCAGGGCTTATGATGTCCTAACGATGCCAGGGTGCCCCTCATGTAGCAGTTCCAGAACCTTCCCTTGTAGCTTTTCTGGAATGACCACCCTATCCCCCCATAGTATGCACCCTTTTAATAAAGAGAGTTCCGTTTGGCGGTTTCAGAACGTTTTGACGGATTCGTCGTTGTCCCTTTCCGGCCACCCTTTCTCCACCCAATGCAACACCCGCGCCATTATTAGTCTCTCAGGCAATGTCTGACATGGTTATGGGCAGGTTGGGTACAGTCTCTATGCTGAGGGCGGTTGTCGTGGGTGCTGGGTCGGTGTCGGGTTCCGGTAGCGGCGAGTGGCTTAAGGCGTCTGCATGGGAGATCGTCTTACCCGGTCTGTGTATGAGTCCGTAGTTGTAGGCTGCCAGGAACTCAGACCACCTTGTCATTCGGGGAGACAGAATGTTCGGGGTGGCACGGTTTCCTGCAAGGATTCCCAGCAGCAGCTTGTGATCCGTTATGATGGTGAAAGTCCGGCCGTAGAGATACTCGTGGAATTGTTTTACGGCGACAACGAGAGCCAGAGCCTCTTTGTCCAGTTGGCTATAGTTCCGCTCCGGTTTGGTGAGGGTCCTTGAAAAGAATGCGATGGGCGCTTCTTTTCCGTCGGGAAGGGTATGGCTGAGGACAGCGCCGACGCCGAAGGGTGAGGTGTCGCATGTGACAGCCAGAGGTAGGGTCTTGTTGTATTGTATAAGGACAGCGTCCGAAGTGAGGAGGTCCTTCGTTCTTTGGAAGGCAGCTTGCTCGCATTTCCCCCAAGCCCAGGTCGCCGCCTTGTCCAGGAGCCTATGCAAGGGCTCCGCCGCCGTCGCCTTTTGGGGCAGGAAAACATTGTAAAAGTTAAGTAGCCCCAGGAATGCCTGTAGTTCTGTCTTGGACTTGGCAGTGGGGGCTTCTTTGATGGCCTTGATTTTTTGGTTTGTGGGGTGAATGCCGTGACGGTCTAGGAGGTATCCTAGGAATTCTACTCGTTCCGTGCATAGCTGGCATTTCTCCCTCTTGACTTTCAACCCGGTCTCTTTAAATTTGGTTAGGACCTCCCTAGTTCGGCTTGGTTGGCTGCCGACACTAGGACGTCGTCGAAGTAAGGTACCACCCCCTTGATGCCTTGCAATAGTCTTTCCATTAGGCTTTGGAATATTCCCGGTGCCACGCTGACTCCGAATTGGAGTCGGTTGCATTTAAATGTTCCCCGGTGGGTGACTATGGTTTGCGCTTCTGCCGTTTGCTCGTCGACTGGCAACTGTTGGTATGCCTGGGCGAGGTCGAGCTTGGCGAAAACCTTGCCCCTCCCAGTGAGTGCAGTAGGTGTTGCACTACTGGGACAGGGTAGGCACTTTGTTGTAGCGTGCCATTTAGGGTGGCCTTATAGTCCCCACAGATCCTCACCGACCCATCGGGCTTGATCGGGGTGACTATGGGGGTCTCCCACTGGGCGTGGTCTATGGGCTGTAGGACCCCTTGCTTGACGAGCTTGTCAATTTGCTCGTCTATCTTGGGTTTAAGTGCGAATGGCACCTGCCTTGGTTTCAGGCGTTTTGGGGGGACATTTGGGTCTAGACTGAATGATATAAGGGGCCCTCGGTACTTGCCTAGGTTTCCGTCGAAGACCTCTTGGAATTCCCGGGCCAGTTGCTGCTCCCAGCTGTCATCGGTGTCACCATGACGTGGTCGACTCCCGTGAGTGCGATGTCGAGCGGGGCGAACCATTGCAGTCCCAGTAGGCTTGGGCGGTCGCGGTCGACGATTGTCAGTGGAAGTCTTTCAGTGTGCCCCTTATAGGTGATGTTGAAGTGTTTGGTTCCGACTACCGGGATGCGGTTTCCCTGGTAGTCCTTTACAATGAGTCTCTGGCTGTCTATGTTCCTCCTTTGGAGGGTAGGCACCAAGCGCTTTATTTCATGCCATGCAATCATGGAGAGGTAGGACCCGGAGTCCACCTCCATTTTGCATGGCTGGCCCTCGATGCCTACCTCCACGTGGACCTTCCGGGTATCGTTGGTGATGGCGTGGCTGATGGTGACCGTCTGATGGGTCTCCTCTCTTCGCCGGTTGTCGCCGCCTCGCGAGGATCGTCCGTTCCGGTCCCATTGGTTGTCCGAGGGGCGATCTCTGGTCCGGGGTGGTGTGTTTTCTCTCCTCCGGTCGCTCTGGTCCCATTGTGCCGGGCTGTGATTTTTCTTCAGGCGGCAGACACGGGCGATGTGTCCCTTCTTGTCGCAATGCCGGCAGATCGATTTGAAAAACCGGCATTCCGACCTGGGGTGGTCGCTGCCGCAACCAGCACAGTTGGTCCTCGACTTACGACCTCGCCGGGTTTGTGGGTCGCGGCCTGTCTGGAGGCGATGGATGTCCTCCTCGTCATCGGAAGTTCCCGATGCCAAGTGGAAATTGCCCTGGTGGGTGGTCGTCTCAGGTTGGGGCTCGGTCGACCTCGCCGGGTTGTTGTTTCCGCTGCGGTCCCCAGTGTTCGGTCTGCGCATGCGGTCGGCGGAAGTTCGGGTTGCTTCGGCGGCTGCGGCTGCGGTGAGGGTGTCTGCTAGGCTGATGTTACCCTTGGCCATCAGCCGGCTCTGGAAGATGGGGTCCCACAAACCGAGCACGATTCGGTCTTGCAGGGTGTCGTTCAGGTTGTCGAATTCGCAGAGCCCCCCTAAACGCCGCAGCTCGGCGACGAAGTCGCTGAAACTCTCACCCGACCTCTCGTCCCGCCGGTAGAACTTGTTGCGCCGGATCAGGATGGGTACCTCTGGAGCGTAGTGCCAACGAAGTATGGGTTTGAGGACGTCCCAGTCCATCGCGGTCGCATTGGCGGGTTTGGCAAGCACCTTGGCCATCTTGAAGACCTCGGTCCCGCAGTGGGTCAGGAAGACAGCGCGCTTCATGGGGCCGGTGGCGTCCTTCAGGCCGCTGCACTCGAGGTACATGCGGAATCGGTCAGAGAACGATTCCCAGTCTTCGGTGGCGGGGTTGAAGGGTGCGGGTGGTGCGATTTTCGCCATCGTCTGGCTTCCATCGGACACGTGGTTCGGTTCAGGGTCTGAATCCCATCCTCGTCGCCAGTGTTGTGTCCGCGAAATGATGCCATGAGTCGGTGACTTTAGTGCAAGCTCTTTATTAGTAAGTTGGAACCGAACTGGCGAAAGGAAAAAAGCCCGCGGCTTTTATTCCTTTCGCTGCCGCGGCCGCGGCCAATGGCACCGCTTTGAATCTCCCGCTATTCGAATGGACCAATCGCGGGAGATTCTCAGCGAGCCAATCGGCGCGGCTCGCCTGACCAATCGGAGAGCCCCGCGCTTTGGCCAATCAAAGCGCGGGGATCTCAAGTATGTTAATTAAGGACAGAACACCAATATATTTGGAAAGTGATAGAAGGACTCACTTTGCAAACCAGGTAATCAAGGAGGTATGCAAAGCCCTCCAAATTGTCCGAAGACTTCATTGTAGTAATCACCCTCAATCGAGTGAAAAGTGTGAATGTTCAAACTCCATCTTAAAGAATAAAATTACCATATTATGTGAGGAAACTAACCTGAAATGGCCAGATTATCTCCCACTAGCTTTGATGTCTATGAATATGACACCCTCAAAAACTACAGGCCTCTCTCCTCATGAAATAATAACAGGATGTCCATGCAGATGCCTGCATCTCTTCCATCCATGGGTCAGTTGGCTGATATCCATGCCTTGGACAGTATCATGCTAGACTATTATCATGTTCTCATTGTCACCCTTAAATTCTGTCATTCACAAATTGTGGCTGCTCTTCCCAAAGAGACTCTCCACCCTAGTGCCTGGTGACTGAGTTCTGGTCAAGGTATTTCAACAGGAAAACTGTTTGACTCCCAGTTCCAGATCTTACTGACTACCAACAAAGCTGTAAAGTGTCAAGGCCTGCCTTCCTGGGTGCGCACATGGCACTGTAAGAAGGTACCCAGCCCAGTATATTCCTTCCATTTCTCATTTAATCATTCCTCAACTTATGATTTTGTTCCCCTGTTGTAATGTACCATGAAAAGAGTAGGTCTGCTCAGGTGCTAGCAAATTTCCTTACATGTGTTCCTGTAGGGTCGTCTACATTTTCTTTCTCTTGAAGCAAAGAGGCCTCCCCTAAGAGTTCATTGAAACTATGAATACACAGTCTTGTCTCCATACTGCCCCTGTCCCATTGCAAGAATCAGCTCTGCCTGTCATTTCTCACTCTGTATCAAAATGGTCTTTACTAATTTCTTCTAGTACCCCAAGTGCTATGCAATCTATCTGTGATGCTTCACAAGACAAGGAAACTTCACTTTTCCCTTGGTACTATTAGCTATCTTTTTATTTTTATTTGTTTTATTTTATTTGTCAATCGCTTACAAGATAATAGGTATAAGTATAAACATGAGTAAGAATACAGGAAATAGGTACACATAAATGGGGACAATAGGACAGGGACGAGAGGCACGATGGTGCACTTATGTACGCCCCTTACAGACCTCAGCCATTTCAATTTGGGCAACCAACCAACAACCAACTTCTCTCCCAAGTAGAAATTTACTACTGCCAGAACCAAACCATGTCTCACCTGACAGGAGGGACATGGATGTATTGTACTGATGGCCAAGCTAATGGTCAGGATTAATAGGTTTTTAACTCCTCCCAGACAATAAAACTAGACTAAGTATCAATGGGGCTTCCCTCAACGTTAGAATGTAGTTTAGAGTGAATCCAAATAATTTATCTAACATATGCCTAGCATATTCCTCACAACCCTTCCAATCCAATCCAATCATGAAGCATGCAACTGTAATCCTCTGCCCTAGGCTGTGAGGGAGATGGTCTCAATAACCTTTGCTGATGTTTAGAAACCATCAGATTTGGGTGAGAGAGAACAGATTAATATAAAGGTTACTTAATCTGCTCTGTTGTTTTACTATTTTTACAGCTGATTATACTGAGGATGATGTATTTGGTTTTTATACTCTATATAAGCAGCTAACAGTCTCTAGATTGTGATAGGGTAAAAGTGGAGGAAAAATAAATAAGCAAACAAGCTTGATTCAAGGCAGGCAAGGCAACCATAAGTGCTATTTCCAGACCTAAAAATTGCATTAATCTAAAAGGTATCCTGTTGCAACCAAATAAGTATTTTGATATGTGTAAAATCTACCAAAGTGCTCTGGTTGAGATAAATTCCTTAGGCAAAAATAATTGGAAAATTATATGAAATAATGTTAAAAAGTACACTTCTGCAGATTTAAATGTCTTAACCCTTCTATAATCATAGCAATACATGGAAGTTCTACTTACTGACACATTTTGGTGAAGGTGACCATCCATTTCTCGTGCACTCAACTACCTTTTCTCCATTATCAGGTTCAAAAGTAAATCCACTGTCACACAGAATTTGAATTAGATCCCCATCATGGTATAAAGTTCTTTGAGGTCGGAAAGAACCATTTGATATTCTTGGAGAATTGCATGTAATTTCTAAAGAAAATAAATCATATCTTATATTGAAAAAAAAAAGCTTACATTCATATCAGATTATGGGCCTTGCTTTCTGTTAGCATAGAAAACAATACCATTATTTTTAAAACATCCATAGGACCATGAGACCATTTTCATTAGCAGATGCATACTAATGGGCATTAACTAATTTAAAACTGCCAATTAGTATCTAAAATATACTGTGAAATCAACCAATTTGATTTAAATACTTTTAGTAGCCCTTGTCTACTATTTATTTAGAAGATTGCAAACAAACTTAGCAAGTTGCTATAATTATTCTTCCCTTTCAATCTAAAGCTACAATTTGATATCTCTCTTCTTGCTCTTCCATCCCACCTTCAATCCCAGCAGTGTTTTCAGCCACCTGCAAAAGGATTGCAAATTAGAGGCTCCACATTGCAGTGGTTCAGCTCCTGCCTGAAGTTACAGTTTTGGTTAACAATAACAGGGGAAAGAAGTCAGGCCTTCAAATGCTTTGTTTTGTTTTTTTGGTGTTTTTTTTTTTTTTAAAAAACATAAACAAAGAAAACATAAATCATAAAAACATAAAACATCTTTTTTGAAAGCAGCATGATCCCGGGTTACATCTCTTCATACAGACACAAATTCAAGTTCATGCTTATTGTTATATTCCATTCCATATCTTATTACCATTCTACATTTTCTACGAGGGCTATCCACCAAATAGATTACGTTTTTGTCTGTAGCAAGAAGGGGTGGAGTTAGAGTGGCCATCTTTGGTCTGTGCGTCCGCCGCTCAGTCTGCATCTAGTCGTGCTAGTGGGAGGTTCTTATCGTTGCCTGTTATTTCATAGCAAACGTTTGAAATGTGTGCTGCAATTGAAAATCCCTCGAGTTTTCACGAATCTTGTCATCGACTTTCACGACCAGTTCATCAGTCACAATGCTCGGATGTCCACTCTGCTGTTCATCATGAACGTTAGTTCGTCCATTTTTAAACTTAATGCACCATTGGCGCACTTCACCTTCAGTGATGATGTTGTTCCTGAACACTTCACACAGTTGCTGAAAAATTTCAATCGGTTTATGGTTTTTTGCTAACAAAAACCTTATCACTGATCGCACCTCACAACTCGAGGGATTTTCAATTGCAGCACACATTTCAAACATTTGCTGTGAAATAACGGCAACGATAAGAACCTCCCACTAGCACGACTAGATGAAGACTGAGCAGCGGACACACAGACCAAAGATGGCCACACTAGCTCCGCCCCTTCTTGCTACAGACGAAAACGTAATCTATTTGGTGGATAGCCCTCGATATAGCTTCTCCCCTCTTTTAACTTTCTTAATTTTATTTTATTTATTTCATCTCAATTCAAATCATTGTACTTATATTCTTTGTCTGTCCTGTTTCAACTGTCTATTATCTTTTCCCATTAAACAAAATTTCTCCTGTAATCACTGATTGGAGTATGACGCCTTTATATCTTTCCCCTAAAATTATAACACTTAATATAATACATAACTTCCATTCGGATTCTGCTTGGTACATTCTAAAACTACACAATGTATTTAAAAAAAAGAAAAAAATATAAATATGTAATATAATTAAAACAACATTCCATACCAATTCAATTCTATCATTAATATTAATATTCATTTAAATCTTAACATTTTACACATTACTTTTCAAATAAGTATCATAATTCTATGGGAACACTTATAACTTTCCATAGTTATTTCCACCCCACTTCACTGATATTTTATAAAACATCGAGTAATTAAAATATTCCCATTCCTTCCTAATTCAATTCTCTCATTTATTTCATTTCATTTATTTTGTTCACAAAAGTTTCACTGAATTACACTGACTATTTTATCCCACTTTTTAATTATATGTTGTTTCCAGTTTTCTAACATTATTTCTATTACAAATATAACAATACAATCTTATGTACCTTTACAGAATCCCCTTTTCAGTTAAATTTTCACCCATTATCTCTGAATAAGTCCTGTTTCTTTACATCTTGCTCCAATCCTTTGTAACTTCTCTTCCCTTCCTTCTTCCCTTTCTTCTTCTCTCTCCCCTTTTTAACCCCCTGTCTCTCCACCTCCATTTCCCTCTTCTGTATTCTCCTTTTCTGTTGCTTTCCACTTCTGTTCCTTTCCACTTCTGTTGCTTATATCCACTTTTCACATTATTTTTCCTTTTTTTGGCTGTTTTTTAAAGTCTTAAATTCTCCATTCTCTTTCCCCCTTTTTCCCTTTCTTCCCCACATAGAGTTACTTGTTCATTAAAGATGGCTTCTTCTTTGTCCCAATCTTCTTGTTTCTTGTTGTTTCTTGTAGACACAGATCGCCATTTCTAAGTATTGAAAAATGGAGCCAAAGGAGCCCTTCCCTTCTTGTGCCTCTTCTTTATATTTTTTAAATTCCATTTTGAGTTCATCCAGAAGTGATGCCATTGTAGAATTTTTTGAAACAACCACACAATTGTTTTTAGTCATTAATTTCCAGAAATCCCAAAGTCACCAAACAATCCAAATACATACAAGCTGTTTCTTTTAACACTTTCTTCTTTTTTCACTTTCTCTTCCTGGGGTTACTATTTAGTTACAAAGTTCCACTTAAAATGTATCTTTTAGAAGCCTTATTAAGATTTAACTTTAGATTCTTTTGAATTCCAGGCAGACTCCTCCTTCCAAATCCTGCCCTTATTTTTTTTTTTCCTCTCCCTTCCCACTTACAGCAGAAAAAGGATTTTTTAGTGTTCAGAAATCTTTATTGTCCCTTTGGAATTTAATTATATTTTCAGTTTAATTACCTATAGGTGCCAAAGTGGATTTTTCTGATTTCTTATTCAGCTCCCTTTGTTGTCAGTGTGAGGAAGAAGAGTGAAGAAAATAAACTTTCCCTTTTCACTTTCATTCACTGCTTCTGAGTCTTCTTTGGAAGCGAAGTTATCTTTTATAAAATTTAAATTCCAGGGTACCTTAGTTGTTGCTTTTTATCCCAGTCAGCCAAAACTTTCACTTCTTAACTTCCTCCTGCACTTTCTTTTCCGGTTGAGTGCTTCTTTGAGACGGCCATTTTTGACCACCACTCTTACCGCCTTTGGGAAAGGGAATTTGGCCAGCTGAGGAGGAGAGATGCAGCTCTCCTCAACCCTGCTGGTGACTCCCCTGTCTTCACCACCTCTACGGGGTGGCTTAGCCCTAAAGCCAGTTGGCTTGGGGCGCTCCAGCAGCAAGCCCAGGCAGAAAATGCGCATGATCACGGATTCCTGCCTCCCGCCGAAGCCCTGCAAACCAGAACTCTCACGCCTTCAAATGCTTTGTGATGGAGCTTGCCAGACTTGTTTCTTTTCCCATTCTGTTGAAATTCTGCTCAGAATTAGGAGCAGTCATCTATCTATGATGATAGCTCTCAGGTAGCGGATCACCAACAACAATATAGATGGACCATTGGGGTGATGAAGGATGCATTGCTTCAAGTCCTGAAGGATAAATTGGGACAAATTTCCTGGCGAATATCAATGAATGAGATTTCTGAGAGTGGATATCACCTTCTTGGCATGTACTTAAACAATTAATTAGCTTCTCCTGGGATTGCCCTGGGAGTACCGTCAAAACATCAACTGGTCTAGAATTCAAGAGCTTGTATGCTCAGTATATACTCTTAGATCTGCTATGTTACATCACTGCTGCAAAAATTGCACTGGCTACCAATGTGCCTCTGAGTACAATCCATGAGGCTGGACATGACTAGTTCTTTATAGCTCAAGTACAAGGCATCTATGACATTGAGTTTTCCAACTAACAACAGTTTGTCTAACCTGGACGGCAAGAGTCCTCGGCTTTCAAATTAGTCAGGGAGTGATATTTTCTTGCAACTCCCCTCCTTAGGAACAGCTGCCCTAAGTAGAGAATGGCAACCCTTCTCCTGGTTTTTTTGAAATCAGTAGTGAGTGTAGGACCACACAGATTTATGTCTATATGTGTGCATTTTTCTTATGATTTATTCTTAGTCATGATTTTACTGATTTTCAATTTTTGATTATTTTATTGCTATTTTAATAACTGTAAACTGCCTAGAATCCATAAGGATCAACAGGGTACAGAAATAGCATGAATGCATAAACAAAGAAACATCTCCATGATGTTCTTCTGATGCCTGTGGTGGAACAGCTGGCTTTGGGAGATGTTGAACTGCTAGAATTGTGAGATGTCCTTCACTAGAAATCCCCTAATCTGTTAGTGCTAAAATTAGAAGCACAGCAATATTCTTCACCAGTAACTAAAGAATTCCCTACAGTCTTGTTAGAAACAGAGTTGGAATTTCTATTGATATTTAGTATGGATATTTGTATGGAAATAGTTTATAAATTCTTTAAAAATGGAAACAATAGTAGTTCAGCTATGGAGTTTATTGTCAGCAAAAGCAATTACTGTATGTTTAAAGATATAAAAATATTGCCATGCAGATATATTACCCTATGTTGATGAAACAGCAGACTATTTTTTGGTGGGGGGCCTGTAAATCTGAAAAGTGCAAAGTGCAGTTTTTTCATTAACTTGGCCATTAAACAATGGAGGATCTTTCATTGCACCACTCCTCTCCAGCAATCTGAAGCCTTTCAAGTTGCCCTATTTCAGCTATATCCCAAGAATTCTATTAGGCCTTTTCAGCATGGAAAAGTGCAGCCCAGCTGGGAATGCTTCAAGAGGAATAAAAATATTAGTTCCAGTAAAGCACATAAATAATTGCAGCTTATTTTAGCTCTAATCATTAATAGACTCAAACTGAAGTGCTTTGGCTTTGTATTGGTAATAGCAGAATTATAAAATTAAACTTTTCAAGTTACCTTTGCATTTAGGAATCACGGATGGTGTCCCATCACACTGGATTACAAAAGCTGATTGGGAAGAATTTGCTTCCAGGACATATCCTGTTTTACAGGTCAGCTCAATAGAATGACCACGTTGAATAAATATATTTTCAGGCACATCTATTTCATCTTTAACATCTATTTTCTGGCTTTCCAGTTCAGTCCTGGAGATCACACAGGGATCTGAGGTGGAAAAAGAAAGCAAATCCTATTAGAAAAGGCTGTTGGGATCCAAATACATCATATTACCATATTGCAAGATTTAGCTAGATTTAGCTTTCATCAAGTACCTACTTCACCTCAGATATAGGAGTGAAATTGTATATAAAGGAGAGCTGCTGCAGGCAACATCAATTAAATCTTTTTATAAGAGAGAGAGAGAGAGAGACAGACAGAGAGAGAGACACGTCAATCTTAATGATTAGAAATGCTCATGAAAATTGAATGAAGACTTTCTTTTCTGCTTACCCAGGCAAATGGGCACTTTTGTCCAGGTCCCATTGTCACAAAAAGATCTGTTCTGGCCTTCCATGGCATAATATGTTTGGCACCTGAATTCTACTGAAGAGCCAGATCTGTACAGCTTCTCAGATAAAGTAGTGATGTCTCCATTCTCAGTCATGGGTGGACCACTGCAGTTTTTTCCTCTTACTATTAAATGGGAAAAAAACCCAAAAAGCCAGCAAATGTTAGCTAGAGTTGCTGAAATTTCTTAAAATAATAATTACAAAGAAAGAACATGGCTTAAAATTATTACAGATTCTCCTCATTTTTCCTTATAAAATCAGGTAATAATTCAAGTGGAATTATTTCATAAGCAAGTTAAGTATTTATGAAACTTCAGCATCAGAACACATGGTACATCTCAACAGAACTACAATGTACCCACTTTCTGAACTGAAGAAGCTTCTTAGACAGGATATGAAACGTCTTCAAGGAAAAACAAAGAAAGTCCAACAGTCTTTTGAAAAAGCACCTTTGGGACAATGCACCCAACTGTTCACAATCTACTTTTCTCTATTTCTCTCTCTCCCCTCCCCCCTCTTCATACATATTCTTTTTGCTCTATGTTGACCCAGATCTTGACAATAATATATGATATAATTGTATGTAGAAATGACATTGGGAGAAAGAAAAACAAATGCAGCCAAGGGAACTATCAGAAAAAAGGTAATCCACTCTCAGAATAGACAGGGATAGCAGTTCAGAAAAGACCCTCCCAGATTCAAAGGCACAGGGGGAAGGAATCTACTTTAGGATTGCAGGATTCTATTAATTAACTCTATAGAAAATTAGAATTAGCTACTCTAACCAAACATCCTGTCTGGTCTACCTTGCAAGACAAACACATAATCACTCTCTATTAAAGACCCAAAAGGATAATATTCAGTTAAAATAATAATTAGACACAGATAGAGATGATAAAATAACTGCATAGTAACATCAGTATTATATGCTTGCTCATTCCATTGGAAAAAAGAAAATTAATACACTCAGGATTTGTAATTCTCAGGCCTTCTTGTGTAGATATTTCAAACTTTATATTTAGTTGTTTCACTTGTTTTAAACAATATGCTAACAATTTATCTGCATATTCAATTTACATAGTTTCTGATTATTTCATAAATATTTTTCTCAGGAGAAATATTTATATCAAGTTGAAAATGCACAAGATTTAGGCTTCCTTCTACATATAAATGATGAAGGGACAATTTTAAAAAATATCTTCTGAACTAATGTTTGAAGAGCTATAAAAATAATCATAATGATCTGAAAATTAAATGTCTGCAAAGAAAGAATAATAAAATATCCTTCATCACCTAAATATTCTGGAACCTATGGAATTATTAAATAAAATCATAATCAGTTCAATATTAACATTGACCATATGATGAATTCATCCAAGCAATTTCAAACAAAAGAGATTTTTCATCAGGGACAATATGGGACTCCTTTAATGATATCATGTCAACATACTTTATACAACCTTTGCAATTTTTGAAACATTTTTTGCCTACCAATTTTATGCATATTTTCAACCACTATGGAGTCATAGTTCTTTGCTAAAGTTTAATATTTTGGACTATAAACTGTAGAAACAATTCAGATGTTTGTAAAAATATGCTTCAGTTGTTTTGTTTTAGATTACAACTATTAAAATTCCAAGACGTGAATTATTTCAAGGAAGATGAAATCATTTTTAAAAGAATGGGAGTTTAGAAGCAAATGTTCATATTTGTCATGTTATCATAATTGTTTTAATCAGTTATGATCCCAGAGGAATCCATCATATTGACAGCAAGCTTACCAGAGATACATAGTGGGAAATCCATGTAACCGTCAACACACTTTCTGACTGATGGAACTACAAGCACATATCCTTCATTACACTGAAATTGTAGGTTCTGGTTACTTTGAACAAGCCGAGCTTTTTTTTGATTCCCAAACACAAACAAGTTTTTTGCTGCTAACTGTTGTCTTGTGATACTGCAGGGTGCTAAAAAAGAGAAAAGAAGGTAGATCTTCTCAAGGGAGATAATTTGTCCATTGGTTTCCCTCAGTTTCACTACCAAGAAAATTGGCCTGGTTTGCAAATCACAACTGACAGTTCCAGGCTAAAATCAAATAAACCAAGTGAGAGCACAGTATTATTGATGAACAAGTTATGATTCAGCAATAGATTTTAGACGTATCACAAAAGATTGGCTTGTAGGAGCATGTACACACAGATGGTCTTGGTTATTTCAAGCTAAGAGCAAACAGCCCAACTCAGAATCTTTTGCGAAGACATTTTGAGTTGACTGAGTTGTAATGGAACAGAATTTCAGACAGCTGGAGTATTCCAAAGTCTATTGAAATATGATGAAGATTGCTTTCCTTGATTTCATTTTTTTTACAATTTTATTTTATTCAAAAGATTAAAATATAAAATTAAAAAAAAATAGAGACAAAACTAAACTAGACAAAAACATTTAAAATGTGAATTAAAAAAGATCAAAAGCACATATTCTATCCCTCCCTAGTTAAACACTGACAAATCTATTGCAACAATAATAATTCCACCCTTACAAAGCAGGTCCAGAATTTATAAGCTTGTACATCTATTTGCAATCCAAGTGATCTGTCATGCATTACATAAATGAAATAAGAACTGTTAACAGGTTAAGCAACAGCAAAGTTAAAGTTCAAACCACTCACTATATCAACTTATTTGCTTGCACATTCAAACAAATTCTGCATTTTCTCCCAGGTCTACACTAGTCAAAGAAAGCATGATGGCTTACCCAAGCATTTTGGTGGATGAGGTGTCCATTCTTGTCCCTTACACTGAATCCATTCAGGTCCTTCCAAGACATAGGAAGGGTTGCACCTGTATTCTACTCGGTCATTTTCCAGATACTTGGCTTTCTCAGTGCTCACAATTTCCCCAAAGTCAATCTCATTTGGTTCTTCACATTCTGAAATTATATTTACATTAAATTATCTCACCTGCTTCGACAAGCTTGCTCTTCCTATCTACTCTTATGAGGTGTGAGATAACAAATTTCCCTCCTAGATAATTACTTCCCACTTTTGTCTAAACTAGTAAACCAATACCTGCTACACACTTAATCCAAGCTACAGGTAGTACTTGACTAATGACTCATTGCTTAATAACATTCAAAGTTCCAAAGGGGCTATTTACAACTTGGATTTGAAGTTCTGACAGTTGCCCACCCCAATGGTGACACAACCACAATTTGGACATTGGGCAATTTTATTGCATTTAGTGTCATTTCTAGTGTCCTGCAGTCACATTACCCTGTTTTATGTTACTGTTGCCAAAAAAACAGTATTTACTTGCAGTTTTATCATTCCCCTTGATATTAATTTCTCAGTATACATTATCTGTAGCTTTTTTATTTTTATCAGGTCTAAATGCTATCAGCTGAGAATTTATTCTGTATTTCTTAACTCTCTCATCTTGTTCTTCCCTTGGTTTTTTTTCTTTTTCTTTTCTAGAGATGTGGAACTTAATAGGGCTCAAAGAGAATACAATAGTGGAAGAGTATACACACATAGACACACAAATATTATACTGCATAAAGAAAGCAAATATACATTTCAAATCAACCTTGCTGGGCAGAATCGGGAAGATAATAATTGTAGAATAATTGCCTCTAACCCTTCAGCTAGTGAATTTGAAAGAGTCTGGAACTGGGTAACATTCACAACTGCTTATGCCAATGAATTACTAATTAATTTTACAATTATTGGGAAAGGAATACTTTCTATGCTCTCTGTTGATTGAGGCCAGTTTTCCTCTTTCTTTTCCTTCGTGAATGACTTTTGCAATCAGCAAAAACAATGATAAATATATGATTGGCTCAAAAGCATGGCTATTAATATGAATATCAGCAAATATAGTCTTAGCTTCAGTATCTTGTGAAATCAACTTTATCCTCCTTGTCTTCTCGTGAAGGATATAATCATTGTGAATTTAGACATCCACTAATTTCTTTCTATTTATCCTGATATAAACCCAACTGAAATACATCTCTATACTTTCAATCACTTTGAGTTATGTAGCCTCATCTTACACATGGAAATCACTTGGTTATTATTATGTTTTAACCGTGGGCTCAAAGAATGGAGACGAGCCGGTGAAACGGTGAACTTCAAAACTTTTTAACATGGTGTGACAGCTCAGCTCAATGGCTGAAACGGCCCTCCTTATATAGGCAACTTATTAACTATTCAACCAATGAAAACCCGGGAGCGCTAGCTCCGTTAACCAATGGGAGAGGCTCATTAATGGCCAATCAGATTCACCTGAACAGACCAATCTGATGTCGCCATTAATGGCCAATCAGAAGTGCAGGGCCAGACCCCTGCACTTGACTTCAAGCTCTTGATAACTTTATTGACACCTTTATTCATTCACAACACTCCTTCCCCCCGGGTTCTATTTACGGGGTGTGGTTACGTATCCTTGAGGTAGGCCGGTTGTTTTGTTAGTCTTTTTGACTTTTGTTGTGCACCCGGTAATTGGCTGCAATCTTGTTGAGTTAGGATGTTGTCTGGTGAAAGGGGTGCCTCAGACTCTGGGTTCGAATTTCCGTTATCACCAACATTTTCGGTATCACTATGAGGCGAGCTCACTCCCATTCCTGATTCTTCTTCACATGATTCCATTTCGCTGTTGTTTCAAGTTCATCTTCCTTCATATCTCCTCCCCCCTCGGTTTGGTCATCAGGGAACTCGGAGATCCCTGACTGCAGCCTTGATCGTAGCTGATCAATGTGGCGCTTCCACAGTCTATTATCACGACATTTCATGAGGTACAATCTAGGGCCGGTTACTCGGACCACAGTCGCCTCGACCCACAACGGATCGCCCGACAAGTTCTTAGCGAATACCAAGTCACCTACCTGAAAGGCATGGCATTGCCTGCTGGATCCTTGTGGTTTCTCAGGTTCATACGATGGGTGCAGCCGGTCAAGGTGGGAGCGGAGCTTCCGCCCCATTAGCAATTCGGTGGGAGTTTTGTTGGTGACGCTGTGCGGAGTGATATGCTGCAAAAGGAGTATCCGGTTTATTTTTTCTTCAATATTGTCATAGTCCATTTTGTGTAGCGTTTTCTTGATGAATTGTACCATGCGCTCGGCCCTTCCGTTGGCCACAGGATGCGCTGGTGAAGTTAGCGCATGGCGAATACCGCAGTCCACCAGGTACTGTTCAAAGGACAGCGCGGTAAATTGGGGCCCGTTGTCGGATACCAGAACGTCTGGTAATCCATGCATTGCAAATAGTCTGTCTAATTTCTTGATGACCGCTTCGGTTGTTGTATTCCTCATCTCATGGATCTCGAGCCAGTTCGAATAGGCATCTACTATCAACAAGAATCTGTGGCCTTTGGTAGGTCCCGCAAAGTCCAGATGAATGCGAGACCAGGGTCCCCGCGGTGTTTCCCATTCAGTCGGTGTTGCTTTCGGTGGGGCGTTGCTTACTTCCTGGCATTTGTGACAGGCTTTGACCCATGTCTCGATCTGTTTGTCGATGCCTGGCAACCATGCGTAGCTTCGTGCGAGGGCTTTCATGTGCACGATGCCGGGGTGGCCATTGTGCAAGGTTCTCAGTACAGCCCGTTGTAGTCGCTCTGGGACAACGACTCTATCTCCCCAGATAATACAGCCTTTCTGTGAAAATAACTCTGTTTGTCTACTCTTGAATGGGGTGTAGTCATCAGGCACCTGGTCCAATGGCCATCTGCGTTCCACCCAACTGAGGATTCGTGCTAAGGTGGGGTCGCGTCTTATCAAGGGTGGTTAATGGCGGTGTACGAAGTGCCTCAATCTGTAACGTTGTCACTGTAGGCGCAGGGTCGTCAATGGTCTCTGGAAGCAGTGCTCGGCTCAATGCGTCCGCGTGGGGAATGGCCTTTCCCGGGCAGTATTTCAGCTGAACGGACCAATCTGATGTCGCCATTAACGGCCAATCAGAAGTGCAGGGCCAGAACCCTGCACTTGACTTCAAGCTCTTGATAACTTTATTAACACCTTTATTCATTCACAACAAATATCATATCAATTTATTTATTAACTGAAACAAAGAGCCTCAAAATGGGCATGAATTTATAATCCTGATGCAAAGTATTTTGCTATCCACAAATCAACTGCTGAAAAATCTTGCGTTTGAAAAGGGGATTGGGATTATAAATCCATGATATTCTTAAAGAATATTACAAATGTCCAGAAAGCCACAAATGAAAAATTGTACTCTTTGCTAAAAGTAACTGGGCCTTTCATGAATGCCCAGAAACTATTTTTCTTAGTAACCCCTTGATTTCTTTTCTTAACTTACCATTTTGAGAAGAGCAGCCTGGCCAAAGAAGAAAAGCAACAACCAGAAGCAGCCAGCCTTTCATAGCTTTTCAGGCAATGTCCCAACCACAACAATTCAGTTCAGCAGTTTAGCTATTTCACCTGATTTCTCTGAGCTACTACTATACCTTTCTCTTTTGCTTTGCTTTTTGTTAGTGAGCTAGTGAGGAGGAAATATTACTCAAATATTACTTTGACTTTGATAACTAAAAGGGGACTTCCTGAGAACTTTATGAGAGCTTTGTGAACTTTGTGTTGCAATGGTGATAACAAACAAATCAAACAACAGTTCAGCTTTTCAGTGCTTCCAATTCTTCAGAAAGAAAAAGAACACCATTTACATTCCAGTGTTGATAAATTCTGAGGGATTGAACTAGAAGACCTCCAAAATCCTAAATAACTGTTATTTTGTTAAGATTTCTGTGAGTAGCAAGTTCTTGATGTGTTTTACTTGCAACCCATTCACACAGTCGCTTCCAGAAGTCATGTTTTGTTTCTGTGCCTTTAAGGCTCCCTGAAAGAAAGTCATCAGCTATCCAACTGTTCCTGACATTGGATTTCAAAACATCTTTGTTTGAGCTGCATCATGCCTGTGCAGCACAAAGATTATGTATGTTTACTGAAGATTAAATTTCACTCTGTTCAACAGCACTTGCTTGGAAGTGAGCTGGAGGGATTGCTGATTGAACATCAACATCAGGATTGAAAAGGATTGTCATTCCAAGCAAAGTTGTGCAAGTTTTCTTCCCCAAACAGGAACTGCATGCAACTAAATATTCAACCATGCACAGATGGATTTTATATGAATGTGCAGTTAAGCCCACAAGCATTTATGAAATGGTTAATTTTGCTATATTCAGACATGCATACACATGCACACCCATTAAAATTATGAAACTCTTACCTAACGAGAAGAAAATCGAGGAGTGGTTCCAAGCACAAGTGGAACTTCAAAAGTGAATCCTTTAGGAAGAATTGCACACTTTTAATTGCATTTGGGCTCTTCCCCTTCCATCCCTTCCCCTCATTAAGAAATCAAGGACAAACAAGATTGTTAAGGGCTGATTTGCCATCACAGGCCCTCCCCTGATTCATAACCATCTGGAGAATCTTCCCAGAAGCAGTAGCAGCAGCTAATGGTAAAAGTATCAAACATGACTTTTATGAAAAATTATTGGCTATGGAAAACATTTTCTCATTCTTCCATGTCTTAACATTGTATTTTTATTGTAAATCACCCAGAATGACTCAGGTGAAAAGGACAGTGTAGAAATTTGATAACTAAATAAATTACATTTGATATCTGACATATCTATTTTGGTGGAATGAAACCCATGAATGGAATATACAACTACAGGGATTTAAATTATTTAAAAGAAACAGACCTAATAAAAGGAGGTGGAGTTGTGCTATATATAAGAAACAACAAAAATACAACAAAGTAATGGTTAAAAACATCTTGAATGCATCTGGATCAATATAAAAGGAAAAAATAATGACATTAACATAGGTGTATACTATAGGCCACCCAACCAAACAGAAGAAATAGATGAGCTTTTTGCTGATCAGTTAACTAAGGTATGTAGGAAGCACACCACAATCTTAATGGAGACTTTAACTACTCTGACATCAACTGGGAGACAAACCTAGTGGAATATCAAACAGATTCCTGACAAATCTAGCAGATAACTTTGTCTCCCAAAAGGTAGAGACGAAGTTTAGGGTTAAAATAACAAAAAAAGCTTTTTTTCTGAAATGGTATAAGGTTTCCTGCCTGAACAAGGGATTGAACTAGAAGACCTCCAAAATCCAAAATAACCGTTATTTTGTGAAGATTCCTGTGATATGAATAAAATTCCTTCCTTTTAGAGCAATGGGAGAGAAGCACTATGGAGATGAAGGTAATACTTAAAAATAATGAGGAATGGAGCCTGGAATGCTGAATATGCCCGGTTTTCATCTCTTCTGGTATGATCCTTCTAAAGGTCTTCAGTAGCAGCAGCAGCTAATATTAAAATTATTATACATGAGGTTTATAAAAAATTACTTTCAGTACAAACCATTTTCTCATTCTTCCAGGTCTTAATACTGTATTTTTATTGTAAATCACCTATTCAGGTGAAATGGACAATGTAGAAATTTGATAACTAAATAAATTACATTTGATATCTGACTTATCTATTTTGCATTTACTGTGTCAATATTTACAGAAGCCACAAGTTTCAGATATCCAATACCTTCCTTTAATTACTAACAATCTTCAGCTAAATGCAGTTACATATTAGCCAATCATATCAGGGAGACTGTACTCTTTTGTACCTGTTTTTTCCTCAGATACTGCAGAGTTAGGATTGGGTTGCACTCCAGAACGTCAAAATAGTATGAACCCTTGGAAACCAGAAGAACAAGAAAATAAGACATTGCCTCCTTTTCAGAAGGATACAAGACCTACTGTTCTCCTCTTACTAACCAGGAGAATTCCCTTTTATAGGGAAAATGTGATTTTACCTTTCTCAATTTTAATCACCCTGCTCTCTTTCCCTGTATACTTCATCAGCAATATCTGACAAAAAAAATTTCAATGCTGGCAACAGTTCCTTTCCCAGAGATATTAAATCATTGCTAACTAGAATTAGCCTTGATACTAATTTCTCAATACATATTATCTTTTTATCAGGTCTAAATGCTACCAGCTGAGAATTTATTCTGTCATTTTTAAATCTCTCATTTTATTAGTTCCTTGTTCTTCTTTCTTTTCTTTCTTTTTTACAGATATTAGTAGGGTTCTAAGAGAATACAATAGTGGGATAATACACACAAAAAACCCACAAATATATAAACCAAATATAAATTTCAAATCAGCCATACTGGGAAGAAACTAGAGAAGAAAATAATTGTAGAATAAATAACTATATCTAACTCTTCAGCTATCAAATTTGAAAGTAAGAGCCTGAAATGTACCAATTGTACCAATTATCAATTAATTGTACCAATTATCAGTTAATTTTATAATTATTGGGAAAAAAATACCTTCTATGCTCTGTGTTGATTATGGCCAGTTTTCTTCCTTTTCCTTTATGAATGGTTTTTGCAAGCATTGTTAAATATATGATTGACTCAAAAGTCTGATTAGTATGAATATCTGCAAATATACTCATGGCTTCAATGTCTCGTGAAGTGAATATTATCCTCCTTGTGTTTTTGTGAAAGATGTAATCACTATGAATTTAGACATCCACCAATTTCTTTGTATTTATCCAGATGTAAATCCAACTGAAATGCATCTCTATAATTTCAATCACTCTGATATAGCAAGCCTCATCTTAGACATGATAATCACTTGGTTATTATCGTATCAAATTTTTTATTAATTGAAAAAAGTTCCTCAAGATGGGAGTGAATTTATAATGATACAAAGTATTTTGCTATTTACAAATCAGTTGCTGAAAAATGTTGGAAACCTTGCAGAAACTTCTTAATCTTCTTAGCTTAATCTTGTTTTACTTATTATAATTAAAACATGGCTCTGCTGATTGTCCTAGGACAGGGGTGGGATTCAATTTTTTTAACAACCGGTTCTGTGGGCGTGGCTTAATTGGTGAGCATGGCTTGCTGATCCTGTGACTGGATGGGTGTGGCCAACTCGACATCACTCACATCAAAGTGCACTTCTCCTCGCCTGGCCTCTCATGACAATGGAGATGCTGCAGCAGTCGTAAGTGTGAAAAATGGTCATAAGGCACTTTTTTCAGTGCCATTGTAACTTTGAATGGTCACTAGTTTTAGACCAAAACTCAAAAAGGGTATGTAAACTCATATTTGAATGTCAATCTTTCTAGCTATCCAAGAAGCCTTGTTGATTGTCACTCATCTTGTTTCCTTGTTGTGAGATTGTGGCTTAAAAGACCACCAGGATTCAAAGTTGATCCAAGGAAAAAGGCTTTATTGAATATACATCTGCAGATGGGTTCCACCCTTGGCAGCTGGGAGGAACATACTCTTATACCCTAAAACTACCCCCCCATTATGCAAATGGCTTGGTTTACAATCTACCTTTTAGGATACAAGTTACAATTTATTACCTCACACAGGAGGCACTTCCTTATCATACACAACTGGTACTTGGCATTTTCAAAGGCATTCCAAGAAAGTTAGATAGTTTAACTAGTTCCTGGCACTTCAAAGACATACCAAGATCAGTCAACATTTTAATTGGTGCCTGGCACTTCTCTTCCTCCAAAAACATTCTTTCCAACATGAGGTTTGAGTCATAAAAATGAATACTTTGATCTATCACCTCTCACAATCCCCCACTTTTCTTGATCCATTCTTGACTCCAACTCAAGTAGCAAATCTTCAGCTTCTTCCTCTTCTGAGGCTGATGTGGGCTGATATAGTCTTAATCTCATCATTTGTTCAGCAACTTGCCTTTTGGCTATCAGGGAGAGAGTGCTAGTTATCGTGCGGATGAATATAGGAAGAACACATGGTAGTATTACACATCCCGCTGCAATGATACCAATGAGTGCTGCTATGGCTTGTAACCCTGGGAGCTTAGGAAACCAGGATCCAAACATATTGATTCCCCATATTGAATCCTTCCCAAGTCTGGACCGGTACATGGGCTACTTTTACCATTTGGTCTGCTATCTCCTGGATCACCTTTCCACTCTCATCAATTTCGATGCAGCAGTTTGTTAAACTAAATTTCCCACATACTCGTCCCTCCTTAGCAAGCAAATAATCCAGAACCAAGCGATTTTGCATTATATATGTTCTTGAGCGTGCACTTTCTTTAGCTCGATGCATCATAGCCAATATAGTTTCATTTGTGATTATTTCTACTACAGCTTGCAAGCGAATTAAGCGATTTAATAAGTAAATCGGGGTTCGATATCCATAACTCCCGTCCTCTGCCCACATGGCCGGTTCATAATAATAAATTATTCTCTCCTGCGGCCACTCAGCATCCTTCCAGACCCCTTTATGGATGTCCTTTGTCTCTCGTTTCACCCTAATGTTCCCTATTTCTTCGTACACTGGCACTCCTAATACCTGTCGTTGCTTGAGAGGTAATAAGAAAAAACTCAGTCTTATTGCTCCCAGAACACATGACCCAAACCACTTTGCGGGGAGGATATTATACACATACCTGATGCAAATCCAATAAAGCCCATCAGGGGTTGTCCAGGGTTTCTGTTCCTCAGGTGTTTTCAGAAAATCCATCTTACTTACACTTTCTAAGAATCTTGCTGGTTCAGAGATGTTCCCTCCAGACCACCAAGCCTGGTTCTCCCATACCCCTAGACATCGCAGAGATCCCACATTGATGGTTCAATCTGTGGTTTGGTTCCTCTGGTAACATACATTTCCTACTAGATTAGTGGTAATAGCCCATATTTCTTCTCCTTTTTGCTTAAAGGTATAATTTGCCTGGCTCTCTGCTACATAGGTATAATTAACCTCTTGAGCCTCCCATGGCCACTGCTCTCCCATGTTGGTTCCACCACAAACAAAACAGTTCTTGATCATCAATTCTTTAGCAATAGTTTCAGCTAGGGCCAGGAACATATTTTGAGCTTTTGGGGGCAAGACTACATCTTGTAATTTTTGAAACTCCTGGAAATAAGAATAGAACAGAGAGTTTTTGATAGGATTCAGACTATGTTTGATCACCTGAATCTTGAGTTTCACAGATGGGTTGGCCCCTGTCCCATCTATCCCTAACCCATATTCGTCTTGATATCCTTTCCAGGATTGGGGTTTCAGCCAATTTTCAGGGGTCGGGAATGTAAGATTAATGGGATTACACTTATGATGAGGGCAGTTGGCATCGGGTACCCTCAGCCTACTCATATACAACATATTCGCTGTTACTGATCCCCCTGTGATAATATCTGGGTGTACCATTAGCCCCATTGTCTGAAAAGTAATACATTTCTGCCAGAGCAGCCTAGTACAGAAGGTGCCGTAACCACAGTCATCCCAAAAGGTTCTTCCTCTAGCACAAATATATTTTTCATTTCTTGCATATGTTCTCCTCAAAGACCCACACCCATTATCTCCCTCATCCATTGCCTCACAGGCATCAAAGGTTACTGACTGTGACACCTTGGGATTATAGAAGTCATGGTTCACCATTATCTTGTTCCCGGCCTGAAGCTTTATGGTGTACCTATGTGTGGGACCCTTCGGGTCATAACATTTGACATTCCCTCCATCCTTACAAATGGAGTAAGATGTCCCATTGTAGATACAAGTCCTGGAGTCTCTTTTCCTGCAACTCAGTTGAGTTAGGAAAAATAGAGTCTTTGTCACTTGTGTCTCTGTTTTTGTTGTTTTTATGCATTGATCACATTGTCCCTCAGGCTTAGCTTTTGTCTTTATCTCAGTCTCTCCTCCTATCCTGCTCATGAGTAAGTAAATAGTCACTAGGCAAATCAGCTGCATGTTACCGCTTCAGAATTAACTTCAATGGCTGACCGTCCACTGGAATGACCTTCCAAGATTTCTCAGGTTCCGGTGCCTTCTTAACTCTGCTGTAATGCATCTAGCCTCCTTCCTGAGTGCGAACTGCAGATTCAGTTGTCAACAGCACCTGGTACAGGTCTTCCAAGCTGGGCTGCAGCTTCTTGCTCATCCAAATTTTTATCAGGATCCAGTCTCCAACTTCATGAGGATGTTGGCTGCCAGCCAAAGGTGGTTCATTGTGCCAACAATCCCTGTTTGTGAAGAGAAAGCAAAGACCTGGACAGTGTCTGCAAATATTTTCTCAAGAACAAATCTTTGAATTCAGGAATTGGATTTCCTATTTTTGCCAAGTAGAGTCGCCCCATTAGCATCTCGAATGGAGAGATCCCAGTGTCTTTCCTTGGACATTTTCTGATTCTGAGCAGTGCCAAAGATAAGTTCTTTGTCAATGGTAACCCATTTTCCAATTGTAATTTGGTCAAATGTTTCTTCAATTCTGCGTTCGTTCTTTCCACTTTCGAGTTGGATTCTGGGTGCCACAAGGTGTGTAAATCCCATTTCACCCCAACAGCTCTCATCACAGATTGCAACACTTTTTGTGTAAAATGTTTCCCCCTGTCAAAATCAATAGCTTCCATCATCCCATAACGAGGAATGATTTGTTCTAACAGGATCTTGGTTACTGTGGGAGCAGTGGCCCTCCTGGTCGGAGAGGCTTCCATCCACCCTGTCAATTGATCTTTAATCACAAGTAAGTATTTCCAACCCCCCTTCTCTGGTAATTCGGTGAAATCAATCTGTGCTCTCTGGAAAGGCCAGCCCACTAGGGGTCGCCCTCCCATTTCTTTTTTCCTTGCTGCTTTCTTGCTTACTTTCAAACATATCAAGCATTTCCAGCAGATGCTCTGGGCTAGTGTCCATATTTTAGGACTCCAAAAATGTGGCTTCACAGCTGTCACCAGTGCTTCTGTTCCCCAATGTCCTCCCTCATGTACCTTCTCCAGAATTCCTCTCATTACATTCACAGGAACCATTCTCACCCCCTCTGAGGTTCTCCACCCATTCTCCATCAGTATACACCCTTCTTTTTCCAAATCATCTTTCTCTCTTCCCTCCAGTTTCCAATCCTCATCCTCTTCCATTTCTAGCAGGGGAATTGATGCCATTACCAGCTCCGCCTCCCCTGCAACTTCCTTCGCCCACTTGTCTGCCCACCTGTTCCCAACTACATCTGGGGTGTTCCCTTTCTGATGAGCATTCACATGTACTATTGCCACTTGATTTGGCAGTTGCAGGGCTTCCAAGGCCTGTTCCACAAGCTGTAATTGTTCAACTTGTTTCCCATCAGCCTTGATAAAACCCCTCTCCTGCCAGATCTTACCAAACGTATGGACCACACCCCAGGCATATTTGGAATCAGTTCAGATTGTCACATCAATCCCTTCAGCCAACTCCAAGGCCCTCTTTAGAGCAAACAACTCACACTTTTGTGCAGACCATGAAGAAGGAAGGGAGCCCTTCTCTATGACCTCCCCTTCTCTTGTCATGACTGAAAATCCTGACTTCCTCTTTCCTTCCTCAACCCTGCTCGATCCATCCACAAACCATTTCTCCCCTTCCTTCAGAGGAGTCTCTTCCAGATCCTCCCTTACCTTTGTCATCAAATCTACTTGCAACAAGCAATCATGATCCTCAGCTTCCCACTCCTGCCTTCTTCCTTCTAGGAATTCTGCTGGATTCAAATTCCTGTCTGTCCCAATCACTACATCAGGGCTGGTTCTCAAAATGGTCTCATATTTGAGGATCTGCCCCTCTGTCATCCAAGTTGTTCCAACTGACTTAGCACAGAAGTAACCTGATGAGGAGAATGCACCACAAAGCCCCCCCCAAAGGTTAACTTCTTGCTCTCTACCACCAACATAGCTGTAGCAGCCACAGCCTGCACACAGATTGGCCATCCTCTCACCACCTGCTCCAGAGTTTTGCTCAGAAAGGCAATGGGCTGGTATTGCCCCCCCCTCTTCTGCGCCAACACTCCTAGTGCCGTTCCCTGTGCTGCTGACACATACAGATGAAATGGGAGCTTCAAATTGGGCAAAGCCAAAACTGGTGCGGATGACAGTGCCTACCTTAAAACTTCCCATCTCTCATCATCTCCCTCTAACCATTCTATACTCTTTCCTTTTCCTACCAGCTTCCTGTGCAGGAATTGGGCTAACACAGTGTACTGGTCCACCCAGACTCTGCAATTCTCCAACAATCCAAGGGCTTTCCTGACTTCTGTCTTATTTTTGGGAGGAGCCAGGCTCATGATCCCTTTTACCCTCTCAGGATCCAAGGACCTCAGCCCCTGCTGAATATAATGCCCCAAATATTTCACCTTCCTTTCCACAAACTGGATCTTATCCCTTGAAACTGTCAATCCTTACTCCTTCAGCCAATTTAGCAAAGCCACAGATGCTACTCTAACCTCTTTCTCTTTCTCCCCAGTCAGCAACAGATCATCCACATACTGAATCAACATGATCCTTTTCCCTTTCTCAAAAGACACTAACGTTTCTTCCAAAGCCTGTCCAAACAACAAAGGGCTCTCGGTATAGCCTTGGGGAAGTACCGTCCACCTTAACTGCTGTTTTCTTGCACTCTCAGGATCATCCCATTCAAATGCAAACAGGTCTCTACTTCCCTCCTCCAGGGGGTATGCCCAGAAGGCATCCTTCAGATCTATCACAGTAAACCATTTGTCTTTGGGAGGGATTCATCCCAAGATAGTATAGGGATCAGTAACCACTGGGAATCTGGGAACCACTATGTCATTGATCCTCCTCAAATCCAAAACTAATCTATACTTCCCATCCTTCTTCAATACCTCCAATATTGGGGAATTGAAAGGTGACATAGCAGGCTCCAACATGGCCTGTTTCAACAACCTATCGATCACAGGCTTCAACCCCTCTCTCTTCCTTCTACTCATTGAATATTGTGATGTCCACAACTTCATCACCCCAGGCTGCACTTGAATCTTAATCGGCTGAATGTTCATTCGCCCTGCCTTCTCTCCTCCTGCCCAGACCTCATCCGGAATTGCCCTCTCATCTTCCACAGTCATCTTATGCATTCTTATTCCCTTCCCGGTATCCCACAACTGGATACCGAACGCAGGCAACAAATCTCTCCCTAGCAAATTCACTCCAGAATCAGGAATGTACAACACTTCCGCTTCAATAACTACTTCATTCATCTCCAATCTAATTTGTTCAAACACACTCACATCCTGTGATTTTCCATTCACCCCAACTACTTTTATCACTTTCTTGGATCTATGTGCAGCCTTTACCGGGTCACACACAGAAGTCTGGCTTGCACCAGTGTCTATCAGGAACAGCCGCTCCTGATGGTTAGGACCCACTAAAATGTTTACCAATGGCTCCCCGCAGGTCCTCTTAAAGGAGCCAGAACAGCCCTAATCATCATACAATGCATAACTCCTCTCTTCTTGGTTGGTTGGGCACTCGCACGCAAAGTGACCTTTCTTCCCACACCTGAAGCAGCTCGTATCCATTCCGGGCTGTCTCATTCCCATGCCTCTTCCTCTAAAACCTCTACCACATCCCTGGAATCCTCCCTGATTGTATCCCCCAAAATTCTCTCTTCTTTCTCCAATTGGACCCTTCCCGAAATTCCCACTCTTCTTTACTTCATTCTTTGCTGCAGCCTGTACAGCTGCAAGCATCATCTGTGACTTCTGTTTGGATTTCACGGTGTCACGGTTCACAAAAACTTGTTGGGCTGCTTTCAGGAGATCAACCATTCCCACAGCTCCCCAATTATCCATTTTCTGAATTTTCTTTTGGATATCTGGCCAGGCTCCAGTCACAAACTGCATTTTCAGCATGGCTTCAAAAGCAGGTGTGCTAGATTCTACTCCTGAATACTTGACCAGACTTTCTTGGAGTCTGGTACAATAATCTCTAGGGGATTCATCTTTGCCTTGGTTTACCTCAAAGGCTTTAGTTAAATTTTTCCCTTGTGGGACTGCCAATTTTATCCCCTCCATGATCATTGCTCTCATATTCCACATATTATCCCTACCCCCTTGGGTGTTTGGATCCCAATTGGGATCAGCTATTGGGAATTTTTGATCTCCGGCCACCACCCCTTGTTGTCCATCCACTCTTGCATTCCATGCTCTCCAAGCTGAAGTCCAAATGAGGTTACGCTCCTCAGGAGTAAATGGATGCCGCAAAATATACATCAACTCCTGATAAGTGTAATCACTTGGACCAACCATAGTTCTAACTGTTCGGCCACCTCATGAGCATTTTCATGAAGTTTTGGAAGAGTCTTTTTCAATTCTCGCAACTCGGCTGGTTTTATGGGGGCAACCACAAAGACTGTCACCAGATTGCCTGCAGCATTGATCCCATTAGGGACTTCCCTAAGAGGAAATGCATCCACTTCAGGTTTTTTTCTGAATGGAAAATTTTGAACATTTCTCTTTAATTCTTCCACTTCTTTTTTCAGCTGTGGATAGGAAGGCAGCTGAGGAGGGGGTTGTGATTCTGGCAATGGCGGGGCCGCAAGAACATTGGCTGGTGCATTATTCAAGTTAGGATTTGAGGGCAGCGGATTCTGAAGCCAATCATCCAACTCGCTTTCATTGCTCTTCTGTTGAGACATGTATTGTCTCTCGATTGGAGGGATGGGACCTTCAAATTTCACATGAAACCATACATCTATGTATGCAATTTGAGTAGTCAGTTTGTATTGGAGAATATAGTCTCGCAATTTGGCCATCCAATAGAAATTGGTTTCCCCCTGTTAGGAATAACATGGTTACCTAACATAGTTTGGGTAAAATAATATATATAAACTATGATAGTGAGTTTGAAGTGTGTGTCACTTTAAACTGCAAAGCATGTAATTTTGGGTGTGGTTGTAAAACCACCATAAGAGGGAGCAGGAGAACTTGATTGATTGCTGGCTTACTGAATTGCTTGCTGACCATGATGGATTGATGACTGCATGTTCCCTGCTGCTTTTGCTGAAGGAAGAAAGGAGGTTTGACTTCTTTATATCTCCACTGCGAAGAGATTTATTACTGGACTGATATTTGTAAGTTTACTGGCCTCTTTTTCGACACTGGACTTTGCAACTGAATAATCCCTGGATGGACTGAACTAGTGAATGATATATGGACTGTTTTGACTATGCTAAAAACTCTTACTGGAATAAACTATTTAACTAGCACAGTGTATCTGTTTTACTGAGTGTAAGCTACAAAAACGTTTATCTCACATATTTGCCTGCCTCCTGATTGCCGTGCAGATTCTGCTAGGGTGTATCCCTAACACTGGTTATGGGTCCAGCTGCACAGTGAGACTAACCAGGATATAACAGGCTTATATAAAGTGAGAGTTTGTGTAGTTACACAATGCTGTAAACAGACAGCTGTGTTTTATTAATTATAGTTTAATATCCAGAAAAACATGGCACAAGTCAATTTACCAAGTTTGTCTCTAATATCCAAACTGGATGGAACAAATTATGTTTCATGGTCTATGAAATGTAGCCTACTTCTACGCAGAGAAGGTTTGTGGAGTATAATTCAAAACCCACCAGAGGTAGATGCTTGGGATCTGGAGGATGAGGAAGATGCCCAGAAAATACAAGAATATAAACTGAAGAATGAGCAAGCTCTCTGTATAATAGGACTGACACTCTGTGACCAGCAGCTTGACCATATTCATGGAGAAGAAACAGCTGTGAAATGTTGGGAGAATTTAAAGAAGATTTATGTTCAAGACAGTGTAGGAGCAAATATAAATCTTACATGAAAGCTGTTCAGAACACATCTTCAAAAGAATGGAGACATGTTGACTCACTATGAAGAGAAATTTTCAGGAACTGCATGAAAAAGAACTTATCTTCACAGAACTACATCAGGTTTATATAATTTTGTCTTTGTTAGATGAGAGCTATGATGACTATGTAACTTCATTGGAAGTACTGCCAAAAGATAACCTCACATTAACTGACATTACTGGCAGATTAATTGAAGAAGCCAGGAGAAGGCTTGAAAGGGATCAACTCAGAAGGGAACAATCCCAAGAAGATAAAGAATCTTCGACAGCCTATACAATTAGAAAATGTTTTAATTGTGGAGGAAAAGGACATTTGGCTAGATTCTGCAAGAAAGGAAAACGTCACAATGGATGGAGCTGGAAATATGGTGCCTAGACTTGAACCTTTACCCATGAAATTAATTAGAGATCTAAAACAAGCCGTGGCCATTTCTAGGCACCATATGTCAGAGGCTTCATTAACAACATCATCACCTCCTTTTTTATGTTACCCCAAGATTGGAAAGAACGCTTTTGTATGGTACTGACGGGGCCGCAGTATGTTGTTTGGGAGTCAGACTTTCGCACCGAAGCTGAAAGATTTGCCCGCGATCGTGGCATGGCCCTGAGAGTGGATCAAATTTTTGGCATGGGCTGATTTACGGAGTTAACAGCTCAGATGGCGCTCCCACAACGTACCCTTGCCCTTATCAGTATCATAGCAGTCAAAGCCCTTGACAAGGTTGATGATTCTACCTCTGGCATCTTAGGATCTTTTTCAAAAATTACTCAGGGCTCACATCAGCCCAATGCAGAGTTCATAGAGGAACTTCAGAAGGCCATTCAGAGACAAATCTCAAATGAAGAAGCCTGTAAGGAGCTTCTGTTAAAACTGGCCATTGAAAATGCAAATGAGGATTGCAAAAGGATCCTGCAGCCTCTGTCTACCCAAGGGGGGGCTTCCCTCTCAGACTATCTAAAGGCTTGCAGAATCATGGGAACTGTCTCCTACAATATGGAGCATCTGGCCATGGCCTTACAGCAAGCAAATTCTCAGAACAGGCCGGCCGGGAACTGCTTCAATTGTGGGAAGCCAGGCCACTTCAAAGCACAATGCAGAGCCAGGGACAATACACAAAACAACCCAGTCTAAAACGATCTGCCCAAGGTGCAAGAAAGGATACCACTGGGCAAACCAGTGTTGCAGCAACACTCCTCAGCCGCAGGGAAACTAGAAGAGGGGCGATCAGCCAGCCCCACACCAAAGGCTGACTCCATATCTTTCCAACTAATTGCCTCCGATGATATGGAAATCGACATCCCAGGCTCTGTGTACTTTCTTCCCACATGCCTGAAAACGATTCCTCCTGCCATGACGCCCCTCATAATTTATCCCATCCGAGACCTCATGGCAAAAGGAATCATTGCATCTCCATTTCGGAGAGATTCCGATGACTTTTCCTCAGTGGCCATGGCGGTAATTGGAAATGCTCCCACAAAATTTAGCAAGGGAGAACTAGTGGCAACCGCTATTCCATACCTGTTAAAACAGCTGATGCTTGGGCATTTACTGTCCACCAAATGGTAGAACAAGCCAGGCCAGTGTTACAATTCACAATCCGTGACAAAGTCTTTTCGGGTCTCTTAGATACTGAAGCTGACGTAAGTGTCATCCGAATGGCTGAGTGGCCAGATGATTGGCCTTTGGAAACTGCCCCAGCTGTTCGGGGAGTGGGAGGAGTTCAGCATGCCCACCGTAGCAAACACTGGCTACCGGTGAGTTCCTCTGATATTTCTTGCACTGCCTACCTCCAACCTTTGGTTCTTCCACTACATACTAACCTGTGGGGCTGTGATCTTATGTCTCAACTTAACGCAAAGCTCATTATCGATTAATGGAATCTTTTGCTAGAACCCCACTGCAGTTACAATTAAAAACCACAGAACCTGTTTGGGTAGATCAATGGCCCCTCACGACAGACAAACTAGAGGCCCTCCAATCACTTATCCAGGACCAAACTGTCAAAGGGCACATTGAACCATCTGTCAGCACATATAACACCCCCATTTTTGTCATTAAAAAAAAGTCAGGAAAATGGAGGCTATTGCATGAATTAAGAGCCTTGAATGCAATTATAAAACCAATGGGGGCGTTACAATGTGGTCTTCCAAACCCCAACATCATCCCTGAAAAATTTGATCTCATGGTCATTGATTTAAAGGACTGCTTCTTTTCTATCCCCTTACATGAACAAGATCATGCCTTATTTGCTTTCACGCTACCTCATTTAAACAACTCCTCTCCCTCCTCCCGCTTTCAATGGAAAGTCCTACCCCAAGGTATGCTCAATAGCCCCACCATGTGTTAACTCTATGTCAACAATGTCCTGCTACCCTATTGTTCTGCTTTCCCACAATTTCTGGTGTATGATTACATGGATGATATCCTTGTTGCTGCTCCTGGGCCACTGGGTACTGTGTTCACTTTGTTTTCCTTCCTGAAGACCGTTCTTGCAAAAGGAGGTTTGCACATAGCACCTGAAAAGGTACAAGTACTAACTCCATATGCATATCTGGGCTATAAAATGCTTTCAACTACTGCCTATCCTTCGCTCCCCTCTCTGTCTCTACTTTCTCAACCCACCCTGGTTCAACTTCAGCAATAATTGGGTACCGTAAACTGGGCTTGACTTTTCCTGTCTTTAACCACTGATATTCTTTCTCCATTGTTCGAAGCCCTTACCTGGGGGAAAAAGCCTGCTGACATATTATTAACCCTTGCAGCAACCTTAGCTTCAAGCAATAACTCAAATAGAAGAGAATATCCGAAAAATATGGGTAGACAGAGCTGCTGCCAATACTCCTCTAGACATGGTCATTTTAGCCACTCCGAGGCTTATGACTGCGGCAGTAACTCAGGAGGACCAAAAACTCCACATCATAGAGTGGATCCATCTTTCCCACACACCACAATGCTCCATCACTTCCAAGTCAGCTCATCTGGCTCAATTGATCATAAAAGGTAGGAGTCGTGCAAAATTACTTATGGGAATAGATGTCTCCACACTTTTCATCCCTTTTTCCCTACAAATATAGGAATCTCAATTCCAAAACTCCCAAGAAATTCAGTTTGCCTCAGCCGACTGGCCTGGACTAGTTTCCTGCCACCCGTCCACCAATCCACATTTTCAAATCATTCGGACAATACCCATCTCTTTCTCCTCTCCCATCAGCAAAGGACCTTTGGTCAATGCCTTGACTATATTTGCTGATGGCAGTAGGGAACAAGGGGCATGCACTTGGCAAAGGAATGGGATGTGGCATACTAAAACCACCTCTGTGCAGACATCACCACAAAGGGCTGAGCTTGCTGCAACCATATTAGTCCTCCAGAATTTTAATGAACCCCTCAACTTGATCCTAGACAGCCTATATGTTACCCAAATAGTCTCTACTATTCACGATTCTTACCTCTCTCCCGCTATTGAAAAAACCTTCTCTCTCTTTTTGTTACATTGCAACACCTTATTGCACAGCGTCAGCACCCCCTCTTTTTGGCACACATTCGCAGCCACCAGCCCTTCCTGGGAATCCTCCAGGAAGACAATGATGTGGCTGATCAAGCAGCTGCAGGTATCATGACCTCACACACATTAACTCCTTGGGAGAGCCATTCATACTTCCATCAAAACACTAAGGCTCTCATGAAACATTTCAACCTTACCATGGCCGAAGCCTCAGTCATTAGACAGCAGTGCCCCACCTGCAATCAACAAGCCCATTCCATTCCCTTAGGGGTAAATCCCTGTGGGTTGAAAGCCTGTGAAATATGGCAGATGGACGTTACTCAGTTTCCTCCGTTTGCCCCCTGGAAGTATCTGCATGTCACAATTGATACTTATTCAGGGTTTATAATGGCGACCCCGCAAAGAGGAGAAGCCTCCAAATATGTCATCAACCATTGCATTCTCACCTTTGCATCGTTGGGATGCCCAAATGAAATAAAAACAGACAATGGTCCTGCATACACTAGCACAGCTATGTCAGAATTTTGCGCTAAATGGCAAATTACCCATAAATTTGGGATCCCTTATAACAGTCAAGGAGAAGCCCTGGTAGAGAGAGCCAACCTAACATTAAAAATAGCGTTAGAATGACATTTAATCAAAGGGAAAAAAACCCTTGGCCTCCCGGCGATGCAAGACTCTCTTAATCTCTGTCTTTATACACTCAACCTCCTCAATCTCTCCGGCACCCCTGCTACGATGGCAGCAGAGCAACATTTCCCCCCCCCTTCCCCTGATTCTCCCAAACCACAGGTATATTACTGCCAACTGCCAGACCCTACTTGGGAGGGTCCTGCTGCTCTCCTCACCTGGGGTCATGGCTACGCAGCTATCCAGCTTCCAGATCATGTCCTGCGGGTTCCTGGACAACATGTCAGACCATACCACCCCAAGATAGAAAAATCACCACCTGCAGGCATATCAACATGATTCCCCCTATTGCCTTGCAGACCCTCTTCCTCCTTCTTGCCGCACATGCCTCCAAGGTCTCCATTCCATCTCGAGTGATGCCAGGTACTCCCCTCTTGTTGACCTGCACCGCATCTGGGGACATTTTTCCCCCCTATCTCAGATGGTCGACACTCCCTTAGCCATGGCTCCATATCTCCAGCAATGCTTCTTTCTAGATCGACACCTTTGAACACCCTCCTCGGACTACACTCCTCATACTTCGTCCTACCGCCACCACCTATTATTGCTCCGGTCGACGCCTCTATGATTCCATACGCAACATCTATGACTCCTGGACTGTCCTCAGACCCCGTTCACCTCATCGTCATCACAGACAACTTGTGAATCAGCCTGACATTCATGTTCAGCCCCCCCCCTCTATATCGGGTTAAGAGATCGCAGAACCCCACCAGTGCATCAGATGGCTGCGCCCCCTGCCTGACCAAAACTACACAAGCAGGCTTCATTCAACTAACTCTCATCTACCATACCCAAAAACCACAGAAATGCCTTCCCACCGGAAAAACTTGCCAAAAGAACGGGACTATGTACCATCAATGTAAAATGAACTCAAAAACCATTTGCTATGATCCCAAGACAGCTGTACATCTCAACGTTGTCTTGTGGGCGGGACTTCCAAGAACCTCTGGCAGATCTGATCCTGAGGGGGAGGGCAAACTTTATTACCTAAACCACACCACCGTACTCAAGGATGGTACTAACCCAATTGTTTTAACCTTTGATATTTGTGTTGCTTGTTCTAAACCAGGGGGACATTCATGCGGGTTGGCCGACTAGAAAACAACGTATGCCCACAATCATAAATATTTGTGTCCTACGCCCATTAACTGGGCCATAGGGAACCCCAATCAATGGATCCCTTGTGGAGGTTCCATTGAGTGTTCGGGTTGGTCTTGCGTCTGTGATTATAACGGGGGAGGGAACTCAGGCTGTAATCATCTGTCACATTTCAAATGAATATCAGGGTCTACCACAGACAATCACCATCTCCAGACAATACCCTACCTTAAATACTTATGGCATAGGGATTGATGGCACAGGATCAGATCCAAAAACATTACCATAAAAATCGAAATAATATATGAAGGTAAGGAAACATCGTTAGGCTGGTCGGTATATAATAATCTAAGGAAATTAGAAAAAACCCCTGATACCAGTATTATTGCAAAAAACTTGTTCATGGATATGGCAGAAAAAATTGTAAAACAACTTGCAATAACCAATTGTTTTGTCTGTGGGGGAACCACCACAGGAGAACAATGGCCGTGGCAAGCCTTAGAAGCCTTGCCATCACTGTTTAATAACATGTCTTCTGTAGGAAACAAAACAGCTAGAACAGCTTCCGATCCATTTATCTGGACAATTACTACCAACTTAATTGGTAGAAACTGCTTTTCCCAAAACGGGTCCACCCCAGTGGGACACTTCCTTTGCTTAGGTACATGGGATAGCTCCTACCATACTTGGACTGCACCTGACAACACTACCACCACACCTGCTAAATTCAACACCTCCCTCCTCCCTTATCTCAATGACACAACATTTTCCCAAAACTGGACAGCCCCAAATAATATGTATTGGATTTGTGGTAGCCTATCCATCCCTTCCAGCAGACTGGCAAGGATCATGTATATTGGGGTGGATAAGACCTTCCTTTTTCCTCCTACCGATTTCCATTAAGCAAGAACTAGGCATCCCTGTGTATGATACATTATCCTGCAAGAAAAGAGACACTGATAAAGCCTTTGAAGGCTTCCCCTGTCAATCAGAATACACGGGGGATACCTGGACCTCAGAACGAATCGTCTGCACCTAGGCGTGGCCACTTGGGCCCAAGACAGGTCCTGGGGGTATAGAACCCCCATATATATGATTAATAGAATTATTCATTTACAAGCTGTTTTAGATTTAGCAGGCCAACGAATAGATAAAGCCCTAAACACTCTAGCGACTGCTACAGACAAATTACGCACAGCTGTCTACCAAAATCGCTTGGCTTTAGATTACATACTAGCCAAAGAAGGAGGGGTATGTGGTAGGTTTAATCTCATGAATTGTTGTCTTCAAATAGATAAAGTTGGCAAAGTTGTAGCACAATTAACAACCGAGATGCGACAATTAAACTATAATCCTGATCAAGTATGGCAAGGTATTGATTTTAAGAATATTTTTAGTTCCTGGTTCCCAAAACTACCAGGATTACAAGCCATAGTAGCTCTCATAGGTATGATTGCTGCAGGATGCATTATTCTTCCATGTGTGTTACCAATTTTTATTCACACTATCTCCAATAGTTTGTCCTTATTAGCCAAAAAGTGCAGCATTGCACAGGTTAATGCCCTCTGGGAAAAGGAATCTCTGTACAAAATCATACCCTCATCAGAAGACCCTGATACGTGTGCTCGCACAGGTTTTTGCATGGGCAGTGATGAAGATCCAGAAGAAATTCCTCCATATAAAACTAAAACAGAGGAGATGCAGTAACTTCAACTTCAACAAGTTTTGGTACATGCCAGACCTCACGTAGGCTGAAAGCATGTACCAGGAACAAAGAACATCAATCAGCAACACGTCACCATGGGCTACTAACTGGACTGCAGGCGCTGATTTGCTACTTTGTACCTACTAAATTGACCATAACACTGTGATTGGAAGCTACTATGTGTCCACTAACATTCCTTCTCATGTAACCTAATGATTGGATAGAGTTCACTGCTTGTGACGTATCACTATGTGTTTTTAATAAAAGAGCTTCCCGAGCTCATGCTCGGGGCAGCTCACCCGAGATAGAACCAGCCTGGTGTCTTTCTTGATGCATTCAACCACCCAGTGAGAAGCCTTCCAAATGCGGAGCAAAGCTGCAGGTTTAAAGCGGGTTTAGCTGATCCATGTGTATTTAAGAAAGAGACAAATGGAACAGTGTCATTATTATTGTTGTTTACAGATGATATTGCCTTAATTACAAAAACTAATAATGAAGCTACTGAAATAATATCATTATTAGGTAAAAGAATAAAATTAAAGCAATTAGGAGAGCTAAAACAGTATCTAGGATTAACAATAAATAAAACCAAAGATGGCTATAAGATATCTCAAGAGGATAAGATTTATCAATTACTAAAAACATACAAGATGGAACTTTGTAAACCGGCTAAAACTCCAATGAGTCAGGAATTTGGCCACACTGATGCTCAAAGTCCCAAATTCGATAAGACTATTTATCAATCACTAATTGGTAGTTTATCGTACATTAGTAATTGGTCAAGGCCAGACATTGCCTTTGGCATTAATCAATTGGCAAGATTCAATGCTGAACCCACTGAATGACACTGGCAAGCGACAAAACCTATCTTAAGATACCTTAAAAGGACAATGCACTATGCATTGTATTTGGAGCCAAAAGATGATCTGATTTTAAGTGCATATGCTGATGCAAGTTTTGCAACAGACATAAACACTAGGAAATTAACTTCAGGTACAGCTATACTGTTAGGAAAAGCATTGATTGGTTGGAGGTCAATTAGACAGCAACACATAAGTATGTCCACAATGGAAGCAGAATTTTCATGTCTATCTTTATTATGTACTGATTTAATTCTGTATAAACAGTTGTTATTGGATTTGAGAATAACTGTTAATGATTCCATTGTAGTTTATGAGGACAATCAAGCAGCCATATGGTTGGCTACAAATATTGCTGTAAAAACGAGATCTAAGCATACAGATCTTAGATATCTGAAATGTAAGACAATCTGTAAAAAATGGTTTAATAAGATTGGAATATTGCATGACTGAAGAAAATATTGCTGATCAGTTTACAAAAACCCAAGGTTCAGTCAAACACAAAGAAAGTTGTGATGACTATGGTTTAAGGTTGTAAATAGATATATATATTATTATATTACCCAAAAGGGGAGTATGTTAGGAATAACATGGTTACCTAACATAGTTTGGGTAAAATAATATATATAAACTATGATAGTGAGTTTGAAATGTGTGTCACTTTAAACTGCAAAGCATGTAATTTTGGGTGCAGTTGTAAAACCACCATAAGAGGGAGCAAGAGAACTTGATTGATTGCTGGCTGACTGAATTGCTTGCTGACCATGAGAGATTGATGACTGCATGTTCCCTGCTGCTGTTGCTGAAGGAAGAAAGGAGGTTTGACTTCTTTATATCTCCACTGCGAAGAGATTTATTACTGGACTGATATTTGTAAGTTTACTGACCTCTTTTTCGACACTGGACTTTGCAATTGAATAATCCCCGGATGGACTGAACTCTTACTGGAATAAACTATTTAACTAGCACAGTGTATCTGTTTTACTGAGTGTAAGCTACAAAAACATTTATCTCACATATTTGCCTGCCTGCCTGACTGCCGTGCAGATTCTGCTAGGGTGTATCCCTAACACCCCCTCAGGACTCCAGTGATATGGAAATTTAGGATCAATCAAAGGGTATTTTGGCCATCGGTCTTGACAAAGATAAATCATGTTTTTCTTTTCGAGACATCTAGTGAATTCCTTTAGATTCGGGGAGAACCACTGTTTAAGTAGTTGTCCCAGGGGCAAATCTACCGAAATAGGTTTTCTGCCATTGTCAAATTTTCCCTGTCCCTGGTCTCCAAGACCCTTGCTCTGTCCCTTTCCCATCTCTACTCTTCCAGACTCCTAGAACCTTGACTCACCAGTCCCAGTCCTCCAGCAGATGCTGGATTCTCCCAGAGAGTTTAAGGACCCCTCTCTTTTTGACGACAAATGAAAGGAACAAAGTTTACCTGATCTGATCATTCCTGGACTCTCCGAAGTCAAAAGGATGCGTGGGCATCCCCAACTCAGATCGATCTCACAAACTCTCAGCCAGCATTTTGTCTCAGTTCTTTTTCCAAAGACTGTCTGGATTCCCAGTCACCTCGGGGGTCTGACTGAATTTGGGGAGAGGTACTTCTCAATGGGAGATCGTGGCCACTCTCTTACTAGTCCCTGCTTTCCAGTCAACCACTGTCGAGGATCCCGGATGAGCCCCCAAATTGTGAGATTATGGCTTAAAAGACCACCAGGATTCAAAATTGATCCAAGGAAAAAGGCTTTATTGAATATACATCTGCAGATGGGTTCCACCCTTGGCAGCTGGGAGGAACGTACTCTTATACCCTAAAACTACTACCCCCCATTATGCAAATGGATTGGTTTACAATCTACCTTTCAGGATACAAGTTACAATTTATTACCTCACACAGGAGGCACTTCCTTATCATACGCAACCGGTACTTGGCGTTTTCAAAGGCATTCCAAGATAGTTAGATAGTTTAACTAGTTCCTGGCACTTCAAAGACATACCAAGATCAGTCAACATTTTAATTGGTGCCTGGCACTTCTCTTCCTCCAAAAACATTCTTTCCAATATGAGGTTTGAGTCATAAAAATGAATACTTTGATCTATCACCTCTCACATTGTCATTAAAAGCTTCTTTCTGGCAACTCTGCTTCATTGTTCAGTAATTTCTTCAAAGTGCTAACTCCAATGGGAGTATTTCCTCCCAACAGTAGTGTAAAAAGCTTAAAACAACCCTTCCGCTTTAAGAAAGTACCGGCAAAGGAAAATAAAACCTCCTTTGGAGACAGATAGTCTAGGTATACTGCCAAGAATGTAAGAAGGGTGGAAAAAAACAAAAGAAGATTTCTTCCAACTGCCAGTTCTCCAAATGGCTTAGAAAGTTAACAACCGGTTTTAGGGAATAGATGAGAACCTGTAGAATCCCACCCCGGGCCTAGGGGCATTGCATTGGGGTGTTTTACACTGGAGGTGGTTAGTTGATTAAGTAAAGGCTCTACCTTCAGCCAATTGTCTATTAGTCCGTTCCTTGGCTATCTTTGCTAATTTGTTAACATTTATCATTTTATTCATCTTTTATATTGTCATTTTCATCTTGTTGTAAACTGCCTGGCTTGCTGGAGTCACTTATATGGGCAGCATATAAATTTAATAAATAAATATATTTTATACAATATCTTACTGTTAAAAAGCAAAAAAAAAAGCAAAACAAAAACCAAAACCTTGTATTTGTTTGTGATTTTCTCATGTTAGTTATTAGAACTGGCAGAAATCCATTTGACTGAACCTCCCTCTGATTCTGAACATCAAGTTCCATTATGCTAATTCCAGAGCAACAACAGCAGATGCAACTGTTTGTGCATCTTTGATTGGATTGTGAATTGGAAAGTTTACTGTATACCTTTGTTTCTTTACAAAATATATTATAAATGGTTTACCAATAAAAATCATTTTTGAATTTATTTTATTTCTTGAAGCATTCAAGAATCTATATACTAAAAAACATCAATTACAATTATCTATTGTCATTACTTTAAGATGGGCTGATGATTGATCGTTCAGATTAATCAAATGTTACATTATAATATTTAATCTGCCTTAAAGATGTTCTACAAACTTGTTTTTAAATGTTATTATTTTCCCAGTAATTTCAGTTGGTAAAATCTGTCTTTTACAGAGTAGGCTTTTAGGTTTGGATCCACTGTTTATAACTGTATACAATCCAGCCTCATGTGGTCATATTAAAGAGACTGATATATCATTCCAGACATTCATCTTCTGGTTTAAAGGGTGCTGCATATGTTCTATTGTTCATTTACTTAGATTTGTAAAATAAAATATGAACAATAAAGAAATAAATTTGCATCTGTATATTTTATGTTATTCTTTTTTAAATTGATTCATCTGATCTGCAACAGATTTTTTCCCCTTCCTGCCCCATTTTTATTTGTTTTTAAGCATCAACCCAGCTGTATAGTATTTCCCTACTATTGCTCTGAATTATGACAGCCCTTTGCCAAAGTATATGTCTGGTCAGTGGCTAAAAGAATGAAAAAATTTCACATTTATCCCAATACCAAAGAAAAATGATACAAAAGACTGTTCCAACCACTGAACTATAACCTTGATATATCACATGAGCAAAATTCGCTTGAAGATAATCTAGTGACATTTCAGTCCAACCACCAACAGAGAACTACCTCATCTGTTGTGACTCCGGGATTGGAATCTGTTCCGTTGGCACATGTGAGCTCGAGCAAAGAGGATATGGCAGTGAAATATGAGCCGGCATTGCTGAGTGATTCTGAGGGAAGCCAGGATGAGGAAGTAGACTTGGCTATGAGAGACGAACCTGATTTATTAGAGCTGTCAGTCTCCTGCCTCCCCCAGGTCTTCCTCTCTGCCTGTGCAGCAGCCAGTGGCAGTTAATCAGGGAAATGGGCAAGTGGTTTCAGGAGAGGAGGAGAATTTTGAGGGATCCTGGCTTGATGTGAGAAATAGACAGGGATTGAGATGTCAATCTCAATTGGGAAGGAGGCGTCAAGCCGATAATTAATTGATGAGACTAGCACGCCCCCTTAGAGGATAAAAGGAAATGGATTGGCTTGAGAAATTTTCCAGAAGCAAAGTGTCTTATTAGAGCGAAAGTACTGTGAGGTTTATCTAAAGGCATTGTGATTTGTGGGCACTTTTGGGATTGCCAAGCAGCTTTCTGAATTACTGCTGAGGACTGGAGAAACCGGAGCCGTTAACTTTGTTGGGGTTTGTTTTTGATTACTCACCTGTGGATGTAGGTGAGATATAACACTCATGTATAAGCAAAATTTTGGAAAATTTCCCCCCACCGGATGTGTTTTAGCATGAAGTTGAATCAGTTGAAGTATTGAGCCCATGGGACTTGTTTGGGTGATGGTTTTTGTGGGGTCCTAAGGGCTTCCAAATTTTTATGGTTGGTCCAGGCCTTGAATGGTCTCTGCTCCCCTTCCAGCAGGTGGCAGCAGGTTTGCAGTGCCCATTTAATTGCAAAAGCCTCTTTTTCCCATACAGCCCATAGTCTCTCTGTGTCCATGAGCTTGTGGGAGGTGTAGGCAAAGGCTGTAGGCTTCCTTGGTTGTTTTTTTGGAGTAACACTGCTCCCACTGCCACGTCACTGGCATCTGCTTGAAGGATGAAGGGTTGTTTGGGGTCAGGATGCTTCAGTACTGGTTCTTTTAAAGCAAACAGTTCTTTCAGTGTTTCAAATGCTTTTTGGCAAGTTAGGTCCCATTGTAGGGGTTGTCCCGGATGGGGTTTTGTTCCTGGACTCCTTGTCTTTAGGAGGTCCATCATGGGTTTGGCAATTCTTGTGAAGGAGGGGATGAATTGTTGGTAAAAGTTTGCGAACCCCAAGAAGCTTTGTAGCTGTCTGCGGGTACGAGGGGGCTGCCAGCCCAGAATGGCTTGTACTTTGGCTGCGTCCATCTCTATGCCATCAATGGAGACTCGATAGCCCAGGTAGTCCAACTGTGCAAAGTGAAATTTGCATTTTGTTAGCTTGATATACAGGTTTGTTGCTAGAAGTTTTTCAAGTACCTGGCGGACTAGGGGTATGTGGTTGTCCATCGTCTCAGTGTATATGAGAATGTTGTTTAAGTCAACAAGAACCCCCTTATAAAGATGTTCGTTTATTAATTGCAGGAACACTGCCAGGGGGTCCTGTAGTCCGAAAGGCCTGATCTTGAATTGGAAGCTCCCTAGGGGGCACTTGAATGCTGTTTTCCATTCATCTCCCTCCCTGTTGCTAACTGGATAGTATGCTTCTCTGAGATCTAATTTGGTAAGCCTTCTCTTTGGCCAGATGGGATAGCATGTCCTTCATGAGCGGGAGGGGATATAGATTGTGTGTGCATAGTCCATTGATTGCTCTAAAGTTGATGCATTATCTCATAGTTCTATCTTTTTTTTTTCTTTGAACAGGACTGGAGCTGAAACCGGTGGTTTGACTGGCTCGATGAACCCTTTTGCTAAGTTTTTGTCTATATATTTGCACATGACTTGAATTTCTCAGGACATCATGGTGTACATTTTGGGTTTTGATAATTTTACCCAGGAATGATTTCTATGGCACAGTCTGTCTCATGGTGGAGAGGTAGAATGTCACACTCAGTCTTGGTGAATACTTCAGCCAGGTCTTGATATTCTCTTAGAATCTGTCTGACCTCTGGGATTTTGTCAGAGGTGGCTGCCAGTTGTTTTGGTGAACTGTCTGGAAGGGTTCTGTGTGGGTGGTTGTTAGGAATGTAAGTCACCTAATAGTTGGGTTGGAAAATATATAAACCAGGATAGACATTTTAATACTGTCTCTTTAAGAGAATACTAAATCTGTAATTGGGTGTGGTTCTTCAAATGGCCATAAGATGGAGCCAGAAACCTGGGTTGTTTCATCTTGTTCTGTTGTTTCTGGAGGGGGTTGCCGGTTTTACATTTTTCCCTATTGACTGTTGTTCTTGGATTTGATGTAAGTCTGTTATTGAAACTGGTTTTTGATACTGGACTTTGTTATTTGAATTATCCCTGGAAAACTGACTGCTTTAACTGTGAATGACTTGGACTGTTTTGTTGAACTTTGCCTAATGGTTTTACTGGAAGTAAAAACCTACATTTTACTATACAGTGTATCTGTGTGCTAGTTGTGTGTTATTCTTCACTACTCTCACTACATCTCCCTGTGTGTGCTTATTCTCCTAATGGGGAATTACCTCAACAGTGGTGATTCTATTTAATGGTGAGGAAAGGGTTGGAGTCCCATTGCTAGCCTCAGTCTGCAGCTACCCGCTTGTCACCATATGGTTGGGCCCCACTTGTCTAGCCAGGAAAGCCCCAATATGACTGTATCTGTCATTTTGGGAGCCACTATGAATTGAATGCTTTCTAATTGATCTGCTAGCTCTAGTCTCACTGGTTTGGTAAAGTGAGTGGCATAGGCTCCTCCCAACAGGGAGCCATCTACTTGTTCGAACCGGATTGGGTGGGTCAGCTTTTCTGCTCTAATCCCCAGTTTCAGGACTGTGGTTAAGTTGATCAGGCACCTTGTGCAGCCTGAATCTATTAGGGCTTGGAAAGTCCCCTGACTTCCTGTTTTTGGAGCTGTGATCTGTATTGGGAAGACAAATGGGGGAACCGGTCCACTCACCATCAGGTCGTTTTTGCCCTCATTGTCATTGTCATAAGAATCTGGCAACTGGGAGATCCGGTTTGAGCTTCTTTGGTGACAGACCAAAATCTGTGATTGTGTGCAGATTTGATCTGTGCTTGCTGCTGGAGGACCCCGAGCCAGCTGATTAAGCCACTCCATAGAGGTGGTGAAGAGGGGGGAGACTGCCAGCAGGGTTGAGGAGAGCCACATCTCTCCTCCCCACTGTCCATTACTCCCTTTATCGAAGGCATTGCAATGGTGGTCAGAAATGGTCACCTCAAAGAAGAAGTTGACCGGAAAAGAATGTGCAGGAGGAAAATAAGAAGAGAAAGTTTTCAGCTGACCGGGTTGAACTGGAAAAACAACAATACAAGGTAAACTGGAATTTGAATTATAAAGAACAACATTGTTCCCAAAGAAGACTTTAAAGCTGCGAATGAGAGAGGGAAGGGAAAGGATTTGGGGTTTTTTTCTTTTCTTTCCTATGTTGAAAACTAGGAGATTTAATCAAGAAATCGGCAAAAATCCACTTTGACAGTAACAGGTATTTAAGCTGAAAATAAAATGTCAAAGGGATAATAAAGATTTCAGGATTCTCAAAAACTTTTAAAAGAAGGAAAAAAACAAAAGGGTGGGATCTGGAAATAGGGAGGGAGACCATCTGGAAGTGAAAGGAATTAACAGTGAAACTTTAACAAGATTCCTAAAAGATACATTTTAACTGAAACTTTGTAACAAGATAAGAGAACCCCAGGAAGAGAAAGTGGAAAAAAAGAAGCAAGAAGAAACAGATTTGGATTACTTAGTGATTTTTGGATTTTTGGCTATTGGATCTAAGGGACTAAAATTAATCGGGTGGTTGTTTAATAGTTTTTAAAATGGTATCACCCTTGGAAGAATTGAGAATGGAACTTAAAAAACAGAAAGAAGATGCACAAGAAGGAAGGGGTTCTTTTGGCTTCATATTTCAATTTTTAGAAATGGAGATCCTGAACTATGAGAAACAACAAGAAATGCCTGTAGAACAAGAAGGGCAAGACAAAGAAGAAGCCATCTTCAATGACCAAGTATTTCTATGTGGGGTAAAGAAAGGAAAGGGGGGAAAGAGAGTGAAAAATTTAAGATCCGAAAAAGCAACCCCCCAAAAAAAAACAGAACAGGAAGAAACAGAAGAGATATTTACAGAAGAAAGGATCAGAATTAGAGAGAGAAGGGGTCAAAAAGGGAAGGGAGAAGAAAAGGGAGAAGAGGGAAAGGAAAAGAAATTATAACGGACAGAACCAGGACATAGAGAAACAGGGAAAACATACAAGACACAGAAATAATGGGTGAAAACTTAATTGAAAGGGGGATTCTGCAAGGGTACATAAGATAGTATTGTTATATTAGAAATAGAAATGAACTTTGAAAATATGAAACAAATGTGATTAAAATGATAGATAAAATACTCATTGCAATGTAATGGAATGTTTAATAAATAAATGAAATAAAGAGAATGAGAGAATGAAATTAGGAAAGGAAGGGAACATTTTAATTACTATAAATGTGTTATAAAACTTTAAGTGAAGAGCAATATGAAAGAAACATGAAAAAATTATAGAAATATTATAAGTGTTCCTAGAAGTATGATATCCTATTGAAAAGGAATGTTAAATATGTCAAAGATTATAACTAACATTAATGATAGAGCTGAATTGGAACAGAATAAGTATTTTATTTATTATTGTTTTATATATATATTTTCTCTTTAAGAACTTAGTGCGTATTTTAAGAATGTACCAAGCAGAATTCTACTGGAAGTTATGTGTTATATCGAATGCTATAATTGTAAAGGCATAAACTGAAGTTTAAATAAGAGTTGAATGGATAACAATTAAAAGATACAAAGGTGTCATACTCCAATTAGTAACTACAGGGGAAAATTTTGTTTAATGAGAAAAGAAAATATGAAATTGAAACAGGACAGACAAAAGTATAAATATGATGACTAGAAAGGTATTGAAACTTAGAAAAAGATATAAATAATTGAATTTAGAAAGGAATGAGATAATTAAAAGTAAGATTGAGAAAACTAAGGGAAGGGAAAACTAAGGGAAGGGAAAAATTATTGAGAAAATGTTAAAATAGTAATAAGATATGGAATAGAACACAAAGATGAATATGAAATTGAATTTATGTCTGTATGGAGCAGTGATAACCCAGGATCATGCTATTCCAAAAAAGAGAAATTTTACTTGTGTTATGTTTTGTGAAAATCCAAATAAAATTTTTATATATATAAAAAAAGAATCTGGCAACTGATCACTGTTGCCTGGCGTTGCAATCCCTTTGGCTGGGTGGGGAGGGACCTCTGCTTCCTGAAGGGACATCTGGGATGCCTTGGAGCACATCTGGGGCCTTGTTCTGGTTGTGCTCTGGGGGTTGGTTCCTGACTTGGTTTCAGGTCTGGGGTTGTGCATGCCCTTGCCATATGCCCTACTCCCCCCACATTGGTAATATTTAAATGGACTTTGTGAGAGGGCTGGTTTTGGGACTGGACATGGTGCTGCGATGTCCCGCTGGCTGGCTGGTCTCTGGTCTGGCTGCCCTCTCTCTTTGGCTCCTAATGGCTTTCTCATATCATTAGCACATAATGCCCCATCAACTTTTATGGCCACTTGGAATCACTCAGAGAGTCGGTTTGGGATGTTCTGATAGGCAGCTACTTTGCTAATATGCTTGTCCAGGCTGGTTCTGAAAAAATGAATCCCGCTGATTCATTCATCATGGCTCTAAGGGATGGATAGAGGTTTCCATAGAATTCCAGGTAGATCTCAGCTGAGTCAAGGAATAAAGCTAGCTGGTCTGGGTCTCCCGCAAATTTCCCCCTGAACCCGGGCAGTTCATTGGGCTCTACTCCTTCCTCTCCCATCACCCTCTGTAAGCCTGCACTTGAAGTGGCTGACCTTCCTCCCCAGCTCTAGTTTGCACAGGAGGAAGGGACTGCCTGCTGCCGGGGGGAAGCACTGGCTGCCACTGTGTGCTGTTTTTTCTTCTGGTATGTAGACAGGGAGGGCTGTGGTCTTGCCTGCTTCTCCCCACTTCAAAGGCCCTATAAAAGTTCCCCTCTGTTTTGGGTGGCAGCACAGTTTATTATCTGGAATGGTGGCCTGTTCAGATCCCTCCCTCAGCTGCTCTATGGATCTCCCCAGGGTTTCCATCAGGTACTTATCTGGTTTTATCCCTTCCAAAGGAGCAGGTTTCTCCTTCTGTAATTATGCTATCAGTTTCTGTTTGCTTCTGGCTGGAGGCCAAGCTTTCTTCTGATAGCCTGTGCCATAGTTACCTGAGTTTCTCCCCATGCACCCCAGATTTATTTGAAGGTAACATTCTATGTCTGTCTTTTAGCTGGGTATAGCCAACTCTGAGATATGTAATTCACTGTCACCCTTGATCCTGCTTTCCCCCACCCCCACCCCTCTGAGTGTATCATCCAACAAAAAAAGTCCATAGCCAAAAGTCATCAATCATGCTCTCCAATTAGATTTTTGCATGGCAGAAGCTTCAGTTATCTAATCAGTGTTTGAAGAAAATATGAATGGAATATACTTTCGATTCCACACTGCCACGTGCTCCTTGAAACTCCCCTACTTCTTTCTGTTGACAACTATAAAATGTGTATACAAAATGTTTTATGTGTTGACAACTACATTATCTGTGTAATATTTCAACTTATATTCTTCTCCCAGAATATTTGCTTGTCTTTTTGAATCCTGTCTTGTAAAGCAAACTTCTAAAGCAAATAATAATGGAGAAAGTTGGCATTTTTATCTCATAGCTTTATTTGTTGGAAAATTCAAGGAGAGTGTTCTATTTCCTACAATCTCTTTGTCATCAATATGTATTTTCCAACCAAATTTTAAATGCTGGCAAACTCCTGTTGTTTAAAATATTTGTAAGGACATTCCAAAGTTATCAAAAGGTTATTCTGCATCCAGGAATATTACTGCTGCCTTCCTGTTTTTAGGTTGTTTTTTTTTTTACATTGATGTTTTGATCTCTTGATTTGTTATGGATTTTCTTAAAATTGATCCATTTTGTTCAGTAATTTTTTTAAATTTAAGTCTCCGCTTTATGTTCAAGACTTCTTTGTCAATATTATGCTTGGAATATAATTTCTTACAGATTTTTGCAAGTTGTGTGATTTCTGTTCTTTCATACAACAATTTATTCCCACATTTTCTTATTTTTTGCAAACCTTATAAGAATCTCCTTCATGTAAGCTGAATTTGCCTCTCTTTTTGCATGTGAATAAGATGCTTTCAGTCAATAGGGAAATGCAGGAATGGCAACACTCTCAGCAACAACAGAACAGAAGGACCCAGGTTTCTGGCTCCATCTTATGGCCGTTTGAGGAACTACACCCAATTACAATTTTATCATTACCTTAAAGAGATAGTATTAAAATGTCTATCCTGGTTTATATATTTTCCAACCCAACTGTGAGGTGACTTACATTCCTAACATCAGACTTTTGCAAATAGTGGTGGTGCTGTCTACCTCACATTTTTCTAGTTTACCAAGAAGTAGATTGTGATTTACTTTGTCAAATACCTTACTGAAATCCTCAGATACTACGTCCATTGCATTTCATTGTGTCACTTTGTCAAAGAATGAAATAAGATTTGTTTCACATTATATAACTCCTCGTTGTATCATTCATGTATTTAAGATTCATTCAAATCATTTACATTCTCAATCAACAATCTGTTTTCACTGTAAATGAAAATATATTCAAAGTAAACTGGTTTTCTCATGTGCCCCCTCCCTCCTTGTAGATGTCTCCCCCAGAAGTCATCCAAAGCCTTCATGAAAAATAGTCTAATTACAGGAACCGTTAAAAGTTCTAGACATCAGGGTCAAAATGGACAAAGGTTTTTTGGAATCAGAACATGTTCAGGTATTAGCACTATACAGCATCCTAAGTGACTACACATTCTATTTGTGCAAGATTAGAGCAATTATTAATAGATAGTGGGTAATAAAATTAACCACCCCTTGTGGGGAGATCACATTTATCCCAAGAAATTGCTATCCATTTTATCATAGATCTGGCTAAGCTACTAGACGGTGTACCTTCTAAAGTTGAAAGACAGTAACAAGGCAATGTAGTAATCATTTTCTGCCTATCAGTTAAACAAGATGTATGACATTGTTGCTTTTAAAAAAATAATTAGTTTTAGCATTTTGCAATGTAGTTCCTTATGAATATGCTTAAAACCTGTGAATGTGTGTTAGCAATCATCAGAATTGTTGATGGATTATTTATCTAATATTGATATTGAGGGAGGATGTGGATGTCCACCTGCTGTTGACAATGGAGAAATTGTGGACACCCCCAAAGCAACCTATGTACATTCTGAATATGTAACTTATCAGTGCCAAAATCTCTACATAATGGAAGGATCTGTAAGAGTGACTTGTCCAGAAATCAGTTTTATGATATTAGAGCTGCTGTGTCATAATGTTAGTGTCAGAAGGTGTTTTACTGCCTTATATTGGAATTAGAAACTATAGTATTATGAACCAAGATAAAATAACTTTCTCAGAGAGAAACTGCCTTATAATGGAAAATTGTACAAGATCTTCTGCCATTTACAAATGTTGTCCTCATTTTGTGAAATCAACCTGTGATATTCTGAAATCTACATTTTCTTTTTTTTTCTTTTTTTCTTTTTCTACATTTTCTTTGTTTTCCCCATTGGATTTAAAGTAGAGTTTCCACTCATTTCAGTCCCAGTACAAAGGAATATTATGTAATGGAGCTTCTTTCTAATCAATGACAAAATGGCAGCTTTCTTGGTATTGTTGGACTACAGTTCCCAGTATCCTTCTATTGTATTGTCTGAGAATAATGGGAGTTTGTTTATCGCTGCATTTGTATCCCATCTTTTCTTAAGTGTACCCCCTGTGAGGATGAATTAAAGTTTGGTAATGTCTAATTCCCTACTCCTATTTTTCAAGTGTTGGTGCTTTGGGTTCATTCTAATTGCTGAAGTTTATATCCCAAAATATCAAGAATGCCTAATAATTTATTAAAGCTTGTTACATGTCATTGTGTCAAAAGTCATCTTTTTAAAAAAGAAGAAATTGCTCAGTGATAAAATGGTTTACAATTTTTGAGTCACTTGAGTAATTTTAAGCAATTGGTTTAGCAAATTGAGAGGCTGCTTACTCATGTACAAATCAGTTTAATATCCTAAAGTTATCAGAGGCTGCATTTTGTTGCAGATCAAGATTTATCAGTTTAAAAAAGACATATACAATGCAGAGATACAAAATTATTTCTTCATTATTCACATTGTATTTTACAGAAATAAATAAAGGAACAACAGGACCATTCTTTGAACCAGAAGATGAATATCAGAAATCATTTATCATTCTTCTCAATATGATGACATGAAACTGTATTTGCAGTCAACAATGGATCTGAACCTCAAAGTCTACTTTGTAAAAACCAAATTTTAACAACTCAGTAAATGATAACATTTATAAACAAGACTATAGACTATCTTTAAGGCAGCCACTTCAATCAGCCAGTCGAAGGGGCGAGCGCACACACATGCTCCCCTCACCGTGAGGCTGCTTCGACCGGCCGATTGAAGTGGCTGGTGACTGCACTTGGGAAGCTTCCATCTCCCAAAAGACACTGCCTAAAGGCGAGGGGACACAGGCAGCCACACCATGCCCTGAAGCGGCTGGGGACTCTGGAAGTTGGAAAACACATTTATAGTAAGTTTCTTCTTAACAATCCATGTAGTCTCTGCTTCACTATGGCAACGGGACAGCCAAAATTGCTGTCACTAAGGTTACAATTACATCTTGTTGTGCTTTACAAGTACAGGTAGTCCTTGACTTATAACAGTTCATTTAGTGACCATCAATGAAAGTTACATCATGGAAAAAAGTAACCTAAGACCTTTTTCACACTTACAACCGTTGTAACATTCCCATCGTCATGTGATTTACAGTCAGACGCTTGAGAACTGACACACATTTACGACAGCTGGAGTCATGTGATTGCCTTTTGTTACCTTCTGACAAGCAAAGTCAATGAGGAAATCAAGCCTGTTACTAAGTTAACAGCTGCAGTGATTCACTTAACAAATGTGGCAGGAAAAGTCATAAAATGAGCAAAAACTCACTTGAGAAATTTCTCACTTGGCAACATAAATTTTGGGCCCGATTGTCATCATAAATTGAGGACTACCTATACTTTGGAAATTCTGGTCCTAACTGCCAGTGTAAGCTGAGGACTGCATTTGGCATACTTGTGATGCTTTATCAAACAGAGCAGCTAAAGCTGTGCACATGTTTGGTTAGTTCACTCAGCCTTCTATTCTTCAAAAGCAAAAGTATCACTTCCTTTTGTTGTATCTTCCTTTAAGCAGTTTATAGTGATTGCAGTTATAAAGATCTATACTACTTTCTTCACTGCTTCTTCACTCACCCATCATAGACTCCTATGACACACATCTGTTTGTGTGTGTGTGTGAAAGAGTCCCAATTCAATATTTGAACCAATAGGGCCCAAATAATATTGCTGGACTAACTAGGTCAGGGTTGTCAAACTCCCATCCCATGGGCCGGATGCATCACGCAAAAGAGGGAAAAGTCCCAATACATCATGTGATGCCACCGTGACAATGTCAGTTTGATACCCCTGAACTAGGTAAATGATTTACCTTTGCTGTAGGGAATCATGGAGAGGACCTTAGGAAGAATATTATGAAACAATTACAAAAATTTGCAAAGGCGGAAACTTTTTATAAAGCCCAGGAAAGGAGATTGTTTTTTGGAAAAGGATCAAACCCCATGACTTAGTGGTTGTAAGGAGGGAAAATAAAAGATAAGCAGACTTGCAAGACACTGCTACTATGGTCTGTCTCGTTCTACTCTTCCCATGGAGCTGGTTTCTTGATCTGGTGTGTCTCATTGAATAGAAATCTCTTGCAACCTTGCAGCATCTCTCTGCCAGTCATTTGTTTGGCAATATTGTCAGTCAGTAGATGTCCTGTCTCTGGTCCATTTTTTTCCTCTCCACCTCTTGCAGAGAGATTGACTGAACAAGTTGTTCTTTCTGAGCTGCTTTTCCCCCCAGTGTAGCACTTCCCTAAAAAGCAAGCCAACTAGCTCAATTTTGTCATCTTAGTTGAAACCTGTCTGGCACTGTTATGGATGCCATAATCAGGTTTCAGCTAAAGGGTTTTCTTTGCCTCTTACGTGATTCATGAGTTGCATCCAGAAAAAATAGCCATCACTCTTCACACTGCTCTGACTCATCTAGAATGGGGGGCGGGGGGGGGGGCTATGAGGATGTTTAAGTTTCTGGGTGTTACCCTAAAACCTGACCTGGGGTACCTGGCATTGCAGTCCTGGTCAAAAGGGCCCAGCAGAGATTATACTACCTGAGGCTTCTCAGAAAACAACAACTGAATGAAAAACTGCTGGTGACCTTCTACTGCTGTACCATCGAGAGCATTTTAACATACTTCACCTCTGTAAGGTTTGCCAATTGCACAGTGGTAGATAGGACCAACTCCAGAGGGTTTATGTCATTCTCCAGAAGACCATCGGTTGCCCTCTCCCCTCTTTGGAAGAGCTTTATAGCTCCCACTGCCTTAAGAAAGCTCAAAACATTCTCAAAGATCCATCCCATCCAAGGAACCCTTTTTTTGAACTATTACCATCTGGCAAATGGTACATGTTAAGTTTGGAGAATGGGCGAGAAAGAATGGAGACAAGCCTCTGGAACAGTGAACTTCAACTCTTTATTTACATGGTGACTGCTCAAAAAACAAGGTCAGCTAAAACCCTCTTTATATAGGCAACCCAATAACTATTTAACCAATAATAACCCAGGAGCGCTAGTTCCATTAACCAATACGAAGGCTCTATTAATGGCCAATCAGATTCTGCCATTTAACAGCCAATCAGAAATGCAGGGCCAGAACCCTGCACTTGACTCCAAGCTCAAAATAACTTTATTAAACCTTATGCATTCACAACACCCCTTCCCCCGGCTTCTTTTTACAGGGCGCAGTTACATAGTCCTTGAGGTAGGACGGTTGCTTGATTAGTCTGTTTGATTTTCACTGTGCACTTTGCATTTGGCTGCAATCTTGCTGAGGTAGATCATTGTTTAGCGAAAGGGTTTCCTCTGGTTCAGAGTTCACGTTTTCGTCCTCACCAATATTTTCGGTAACTCCCTGAGGTGAACCTACTCCTGTCTCTGGTTCCAGTTCCTGTGTCTCTATTCCGCTATCGTTCCCTTCGAACGGGTTTTCTTCTAGTTGAAATTAGTCTTCTTCTGTATCTCCCACCACCTCAGTTTGGTCATAAGGGAGTTCGGAAATGCTTGACCGGAGCTGTAATCGTAATTGATCGATATGGCGTTTCCAAATTTTATCATCAAGGCATTTTACAACATAGGATCTCGGGCCGGTTACACGTATTACTGTCGCTTCTACCCACAGCGGATCACCCGATAGGTTTTTAGCATATACCCAATCGCCTACTGGAAGGTACGGCATCGACCGCTGGATCCGAGTGGTTTTTCCGGTTCGTAAGCTGGGTGTAACTGGTCGAGGTGGGAGCAGAGCCTCCCATTAGCAATTCGGTGGGAGTTTTGTTGGTGACGCTGTGAGGTGTGATGTGTTGTAGAAAGAGGATTCGGTTGATTTTGTCGTCGATGTTATCATAGTCTAATTTCTGCAAAGTCTTTTTGACGAATTGAACCATGCGCTCAGCCCTTCCATTGGTGGCAGGATGCACAGGAGAGGTGAGCGCATGTCGGATGCCGCGGTCAGCCAGGTACTGCTCGAAGGACAGCGCAGTAAATTGGGGCCCGTTGTCAGATACCAGGACATCTGGCAGTCCGTGGGTTGCAAACAGTCTTTCCAATCTTTTGATGACTGCTTCGGTGGTCGTGTTCATCATGCGGTGAATCTCGAGCCAATTCGAATGGACGTCGACTGTTAGAAGAAAGGTGTGGCCTTTGGTTGGCCCTGCAAAGTCCAGGTGAATACGGGACCAGGGTCGCCGTGGCATTTCCCACTCAGTCGGAATGGCTTTTGGTGGGGCGTTGCTCACTTCCTGGCATCTATGACAAGCTTTAACCCAATTCTTGATTTGCTTGTTGATGCCAGGCCACCATGCGTAGCTTCGCGCGAGGGCTTTCATTCGCACTATACCGGGATGGCCATCGTGCAAGGTCCTGAGTACTGCTTTTTGGAGTCGTTCTGGGATAACGACTCTATCACCCCAGATGACACAGCTCTTTTGGGAAAACAACTCTGTTTGTCACGTCTTGAATGGTGTGAAGTAGTGGTGCTCGGCTCAATGCATCGGCGTGGGGAATGGCTTTCCCCGGGCGGTATTACAGCTGATAATTATAAGCAGCCAAGAATTCTGACCAGTGAGTCATCGGGGGGGGATAATATGTAAGGCGTCGGCTTATTTCCAGCTATTATCCCCAATAACGGTTTGTGGTCAGTCACGATAGTAAAAGCCCGACCATACACATACTCGTGAAATCTTTTAATGGCCGATACAATTGCGAGGGCTTCTTTATCGATCTGGCTATAATTACGCTCAGTTTTTGAAAGTGTCTTGGAAAAATATGCAACAGGGGCTTCGTTACCATTAGGCAGTACATGGCTCAAAATTGCGCCTACTCCAAAAGGCAAAGTATCACATGTGATATTTAACAGCAAAGTCTCGTTGTACTGCATGAGTACAACGTCAGAAGTCAGTAGTTTTTTAACATTATGAAATGCCTGTTCTTCTTTATGACCCCATAACCAAATTACTTTTTTATCTAGCAAATGATGTAACGGCTCAGCGACAGTTGCCTTGTGCAGTGGAAATACATTATAGAAGTTGATAAGGCCTAGGAACGCCTGGAGATCGGCCTTGTTTTGAGGCCTGGGAGCATTTTTTATTGCTCTCAATTTACTGTAGGTAGGGTGAATACCCTGACTGTCAGTTAGGTACCCTAAAAACTCAACACGATCGGTACACAATTTACACTTGTTCTTTTTCACTTTAAGACCGGCATTTTGAAATTTTTGTAGGACTAATTTTAAACAATCTCGTAATATTTTCTTTGTTGGTGCAGCAATTAATACATTGTCAAAGTATGGGACCACACCTTTAATCCCTTGTAGTAACCTCTCCATAAGGCTTTGAAAAATTCCCGGGGCTACACTGACTCCCAATTGGAGCCGGGTACATTTAAAGGCACCTCGGTGCGTCACTATCATTTGTGCCTGTGCCATCTTTTCATGAACAGGTAGTTGCTAATATGCCTGAGCTAAGTCTAATTTAGTGAAGACTTTTCTGCCCCCCAGGGAATGAAGGAGATGCTGCACCACCGGCACCAGATAAGCATTTTGCTGTAGGGCGTGGTTCAGGGTGGCCCGGTAGTCCCCTCAAATTCGAATTGACCCATCCGGCTTAATTGGCGTTACGATTGGTGTTTCCCAGGGAGAGTGATCGGTAGGTTCTAGCACCCCCTGAGCTATCAATTTATCGAGCTGTTCGTCGATTTTCGGCTTTAAGGCAAATGGAACTCGACAGGGCTTAAGGCGGATGGGAGCTATCTTTGGATTTAGGCTGAACGATATTGGGGTCCCCTTGTACTCGCCTAATTTTTCCTTGAAGACATCCCTGAATTCGTGGACGAGGTCCTACTCCCAGTCACTTCTGCTGACCTGGTTTACGCCTGCCACTTCAATGCCAAGTGGTGCAAACCATTGAAGGCCTAGCAGGCTAGGCCGGTCTTTGTCTATCACAGTTAGCGGTAAGTACGCTGTGCGATTCTTGAATGAGACCCTGACTCGACTGGAACCGATGACAGGGATTCGATTCCCTTGATAGTCCTTAAGGATAAGTCTTTGATAACGGAGGTCTTGGCGCTGGATAGTGGGAATGAGTTGCTTGAGGGTCTTCCAGGACACCATCGAGAGGGACGATCCTGAGTCAACTTCCATTTGGCAGGGCCGGTTCTCGATGACCACAGTAATTCGGATTTTCTTGGCGTCAAAGGCAGAGATGTGACTGATAGTGATAGTATGGTGAGTCTCTTCTCGCTTCGTGGGGCGATTTGAAACTCGGTTTCTGTAGGAGTGGTTTACTGGTTCTCGCCTTACAGGACGGTTTCCTGTTGATTGGCGATAGTTCGCCCCTTTTGAGGCTTGGCCAGGTACTTGGAAACTTCGGCAGACCCGTCCGATGTGGCCTCTTTTCCCACATTCATGGCAGAGCGCGTCGCGGAATTTGCATTCGGACCTGGCATGGTTGGCTCCACAGCCGGCGCAGGGGTGTGAGGACCTTGGGTAGGGGTCCCGGTCAGACCGCAATTGATGGACCTCTTCTTTGTCGCTGTCTGACGATGAAGAGAGGTCCTCATGGTGGGCGTTGAAAACCACTCTTCTGACTTGGATAAAATTTCACCTGTCGGTTGGTGGACCGGAGCGCGGTTTCTCTGATAGAACTCATGCCATCTCACGAGCGTGGGCACGGTCAGTGCGTAATGAGCTCTCAGTAGGGGTTCGAGGACGTCCCAGTCCATCGCCTTCACTTCTGCAGGTTTGGCTAGTGCTTTAGCCATCTTAAATATGGTTGGACCACAATGAGTCAGGAATACCACCCGTTTCTTCCTGGTTGTGGCATCCTTCAAATTGTTAGTTTCCAAAAACATTTGGAAACGATCCATGTAGGACTCCCAGTCCTCTTGCACTGGATCGAACGGAGCAGGTGGTATGACACCGCCGGACATGGTTCCGTCATGTAGCGTTGTCAGCCACGTGCTCGATGTTTCTTCCTAGTTCAGGCAGCTCTGACGTCTCCACATCCCACCCTCATCGCCAGTGTTAAGTTTGGAGAATGGGTGAGAAAGAATGGAGACAAGCCTCTGGAACAGTGAACTTCAACTCTTTATTTACATGGTGACTGCTCAAAAAACAAGGGCAGCTAAAACCCTCTTTATATAGGCAACCCAATAACTATTTAACCAATAATAACCCAGGAGTGCTAGCTCCATTAACCAATAATAAGGCTCCGTTAATGGCCAATCAGATTCTGCCATTTAACAGCCAATCAGAAATGCAGGGCCAGAACCCTGCACTTGACTCCAAGCTCAAAATAACTTTATTAAACCTTATGCATTCACAACAGTACAGAATAATAAAAACAAGGAAAAATAGGCAGAAAAACAGCTTCTATCCCAGGGTAGAAGCTCTTTTGAATTCTGCTATATAGTGCAATGTTGGTGTGGTGTCGGGGGTTTCTGGTGCAATGTGTGAAGGGTGAAGGGTGAAGGATGTGTGTTTGTGTTAACTTTCATGGTCATGGTCATGATGTGTACTGAAGATGGTATTTGATTTCATTGTACGAGGTGGAATGACAATAAAGTAAACTAAAATAAATTAGGCAAAGAGTGCATGCCTTTCAATGTATGCTCCCCTTAGTGTGCCTGCTTACTCTCTTGTAATCCCTTCTACTCAAATGAATGCAACTATAAACATTCTCTTCTTGAGAATTATCCCAGCATTAGAGTGAACATTCAAAGGGGTAGGGGAGCAGGATTAAAGGCTACAAAACTTTTTCATTATAAAGGATATTAAGTAACATTTCTGTGATCAGTTGATACTCCCTGGAGTTCCCTAAGACCTTTTATAGCTGCTAGTGTTGCCTACTTCTTGTTTCTTCCTAGGGGGAAAAGATTGTTGTAACTTTCTGTACCATCCTCTTTCTTTTGTAAACATCAGACTCCTGTCTGCATTGTATCTTTTTGTAAACATTAAGACTCCTATCTCTTCAGTGATCTTTGCCAGGCATGCAAAAGAGAAGAGGAGTTTAAACAGCTGTCAATACAGAATGATGTTTTAATTGACCTGAATTCCTATAAATTACGCTTTCTGATACCCTGTTGTCTTTACTAACCTGAGCTATTATAAATCTTATGTATTTCCTGCTGACCTAAGCTATTATAATTCATGAATGTCTTGTTTACCCTGGGCTTTGAAGAATTTCACCCCCCTGTGAAAAAGCATAATAAAAGAGCCAGTGCCGAGGCATTTGGCGCGCTCATCCTGAGAAACCTCGTCTCGTGTCGTTTCTTCCTCCTTCGCTCCCTCTCATGAGGCGCCCATCTAATGCGGGATGGCAGATACCGCATTTTGGTGATCCCGACGTGATTCCCTAAGGGGGATACTCAGCGGCGCGCCCATACTTATCAGCTCGGTTGGAGCTGTGCATCGCCAGGCGCCTGAGCGAATTGCACCTCATCAGATCTGAAAGATGGTCTCGACTTTAGTAAGTATGGGTGGAGGCTTTTCTCAACAGCAGAAGGAATTGAGAGAGCTAGTCGCTTCTTCTAAATACTCTGCTAATTTAAAGGGCTTTCCCATAAAAAGGAAATCTATTGCTGCATTATTGGCTTATGTGTGGCAACATTGTCCCAATTATTCAGAGGAAGGGTCCTTAAAAATTTTCCAATTGGCAAAAAATTGGTGAATATCTCCATTGTCCTCCTCGTGCACCTATTGGCTTTTTGGTCACTTGGAGGAAAATTATGGAGGCTTTAAAAGTCCATCAAAAAATAGAAGCAGGGAGTGTGTTTGAATCTCCCCTGCCAAGTTATGATAACTTTTTAATTTTCTCTAACTCAGGCAGAAGCTGCTACATTCCATTCCCATAGGAGTATAACCCTAGAGGATTAAAAGCTTGTGAAATTTGGCAAATGGATGTAACTCAGTATCCACCTTTTGCCCCATGGAAATATTTACACGTTTCAATAGATACATATTCAGGATTTATTCTGGCTACTCCTCAAAGGGGAGAAGCTGTAAAACATGTCATCAATCATTCAATTCGTACCTTTGCTTCGCTGGGACGTCCAAAAGAAATAAAAACAGATAATGGGTCTGCCTATACAAGTTCTGCTTTTCAGGACTTTTGTAACAGATGGGATGTAATCCACAAGTTTGGGATTCCCTACAATAGCCAAGGGCAAGCTATTGTAGAACGGGCTCATTTGTCCCTGAAAAATGCTCTTGATAGATATTCATTGCGGGAAAAACCCCCGAACCTCCCAGCATTGCAAAACTCTCTTAACATTTGTCTTTTTACTCTAAACTTCCTAAACTTAACTGGAATTCCTCCCACTTCTGCTGCTGTTCGTCATTTCCCCCCCCCCTTTTCCCCTCCTAACAGACCTTTGGTATATTACCGCAGGTTGCCAGATCCAACCTGGCAGGGTCCTGCTGAACTTATTACTTGGGGGAGAGGATACGCTGCGATCTTATTGCCAGACAAAACCACTTGCTGGATCCCTGGTCGGGCGGTAAGACCCTATCATGGGAAATCCTCCGATACATCTGCATCTTAAACTCTTCCTGATATTATTGCCTATACCCTCCTTGCAATTTCTACCTTATTCATATCCTACTTATACTTTTGTTCAACATGGTCATTGGACCACATTAGAATTTCGCTTTAGTAAATATGATAATGACTGTCCTATTGTTTGTTGGCATAATAATCTTCCCATAAATATATCTCCTTATATTCACACATATTTCAACAAAACACATGCTTCCTGTCAAAAGATTATTCGTGTTAAAGCTACTCCTTTAACAGAAGGCTCTTATACTTGTTCCATGAGGGTACGTCATGAAAACGCTACCCGTAACTTTCACTCTGTCACTTCTGTTTTGTTTACAGAACACTCTACCACTCGCTCTTTTTTTTCTCCTTTACTCTTCCTATGGAAAGGAACCTTAAAATCTTTTCCTCTTTTTAATCTAAACATAGGGGGATCTGAATGTCCTTATATTGTATCAAGGGTTTCCCCACCCCACTTAACGTTCTTAATGAATGATCAAGTTAATCTTCATTGTCATTATTGTAATTATTATCCTTTTTCTACTAATTGTATTCTTTCCTCATATCGTAAATGTTCCACAACTAACTTGTCCCTAGCTCTTTCTCCTACCTGTCATGCTTTTATTTACCCAAACTCTGATCCTGTCAACAAACGACGCTTCAAAAGAACTGCCCATGACGATCCACAGAAGCCTCATAGAAGATACAATATTACGTGGACTATAACTGACTTTCAAGGCGTTCGTTTAAACTTCACAACCAATTTCTCTCGCATAGAAGACTTTTACCCACCACTTCAATTCGATTTGGCAGAAATGCTTGTAGGCTCCATCGATTACAATTCACCCTCTCATACAACGGAGCCTAATTATAGATTTGTGAAAAAAAATAGGTTTTATGTATGCCCTGGACAGCCTGTTTCTAACACTCAGTCCCCTGCTCAACGACTTTCTGACTGCGGGGGGTTATCAGATTACTTTTGCAAAGACTGGTCGTGTGTTTCAACTGGACACATTTATTGGGATCCGGGCACTAAGGGTGATCTCATTACTGTCACTCGCACCACACGGAATATTCCATGTAGTGATAGAAAATGGCCCAGATGCAACCCAGTAACCATATGGTTCACAGCAAAGGCAAGGAAAGTACTTTATGGGACACTGGCTTGAAATGGGGTGCTCGCTTAAAATTACCTTGGCCAGGAGAGCATTATGGAAATATTTTTTACATTCAACGTCACATTGAACTCCCTCGCTTTGACCCAGTGGGACCACATGAAAAGACTATTAAATCCCCTTTTCTGCAACCCATAGCACAAGAAGTTAACCCATTGATTCCATTGATCAAAGCTTCCTATGCCTTGTTGAACTCCTCAAACTCATTCATTGCCTCCACATGTTGGCTTTGTGCTTCTGCCTCTCCACCTTTTTACGAAGCCATCGCTTCCCAAGAACCCATCGTTAATTCCACATCAGATGAACTTTGCTGTTGGAGAAACTCCACTATTACTGTTTCTTCCATCACTGGGGTTGGTTGTTGTTTGGGAAATATTCCATCCAATTACTCACAATATTGTCATAATGTTTCTAATAGCTATCATTGTAATTTATATCTTCCTAAGCATCGCCTTGGCCGCTACCACACCGTTGGGGGATATGCTCCAGTCTACACCTCTTCAGGAGGAAATTTAACATCATGCCTAAAAGGAATGTATTTTATCCCTGGCAAAAATTCTGTCTGGGCTTGTAACACCGGTCTCACAGCATGTGTCTATGGGGATGAACTTGTTAAATCCAAATCATTTTGTATTCAAGTATGGCTTGTACCAAAAATTAATGTGTATAACTCTGATGATTTTATATCCTTACAGGCACCCATGGAATACCCCCTCAGAGCAAAATGGGAAATTATTAGTACTCTCACTTTAGGTCTACTGCTTGCTCTGGGCGCCACGGGCGCAGCAACGGGCATTGCAGGACTAGCTGTTTCTGACAAAAGAATTACAGCTCTGGGTTCAGCCATTGATGATGATTTATTACGTATTGAAAAATCAATTGTAGCTTTGCAAAACTCCTTGACATCCCTCTCAGAAGTAGTCTTGCAAAATCGTAGAGGTATAGATTTGTTATTTTTAAAACAAGGGGGATTGTGTGCTGCACTTAAAGAAGAATGTTGTTTCTATGCTGATAGCAGTGGAGTCGTGCTGGATTCTATGAATGAATTAGAAAAACGCTTAAAAGATAGAGAATACAAAAGATCAAACATGTATAATTGGTATCAAGGTTCGTTTTCTATTTCACCATGGCTTACAACCCTTTTAACTGCGTTGGCAGGACCATTAATAATCATTATATTGATATGTATTATAGGACCTTGTTTTAATAGAATATTGCAATTTTTTAAAGATCAATTATCTTCCATGACTACTGATGCTGATGTGTTATTGCAAGCTCATGTTATGTCTTTAACATCGGATGAAGAAATATCATTGCTGAGTTACTGCTCCTTGGACAACCCTGATGCTGACGGGTCGCACGCCTGCCTAGATGACGGGGACGGAGAACATTTCAGAAAAGTAGTTCCTGTTTTCTTGGACAAGGAAGAAGACTCGTCATAAAAAAAATAAAATAAAAACAGAGGAGATGTTGTAACTATCAGTGCAATTCTGTACCATCCTCTTTCTTTTGTAAACATCAGACTCCTGTCTGCATTGTATCTTTTTGTAAACATTAAGACTCCTATCTCTTCAGTGATCTTTGCCAGGCATGCAAAAGAGAAGAGGAGTTTAAACAGCTGTCAATACAGAATGATGTTTTAATTGACCTGAATTCCTATAAATTACGCTTTCTGATACCCTGTTGTCTTTACTAACCTGAGCTATTATAAATCTTATGTATTTCCTGCTGACCTAAGCTATTATAATTCATGAATGTCTTGTTTACCCTGGGCTTTGAAGAATTTCACCCCCCTGTGAAAAAGCATAATAAAAGAGCCAGTGCCGAGGCATTTGGCGCGCTCATCCCGAGAAACCTCGTCTCGTGTCGTTTCTTCCTCCTTCGCTCCCTCTCATGAGGCGCCCATCTAATGCGGGATGGCAGATACCGCAAAAGATATAGGAGGGGACAATGATGCAGCTTGATCATACAGGCCCAGAATTTAATGGATGTGTGGTCCAGCAAGTGATATTGCTTCTGCTATGAAGCACCCAATTTAGAACATTGAGAACATAGAATAATAAACTTGGAAGGTTAATGGCCTTTGACAGCATGCCCAGGCTTTCAATTAGCTTGAGCGGCTGCTCTTAGTTTGCCTCTCAGCTAGTGTTTTTGCTTTGGGGCTTTGACTTTTTTTTAAAAAAAGGGGGAATGGCTTTTTTAAGTTGTCTACATTGTTTTAGTGGTTCCTGGCACTGTCTTTTGGGGTGTACTTCCTTTACTCTTTTTGAAAGCCTCTAGTGATGGTGCACCCACAACTTCTGAAAGCAAGCTATTTCATTGGTTGATTGGTCTCACCCTTAGGAAATTTCTCTTTAGTCCTAGGTTGCTTCTCTCTTTGGTTAGTTTCCATCCATTCTTTCTTGTCATGCATTTTAGTGCTTTTGAAAATAGATGGAAACCCCCCCCCCCTCATTTTTGTAGGAGCCCCTAAAAATATTGGAACAGTGTTATTTTGTGAGTGCTATTTTATTGTGAGTTGGGGAGATATTTGGCAAAATTGATTCAATGGAAAAAAGAGCATGGTTGAATTTGCTTTTTAAATCTTGCAAGCACTTCTCTAGATAAAATGTGAAAGATCATTAAAAAGATCACCAGTATCGTAGAGCTGGAGCAATTTTTGCAGTGTCAGTTTGAAACTTTCCAATGGAAAGAGTACATAAAAGAGGCAAGATTTCTAGGTTATGCCAGTTTGATGAAAGATGGATGTTTCAGCTCTTTTCTCCCTGAGATCCTCTTTGCACCCTGGTAACTCCATCTTTCTGTCTTAAAGTAGCTGCTTAGTGGTTTCTGCTGCCATTGCTTCTATATGTAAAAACATCAATTTCAATTATCTATCACTATTGCATTAAGATGAGTTGTTGATTGATAATTAAGATTAATCTAATCTTTACTATACATACATATACATATACATATATTTCTATGTTCCTCACTCAAGATACATTTTTAAAAATATATTTATAATGTTACATTATAATATGTTATCTGCCTTAAAGATGTTCTATAAACTTGTTTATAAATGTTATCATTTTTCCAGTAATTTCAATTGGTAAAAGCTGTCAAAGTAGGCTTTTAGGTTTGGATCCATCATTTATACTTGTATACAATCCAGCTTAATGTGGTCATATTAAAGAGAATGGTATATGATTTCAGACATTCATCTTCTCGTTTAAAGAGTGCTGTATATATCCTGTTGTTCATTAAGTTAGACCTGTAAAATAAAATGTGAACAATAAGTAAGAAACAAATTTGTATCTGTATATTTTATGTAATTATTTTTTAAACTTGTTCATCTGATCTACAGCAGAAAACAGACTGCAATAATTTTAAGATATCAAACTACATGTACAAGATGATTCTGAAAGTCAGTATCACCATTTTTAAATCAAATGGTTAAAACTACTCAAGTGACTCAAGAACTCTAGACCATTCTATCACTGAGCAATTTCTATCTTTTTTTAAGATGACTTTTGACACAATAATATATAATAAACTTTAATCATTTAATAGCCATTCTTGATATTTTGTAATATAAACTCTGGAAGTCAGAGTGAACTCAGAGCAGCAACATTTTAAACATAGGAATGGGGAATTACATGTAACCAAATTTAATTCATCGTCACAGGGGATACACTTGAGGGAAGATGGAACACAAATGCAATTAATAAACAAACTCACAGTATCCTCACACAACACAGCCAATAGAATAATACTGGGAACTGTAGCACAGCAATGCAAAGAAAAAAACCCCATGTTTATTAACTAAGATTTCCAATAAAATGTCCACTATACGTATATTTGATATTTACACATACATTTCAGCAAAAAATGTATTTCACAAATACAATTTGTGTTAATTGCAATTCCAAATGCAAACCCCATCATATAATAAGATTCCTGTGATCCAAATGAAATTCACAGCAATGGGAAAGAAGTTCTATGGGGAGTGGGGTTAATTCTGAAAAACAGTGAGACATGGGACAAGGAGGCACAAACATCACAATGGTGGGATTCAAAAGTTCCCACCACCAGTTCTGTGGGCATGGCTTGGTGGGCATGGCTGCAGGGGTGGGATCGCGCAATTCGATCATGCATCAAACATGCACTTTGTGCACACATTAAAGCAGTAAAAACTAAGCTACTGTACCTCTCAGCAGTTTAGCAAAGCAATCCGCTCTGCCACGCCAAACAGCTGAGAGGTTAAAAAGGACCTAGGAGCAGGGCTGGGTGGGTGGGACCAACTGCAGAGTGTCAGAGAGATTCTCTGCCAGCTGATCTTTGGCGCTACAGGTGTTATGTATGTAAATAGTTGAATAAAGGCAAGCTTGAGGTAAAGTGCAGGGTTCTGGCCCTGCACTTCTGATTGGGTGTTAAGTGGCTAGATCGGATTGGTCGGGTTCTGAGAATCTGATTGGCCCTTAACGAAGGACTCTTATTGGTACTGGAGCTAGCATTTCACAAGCTCCTATTGGTTATTTAACATTAGCATTACCTATATAAGTAGAGTTGTTGTTATAGAAGTTAGAAGTCACTATGCAATAAAGAGTTGAAACTCACCAACTAAGACTGTCTCCATTCATTCTACCCATGCCTGAATTTATGACACTGGCGATCAGGATGGGATGTGGAGACATCTGATCTTAAGGAACTTGGAAGAAAAACAGAGCACGTGTAAAAAAACGGCACCACCAACGGAAGCCATGTCCGGCGGCATCGTTCCACCCACTCTGTACGATCCATCCCAAGAGGATTGGGAATCCTACATGGATCGCTTTCAGATGTTCCTTGAAACGAACAACCTGAAGGACGTCACACCAGCCAAGAAGCAGGCGCTGTTCCTGACGTACTGCGGCCCGGCTGTCTTTAAAATTGCTAAAGCCCTCGCAAAGCCTCAAGAAGTGAAAGCAATAAGCTGGGATGACCTCGAACCTCTCCTGAGAGACCATTACGCACCAACCGTACCCACACTCATGAGACGCCACGAGTTCTATCAACGAAGCCAACGAAAAGGAGAGAGCATGGCTTACTTCGTGGCAGACCTTCGACACTTGGGAGGCCTCTGCGGGTTCGCAGACTTAGATGAAGCATTGAGAGACCGCCTAATTCTGGGATTAGATGCACCAAACGTGCAGAGCAAGATAATGGCGAAGGGCGACATCGGCCTTGTTGACGCCATCATCGAAGCCACCGCCGCTGAAGCAACAAAAAAGTCAGCGGCGCAGCTACGGTGAAGCCGAAACCCCACAAACCAACAGGCGACATCTCACGCAGCTCAGAAGGGCAGTTGGTAACAACGCACTACGAGGACCACTCTTCATCGTCAGACAGCGATGAAGAAGGGGTCCATCGACTGCGTTCCGACCGGGACCCTCGTCCTAAAACCTCATGCCCTTGCGCTGGCTGCAGGGCAAACCATCCCAGGGCAGACTGCAAATTCCGCGACGCACTCTGCCACGAGTGCGGGAAACGAGGCCACATCGGTCCAGTCTGTCGCAGTTTACCGGGACCAAGCCCGGCCTCAAAGGGAACCAACTTTCGCCAATCGGCAGGAAACCGTCCTGTAAGGCAAGACCCAGCAAACCACTTCTACAGATATCGAGCGTTGCAGAAAGAACAGGCTCACCATACTATCACTATTGGTCACGTCTCAGCCCTGGACGTTAAGAAGATTCGAGTTACAGTAGCCATAGAGAACCAACGCTGCCACATGGAGGTCGATTCAGGATCGTCCCTCTCGATGGTGTCGTAGAAGACATTAAAGCAGCTCATTCCTACCATCCAACGCCAAGACCTTCAAATGCAACGCCTTATCCTTAAAGATTACCAAGGGAATCGGATCCCTGTGGTCGGGTCTTGTTGAGTCCGCGTCTCGTTTAAAAAGCATACGGCATACTTACCTCTAACGATCATCGATAGGGACAGGCCTAGTTTGTTGGGCCTCCAATGGTTTGCACCACTCGGCATCGAACTAGCCGGCGTGAACCGAGTCGGTGATTGCGAGTGGGAGGAGGATCTTATGTCTGAATTCAGCGATGTCTTCGCAGATCATCTGGGCAAGTATAAGGGGATCCCAATCTCGTTCAGCCTCGACCCTAAGGTCGCCCTGATCCGTTTAAAGCCCCGTCGAGTTCCGTTCGCCCTTAAGGCCAAGATAGATGAACAACTTGACAAACTAATTAAACAAGGGGTACTGCAACCCATTGATCATTCCCCATGGGAAACTCCTATTGTAACCCCCATTAAACCAGATGGGTCAATCCAAATCTGTGGGGACTACCGGGCCACTCTAAACCATGCCCTCTAACAGAACGCGTATCCAGTGCCGGTGGTGCAGCACCTCCTTCATTCCCTGGGAGGTGGAAAGGTTTTTGCTAAATTAGATTTAGCTCAAGCCTATCAACAATTGCCCGTGGACGATAAAACAGCCCAAGCCCAAACGATACTAACGCACAGAGGTGCTTTTAAATGTACCCGATTGCAGTTCGGGGTGAGTGTGGCCCCGGGAATATTCCAAAGTTTAATGGAACGATTGTTACAGGGAATCAAGGGCGTGGTTCCGTATTTTGATGACGTATTGATTGCAGCTCCTAGTAAAAAAAATTCTGCAGAATCGTTTAAAATGTGTGCTTAAAAAATTCCAAGAAGCGGGATTGAAAGTAAAAAGGGATAAATGTCATCTGTATACCGACAGTGTTGAATTTCTAGGTTATCGCATTGATAGTCAGGGTATTCACCCAACTGAGAGTAAATTAAGGACAATTAGGAATGCTCCCAGACCTCGTAACAAAACTGATCTTCAAGCATTTTTAGGACTTATCAATTTCTACAATGTGTTTTTACCGCATAAGGCGACTGTGGCTGAACCATTACACTGGTTATTAGATAAGAAAACATTATGGGTTTGGGGTTACCGAGAAGAAAAAGCGTTTAGAAATGTAAAAGATTTACTTACATCTGATTCTGTACTTATGCAATATAATGAAACATTACCCTTGGTTATAACTTGTGATGCCTCACTGTTTGGGGTGGGCGCTATTTTGAGCCATGTGCTACCTAATGGAAATGAGGCTCCCGTTGCATACTTTTCGAAGACTCAATCCCAGGCAGAACGTAACTATGGACAAATAGACAAGGATTCCATGAGTATGTATATGGAAGGACATTTACAATTGTAACTGACCACAAACCTTTATTGGGGATAATCGCTGGGGACAAAACAACTCCCTATATATTGTCCCCAAGAATGACTCGCTGGTCAGAGTTTCTAGCTGCTTATAATTATCGATTGTTACATCGACCGGGAAAAGCCATTCCCCATGCCGACGCACTCAGCAGAGCACCGCTACCAGAGACCCTTGATGATCCAGCACCAACAGTATCGGCGTTACAAATCGAAACGCTCAACTCGCCTCCTATGACCGCTCAAGATATCGTGAGGGAGACCAGACGAGACCACACCCTAGCACGAGTCCTAGGCTGGGTAGAGCGTGGATGGCCATTGGACCAGATCCCAGAGGACTTCGCACCATTTAAAACAAGACAAACTGAACTTTTTTATCAAAAAGGCTGCGTTATCTGGGGCGATAGAGTCGTCGTCCCAGAACGACTCCAAAAAACGCTGTTACAAATCCTGCATGAAGGACATCCCGGGATCGTACGAATGAAGGCTCTCGCACGGAGCTACGCGTGGTGGCCAGGCATGGACCGACACATCGAGCAATGGGTCAAGGCCTGCACCAAGTGCCAACAAACCAGCAACGCACCGCCAAAAGCTGCACTGACCAAATGGGAGACGCCACGTGGACCCTGGTCCAGAATCCACCTGGATTTCGCAGGGCCGATCAAAGGACAGACATTGCTGTTGACTGTCGATGCATACTCTAATTGGTTAGAAATTCATCGGATGGCCAATACAACCTCCGAGGCAGTAATTAAAGTCCTCAATAGACTCTTTGCAACTCATGGATTGCCGGACGTCCTAGTGTCCGATAACGGACCACAGTTTACAGCGCTAATGTTTGAACAGTACCTTGCTGACAACGGCATCCGCCATGCGCTCACCTCGCCGGCGCATCCTGCTACCAACGGCCGAGCGGAACGCATGGTACAATTTGTAAAAAAGACTTTACAGAAGATGGACTATGATAATCTTGACGAAAAAATAAACCGCATTTTACTTCTACAACACATCACTTTGCACAGCGAAACCGGCAGAACTCCCGCTGAACTTCTCATGGGGCGAAAACTCCGTTCCCGCCTCGACCGACTGCACCCTGCTTACGAGCCAGAGAAGCCTCCAGGATCCAGCGGACGCTACCGTACCTTCAAGGTAGGCGACCCCGTTTATGCAAGGAATTTATCGGGCGACCCGGTTTGGATTGAAGCAACGATAATACGCGAGACTGGGCCCAGATCCTATATTGTAAAATGTATAGATGAGAGACTATGGAAAAGACATATTGACCAATTACGGTCACGATTTATAACTGCTAGCCAACACCTTCCCAACAACCAAACTGAGGGGGGGGGGGAAGGAAGAGAAAATGACGATATGCCAGGAAACCTGTTCCAGGAAAGCGATGAATCAAGTGAAACCCCAGAAATGGAGCAGGAAGAAGAATCATACGCTCCAAGGGAAATCACACCAGAACAAGAAGCTGAGCCACTACAAAACAACACCCTACCTCAACGGGACTTCACGCAGACAGTCCAAAGAAAATCTGACAGACCCAAAAGACAACCGTCCTATTTAAAGGACTACATAGTCACAAACTAATTGTGAAGCCAGGGGGAAGGGGTGTTATGTATGTAAATAGTTGAATAAAGGCAAGCTTGAGGTAAAGTGCAGGGTTCTGGCCCTGCACTTCTGATTGGGTGTTAAGTGGCTAGATCGGATTAGTCGGGTTCTGAGAATCTGATTAGCCCTTAATGAAGGACTCTTATTGGTACTGGAGCTAGCATTTCACAAGCTCCTATTGGTTATTTAACATTAGCATTACCTATATAAGTAGAGTTGTTGTTATAGAAGTTAGAAGTCACTATGCAATAAAGAGTTGAAAGTCACCAACTAAGACTGTCTCCATTCATTCTACCCATGCCTGAATTTATGACAACAGGTATGCCAGAACCAGGCCGAACTGGCAGAATACCATCACTGATCGCCCATCATTTCATCTGTTTTAATATGATGCTGAATCCTGTCGGATTCCAATATAAAGAACAGGAGATCCCTATGTTCTGAGAATGAAATGACTGAAAATCTAATTTAACTTCAAGGGGCTATTTTCATTGATTTCATTGTGCTCAGTGCAACAAATTTAATCAGTGTGTACCCTAAAGTTTTCAATAGAAAGCAAGTAATTCTTAGGATCTAGTAGTCTCCTGAAGTCAATAGAATCTCATTTAGTGATGGATAATCAATCAATCTTGTCCAATTCATTTGTGGGATATTTTATTTTACATATAATATATAATGTATGATTATATAGCCATGGTGGCATAGTGGTTAGAATGCAGTATTGCAGCCTAACTCTGCATTTCCTCTGCCAGGAGTTTGATCCTGAGAAGTTCAAGGTTGACTTACCCTTCCATCCTTCCAAGGTTGGTAAAATGAAGACCAAGATGGTTGGGGCAATATGCTAACACTATAAACCGCTTAGAGAGGGCTGTAAAACACTATAAAGTGGTCTATAAGTCTAAGTGCTTTTGCTATTGCTATTATCAGTTACTAATTTAGTTAATTTTATTTTTTGTTCTGGCCCTGTGGCTTCTGATAGGTATTTATAAACACACATGTCGACACATGAGTAAGAGAATAAATTGCATATGGAAATACAAAGGACAGGAGAATATTTCAGTTTGAATGCAAATGAAATAAATAAAATAAAAGGCATGGGTGTTCATTTGGAACCATTCATTTTGAGGCAATTAAATTTATAGACTGAGGCCAATGGAATCAGTGAAGCTTACTGGGTTTAAAGTAGAGTTTCTACTTATTTCAGCTCCAGCACAGATAAAATCTCCTGGTCTTCATCTTGGAATCTGTTAGGCTTCATCAACAGACCAGAAGACATGAAACCCTGGCAGATTCAGCATTCTGGGCCCCATTCCTCATTATTTTAAAGTAATACCCCCATCCCCCTAGTGCTTCTTTCTCGTTGCTCTAAACAGAAGGGATTTTATTTATATCACAGGAATCTTAACAAAATAACAGAGTTGGAAGGGACCTTGAAGGTTTCCTAGTCCCATTCCTTGCTCAGGCAGAAAACCTTTTCAAAAAAATGCTTGTCCAATCTCTCCTTAAAAACTTCCAGTATTGGAGTATTCACAAGTTCTGGAGGCAAGTTGTTCCACCTATTAATTTTTCTGTCAGAAAATTTCCCCTTAGTTCTAAGTTGCTTCTTTCTTTGATTAGTTTCCATCCATTGCTTCTTGTCCTGCCTTAAGATGCTTTGGAGAATAGTTTGACTCCCTCTTCTAACTGCCAACCCCAGAGATATTGAAACACTGCTATCATGTCACCACTAGTCCTTCTTTAATTAAACTAGACATACCCAATTCCAGTTTTCCTTCTTTATATGTTTTAGCTTCCAGTCCCCAAATCATCTTTTTAAAATGTGGCAACCAAAACTGTATGCAGTATTCCAAGTCTTACCAAAGCATTATAAAGTGGTATTAGCACTTCACATGATCTTGAATCTATCCCTTTGATAATGCAGCCTAAAACTGCATTACTAACTGTTGTGTATGAAATAAGATTAATAAAGTGTAAGCTTGGAGTATGTGCAGGGTTCTGGCCCTGCACTTCTGATTGGCTGTTAAGCGGCCGGACCGGATTGGCCTGTTCCAGGGAATCCGATTGGCCCTTAACAGAGAGTTCTTATTGGTTATAAGAGCTAGCGTTCCTAATTCATTATTGGTTAAACGTTACAGGGTTTGCCTATATAAGGCGGGTTTTACTGCTGTTGAATTGAAGAAGTCACAATGTAAATAAAGAGCTGAAGTTCACCGTCCAGAGGATTGTCTCCATTCTTTCTCACCCACGCTCAAAATTTAACACTGGCGACGAGGATGGGATATGGAGATATCTGAACCAACGAAACTTCGAAGAACACCGAGCACATGACAGATGACGCCAACAACGGAACCATGTCTGGCGGCATCGTACCACCCGCTCCGTTCGATCCAACACAAGAAGACTGGGAGTCTTACTTGGATCATTTCCAAATGTTCCTAGAGATGAACAACTTAAAGGATGCCACAGCCAGGAAGAAACGGGCGGTGTTCCTAACGCATTGCGGTCCAACAATATTTAAGATGGCTAAAGCACTAGCCAAACCCCGAGAAGTGAAGGCCATGGATCGGGACGACCTAGAACCTATCCTGCGAGACCACTACACCCCGACCGTACTTACGCTCGTGAGACGCCACGAGTTTTATCAAAGAAGCCAGCGAAAGGGAGAAAGTGTGGCCGACTTCATAGCAGACCTCCAAAATTTGGGAGGCCTCTGCGGATTCACCGATCTAGAAGAAGCACTAAGAGATCACATAGTTCTGGGATAAGATGCACCAGGCATCCAAAGCAAGCTGATGGCGAAAGGCGACATCAGCCTTGCCGACGCCATTGCCGATGCTACTGCAGCAGAAGCAACCAGGAAGTCGGCTGCACAACTACGTCGAAACCGCACTCCGGTACCACCACCGGCCAGCGAAATCTCACCTAGTTCAGGAGGGCAGCTCGTGACAACGCACCATGAAGACCTCTCTTCATCGTCAGACAGTGACGAAGAAGGGGTCCATCGACTGCAGTCCAACCGGGACCTTCACCTGAAGCCCTTACGCCCTTGCACTGGCTGTGGAGACAACCATGCCAGGTCCAAATGCAAATTCCGCAACGTACTCTGCCATGAGTGTAGGAAACGAGGTCACATCGGACGGGTCTGCTGCAGCTTGCCAGGACCCAGCCAGGCCTCAAAAGGGGCTAACTATCGCCAATTGACAGGAAACCGTCCTGTAAGGTGAGAGCCAGTAAACCACTCCTACAGAAATCGAGCTTTCCAGAGAGAAGAGGCTCACCATACTATCACTATCGGTCACGCCTCAGCCTTGGACACTAAGAAAATCCGAGTCACGGTAGCCATCGAGAACCAGCCTTGCCACATGGAGGTTGACTCGGGATCGTCCCTCTCGATGGTGTCTTGGAAGACACTCAAGCAACTCATCCCCACAATTCAACGCCAAGATCTCCGTTTCCAACGCCTCATCCTCAAGGACTACCAGGGGAATCGAATTCCCATCATTGGGTCCTGCCGAGTCCGAGTCTCCTTCAAGAAGCACACAGCGTACTTACCTTTAACGGTCATCGATAGAGATAGGCCTAGCCTACTGGGCCTCCAATGGTCCACGCCACTCGGCACTGAAGTGGCCGGCGTAAACCAAGTCAGTGGCTGTGACTGGGAGGAAGACCTTATCTCTGAGTTCAGGGACGTCTTCGCAGACAGCTTAGGCGAGTACAAGGGGACCCCGATCTCATTCAGCCTCGACCCAAAAATAGCTCCCATTCGCCTAAAGCCCCGTCGAGTTCCGTTTGCCTTAAAATCAAAAATCAACGAACAACTCGACAAATTGAAAGCTCAGGGGGTGTTAGAGCCCATCGATCACTCCCCATGGGAAACCCCTATTATAACACCCATTAAGCCAGATGGGTCAATCTGAATTTGTGGGGACTACCGGGCCACTTTGAACCATGCCTTGCAGCAGAACGCGTACCCAGTTCCGGTGGTGCAGCACCTCCTCCATTCCCTGGGGGGCGGGAAAGTTTTCGCTAATTTGGATTTAGCTCAGGCATATCAGCAATTACCAGTAGATGAAAAAATGGCACAGGCCCAAACTATTGTGATGCACCGAGGTGCCTTTTAATGTACCCAGCTTCAATTCGGAGTTAGTGTTGCCCCGGGGATTTTTCAGAGCCTTATGGAAAGGTTATTGCAAGGAATTAAGGGCGTGGTCCCCTATTTTGACGATGTATTAATTGCAGCCCCAACTAAAAAAATCTTACAGGACCGGTTAAAATTAGTCCTAAAAAAATTCCAAGAGGCCGGTCTTAAGGTTAAGAAAAGCAAATGTAAATTGTGTACTGACAGTGTTGAGTTTTTAGGGTGCCTGATTGATAGCCAGGGCATTCACCCTACCGAAAGTAAATTAAAAGTGATCAAAAACACTCCCAGGCCATGAAACAAGGCCGATCTCCAGGCGTTCCTTGGCCTCATCAATTTTTATAATGTATTTTTACTGCACAAAGCAACTGTCGCTGAACCGTTACACCGATTGTTAGATAAAAAAGCAAATTGGCTATGGGGTTACCATGAAGAACAGGCATTCCAAAATGTTAAAAAACTGCTCACTTCTGACTCTGTACTCATGCAATATAACGAGACTTTGCCGTTAGTTATAACCTGTGATGCATCGCCTTTTGGGGTGGGCGCCATTTTGAGCCACGTACTGCCTAATGGGAACAAAGCCCCTGTTGCATATTTTTCAAAGACTCCTTCAAAAATGGAGCGGAACTATGGACAAATTGATAAAGAAGCCCTCATAATTGTCTCAGCTGTGAAAAGATTTCACGAATACATGTATGGCAGTGTTTTTACTGTTGTGACTGACCACAAACCTTTGTAAGAGAAAATAGCTGGAGATAAGCCGACTCCCTACATATTATCCCCTAGGATGACCCGATGGTCAGAATTCTTAGCTGCTTATAACTATCGGCTGCAATACCGCCCAGGGAAAGCCATTCCCCACGCCGATGCATTGAGCCGAGCACTGCTTCCAGAGACTCTCGACGATCCGGCACCAATGGTAACCACGTTGCAAATCGAGGCACTCAATTCGCCACCACTGACCGCCCGAGATATCGCGAGAGAAACCAAATGCGACCACACCCTAGCACGAGTCCTAGGCTGGGTAGAAGGTGGATGGCCATTGGACCAGTTATCAGATGACTTCACACCATTCAAGTCTCGACAGGCCGAGCTCTTCTCCCAGAAAGGCTGTGTCATCTGGGGCGATAGAGTCGTTATCCCAGAACGGCTCCGAAAAGCGCTTCTGAGAACCTTGCACGATGGCTACCCCGGCATCGTGCGAATGAAAGCCCTTGTGCGAAGCTACGCATGGTGGCCGGGCATTGACAAGCAAATCGAACAGTGGGTTAAAGCTTGTCCCAAATGCCAAGAAGTCAGCAACGCCCCACCAAAAGCCATGCCTACTGAATGGGAGACACCACGTGGACCCTGGTCCCAAATTCACCTGGACTTTGCGGGGCCAAGCAAAGGCCACACCTTCCTGCTTACTGTCGATGCCTACTCGAATTGGCTCGAAATTCATCGCATGATGACTACAACCTCCGAGGCGGTTATCAAAGTTTTAAACAGACTCTTTGCTACGCACAGATTACCAGATGTCCTGGTATCCGACAACGGCCCACAATTTACTGCACTAGCATTCGAGCAGTACCTTGCTGACCGCGGCATCCGCCATGCGCTCACCTCACCTGTGGACCCTGCGACCAATGGCCGAGTAGAACGCATGGTCCAATTTGTGAAGAAAACCTTGCAAAAGGTAGACTATGACAACATTGACGACAAGGTCAATCAAATCCTCTTCTTGCAACACATCACCCCACATAGCGTCACCAACAAAACTCCCACTGAACTGCAAATGGGACGAAAGCTCCGCTCCCACCTCGACCGGTTGCACCCGGCTTATGAACCAGAGAAACCACTAGGATCCAGCAGCCACTGTCGCACCTTCCAGGTAGGAGACTTGGTATATGCTAAAAACCTATCAGGCGACCCGTTGTGGGTGGAAGCAACAGTAGTACGTGTAACCGGCCCCAGATCCTACCTTGTGCAATACCTTGACGATAAACTTTGGAAACGGGATATCGACCAATTACGATCACGGCTTTCAGCGGCCAGTCCGCAAATCCCCTTTGACCAAACTGAGGGGGGGGAGGTACGGAAGAAGATGAATTCCTAGGAAACTCGTTCGAAGGAAACGACGGTTTAATAGAAACTCAGGAAGCGGAGCAGGAGGGAGAAACGGTTGCACCTCAGGGAATTGCAGAAAATGTGGGCAATGACGTAGAAGTGAACTCTGAACCAGAGGCAGCCCCACTGACAAACAATGATCTATCTCAGCATGATTGCAACCAGCCAATACAATGAAAATCAAAGAGACTAAAAAGACAACCGTCCTACCTAAGGGACTATGTAACTGCGCGCTGAAATAAGAAGCCAGGGGGAAGGGGTGTTGTGTATGAAATAAGATTAATAAAGTGTGAGCTTGGAGTAAGTGCAGGGTTCTGGACCTGCACTTCTGATTGGCTGTTAAGCGGCCGGACCGGATTGGCCCGTTCTGGGGAATCCGATTGGCCCTTAACTGAGAGTTCTTATTGGTTATAAGAGCTAGCGTTCCTAGCTCGTTATTGGTTAAACGTTACAGGGTTTGCCTATATAAGGCGGGTTTTACTGCTGTTGAATTGAAAAAGTCACAATGTAAATAAAGAGCTGAAGTTCACCGTTCAGAGGCTTGTCTCCATTCTTTCTCGCCCACGCTCAAAACTTAACACTAACTAGCTAATAACTATTGGCTTTTTTAAAAGATGCAGCACACTCATATTTAACTAATTATCCACTAGGACTCCAAGATCCCTCTCACATGTACTACTATTTAGCCAGGTACCATCTACACTTTGCCTGTGCATTTTGTTTTCCTTTAACCTTCCCACTGAGGTGGTGCCTATTTTTCTACTTGTATTTTTACATGCTTTCAAACTGCTAGTTGGCAGAAGCTGGGACAAGTAACGGGAGCTCATTCTGTTATGCGGTGCTAGGGATTCAAACCGCCAAACTGCTGGCCTTTCTGATCGACAAGCTCAGCATCTTAGCCACTGAGCCATAGCATCCCTGTGTGTGTTTACATACCTATTTATAAATATCTGTCAGAAGCTACAGGACCAGAACAAAAAATAAAATTAACTGAATTAGTAACCACTGATAATCATTCATTACATGTAATATAAGGTATCCCACGAAATATTTCCAAGCTTAGAATGAATGTAAAAATAGATTGAACAAGAAGACCCTCTGAAATGAATTGGACAAGATAGATTATCCATCCCTAAATGAAATTCTATTGACTTCAAGATATTACTAGATCCAATCTAAGAATTACTTGCTTTCTACTGAAAATTTTAGAGTACACATTAATTGAATTTGTTTCATTGAGGACAATTAAATCAATCAAACTGAGGTTAAATTAGAGTTTACATTCATTTCAGGTCTAGGACAAAGGGATCTCCTGTTCTTTATCCTTTAATCTGCCAGGATTCAGCAACAGACCAGAAGAGATGAAATGATGAGCGATGTTTGTGCCTCCCTGTCCCATGCCTCATTGTTTTTAAGTAACATCTCCCCTCATAGTGTTTCTCTCCCATTGCTCTGAACAGAAAGAATTTTATTTAGGTCACAGGAATCTTAAGCAGTGTTCTGATTTAGAAGAATTGCCAAAGACCGAGTTGCCTTAGAATCAACTTTATACCACCTACAGTATGACGGTGCATTTGGTTTTTCTTGCCTAAATGTAGAACCTTACTTTTTTCACCATTGAATTTCATTTTGTTAGATAGCCCTCAATGTTCAAGTCTGTTCTATTAATGTTCAATGTTTAAATCAAGTCTGTTAAGATGTATTCTAATTTAGAAGAAATGTAGAAAACCAAGTTACCTTAGAATCCATTACATCCACAAATTTAGCTGCCAGACCTAGATCTTTCAAAGATTTCAAGTGATTTTTAATGCATAGATATAGATGTATATGTATATAGATATGGACAAAGAAAAGAAATGTTAATATTTGTGAATTAAAGTAATATTCTGAAAATATACATACAGGAATGCAAATTGGATAGTCAAGTTTTCCATCCACACAATTAGCTCTAAATGATCTGGTATTTGGATGTGGTTTATAGCCTCTTCTACATACAAATTCTACTCTTTTTCCATGTGCAACATATATTTTATTCCCATAGCTCCACTTCAGCCTTATATTGTGTTCTGTCATATCTTCATCATTTACTGTACAAGCAACTGCAAAAGGGCACAGATCAGATAACATATAGAAAGTTTTAGACTGAGGAATTCATTTTATAAAGTAATTAAAGTTTAGGTTAGAAAGTCTATGTTGCAATAGGTTAAAATGATTAAGGATCTATGTAAATGGATCCCCCCTTTTTTGTCTATCATGAACTAATTATCAGTCATGATAATTAGTTTTAAGCAAGACAATGTTACATGTATAAAAGGAAGAAGAAAATATTTTAGTCCCCTTCTTCCAAATTTCCTCATACTGAATGTCTGAATTAGGAGAAGACCAAGTTCAGGAACTTCTCTTAAAATGTCATCTCATATCTTCTTTTTCAATGTAAATTAAACGGGACTAAATGTGATTAAGTCAGCAGAGTCTGCCTCCATACTTAGCCTATTTAAAAAAACAATAATTTTAGTTCTCTAGAGATTCAACTAATACTACCATTCTCCCCCCCCCCCCGAAAAAAAAGCCAAATTTTGGCTTAGGGAAAGCAGAATTTCATCAGGAAGGTTTAACAAAATTGAGGACAACATTTGTAAATGGTAAAAGATCTTGTACAATTCTCCATTATGAAGCAGTTTCTCCCAGAGAGAGTTATTTTATCTTGGTTCATAATACTACCACTTTTTCTGACCAAGGCTTCCTGAGACCATAATTAAGCACACACTTAGTTCAAACAACTCTCTTTTTATTCCTACACTGGTAATTATGTTCATTCCCAGCCCGTAATGAGTCCCAAACAGTCTCTCGAGATAAGCACCCAACAACTAAAGTGCCAAATTAACTGTAAAAGGCCAAATGGAGTACAAAGTCCACACAGCGCTTCAAAGTTTAATCCAAACAGAGTGAACAATGTTGCTTCCTGCAAAGGTTCCTGTCCTTTTGCTCCTCCTTTAGATCTTATGGGAGGGGCAATCACCTCAAAGCCTTACTCTCGAGTTGTCCCTTTTGTCTTAACTGTTCTTGCCTTCTGGAAGTTCTGCGCACACTTGCACAGGCTCTGCTTGTTCCTCTGCCAGGCTGCTGTCAGATTCTGGAGGCTTCAGAGTCAGCACATAATTCCCAGATGGCCTTGGCCCCCTCTCTGTATTGGATGCCGGACCATCATCCGAGTCCTCCCCAGACTCCTGGACTGGCCCATGTTCCTCCTCACTGTCTGATTCTGCTGCCATCTCTGCAGGCTGCCGGCGGACCACAATACTACTGCTAATTCTATTTCAGGGAAGTAAAATATCTTCTGGCACTGACATTCTGGTGTCATGAAATTTATATTATTCCCAAAGTACAATATTTCTCTATAAATAATAAATCTATAAAGAATTATAGATAATACTTATACCTCTACATGTTGGTGGTTGTGACCAATGACCATTTTGACAAGTCACTCTTGGAGAACCTTCCATTGTATAGAAATGTTGGCACTGATAAGTTACAGTTTCAGATGGGAAATAGGTTGCCTCCACAATGTCTCCATTCTCCACGGGAGGTGGGTGTCCACATTTCCTCCCAATATCTATTACAAATACAGAATCTATTGAGCAACACCACTCAGGATTACAAATATTATTGTCTATTCACACACAAAGACACATTTTAAGCATATTCATAAGAAACTATATTTCAAAATTATATTAATTCTTATTTTTAAAAAGCAACAATACCTTACAGCTTGATTAATTGATAGGCAGAAAATGATTACTAGTGTTGTCCTTAGTATTGTCTTTCCACTTTAGAACTTATAGTGTCATTACTTTCTTAATGCCTAAATTCAGTTCTGTATTTAAATGAATAACAATTACTTTGGGATAAATGGCATCTCCCCACAAGGCGTTCTCAATTTATTTCCCACTCTCCATTAATAACTTTTCAAACTCTGCACAAATAAATTGTGTAGTTATGTTGGATGTTGTGTCATTCATGTCAGTATTGAAGTGATGGGAGGCTTGCAACACAATACAAGCAAAAATAGAAAAACATTTTAAAAGTATAAACATTAAAAATAATAGAGATTGATTAAAACTAGGAACCAGTACATAAGCATTACAATGGTGGAATCTTCTTTCTTAGTGCACCGATCACTCCCAGTGTAAAGTGCTCCATCATGGCCCCAAGCCCATTGGCAAAGCCATGTGCTCCCTAACTCAGAGCTGCTGGCGGGGGGAGGGGGGGCTGAGGCTGCAGCACATGCCTCGCTTGTAGTTCCCAGCCCTGGGGCTCGCATGCTGCAAGGGCGACCAGGAAGCACCAGGCTATTCCATGTGAATTGCCCCTCTGCCAGCCACCCCTCCCTTGCCGAACGATTGTGGTTAATACGGCCTGACAATAAACAAGAGTGGCAGGGAAGATGCAAGAAGCAAAGCCAGAAAGTGAAGCAACGTCCACACTCCTACACAAAGCTCCCCAGCTGCCATGCATGCTCGGCCCCCTCCCCATCCCACCGCTTCACTCCCGCTAATCATTTCCTTGGTTTCCCAATCATCTTTCCACACAAACTTCCCACATAGGACCCCACCAGCGAGCTCCCTTATTAGCCCACTGCTCAAGCAGGAATAGTTGTCAATTTCTAGTGTTATCTCTGTTTGAGTGTTTAGTTACAGCCTCTTTGGGCAATGAAGAATTCAAGGATACCTGGAAAGGTGCAAAAAGGTTGCCACACTCTCCCTTTCTCCTAATGCTCACCTATGCCAGCGAGCACCCTGCCGTTCTTAACCTGCCATTCTTCTTCAAGCCGAGCAATCCTACTCTTCCATGAAACATGCTCCTCCCCCTTTAAAAGGGTAGAAGAGGAAAAGGCAAGCCAGCCAGGGCAGAGCCGTCAGCATTCAGCTCCCTGTCAGCCCACATCTCATCCCTGCCTGGATTCTTCAGCAGTTGTTGGGGCTCGCCTGCCTGGAGCCATGGGGGGGGGAGTGCAACCAGGAATCATGAGGCTATGCTACTTGCATCCCCCAAGGCAGCCGCCCCTCCCTCACCGGGCTGAGCATTTTGTCAGAGTGCAGACCACTGACAGCAGTGAGAGCTCCATGGGCTAGAAGGTACGGCTGATGGCGGGGAAGAAAGATCTGCTCTAGCGAGGCTTCACTGCCTTTTGGGCCTGCTCTGGCTGCCACCTGCTTTACCTCTGCTGTGCCTTGGGTCCTGCATCAGCCCACGGAGAAGGGGACATGCCATTTCCAGGCCAGCCTGGCCATTGGGTGGGCAAGCAGATGACCTTCAGGGGCGACATTTTCTCTCAGGCCTTCCACATGGAAGACCCCATGGAAGCCAAAGCTGGGCCCGAAAGGCAGCTGAGCCTTACCATGCCCCCCCAAGCAGCCCTCTGGCTGGATCTTCCTTCCCCGCCATCAGCATTAGGGCTCACTCACTGCATTCTCTCAGCAGCTACCCTCACTCGCCCAAAGAACACAGGTCGGTGGGCAGGAGAGGGAAAGTGCTGAGCCTTCCACTGACAGAAGTCCTGAACAAAGTTATGTCAAAGAAGAAGATACCTAAAACATGGTCAGAAGCCTATATTACACTTATTCCAAAAGAAGAGGCTGATCTCCTGCAAATTAAGAATTATAGACCTATTTCTTTACGAAATGCAGACTATAAAATCTTTGCTTCAATTTTGGCAGAAAGACTTAAAAATACTTCAATAATTTTATTCATCCTGATCAAAATGGATTTCTACCAAAGAGACAAATCAAAAATAATATGAGAGTAATTTTGGATACTTTGGAATATTATGAGGCACACTCCAAAAAGCAAATGGCTTTGATATTTTAGATGCACAAAAAGCATTTGATAATGTGAATTGGAGATTCATGCTATTATTATTGGAACAGATGGGTTTCGCCAAAAAATTCATTCAAGCAATAGAAGCCATATACCATAAGCAAACGGCAAAGGTAATGATAGAAGGAGAATTGACAGATCCCATCAATATAAGAAAAGGTACAAGACAAGGATGCCCACTTTCACCTTTGCTATTTGTATTAACTTTGGAAGTGCTAAATAGAAATATTAGAGATGAAAAGAGTATAAGAGGGATGAAAATTAAAAAGGAAGAATTTAAATTGCAAGCCTTTGCGGATGACATGGTTTTCATCTTAGAAGACCCTTTAGAAACAGTACCAAAATTACTGGAAAGGATAGAGGCATATGGTAAGGTGGCTGGTTTGAAAATAAAGATAAAACAAAGATTTTGACAAAGAATGTGTTATTAAGACAAAAAGAAGAACTGGCAGACCCATTGAAAATTCAAGTCATGAACAAGGTTAAGTATTTGGGGATACATTTGACAGCAAGATGTAGTACATTAAAAGAGAACAACTACATTAAACTTAAACAACAGATACCATTAGATTTGACGAAATGGGAAAATCTACAATTGTCATTAATAGGGAGAATCTCAACAATCAAGATGAATATCTTACCCAGAATTTTATATTTGTTTCAAACAATACCAATTAGACTTGGAAAGGACTATTTTGAAGATTTAAATAAAACTGTGTTGAAATATATATGGCAAGGTAAGAAAGCGAGAATAAAGTTAAAACTCTTGCAAGATGCTAGAATTAGAGGAGGATTTGGTTTGCCTAATTGGGAATTGTATTATCAAGCTGCAAGTTTGATGTGGGTCAAAGAATGGATAACGTTAAGAAACACTAGATTGTTGACATTAGAAGGACATGATTTGTTGTTGGGGTGGCATGCTTTTCTATGGTATAAGGGAACTAAAACACAGGGCTATTTTAGAAGACATCATATACGGGAGTCTCTGTGGTTAAATTGGGAGAAGATTAAAAGACAAGGTTATTTGAAAATTCCAGTCTGGTTATTGACTATTGAAGCATTTTCCTATCCCATAATATATAACAAGGAACAAACAGTTAGATATGGGGAAATATTGGATGAAAAGAGTGAACTTAAATCGATGCAAAATCTAGAGGAACAAGGTATAAAGATGAATTGGTTTTCATATGCGCAAATATATTCAAGGTATGATGAAGATCTCAAAACAGAAGGATTTTATGACAAATTGACTGACTTAGATAAGATTTTGACAGGTACTGATGAAAAGGTGATTTAAAAATTGTATGGTTATTTATTGGAAACTAAACTAGAGGAAGAACAAGTTAAAGAAACTATGATTGCTTGGGGGAAGAATTTTGGATATGGGATTGATTTAGAGAAATGGCAAAAATTGTGGCCTCAAAATTATAAAATGACTATGTCAACAGCATATAAAGAAAATTTGTATAAGATGTTTTACAGGTGGCATTTCCCCCCGACAAGAATAGCAAGAATGTTCAAGAACAAATCCGAAAAATGTTGGAAATGTTATCAGATACCTGGCTCATATTACCATATGTGGTAGACCTGTGAGGACGCTAGAAAATACTGGACTAAAATCTGCATGTGGTTGGAAAAAATGACAAAGAAACATATAGACTTGAAACAAGAGATATTTTTATTGGGAATTTTACCGGATACATATTATAAAGATTTAAAATATTTGATTGTAAATGTATTAACAGCGGCTAGGATTGTATTTGCTAAAAATTGGAAAAATTAGAAAATACCATTACAGGAGGAAATTATTAAGAAAATATTGGAATGTGCTGAAATGAGTAGATGGACATTTGAAATTAGAGAACAAGAGGATAAACAATTTTATAAAATTTGGGACCTTTTCTATCAATGATAAGATAATAAAATATAATAATAGAATGTCTAGAATTTTAGAAAATAATGAATATATAAAGATGTATTTCTTTTTTTGTTATCATATCTATAAAATGTTTTAGGATAGATTTGAGAGGATTATATGAATTGTTATAAAATAAACAAAGTAAATTATAGTTATCTCGCAAAGTATGAATGAACAAAATTATAGTCAAATGATTGTTTAATAGTGATACTAGTGTATTCAATTTTTGATTGATAATATGAGTTATTATGCAATGTAACTGTAATTGAGACTATGAAATGGATGCACAAAAAATTTGTAAACCAACCAACACACTGCTTGTACACTTATGAAAGAAAGTTGGATGTTTTTATGTTTTGTTTGTTTTTGTTTGTCTTTAAAAACCAATAAAACTTGTTTTTTTTTTAAAAAAAGGAAGTATGATATTTAATTGAAAAGAAGTGTTAAAGATGTTAAGATTTTAATGATTATTAATGAGAGAACTGAATTGGAATGGAATGAGGGTTTATAATTACATATATTTATAATCTTTTTTTTTTAAGAATATCGTTTGTATTACAAGAATGTACCAAGCAGAATTCAATTGGAAGTTATGTATTATGTATTATATTGAAGGTCATAACCTTAAGGTATATATTGAAGTTTAAGTAAGAGTTGAATGGATGTAATTAAAAGGTATAAAGGTGTCATACTCCAATTAGTAACTACAGGAGAAAATTTGTTTAATGAGAAAAGATAATATGAAATTGAAACAGAACAAACAAAAGTATAAATATAATGATTTGAATTGAGATGAGATAATCAAAATAAAATTGAGAAAATTAAAAGAGGGGAAAAAACTATGTAGAAAATGTAGAATAATATAAGATATGAAATAGAACACAAAAAGGAGCATGAAATTGAGTTTTGTGTCTGTATAAAGTTCAACCCGGGACCATGCTATTTTCAAAAAAGGTGTTTTACTTGTATTTTGTATGTGTGAAAACCCAAATAAAATTTTATTTAAAAAAGGAGTTAGTGAAAAGCTAAAGGGAGGTTAGTTTATTATTTGTTCCTGTGAATGTACCTGGGAGAGAAGTCTGAAAACTTACAAAATCTGAAAGTGAGCAAAATTGGGGAAGGGCAGCAGGATTTTATGCTGGGCAAGGGATATAAAATTAATATTATTGTCCTTTAGTTGGACAACAATGAAGACGTTCTTAATTTCTTAAAATTAAGAAATGTTTGGATGTAAGATATACATTCTGTTATATGCTTCTTGATTTAGGAAAAGTTTATGATAAAAGAAACAGGCTTAAAACTATGGAATATTTTGTGTAGAGTTGAAAGTTGGTTGCTGAATGTGATAATAGAGGGGTATTAGAGAGAAAGCAACCATGACAATCAAGGGAACACTTAACTAAGCAGGAAGATAGACATAGATTTGTGACACACACAAACAGTGTTGCATAATTATATATTCCTTTATAAAAGTATAATGATATTTATAAAACTTGTTAGGGATAACATTGTTTACCCTAACTGGTTTAGGTAAAATAATAAATAAGTTATCATGGTTTGTTGGTTAAAGTGTGTGTAACTTTAACTGCAAGAATGTAATTAAGGGTGTGGTTGTAAAAGCACCATAAAAGAAGCAAGACAACGGCAGCTTGCTCTCTGGTTTAATGATCCCTAATTACTGGATGGATTAATGACTGCATTTTTTCTCCTATTGGAATGGGAGAGAGAAAGGGGTGTTGATTTTTCTCAACAGTGAGAAGAGATAATACGGACTGATTTATTGTAAGTGAACTGACATTGAATATTCAACACGGACTTTGCGGAATGAGTATCCCCGAATGGACTGACTCATATGATACATGACAAATGGACTGTTATTTGACTATGCTATGAATTATAATGGAATAAACTATATTTTTGATAACACAAGCGTATCTAATTTTTTGTTACTGAATGTTAAATAACATACAAACTTATCTCACACATTTACCTGTCTGCCTAACTGACTAACGCTGCACATTCTGTTTAGCGTGTTTCCTTAACATTGGTTGGGGGACCAGGCTTAACAAAACTTATGAGGAGGTCTGCATTGGTTGGGGACATGAATGTGAACATACTTTCATTTATTGATGAAGTCACAATGTTGGCTGAGAATGTAAATGATTTGAATGAATGTTAGATATGTGAATAGTACAATGAGGAGCAATGAGGAAACTCTCAAATAATTAAATTTGAAAGGGTAAAGAGAATACAAATGATTAATAAATGGAAAAAATGAAGCAAATGGGTCAATCTACATATCTTGGTAGAGTGAAAACAGATGGAGAAGTTAACATATGTAATATGTGTAATATATATGAGATTTTAAAAATGATAACCAGTTTTATGTTTTATGGCATCATAGGATTGAGGAGAGGCTAACTGTGAAATAGAAATCCATGTCTGTTCTCCAAAAGATACATTATCTTCCAAATGAGAAAAAACTTCTAGTTATAAAATGAATTGAATAGATTTATATAAATAGAAATTCAAAATTTTGCAAAAGAGTGGCAATGTTAATGAAAATATGTTCTACTTTCACAGTTCAACAGAGACATTAAATTTTACAATTCTAGCAATAAAATATTGAAAAAGCCTTTTCAATATGACAGAACTTTTTCAAAATAACACAAAAGAGCCAGTAAAGTAAAAGCAAATTCATTTCCAATTCTAACTTCAGTTCAGTTTCAGAGGAAGAAGAACATCTTACATCTAAAATGGAAATAAAAATGGTCCCATTCAAATGAAATGCACTTGGTTTTCCTAAAGCAAATGTCTGAAAACATACTCCCACTTTTGAAACCAAAACTGTCAACACACACCATATAACACAGAAAATACAAGGGTGATGCTGCAGGCTTGAGGCTGCTTCCCTTTGAGGTGAGGAGAGTGTAAGGCTACAGACAGAGGAAGCTCCTCATCCTCCTACAGCACTTGTTTCTACTCATCTTGAATAAATGAAACAGGTGCTTTCAATCAATGCTGTGATGATATTTCATCAGCCATAGATTAATGGTAGTGTTGTGTTTGTGTAAATAATTTTCTCTGAAATTTCTTTTGTATGATGATTGTTAACTTGGAGGGTGGAAGAACCTGTATCCTCTAATTTTGTTTGTAAAAGCTAAAGTGTGGATACATAGTTGGTAATTGTGTATTAGAGCAATTCTGAAATGTTGTAATGAAAACTGGATATCCTGCAAGAAATTTAAATCCTTCTATAAACTACATGCAGAAAAGAAGCTGTCTAATGAACCTCTCTGCATGATGAACTATTCTGGACTTTTCCCTTCCAATCCAATCCAATCATGGAGCATGCAGCTGTAATCCTCTACCCTAGGCTGTGAGGGAGATGGTCTCAATAACCTTTGCTGATGTTTAGAAACCATCAGATTTGGGTGAGAGAGAACAGATTAATATAAAAGTTACTTAATCTGCTCTGTTGTTTTACTATTTTTACAGCTGATTATACTGAGGATGATGTATTTGGTTTTTATACTCTTTATAAGCAGCTAACAGTCTCTAGATTGTGATGGGGTAAAAGTGGAGGAAAAATAAAAAAGCAAACAAGCTTGATTATTCAAGGTAGGCAAGGCAACTATAAGTGTTATTTCCAGACATAAAAATTGCATTAATCTAAAAGGTATCCTGTTGCAACTAAATAAGTATTTTAGATATGTGTAAAATCTACCAAAAGGTTCTGGGTGTGATAAATTCCTTAGGCAAAAATAATTGGAAAATTACATGAAATAATGTTAAAAAATACACTTCTGCAGAGTTAAATGTCTTGGCCCTTCTATAATCATAGCAATACATGGAAGTTCTACTTACTGACACATTTTGGTGAAGGTGACCATCCATTTCTCGTGCACTCAACTACCTTTTCTCTATTATCAGGTTCAAAAGTAAATCCACTGTCACACAGAATTTGAATTAGATCCCCATCATGGTATAAAGTTCTTTGAGGTCGGAAAGAACCCTTTGATATTCTTGGAGAATTGCATGTAATTTCTAAAGAAAATAAATCATATCTTATATTGAAAAAAAAAAGCTTACATTCATATCAGATTATGGGCCTTGCTTTCTATTAGCATAGAAAACAATACCATTATTTTTAAAACATCCATAGGACCATGAGACCATTTTCATTAGCAGTCATGCACACCGATGGGCATTAACTAATTTAAAACTGCCAATTAGTATCTAAAATATACTGTGAAAGCAACCAATTTGATTTAAAATACTTTTAGTAGCCCTTGGCTACTATTTATTTGGAAGATTGCAAACAAACTTAGCAAGTTGCTATAATTATTCTTCCCTTTCAATCTAAAGCTACAATTTGATATCTCTATTCTTGCTGTTCCATCCCACGCTCAATCCCAGCAGTGTTTTCAGCCACCTGAAAAAGGATTGCAAATTAGAGGCTCCACATTGCAGTGGTTCAGCTCCTGCCTGAAGTTACAGTTTTGGTTAACAATAACAGGGGAAAGAAGTCAGGCCTTCAAATGCTTTGTTGTTGTCATTTTGAAAATTTTATTGATTTTTAAAAACAAACATAACCAAGCAAAACATAAAACATAAAAACATAAAACATCTTTTTTGAAAGCAGCATGATCCCGGGTTACATCTCTTCGTACAGACACAAATTCAAGTTCATGCTCATTTTTATATTCCATTCCATATCTTATTACCATTCTTCATTTTCTCGATAGTTTCTCCCCTCTTTTAACTTTCTTAATTTAATTTTATTTATTTCATCTCAATTCAAATCATTGTACTTATATTCTTTGTCTGTCCTGTTTCAACTGTCTATTATCTTTTCTCATTATACAAAATTTCTCCTGTAATCACTGATTGGATTATGACGCCTTTATATCTGTTGTGAATGAATAATTGTGTTAATAAAGTTATCAAGAGCTTGAAGTCAAGTGCAGGGTTCTGTCCCTGCACTTCTGATTGGCCGTTAAATGGCGAGATCAGATTGGTCTATTCAGGAGAATCTGATTGGCCATTAACGAGCCTTTCTCATAGGTTAACGGAGCTAGCGCTCCCTGGTTTTCATTGGTTGAATATCTAATAAGTTGCCTATATAAGGAAGGCTGTAGCAGCCATTGAGTTTGAGCAGTAACACCATGTAAATAAAGAGTTTGAAGTTCACTGTTTCACAGGCTCGTCTCCATTCTTCGCACCCATGCTCCAAACTTAACACTGGCAACGAAGGTGGGATGTGGAGACATCACAGCTGACTGAACAACGAAGAAGATAACCGAGCACATGGCTGAAAATGCACAACGGCAGAACCATGTCCGGTGGCGTCATACCACCCGCTCCATTCGACCCAGCGCAAGAAGACTGGGAGTCCTACATGGATCGTTTCCAAATGTTCTTGGAAACCAATAATTTGAAGGGAAGAAACGGGTGGTATTCCGAACGTATTGTGGGCCGACCGTATTCAAGATGGCCAAGGCACTAGCAAAACCGGCTGAAGTAAAGACTATGGACTGGGACGTCCTCGAACCCCTACTGAGGGCCCAATATGCACCGACCGTACCAACACTCGTAAGGTGGCATGAGTTCTACCAAAGAAACCAGCGGAAAGGAGAGAGCGTTGCTGATTTCGTCGCAGACCTCCAAAACCTGGGAGGCCTCTGCGGGTTCGCCGACCTGGAAGAGGCCTTGAGAGACCGAATAGTTCTGGGATTAGATGCACTAAATGTGCAGAGTAAGCTGATGGCGAAAGGCGACATCAGCCTTGCCGATGCCATCACTGATGCTACTGCAGCAGAAGCAACCAGGAAGCCGGCTACCCAAATGCGCCGCAACCGCACTCCAGTACACCAACTGACCGGTGACATCCTACCCAAGTCAGAAGGACAGCTTTTGACGGCCCACCACGAGGACCTCTCTTCGTTGTCAGAAGCGACGAAGAAGGGGTCCATCGACTGTGGTCCGATCGGGACCATTACCAGAAGTCCCAACACCCATGTGCTTGCTGTGGGCCCAGCCATCCCCGGTCCGAATGCAAATTCCGCAAAGTGCTCTGCCATGAGTGCGGGAAACGAGGCCACATTGGACGGGTCTATAGAAGCCTCCTAGGACGCAGCCAGACCTTGAAGGGGGCTAACTATCGCCAACAGGAAACCATCCTGTAAGGCGAGAACCAGTGAACCACTCCGACAGAAACCAAACCTTAAACCGCCCCACGAAGCGAGAAGAGGCTCACCAAACTATCACTATCGGTCACGCCTCTTCCTTGGATGCCAAGAAAATCCGAATTAAAGTGGCCATCGAAAATCAGCCCTGCCAAAGGGAAGTCGAATCGGGATCGTCTCTCTCAATGGTTTACTGGAAGACCCTCAAGCAACTCATCCCTACTATCCGGTGCCAAGACCTCCATTACCAAAGACTCATACTTAAAGATTATCAGGGGAATAGGATTCAAGTCGTAGGATCCATTTGAGTCCGGGTCTCGTTCAAAAACCGTACAACATACTTACCCCTGACTGTGATCGACAAGGACCAGCCTAGCCTGTTAGGCCTCCAATGGTTCGTGCCACTCGGCATTGAAGTGGCAGGCATTAACCGAATCGGCAGCAGTGACTGGGAGGAGGACCTCGTCCATGAGTTCAGGGACGTCTTTGCAGAAAAACTAGGTGAGTACAAGGGGACCATGATATCATTTAACCTTAATCCAAAAATAGCTCCCATCCGCCTTAAGCCTCGTCGAGTTCCATTTGCCCTAAAACCGAAAATTGACGAACAGCTTGATAAGTTAATAGCCCAGGGGGTGTTAGAGCCAACCGATCACTCTCCCTGGGAGACCCCAATCATGATACCCATTAAGCCGGATGGTTCAATAAGAATTTGTGGGGACTACCAAGCCACCCTGAACCACGCCCTGCAGCAAAACGCATATCCGGTACCGGTGGTGCAGCACCTCCTCTATTCCCTGGGGGGCGGAAAAGTCTTCGCTAAACTAGACTTAGCTCAGGCATATCAGCAACTGCCGGTAGATGAAAAAATGGCACAGGCACAGACGATCGTGACGCACCGAGGTGCCTTTAAATGTACACAACTCCAATTTGGAGTGAGTGTAGCCCCGGGGATCTTTCAGAGCCTGATGGAAAGACTATTACAAGGGATTAAAGGCGTTGTCCCCTACTTTGACGATGTGTTAATCGCTGCCCCTACTTCAAAAATTTTACGGGATCGCTTGAAATTGGTCCTCCAGAAATTCAAAGATGCAGGTCTTAAAGTGAAGAAAAATAAGTGTAAGCTGTGTACAGATCGTGTCGAATTTTTAGGGTATTTAATTGAACAGTCAGGGCATTCACCCTACCGATAGCAAATTGAGAGCAATAAAAAACGCTGCTAGACCCCGGAATAAGGCCGACCTCCAGGCGTTTCTAGGCCTTATCAATTTTTATAATGTATTCCTGCCGCACAAAGCAACTGTCGGTGAACCCCTACATTGTTTACTGGACAAAAAAGCAATTTGGGTATGGGGACATAGAGAAGAGCAGGTGTTCCGAAATGTGAAAAAACTACTGACTTCTGACGCTGTACTGATGCAGTACAATGAGACCTTGCCATTAATGATCACGTGTGATGCATCGCCTTTCGGAGTGGGCGCCATTTTGAGCCATGTTTTGCCTTACGGTAGCGAAGCCCCTGTTGCCTATTTCTCAAAGACGCTTTCAAAAACAGAGCGCAATTACAGCCAGATTGATAAAGAAGCCCTTGCTATTGTGTCGGCTGTCAAAAGATTTCATGAGTACGTGTATGGCCGAGCTTTTACTATAGTGACTGACCACAAACCTTTGCTGGGAATAATAGCGGGAGATAAGCCAACCCCCTATATATTATCTCCCAGAATGACTCGCTGGTCAGAATTCTTGGCTGCTTATAATTATCGGCTGCAATACCGCCCGGGAAAGGCCATTCCCCACGCAGACGCATTGAGCCGAGCACCGCTTCCAGAGACCATCGACCACCCCGCGCCTACAGTGACAATGTTACAGATCGAGGCACTTCATACACCGCCATTAACTGCCCTTGATATTGCAAGAGAAACAAAATGAGACCCCGCCTTAGCATGAGTCCTCAGTTGGGTGGAACGCGGATGGCCATTGGACCAAGTACCGGATGACTTCGCACCATTCAAAAGTCGACAAACAGAGTTGTTTTCACAAAAGGGCTGCATCATCTGGAGTTAGAGTCGTTATCCCAGAGCGACTCCAACAAGCAGTACTGAGAACCTTGCACGATTGCCACCCCGGCATCATGCGCATGAAAACCCTTGCACGAAGCTTCGCATGGTGGCCAGGCATTGACAAACAAATCGAGACTTGGGTCAAAGCTTGTCATAGATGCCAGGAAGTAAGCAACACCCCACCAAAGGCAATCCCAACCGAATGGGAAACATCGTGGGGACCCTGGTCCCGTATCCATCTGGACTTTGCAGGACCTACCAAAGGCCATACATTCTTGCTAACCGTGGACTCCTACTCGAACTGGCTCGAAATCCACCGAATGAAGAACACAACAACTAAAGCAGTCATTAAGAAACTGGACAGACTGTTTGCAACCCATGGATTACCAGAAGTTCTGGTATCTGACAATGGGCCCCAATTTACCGCACTGTCTTTTGAACAGTACCTGGCGGACTGCGGTATTCGACATGCGCTGACTTCACCTGCGCATCCTGCGGCCAACGGAAGGGCCGAGCACATGGTACAATTCATCAAGAAAACGCTACAAAAAATGGACTATGACAACATCGAAGAAAAAATAAACTGAATCCTCTTTTTACAGCATATCACTCCGCACAGCGTCACCAACAAAACTCCCGCCGAGTTGCTCATGGGATGAAAGCTCCACTCCCACCTCGACCGGTTACACCCAGCATACGAACCTGAGAAACACACGGATCCAGCGGGAAATGCCGTAATTTCCAGGTAGGCGACTCGGTATTTGCTAAAAACTTATTGGGTGATCCGTTGTGGATCGAAGCGACAGTAGTCTGTATAACCGGCCCAAGATCATACCTTGTGCAATGCCGCAATGATAGACTATGGAAGTGCCATATCGATCAACTACGATCAAGGTTGCACTCAAGGGTCTACGAGTCCCCTGATGACCAAACTGAGGGGGGGAGATACAGAGGAATATGAATTTCAATTAGCAGAAAACCTTTTTGAAGGGAACGATAGCGGAACGGAAACATGTGAAGAGGAATCAGGGATAGCCTCATGGTGCTACCGAAGATGTTAGTGACAACAAAAATTCGAACTCAGAATCAGAGGCACCCCTTTCATCAAACAACGCCCTACCTCTACAAGAGTGCAGCCAATTACCAGGTGCACAACAAAAATCAAATAGACTAACAAAACAACCGTCCTACCTCAAGGACTACGTAACTGCACCCCGTAAACGGAACCCAGGGGGGAAGGGGTGTTGTGAATGAATAATTGTGTTAATAAAATTATCAAGAGCTTGAAGTCAAGTGCAGGGTTCTGGCCCTGCACTTCTGATTGGCCGTTAAATGGCAAGATCAGATTGGTCCGTTCAGGAGAATCTGATTGGCCATTAACGAGCCTTTCTCATAGGTTAACAGAGCTAGCGCTCTCTAGTTTTCATTGGTTGAATATCTAATAAGTTGCCTATATAAGGAAGACTGTAGCAGCCATTGAGTTTGAGCTGTTACACCATGTAAATAAAGAGTTTGAAATTCACCGTTTCACAGGCTTGTCTCCATTCTTCGCACCCATGCTCCAAACTTAACAATAACTTTCCCCTAAAATTATAACACTTAATATAAATACATAACTTCCTTTCGGATTCTGCTTGGTACATTCTAAAACTACACACTGTATTTTTAAAAAAGAAAAAAATATAAATATATATTATAATTAAAACAACAATCCATACCAATTCAATTCTATCATTAATATTAATATTCATTTAAATCTTAACATTTTACACATTACTTTTCAAATAAGTATCATACTTCCATGGGAACATTTATAAACTTTCCATAGTTATTTCCCCCCCAACTTCACTGATATTTTATAAAACATTGAGTCGTTAAAATGTTCCCATTCCTTCCTAATTCAATTCTCTCATTTATTTCATTTCATTTATTTTGTTCACAAAAGTTTCACTGTATTACACTGACTATTTTATCCCACTTTTTAATCATATGTTGTTTCTAATTTTCTAACATTATTTCTATTACAAATATAAGAAAATACAATCTTATGTACCTTTACAGAATCCCTTTTTCAGTTAAATTTTCACCCATTATCTCTGAATAAGTCCTGTTTCTTTACATCTTGCTCAAAACCTTTGTAACTTCTCTTCCCTTCCTTCTTCCCTTTCTTCTTCTCTCTCCCCCTTTTACCCCTCTGTCTCTCCACCTCCATTTCCCTCTTTTGTATTCCCCTTTTCTGTTGCTTTCCAACATTATATCCATTTTTCACATTATTTTTCCTTTTTTTGGCTCTTTTTTTAAGTCTTAAATTCCCCATTCTCTTTCCCCCCCTTTCCTTTTTCTTCCCCACACAGAGTTACTTGTTCATTAAAGATGGCTTCTTCTTTGTCCCAATCTTCTTGTTGCACAGTCTTTTCTTGTTGTTTCTTGTAGACACAGATCGCCATTTCTAAGAATTGAAAAACAGAGCCAAAGGAGGCCTTCCCTTCTTGTGTCTCTTCTTTATATTTTTTAAATTCCATTTTGAGTTCATCCAGAAGTGATGCTATTGTAGAATTTTTTTAAACAACCACCCAATTGTTTTTAGTCATTAATTTCCAGAAATCCCAAAGTCACCAAGCAATCCAAATACAAACAAGCTGTTTCTTTTAACACTTTCTTCTTTTTTCACTTTCTCTTCCTGGGGTTACTATTTAGTTACAAAGTTCCAGTTAAAATGTATCTTTTAGAGAAGTCTTATTGAGATTTTATTTTAGATTCTTTTGAAGTCCAGGCAATCTCCTCCTTCCAAATCCTGCCCTTATTCTTTTCCTCTCCCTTCCTACTTTTTGAAAAAAAGGATTTTTTTGTGTTCAGAAATCTTTATTGTCCTTTTGGCATTTAATTATATTTTCAGTTTTATTACCTATTGGTGCCAAAGTAGATTTTTCTGATTTCTTATTCAGCCCTTCATTGTCAATGTGAGGAAGAAGAGTGAAGAGAAAAAACTTTCCCTTTTCACGTTCATTCGCTGCTTCCGAGTCTTCTCTGGGAGCGATGTTATCTTTTATAAAATTTAAATTCCAGGGTACCTTAGTTGTTGCTTTTTATCCCAGTCAGCCAAAAATTTCACTTCTTAACTCCCTCTTGCACTTTCTTTTCCGGTTGAGTGCTTCTTTGAGACGGCCATTTCTGACCGCCGCTCTTACTGCCTTCGGGAAAGGGAGTAATGGCCAGCTGAGGAGGAGAGATGTGGCTCTCCTCAACCCTGCTGGTGACTCCCCCGTCTTCACCACCTCTATGGGTTGGCTTAGCCCTAAAGCCAGTTGGCTTGGGGTGCTCCAGCAGCGAGCCCAGGCCAGGCAGAAACTGCGCACGATCACGGATTCCTGCCTCCCGCCGAAGCCCTGCAAACCAGAACTCTCACGCCTTCAAATGCTTTGTGATGGAGCTTGCCAGACTTGTTTCTTTTCCCATTCTGTTCAAATTCTGCTCAGAATTAGGAGCGGTCATCTATCTATGATGACAGCTCTCAGGTAGCGGATCACCAACAACAATATAGATGGACCATTGGGGTGATGAAGGATGCATTGCTGCAAGTCCTGAAGGATAGATTGGGATAAATTTCCTGGAGAATATCAATGAATGAGATTTCTGAGAGTAGATATCACCTTCTTGGCATGTACTTAAACAATTAATTAGCTTCTCCTGGGATTGCCCTAGGGGTACTGTCAAAACATCAACTGGTCTAGAATTCAAGAGCTTGTATGCTCAGTATATACTCTTAGATCTGCTATGTTACATCACTGCTGCAAAAAATGCACTGGCTACCAATGTGCCTCTGAGTACAATCCATGAGGCTGGACATGACTTGTTCTTTATAGCTCAAGCACAAGGCATCTATGACATTGAGTTTTCCAACTAACAACAGTTTGTCTAACCTGGATGGCAAGAGTCCTCGGCTTTCAAATTAGTCAGGGAATGATATTTCCTTGCAGCTTCCCTCCTTAGGAACAGCTGCCCTAAGTAGAGAATGGCAACCATTCTCCTGGTTTTCTTGAAATCAGTAGTGAGTGTAGGACCACACAGATTTATGTCTATATGTGTGCATTTTTCTTATGATTTATTCTTAGTCATGATTTTACTGATTTTCAATTTTTGATTATTTTATTGCTATTTTAATAACTGTAAACTGCCTAGAATCCATAAGGATCAACAGGGTACAGAAATAGCATGAATGCATAAACAAAGAAACATCTCCATGATGTTCTTCTGATGCCTGTGGTGGAACAGCTGGCTTTGGGAGATGTTGAACTGCTAGAATTGTGAGATGTCCTTCACTAGAAATCCCCTAATCTGTTAGTGCTAAAATTAGAAGCACAGCAATATTCTTCACCAGTAACTAAAGAATTCCCTACAGTCTTGTTAGAAACAGAGTTGGAATTTCTATTGATATTGATATTTAGATTTTTGTATGGAAATAGTTTATAAATTCTTTAAAAATGGAAACAATAGTAGCTCAGCTATGGAGTTTATTGTCAGCAAAAGCAATTACTGTATTTTTAAAGATATAAAAATATTGCCATGCAGATATATTACCCTATGTTGATGAAACAGCAGACTATAATTTGGTGGGGGGCCTGTAAATCTGAAGAGTGCAAAGTGCGGTTTTTGCATTAACTTGGCCATTAAACAATGGAGGATCTTTCACTGCACCACTCTTCTCCAGCAATCTGAAGCCTTTCAAGTTGCCCTATTTCAACTATATCCCAAGAATTCTATTAGGCCTTTTCAGCATAGAAAAGTGCAGCCCAGCTGGGAATGCTTCAAGAGGAATAAAAATATTAGTACCAGTAAAGCACATAAATAATTGCAGCTTATTTTAGCTCTAATCATTAATAGACTCAAACTGAAGTGCTTTGGCTTTGTATTGGTAATAGCAGAATTATAAAATTAAACTTTTCAAGTCACCTTTGCATTTAGGAATCACGGATGGTGTCCCATCACACTGGATTACAAAAGCTGATTGAGAAGAATTTGCTTCCAGGACATATCCTGTTTTACAGGTCAGCTCAATAGAATGACCACGTTGAATAAATATATTTTCAGACACATCTATTTCATCTTTAACATCTATTTTCTGGCTTTCCAATTCAGTCCTGGGGATCACACAGGGATCTGAGGTGGAAAAAAAAAGCAAATCCTATTAGAAAAGGCTGTTGGGATCCAAATACATCATATTACCATATTGCTAGATTTAGCTTTCATCTAGTAGCTACTTCACTTCAGATATAGGACTGAAATTGTATATTAAGGAGAGCTGCTGCAGGCAACATCAATTAAATCTTTTTTATAAGAGAGAGAGAGAGAGAGAAGTCAATCTTAATGATTAGAAATGCTCATGAAAATTGGATGAAGACTTTCTTTTCTGCTTACCCAGGCAAATGGGCACTTTTGTCCAGGTCCCATTGTCACAAAAAGATCTGTTCTGGCCTTCCATGGCATAATATGTTTGGCACCTGAATTCTACTGAAGAGCCAGATCTGTACAGCTTCTCAGATAAAGTAGTGATGTCTCCATTTTCAGTCATGGGTGGACCACTGCAGTTTTTTCCTCTTACTATTAAATAGGAAAAAAAAACCAAAAAGCCAGCAAATGTTAGCTGGAGTTGCTGAAATTCCTTAAAATAACAATTACAAAGAAAGAACTTGGCTTAAAATTATTACAGATTCTGCTCATTTTTCCTTATAAAATCAGGTAATAATTCAAGTGGAATTGTTTCATAAGCAAGTTAAGTGTTTATGAAACTTCAGCATCAGAACACATGCCACATCTCAACAGAACTACAATGTACCCACTTTCTGAACTGAAGAAGCTTCTTAGACAGGATATGAAACGTCTTCAAGGAAAAACAAAGAAAGTCCAACAGTCTTTTGAAAAAGCACCTTTGGGACAATGCACCCAACTGTTCACAATCTACTTTTCTCTATTTCTCTCTCTCCCCTCCCCCTCTTCATTCATATTCTTTTTGCTTTATGTTGACCCAGATCTTGACAATAATATATGATGTAATTGTATGTAGAAATGACATTGGGAGAAAGAAAAACAAATGCAGCCAAGGGAACTATCAGATAAAAGGTAACCCACTCTCGGAATAGATAGGGATAGCAGTTCAGAAAAGACCCTCCCAGATTCAAAGGCACAGGGGGAAGGAATCTACTTTAGGATTGCAGAATTCTATTAATTAACTCTATAGAAAATTAGAATTAGCTACTCTAACCACATATCCTGTCTGGTCTACCTTGCAAGACCAACACATAATCACTCTCTATTAAAGACCCAAAAGGATAATATTCAGTTAAAATAATAATTAGACACAGATAGAGATGATAAAATAACTGCATAGTAACATCGGTATTATATGCTTGCTCATTCCATTGGAAAAAAGAAAATTAATACACTCAGGATTTGTAATTCTCAGGCCCTCTTGTGTAGATATTTCAAACTTTATATTTAGTTATTTCACTTGTTTTAAACAATATGCTAACAATTTATCTGCATATTCAATTTACATAGTTTCTGATTATTTTATAAATATTTTTCTCAGGAGAAATATTTATATCAAGTTGAAAATGCACAAGATTTAGGCTTCCTTCTACATATAAATGATGAAGGGACAATGTTAAAAAATATCTTCTGAACTAATATTTGAAGAGCTATAAAAATGATCATAATGATCTGAAAATTAAATGTCTGCAAAGAAAGAATAATAAAATATCCTTCATCACCTAAATATGCTGGAACCTATGGAATTATTAAATAAAATCATAATCAGTTCAATATTAACATTGACCATATGATGAATTCATCCAAGCAATTTCAAACAAAAGAGATTTTTCATCAGGGACACTATGGGACTCCTTTAATGATATCATGTCAACATACTTTATACAACCTTTGCAATTTTTGAAACATTTTTTGCCTACCAATTTTATGCATATTTTCAACCACTATGGAGTCATAGTTCTTAGCTAAAGTTCAAGATTTTGGACTAAACTGTAGAAACAATTCAGATGTTTGTAAAAATATGCTTCAGTTGTTTTGTTTTAGATTGCAACTGTTAAAATTCCAAGACGTGAATTATTTCAGGGAAGATGAAATCATTTTTAAAAGAATGGGAGTTTAGAAGCAAATGTTCATATTTGTTATGTTATCATAATTGATTTAATCAGTTATGATCCCAGGGGAATCCATTATATTGACAGCAAGCTTACCAGAGATACATAATGGGAAATCCATGTAACCGTCAACACACTTTCTGACTGATGGAACCACAAGCACATATCCTTCATTACACTGAAATTGTAGGTTCTGGTTACTTTGAATAAGCCGAGCTTTTCTTAGATTCCCAAACACAAACAAGTTTTTTGCTGCTAACTGTTGTCTTGTGATACTGCAGGGTGCTAAAAAAAAGAAAAGAAGGTAGATCTTCTCAAGGGAGATAATTTGTCTCCCTCAGTTTCAATACCAAGAAAATCGGCCTGTTGCAAATCACAACTGACAGTTCCAGGCTAAAATCAAATAAACCAAGTTAGAGCACAGTATTATTAATGAACAAGTTATGATTCAGCAATAGATTTTAGACGTATCATAAAAGACTGGCTTGTAGGAGCATGTACACACAGATGGTCTTGGTTATTTCAAGCTAAGAACAAACAGCCCAACTCAGAATCTTTTGCGAAGACATTTTGAGTTGACTGAGTTGTAATAGAACAGAATTTCAGACAGCTGGAGTATTCCAAAGTCTATTGAAATATGATGAAGATTGCTTCCCTTGATTTCATTTCTTTTTACAATTTTATTTTATTCAAAAGATTAAAATATAAAATTCAAAAGAAAAAAATAGAGACAAAACTAAACTAGACAAAAACATTTAAAATGTGAATTAAAAAAGGTCAAAAGCACATATTCTAACCCTCCCTAGTTGAACACTGACAAATCTATTGCAACAATAATAATTCCACCCTTACAAAGCAGGTCCAGAATTTATAAGCTTGTACATCTATTTGCAATCCAAGTGATCTGTCATGCATTACATAAATGAAATAAGAACTGTTAACAGGTTAAGCAACAGCAAAGTTAAAGTTCAAACCACTCACTATATCAACTTATTTGCTTGCACATTCAAACAAATTCTGCATTTTCTCCCAGGTCTACACTAGTCAAAGAAAGCATGATGGCTTACCCAAGCATTTTGGTGGATGAGGTGTCCATTCTTGTCCCTTACACTGAATCCATTCAGGTCCTTCCAAGACATAGCCAGGGTTGCACCTGTATTGTACTCGGTCATTTTCCAGGTACTTGGCTTTCTCAGTGCTCACAATTTCCCCAAAGTCAATCTCATTTGGTTCTTCACATTCTGAAATTATATTTACATTAAATTATCTCACCTGCTTCGACAAGCTTGCTCTTCCTATCTACTCTTATGAGGTGTGAGATAACAAATTTCCCTCCTAGTTAATTAGTTCCCACTTTTGTCTAAACTAGTAAACCAATACCTGCTACACACTTAATCCAAGATTCAGGTGGTACTTGACTAATGACTCATTGCTTAGTGACATTCAAAGTTCCAAAGGGGATATTTACAACTTGGATTTGAAGTTCTGACAGTTGCCCACCCCAATGGTGACACAACCACAATTTGGACATTGGGCAACTTTATTGCATTTGGAGTCATTGATAGTGTCCTGCAGTCACATTACCCTGTTTTTATGTCACTTTTTGCCAAAAAATAGTATTTACTTGCAGTTTTATCATTCCCCTGCCCATAGCGAATCATTGTTTCTTGTAACAATTATGCATTTGCTTAACAACAATCATAATTTACTGAATGGCCAGTACAAAAAGGGTCATAAAATTGGGTCAGTCACTTTAAGACCATAACAAGTTATATCATGATGAGTTGGCTCCAAACGGGTCATAACTCAAGAACTACCTACAATAAACAAACTTCCCTTGCCTAACCTAAACAAATCTGGGGATAGGAAGGTAAAGAGGTTGAAAGGCTATTAAAATTGCCCCACCAAAAGCATTCCTTTGAATGCAATTCTGTGGAATTTTGTCCTTGCCAGTGCTTTGACTTACACTGGGTAGTCCGGGAGAAATCTTTCTGACAGTTTTATGTATTGGATTTCCATGATTAAACCTTTCTCAATTGTAATCACCCTATCCTCTTTCATCAGCAATATCTGAACAAAATTTTTAATGCTGCCAACAGTTCCTTTCCTAGAAAAAATAAACCATTGCTTACTAGTATAGGCCTTGATATTAATTTCTCAGTACACATTATCTGTAGCTTTTTTGTTTTTATCAGGTCTAAATGCTGTCAGCTGAGAATTTATTCTGTATTTCTTAACTCTCTCATCTTGTCCTTCCCTTTTCTTTTCTAGAGATGTGGAACTTAGTAGGGCTCAAAGAGAATACAATAGTGGAAGAATATACACACACAGAGACACACAAATATTATACTGCATAAAGAAAGCAAATATACATTTCAAATCAGCCTTGCTGGGCAGAATCGGGAAGATACTAGTTGTAGAATAATTAATTGCCTCTAACCCTTCAGCTAGTGAATTTGAAAGAGTCTGGAACTGGGTAACATTCACAACTTCTTGTGCCAATGAGTTACTTATTAATTTTACAATTATTGGGAAAGAAATACTTTCTATGCTCTCTGTTGATTGAGGCCAGTTTTCCTCTTTCTTTTCCTTCATGAATGACTTTTGCAACCAGCGAAAACAATGATAAATATATGATTGGCTCAAAAGTATGGCTATTAATATGAATATCAGCAAATATAGTCTTAGCTTCAGTATCTTGTGAAATCAACATTATCCTCCTTGTCTTCTCGTGAAGGATATAATCATTGTGAATTTAGACATCCACTAATTTCTTTCTATTTATCCTGATATAAACCGAACTGAAATACATCTCTGTACTTTCAATCACTTTGAGTTATGAAGCCTCATCTTACACATGGAAATCACTTGGTTATTATCATATCAAGTTATTTATTAACTGAAACAAAGAGCCTCAAAATGGGCATGAATTTATAATCCTGATGCAAAGTATTTTGCTATCCACAAATCAACTGCTGAAAAATCTTGCATTTGAAAAGGGGATTGGGATTATAAATCCATGATATTCTTAAAGAATCTGGTATTACAAATGTCCAGAAAGCCACAAATGAAAAATTGTACTCTTTGCTAAAAGTAACTGGGCCTTTCATGAATGCCCAGAAACTATTTTTCTTAGTAACCCCTTGATTTCTTTTCTTAACTTACCATATTGAGAAGAGCAGCCTGGCCAAAGAAGAAAAGCAACAACCAGAAGCAGCCAGCCTTTCATAGCTTTTCAGGCAATGTCCCAACCACAAAACTTCAGTTCAGCAGTTTAGCTATTTCAGCTGATTTATCTGAGCTACTATTATCCCTTTCTCTTTTGCTTTGCTTTTTGTCAGGGAACTAGTGAGGAGGAAATATTACTCAAATATTAGTTTGACCTTGACAGCTAAAAAAAGGCTTTCTGAGAACTTTCTGAGAGCTTTGTGAACTTTGTGTTGCAATGGTAACAACAAACAAATCAAACAACTGTTCAGCTTTTCAGTGCTTCCAATTCTTCAGAAAGAAACAATAACACCATTTACATTCCAGTGTTGATAAATTCTGAGGGATTGAACTAGAAGACCTCCAAAATCCTAAATAACTGTTATTTTGTTAAGATTTCTGTGAGTAGCAAGTTCTTGATGTGTTTTACTTGCAACCCATTCACACAGTCGCTTCTTGAAGTCATGTTTTGTTTCTGTGCCTTTAAGGCTCCCCTGAAAGAAAGTCATCAGCTATTCAACTGTTCCTGACATTGGAATTCAACACATCTTTGTTTGAGCTGCATCATGCCTGTGCAGCACAAAGATTATGTATGTTTACTGAAGATTAAATTTCACTCTGTTCAACAGCACTTGCTTGGAAGTGAGCTGGAGGGATTGCTGATTGAACATCAACATCAGGATTGAAAAGGATTGTCATTCCAAGCAAAGTTGTGCAAGTTTTCTTCCCCAAATAGGAACTGCATGCCACTAAATATTCAAACCATGCACAGATGGATTTTATATGAATGTGCAGTTAAGCCCACAAGCATTTATGAAATGGTTAATTTTGCTATATTCAGACATGCATACACATGCACGCCCATTAAAATTATGAAACTCTTACCTAATGAGAAGAAAATCGAGGAGTGGTTCCAAGCACAAGTGGAACTTCAAAAGTGAATCCTTTAGGAAGGATTGCACACTTTTAATTGCATTTGGGCTCTTCCCCTTCCATCCCTTCCCCTCATTAAGAAATCAAGGACAAACAAGATTGTTAAGGGCTGATTTGCCATCACAGGCCCTCCCCTGATTCATAACTGTTGTGTATGTACCATAGTTAATAAAGTATGAGCTTGAGGTAAAGTGCAGGGTTCTGGCCCTGCACTTCTGATTGGCTGTTAGGCGGCCAGATCGGATTGGCTAGTTCTTAGGAATCCGATTGGCCCTCAACAAAGGATTATTATTGGTTTAAAGTGCTTGCGTTCATAGCTCGCTATTGGACAATTCTCACAAAGGTTGCCTATAAAAGGCAGGGTTCACTGTTGTTGTTTAGAGAAGTCACTATGCTAATAAAGAGCTGAAAGTCACTATTCAGAGGCTGTCTCCATTTACTCCGACCCATGTCCAAGTACTTAACACTGGCGATGAGGATGGGATTTGGAGACGTCTGAACCTAAGAAGTCAGGAAGCAAGACCGAGCATGTGGAAGACGACGCTAACAACGGAACCATGTCCAGCAGCATCGTACCACCCGCTCCGTTTGATCCAAACCAAGAGGATTGGGAATCCTACATGGATCGCTTCCAAATATTTCTTGAGACGAATAATTTGAAGGACGCCACACCAGCAAAAAAGCGGGCACTGTTCCTGATGCACTGCGGCCCGGCTGTTTTTAAAATGGCAAAAGCACTCTCCAAACCTCGAGAAGTGAAAGCCATGAGCTGGGACGACCTCGAACCCATCCTGAGAGATCATTACGCGCCAACCGTGCCTACACTCGTGAGACACCACGAATTTTATCAAAGGAACCAGCGAAAAGGAGAGAGCATGGCCGATTTCGTGGCAGACATCCGAAATTTAGGAGGCCTCTGCGGGTTCGCTGATTTAGAAGAAGCACTAAGAGACCGAGTAATTCTGGGATTAGATGCGCTAGGCATGCAGAGCAAGCTGATGGCGAAAGGCGACATCAGCCTTGCTGACGCCATCGCCGAAGCCACGGCTGCGGAGGCGACCAAAAAGTCAGCTGCACAATTACGGCAAAGCTGTACTTCGGCAACACAACCGGCCGGCGAAATCTCACCCAACTCAGAAGGGCAGCTACTAACGACGCACCACGAGGACCTCTCTTCATCGTCAGACAGCGACGAAGAAGGGGTCCATCGACTGCGGTCCGACCGGGATCCTCGCCCTAAGCCCTTATGCCCTTGCGCTGGCTGTGGAGCAAACCATGCCAGGGCCAAATGCAAATTCCACGACGCACTCTGCCATGAGTGCGGGAAATGAGGCCACATCAGCCGGGTCTGCCGCAGCTTACCAGGACCCAGCCAGGCCTCAAAAGGGGCCAACTATCACCAATCGACAGGAAACCGTCCTGTAAGGCGAGAACCAGTAAACCACTCCTACAGAAATCGAGCTTTGCAAAAAGAAGAGGCTCACCATACTATCACTATACGTCACGCCTCAGTCATGGACACAAAGAAAATTCGAGTCACGGTAGCCATTGAGAACCAGCCTTGCCACATGAAGGTCGACTCGGGATCATACCTCTCGATGGCGTCTTGGAAGACACTCAAGCAACTTATCCCCACAATCCAACGCCAAGACCTCCAATTTCAACGCCTCATCCTCAAGGACTACCAAGGAAATCGAATCCCTTTGGTCGGGTCCTGCCGAGTCCAAGTCTCCTTCCAAAAACATACAGCGTACTTACCTCTAACGATCATCGACAGAGATAGGCCTAGTCTATTAGGCCTCCAATGGTTCGCGCCACTAGGCATCGAGGTGGCCGGCGTGAATCGAGTCGGTGGTTGTGAGTGGGAGGAAGACCTTGTTTCTGAGTTCAGCGACGTCTTCGCGGACCATTTAGGCGAGTATAAGGGGACCCCAATCTCATTTAGTTTAGACCCAAAAGTAGCCCCAATTCGCTTGAAGCCCCGTCGAGTTCCATTCGCTCTTAAAGCTAAGATCGACGAACAACTCGATAAGTTAATTGCTCAAGGGGTGTTGAAGCCCATCGATCACTCTCCATGGGAAACCCCTATTGTAACACCCATTAAGCCAGACGGGTCAATCCGAATTTGTGGGGACTACCGGGCCACTTTAAACCATGCCCTACAGCAGAATGCATATCCAGTTCCGGTGGTGCAGCACCTCCTCCATTCCTTGGGGGGCGGAAAGGTTTTCGCTAAATTAGATTTAGCTCAAGCTTATCAACAACTACCAGTGGATGAAAAGACAGCCCAGGCCCAAACAATTGTAACGCACAGAGGTGCTTTTAAATGTACTCGATTGCAGTTTGGGGTTAGTGTAGCCCCGGGGATATTCCAAAGCCTCATGGAAAAGTTGTTACAGGGAATCAAGGGCGTGGTTCCGTATTTTGATGACGTATTAATTGCAGCCCCTGCCAAAAAAATCTTGCAGGATTGTTTGAAAAGTGTTCTTAAAAAATTTCAAGAGGCAGGACTTAAGGTGAAAAAAAATAAATGTCACTTGTATACTGACAGTGCTGAGTTTCTAGGGTATCGGATTGATAGCCAGGGCATCCACCCGACCAAAAGTAAATTAAAGGCGATAAAAAATGCTTCCAGGCCACATAACAAGGCCGATCTCCAGGCATTCTTAGGCCTCATTAATTTTTATAATGTATTTTTACCGCATAAGGCGACTGTTGCTGAACCGTTACACCGGTTATTAGATAAAAAAGCATTGTGGGTATGGGGTTACCGGGAAGAACAAGCGTTCCGGAATGTTAAAAAATTGCTCACTTCTGACTCTGTACTTATGCAGTATAACGAGACTTTACCATTAGTTATAACCTGCGATGCCTCGCCCTTCGGGGTGGGCGCCATTTTGAGTCATGTACTGCCTAATGGGAACGAAGCCCCTGTTGCATACTTTTCGAAGACTCTTTCACAAGCAGAGCGGAACTATGGACAAATTGATAAAGAAGCTCTCGCAATTGTTTCAGCTGTAAAGAAATTTCACGAATATGTGTATGGAAGGACATTCACCATTATAACTGACCACAAACTGTTGCTAGGGATAATAGCCAGGGACAAGCCAACCCCCTACATATTATCCCCTAGAATGACCCGATGGTCAGAATTCCTTGCTGCTTATAATTATCGCCTTCAATATCGCCCGGGGAAAGCCATTCCCCACACCGATGCATTAAGCCGAGCACCGCTTCCAGAGACTCTCGATGATCCGGCATCAACGGCAACCACGTAACAGATCGAAACACTCAACTCGCCGCCTATGACCGCCCGAGACATCGCGAGAGAAACCAAATGAGACCACACCCTAGATCGAGTCCTAGGCTGGGTAGAACGCGGATGGCCATTGGATCAAGTCCCAGATGACTTCGCGCCATTTAAAGCAAGACAGACTGAACTTTTTTCCCAAAAAGGCTGTGTCATCTGGGGCGATAGATTCGTTGTCCCAGAGCGACTCCGGAAGACGCTACTACAAACCCTGCACGAGGGCCACCCTGGCATCGTGCGGATGAAAGCACTCGCACGAAGCTACGCATGGTGGCCGGGCATGGACCGGAAAATCGAGCAGTGGGTCAAAGCATGTACCAGTTGCCAACAAGCCAGCAACGCCCCACCAAAAGCCATGCCTACTGAATGGGAAACGCCACGTGGACCCTGGTCCAGAATCCACCTGGATTTCATGGGGCCAACCAAAGGATATACGTTCCTGCTGATAGTCGACGCATACGCCAATTGGTTAGAAATTCATCGTATGATGGCCACAACTTCTGAGGCAGTGATTAAGATCCTAAATAGACTCTTTGCAACCCATGGATTGCCTGACATCCTGGTGTCCGATAAAGGGCCACAGTTCACGGCATTGATGTTCGAGCAGTACCTCGCTGACCGCGGCATCCGCCATGCGCTCACCTCGCCTGTGCAACCTGCGACCAATGGCCGAGCGGAACGCATGGTCCAATTTGTTAAAAAGACTTTGCAAAAAATGGACTATGACAATATCGATGACAAAGTCAACCAAATTCTCTTTTTATAACACATAACTCCACATAGCGTCACCGGCAGAACTCCTGCAGAACTACTGATGGGACGAAGACTCCGTTCCCACCTTGACCGGTTGCACCCTGCTTATGAACCGGAAAAGCCAATAGGATCCACTGGCCGCTGTCGCACGTTCCAGGTAGGAGACCGGGTTTACTCACGGAACTTTTCAGGCGACCCGTTATGGATAGAGGCAACGGTAGTACGAGTGACCGGCCCCAAATCCTACATAGTGAAATGCTGTGACAATACATTGTGGAAACGGCATATCGACCAATTACGGTCATGACTCATAACGGCCAGTCAACAACTCCCCCATGACCAAACTGAGGGGGGGGAGGTATAGAAGAAGAAGATGACGTTCCAGGGAACCTGCTCAAAGAGAGCGACGAATCAAGTGAGACTCAAGAAATGGAGCAGGAAGGAGAATTGTTTGCACCGCAAGAAATTGCACCTGAGCAAGAAGCAGAGACACTGCCAAACAACAATCTACCTCAACATGATTGCAATCAACCAATCCAACGAAAATCCGAAAGACTTAAAAGACAACCGTCCTATTTAAAGGACTATATAACTACACCGTAATTAAGAAGCCAGGGGGAAGGGGTGAAGTGTATGTACCATAGTTAATAAAGTATGAGCTTGAGGTAAAGTGCAGGGTTCTGGCCCTGCACTTCTGATTGGCTGTCAGGCAGCCAGATCGGATTGGCTAGTTCTTAGGAATCCGATTGGCCCTAAACAAAGGATTATTATTGGTTTAAAATACTTGCGTTCATAGCGCGCTATTTCTCACAAAGGTTGCCTATATAAGGCAGGGTTCACTGTTATTGTTTAGAGAAGTCACTATGCTAATAAAGAGCTGAAAGGCACTATTCAGAGGCTGTCTCCATTTACTCCGACCCATGTCCAAGTACTTAACAATAACCATCTGGAGAATCTTCCCAGAAGCAGTAGCAGCAGCTAATGGTAAAAGTATCAAACATGACTTTTATGAAAAATTATTGGCTATGGAAAACATTTTCTCATTCTTCCATGTCTTAACATTGTATTTTTATTGTAAATCACCCAGAATGACTCAGGTGAAAAGGACAGTGTAGAAATTTGATAACTAAATAAATTACATTTGATATCTGACATATCTATTTTGATGGAATAAAACCCATGAATGGAATATACAACTACAGGGATTTAAATTATTTAAAAGAAACAGACCTAATAAAAGGAGGTGGAGTTGTGCTATATATAAGAAACAACTATAACTCAACAAAAATACAAAAAAGTAATGGTTAAAAACATCTTGAATGCATCTGGATCAATATAAAAGGAAAAAATAATGACATTAACATAGGTGTATACTATAGGCCACCCAACCAAACAGAAGAAATAGATGAGCTTTTTGCTAATCAGTTAACTAAGGTATGTAAGAAGCACACCACAATCTTAATGGAGACTTTAACTACTCTGACATCAACTGGGAGACAAATCTAGTGGAATATCAAACAGATTCCTGACAAATCTAGCAGATAACTTTGTCTCCCAAAAGGTAGAGATGAAGTTTAGGGTTAAAATAACAAAAAAGGGTTGGTTTTTTTTTTTCTGAAATGGTATAAAGTTTCCTGCCTGAACAAGGGATTGAACTAGAAGACCTCCAAAGTCCAAAATAACTGTTATTTTGTTCAGATTTCTGTGATATGAATAAAATCCCTTCCTTTTAGAGCAATGGGAGAGAAGCACTATGGAGATGAAGGTAATACTTAAAAATAATGAGGAATGGAGCCTGGAATGCTGAATCTGCCAGGTTTTCATCTCTTCTGGTCTGATCCTTCTAAAGGTCTTCAGTAGCAGCAGCAGCTAATATTAAAATTATTATACATGAGATTTATAAAAAAGTATTTTCAGTACAAACCATTTTCTCATTCTTTCAGGTCTTAATACTGTATTTTTATTGTAAATCACCTATTCAGGTGAAATGGACAATGTAGAAATTTGATAACTAAATAAATTACATTTGATATCTGACTTATCTATTTTGCATTTATTATGTCAATATTTATAGAAACCACAAGTTTCAGATATCCAATACCTTCCTTTAATTACTAACAATCTTCAGCTAAATGCAGCTACATAATAGCCAATCATATCAGGGAGACTGTACTCTTTAGTACCTGTTTTTTCCTCAGATACTGCAGAGCTAAGATTGGGTTGCACTCCAGAACATCAAAATAGTATGAACCCTTGGAAACCAGAAGAACAAGAAAATAAGACATTGCCTCCTTATCAGAAGGATACAAGACCTACCGCTCTCCTCTTACTAACCAGGAAAATTCCCTTTTATAGGGAAAATGTGATTTTACCTTTCTCAATTTTAATCACCCTGCTCTCTTTCCCTGTATACTTCATCAGCAATATCTGACAAAAAAAATTTCAATGCTGGCAACAGTTCCTTTCCCAGAGATATTAAATCATTGCTAACTAGAATTAGCCTTGATACTAATTTCTCAATACATATTATCTTTTTATCAGGTCTAAATGCTACCAGCTGAGATTTTATTCTGTCATTTTTAAATCTCTCATTTTATTAGCTCCTTGTTCTTTCTTTATTCTGTCATTTTTAAATCTCTCATTTTATTAGCTCCTTGTTCTTCTTTCTTTTCTTTCTTTTTTACAGATATTAGTAGGGTTCTAAGAGAATACAATAGTGGGATAATACACACAAAAAATCCACAAATATATTAACCAAATATAAATTTCAAATCACCCATACTGGGAAGAAACTAGAGAAGAAAATAATTGTAGAATAAATAACTATCTCTGACTCTTCAGCTATCAAATTTGAAAGTTAGAGCCTGAAATGTACCAATTATCAATTCATTGTACCAATTATCAGTTAATTTTATAATTATTGGGAAAGGAATACCTTCTTTGCTCTGTGTTGATTGTGGCCAGTTTTCTTCCTTTTCCTTTATGAATGGTTTTGCAAGCATTGTTAAATATATGATTGACTCAAAAGTCTGATTAGTATGAATATCTGCAAATATACTCATGGCTTCAATGTCTCATGAATATTATCCTCCTTGTGTTTTTGTAAAGATGTAATCACTATGAATTTAGACATCCACCAATTTCTTTGTATTTATCCAGATGTAAAGCCAACTGAAATGCATGTCTATAATTTCAATCACTCTGATGTAGGAAGCCTCATCTTAGACATGATAATCACTTGCTTATTATCATATCAAGTTCTTTATTAATTGGAAAAAGTTCCTCAAGATGGGTGTTTTGTATGTAAATAGTTTAAATAAAAGCAAGCTTGGGGTAAAGTGCAGGGTTCTGGCCCTGCACTTCTGATTGGGTGTTAAGCGGCTCGATCGGATTGGTTGGGTTCAGAGAATCCGATTGGCCCTTAACGAAGGACTCTTATTGGTTCTGGAGCGAGCGTCTTACAGCTCCCTATTGGTTATTTCACATTAAGGTTACCTATATAAGGCAGAGTTGTTGTTGTTCACTCTCTCACTATGTAATAAAGAGCTGAAAGTTCACCAACTAAGATTGTCTCCATTCATTTCACCCATGCCTGAAACTATATCAGTGGGAGTGAAGTTATAATGATACAAAGTATTTTGCTATTTACAAATCAGTTGCTGAAAAATGTTGGAAACCCTGCAGCAACTTCTAAGATGTAGCTTAATCTTGTTTTACTTATTATAATTAAAACATGGCTCTGCTGATTGTCCAAGGGCAGGGGTGGGATTCAATTTTTTTAACAACCGGTTCTGTGGGCGTGGCTTAGTTGGTGGGCATGGCTTGCTGGTCATGTGACTGGATGGGTGTGGCTAACTCAACGTCACTCACATCAAGGTGCACTTCTCTTCGCCTAGCCTCTCATGACAGTGGAGATGCTGCAGCGGTCGTAAGTGTGAAAAATGGTCATAAGGCACTTTTTAAAAAACAACAAATTTTTATTGATTTTAAAAACAAACAAAACATCAGACATCAAAGTATAAAACCTCCTTTCTCCAAAATTACTTATAAGTTTTAACAAGGCAAATAAAACATTATTTTTTAAAGCATGGTTCCACATTATCACATTTCCATTTAAACACATATATATCTTTTCCAAATTTCTCATTGTTTCTCCCTTCACTTTTATTCAATTATACTTCTTTCTACCAAGGTTTTATTAATTCTCCATCAAGCATAAACACACAAAATACAGAACATAAAACAAGACATAAAAAGATAAAACCTTCTTAATTATTATTTATACATGTCTTTTCCAAATTTCTCTCCCTTTAGTTTTATTCCTCCAAGGTTTTGTTAATTCACAATCAAAACATAGCTAACCAAAACACAAGACATAAAACATAAAACTTCTTTTGAAAAGTGGCTTAGCCCTGGGTTAAATCTTTTTTTACAGACCTAAATCAAATTCATGCTCACCTTATATACCATTCATATCTTATTAACCATTCTATATTTTCTATATAACTTCTCCCTTCTTTTCACTCTCTTAATTATATTTTGTTTATTTCATCTTGTTTCAAAATCATTATGTTTGTATCTCTTGTCTGTTCTTTTCCAATCATCTACTTATCTCTTCTCTTTAGCAAAGAATTTCCCCTGTAATCACTTTTAAGGTATGACGCCTTTCCCTAAAGTAACACTTAAAATAATACATAATTTCTATCCTGATTCTGCTTAGTACATTCTACATGTTGCATTTTGGAAAAAAAAAAAAGAATAATAAACTTATAATATAGTTAAGTATATAATTTCCATTCTAATTCTAATTCTATTTAATAGTATAACGAAGCATTAATCATTTTACATATTCTCTTTAATATTTTATTAAATATTGAAATCTATCATTATAAAACATTTTAATATTTTAATATTTTGTTAAATCTTATAATATTCCAATAGACTATTTCAAATGCAAATACTACAATACTATCTTATGTACTCTTGCAGAATCTTTCTTAAATTATACACTGTCCTTTATCCTTTATCTATAAAAAAGATATCTTGTTTCAGACCGTGGCTTTTTTTCCCTTTTTCCCTCCCTTTCTTCTCCAGTCTGATCCTTTTGCCCCCCCCTCTTCTAACCTCCACCTTTTTAGCTTCCCCTCTCTGTTGTAATTCTCTTTTCAATTGCTTTCTAACATTATACCTTTTTTTCATCTTATTTTTATTTTTCTTGGTTGTTTTATTGAATCTTAAATTCTCATTTTTCCTTCCTCTCTTCCTATTTTCTTTCTTAATCAAACTTTTTTGTCCATTAAAAATGGCTTCCTTTTCTTCTTCTTCTTCTCCTTCTTCGTCAAGTATTTGCTGGTATGTAGAAACTGCCATTTCTAAAAAGTGGAAGACAGCTCTCAATAAATTCTTGCCATTTTGTTCCCTTAATTTTTCATATTCCATTTTTAGTTGATCCACAGATGGTGCCATTGTAAATTTTTAAGAACAACCCAAATGTTTTTAGTCTTAAAGTAATGTGCAAATGTCAAAGTTATCAAACAATCCAAACAGGCAGAAATTATTTCCTCTTCTTCTCTCTGCAACTTTTCCTCCTGGGGCAAAATCCCAAATATATTTTAAAGCCATATTGCAATTAGTTGTTGGTCTTATAATCTTCAAATCGTCTCCTCAAATCAGTTTTTTAAAGATTTTTTTTAGTCCTATCCTTCCCACTTATAACAAAGAGCTTGTTTTTACTTTAAAGAAGCAGGTTTTTCTGTGCTCAGTGCTTTCTTCGTAAGGAAGGGGAGTGAACTTTCCTTCGCACTTTCGCTGCTGTAGCAACTTCTTTTGGAAACAAATGTATCAATCCAAAAGACAGGTTTCCAGGGTATTTTAAAAGTAACTTAATGTCCTGGTTCAACCAAGAAAACTTCTCCTTCTGTCTTCCTCCTGCACAGTCTTATCTGGTTGAGGATTTCTTTATGGCTGCCATTTCTGACAGCCACTCCACCGCCTCAGGAAAAAGGAGTCTAGCCAGCTGGGGAAGGGGGTGCAATATCCCCAGACCCCTGCCCGGATCTCCTCTGTCTTCTGCTGCCTCTTTGGGGCAGCGACAACCCCCAAATCCAGTTGGATCGGGGGTACCTCAGCGGCGAGCACAGCAGGGACCCACAGAGAAGCGGATTCCTGCCACCGCCGAAGCCTTGCAACTGGAAGTTCCTTCATAAGACACTTTTCAGTGCCATTGTAACTTTGAATGGTCACTAGTTTTAGACCAAAACTCAAAAAGGGTATGTAAACTCACATTTGAATGTCAATCTTTCTAGCTATCCAAGAAGCCTTGCTGAATGTCACTCATCTTGCTTCCTTGTCATTAAAAGCTTCTTTCTGGCAACTCTGCTTCATTGTTCAGTAATTTCTTCAAAGTGCTAACTCCAGTGGGAGTATTTCCTCCCAACAGTAGTGTAAAAAGCTTAAAACAACCCTTCCGCTTTAAGAAAGTACCGGCAAAGGAAAATAAAACCTCCTTTGGAGACAGATAGTCTAGGTATACTGCCAAGAATGTAAGAAGGGTGGAAAAAAAAAAGATTTCTTCCAAAAGCCAGTTCTCCGAACTGCTTAGAAAGTTAACAACCGGTTCTACCGAATAGGTGAGAACTTGTAGAATCCCACCCCTGGCCTAGGGGCATTGCATTGGGGTGTTTTACACTGGAGGTGATTAGTTGATTAAGAAAAGACTCTACCTTCACCCCATTGTCTATTAGTCCGTTCCTTGGCTATCTTTGCTAATTTGTTAACATTTATCATTTTATTCATCTTTTGTATTGTCATTTTCATCTTGTAAACTGCCTGGCTTGCTGGAGTCCCTTATATGGGCAGCATATAAATTGAATAAATAAATATATTTTATACAATATCTTACTGTTAAAAAGAAAAAAAAGCAAAACAAAAACAAAAACCTTGTATCTGTTTGTGATTTTCTCATATTAGTTAATAGAACTGGCAGAAATCCATTTGACTGAACCTCCCTCTGATTCTGAACATCAAGTTCCATTATGCTAACTCCAGAGCAATAACAGCAGATGCAACTGTTTGTGCATCTTTGATTGGATTGTGAATTGGAAAGTTTATTGTATACCTTTGTTTCTTTACAAAATATATTATAAATGGTTTATCAATAAAAGTCATTTTTGAATTTCTTTTATTTCTTGAAGAATTCAAGAATCTATATAATAAAAAATATCAATTACAATTATCTATTGTCATTACTTTAAGATGGACTGATGATTGATGGTTAAGATTAATCAAATGTTACATTATAATATTTAATCTGCCTAAAAGATGTTCTACAAACTTGTTTTTAAATGTTATTATTTTCCAAGTAATTTCAGTTAGTAAAATCTGTCTTTTACAGAGTAGGCTTTTAGGTTTGGATCCACTGTTTGTAACTGCATACAATCCAGCTTCATGTGATCATATTAAAGAGACTGATATATCATTCCAGACATTCATCTTCTGGTTTAAAGGGTGCTGTCTATGTTCTATTGTTCATTTACTTAGATCTGTAAAATAAAATATGAACAATAAAGAAATAAATTTGCATATTTTATGTTATTCTTTTTTAAATTGATTCATCTGATCTGCAGCAGAATGCAGCCTGCAATAATTTTTAATATATCAAGCGACATGGACGAGAAGATTCTAAAATGTCAATATCACCATTTTTCAAGCAAAATCATTAAACTTCTCAAGTGACTCAAAAAAGTGACTGTAAACAATTTATTACTGAGCAATTTTTTTCTTTTTTTTAAGATGACTTTTGACACAATGACATGTAATAAATTTTAATAATTTATAAGGTATTCTTGATATTTTGGGATATAAACTCCGGTAGTCAGAATGAATCAGAAGCACTACAAATTTAAAAATAGAAGTGGTGTGTTAGATGTTACCAAACTTTTCATCTTTATTGGGGAAAGTTTGAATACAAATGCAGTGACTAAACAAGCTCATAGTATCCTTAAATCAACACAGCTAATAGACAGATATTGGGAACTGGAGTACAGCAATGCCAAGAAAGCTCCTACAGAGGATGTTTCGATAAAATATCCACTGTAGAAATATTTGATATTTACATGTAAATATCAATATAAATTTGTATTTCACTAATTCCATTTGTATTAATTGCAATTTCAAATGCAAACATCATCTTATAATAAGAATTCTGTGATCCAAATGGAATTCCTTCCATTCAGAGCAATGGAAAAGAAGTTCTATGGGGATGATAGTAATACTTAAAAACAATCAGGCATGGGACAGGGAGCCACAAACATCACCCATCATTTCATCTTTTCTAATCTGATGCTCAATGCTGGCAGATTCCAAAACTGAAGACCAGGAGACTAAAATAAGTAGAAGGTCTAGTTTAACTTCAATGAGCTATTTTCATTGATTTCATTGTGCTCAGTGCAACAAATTCAATCAGTGTGTAACCTAAGCAAGTAATTGTTAGGCTGGATCTAGTAGTCTCTTGAAGTAAATAGAATTTCATTTAGTGATGTATCATCAATCACTCTTATCCAATTCATTTCAAAGCGTCTTCTTGTTCAATCTATTTTCCCATTTATTCTAAGCTTAGAAATATTTCATGGATACCTTGTTTTATATATAATGTATAATTTATGATTACATAGCTGTGGTGGCACAGTGGTTAGAATGCAGTATTGCAGGCTAACGCTGTATTCCCACTGCCAGGAGTCTGATCCAGACGGACTCAAGGTGGACTTAGCTTTCCATCCTTCCAAGGCTGATAAAATGAAGACTAAGATTGTTGGGGACAATGTGCTGATTCTATAGACCACTTCGAGAAGGCTGTAAAACACTATGAAGTGGTCTATAAATCTAAGTATTATTGCTGTTTTTAGTAGTTACTAATTCAGTTAAATTTATTTTTTTGTTCTGGTCCTGTGACTCTCGACATAAATATGCATGTAGACATATGAGTAAGTAAGTAAGAATATGTAAGTTCAAAGTCCAGGAGAATATTTCAGTCTCAATGCAAATGAAATAAATAAAGTAAAATGTATGTGTGTTTATTTGGAATCATTCATTTTGGGGCAACTAAATTTGTTGGCTGAGGCCAATGAAATCAGTAAAAATAGCTCTCTGGGTTTAAAGTAGAGTTTCCACTCATTTCAGTCCCAGCACAGAGAAATCTCCTGGTCTTCATCTTGGAATCTGTCAAGATTCAGCAACAGACCAGTAGAGATGAAATGCTAACAGTTTTTTTCCCCTTCCTGCCCCATTTTTCTTTGTTTTTAAGTATTAACCCAGCTGTATAGTATTTCCCTACCATTGCTCTGAACTATGACATATACTTTGCCAAAGTAGATGTCTGGTCAGTGGTTAAAAGAATGAAAAAGTTAAACATTTATCCCAATACCAAAGAAAAATGATACAAAAGACTGTTCCAACGACTGAACTATAGCCTTGATACCACACAGGAGTAAAATTCACTTGAAGATAATCTAGTGACATTTCAATCCAACCACCTACAGAGAACTACCTCATGTATAAGCAAAATTTTGGAAAGTTCCTCCCCCCCCCCCCCCAGGATGTGTTTTAGCATGAAGTTGAATCAGTTGAAGTATTGAGCCCATGGGACTTGTTTGGGTGATAGTTTTTGTGGGGTCCTAAAGGTTTCCAAGTATTTATGGTTGGTCCAGACTTTGAACGGTCTCTGCTCCCCTTCCAGCAGGTGGGGCCAGGTTTGCAGTGCCCATCTCACTGCAAAAGCCTCTTTTTCCCATACAGCATATCGTCTCTCTCTGTCCGTGAGCTTGCAGGAGGCAAAGGCTGTAGGCTTCCTTGGTTGTTTCTTTGGAGTAACACTGCTCCCACTGCCACGTCACTGGCATCAGCTTTTTTATATATATAATATAAGTTTTATTAATTTTTTATAACAAACACAAACACATAAAACATAGGACATAACATAAAAACATCATCATTCTTCATAAATTTACAAGCAGCCTATCGGTTGGTTTACCACTCCTTTTTGTGCATCCATTTCATAGTCATCATAATAATTATGTTGCATAATAACTCATATCATCAATCAACAACCATATATCGCAATATCACTTTTGAACAATCATTTGACTGTAATTTAACTAATTCATACTTAAGCGAGATAACTATAGTTTAATTGATTTATTTTATAACAGATCATAAAATCCTACCAAATCTATCTTAATAAAATATTCTTAAAATATTATCAAAACCAAAAAGAAAAAATAATGCATATTCATTATATCCTAGGTTTCTAAATATTCTATTATTATATTGTATTATCTAACCATTGATAAAAAAGATCCCAAATTTCATAAAATTGTTTATCTTCTTGTTCTCTAATTTCAAATGTCAATCTGCTCATTTCAGCACATTCCATATTTTCTTAATGATTTCTTCCTCTAATGGTATTTTCTCACTTTTCCAATTTTTAGCAAATACAATCCTAGCCGCTGTTAATACATTTACAATCAAATATTTTAAATTTTTATTACATATATCAGGTAAGATTCCAAATAAAAAAATCTCCGGTTTCAAGTCTATATGATTCTTTGTCATTTTTTCCAACCATATGCGAATTCTAGTCCAGTATTTCCTGGCCTCCTCACAAGTCCACCACATATGGTAATATGAACCAGGAATCTGATGACATTTCCAGCATTTTTCAGATTTGTTCTATAACATTCTGGCAATTCTTGTCGGGGGAAAGTGCTACCTATAAAACATCTTATAAAAATTTTCTTTATATGCTGTTGACATTGTCATTTTATAATTTTGAGACCACAACTTTTGCCATTTCTCTAAATCAATCCCACATCCAAAATTCTTCCCCCAAGCAATCATTGTTTCTTTAACTTGTTCTTCCTCTAATTTAATTTCCAACAAATAATTATATAATTTTTTTGATCACTTTATCATCAGTACCTGTCAATATCCTGTCTAAATCAGTCAATTTATCATAGAATCCTTCCATTTTAGAATCTTTAAGATACCTTGAATGTATTTGCACATATGAAAACCAATTCATCTTTATACCTTGTTCTTCTAAATTTTGCATCGTTTTAAGTTCACCCTTTTCATCTAGTAATTCCCCATATCTAACTGTTTGTTCCGTCTTATAGGTTTTAGGATAAGAAAAAGCTTCAATAGTTGATAACCAAACTTGGATTTTCAAATAACATTGTTTCTTAATTTTCTCCCAATTCAACCATAACGATATATAATGCCTTCTAAAATAACCCTGCGATTTAGTTCCCTTATACCATAGAAAAGCATGCCAACCCAATAATAAATCATGTCCTTCTAATGCCAACAATCTAGTCTTTCTTAACTTTATCCATTCTTTACCCCACATTAAATTTGAAGCTTGATAATACAACTCCCAATTAGGAAGGCCAAATCCTCCTCTAATTCTAGCATCCTGTAAGAGTTTTAATTTTATTCTCGCTTTCTTACCTTGCCATATATCCTTCAACACAATTTTATTTAATTCTTCAAAATAGTCCTTACCTTATCTAATTGGTATTGTTTGAAACAAATATAAAATTCTAGGTAAAATATTCATCTTAATTGTTGAAATTCTACCTATCAATGACAATTGTAAATTTTCCCATTTTTTCAGGTCAGATGCTATCTGCTGTTTAAGTTTAATATAGTTACTCTCTTTCAGTGCAGCACATCTTGACGTCAAATATATCCCCAAATATTTAACTTTATTTGTAACTTGAATTTTCAATAGGTCTGTCAGCTCTTCTCTTTGTCTTAATAGCATGTTCTTTGTCAAAATCTTTGTTTTGTCTTTATTTATTTTCAAGCCAGCCATCTCACCGTACATCTCTATCTTTCCCAATAGTTTTAAAGCTGTCTCTAGAAGATCTTCCAAAATAAAAACCAGGTCGTCTGCAAAGGCTTGCAATTTGAATTCCTCCTTTTTGACTTTCATTACTTTTATGTTTATATCCTCTCTAATATTTCTATTTAACACTTCCAAAGTTAATACAAAAAGCAAAGGAGATAATGGACATCCTTGTCTTGTACCTTTTTAAATATTAATAGAGTCTGTAAATTCTCCATCTATCATTACTTTTGCCATTTGCTAATAATATATGGCTTCTATTGCTTGAATAAATTTTCTAGCAAAGCCCATCTGTTCCAATAATAATAGCATAAATCTCCAATTCACATTATCAAATGCCTTTTGGGCATCGAAGAATATCAAAGCCATTTGTTTTTCAGGGTGCACCTCGTAATATTCCAGTGTGTCCAGGATTACCCTCATATTCTCTTTAATTTGTCTCTTTGGTAAAAATCCATTCTGATCAGAGTGAGTAAAATTTTTTAAATATTTTTTTAGCCTCTCTGCCAAGATTGAAGCAAAGATTTTATAGTCTGCATTCAATAAGGAAATAGGTCTATAGTTCTTAATTTGTAATGGGTCAACCCCTTCTTTTGGAATAAGTGTAATATAAGCTTCTGACCATGTTTTAGGTATTTTCTTATTTGCCATAACTTCATTCATGACTTCTAATAGTGAAGTGCTCAACGGTTCTTGTAGTGTTCCATAAAATTCTGCCGGGAGACCATCTGGTCCTGGTGCTTTTCCATTGTTCTGTCTATTAAGTGCTTCAGTTAATTCCATCATTGTTATAGCACTTTCTAGCATTTCCCCGGTTTCATCAGGTATCTTAGGTAGGTTAGCATATTGTAAATACTGTTTAATTTTTTCCTCATCAAGATCCTGCTGTTTATATAATTGTCCATAAAAGTCTCGAATAATTGCCTTTTTCTCTTTATTACCATGGCAAATTTGACGATGATCATCCATTAACTGTGATATTTTCCTTGATTCTTTCTCTTTTCTCAATTTATATGCCAACCATCTACCTGGCCTATTTGCATCTTCAAAATAGTTCTGTTTAGCACTTCTAATTTTTTGTGCCAGTTCTTCTTTCTCTGCTTGATCCATTTTAAGTTTAATATCTTTTTTCTGTGGAGTTTTTTGTAATTGTTCTTCCAGTTTTTTATGGTCATCTTCTAAAGCTTTAATCATTTGCCTCTTCCTAAAGTTCTTTTTCTTTATATAGTCAATTATTAATCCTCTTGCATATGCCTTCATTGTATCCCAAACATTCTGTATTGAAGTATCTTCTTTTTTGTTTTCATTGAAGAAGAAGGCCAATTCTTTTTCCATCCATTGGGTAAAATCTTTTTCCTTTAGAATAGTATTGTTTAATGTCCATCTAGATCTTCTTTTTTGTCCTTTCCATTTAATTATCATTGGATTGTGGTCTGTCCATGTACTTGTTTCAATATTTATTTCTTGAATATTGGATAATAATTCTGTTGATGTCCAAATCATATCTATTCTGGACCATGATAAATGTCTATTGGAATAAAAAGTATATTGTTGAGTTTTAGCATTTCTTTCTCTCCTTATATCTTTTAAATTTAATTCATCTGTCATTTTAAAAAAGGATTTAGGGAGAATCTTCCTATTTTGTCGTGTTGCTTTTACTGTATAGTCCAGTTTATTGTCTACAATTCCATTGAAATCTCCCATCATAAGTATATTAGCATAGTCCAGTTCAATTATTTTCATATGTAATTTTTTATAAAATTCTTCTTGTTTATCATTCGAGGCATAAATTGCAACCAAGAGTGTTTTTGTATTATTGTCCACTATTTCAACCATTAATACTCTTCCTTCTTCATCAGTATAAATCAGTTTTGCTGGAATGGTTTCTTTAATATACAAAACCACTCCTCTTTTTTTACAGTAAGTCAAAGAAGTAAATATTTTCCCTAATTTTGGTCGTGCCAGTAATTGTTCATGTTGTTTTGTAATGTGTACTTCTTGTAGGCAGATTATATCAAATTTTAGCTTCTCTAATTTGTGGAAAGTTTTTCTTCTTTTAGTAGCTGAATTCAGTCCATTTATATTCATAGAAATCAGTTTTTTTTCCTCCATGGTTATGTTTTATATTTAGGTCTAACAGCTCTCGTGGATCTTACTTCACGTTGTTCTTTAATCTCCACTTGTCCACCTACTGCACCTTCCTCTCTTCCCATTTCCATTTGGTCCTCTTCAAATTCAGTTGAGATATTCTCTTTTTCTCTCTCCCCCTCTCTTTTTTCAAAAAATTCCTTGTAGAATATTTCTGCTTTCTCAATTGAATCAATTCTATGTCTCTGTTCTTGCCACATAAACATTAATCCTTCTGGAATCAGCCATCTATAGTTCACCTCTTTTTCCAATAGCATTTTAGTCAAAAATCGATATTCTCTTCTAATCTCTCTCACTTTTCTAGGTACTTGTTTTAAAACCACAATCTCTTTATCTTTATATTTCAACACCTTCTCTCTTGCCACTTGTAATATTTGGGTTTTAATGGTTTTTTTTGGGTGAATCTGACATGAACCTCTCTTAGTAATTGGTTCCTCGTTGCATATCTTGTGAAGACTCGATATATCTCATCTACTCCATCCATCATCTTTTCCTCTGTTATTTCCAAGGCTCCAGCCAATATTTCAATCATTACCATGGCCAAATTTTGTCCTTTTTCCTCCACAATATTTTGGAATCTAAGATAAAATTCTGACCTGTCCATCTCCCACTTCAACATCCCACTTTTTTCTTGTTCAATCGTTGCTAATCTACTCTCAATATTTCCAATTATGTCATCTCTTTGTTTGTCTTTCTCTTCTAATTTTTGGATTCTCTCATCATGATTCACCATCATTTGTTGAACGTTTTCAAATTTTTCATCAATCTTCCCAATTCTTTTGTCAATACTCTCCATTCTTTGTTCCATACTCATTTTAAGATCTTGTATCCCTTGCATAACCGTTGTTAAATCCACTTGTGCTTTATCTTGCTTCGCCATTGTTGAAAGTCGTCCTTCATATGATGGGGAGACAGGAGCAGAAGTTGAAATGCCCGAAGGTAAAATTCTCTTACTCATTCCATAGCTCAGAGTCTTCCGGTTCTTTTAATCCAATTAATAAGGTGACCAATTGTAATCCAATTAGAAAGAAGGAAAACACCAGGAAAAAAAAAGAGCCAATAAAAAGTAAAAGGCCCAAAATTGAAAAAGAAAAATTCTTCAGGTTCTTCAATACCCTAATCCAATTGTGGAATATTCAATTATAATTCAAAAGTAAAAATTAAAAATGGAGAGAGAAAAAAGACAAAATAAAGCCCAACAATATTAAAAAAAAAGAAAAAAATAATAAGCAAAGAAAAAGGAAAGAAAAAACCTACCTTAATCTTCCCACCTTAATCCAATTGAGAGACCTCAAATATAGAAAATAGCCATAAAAATAAGTCAAAAGTAAGAATAAAAAGCCAAATATCCCAATAAAAAAAATAAAAAGGAAAAAATAAATATTCTGAGGCTTCCCCTTTAAAAAATAAAATAAAAATGAGGTAAAATAAAAAATAAAAAATGAATATACCAATATTACAAAATGCTATGGGGTTGGAGGGGAGGGATAGAACAGTTAATAAGAAATAAAAAGTAAAAAGCACCCACTGCCTTTTATTTATCCAAGGCTCTTATTTGGCTTCTCCACACATTTCAAAGCCAAGCTTCAAATATTCAATTGATAATAGAAGTCCCAAAGAGCACCTGTATAAACATTCTCCAGTGCTCTTCCCTCTATGTTATCGCTTCCAGTGGCCTTGAGAAAATTTTTTTTTCCCAGGTCCCAACTTCAAATATTTTCAAGCCTCTAGTTGGCAGTGTTGCAAAATTTCATAAAACCACTCCCCCTTCTTCCTCCATAAAAAACCTAAAAAGAAAGAAAAAGTATATATATATATTTAATTTAAAAAAATTACTAAAGGGGGCCTCTATTTTATAAAATATAAACAGTCAAAAAGGAGAAGGGAAAAAAGAAAAGAAAAGAAGTAAGTTTAAAAGAAAAAACCAGTCTGATTAACTAGATCACCATAGAAGTTCAGTGGAAAGAAAAAAAAAGTAAAAATAAAAAGCCAAGCCTCACTTTGACATTTCTCTTTTAAAATCGCCGCTAAGTCAGTTTAGTAAAAAATCTTACAGATTTCTTCTCATTCGTAGGGTGTCCTTTAGACAAATATTAATAATTTAAAAAAAGTCCTCACCAAACCAATACACTTTCCCTTCCAATCTCTTCCTTTCGGAGCTGTCCCAGTTTCAGCAGCTTAATGGCTGCCTCTCCGCCGATGGTAAAAGGGCTTCTTTTGGATCAACCAGGGACTTGCGATGTCCCTGGGATCTACAGAATGCACCCCTTACTGTCACCATCTCTACGGGATGGTTTAGGTCCATTAGGACCGACCAGGGGCGAAGATAGGAGCCCCGAGATCGCAGCTGTAATGCAGCAATGAAGCTCCACCTTCTCCCCCGTCATTGGCATCAGCTTGAATGGTGAAGGGTTGTTCGGGGTCAGGATGCTTCAATACTGGTTCTTTTAAAGCAAACAGTTCTTTCAGTGTTTCAAATGCTTTTTGGCAAGTTAGGTCCCACTGTAGGGGTTGTCCCAGGTGGGGTTTTATTCCTGGACTCCCCGTCTTCAGGAAGTCCATCATGGGTTTGGCAATTCTTGTGAAGGAGGGGATGAATTGTTGGTAAAAGTTTGCAAACCCCAAGAAGCTTTGTAGCTGTCTGTGGGTACGAGGGGGCTGCCAACTCAGAATGGCTTGTATTTTGGCTGGGTCCATCTCTATGCCCTCATTGAAGACTCAATAGCCCAGGTAGTCCAACTGTGCACAGTGAAATTTGCATTTTGACAGCTTGATATACAGGTTAGTTGCTAGAAGTTTTTCTAGTACTTGGCAGACTAGGGGTATGTGGTACGTAAGACCTTCTCTTTGGCCAGCCGGGATAGCATGTCCTTCATGAGCAGATATAGATTGTGTGCGCACAGTCCATTGATTGCTATAAAGTTGATGCATAATCTCACAGTTCTATCTTTTTTTTTCTTTGAACAGGACTGGAGCTGAAACCTGTGGTTTGACTGGCCCAATGAACCCTTTTGCTAAGTTTTTGTCTATATATTTGCACATAATTTACATTTCTCGGGACATCATGGTGTACATTTTGGGTTTTGGTAGTTTTGCCCAGGAATGATTTCTATGGCACAGTCTGTCTCATGGTGGGGAGGTAGGATGTCACACTCAGTCTTGGTGAACACTTCAGCCAGGTCTTGATATTCTCTTAGAATCTGACTGACCTCTGGGATTTTGTCGGAGGTGGCTGCCAGTTGTTTTGGTGAACTGTCTAGAAGGGTTCTCTCTGTGGGTGGTTGTTAGGAATGTAAGTCACCTAATAGTTGGGTTAGAAAATATATAAACCAGGATAGGCATTTTAATACTGTCTCTTTAAGAGAATGCTAAAACTGTGATTGGGTGTGGTTCCTCAAATGGCCATAAGATGGAGCCAGAAACCTGGATTGTTTCATCCTGTTCTATTGTTTCTGGAGGGGTGTTGCCGGTCCTACATTTTTCCCTTTTGACTATTATTCTTGGATTTGATGTAAGTCTGTTACTGAACTGTTTTTTGATACCGGACTTTGTTATTTGGATTATCCCTGGAAAACTGACTGCTTTAACTTTGAATGACTTGGACCATTTTGTTGAACTTTGCCTAATGGTTTTACTGGAAGTAAAAACCTACATTTTACTATACAGTGTATCTGTGTGCTAGTTGTATGTTATTCTTCACTACTCTCAGTACGTCTCCCTGTGTGTGCTTATTCTCCTAATGGGGAATTACCTCAACAGTGGTGATTCTATTTGATGGTGAGGATGGGGTTGGAGTCTCATTGCTATCCTCAGTCTGCAGCTACCCCCTTGCCACCAGATGGTCGGGCCCCACTTGTCTAGCCAGGAAAGCCCCAATATGACTGTATCTGTCATTTTGGGAGCCACTACGAATTGAATGGTTTCTTAGTGATCTGCTAGCTCTAGTCTTACTGGTTTGGTTAAGTGAGTGGCATAGGCTCCTCCCAACAGGGAGCCATCTACTTGTTCAAACCGGATTGGGTGGGTCAGTTTTTCTGCTCTAATCCCCAGTTTCAGGACTGTGGTTAAGTTGATCAGGCATCTAGTGCAGCCTGAATCGATTAGGGTTTGGAAAGTCCCCTGACTTCCTTTTTTTGGAGCTGTGAGCCGTATTGGGAAGACAAATGGGGGAACCGGTCCACTCACCATCAGGTCGTTTTTGCCCTCATTGTCATTGTCATAAGAATCTGGCAACTGGGAGATCCGGTTTGAGCTTCTTTGGTGACAGACCAAAATCTGTGATTGTGCGCCGATTTGATTTGTGCTTGCTGCTGGAGGACCCCGAGCCAGCTGATAAAGCCACTCCATAGAGGTGGTGAAGAGGGGGGAGACTGCCAGCAGAGTTGAGGAGAGCCACATCCCTCCTCCCCAGCTGTCCATTACTCCCTTTATCGAAGGCATTGCAGTGGTGGTCAGAAATGGTCACCTCAAAGAAGAAGTTGACCAGAAAAGAATGTGCAGGAGGAAGATAAGAAGAGAAAGTTTTCAGCTGACCGAGTTGAACTGGAAAAACAACAATACAAGGTAAACTGGAATTTGAATTATAAAGAACAACATTGTTCCCAAAGAAGACTTTAAAGCTGCGAATGAGAGAGGGAAGGGAAAGGATTTGGTTTTTTTTATTTTCTTTCCTATGTTGAAAACTAGGAGATTTAAGCAATAAATCGGCAAAAATCCACTTTGACAGTAACAGGTATTTAAGCTGAAAATAAAATGTCAAAGGGATAATAAAGATTTCAGGATTCTCAAAAACTTTTAAAAGAAGGAAAAAAACAAAAGGGTGGGATCTGGAAATAGGGAAGAGACCACCTGGAAGTGAAAGGAATTAACAGTGAAACTTTAACAAGATTCCTAAAAGATACATTTTAACTGAAACTTTGTAACAAGATAAGAGAACCCCAGGAAGAGAAAGTGGAAAAAAAGAAGCAAGAAGAAACAGATTTGGATTACTTAGTGATTTTTGGATTTTTGGCTATTGGATCTAAAGGACTAAAATTAATCGGGTGGTTGTTTAATAGTTTTTAAAATGGTATCACCCTTGGAAGAATTGAGAATGGAACTTAAAAAACACAAAGAAGATGCACAAGAAGGAAGGAGTTCTTTTGGCTTCATATTTCAATTTTTAGAAATGGAGATCCTGAACTATGAGAAACAACAAGAAATGCCTGTAGAACAAGAAGGGCAAGACAAAGAAGAAGCCATCTTCAATTACTAAGTATTCCTATGTGGGGTAAAGAAAGGAAAGGGGGGGAAGAGAGTTAAAAATTTAAGATCTGAAAAAACACACATACACACCCCAAAAATAGTATGAAAAGTAATTATAACATTAGGAAGAAACAGAAGAGATATTTACAGAAGAGAGGATCAGAATTAGAGAGAGAAGGGGTCAAAAAGGGAAGGGAGAAGAAAAGGGAGAAGAGGGAAAGGAAAAGAAATTATAATGGACAGAACCAGGACATAGAGAAACAGGGAAAACATACAAGACACAGAAATAATGGGTGAAAACTTAATTGAAAGGGGGATTCTGCAAGGGTACATAAGATAGTATTGTTATATTAGAAATAGAAATTAACTTTGAAAATATGAAACAAATGTGATTAAAATGATAGATAAAATACTCATTGCAATGTAATGGAATGTTTAATAAATAAATGAAATAAAGAGAATGAGAGAATGAAATTAGGAAAAGCAGGGAACATTTTAATTATTATAAATGTGTTATAAAAATTTAAGTGAAGAGCAATATGAAAGAACATGAAAAAATTATAGAAATATTATAAGTGTTCCTAGAAGTATGATATCCTATTGAAAAGGAATGTTAAAGATGTCAAAGATTATAACAAACATTAATGATAGAGCTGAATTGGAATAGAATAAGTATTTTATTTATTATTATTTTATATATATATTTTCTCTTTAAGAACTTAGTGCGTATTTTAAGAATGTACCAAGCAGATTTCTACTGGAAGTTATGTGTTATATCGAATGCTATAATTGTAAAGGCACAAACTGAAGTTTAAATAAGAGTTGAATGGATAACAATTAAAAGATATAAAGGTGTCATACTCCAATTAGTAACTACAGGGGAAAATTTTGTTTAATGAGAAAAGAAAATATGAAATTGAAACAGGACAGACAAAGGTATAAATATGATGACTAGAAAGGTATTGAAACTTAGAAAAAGATATAAATAATTGAATTTAGAAAGGAATGAGATAATTAAAAGTAAGATTGAGAAAACCAAGGGAAGGGAAAAATTATTGAGAAAATGTTAAAATAGTAATAAGATATGGAATAGAACACAAAGATGAATATGAAATTGAATTTATGTCTGTATGGAGCAGTGATAACCCAGGATCATGCTATTCCAAAAAAGAGAAATTTTACTTGTATTATGTTTTGTGAAAACCCAAATAAAATTTTTATATATATAAAAAAAGAATCTGGCAACTGATCACTGTTGCCTGGCGTTGCAATCCCTTTGGCTGGGTGGAGAGGGACCTCTGCTTCCTGAAGGGACATCTGGGATGCCTTGGAGCACATCTGGGGCCTTGTTCTGGTTGTGCTCTGGGGATTGGTTCCTGACTTGGTTTCAGGTCTGGGGTTGTGCATGCCCTTGCCATATGCCCTACTCCCCCACATTGGTAATATTTAAATGGACTTTGTGAGAGGGCTGGTTTTGGGACTGGACGTGGTGCTGCGATGTCCCGCTGGCTGGGTGGTCTCTGGTCTGGCTGCCCTCTCTCTTTGGCTCCTAATGGCTTTCTCATATCATTGGCACATAATGCCCCATCAACTTTTATGGCCACTTGGAATCACTCAGAGAGTCGGTTTGGGATGTTCTGATAGACAGCTACTTTACTAATTTGCTTGTCCAGGCTGGTTCTGAAAAAATGAACCCCGCTGATTCATTCATCATGGCTCTAAGGGATGAGTAGAGGTGTCCATAGAATTCCAGGTAGATCTCAGCTGAGACAAGGAATAAAGCTAGCTGGTCTGGGTCTCCCTCAAATTTCCCCCTGAACCGGGGCAGTTCATTGGGCTCTATTCCTTCCTCTCCCTGTCACCCTCTGTAAGCCTGCACTTGAAGTGGCTGACCTTCCTCCCCAGCTCTAGTTTGCACAGGAGGAAGGGACTGCCTGCTGCCGGGGGGAAGCACTGGCTGCCACTGTGTGCTGTTTTTTCTTCTGGTATGTAGACAGGGAGGGCTGTGGTCTTGCCTGCTTCTCCCCACTTCAAGGGCTCTGTAAAATTTCCCCTCTGTTTTGGGTGGCAGGACAGTTTATCATCTGGAATGTTCAGATCCCTCCCTCAGTTGCTCTATAGATCTCCCCAGGGTTTCCATCAGGTACTTATCTGGTTTTATCCCTTCCAAAGGAGCAGGTTTCTCCTTCTGTAATTATGCTATCAGTTTCTGTTTGCTTCTGGCTGGAGGCCAAGCTTTCTTCTGATAGTCTCTGCCATGGTTACCTGAGTTTCTCCCCATGCACCCCAGATTTATTTGAAGGTAACATTCTATGTCTGTCTTTTAGCTGGGTATAGCCAACTCTGAGATATGTAATTCACTGTCACCCTTGATCCTGCTTTCCCCCACCCCCACCCCTCTGAGTGTATTATCCAACAAAAAACGTCCATAGCCAAGAGTCATCAATCATGCTCTCCAATTAGATTTTTGCATGGCAGAAGCTTCAGTTATCTAATCAGTGTTTGAAGAAAATATGAATGGAATGTACTTTCGATTCCACACTGCCACCTGCTCCTTGAAACTCCCCTACTTCTTTATGTTGACAACTATAAAACATGTATACAAAATGTTTTATGTGTTGACAACTACATTATCTGTGTAACATTTCAACTTATATTCTTCTCCCAGAATATTTGCTTGTCTTTTCGAATCCTGTCTTGTAAAGCAAACTTCTAAAGCAAATAATAATGGAGAAAGTTGGCATTTTTATCTCATAGCTTTATTTGTTGGAAAATTCAAGGAGAGTGTTCTATTTGCTACAATCTCTTTGTCATCAATATGTATTTTCCAACCAAATTTTAAATGCTGGCAAACTCCTGTTGTTTAAAATATTTGTGAGGACATTCCAAAGTTATCAAAAGGTTATTCTGCATCTAGGAATATTACTGCTGCCTTCCTGTTTTTAGGGGTTTTTTTTACATTGATGTTTTGATCTCTTGATTTGTTATGGATTTTCTTAAAATTGATCCATTTTGTTCAGTAATTTTTTTAAATTTAAGTCTCTGCTTTATGTTCAAGACTTTTTTGTCAATATTTTTTTTTTTTGGCAAAAGTTTTATTGATTTTAACAACAGACAAAAAATATATAAGACATAAAACATGACATAAAAATAAAAAATAAAAAAATTATAACATTCTTCATAAATTTACAGTGTATCGGTTGGTTTACCACTCCCTTTTGTGCATCCATTTCATCGTCATCAGAATCATTATATTACATAATAATCATTATCAATCATCAATAAAATATCCCAATATCATTATTGAACAATCATTTGACTATAATTTTACTAATTCATACTTAAGCGAGATAACTATAATTAAGTTAAATTACTTTATGACAAATCATGAAATCATACCAAATCTATCTTAATAAAATATTCTTAAAAATTATCAAAACCAAGAAAAATTATATATTCATTATTTCCTAAATTTCTAAATATTCTATTATCATATTGTATTATCTAACCATTGATAAAAAAGATCCCAAATTTCATAAAATTGTTTATCTTCTTGTTCTCTAATTTCAAATGTCAATCTACTCATTTCAGCACATTCCAATATTTATTTAATAATTTCTTCCTCTAATGGTATTTTCTCACTCTTCCAATGTTTAGCAAATAAAATCCTAGCTGCTGTTAATACATTTACAATCAGATACTTTAAATTTTTATTGTATATATCAGGTATGATTCCCAATAAAAAAATCTCTGGTTTCAAATCTATGTGTTTCTTTATCATTTTTTCCAGCCATATGTGAATCCTAGTCCAATATTTCCTGGCCTCCTCACAAGTCCACCACATATGATAATATGAGCCAGGTATCTGACGACATTTCCAGCATTTTTCAGATTTATTCTTGAACATTCTTGCTATTCTCGTCGGGGGAAAATGCCACCTGTAAAACATCTTATACAAATTTTCTTTATATGCTGTTGACATTGTCATTTTATAATTTTGTGACCACAATTTTTGCCATTTCTCTAAATCAATCCCATATCCAAAATTCTTCCCCCAAGCAATCATTGTTTCTTTAACTTGTTCTTCCTCTAATTTAATTTCCAACAAATAACTATATAGTTTTTTAATCACTTTTTCATCAGTACCTGTCAAAATCCTATCTAAGTCAGTCAATTTATCATAAAATCCTTCTGTTTTAGAATCTTTAAGATACCTTGCATGTATTTGTGCATATGAAAACCAATTCATCTTTATACCTTGTTCTTCTAAATTTTGCATCGTTTTAAGTTCACCCTTTTCATCCAATATTTCTCCATATCTAACTGTTTGTTCCTTCTTATAAGTTATAGGATACGAAAAAGCTTCAATAGTTGGAATTTTCAAATAACATTGTTTCTTAGTTTTCTCCCAATTCAACCATAACGATTCGCGTCTATAATGCCTTCTAAAATAACCCTGTGATTTAGTTCCCTTATACCATAAAAAAGCATGCCAACCCAATAATAAATCATGACCTTCTAATGTCAACAATCTAGTCTTTCTTAACGTTATCCATTCTTTAACCCACATTAAGTTTGCAGCTTGATAATAGAACTCCCAATTAGGAAGGCCAAATCCTCCTCTAATTCTAGCATCCTGTAAACGTTTTAATTTTATTCTCGCTTTCTTACCTTGCCATATATACTTCAACACAATTTTATTTAGTTCTTCGAAGAAATCCTTGCTTAACCTAATTGGTATTGTTTGAAACAAATATAAAATTCTGGGTAAAATATTCATCTTGATTGTTGAAATTCTACCAATCAATGACAATTGTAGGTTTTCCCATTTTTTCAGGTCGGATGCTATTTGCTGTTTAAGCTTAATTATTAATTATAATTATTCTCTTTCAATGTAGTACATCTTGACGTCAAATATATCCCCAAATATTTAACTTTGTTCGCAACTTGAATTTTCAATAAATCTGCCAACTCTTCTCTTTGTCTTAATAACATGTTCTTTGTCAGAATCTTTGTTTTGTCTTTATTTATTTTTAAACCAGCCATCTCACCATACGTCTCTATCTTTTCCAATAGTTTTAGAGCTGTCTCTAAAGAGTCTTCCAAAATAAAGACCAAATCATCTGCAAAGGCTTGCAATTTGAATTCTTCCTTTTTGACTTTCATTCCTTTTATGTTTATATCCTCTCTAATATTTCTATTTAAAACTTCCAAGGTCAATACAAATAACAAAGGAGATAATGGGCATCTTTGTCTTGTACCTTTTTTTAATATTAATAGAGTCTGTGAATTCTCCATCTATCATTACTTTTGACGTTTGCTTATAATATATGGCTTCTATTGCTTGGATAAATTTTCTAACAAAGCCCATCTGTTCCAATAGTAATAACATAAATCTCCAGTTCACATTATCAAATGCCTTTTGGGCATCTAAGAATATCAAAGCCATTTGTTTTTCCGGGTGTGCCTCATAATATTCCAATGTGTCCAGGATTACCCTCATATTGTCTTTAATCTGTCTCTTTGGTAAAAATCCATTCTGATCAGAGTGAATAAAGTTATTTAGGTATTTTTTAAGCCTTTCTGCCAAGATTGAAGCAAAGATTTTATAGTCTGCATTCAATAAAGAAATAGGTCTATAGTTCTTAATTTGTAATGGGTCAACCCCTTCTTTTGGAATAAGTATAATATAAGCTTCTGACCATGTTTCAGGTATTTTCTTATTTATCATAACTTCATTCATGACTTCTAACAGTGGAATGCTCAACGATTCTTGTAATGTTTTATAAAATTCTGCCGGGAAACCATCTGGTCCTGGTGCTTTTCCATTGTTCTGTCTGTTTAGTGCTTCAGTTAATTCAATCATTGTTACAGCACTTTCTAACATTTTCCAAGTTTCATCAGGTATCTTAGGTAGGTTAGCATTTTGTAAATACTGTTTAATTTTTCCTTCATCAAGATCCTCCTTTTTATATAATTGTCCATAAAAATCTCGAATGATTGCCTTTTTCTCCTTATTACCATAACAAATTTGACCATGATCATCTATTAACTGTGAGAAGGCGGAGCTTCGTCGCCGCGATACAGCTGCGATCTCGGGGCTCTGAGATCACAGCTGATATCTTCGCCCCTGGTCGGTCCCAACGGACCTAAACCATCTCGTAGTGACGGTGACAGTAAGGGGCGCGTTCTGTAGATTCCGGGGACATCGCAAGTCCCTGGTCGATCCAGAAGCCCTTTTGCCAACGGCAGTGAGGCAGCCACGGCTGCTGAAGCTGGGACAGCTCCGGAAGAATTGGGTAGAAAGAAGTGTATCGGCTGGTGAGGATCTTTTTTTTTTTTGCTTGGGACTCAAGAACACTCTAATATTAGAAGAAATCTGTAAAATTATTGACAGAATTTGACTTAGCAGCGATTTTTTTAGTAATGTCAAAGTGAGGCTTGGCTTTTTACTTTTACTTTTTTTTTTCTTTACTGAACTTTCATTGCGATCTAGTTAACCAGACTGGCTTTTTTCTTTTATATTTTTATATTTACTTGCTTTCTCTTTGCCCTTCTGATTGTTTATATTTTTTAAAAATAGAGGCCCCCTTTAATATCTTTTTTTAATATACATAAATATACATACATACTTTTTTAAATCTTTTTAGGCTTTTTTCTGGGGGGAAGAAGGGGGAGTGGATTGAAGAAACTTTGTAACACTGCCAATTAGAGGCTTGAAAATATTCTGTTTGAAGTTGAAAAACTTTTGTTTGAAAAACTTTTCTCAAGGTTACTGGAAATGATAAGATAGAGGGAAGAGTACTGGAGGATGTTCATTCAGGTGCTCTTTGGAACTTCTATTATTAAATGAATATTTGAAGTTTGGCTTTGAAACTTGTGGAGAAGTCAAATAAGAGCCTTGGATAAATAAAAGGCAGTGTGTTCTCTTTTTTTAAACTCCTTATTAATTGTTTCATTCCTCCCCTTCAACCCCACACTATTTTGTAATATTGATATATTTATTTTTTATTATTTCTCATTTTTTACTTATTTTTTTTCAAAGGGGAAGCCTCAGAATATCTTTTTTTTTGCTTTTTTTCTCTTTTTTATGGGGATGTCTGCCTTTTGATTTCTATTTTTGATCTATTTTTATGGTTTTCTGCATTTTCTGAGGTTTTTCAATTGGATTAAGGTGGAAAGAATTTGAAGAAATATTTTTTTCTTTTTTTTCTTTTCCTTTTTCTTTGCTTATTATTTTTTGATATTATTGGGCTTTATTTTGCTTCTTTTTTTCTCTTCATCTTTTAATTTTTACTTTTGAATTATATTTGCATATTTTACAATTGGATTAAGGTACCTTTTTTTAATATTGAAGAACCTGAAGAATTTTTTTTCTTTTTAATTTTGGGCTTTTTACTTATTACTGGTTTGTTTTTGTTTTTTTTTTTTGTGGTGTTTTCCCTTTTTTAAATTGGATTATAATTCACTACCTCACTAATTGGATTAAAAGACCCGAAAAACCCTGAGTTATCGAAATGAGTAAGAAAATTTTACCTTCGGGCAGCTTTACAACATCTAAATGGTCACATGTTTGTGTTTTCCTATATATCCTGCAAGCTTTTCACAAGTAAAAGACATAAGACAAAAGAGTTTATTTGTCATTCCACTCGCAAGCGGGTGCAACGAAATGAGATGCTCTTCCACAAGTAAAACTGGACAAACACCACTAAAAGAAAAAAAAATTAAAACTAAACACAACCGACCATACAATAATCTCTACAATTTAAAAATGTAAAACCCCATTACTCTCAGCCATTCACTTCCACATAAATCTTATGACCCTGCATTCAAACTCAAAACTGCACTTGGCTAAAAACTGTTCTTAAATCTGGTCGTCTTTGTTCTTAATACCCTAAATCTCCCTAAAACCAATTGGAAGCTAGCAGGAAGTTGGAAAACACATTTATAGTAAGTCTTTGCTTAACAATCCATGTAGTCCCTGCTTCACTATGGCAACGGGACAGCCAAAATTGCTGTCACTAAGGTTACAATTACATCATTTTGTGCTTTACAAGTACAGGTAGTCCTTGACTTATAACAGTTCATTTAGTGACCATCAATGAAAGTTACATCACGGAAAAAAGTGACTTAAGACCTTTTTCACTTACAACCGTTGCAACATTCCCATAGTCATGTGATTTACAATCAAATGCTTGAGAACTGACACACATTTATGACAGCTGGAGTCATGTGATTGCCTTTTGTCACCTTCTGACAAGCAAAGTCAATGAGGAAATCAGATTCACTTATCAAGCCTGTTACTATGTTAACAGCTGCAGTCATTCACTTAACAAATGTGGCAGGAAAAGTCATAAAATGAGCGAAAACTCACTTGAGAAATTTCTCACTTGGCAACATAAATTTTGGGCCCAATTGTCATCATAAATTGAGGACTACCTATACTTTGGAAATTCTGGTCCTAGCTGCCAGTGTGAGCTGAGGACTGCATTTGGCATACTTGTGATGCTTTATCAAACGGAGCAGCTAAAGCAGTGCACGTGTTTGGCTAGTTCACTCAGCCTTCTATTCTTTAAAAGCAAAAATATCACTTCCTTTTGTTGTATCTTCCTTTAAGCACTTTATAATGATTGCAGTTATAAAGATCTATACTACTTTCTTCATTCAACCATCATAGACTCCTGCGACACTCATCTGTTTGTGTGTGTGTGTGTGAAAGAGTTCCAGTCCAATATTTGAACCAATAGGGCCCAAACAATATTGCTGGACTAACTAGGTCAGGGTTGTCAAACTCCCATCCCATGGGCCTAATGCATCACGCAAAAGAGGGAAAAATCCCAATACGTCACGTGACACCACCGTTTCAGTTTGATACCCCTGAACTAGGTAAATGATTTACCTTTGCTGTAGGGAATCATGGAGAGGACCTTAGGAAGAATATTCAGAAACAATTACAAAAATTTAAAAGGGTGGAAACTTTTTATAAAGCCCAGGAAAGGAGATTGTTATTAGGAAAAGGATCAAACTTGTTCTGTACAGTCATTAGCATACTTGCAAGCGCCGCACTGTGATTGGCCAAAATGCACGGCAATCTGATTGGCCGAGTGAGCCGCACTGATTGGCCTGCTGTGAATCCCCCGTGATTGGTGGAAACTAATCGCGGGAGATTCAAAGTGGTGCCATTGGCCGCGGCCACCAAGGCCAGAGAATAAAAGCCGCTGTTTTTCCCCTTGAATCCAGAGCCGATCTCGGGATCCAATAAAGAGCTGAACTAAGTCCCTGACTCCGAGTCTCCTTCCGTGACGGATACAACACTGGCGACGAAGATGGGATCGCGAGATGAATCCCCATCAAGCACGTGTCCTGAGGAAGCGAGACCGACAAGATGGCCAGCTTTGCACTGCCCGCACCCTTTAACCCAGCTGCTGAGGACTGGGAATCGTACACAGACCAATTCCTAATGTTCCTCGAAAGTAGCAACTTGAAGGATGCAACTAGGCAGAAGAAAAGAGCCGTCTTTCTAACACACTGCGGGCCCGCAGTGTTCAAGATGGAAAAAGCTCTTGCAAAACCCGGGGACGTGAAGGAGATGGACTCGGCCAATCTTGAGCCGTTGCTCTGAAACCACTATGCCCCCGCCATGCCCACCCTCATCAAGTGGCACAATTTCTACCAGTGGGACCAGAGATCGGGTGAGAGCATCAGCGACTTTGTGGCTGATCTACGAAGCCTAGAGGGCATGTGTGGGTTCTCGGACATGGACGAAGCTTTGCAGGACCGTGTCGTACTCGGGCTCAGAGACCCAGTCCTCCAAAGCCACCGCAGCCGAGGCAACCCGGAAATCGGTGAATCGAATGCGGAGACCGGGTACCGGGGAACGCACCGTGACCATCGAGATGGGCCCAGCAACCAAGGCCCACCCAGAAGCAAGCCGCCAAGAGACCACCACCCATCATGGCGACTTCCACTCTGCCTCCGACACCACGGACGAGGAAGAAGACATCCATCAACTCCAGACGGGACGAGACTGGCACGATCGGCGGAGTTGTAAGTTGGGATCCACATGTGCCGGGTGCGGAGGCAACCACCCTCAATTGGAGTGCTGGTTTTTCGATGCAATCTGCCGACACTGTGATAAAAAAGGTCACATCACCTGAGTCTGCCGACTGTGGAAAGCCTACAGCCCCCGACGGCGAGATCACAGCAACCGAAGACGAGACAGCACACCCCCCAGGGCCAGAGACCGCCAAGCCGAAAATCGCTGGAACCGAGACGGACGGGGCCGACGAAGCGGCGAAAACCATCAGAAAGAGGAAACCCACCAGACGGTCATCATCGGCCACTCATCAAGCGCAGACGCCTGAAAGGTATACGTGGAAGTGGGCATCGAAGATGAACCATGCAAAATGGAGGTGGACTCCGGGTCCTACCTCTCCATGGTTGCCTGGTAAGAAATCAAGCGTTTGGTGCCCGCGATCCACAAGAGGAGGTTGGAAACCCAGAAATTAATCCTTAAAGACTACCAGGGGAACTGCATCCCGGTAGTCGGAACCAGACATTTCAAAGTGACTTTCAAGGGCCACACAGCAAAGCTTCCCCTGACAATCATGGACCGAGATCGCCCTAGCCTTTTGGGACTACAGTGGTTCACACCACTCAGGATTGAAGTTACGGGCGTCGACCACGTCGCAGATGCCGACTGGGAAGAGCAACTTGCATGGGATTTCCAGGAAGTGTTTGACGGCACCCTAGGTAAGTACCGAGGGCCCTCTATTTCCTTCAGCCTAGACCCCAGTATTCCCCTGATACGCCTAAAACCATGGCGGGTACCTTTTGCACTCCAGCCCAAAATCGACGAGCAAATTGACAAGGTCATCAAACAAGGGATCCTACAGCCAATCGATCATGCCCGGTGGGAGACCCCCATAGTCACCCCAGTCAAGCCTGATGGGTCTGTGAGAATCTGCGGGGACTATAAGGCCACCCTAAATTGTGCCTTACAACAAAGCGCCTACCCCGTCCCAGTAGTGCAGCACCTCCTACACTCATTGGGGGGAGGCAAGGTTTTTGCGAAGCTCGACCTGGTGCAAGCCTACCAACAGCTGCCATTCGATGCAGAAACCGCCGAGATGCAGACCATAGTCACCCACTGGGGAGCGTTTCGCTGTAACAGACTCCAGTTTTGAGTCAGCGTGGCTCCGGGAATTTTCCAGAGCCTCATGGAGAGACTCTTGCAAGGAATTAAGGGGTGGTGCCCTACTTCGACAACGTACTGGTGTCAGCAGCCAACCAACAAGAACTAGAGGGTCGTCTAAGGGAGGTACTAACCAAATTCAAAGAGGTCGGGCTAAAGGTGAAAAAAGAGAAATGCCAGCTGTACACAGAGTGGGTCGAGTTCCTAGGATACCTCCTAGACCGGCACGGCATCCATCCAACCGCGAAAAAAATCAGAGCCATTAAAGAATCCCCCACACCAAAGAATAAAATGGAACTGCAGGCATTTCTGGGACAGCTAAATCTCTATAATTTTTTCCTGCCCCAAAAGGTGACCGCGGCGGAGCCTTTGCATAGGCTTTTGGACAAGGCGGCCACATGGACTTCGGGAAAATGTGAGGAAGCCACCTTCAACAAAACCAAGGACCTGCTCACTTCGGATGCCATCCTCATCCAATACAACGAGACCCTACCACTTGCAGTCACATGCGATGCCTCACCTTACGGCGTCGGCGCCGTCCTCAGCCACATGCTCCCTGATGGAAAAGAAGCACCCATCGACTTCTTTTTGAGGACCCTCACCAAACCAGAGAGAAATTACAGTCAGCTGGATAAAGAGGCCCTGGCAATCATCACCGCAGTGAAGAGGTTCCATGAGTACTTCTATGGCTGCACGTTCACCATCATCACCGACCACAAGCTGCTGCTGGGAATCCTGGCAGAGAACAGGGCCACCCCGAACATTCTATCTCCTAGAATGACAAGGTGGTCTGAATTCCTTGCCGCCTACAGCTACCGGCTTACACACTGACCTGGTAAGACTATCACCCATGCAGACGCCCTGAGCCGCACGCCTTAACCTGACCTAGACACCGACCCAGCACCCATGACAGCCACCCTCAGCATAGACATTCTGCCTGATCTACCCATAACCGCGTCAGACATTGCCCGCGAGACTAATAAAGACAAGCGTCTGCCGCGGGTGTTACATTGGGTAGAAAAGGGGTGGCCGGAAAAGGAGGACGATGAATCATTCAGGACATTGCGGAACCAGCAAACAGAACTCTCATTACAAAAAGGTTGTGTACTTTGGGGGGATAGGGTTGTTATCCCGGAAAAGTTACAAGGGAAGGTATTGGAGTTGTTACATGAGGGGCACCCGGGCATAGTTAGAACAAAAGCCCTGGCCAGGAGTTACACCTGGTGGCCAGGGATGGATAAGCAGATTGAGACTTGGGTGGCAACATGCAAATGTTGCCAAGAAACCAGACCAAGTCCTCCCACAGCACCAATCCTGGAATGGGAAACCCCCAGGGGACCATGGTCCAGGATTCACATAGATTTTTCTGGGCCCACGAAAGAACATATATTGCTTATCATGGTAGATGCTTACTCCAATTGGTTGGAGGTAAGCAACATGAAAACCACCACCACGGAAGCCGTGACCAAGGAACTCAGCAAGCTGTTCGCAACCCACGGCCTCCCAGATGTCATCGTGTCAGATAACGGGCCCCAATTTACCTCGCTGGAATTTGAAAAATTTCTAGCGGAATGGGGCATATGACATGCACTGACAGCACCAGCACATCTGGTGACAAATGGGAGGGTGGAACAGATGGTTCAATTTATGAAAAAAAACCATCCAAAAATTGAACACGGGGAAATCCAAGAAAAAATAAACAAAATGCTTTTTATACAACACATAACCCCGAACACAACAACCAACAAAAGCCTGGCAGAACTATTGATGGGAATGAAATTAAGGTCCCCACTCGACAGGCTGCACCCCACGTACCACACAGAAAAAACCCCCAAACCCCTCAAGCAAACATCGAACATTTTCCCCAGGTGACACAGTCTACGTGAAGAACCTTACCGGAGATCCACTTTGGGTACCAGCAACCATAACCCATCTGACAGGTCCCCGCTCGTACCGGCTGCAAACAACCAATGGACGAGCATGGAAATGACACATCGATCAAATAAGTTTGAGAACAACCACGGGAAACACAACCGACATGCAAACAGACACAGACAACCCCCATAACATAAACCAAGAGGGGAGGGAATACCCCGGGAACCAAAAACCAATAGAAAGAAACCAGCAATACTCACCAACAAGCAGCCAACTTGAAGCTTCACCAGGAAGAAGCAGCCAGGCCAGCTCGACCAGCCCAGAAAGACCAGACGGGAGCGGCAACAACCGCAGCTCAACCAGCCCGGGTAGACCGGGAGGGAGCTGCGACGAAAGGCCCAGCGAGGCCTTCCAGGTGGTTCCACCGATGAGGCAGAGAGCAACACAGAACCCGACCGAACCAGCCGGGAGCCAAGCAACAACTAACCTGTGCAGGTCAAGTAGGCAAGTACGAAGCCCCGCCTACTTACGGGACTACATTACATAGGACTGTACCAAGAGGGGGGGTGTTCTGTACAGTCATTAGCATACTTGCAAGTGCCACACTGTGATTGGCCAAAGCACACGGTGATCTGATTGGCCGAGCGAGCCGAACTGATTGGCCTGCTGCGAATCCCCCGCCATTGGTGGAAACTAATTGCGGGAGATTCAAAGTGGTGCCATTGGCCGCGGCTGCCGCAGCCAGAGAATAAAAGCCACTGTTTTTCCCCTTGAATCCAGAGCCGATCTCGGTATCCAATAAAGAGCTGAACTAAGTCCCTGACTCTGAGTCTCCTTCTGCGACGGACACAACAAAACTGACTTCCCCTGGCTTCGTGGTTGTAAGGAGGGAAAATAAAAGATAAGCAGACTTACAAGACACTGCTACTATGGTCTGTCTCATTCTACTCTTCCCATGGAGCTGGTTTCTTGATCTGGTGTGTCTCATTGGATAGAAATCTCTTGCAACCTTTGCAGCATCTCTCCGCCAGTCATTTGTTTGGCAATATTGTTAGTCAGTAGATGTCCTGTCTCTGGTCCATTTTTTTCCTCTACACCTCTTGCAGAGATATTGACTTAACAAGTTGTTCTTTCTGAGCTGCTTTTCTCCCCAGTGTAGCACTTCCCTAAAAAGCAAGCTAACTAGCTCAATTTTGTTATCTTAGTTGAAACCTGTCTGGCACTGTTACTAATGCCATAATCAGGTTTCGGCTAAAGGGTTTTCTTCGCCTCTTGTGTGATTCATGAGATGCATACAGAAAAAACAGATCTACAAAGAACACTATAGCCATCACTCTTCACACTGCTGTGACTCATCTAGAATGGGGGGTGAGGGGGGGGGCTATGAGGATGTTTAAGTTTCTGGATGTTACCCTAAAAGAGGACCTGACCTGGGGTGCCCACATTGCAGTCCTGGTCAAAAGGGCCCAGCAGAGATTATACTACCTGAGGCTTCTCAGAAAACAATAACTGAATGAGAAACTGCTGGTGACCTTCTACTGCTGCACCATAGAGAGCATTTTAACATACTGCACCTCTGTATGGTTTGCCAATTGCACAGTGACAGATAGGAAAGCACTCCAGAGGGTTAATGTCATTGTCCACAAGATCATTGGTTACTGTCTCCCCTCTTAGGAAGAGCTTTATAGCTCCCACTGCCTTAAGAAAGCTCAAAACATTCTCAAAGATCCATCCCATCCAAGGAACCCTTTTTTTGAACTATTACCATCTGGCAGATGGTACAGAATAATAAAAACAAGGACAAATAGGCTGAAAAACAGCTTCTATCTCAGGGCAGTAGCTCTTTTGAATTCTGCTGTACAGTCCAGTGTTGATGTGGTGTCGGGGGTTTCCGGTGCAATGTGTGAAGGGTGAAGGATGTGTGTTTGTGTTTATTGTCATGGTCATGGTCATGATGTGTACTGAAGATGGTGTTTGATTTCATTGTACGAGGTGCAATGACAAAAAAGTAAATTAAACTAGGCAAAGAGTGCATGCCTTTCAATGTATGCTCCCCTTAGTGTGCCTGCTTACTCTCTTGTAATCCCTTCCACTCAAATTCTTGAGAATTATCCCAGCATTAGAGTGAAGATTCAAAGGGGTGGGGGAGCAGGATTAAAAACTACAAAACCTTTTCATTATAAAGGATATTAAGTAACATTTCTGTTGATACTCCCTGGAGTTCCTGAAGACCTTTTATAGCTGCTAGTGTTTCCTACTTCTTGTTTCTTACTGGGGGAAAAAGATACAGGAGGGGACAATGATGCAGCTTGATCATACAGGCCCTGAATTTAATGCATGTGTGGTCCAGCAAGCGGTATTGCTTCTGCTGTGAAGCACCCAATCTAGAACATAGAGAACATAGAATAATAAACTTGGAAGGTTAATGGCTTTTGACAGCACGCCCAGGCTTTCAATTAGCTTGAGCAGCTGCTCTTAGTTTGCCTCTCAGCTAGTGTTTTTGCTTTGGGGTTTTGACTTTTTTTAAAAAAGGGGAATGGCTGTTTTAAGTTTTCTGCATTGTTTTAGTGGTTCCTGGCACTGTCCTTTTGAGGTGTACTTTCCTCACTTTTTTTGAAAGCCTGTAGTGACGGAGCACCCACAACTTATCTATTGATGGAGCACCCATAACTTCTGAAAGCAAGCTATTTCATTGGTTGATTGGTCTCACCCTTAGGAAATTTCTCTTTAGTCCTAGGTTGCTTCTGTCTTTGCTTAGATTCCATCCATTCTTTCTTGTCATGTATTTTAGTGCTTTTGAAAATAGATGGACCCCCCTCATTTTTGTAGGAGCCCCTCAAATATTGGAACAGTGTTATTTTGTGAGTGCTATTTTATTGTGAGTTGGGGAGATGTTTGGCAAAATTGATTCAATGGAAAAAAGCATGGTTGAATTTGCTTTTTAAATCTTGCAAGCACTTCTCTAGATAAAAAGTGAAAGATCATTAAAAAGATCACCAGTATTGTAGAGCTGGAGCAATTTTTGCACTGTCAGTTTGAAACTTTCCAATGGAAAGAGCACCTAAAAGAGGCAGGATTTCCTTGTCTATCTATAGTTGACTAGATTATGCCAGTTTGATGAAAGATGGATGTCTCAGCTCTTTTCTCCCTGAGATCCTCTGATTTTTGCATCCTGGTGCCTCCATCTTTCTGTCTTAATGTAGCTGCTTAGTGGTTTCTGCTGCCATTGCCTGTCAGTCACATGGATGTGTTTACCTGATATTTTCCACATAAACCTGGTATGTGAGACAGGTAAGAATTTCACAGGCTATGCCTTTATTGAAGAATAAATGCACAAGTAGAAAAAAATGAAGTGGATAAAAATGAAATAAATGCAGTAGTGTAAGGTATGTGACAAGGCTTTCAGCACCCCTTCCAGCGGTGGGCTGCAACCAGTTAAACAACCGATTCTGAAAATGCAAGCTGCACACAGCATTCAAAATACAGCAATTTAAAGCTCAGCTGCTTACCTTCTAGAGCAGCCCTGGTAAGTAGAACAACTGAGGCATGGAAATCAGCTGTGCCTCACGACTCAGCTGAGCTAGAAAGAAGAAAATATAGGGCAGGATAGAGCAGAGGTGGGTGGGCGGGGCCAGTTGATGGTCAGAACTACTGGTTCACTAGAACCCGTCCAAACTGGCAGTAGCCCACCACTGACCCTTTCTCCTTTAGAAGAATATCATTCTCACAAATGATTTATTTTGTTAGATGTTTATCTTGTCTTTATTACTTTGTAAGGAACTCAAGGTGGAGAACTTATCTAATATTCCTTCCTCCTCTTAGTTTCCCCACAACCACAATCTAAGAAGTGGTTTGGGCTGGGAGAGAGTGACTGGTCACTCAGCCATTTTTTCAAGCCTGAAAGGGGACTAGAACTCAGAGTCTACTGGTTTCTAGGCCAGCACCTCAACCACTACTATGTTTAAAAAGGAGGAAGGAATGTCAAAATAACTTGTAGGAATTGCATGACAAAAAAAAGGTTGGAGGAAACGAACTTGCAAAGCTCACAGATAAATTTCAGAATAATTTCCCATAGAATGATGCAAAAGACAAGAGAGGTTGTAGCAAATTACAATCTGAGATGGACCTATTGGTAGGAAAGGAGACTAGAATGAACAGTAATATTTTACAAGATGCATCAAACCTGAAGCCAAGATGTTTGTTATTTATTTGCACAAGGTGACCATTCTTCTGATTTGAAAACTGCTCATTCCAGTGTGGTGAGCAGCCAGGCATGACAAGGAGTGGCTGGGAGGGAAGGGGCAAGGCGTGGCCAGGCATGGGAAGGAGAGGCCGGGAAAGATGAGGTGCCCCTTGATGTGAGTGATATTGAGTTGGCCACACACACACAGTCACATGACCACCCAGCCACGCCTACCTAGCCGGTCATTAGGGCAGAGTACAGATTGTTGAATTATTCGAATCCCACCACTGGCTAGCTGCATCAGTGGCTGACCTAATCTAGCAAATCAATTAATGTTTAGAAAAAACCAGTGAGATAATTGTCGTGTCCGTTCGGCAAGGAGACCAGGAGGCAGTGACTGTGGTTTCAGCTCTTTATTAGGCCCCCGGAACTGATCTGGCTCCAAGGGAAAACTTGTGGCTCTTTATTCTCAAATCGCGGCGGCCGCGGCCAATGGCACCGCTTTGAATCTCCCGCGATTCGTATCCGCCAATCGCGGGAGATTCTTAGCGGGCCAATCAGCGCAGCTCGCTAAACCAATCAGATCACCCGGCGCTTTGACCAATCAAAACGCGGGGTTTCAAGAATGCAAATGAAGGTACAGAACACCCCTCCCTCTTGGTTTGGTCCTATGTAACGTAGTCCCGTAAGTAGGTGGGGCTCCGCACTTGCCTACTGGACCTGCACAGGTCAGTCATTGGTTGGCTCCTGGCCGGTTCGGTTGGGTTCTCTGTGTCTCTCGGCCTCGTCGATGGAACCGCCTGGTAGGCCTTGCCGGGCCACTTGTCGCAGCTCCCTCCCGGTCTACCCGGACTGGTTGAGCTGCAGTTCTCGCCGCTCCCGCCCGATCTTTCTGGGCTGGTCGAGCTGGCCTGGCTGCTTCTCCCTGGTGAGGCTTCAAGCTGGCTGCTTGCTGGTGAGTATGGTTGGTTTTCTTCTGGGTTTTCGTTCCCGGGGTATTCCCTCCCCTCTTGGCTTGTGTTAAGGGGATTTTCTGTGTCTGGTTGCGTGTCGGTTGTGTTTCTTGTGGCCGTTCTCGATCTTATTTGATCAATGTGGCATTTCCATGCTCGTCCGTCGGTTGTTTGCAGCCGGTACGAGTGGGGACCTGTCAGTTGGGTTATGGTTGCTGGTACCCATAGTGGGTCTCCGGTTAGGTTTTTTGCATAGACGGCATTGCCTGGTGCAAAAGACCGGTGCTTGCTGGAGGAGTTTGGGGGTTTTTCCGGGTTGTATGTGGGGTGCAGTCTGTTGAGTGGGGACCTTATTTTCCTCCCCATTAGTAGCTCTGCCGGACTTTTGTTTGTTGTTGTGTTCGGGGTTATATGTTGGATAAAAAGCATTTTATTTATTTTGTCTTGGATTTCCCCGTGTTTGATTTTCTGGATGGTTTTTTTCGTGAATTGAACCATCTGTTCCGCCCTACTGTTTGCCGCCGGATGCGCCGGAGCTGTCAGTGCGTGCCGTATGCCCCGTTCTGCTAGGAATTTTTCAAATTCCAGCTAGGTGAATTGGGGCCCGTTGTCCAACACGATGACATCCGGGAGGCCGTGGGTTGCGAATAGTTTGCAAAGTTCCTTGGTTACGGCCTCTGTGGTGGTGGATTTCATGTTGCTTACCTCCAGCCAGTTGGAGTAAGCATCTACGGTTACTAGGAATGTATGTCCCTTGGTGGGCCCGGCAAAGTCTATGTGGACCCTAGACCAGGGTCCCCTGGGGGTTTCCCATTCCAGGATCGGTGCCGCGGGAGGGCTCGGTCTGGTTTCTTGGCAGCGTTGACACCTTGCCACCCAGGCCTCAATTTGCTTATCCATCCCTGGCCACCAAGTGTAACTTCTGGCCAGGGCTTTCGTTCTAACTATGCCTGGATGCCCCTCGTGTAACAACCCCAATACCTTCCCTTGCAGTTTTTCCGGGGTAACCACCCTATCCCCCCACAGTACACACCCTTTTTGCAGCAAAAGTTCCGTTTGCCGGTTCCGGAATATTTTGAATGCTTCGTCATTGTCCTTTTCCGGCCACACTTTCTCTACCCAATGTAACACCCGCGCCAGACGTTTGTCTTTATTGGTTTCTCGGGCAATGTCTGACGTGGTTATGGGTAGATCGGGCAGAGTCTCTATGCTGAGGGTGCTAGTTGTGGGTGCTGGGTCAGTGTCTAGGTCGGGTAGCGGTGAGCGGCTCAAAGCGTCTGCATGTGTAATAGTCTTACCTGGTCGGTGTTTGAGCTGGTAGCTGTAGGCGGCAAGGAATTCGGACTACCAGCCATCATCCTGGGAGATAAAATGTTCGGGGTGGCCTGGTTTCCTGCCAGGATGCCCAGCAACGGCTTGTGGTCCATGATGATTGTGAAGGTGCGGCCGTAAAGGTACTCGTGGAACCTCTTCACTGCTGCGATGATGGCTAGGGCCTCCTTGTCCAGCTGGCTATAGTTCCGCTCCGGTTTGGTGAGTGTCCTGGAGAAAAAAGTGATGGGTGCTTCTCTTCCATCCGGGATTGTGTGGCTGAGGACAGCGCCGACGCCGAAGGGTGAGGTGTCGCATGTGACAGTGAGTGGTAGGGTCTCATTGTATTGGATGAGGAGGGCATCCGAGGTGAGCAGGTCTTTGGTTCTCCTGAAGGCGGCTTCCTCGCATTTCCCCCAAGTCTAGGTAGCCGCCTTGTCCAAGAGCCTATGCAAAGGCTCTGCTGCGGTCGCCTTCTGGGGCAGGAAAACATTGTAAAAATTAAGCAGTCCCAGAAACGCCTGCAGTTCTGTTTTAGTCCTGGGTGTGGGAGCCTCCTTAATGGCTCTGATTTTAGTTTCGGTGGGGTGGATGCCATGCTGGTCTAGGAGGTATCCCAGGAACTCGACCCGCTCTGTGTAAAGTTGGCACTTTTCCCTCTTCACTTTTAGCCCGGTTTCCTTGAATTTGGTTAACACCTCCCTTAGACAACCCTCTAGTTCTCGCTAGTTGGTTGCTGATACCAGCACATCGTCAAAGTAGGGCACCACCCCCTTGATGCCCTGCAAGAGTCTCTCCATGAGGCTCTGGAAAATTCCAGGCACCACACTGACTCCAAACTGGAGTCGGTTACATTGGAAAGCTCCCCGGTGGGTGACTATGGTTTGTGCCTCTGTGGTTTCTTTTTTTTTTTTTTTGAAACAAATTTTATTAATTTTAAAGACAAACAACACATCATTAACCATTAAGTACATAAAACCTCTTAACATTATAAATTTTTACAAGTCGAATAAAACATTATTTTTATACAACATAATTCTAATTTATCCCATTTCCATATGGACACATAAATATCTTTCAGCAAATTTCTCATTATTTCTCTTTACTCTTATTCAATTTCATTTCTTTTCTATATTTATCCATTTTATAGTCATCATATTCATTTCTTTCTGGCTTGTTTACAATTATTCTCATCTAACATTCCTCCAAGGTTTTATTGATTCTTTTTTTTTTTTATAAAAAACAAATTTTATTAGTTTTACAAAAAACACAATACACAAACATACAAAACACAAAACATAAACACAACTAAAAGATCTTTTCTGAAGGTTGTCTGTTCCCGGGTTAAAACTCTTCACACAGACACAAATTCAAACATCATATTCATCCCATATATCCTTCCATATCTTATTATCATTTTCTTTTTTATATATATATATAAAAACCATTTTTATCAGTTTTATAAAGACAATGCACAAAGAATCAAGGCATAACAGCTTATAAATTCTTTTCTAGGAAAAAATAATAATAAAAGACCAATAAAGCATAGCAATTCCAAATTATAGTATCAATACTTCATATAGTATTAACTTCATATCTTATCCCTACTTCTCCTTTTCATCCAAATTATTTCTTATTAATTAAAATTTTATTGCCTTTTATCAATATACAAAATCCAAAAAAAAAAAAAAACATATATATCCTTCCATATCTTATTACCATTTTCAACAACATTCTTTGTCTGTTCTATTTGCAATTATCCATTCCTCTTTTTTCTTTTACTATACTTCTCCTATACACCAATTGGAGTAACGTCTATAACTCATTACCCTAACTTAAAAATACTTCGTATAGCAATTTTTCTTGGGATTCTGTTTAAAAGATTCTAAGATTACATAATGAATTTTATACTCTAAATACACATATAAAAACACAAACTTATGTACCCTCCAGAATCCCTCTTTTATCCTAAATTAAATTCACCCATTGTCTCTGAATAAACTTTTTTTCTTTAGGTCTTGCTTCCCCCCATTAAGGCTTCTCCTCCCCTCCTTTCTCTCTTGCTTATTCTTCTCCTTGCCCTTTTTACCCCTTTGTTTTTTCTCCTCGCTTTTCTTGCTCCTTTTCCTTTGCTTTCTAACCTTGCCTCCACCTTTTCGCTCATTTTTCTCTCTTTTGGTTGTTTTGATAATTCTTAAAATCCCCTTTTTCTTATCCTTTTTCTCCTCCTCTCCGGAAGGGACCCATTGTTCATCAAAGATGGCTTCTTCTTCCTCTTCTTCCTTGTCCCAGTCCTTCTGCTGCATAATCAACTTTTCATAAGTACATAACGCCATTTCTAAAAATTGAAATGAAGTGCCCCAAGTATCTTTTCCATCTTGTTCTTCCTTTTTATATTTTTGATATTCAATCTTTAGTTCATCCACAAGCGATGCCATCCTGAAAAGAAAAACTCGCGATTCCTGCTGTGCTAGCCGTCGAGGTACCCCCGATCCAGATGGGTCAGGGGGATATGGCTGCCCTGTAGGGACAGCTGAAGAGAGAGGGGAGTCGGATAGGGAGGTGGGGGAGTCGCAGACCCCCCCCCTTCTCCGGAAAAACCCCTTTTTCCCAAGGCGGTGGAGCGGCGGTCAGCAATGGCCACCACGAAGAAGCCAGCAACCGGGTAAGATTGTGCTGGAGGAAGTGTGAAGAGTGAAAGTTTTGTCTGAGCCGGGTCAAGTAACATCTTTTAAATTGCCTGGAACTGAGCTGTTTGAATTGCTGGAGGATACATTGTATCCCTAAGAAGAGCGAAAAGCGGCGGAGAAGCTGTTAAAGGGAACTTTTTTTTTTTCTTTACTCTCCCACCCCATGGAAACAGCAGAAATATTTGGATATATTGGACATTGAAAGTGAATTGCTTTGAGAGTTGAAGCTAAGAGACAAAAGGATTCTTGGACATTGAAAAATTTAAGAAATTGGAAAACCCTTGTTGGAGGTATGGATTTCTGATTATTTAAAATTGACATTGCAAGTGGGAAGGGAGAGGAAAAAAAAATTGGAGCAGAAGCTGAAAAAGGAGGAGATTGCCTAGAATCCCAAAGGAAGATATATGGTAATTGGACCTCTTTGATTAAAAATTAACCCCAGAAAGAGAAAGAGAAGAAGGAAGAAAAGTATTAACTTTTGGAACTTTTTTTTTCAATTGTTTTTGATTGCCTTTGATTAAAAATACTTGTGGTTGTTTTGGAAAAAGTTTCCCTTTTCATAATGGCATCGTTTGTGGATGAACTAGAGATTGAATATCAAAAATATAAAAAAGAAGATACTTTGGGCACTTTGTTTCAATTCTTAGAAATGGTGCCTCCGTGGTTTCTGTGTCAACTGGCAGCTGTTAGTATGCTTGGGCCAGGTCGAGCTTTGCAAAAACCTTGCCTCCCCCCAGTGAGTGCAGAAGGTGCTGCACTACTGGGATGGGGTAGGCGCTTTGTTGCAAGGCGCAATTTAGGGTGGCCTTATAGTCCCCGCAGATTCTCACCGACCCATCGGGCTTGACTGGGGTGACTATTGGGGTCTCCCACTGGGCATGATCAATTGGTTGTAGGACCCCTTGCTTGACGAGCTTGTCAATTTGCTCATCAATTTTTGGCCGGAGTGCAAAGGGTACCTGCCGTGGTTTTAGGCGTCTTGGGGGAATGTTAGGGTCTAGGCTGAAGGAGATGGGGGTCCTCGGTACTTGCCTAGGGTGCCGTCGAACACTTTCTGGAAGTCCCGTGCCAGTTGCTGCTCCCAATCGGTCTTGGCGATGTGGTTGATGCCCGTGACTTCAATGCCAAGCGGTGCGAACCATTGCAGTCCCAAAAGGCTGGGCAAGTCTCGGTCCACGATTGTTAGGGGAAGCTTTGCCATGCAGCTCTTAAATGTTACTTCAAATTGTCCAGTTCTGACTTCCGGGATGCGGTTTCCCTGGTAGTCTTTGATGATTAGTCTCTGGTTCTCCAGTCCCTTCTTGTGGATGGTAGGCACCTAGCGTTTGATGTCTTGCCAGGCGACCATGGAGAGGTAGGACCAGGAATCCACCTCCATCCTGCATGGCTTGCCTTCGATGCCTACCTCCATGTAGACTTTTCGGGCCTCGGTGGTTAATGCGTGGCCAATGATGACCGTCTGGTGGGTTTCCTCTTTCTGCCGGGTCTCTCCACCTTGTCGGGTTCACCCACTCTGGTCCCATCAGCTGTCGGCTGGGCGATCTCTGGCTCTGGGGGGTGTGCTGTCCCATCTCCGCTCGCTGTGGTCCCGCCGTCTGGGGCTGTAGGCTTTCTTTAGTTGGCAGACGCGGGCGATGTGGCCCTTTTTGTCGCAATGCCGGCAGACTGCATCGAAGAAATGGCACTCTGATCTCAGGTGGTCACCTCCGCAACCGGCACAAGCGGTCCCCGACTTACGACCCCGCCGATTGCGCTGGTCGCATCCCGCCTGGAGCCGATGGATTTCCTCCTCCTCGTCCGAGGTGTCAGAGGTGGAGTGGAATTCGCCATGGTGGGTGGTGGTCTCGTGGTGACTTGCTTCTGGTTGGGCCTCGGTCACCTGTCCTGAGTCGGTGGTCATGGTGCAGTCCCCGGCGTCCGATCTCCGCCTGCAGTTCGCTGATTTCCAGGTAGCCTCAGCTGCGGTGGCTTCAACGATGGCGTCGGCAAGGGTGATGTCGCCTTTGGCCATCAGTCGGCTCTGGAGGACTGGATCCCGAAGTCTGAGCATGACTCGGTCCCGTAGGGCCTCGTCCATGTTGGAAAATCTGCACATGCCTCCTAGGTTCCGCAACTCGGCAACAAAGTCGCTGATGCTTTCGCCCGGTCTCTAGTCCCGCCGGTAGAAGTCGTGCTGCCTGATGAGGGTGAGCACGGCGGGGGCGTAGTGGTTGCGGAGCAAGGGCTCAAGGTCGTCCCAGTCCATCGCTTTGATGTCGGCAGGTTTCGCGAGAGCTTTCGCCATCTTGAACACTGTGAGCCCGCAGTGTGTCAGGAAAACGGCTCATTTTTTCGGCCCGGTGGCGTCCTTCATGTTGCTGCATTCGAGGAACATGAGGAATCTGTCTGTGTAGGATTCCCAGTCCTCACTCGCCGGGTTGAAGGGCGCGGGCGGAGCGATGCTGGCCATCTCTTCGGTCTTGCTTCCGGCGGACACGTGCTCGATGGGGTTCAGCCTTGGGATCCCATCCTCGTCGCCAGTGTCGTGTCCATTTGGCAAGGAGACCAGGAGGCAGTGACTGTGGTTTCAGCTCTTTATTAGGCCCCCGGAACCGATCTGGCTCCAAGGGAAAACTTGCGGCTTTTTATTCTCAAGCTGCGGCAGCCGCGGCCAATGGCACCACTTTGAATCTCCCGCGATTCGTATCTGCCAATCACAGGAGATTCTCAGCGGGCCAATCAGCGCAGCTCGCTAAACCAATCAGATCACCCCGCGCATTGACCAATCAAAACACAGGGTTTCAAGAATGCAAATGAAGGTACAGAACAATAATATCCACCAAACAGCTCTATCACATTCAAGAAGGACACATCAAATTCCTTACGAAGTTCCTTTGACTTTGATCATTAAAGGAAGCATAGCCTTGTTAATCTATGGTAATCAAAAATAAGAAGGGATTTGGTAATCCGAAAAGGTGCTACAAGGTTTGTTTTGAATGGTTCACCTAATCTAGAACAATGAATCTGTTTGAATTTATATCATGGCAACTTCTAATCTATTCTGTGTTAAACAACAGCTTTTGTAGGAATGTAGCTTGGGAAGACCTGTGCCAATTTCTAAAAGTTATCTTAATATTTAATTACTTATAATTATATAATTTCATAGTGTAAAAACAAACATACAAAAGCAAAATAAAACAAAAGCAAGGATAGAAATCCATCTGGATGAACCTCCATCAGATTCTGAACATCCAAGTACATTTGGCTATTTCTAGAACAACATTAGGAGCACCAGATTCTTTCTGGATCTTGGATTAGATTGTGAACTCAAGTATTAAATGTATCTTTACAAAATATACTACAAATTGTTTGGTGGTAAAAATGATTAATGGATTTTTTATTTTTTTAAACGAACACTTCTATATGTAAAAACATCAATTTCAATTATCTATTGTTAATGCATTAAGGTGAGCTGTTGATTGATAATTCAGATTAATCTAATCTTTACTACACATCATATACATATACAAAAACATATACATATACATATACATATACATATACATATACATATATTTCTACGTTCCTTACTCAAGATACATTTTTAAAAAAACATTTATAATGTTACATTATAATATGTTATCTGCCTTAAAGATGTTCTATAAACTTGTTTTTAAATGCTTTCATTTTTCCAGTAATTTCAGTTGGTAAAAGCTGTCTTTTACAAAGTAGGCTTTTAGCTTTGGAGCCACCATTTATACTTGTATACAATCCAGCTTAATGTGGTCATATTAAAGAGAATTGTATATGATTTCAGACATTCATCTTCTCGTTTAAAGAGTGCTGTATATGTCCTGTTGTTCATTAAGTTAGATCTGTAAAATAAAATGTGAACAATAAGTAAGAAACAAATTTGTATCTGTACATTTTATGTAATTATTTTTTAAACTTGTTCATCTGATCTACAGCAGAAAACAGTCTGCAATAATTTTAAGATATAAAACTACATGTGCAAGACGATTCTGAAAGTCAGTATCACCATTTTTAAATCAAATGGTTAAAACGACTCAAGTGACTCAAGAACTCTAGACCATTTTATCACTGAGCAATTTCTATCTTTTTTTAAGATGACTTTTGACACAATGATAAATAATAAACTTTAATCATTTAATAGCCATTCTTGATATTTTGTAATATAAACTCTGGGAGTCAGAATGAACTCAAAGCAGCAACATTTTAAACATAGGAATGTGAAATTACATGTAACCAAATTCAATTCATCCTCACAGGGGATACACTTGAGGGAAGATGGAACACAAATGCAATTAATAAACAAACTCACAGTATCCTTACACAACACAGCCAATAGAATAATACTGGGAACTGTAGCACAGCAATGCCAAGAAAAAAAACCCATGTTTATTAACTAAGAAGATTTCCAATAAAATGTCCACTATACACATATTTGATATTTACACATACATTTCAGCAAAAAATGTATTTCACAAATACAATTTGTATTAATTGCAATTTCAAATGCAAACCCCATCATACAATAAGATTCCTGTGATCCAAATGAAATTCAGAACAACGGGAAAGAAGTTCTATGGGGAATGGGGTTAATTCTGAAAAACAGTGAGACATGGGACAAGGAGGCACAAACATCACCCACAATGGTTGGATTCAAAAGTTCCCACCAACAGCTCTGTGGGCGTGGCTTGGTGGGCATGGCTGCAGGGGTGGGATTGCCCAACTCGATCGTGCATCAAACATGCACTTTGTGCACACGTTAAAGCAGTAAAAACTAAGCTACTGTACCTTTCAGCTGTTTAGCAAAGCAATCCGCTCTGCCACACCAAACAGCTGAGATGTTAAAAAGGACCTAGGAGCAGGGCTGGGTGGGTGGGCCCAACTGCAGAGTGTCAGAGAGATTCGGAGTGAACCTGTTCTCTGCCAGCTGATCTTTGGAGCTCCAGGTATGCCAAACCAGGCAGAATACCACCACTGATCGCCCATCATTTCATCTCTTTTAATCTGATTCTGATTCCTGTCAGATTCCAAAATAAAGAACAGGAGATCCCTATGTCCTGAGAATGAAATGACTGAAAATCTAATTTAACTTCAATGGGCTATTTTCATTGATTTCATTGTGCTCAGTGCAACAAATTTAATCAGTGTGTACCCTAAAGTTTTCAATAGAAAGCAAGTAATTCTTAGGTTGGATCTAGTAGTCTGCTGAAGTCAATAGAATCTCATTTAGTGATGGATAATCAACCAATCTTATCCAATTCATTCGTGGGATATTTTATTTTACATATAATATATAATGTATGATTATATAGCCATGGTGGCATAGTGGTTAAAATGCAGTATTGCAGCCTAACTCTGCATTTCCTCTGCCAGGAGTTTGATCCTGAGAAGTTCAAGGTTGACTTACCCTTCTATCCTTCCAAGGTTGGTAGAATGAAGACCAACATTGTTGGGGCAATATGCTGAGACTATAAACCGCTTAGAGAGGACTGTAAAACACTATAAAGTGGTCTATAAGTCTAACTGCTTTTGCTATTGCTATTATCAAAGTTACTAATTTAGTTAATTTTATTTTTTGTTCTGGCCCTGTGGCTTCTGATAGGTATTTATAAATACACATGTAGAACACATGAGTAAGGGAATAAATTGCATATGGAAATACAAAGGACAGGAGAATATTTCAGTTTGAATGCAAATGAAATAAATAAAATAAAAGGCATGGGTGTTCATTTGGAACCATTCATTTTGAGGCAACTAAATTTATTGACTGAGGCCAATGGAATCAGTGAAGCTTACTGGGTTTAAAGTAGAGTTTCTACTTATTTCAGCTCCAGCACAGATAAAATCTCCTGGTCTTCATCTTGAAATCTGTTAGGCTTCATCAACAGACCAGAAGACATGAAATCCTGGCAGATTCAGCATTCCGGGCCCCATTCCTCATTATTTTAAAGTATTACCCCCATCCCCCTAGTGCTTCTTTCTCATTGCTCTAAACAGAAGGGATTTTATTTATATCACAGGAATCTTAACAAAATAACAGAGTTGGAAGGGACCTTGAAGGTTTCCTAGTCCCATTCCTTGCTCAGGCAGAAAACCTTTTCAAAAAAATGCTTGTCCAATCTCTCCTTAAAAACTTCCAGTATTGGAGTATTCACAAGTTCTGGAGGCAAGTTGTTCCACCTATTAATTTTTCTGTCAGAAAATTTCCCCTTAGTTCTAGGTTGCTTCTCTCTTTGATTAGTTTCTCTCCGTTGCTTCTTGTCCTGCCTTAAGGTGCTTTGGAGAATAGCTTGACTCCCTCTTCTAACTGCCAACCCCAGAAATATTGAAACACTGCTATCATGTCACCGCTAGTCCTTCTTTAATTAAACTAGACATACCCAATTCCAGTGTTCCTTCTTTATATGTTTTCGCCTCCAGTCCCCAAATCATCTTTTTAAAATGTGGCAACCAAAAGTGTATGCAGTATTCCAAGTCTGGTCTTACCAAAGCATTATAAAGTAGTATTAGCACTTCACATGATCTTGAATTTATCCCTTTGATAATGCAGCCTAAAACTGCATTACTAACTAGCTAATAGCTATTGGCTTCTTTAACAGATGCAGCACACTCATATTTAACTAATTATCCACTAGGACTCCAAGATCCCTCTTACATGTACTACTATTTAGCCAGGTACCATCTACACTTTGCCTGTGCATTTTGTTTTCCTTTAACCTTCCCACTGAGGTGGTGCCTATTTTTCTACTTGTATTTTTACATGCTTTCAAACTGCTAGTTGGCAGAAGCTGGGACAAATAACAGGAGCTCATTCTGTTATGTGGTGCTAGGGATTCAAACCGCCAAACTGCTGGCCTTTCTGATCGACAAGCTCAGCATCTTAGCCACTGAGCCATAGCGTCCCTGTGTGTGTTTACATACCTATTTATAAATATCTGTCAGAAGCTACAGGACCAGAACAAAAAATAAAATTAACTGAATTAGTAACCACTGATAATCATTCATTACATGTAATATAAGGTATCCCATGAAATATTTCCAAGCTTAGAATGAATGTAAAAATAGATTGAACAAGAAGACCCTCTGAAATGAATTGGATGAGATAGATTATCCATCCCTAAATGAAACTCTACTGACTTCAAGATATTCCTAGATCCAACCTAAGAATTACTTGCTTTCTACTGAAAATTTTAGAGTACACATTAATTGAATTTGTTTCATTGAGGACAATTAAATCAATCAAACTGAGGTTAAATTAGAGTTTATATTCATTTCAGGTCTAGGACAAAGGGATCTCCTGTTCTTTATCCTTTAATCTGCCAAGATTCAGCAACAGACCAGAAGAGATGAAATGATGAGCGATGTTTGTGCCTCCCTGTCCCATGCCTCATTGTTTATCTCCCCTCATAGTGCTTCTCTCCCATTGCTCTGAACAGAAAGAATTTTATTTAGGTCACAGGAATCTTAAGCAGTGTTCTGATTTAGAAGAATTGCCAAAGACCGAGTTGCCTTAGAATCAACTTTATACCACCTACAGTATGACGGTGCATTTGGTTTTTCTTGCCTAAATGAAGAACCTTACTTTTTTCACCATTGAATTTCATTTTGTTAGATAGCACTCAATGTTCAAGTCTGTTCTATTAATGTTCAATGTTTAAATCAAGTCTGTTAAGATGTATTCTAATTTAGAAGAAATGCAGAAAACCAAGTTACTTTAGAATCCATTACATCCACAAATTTAGCTGCCAGACCTAGATCTTTCAAAGATTTCAAGTGATTTTTAATGCATAGATATAGATGTATATGTATATAGATATAGACAAAGAAAAGAAATGTTAATATTTGTGAATTAAAGTAATATTCTGAAAATATACATACAGGAATGCAATCTGGATAATCAAATTTCCCATCTGTACAATTAGTTCTTAATGATCTGGTATTTGGATGTGGTTTATAGCCTCTTCTACATACAAATTCTACTGGTTCTCCATGTGCAACATATATTTTATTCCAGTAGCTCCACTTCAGCTTTATATTGTGTTCTCTCATATTTTCGTCATTTACTGTACAAGCAACTGCAAAAGGACACAGATAACATATAGAAAGTTTTAGAGTGAGGAATTAATTTGATAAAGTAATTAAAGTTTAGGTTAGAAATTCTATGTTGCAATAGGTTAAAATGATTAAGGATCTATGTAAATGGATCCCCCCTTTTTTGTCTATCATGAACTAATTATCAGTCATGATAATTAGTTTTAAGCAAGACAATGTTACATGCATAAAAGGAAGAAGAAAAATATTTTAATCCCCTTCTTCCAAATTTCCTCATGCTGAATGTCTGAATTAGGAGAAGACCAAGTTCAGGCAACTTCTCTTAAAATGTCATCTCATATCTTCTTTTTCAATGTAGATTAAATGGGATTAAATGTGATTAAGTCAGCAGAGTCTGCCTCCATACTTAGCCTATTTTAAAAAAACAATAATTTTAGTTCTCTTGAGATTCAATTAATATTACATTCCAAAAAAAAAAAAAAAAGGCAAATTTTGGTTTAGGGAAAGCAGAATTTCATCAGGAAGGTTTAACAAAATTGAGGACAACATTTGTAAATGGTAAAAGATCTTGTACAATTCTCCATTATGAAGCAGTTTCTCCCAGAGAGAGTTATTTTATCTTGGTTCATAATACTACCACTTTTTCTGACCAAGGCTTCCTGAGACCATAATTAAGCACACACTTAGTTCAAACAACTCTCTTTTTATTCCTACACTGGTAATTATGTTCATTCCCAGCCTGTAATGAATCCCAAACAGTCTCTCGAGATAAGCACCCAACAACTAAAGTGCCACTGTAAAAAGCCAAATGGAGTACAAAGTCCACACAGAGCTTCAATGTTTAATCCAAACAGAGTGAACAAAGTTGCTTCCTGCAAAGGTTCCTGTCCTTTTGCCCCTCCTTTATATCTTATGGGAGGGGCAATCACCTCCAAGCCTTACTCTCGAGTTGTCCCTTTTGTCTTAACTGTTCTTGCCTTCTGGAAGCTCTGCGCACACTTGCACAGGCTCTGCTTGTTCCTCTGCCAGGCTGCTATCAGATTCTGGAGGCTTTAGAGTCAGCACATAATTCCCAGATGGCCTTGGCCCCATCTCTGTATTGGATGCCGGACCATCATCCGAATCCTCCCCAGACTCCTGGACTGGCCCATGTTCCTCCTCACTGTCTGATTCTGCTGCCATCTCTGCAGGCTGCCGGTGGACCACAATACTACTGCTAATTCTATTTCAAGCAAGTAAAATATCTTCTGGCACTGACATTCTGGTGTCATGAAATTTATATCATTCCCAAAGTACAATATTTCTCTATAAATAATAAATCTATAAAGAATTATAGATAATACTTATACCTCTGCATGTTGGTGGTTGTGACCAATGACCATTTTGACAAGTCACTCTTCGAGAACCTTCCAATGTATAGAAATTTTGGCACTGATAAGTTACAGTTTCAGATGGGAAATAGTTTGCCTTGGGTATCTCCACAATGTCTCCATTCTCCACGGGAGGTGGGTGTCCACATTTCCCCCCAATAGCTGTAACAAATATAGAATCTATTGAGCAACACCACTCAGGATTACAAATATCGTATAATCACACGCAATTTAAGCATATTCATAAGGAACTATATTTCAAAATTATATTAATTGTTAATTTTTACCTTACAGCTTGATTAATTGATAGACAGAAAATGATTACTAGTGTTGTCCCTAAAGTCTTTCCACTTTAGAACTTATAGTTCTTATTACTTTCTTAATATCTAAACTCAGTTCTGTATTTAAATGAATAACAATTGCTTTGGGATAAATGACATCTCCCCACAAGGCGTTCTTAATTTATTTCCCACTCTCCATTAATAACTGTTCAAACTCTGCACAAATAAATTGTGTAGTTGTGTTGGATGTTGTGTCATTCATGTCAGTATTGAAGTGGTGGGAGGCTTGCAACACAATACAAGCAAGAATAGAAAAACATTTTAAAAGTATAAACATTAAAATTAATAGAGATTGATTAAAACTAGGAACCAGTACATAAGCACTAAAGTGGTGGAATCTTGTTTCTTAGTGCACCGATCACTCCCAGTGTAAAGTGCTCCATCATGGCCCCAAGCCCATTGGCTAAGCCAGGTGTTGTGTATGCATAAAGATTAATAAAGTGTGAGCTTGGAGTAAGTGCAGAGTTCTGGCCCTGCACTTCTGATTGGCTGTTAAGCGGCTGGACCGGATTGGCCCGTTCCGGGAAATCCGATTGGCCCTTAACAGAGAGTTCCTATTGGTTATAAGAGCTAGTGCTCCTAGCTCGTTATTGGTTAAAAGTTACAGGGTTTGCCTATATAAGGCGGGTTTAACTGCTATAGAAATGAGGAAGTCACAATGTAAATAAAGAGCTGAAGTTCACCGTTCAGAGGCTTGTCTCCATTCTTTCTCGCCCATACTCAAAACCTAACACTGGCGACGAGGATGGGATATGGAGAAATCTGAACCAACGAAACTTCGAAGAACACCGAGCGCGTGACAGACGATGCCAACAACGGAACCATGTCCGGCAGCATCGTACCACCCGCTCCGTTCGATCCAACACAGGAAGACTGGGAGTCTTACATGGATCGTTTCCAAATGTTCCTAGAGACGAACAACTTAAAGGACGCCACAGCCAGGAAGAAATGGGCGGTGTTCCTAACGCATTGCGGTCCAACCGTATTTAAGATGGCTAAAGCACTAGCCAAACCTCGAGAAGTGAAGGCCATGGATTGGGATGACCTCGAACCTATCCTACGAGACCACTACGCCCCGACCGTGCCTATGCTCGTGAGACGCCACGAGTTTTATCAGAGGAGCCAGCGAAAGGGAGAAAGCGTGGCCGACTTCATAGCAGACCTCTGAAATTTGGGAGGCCTCTGCGGATTCACCGATTTAGAAGAAGCACTAAGAGATCACACAGTTCTGGGATTAGATGCACCAGGCGTCCAAACCAAGCTGATGGCGAAAGGCGACATCAGCCTTGCCAACGCCATCGCCGATGCTACTGCAGCAGAAGCAACCAGGAAGTCGGCTGCACAACTACACCGAAACCGCACTCCAGTACCACCACCGGCCAGCGACATCTCACCTAGTTCAGAAGGGCAGCTTGCAACAACAAGGACCTCTCTTCGTCATCAGACAGCACCACGAGGACCTCTCTTCATCATCAGACAGCGATGAAGAAGGGGTCCATCGACTGCGGTCCGACCGGGACCATCATCCGAAGCCCTTATGCCCTTGCGCTGGCTGTGGAGCCAACCATGTCAGGTCCAAATGCAAATTCCGCGATGCACTCTGCCATGAGTGCAGGAAACGAGGCCACATCGGACGAGTCTGCCTCAGCTTTCCAGGACCCAGCCACGCCTCAAAAGGGGCTAACTATCGCCAATCGACAGGAAACCGTCCTCTACGGTGAGAGCCAGTAAACCACTCCTACAGAAATTGAGGTTTGCAGAGAGAAGAGGCTCACCATACTATCACTATCAGTCACGTCTCAGCCTTGGACACTAAGAAAATCCGAGTCACGGTAGCCATCAAGAACCAGCCTTGCCACATGGAGGTCGACTCAGGATCGTCCCTCTCGATGGTGTCCTGGAAGACACTCAAGCAACTCATCCCCACAATTCAACGCCAAGATCTCTGCTCCCAACGCCTCATCCTCAAGTACTACCAAGGGAATCGAATCCCCATCATCGGTTTCTGCTGAGTCCAAGTCTCCTTTAAGAAGCACACAGCATACTTACCTTTAAGGGTCATCGATAGAGATTGGCCTAGCCTACTAGGCCTCCAATTGTTCGCGCCACTCGGCATTGAAGTGGCCGGCATAAACCGAGTCAGCAGTGGTGACTGGGAGGAAGTCCTTATCTATGAGTTCAGGGACGTCTTCAGGGACAGCTTAGGCGAGTACAAGGGACCCCAATTTCATTCAGCCTAGATCCAAAAATAGCTGCCATTCGCCTAAAGCCCCGTCGAGTTCCGTTTGCCTTAAAATCGAAAATCGACAAACAACTTGACAAACTGATAGCTCAGGGGGTGTTAGAGCCCATCGATCACTCCCTTTGGGAAACCCCTATTGTAACACCCATTAAGCCAGATGGGTCAATCCGAATTTGTGGGGACTACCAGGCCACTTTGAACCACGCCCTGCAGCAGAACGCGTATCCAGTTCCGGTGGTGCAACATCTCCTCCATTCCCTGGGGAGTGGGAAAATTTTTCGCTAAATTAGATTTAGCTCAGGCATATCAGCAATTACCAGTAGATGAAAAAACGGCACAGCCCCAAACTATTGTGACGCACCGAGGTGCCTTTAAATGTACCCGGCTGCAATTCGGAGTTAGTGTAGCCCCGGGGATTTTTCAGAGCCTTATGGAAAGGTTATTGCAAGGAATTAAGGACGTGGTCCCCTATTTTGATGATGTATTAATCGCAGCCCCTACAAAAATAATCTTACAGGACCGGGTAAAATTAGTCCTAAAAAAATTCCAAGAGGCCGGTCTTAAGGTTAAAAAAAACAAATGTAAATTGTATACTGACAGTGTTGAGTTTTTAGGGTACCTGATTGATAGCCAGGGCATTCACCCTACCCAAAAGAAAACTAAAAGCGCTCCCAGGCCACGAAACAAGGCCGATCTCCAGGCATTCCTAGGCCTCATCAATTTTTATAATGTATTTTTGCTGCACAAGGCAATGGTCGCTGAACCATTACACCAGTTGTTTGATAAAAAAGCAAATTGGCTATGGGGTTACCATGAAGAACAGGCGTTCCAAAATGTTAAAAAACTGCTCACTTCTGACTCTGTACTCATGCAGTATAACAAGACTTTGCCGTTAGTTATAACCTGTGATGCATCGCCTTTTGGGGTAGGCGCCATTTTGAGCCATGTACTGCCTAATGGGAACGAAGCCCCTGTTGCATATTTCTCAAAGACACTTTCAAAAACTGAGCGAAACTATGGACAAATCGATAAAGAAGCCCTTGTAATTGTCTCAGCTGTGAAAAGATTCCATGAATACATGTATGGCCGGGCTTTTACTGTTGTGACTGACCACAAACCATTATTGGGGATAATAGCCGGAGATAAGCAGACTCCCTACATATTATCCCCTAGGATGACCCGATGGTCAAAATTCTTAGCTGCTTATAACTATCGGCTGCAATACCACCCGGGGAAAGCCATTCCCCATGCTGACGCATTGAGCCGAGCACCGCTTCCAGAGACTCTCGACGATCCTGCACCAACGGTAACCACGTTGCAAATCGAAGCACTCAACTCGCCGCCACTGACCGCCCGAGACATCGCGAGAGAAACCAAATGCGACCACACCCTAGCACGAGTCCTAGGCTGGGTAGAACGCGGATGGCCATTGGACCAGTTATCAGATGACTTCACACCATTCAAGACTTGACAAACCGGTTTCCGGTTTTTGCGTGGCTTCGGGGCAGCAGGAATTCGCGACTGCTCACGATTCCTGCTGTGCTAGCCGCCGAGGTACCCCCAATCCAAATGGGTCAGGGGATATGGCTGCCCTGTAGGGACAGCCGAAGAGAGAGGGGAGCTGGACAGGGGGTTGGGGGTGTCGCAGACCCCCTCCTCGTCCTGAAAACCCCCTTTTTCCCAAGGCAGTGGAACGGCAGTCAGCAATGGCCGCCACGAAGAAGTCTGCAACCGGGTAAGATCGTGCTGGAGGAAGCAAGAAAAGTTAAAGTGCTGGCTGAGCCGGGTCAATCAACATCCTTTAAATTCGCTGGAACTGAGCTGTCTGAATTGCTGGAGGATACATTGTATCCCTAAGAAGATCGAAAGCAGCAGAGAAGCTGTTAAAGGGAACTTTTTTTTCCTTCACTCTCCCACCCCATGAAAAAAGCAGAAGAAGATTTGAAATTTGTTTGGGCACTGAAGGTGAAATATTCTGAAAGTTGCTTGGACATTGGACTTAAAAATTTAAGAAATTGGAAAACCTTTATTAGAGGTATGGATTTCTGATCATTTAAAAATTGATGTTGCAAGTGGGAAGGGAGCGGAAAAATATTGGAGCAGAAGTGGAAAAAGGAGGAGATTGCCAAGAATACTAAAAAAAGAAATATGGTAATTGGACCTCTTTGATTAAACAGTAACCCCAGAAAGAGAAATAGAAGAAGGAAGAAAAGTATTAACTTTTGGAACTTTCTTTTTGAATTACTTTTGACTAAAAATACTTGGGTGGTTGTTTTGGGGAAAGTTTTTCTTTTCAGGATGGCATCGCTTGTGGATGAACTAAAGATTGAATATCAAAAATATAAAAAGGAAGAACAAGATGGAAAAGATACTTTGGGCACTTCATTTCAATTTTTAGAAATGGCGTTATGTACTTATGAAAAGTTGATTACGCAGCAGAATGACTGGGAGAAAGAAGAAGAGGAACAAGAAGCCATCTTTGATGAACAATGGGTTTTTTCCAGGGAGGAGGAGAAAGAGGATAAGAAAAAGGGGATTTTAAGGTTTGAAAAAACAACCCAAAAAAAGAAAAATGAGAGGAAAGGTGGATGCAAGGTTAGAAAGCAAAGGAAAGGGAGTAAGAAAAGGGAAGAGGAGAGAGAAAGGGGTAAAAAGGGCAAGGGGTAAAATAAGCAAGAGAGAAACGGGGGGAGGAGAAGCCTCAATGGCGGGAAGCAAGATCTAAAGAAAAAAAGCTTATTTAGAGAAAATGGGTGAATCTAATTAAGGATAAAAGGGGGATTCTGGAAGGTATATAAGATTGTGTTTTTATATGTGTATTTAGAGTGTAAAATTTATTGTGTAAATTTAGAATTTATTAAACAGAATACCAAGATAAATTAAGTGTTATATGAAGTACTTTTAAGTTAGGGTAAAGGCGTCACTCCAAATAGTGTATAGGAGAAGTATAGTCAAAGAAAAAAGATGAATGGATAGTTGGAAATAGAACAGACAAAGAATGTTATTGAAAATGGTTATAAGCTGTTATGCTTTGATTGTTTGTGCACTGTTTTTGTAAAATTAATAAAATTGGTTTATAAAAAAAAAGAAAAGAAAATGATAACAAGATATGGAAGGATATATAAAATGAATATGATGTTTGAATTTTGTGTCTGTGTGAAGAGTTTTAACCCGGGATCAGGCAGCCTTCAGAAAAGATGTTTTAGTTTATGTCTTTTGTATTGTGTTTGTAAAATTAATAAAATTTGTTTAAAAAAAAAAAAAAGACTCGACAAACCGAGCTCTTCTCCCAGAAAGGCTGTGTCATCTGGAGCGATAGAGTCGTTATCCCAGAACGACTCCAGAAAGCGCTGCTGAGAACCTTGCACGATGGCCACCCTGGCATCGTGCAAATGAAAGCCCTTGCGCGAAGCTACGCATGGTGGCTGGGCATTGACAAGCAAATCGAACAGTGGGTTAAAGCTTGTCCCAAATGCCAAGAAGTCAGCAACGCCCCACCAAAAGTCATGCCTACTGAATGGGAGACACCATATGGACCCTTGTCCCGAATTCACCTGGACTTTGTGGGGCCAACCAAAGGCCACACCTTCCTGCTTACTGTCGAAGCCTACTCGAATTGGCTTGAAATCCATCGCATGATGACTACGACCTCCGAGGTGGTTATCAAAATCTTAAACAGACTCTTTGCAACCCATGGATTACCAGACATCCTGGTATCTGATAACGGCCCTCAATTTACCACACTAGTGTTCAAGCAGTACCTCGCTAACCACGGCATTCGCCAGGCGCTCACCTCACCTGCGCACCCTGTGACCAATGGCAAAGCAGAACGCATGGTCTAATTTGTGAAGAAAACCTTGCAGAAGGTAGACTACGACAACATTGATGACAAGGTCAATCAAATCCTCTTCTTGCAACACATCACCCCACGTAGCATCACCAACAAAACTCCCGCTGAACTGCTAATGGGACGAAAGCTCCGCTCCCACCTCGACCGGTTGCACCCAGCTTACGAACCGGAGAAACCACTAGGATCCAGCGGCCGCTGTTGCACCTTCCAGGTAGGAGACTTGGTATATGCTAAAAACCTATCGGGCGACCCGTTGTGGGTGGAAGCGACAGTAGTATGTGTAACCGGCCCCAGATCCTACCTTGTACAATGCCTTGACGATAAACTTTGGAAACGTCATATCGATCAATTACGATTGTGGCTTCCAGTGGCCAATCCGAGAACCCCCTATGACCAAACTGAGGGGGGGAAGGTACGGAAGAAGATGAATTCCTAGAAAACCCATTCGAAGGAAATGACGGTTTGATAGAAATTCAGGAAGCGGAGCCGGAGGGAGAAACGGTTGCACCTCAGGGAATTGCAGAGAATGTGAGCAACGACGTAGAAGTGAACTCTGAACCAGAAACAGCCCCACTGCCAAACAACAATCTTCCTCAGCGTGATTGCAGCCAGCTGACACAACGGAAATCAAAGAGACTAATAAAACAACCATCCTACCTAAGGGACTATGTAACTGTGCCCTGCAAATAAGAAGCCAGGGGGAAGGGGTGTTGTGTATGCATAAAGATTAATAAAGTGTGAGCTTGGAGTAAGTACAGGGTTCTGGCCCTGCACTTCTGATTGGCTGTTAAGCGGCCGGACTGGATTGGCCCATTCCGGGGAATCTGATTGGCCCTTAACTATTGGTTATAAGAGCTAGCGCTCCTAGCTCGTTATTGGTTTAAAGTTACAGGGTTTGCCTATATAAGGCGGGCTTAACTGCTATTGAAATGAGGAAGTCACAATGTAAATAAAGAGCTGAAGTTCACCATTCAGAGGCTTGTCTCCATTCTTTCTCGCCCATGCTCAAAACTTAACACCAGGTTTTGAGGAAAAGCCTGAAGGCCTAGTGGGTGAGGGCATATCTGGCCTCCAGCAGCAAGATTTTCCAGATTGTGAAGGCATGGCAGAGAAGGACCATTTACTAGTTCCTGCTAGCAAAGTTCCTTGACTGAGGAGATCTGCAGCATGATCTTTTTGCCAGAGGGAGTAGGATGAGCCAATCCCATTGGGGTGAAGCAGCTCCCTGGGCCATGAAAGGCTTTAGAGATGGTAAATAACATATTAAATTGGACCTGGAAGCAAACCAGAAACTAATGCAACCCATGTGACAATTTTGTGTACCATTGAGCAGGCATTGTGAGTCTGCAAGAAGCCAAAAGTTGTTCACAGGATCTGTCTGGGGCAGTGCAAACCCATCCAGAACTGAAGATTTTAAATTCCCAGATCCCAAATTCCAAGCAGCTATAGCAATGTAGTCATACCAGTGTTCAAGCCTTTTGTCCCCCATCCAGACACCCATAGCATCTAAAGGAGGAAACTGTTCTCACCCATGCCCTTTTCCGACAAATCAAACACAGTTGAAAAAGAACAGAAACCTTGTAATGCTTTTACAAAATAATTAGCTGTGATAAGCACAAGTCTTGCCAAACTAAGCGAGACTTGCCAAAAGTAACAGACAAGAAATAATTTGCAAAATAAGAATCTTCAAATACAAACTCAGGATACTAGAATGTCCACGAAGCTGTAGTTTCAAAACGTCTTTGCCTTCTGCAAAGAAGGTTAGTTTCACAGCTGGCTTTTATCTTCTTGAAGGAGGGGCCATTACCTTGCAGCCTTATTCCTGAGTTGCCCATGCTGTTGTAACTGTTCTTTCCTCCAAGCAATCCTGAGAGCATGTGCACTTGGCATAGGCTCCTCGGGAACCTCCTCATTACTGCTGCCAGCCCCCACAATCTCTGAAGGCATTAGTCCACTCCCTAATGGTTCTGGCCCCTCATCTGAGTCCTCGCTCTCCTCAGCCTTCTGTACCTGCTGCCGGCTAACCACAACAGAAACAGACTAATGTCTCCTTAAAAGGTCCCAGGGATCCCCCTTCTGCAGTGATACATTGATCACCACCTGGAGGTCAACATCATGAGGTTTTCAACCAGTCAAGAAGGATTTAATATACAGGCACTTGCACTGACAGCCTTGAGAACCCTGTCCATTTCCTGGGATTTAACAGAATCAAACTGTTCCCAGATACCTGGGTAAGCACACTTCCTAATGGACCTGCTCTATGTCTGGTTCAATGGTGGGATTCAAAAATTTTTCCTACCAATTCTGTGGGCGTGGCTTATTTGGTGGGTATGGCTTGGTGGTCATGTGACTGGCAAGGCATGGCTTGGTGGTCATGTGACTGTGTGTGGATGCTAGTTGGTCATGTGATTGGGTGGCCGTGGTCAACTTGACATCACTCAAGTCAAGGGGTGCCTTGCCTAGCTTCTCCTTGCCTTAAAGAGATACAATTTTCCTCTCTATTTATTTACTACTGCTGAACATCCAAAATACACTATTTACACCTATGTATATATGCCATATGTGTACATACATATTACATAGTATAGTGTGTGTATAGGCACACAAAAAGATACATTATCTACTATATATACTGTATGTGCGTGCGCGCACACACACACACAGACAGAGAGAGAGAGAGAGAGAGCTCTTCTAAAACTATACATACTCAAGTTCACTGCATTTGGAAAAATACATCCATAGTCCACTTTCTGCCATATATTTAACTATAACTTCTGTGCATTAGAACATTGCACATGCTTTCAGATTTACTTCCCTAGTCTGCACATGACTGTTAGACCCAGGAAATGTCATGGATTGAGTAAAATGTGGTGAAACTCACTTAACAACGCTCTTGCTTAGCAACCAAACTGTGGGCTCAATTGTGGTCATAAGTGAAGGACTATCTGCCTTCCTCTACATGACAGCCTTGCCTAGTAAACTCCTCTGCTAATTTTCCTCTCTGTTAGAGGCACCAAAATAATCCAGATTCCAGATAATATAAGGTCTCCTGTAGGAGCAGGGGGTTGGACTAGATGGCCTCCAAGGTCCCTTCTAACTCTGCTATTCTATGATCCTGTAAGGATCTCCTGCTGGAGCAGGGGGTTGGACTAGAACAGGGGTATTCAAAGTTGACAGCTTTAAGATTTGTGGATTTCAACACCCAGAATTCCTCCTCCAGTCATGTTAGCTCAGGAAGTCTGGGAGTTGAAGTCCATAAATCTTAAACTTGCAAAGTTTGAAGACCTTGGACTAGAAGATAACTTCCAAGATCCCTTCCAACCCTAGATTGCTGTGCTATTTCAAAGAGTCTTCTGACGCCAGAGTTTGTGTCCTTCCTTCCTCTCTTTTTCTCTCTCCTTCCCTCTCACCTTCCATTTATCTATCAATCCATCCATTCATTCATATATCTCATTCACTTTCTCCTCCCTCCCTCCAGCTTGCTCTTTCTCTTTCTTTGTCTCCCTTCCTTCCATCCTCCTTTCTTTGTCTATCCTTTTTCTTCCTTTTTCTCCTTTTCTTTCTTTCCCTTTTCTTTCTTTTCTTTCTTTTCTTTCATCTCTTTCTGTCTCTTTCTCTCTCTCTCTCTTTCCCTCTCTCTTTCTATCCCTTCCCTATCTCCTTCCCTCTCCTTCAAAAGCTAGGAGAGGAGATCCACCTGAAACAAACACAAAGACACGCACACTTTTCCAAGCGCCTGGCAGTGTCATTCCTTACGAGAGTTCTTCCTGGCAGGTCTCCAGTCCTGCGTTGCCTGGGAAAGTCATCAGACAAGGCTTCTGGGTCCAACAAAGGGGCCATGGGCAGGACTTCCTCCCCTCCCACTTTTGGGGAAAGGAAAGGGCTGGGAATTTCAAGTGAGGCATGTGCTGCAGCCTCAGCCCCCCCCCCCCGCCGGCAGCTCTGAGCTAGGGAGCAATTTGGCTTTACCGACTGCCTGAAACCTTATCTTCCTCCCGCATCTGGTGGCAGAAGGAAAGGCAAGCCAGCCAGGGCAGAGCTGTTGGCACTCAGTTCCCTGCCAGCCCACATCTCATCCCCTGCCCAGATTCTCTGGCAGCTGCTGGGGCTCGCATGCTGCAAGGGCGACCAGGAAGCACCAGGCTATTCCACATGAATTGCCCCTCTGCCAGCCGCCCCTCCCTTGCCGAACGATTGTTTTGGCAGTTGTTGGGGAGCAGGGGAGCTTCATTTGTTCAACTTCTACCTATCCCACCATTAAGCACCACAAAAAAAGGAGGTGGTTAATACGGCCTGATAAGAAACAAGAGTGGCAGGGAAGATGCAAGAAGCAAAGCCAGAAAGTGAAGCCATGTCCACACTCCTACACAAAGCCCCCCAGCTGCCGTGCATGCTCAGCCCCGCTCCCCATCCCACTGCTTCACTCCCGCTAATCATTTCCTTGGTTTCCCAATCGTCTTTCCACACAAACTTCCCACACATGACCCAACCAGCGAGCTCCCTTATTAGCCCACTGCTCAAGCAGGAGTAGCTTTCAATTTCTAGTGTTATCTCTATTTGAGTGTTTAGTTACAGCCTCTTTGGGCAATGAAGAATTCAAGGATACCCGGAAAGGTGGAAAAAGGTTGCCACACTCTCCCTTTCTCCTAGTGCTCACCTACACTGGCAAGCACCCTGCCATTCTTAACCTGCCATTCTTCTTCAAGCAGAGCAATCCTACTCTTCCATGAAACATGCTCCTTTAAAAGGGTAGAAGAGGAAAAGGCAAGCCAGCCAGGGCAGAGCCGTCAGCATTCAGTTCCCTGCCAGCCCACATCTCATCCCCTGCCTGGATTCTTCAGCAGTTGCTGGGGCTTGCCTGCCTGGAGCCATGGGGGGGGGAGTGCAACCAGGAATCATGAGGCTATGCTACTTGCATCCCCCAGGGCAGCCGCCCTTCCCTCACCGGGCTGAGCATTTTGGCAGAGTGCGGACCACTGACAGCAGTGAGAGCTCCATGGGCTGGAAGGTACAGCTGATGGCGGGGAAGAAAGATCTGCTCTGGCAAGGCTTCACTGCCTTTTGGGCCTGCTCTGGTTGCCACCTGCTTTACCTCTGCTGTGCCTTGGGTCCTACATCAGCCCACGAGAAGGAGACATGCCATTTCCAGGCCAGCCTGCCCAGTGGATGGACAAGCAGACAACCCTCGATGGAGGCATTTTCTCTCTCAGGCCTCCCACATGAAAGACCCCATGGAAGCCAAAGCTGGGCCCGAAAGGCAGCTGAGCCTTACCATTCCCCCCCAAGCAGCCCTCTGGCTGAGTGCAGCAAACTTGGTGTGGATCTTCCTTCCCCGCCATCAGCATTAGGGCTCGCTCACAGCATTCTCTCAGCAGCTACCCTCACTCGCCCAAAGAACACAGGTCGGTGGGCAGGAGAGGGAAAGTGCAGCAGGGAAAAGGGTGATGCGAGTAGCATAGCGTCATGCTCCCTGGTCAGCCCCTCCCACACCTGCTCTAATGGGCAAGGCCCAGCAGCTGTGGAGAATCCAGCCAGGGGGCAAGATCCAGGCTGGTGGGGACCCAAGCTACAACAGGTCAACCCTAAAATCCAAGAACTTAAAACAAAATCAGACACTACTGAAAAGAGAATAGAGTATGTTGAACAAAGAACAGAGAAAACTGATGAAAAAAAGAGAATATTCAACAAATGATGGTGAAGTATGATGAGAGATTCCCAAAAATTGAAGAAGAAGATAAACAAAGAGACAAAAAGATTGGAGACATTGATACCAGATTAACAGTGGTTGAGCAAGATAAAAGTAGGATGCTGAGATGGGAGATGGACAGATCAGAATTTTATCTCAGATTTCAAAACATAGAGGAAGAAAAAGGACAAAATCTAGCTGAGATAATGATAGAAATATTGGCTGAAGCTTTGGAAATAACAGAAGAAAAGATGATGGATGGAGTAGATGAAGTATATTGAGTTTTTACAAGATATGCAATGAGAAATTACCTACCAAGAGAAGTTCATATCAGATTTACAAAAAAAGCAACAAATATTGCAAGTGGCAAGAGACAAAACACTGAAATATAAGGGCAAGGAGATTGATAAGAAGAGAATACCAATTTTTAACTAAAATGTTACTGAAAAAAGAGGTGAACTACAGATGGCTAATGCCAGAAGGATTAATGTTTACATGGCAAGAGCAGAGACATAGAATTGATTCAATTGAGAAAGCAGAATTATTCTGCGCAGAATTCTTTGGAAAGAGAGAGGCAGAAAAAGAGGTCTCATTAATTGAATTTCAAGAGGACCAAATGGAGATTGAAAAAGAAGAAGGTGCAGTAGGTGGACAGGTGGAAACTAAAGAACAACGTGAACCAAGATCCACGAGAGCTACCAAACCTAACTACAAATTATAATCATGGAAGAGTAAAAAACTGATTACAATGAATATAAATGGACTTAATTCGGCTGTTAAAAGAAGGAAAATTTTTCATAAATTAGAGAAATTAAAATTTGATATAATTTGTGTACAAGAAGTACATATTAAAAAACAATATGAACAATTGTTGGTCCAGCCAAAATTAGGGAAAATATTTACTTCTTTGACTCAATGTAAGAAAAGAGGAGTGGTTTTATATATTAAAGAGACCATCTCAGCAAAATTGATTCATACTGATGAAGATGGAAGAGTATTAATGGTGGAAATAATGGATAATAATATAAAAACACTCCTGATTGCAATTTATGCTCTGAATGATAATAATAAGAATTCTATAAAAAATTACATATGAAAATAATTGAACTGGACTATGTTAATATAGTTATGATGGGAGATTTCAATGGAATTGTAGACAACAAATTGGATTATACAGCAACAATAACAAAACAAAATAGAAAGACTCTTCCTAAATCCTTTTTTAAAATGACAGATGAAATAAATTTAAAAGATATATGGAGAGAAAGAAATGCTAAAACCAAACAATATACTTTTTACATAAATAGACATTTATCATGGTCCAGAATAGATATGATTTGGATTTCAACAGAACTAATATCTAATATTCAAGAAACAAATATTGAAACAAGGACTTGGGCAGACCACAATCCAGTGACAATTAAATGGAAAGGACAAAAAAGAAGATCGAGATGGATGTTAAATAATACTATTTTAAAGGAAAAAGATTTCACACAGCAGATGGAGAAAGAATTGGCCTTTTTCTTTAGAGAAAATAAAAAAGAAGATACTTCAATTCAGAATGTTTGGGACACAATGAAGGCATATGCCAGAGGCTTGATAATAGACTATACAAGGAAAAAGATAATAGACTAAAGCAGGAAAAGGCAAGCCACTAAAGTTTTACAAGACGAGCATAAAAGACTTGAAAAAGGACTACAGAAAACGCCACAGAAAAAAGACATTAAACTAAAATTGGACATAATTAAACACAAAATGGGTCAAATAGAGAAAGAAGAATTAGCACAAAAAATTAGAAGTGCTAAACAGAACTACTTTGAAGATGCAAACAAACCAGGTAGATCGTTAGCGTACAAATTGAGAAAGGAGAAAGAATCAAGGAAAATACTGCAATAAACAGATGACCAAGACCAAGTTTGCTATGGTAGTAAAGAGAAGAAGGAAATCATTTGAGACTTCTATGGGAAACTATATATGCAAGAGAATATTGATGAGGAAAGAGTCAAACAGTACTTACAGAATGCTAATCTACCTAAGATACCTAAAGAGACTGAAAAAAATATTAGAACGCAATATAACAATGATGGAATTAATTGAAGCACTTAAGAAGCAAAATAATGGAAAGGCACCAGGTCCAGATGGGCTTCCGGCAGAATTTTATAAAACATTACAAGAATCGCTGAGCCTTCCACTGATAGAAGTCCTGAATGAAGTTATGTCAAAGAAGAAGATATCTAAAACATGGTCAGAAGCCTATATTACACTTATTCCAAAAGAAGAGGCTGATCTCCTGCAAATTAAGAATTATAGACCTATTTCTTTACTAAATGCAGACTATAAAATTTTTGCTTCAATTTTGGCAGAAAGACTTAAAAATACTTAAATAATTTGATTCATTCTGATCAAAATGGATTTCTACCAAAGAGACAAATCAAAGATTATATGAGAGTAATTTTGGATACTTTGGAATATTATGAGGCACACTCCAAAAAGCAAATGGCTTTGATATTTTAGATGCACAAAAAGCATTTGATAATGTGAATTGGAGATCCATGCTATTATTATTGGAACAGATGAGTTTTGCCAGAAAATTCATTCAAGCAATAGAAGCCATATACCATAAGCAAACGGCAAAGGTAATGATAGAAGGAGAATTGACAGATCCCATCAATATAAGAAAAGGTACAAGACAAGGATGCTCACTATCACCTTTGCTATTTGTATTAACTTTGGAAGTGCTAAATAGAAATATTAGAGATGAAAAGAGTATAAGAGGGATGAAAATTAAAAAGGAAGAATTTAAATTGCAAGCCTTTGCGGATGACATGGTTTTCATCTTAGAAGACCCTTTAGAAACAGCACCAAAATTACTGGAAAGGATAGAGGCATATGGTAAGGTGGCTGGTTTGAAAATAAAGATAAAACAAAGATTTTGACAAAGAATATGTTATTAAGACAAAAAGAAGAACTGGCAGACCTATGAAAATTCAAGTCATGAACAAGGTTAAGTATTTGGGGATACATTTGACAGCAAGATGTAGTACATTAAAAGAGAACAACTACATTAAACTTAAACAACAGATACCATTAGATTTGACGAAATGGGAAAATCTACAATTGTCATTAATAAGGAGAATCTCAACAATCAAGATGAATATCTTACCCAGAATTTTATATTTGTTTCAAACAATACCAATTAGGCTTGGAAAGGACTATTTTGAAGATTTAAATAAAACTGTGTTGAAATATATATGGCAAGATTCTAGAATTAGAGGATTTGGTTTGCCTAATTGGGAGTTGTACTACCAAGCTACAAACTTGATGTGGGCTATGGAATGGGTACCATTAAGAAATACTAGATTGTTGAAATTAGAAGGACATGATTTGTTGTTGAGGTGGCATGCTTTTCTATGGTATCAGGGAACTAAAACACAGGGGTATTTTAGAAGACATCATATACAGGAGTCTCTGTGGTTAAATTGGGAGAAGATTAAAAGACAAGGTTATTTGAAAATTCCAGTCTGGTTATTGACTATTGAAGCATTTTCCTATCCCATTATATATAACAAGGAACATACAGTTAGATATGGGGAAATATTGGATGAAAAGGGTGAAATTAAAGCGATGCAAAATCTAGAGGAACAAGGTATAAAAATGAATTGGTTTTCATATGCGCAAATATATTCAAGGTATGATGAAGATCTCAAAACAGAAGGATTTTTTGACAAATTGACTGACTTAGATAAGATTTTGACAGGTACTGATGAAAAGATGATTTAAAAATTGTATGGTTATTTATTGGAAACTAAACTAGAGGAAGAACAAGTTAAAGAAACTATGATGGCTTCAGGGAAGAATTTTGGATATGGGATTGATTTAGAGAAATGGCAAAAATTGTGGTCTCAAAATTATAAAATGACTATGTCAACAGTATATAAAGAAAATTTGTATAAGATGTTTTACAGGTGGCATTTTCCCCCGACAAGAATTGCAAGGACGTTCAAGAACAAATCCGAAAAATGTTGGAAATGTCATCAGATACCTGGCTCAGATTACCATATGTGGTAGACCTGTGAGGACGCTAGAAAATACTGGACTAAAATCTGCATGTGGTTGGAAAAAATGACAAAGAAACATATAGACTTGAAACCAGAGATATTTTTATTGGGGAATTTTACCTGATACATATAGTAAAGATTTAAAATATTTGATTGTAAATGTATTAACAGCAGCTAGGATTGTATTTGCTAAAAATTGGAAAAATGAGAAAATACCATTACAGGAGGAAATCATTAAGAAAATATTGGAATGTGCTGAAATGAATAGATTGACATTTGAAATTAGAGAACAAGAAGATAAACAATTTTATAAAATTTGGGACCTTTCCTATCAATGGTTAGATAATAAAATACAATAATAGAATATCCAGAATTTTAGAAAATAATGAATATATAAAGATGTATTTCTTTTTTTTTTTTTGCTATCATATCTATAAAATGTTTTAGGATAGATTTGGGAGGATTATATGAATTGTTATAAAATAAATGAAGTAAATTATAGTTATCTCACAAAGTATGAATGAACAAAATTATAGTCAAATGATTGTTTAATAGTGATACTAGGGTATTCAATTTTTGATTGATAATATGAGTTATTATGCAATGTAACTGTAATTGAGACTTTGAAATGGATGCACAAAAAATTTGTAAACCAACCAACACACTGCTTGTACACTTATGAAAGAAAGTTGGATGTTTTTATGTTTTGTTTGTTTTTGTTTGTCTTTAAAAATCAATAAAACTTGTTTTTTTTTTAAAAAAAAAAGGAAGTATGATATTTAATTGAAAAGAAGTGTTAAAGATGTTAAGATTTTAATGATTATTAATGAGAGAACTGAATTGGAATGGAATGAGGGTTTATAATTACATATATTTATAATCTTTTTTTTTTAAGAATATAGTTTGTATTATAAGAATGTATCAAGCAGAATTCGATTGGAAGTTATGTATTATGTATTATGTTGAAGGTCATAACCTTAAGGTATATATTGAAGTTTAAGTAAGAGTTGAATGGATGTAATTAAAAGATATAAAGGTGTCATACTCCAATTAATAACTACAAGAGAAAATTTGTTTAATGAGAAAAGATAATATGAAATTGAAACAGAACAGACAAAAGTATAAATATAATGATTTGAATTGAGATGAGATAATCAGAATAAAATTGAGAAAATTAAAAGAGGGGAAAAACTGTGTAGAAAATGTAGAATAATATAAGATATGAAATAGAACACAAAAAGGAGCATGAAATTGAGTTTTGTGTCTGTATAAAGTTCAACCTGGGGCCATGCTATTTTCAAAAAAGGCATTTTACTTGTATTTTGTTTGTGTGAAAACCCAAATAAAATTTTATTTAAAAAAATGGAGAAGGCGGAGCTTCGTTTCGGCGATACAGCTGCGATCTCGGGGCTCTGAGATCGCAGCGGATATTTTCGCTCCTGGTCGGTCCCAACAGACCTAAACCGTCCCGTAGAGACGGGGATTGAGAAGGGAACTGTCCCAGGATCCCAGAGATATTGCAAAATCTCTGGCTTGATCTGGGAGAAGCCCTTTTGCTGGCGGTGGAGAGGCAGCCTCCATAGCTACTGAAGTCGGGACAGCTCCGGAAAGAAAGTGGCTGGAAAGAAGTGTGACGGTTGGGTGAGAAAAACTCTTTTGTGTTGTAAATTCGTTGATGTTGGAAAGGGCATCCTGAACAAAGAAGAAATCTGTGAGACTTTTTTTTTTTGACTGAAACTGTCTGAGCGGCGTTTTTTAAAGTGATGTCAAACTGAGGCTTCGGGTTTTTTTTTTTTTCCTACATTTTTTGGGGGGGACTTTAGTGTGACTTTGTAAGTAACCTGATTGAATTTTCTCTTATATATATTTTTATGCTCCCTTTGATTTTTTAACTTTCTTTAGGATAGAGGCTCCCTTTGGCTATTTTTTCTTCTTCTTTTTTTCTGTATATATTACTCCTTTTTTCTGGCTGGGGGGGAGGAAGAGCATTAAGAAACTTTGCAACACTGCCAACTAGAGGCTTGAAAGTATTTTATTTGAATTGGAGAGAATTGCAAAAAGACCTCTTCTCAAGGACATCTTAACGTGATAAGATAGAGGGAGAGCACAGCAAAATATTTATTGCAGGTGCTTTCCTGGACTGTTATCAATATTTCAACACTTGAGGTTTGGCTTTGAAGCTGCTGGAGAAGAGAGTCATAACAAGAGCCTTGGATAAATAAATAAAGTGCAGTGTGCATATATATATATATATATATATATATATATATATATATATATATATATATATATGTCTGGCATTCAGCTTTGTTCGAGTATTTTCCCACGTCATAATAGTGGTGCTTTTAAAGTTGTAGCAACGTTTCAGCAGAATCTCATCTGCCATCATCAGGCTTCTGTTTGTCTGTGAGTCAGACTTTTACAGTGGTTTCAGATTTAAATTTGGGGCAGCCTATTGCTGTGTCAGAATGGTTTTTTCTTCCTCCTGATTGGTTGAGAGTCTTGGTCTGTGTATATTGGTCTTGGAGACCAAGACTCTCAACCAATCAGGAGGAAGAAAAAACCATTCTGACACAGCAATAGGCTGCCCCAAATTTAAATCTGAAACCACTGTAAAAGTCTGACTCACAGACAAACAGAAGCCTGATGATGGCAGATGAGATTCTGCTGAAACGTTGCTACAACTTTAAAAGCACCACTATTATGACGTGGGAAAATACCCGAACAAAGCTGAATGCCAGACATGTAAGTACCCGCGAAAACTTAAGAAAATATATATATATATATATATATATATATATATATATATATATATGTATATATATATATATATATATATATATATATATATATAGAGAGAGAGAGAGAGAGAGAGATCTGTATATATATATAGATATATATATAGAGATATATATATATATAGATAAATATATAGATATATATATCCCATTCACCAGCCTTTTTCTAAATTTCAGTTCTAGTAATATTCTTATTTCTGCCTTTTATTTTAAAGGGAAAGCCTCAGAGTTTTTTCTTTATTTTTCTTTTTTTTCTTTTTCTTTTTATTGGGGCTTTTTTGCTTTTTCTATCCATGTTTTTGGACCACTTTGTTTTTCTTTTTTGATTATTGAGACTTTTCAACTGGATTAAGGTGTGAAGAACCTGAAGGAACTTTTTGTCTTTTCTCTTTTTGCTTTTTTTTTGCTCTTAATCAATATTATTATTTTTGGGTTTGTTTGTTTTTCTCCTTTCTATTTTTTCTTTTTTATGGTGGACTGCTTCCCAATTGGATTAGGGTCTAGAAGAACCTGAAGATCTTTCTTCTTCCTTTTTTCCTGTTTCCTTTTTGGTTTCGTGCCTTTTACTATTGGAGTTTTCCATTTTGGATTATAATTGGCTGCTCTACCAGTTGGATTAAAAGTCAAAAAGAATTTGAAGCTTTGGAAGCATTGAAATGAGCAGGAAACCAATACCATCTGGCATTTCTACTTCTACCTCTGCTTCCCCACCAGCTGGAGGACAACGTTTAATTCAGACAATGTTGAAGCAAGATAAGGAACAAGAAAGAGTAACTTTACAGATGATTATGCAAGGAATCCAAGATCTCAAGACAAAATCAGACATTATTGAACAAAGAACAGAAAATATTGAACAAAGAATAGAGAAGACTGATGAAAAAGTGGAAAACATTAAACAAATGATGGTCAAGTATGAGGAGAGATTCCAAAAAATTGAGGAAGAAGGAAAACAAAGAGAGAAGAAGATTGGAAATATTGATAGTAGATTAACACCGGTTGAACAAGAAAAAAGTGGGATGTTGAGGTGGGAGATGGAAAGGTCAGAATTTTACCTCAGATTTCAAAATATAGAAGAGGAAAAAGGAGAAAATTTGGCAGCGATAATGATAGAAATTTTGGCAGATGCTTTGGAAATTACAGAGGAAAAGATGATGGATGGAATAGATGAGGTATATCGAGTCTATACAAGGTATGCAATGAGAAATAAATTACCCAAGGAAGTCCATATTAGATTTAACAAAAAATCCATTAAAACGCAAATATTACAAGTAGTAAGAGAGAAAACATTGAAATACAAAGGTAAAGAGGTTGTGGTTTTAAAACAAATACCCAGAAGAGTGAGAGAGATGAGAAGAGAATATCGATTTCTGACCAAAATGCTACTGGAAAAGGAAGTGAATTATAGATGGCTGATTCCAGAAGGACTAATATTTACGTGGCAAGAACAGAGACATAGAATTGATTCAATTGAGAAAGCAGAACTTTTCCATGCAGAATTTTTTGGAGGAAGAAGAGAGGAGGCAGAGAAAGAGGTCTCATTAATTGAGTTTCAAGAGGAACAACTGGAGACTGAAAAAGAGAAAGGAGCTCTAGGTGGACAGGTGGACAGTAAAGAACAGCATGAAGTGAGATCCACGAGAGCAGTTAGACCTAAATATAAAGCATAATCATGGAAGAAAAAAAACTGATTACAATGAATATAAATGGACTTAATTCAGCTGTTAAAAGAAGGAAAACTTTTCATAAATTAGAGAAATTAAAATTTGATATAATTTGTCTACAAGAAGTTCATATTAAAAAACAACATGAACAATTGTTGGAACAAATTGGGGAAAATATTTACTTCTTTGACTCAAGGTAAGAAAAGAGGAGTGGTTCTATACATTAAAGAGGCTATCCCAGCAAAATTGATTTACACGGATGAAGATGGAAGAGTATTAATGGTAGAAATAATGGACAATAATATAAAAATACTCTTGATTGCAATTTATGCTCCGAATGATAAACAAGAAGAGTTTTATAAAAAGCTACACATGAAAATAATTGGACTGGACTATTTTAGTCTAATTATGATGGGAGATTTTAATGGAATCGTGGACAATAAATTGGACTATATAGCAACGACAACAAAGCAAAATAGAAAGGCTCTCCCTAAGTCTTTTTTTAAAATGACAGATGAATTAACTTTAAAAGATATTTGGAGAGAAAGAAATGTTAAAGCTAAACAATATACTTTTTATTCAAATAGACATTTATCATGGTCCAGATTAGATATGATTTGGATCTCAATAGAATTAATATCCAATATTCAAGAAACAAATATTGAAACAAGTACTTGGGCAGATCATAGCCCAATGACAATTAAATGGAAGGGACGAAAAAAAAGATCGAGATAGACATTAAATAATACTATTTTAAAGGAGAAAGATTTTATACAATGGATGGAGAAGGAATTGGCTTTTTTCTTCAGAGAAAATAAAAAAGAAGATACTTCAATGCAGAATGTGTGGGATACAATGAAGGCATACGCTAGAGGTTTGATAATAGATTATGCAAGAAAAAAGAATATTAGGAAAAGGCAAGCTTCTAAGGCCTTGGAAGACGAGTATAAAAGTCTTGAAAAAGAATTACAGCAAATGCCACAGAAAAAGGATATTAAATTGAAGCTGGATGTAATCAAACATAAAATGGAATTAATAGAGAAGGAAGAACTGGCACAGAAAATCAGAAACTCTAAACAGAATTATTTTGAAGATGCAAATAAACCAGGTAGATGGCTAGCATATAAATTGAGAAAAGAGAAGGAATCAAGAAAAATATTGAAGTTAATAGATGGACAAGGCCAAGTTTGTTATGGGAATAAGGAGAAAAAAGAAATTATTCAAGATTTTTATGGGCAACTATATAAACAAGAGAATATTGATGAGGAAAAAGTCAAACAGTATTTACAGGAAGCTAATTTACCGAAGATACCTAAAGAGACTGAAGAAATGCTAGAAAGCAATATAACAATGATGGAACTAAATGAAGCATTTAAGAGACAAAATAATGGGAAAGCACCGGGCCCAGATGGGCTCCAAGCAGAATTCTATAAAATATTTCAAGAATCATTGAGCATCCCATTGTTAGAAGTTATGAATGAAGTTATGTTAAAAAAGATGATACCCAAAACATGGTCAGAGGCTTATATTACACTTATACCGAAAGAAGAGACTGACCCACTGCAAATTAAGAATTATAGACCTATTTCTTTATTGAATGCAGACTATAAAATCTTTGCTTCAATTTTAGCAGAAAGACTTAAAAAATATTTAAATAATTTTATTCACCCTGATCAAAATGGATTTCTACCAAAGAGACAAATTAGAGACAATATGAGAGTAATCTTGGACACTTTGGAATACTATGAGCCTCATCCTGAAAAGCAAATAGCTTTGATATTCCTTGATGCTCAAAAGGCATTTGACAACGTGAACTGGAGATTTATGTTATTACTATTGGAGCAGATGGATTTTGCTAAAAAATTTATTCAAGCAATAGAAGCCATATATAATAAACAGACAGGAAGGGTAATGATGGAGGGGGAACCAACATTTTATTAATATAAGGAAAGGCACAAGACAAGGATGTCCCCTATCTCCTTTGCTATTTGTGTTGACCTTGGAAGTGTTGAATAGAAATTTTGGGATGATAAAAGCATAAAAGGAATGAAAATTAAGAAGGAAGAATTTAAGCTACAAGCTTTTGCTGATGATTTAGCTTTTATTCTGGAAGATCCACTAGAAACAGCTCCAAAGTTATTGGAAAAGGTAGAGACATATGGAGAGGTGGTTGGTTTGAAAATAAATAAAGATAAAACAAAGATTTTGACAAAGAACATGCTATTGAGACAGAGAGAACAACTGGCAGATCTTTTGAAAATTCAAGTTACAAATAAGGTTAAGTATCTGGGGATATATTTGACAACAAGATGTAGCACATTGAAGGAGAATAATTATATTAAACTAAACAACAGATAACTACAGATTTGAAGAAGTGGGAAAACTTGCAATTGTCATTAATAGGGAGAATTTCAACAATTAAGATGAATATTTTACCTAGAATTTTATTTTTGTTTCAAACAATACCAATTAGGCTTGGAAAAGACTATTTTGAAGAATTAAATAAAATTATGTTGAAGTTTATATGGCAAGGTAAAAAAGCGAGAATAAAGCTAAAGCTTTTGCAAGATACAAGAATTAGAGGAGGTTTTGGCCTGCCTAATTGGGAATTGTATTATCAAGCTGCAAGTTTGATGTGGGTCAAAGAATGGATAACATTAAGAAAACATAGGTTGTTGATATTAGAAGGGCATGATTTGCTGTTGGGCTGGCATGCTTTTTTATGGTATAAGGGAACTAAAACACAGGGTTATTTTAGAAGACATTATGTATGGGAGTCTTTGTGATTAAATTGGGAGAAGATAAAAAGACAATGTTATTTGAAAATTCCAGTTTGGTTATCGACTATTGAAGCATTTTCCTATCCTATAATTTACAAGAAGGAACAAACAGTTAGATATGGGGAACTTTTGGATGAAAAGGGTGAACTTAAATCGATCCAAAACTTAGAGGAACAAGGTATAAGGATGAATTGGTTTTCATATGCGCAAATACATTCAAGGTATGATGAAGATTCTAAAACGGAGGGATTCTATGATAAGCAGACTGATTTAGATAAGATTTTGATGGGTACTGATGAGAAGGTGATGAAAAAATTATATGGTTATTTACTGGGAATGAAATTAGAGGAAGAACAAGTCAAAGAAACTATGATTGTTTGGGGGAAGAATTTTGGATATGGGATTGATCTAGAGAAATGGCAGAAATTGTGGTCTCAAAATTATAAAATGACAATGTCAACAGCATATAAAGAAAACTTGTATAAGATGTTTTACAGGTGACACTTTCCTCCGACAAGAACAGCAAGAATGTTTAAGAACAAATCTGAAAAATGCTGGAAATGTCATCAGATACCCGGCTCGTATTACCATATATGGTGGACTTGTGAGGACGCTAGAAAATATTGGACTAAAATTTGCATGTGGTTGGAAAAAATGACAAAGAAACATATAGACTTGAAACCAGAGATCTTCTTATTGGGAATTTTACCTGATATATATGGTAAAGATTTGAAATACCTGATTGTAAATGTATTAAAAGCGGCCAGGATTGTATTTGCTATAAATTGGAAGAATGAGAAAATACCATTGCAGGAAGAAATTATTAAGAAAATATTGGAATGTGCTGAGATGAGCAGATTGACATTTGAAATTAGAGAGCAAGAGGATAAACAATTTTATGAAATTTGGGATCTTTTTTATAAATGGCTAGATGATAAAATACGATAATAGAATAATTAGAATGCTAGATAGTAAGAAATATCTTTATTTTGATATTTTGATATTATTTTGTTATTTGATATTATATTTATAAAGGGTTTTTTAGGATTGATTTGGTATGATTATATGATTTGTTGAATAATCTGGTTAAAGTATTGTTAGCTCATAAAGCATGAATGATTAAAAGTATAGTCAAAAATTTCTTTTTTTTCGTGATATTAGGATATATGAGTTTGGATTGATAATATGAGTTGTTATGTAACATAATTGTAACTGGGACTACAGAATGAATGCACAAAAATGATGAACCAACTGACACACTGGATGTAGATATGAGAGTTGAATGTTTTAATGTTTTGTTTGTCTTGTTTGTTTGTAGAAAATTAATAAAATCTTTTTTCAAAAAAAAAAATTATTTAAAAAAGGAGTAAGTGAAAAGCTAAAGGGAGGTTAGTTTATTATTTGTTCCTGTGAATGTACCTGGGAGAGAAGTCCGAAAACTTACAAAATCTGAAAGTGAGCAAAATTGCGGAAGAGCAGCAGGATTTTATGCTGGGATATAAAATTAATATTATTGTCCTTTAGTTGGACAACAATGAAGACGTTCTTAATTTCTTAAAATTAAGAAATGTTTGGATGTAAGATATACATTCTGTTATATGCTTCTTGATTTAGGAAAAGTTTATGATAAAAGGAACAGGCTTAAAACTATGGAATATTTTGTGTAGAGTTGAAAGTTGGTTGCTGAATATGATAATAGAGGGGTATTAGAGAGAAAGCAACCATGACAATCAAGGGAACACTTAACTAAGCAGGAAGATAGACATAGATATGTGACACACACAAACAGTGTTGCATAATTATATATTCTTTTATAAAAGTATAATGATATTTATAAAACTTATGAGGAGGTCTGCATTGGTTGGGGACATGAATGTGAACATACTTTCATTTATGGATGAAGTCACAATGTTGACTGAGAAGGTAAATGATTTGAATGAATGTTAGATATGTGAATGGTGCAATGAGGGGCAACGTAGGAAACCCTCAAATAATTAAATTTGAAAGGGAAAAGAGCATTCAAACGATTAATAAATGGAAAAAATGAAGCAAATGCGTCAATCTACATATCTTGGTAGAGTGAAAACAGATGGAGAAGTTAACATAAGTAATATGTGTAATATATATGAGATTTTTAAAATGATAACTAGTTTTATGTTCTATGGCATCATAGAATTGAGGAGAGAATAACTGTGAAATAGAAATCCATGTTTGTGCTCCAAAAGATACATTCTCTTCCAAATGAGAAAAAACTTCTAGTTATAAAATGAATTGAATTGATTTATATAAGAAGAAATTCAAAATTTTGCAAAAGAGTGGCAATGTTAATGAAAATATATTCTACTTTCACAGTTCAACAGGGACATTAATTTTACAATTCTAGCAATAAAATATTGAAAAAGCCTTTTCAATATGACAGAACTTTTTCAAAATAACACAAAAGATCCAGTGAAGTAAAAGCAAATTCATTTCCAATTCTAACTTCAGTTCTACATAGTGAAGATCTGTAATAATACCTGTACAAAGTGGAGTTCGTGTCCAACGGTTCTTCAAACATGTAATGAAAGAACTTCCAAGAAGAGCATAACCTGGGTTGCATCGATAGTACACCTTCTCCTGGGGCAAATACTTTGCCTTTATTTCACTAGTTATCTCACCATTTGGAATTTCAGAGGGAGAAGAACATCTTACATCTAAAATGGAAATAAAAATGGTCCCATTCAAATAAAATGCACTTGGTTTTCCTAAAGCAAATGTCTGAAAACATACTCCCACTTTTGAAACTGTTGTGAATGCATAATACCAATAAAGTTATCATTGAGCTTGAAGTCTAGTGAAGGGTTCTGGCCCTGCACTTCTGATTGGCTGTTAATGGCAGGATCGGATTGGCCCGTTCAGGAGCATCCGATTGGCTATTAACAGGCCATTCCCATTGGTTAACGGAGCTAGCGCTCCAGGTTTGCTATTGGTTGAATAGTTAATGAATTGCCTATATAAGTAAGGCTATAGCAGCCCTTGAGCCGAGCTGTCACAATATGTAAATAAAGAGTTTGAAGTTCACTGTTTCTACCGGCTCGTCTCCATCATTCACACCCATGCTCCAAACTTAACACTGGCGACAAGGATGGGATTGGATGACATCAGAGCCAACTAAGCACGTGACTGAAGCGCACAACGGCGAAACCATGTCCGGCGGCGCAATACCACCCACTCCATTCGATCCAGCTCAAGAGGACTAGGAGTCTTACATGCATCGTTTCCAAATGTTTTTGGAAACGAATAATCTAAAGGATGCCACAGCCGGAAAGAAATGGGTGGTATTCCTGATGCACTGTGGGCCAACGGTATTCAAGATGGCTAAGGCATTAGCGAAACCGGCTGAAGTGAAGGCCATGGACTGGGACGTCCTTGAACCGCTACTAAGGGCCCACTATGCACCCACCGTTCCAACACTCGTAAGACGACACGAGTTCTATCAACGGAACCAGTGGAAAGGAGAAAGCGTCACCGATTTCGTTGCAGATCTCCGCAACTTGGAAGGCCTTTGCGAATTCACCGACCTGGAGGAGGCCTTGAGAGACAGAGTAGTCCTCGGGCTAGACGCTCTAAATGTACAGAGCAAAATAATGGCAAAGGGCGACATCACCCTTAAAGACGCCATAGCTGAAGCTACAGCAGTGGAGGCAACCAAGAAGTCGGCTGCCCAACTATGCCGAAATCACACTCACACCCACCAACCAGCCGGCGAAATTTCACCTAACGCAGAAGGGTAGCTTTCCATGGCCCACCATGAGGACCTCTCTTCGTCATCAGACAGCGACAAAGAAGAGGTCCATCACCTGCAGACCGATTGGGAACGACACCCGAAGTCCCAGCAACTGTGCGCGGGCTGCAAGGCCAACCATTTTCGCTCTGACTGCAAATTCCACACACTCTGCCACGAGTGCGGGAAACGAGGCCACATCGGACGGGTCTGCAGAAGCCTCCTCGGACCCAGCTAGACCTCGAAAGGAACCAATCTCTGCCAATCGACAGGGAATCGCCCTGTAAGGCGAGAACCAGTAAACCACTCCTATGGAAACCGACCCGTGAATCATCTAGCATGATGAGAAGAGGCTCACCAAACACTCACTATTGGCCATGCCTCTTCATTAGACACTCTGAAAATTCGGGTCAATGTGAACATTGAAAATCGGCCCTGCCAGATGGAAGTAGACTCGGGATCATCTCTTTTGATGGTCTCATGGAAGACCCTCAAGCAACTCATCCCCACTATCCGGTGCCAAGACCTTCAATTCCAACGGCTCATGCTAAAAGACTACCAGGGGAACCGAATTCCAGTTGCAGGATCCAGTCGAGTCCGGGTTACATTCAAGAACTGCACGGCGTACTTACCCCTGACAGTGATCGATAAGGACCGGCCTAGCCTGTTGGGCCGACAGTGGTTCACACCACTCGGCATTGAAGTGGCAGGCATTAACCGAATCGGCGGCAGTGACTGGGAGGAAGACCTCACCCACAAATTCAAGGACATCTTCGAGGAAAAGCTAGGCGAGTACAAGGGGACCCCGATATCCTTTAGCCTTAATCCAAAGATAGCTCTCATCCGCCTTAAGCCTCGTCGAGTTCCATTCGCTCTAAAACCAAAAATCAACCAGCAGTTTGATAAGTTGATTGCCCAGGGAGTTTTAAAGCCAACGGATCACTCCCCTTGGGAAACGCCGATTGTGACACCCATTAAGCCGGACGGCTCCATTAGAATTTGCGGGGACTACCGAGCCACCCTAAACCATGCCCTGCAACAGAACCCATATCCGGTGCCAGTGGTACAGCATCTCCTCCATTCCCTGGGGGGCAGAAAAGTCTTCGCTAAACTAGACTTAGCTCAGGCTTATCAGCAATTGCTGGTTGATGAAAAAACAGCACAGGCACAGACTATCGTAACACACCGAGGTGCCTTTAAGTGTACGTGGCTTCAATTCGGAGTTAGTGTAGCTCCAGGGATCTTTCAGAGCCTAATGGAGAGACTATTGCAGGGGATCAAGGGTGTTGTCCCCTATTTTGACAATGTACTTATTGCTGCCCCCACTCAAAAAATCTTGCGGGAGCGTTTAAGATTGGTATTACAAAAAATTCAGGAAGCAGGCCTGAAAGTCAAAAAAAATTAATGCAAAATGTGTACTGATCGTGTTAAATTCTTAGGGTACCTAATTGACAGTCAACAACGGGCCCCAATTTACTGCACTACCTTTTGTGCAGTACTTGGCTGACCGTGGTATTCGACATGCGCTCACTTCGCCTGCGTACCCTGCTGCCAGTGGTAGGGCTGAGCGCATGGTACAATTCGTCAAAAAGACTCTCCAAAAAATTGACTACGACAACATCGACAAAAAAATCAACCGGATCCTTTTCCTGCAGCACATCACACCTCACAGCGTCACCAACAAAACTTCCGCCGAACTGCTAATGGGATGAAAGCTCCGCTCCCACCTCGTTCAGTTACACCCAGCCTACGAACCTGAAAAGCCACTCGGATCCAGCAGCCAATGCCGTACCTTCCAGGTAGGTGATCTAGTATTCGCTAAAAACTTATCGGGTGATCCGCTGTGGGTAGAGGCGACCGTAATCCGCGTAACTGGCCCAAGATCATACCTCGTTCAGTGCCCTGATGATAGACTGTGGAAGCACCACATAGATCAGCTAGGATCGCGGCTACCACCTCGCACTTCCGAACTCCCTTTTGATCAAACTGAGGGGGGGGGAGATACAGAGGAAAGTGAATTACTATTAGAGGGAAACCTTTTCGAAGAGACTGATAATGGAACTGAAACACAGGAACAGGAACCAGGGACCAGAGTGAATGCACCTCAGGAAATGGCCAGTGATATTGATGACAACAAGAACACGAACTCGGAACCAGAGGCACCCCTACCGTTAAACAAAGATCTACCTCAGCAAGAGTGCAGCCAACCACCAGGCACCTTGCGAAAATCGAAAAGACCAGTTAAACAACCGTCCTACCTTAAGGACTATGTAACCGCGCCCCGTGAACAGAAGCTGGGGGAAAGGGGTGTTGTGAATGTATAATACCAATAAAGTTATCATTGAGCTTGAAGTCTAGTGCAGGGTTCGGAACCTGCACTTCTGATTGGCTGTTAATGGCAGGATCGGATTGGCCCGTTCAGGAGCATCCGATTGGCCATTAACAGACCATTCCCATTGGTTAACGGAGCTAGCTCTCCAGGTTTGCAATTGGTTGAATAGTTAATGAGTTGCCTATATAAGTAAGGCTATAGCAGCGCTTGAGCCGAGCTGTCACAATATGTAAATAAAGAGTTTGAAGTTCACTGTTTCTACCGGCTCGTCTCCATCATTCGCACCCATGCTCCAAACTAAACAGAAACCAAACCCGTCAACACACACCATATAACACAGAAAATACAAGGGTGAGGCTGCTTCCCTTTGAGGTGAGGAGAGTGTGAGGCTACAGACAGAGGAACCTCCTCTTCCTCCTGCAGCACTTGTTTCTACTCATCTTGAAGAAATGAAACCAGGTGCTTTCTGTTCTGTATTGTTCATTAACATTCTTGTAAACACCGTGCCCTGATTGGCCAGGATGCACGGCAACCAGATTGGCTGAGCGAGCCACACTGATTGGCCCGCCGCGAATTCCCGTTATTGGTGGAAACCAATCATGGGAGATTCGAAGCGGTGCCATTGGCTGTGGCCAGCGCAGCCAGCTCGATATAAGCCGCAGCCGATCCGCAGGACCCCGAGTCAATCTCGGGACTAATAAAGAGTTGAAAACTAGTCACTGACTCCCAAGCCTTCTTTCGAGCACCTACACTACACTGGCGATGAAGGTGGAATCACGGAACTGATACCCATCAAGCACATGGCACTAAGATGAGCGAAACCAACGAGATGGCCAGCATCGCGCCACCCGCACCCTTCAACCAGGCTACTGAGGATTGGGAATCGTACATTGATCAGTTCCTGATGTTCCTGGAGAGTAGCAACCTCAAGGACGCAAATGGGCAGAAACAAAAGGCCGTATTCCTGACACACTGCGGGCCCGCAGTGTTTAAGATGGCAAAGGCCCTTGCGAAACTGGAAGATGTAAAGGTGATGGACTGGGGCGACCTTGAGCCGCTGTTGCAAAGCCATTATGCTCCCGCCGTGTCCACCCTCATCAGACAGCATGACTTCTACCGGCGCGACCAGAGAGAGGGCGAGAGCATCAGTAATTTCATCTCTGACCTGCGAAATCTGGGAGGCATGTGCGGCTTCATGGACATGGATGAGGCCTTACAAGATCGCGTCGTCCTCAGGCTCAGGGACCCTGTCCTACAAAGCCCGCTGATGGCGAGAGGCAACATCTCCCTCACCGATACCCTCGCTGAAGCTACTGCAGCCGAGGCAACCTGGAAATCAGCGGCCCGAATGTGGAGACCAGATGCCAGGGACTGAACCATAACCTCCAAGATGACCCCAGCAGCCGAAACACAGCCAGAAGCAAGCCGACGAGCAACCACTACCACCCACCATGGCAACCTCGACTCCCCCTCCTACACCACGGACGAAGAGAAGGACATCCACCGACTCCAGACAGAATGGGACCGGCACGAGCGGCGGAGTCGTAAGTCAGGGCTGCAATGCGCCGGGTGTGGGGGTGACCATCCTCGATTGGAATGCCAGTTTTTTCAACGCAATCTGCCGACAATGCAACAAAAGAGGCCACATTGCCCAAGTCTGCCGACTCAAAAGAGCCTACAGCCCCTGATGATGAAACAGCAGTGGCCAGAGATGAGACAGCACCCCCTCCAGAAAGAGGGACCGCCAAACCGAGGGCCGCTGGAACCGGGACGGACGAGGCCGAACAAATGGTGAGAATCAACAAAGAGAGGAGACCCACCAGACAGTCATCATCGGCCATTCATCTAGCTGGGATGCTCGCAAGGTACACATGGAAGTGGGCATCGAGGGCAAGCCTTGCAAGATGGAGGTGGACTCCGGGTCCTACCTCTCCATGGTTGCATGGTGGGAAAGGGAACCGGTAGTCGCATCCCGGTGGTCGGAACAGGACACTTTGAAATCACATTCAAGGGGCGCACAGCAAGGCTTCCCCTAACAATCATGGACAGAGACTGACCCAGCCTTTTGGGACTATAGTGGTTCGCGCCGCTTGGAATCAAGGTAACAGGCATCGACCACATCGCAGAGGTAGACTGGGAGGAGCAACTCACAAGGAACTTCCAGGAAGCGTTCGACGGCACCCTAGGCAAGTACCCAGGGCCCCCTATTTCCTTCAGTCTAGACCTCAGCGTTCCCCCGATATGCCTAAAACCGCGGTGAGTGCCCTTCGCACTCAGACCCAAGATCGATGAGCAGATAGACAAGCTCATTAAACAGGGAGTCCTAGAGCCAACTGATCATGCCCGGTGGGAGACCCCCATAGTCACCCCAGTCAAGCCTGATGGGTCGGTGAGAATCTGTGGGGAAAACTGCGCATTACAACAAAGCGCTTACCCCATCCCAGTAGTACAGCACCTTCTGCACTCACTGGGGGGAGGCAAGGTTTTTGCGAAGCTTGACCTGGCGCAAGCCTACCAACAATTACCGGTCGACACGGAAACCGCCAAGGCGCAGACCATAGTAACCCACCGGGGGGATTTTCGCTGCAAGAGACTCCAGTTTGGAGTCAGTGTGGCACCAGGAATTTTCCAGAACCTCATGGAGAGACTCCTACAAGGGATCAAGGGGGTGGTGCCCTACTTTGAAGATGTGCTGGTGTCAGCGGCCAACCAAAAACAACTGGAAGGTCGCCTGAGGGAGGTACTACAAAAATTCAAAGACGCGGGGCTAAAAGTCAAAAAAGAAAAATGCCAGCTGCATACTGAGAGGGTTGAGTTCCTAGGGTACCTCCTAGACCAGCACGGAATTCACCCAACAGAAAAAAAAATCAGAGCCATCAAGGAGGCACCCAGGCCAAGGAATAAAACAGAACTGCAGACATTTCTGGGGCTGATTAACTTCTATAATGTTTTCCTACCCCAAAAGGCGACCGCGGTGGAACCGTTGCATAGGCTGTTGGACAAAACAGCCACCTGGGCCTGGGGGAGATGGGAGGAAGCCACATTCAACCAAACCAAGGACCTGCTCACATCGGATGCCATCCTCATCCAGTACAACGAGACCCTCCCGCTAACAGTAATGTGCGACACATCACCGTTCAGCATCAGGGCGATCCTCAGCCATACACTCCCGAATGAAAATGAAGCACCCATCGCCTTTTACTCAAGGACCCTATCAAAGCCCGAAAGGAACTATAGCCAACTAGACAAGGAAGCCCTGGCTATCATCGCCACCATAAAAAGTTTCCACGAGTACCTCTATGGCAGGACATTTACCATCATCACCGATCACAAACCGCTGTTGGGAATCCTAGCAGGAAACAAGGCCACCCCAAACATTCTATCCCTGAGAATGACAAGGTGGTCTGAATTCCTCGCCGCCTACAGCTACCGGCTGACCCATCGACCCGGTAAGAAAATCGCACATGCAGATGCCTTGAGCTGCACCCCATTGCCTGACCTGGACGCCAACCCAGCACCCACAGCCTCCACCCTGACCATAGAGACCTTACCCGACCTCCCCGTAACTGCGTCAGACATTGCCCACGAAACCAATAAAGACAAACGTCTGGCGCGGTGCTACAATGGATGGAGAAAGGGTGGCTGGAAAAAGATGACAACAAGACATTCAGGATGTTTCGGAACAGACAAATGAAACTTTTTACACAAAAGGGTTGTATACTATGGAAAAACAGGGTTGTTTTTCCAGAGAAATTACAAAAAAGGGTCCTGGACTTGTTACATGAGGGGCACCCAGGCATCGTTAGGTCAAAAGCCCTGGCCAGAAGCTCTGCCTGGTGGCCAGGGATGGACAAACAAATCAAAACCTGGGTGGCAAGCTGCAAGCAATGCCAAGAATCCAGGCCAAGCCCACCCGCCGCCTCAATCCTGGAATGGGAAACCCCCAGAGGACCATGGTCCAGGATACACATAGATTTCGCTGGGCCCACAAAAGGACACACATTCCTCATAACAGTAGACGCTTACTCCAATTGGCTGGAGGTAAGCGACATGAGAACTACCACCACCAAGGCCATCATCAAAGAACTCAACAAGCTATTCTCAATCCATGGTCTCCCAGATGTAATTGTATCAGATAATGGCCCACAGTTTACTGCACTAGAATTTGAAAAATTCCTAGCGGAACGGGGCATACGACACACTCTGACAGCACTGGCACATCCGGCAGCGAATGGTAGGGCGGAACGAATGGTCCAATTTACCAAAAAAAACAATCCAAAAAATCGAAATCGAGGACATGCAAGAGAAAATAAATAAACTACTTTTTATCCAACACATAACACCTAACACAATGACAAACAAGAGCCCCGCAGAGCTGTTAATGGGGAGGAAACTAAGATCCCCCCTAGATAGGCTTCACCCCACATACAACCCTGAAAAACCCACCAACTCATCAAGCAGGCACCGAACGTTCGCACCAGGAGACACAGTATACGCGAAAAACCTTAGAGGGGACCCCCTCTGGATACTGGCAATGGTAACCCAGGTAACAGGTCCCCACTCGTACCGGCTACAAACAGTCAATGGACGAGCATGCAAATGACACATCGATCAAATAAGATTGAGAATGACCACAGGAAACACAACCGACACACAAGCAGACAGAAACATAAACCCAGTGAGGGAAAAAAAACACCCAAGCACCAACCAAGAGGGGAGGCCCCGAGAACCAACCCCAACCAGAAAGAAGCCAAGAATACTCACCAACCTAAGCAGAAATAGGCAACCAGCTCGAAGCCTCACCTGGAAGAAACAGCCAGGCCAGCTCAACCAGCCCGGAAGGACCGGGCGGGAGTGGCAAAGACAGCAGCTCGATCAGCCTGGGTAAACAGGGAGGAAGCTACCACGAAAGGCCCGGCTCACTCTTTCAGGTGGTTCCATCAACGAGGCAGAGAACAGCACAGAACCCGACCGAATTGCCCGAAGGCCAGGTATCAACTAACCTGCGCAGGTCCAGTAGGCAAGTACAGAGCCCCGCCTACTTATGGGACTACATCATCTAGGACCATACCAAGAGGGGAGGGGTGTTCTGTATTGTTCATTAACATTCTTGTAAATACCATGCCCTGATTGGCCAGGGCGCACGGCAACCGGATTGGCTGAGCTAGCCGCACTGATTGGCCCGCCGCGAATCCCCGCGATTGGTAGAAACCGATCGCAGGAGATTCGAAGCAGTGCCATTGGCCGCGGCCAGCACAGCCAGCTCGATATAAGCTGCAGCCGATCCGCAGGACCCCGAGTCAATCTCGGGTCTAATAAAGAGCTGAAAACTAGTCACTGACTCCCGAGCCTTCTTTCAAGCGCCTACACTACACTTTCAATCAATGTTGTCATGATATTTCATCAGCCATAGATTAATGGTAGTGTTGTGTTTGTGTAAATAATTTTATCTGAAACTTCTTTTGTATGATCATTGTTAACTTGGAGGGTGGAAGAACCTGTATCCTCTAATTTTGTTTGTAAAAGCTAAAGAATACAGTGTGGATACTTAGTTGGTAATTGTGTACTAGAGCAATTCTGAAATGTTGTATTGAAAACTGGATATCCTGCAAGAAATTTAAATCCTTCTATGAACTACATGCAGAAAAATGCTGTCTAATTAACCTCTCTGCATGATGAATTATTCTGGACTTTTCCTTTCCAATCCATGCATGGAGCATGCAACTGTAATCCTCTAGCCTAGGCTGTGAGGGAGATGGTCTCAATATCCTTTGCTGATGTTTAGAAACCATCAGATTCAGGTGAGAGAGAACAGATTAATATTAAGGTTACTTAATCTGCTCTGTTGTTTCACTATTTTCACAGTTGATTATACTGAGGATGTGATATTTGGTTTTTATATTCTACATGAGCAGGGCTGCCAACCTTGAGTGATAGTTCGGAGTGAGACACTGCGAGGGAGCGGAGCGACCGAGGGGGGGATGGTGTGGAAGGGGGGTGTCCCCCCTTCCACGGTAGGGAGCTTTGACAATTTTACATTTTAAATGGTGCAATCTGATGCATACTTTAGTCATGATTTGGACATATACATACATACATACATGCAAGCAGCACCAATGTACTTGAACCGGATTTGTAAGATATTAATAATGCAGTTCACTGACCATCTTGGCCGGAAAGGGTCCACATTCTTGGGCCTCTGCCCATCTGCTCCATCCCTTTGGGCTGCTCCGGCTCTCCTCCTCCTCCAGGGTCCCTGGCTGAGAGGGGTGTCCCAAGTGCCTGGGATCCGGCCCCTCCAGGCTGCCTCTTCAGGGCCACAGAAGCCTCCCTCACATGGCCCCGAGGGTGGAGGGGCCTTGCCAGGGTTCCCGGCCTTGGAGCTGGGCAGAAACAGCCCTTCCCAGCCCTCTCCCACCCTCTGGGCCTCCCACCTGCGGAGGGGAGGGGGATCCAGGCTGAGTCTTGGACCCACCAGCCTCACAGTCCAGCTGAAGGGTCAGAAAGGGCCAGGCAGGCAGATGGACACACACACACACAGAGAGAGAATGGGGGGGGAGGCTGGTGTCCTTCACTCCCCAAACGCCCCCCTCCTAGTCTGTGCATGGGACCCCCAGCAATGCTGCCATCAGCTGCTCCCCTGCAGGGAAGTCCTGGATTGTCTGGGGGAGGAGAGGAGAGGACAGTGGCCACTCCCCCCCCCTTTGCTTGGCATTTGTGGGGAGACCCCTCAAGGCGAGATTCCTTCCCAGGGGCTCCCAAAGAGCATCCAAACGTTCCTGGCATCAAGTGGGGAAAGAAGCCTAAAAAGAGAGAAACTCCTGCACCGGCTGCAATTGGGGCTCGGAGGGGACAGGAACCCCCCCTCCTTGTGAGCCCCCCCCCGCCCTGCTCCAGCCTGCCCTCTGGCGGGACCCCCTTCCTGGAGAGGCTCCTCCCTGCCAGACCCTCTTGCAGCCTCTTGGACCCAGGGGAGGCTGGGGGGGGCGCATATCTAGGTGCAAAGGGCGGGGGGAGGGACACAATGTACCCGGGAAGGAGCCCTCCCCCCCTCTTCCCCCTCCCTCTCCAGGGACTTCCCATCAGGCTGGGGAGCGAGAGAAGCCGAGGCGCGCAAGAGGCCAGCCACGGCAGCTCCCCTTGCGAGAGGTAGGCCGGAGAGGGATGCGCCTTTGCGCCCCAATCCCAGCGGCCTTGAGACCAGACGGGTGCGGGGAGGGGATGATGGGAGCTCAGCTCTTGAGAAAGGCCCAGGGATGCCCTGTAGTCGTACTTCATGGGGGATAGAGAGTTCGTCTCTCTCATCTCCGCCTGCCAGAGCAGAGTGCAGCGCAAGGGTTAAGCCCAGAGAGTTGTGACATCCTAGAGCGGAAACAAACAACCGCTTCCTGCAGCATGGAATTCTCTCCTCACCCCGGTACAGAAATCAATGCGGGCAACGTCCTCTCGCGCATGCTCTGTTCGCCCTCTGAAGCCGCCCAGGATCGGAGGCTTCACTTCTCGAAACTTTGGGCTTGGGCATATCGATATTCAGAATATCAGAGAATGTAGAGATATATTTATTTTTGTACATTCCATTTTGGGGGTTTAGCGTGAGATTTTGTTTATCAGAGTGAGACAGTCAAAATTGGTTGAATTGCGTGAGTCTCACTCTGATTGCGTGAGAGTTGGCAGCACTGACATGAGCAGCTAACTGTCTCTAGATTGTGATGGGGTAAAAGTGGAGGAAAAATAAATAAGCAAACAAGCTTGATTATTCAAGGTAGGCAAGGCAACCATAAGTGCTATTTCCAGACATAAAAATTGCATTAATCTAAAAGGTATCCTGTTGCAACTAAATAAGTATTTTAGATATGTGTAAAATCTACCAAAGTGTTCTGGGTGAGATAAATTCCTTAGGCAAAAATAATTGGAAAATTATATGAAATAATGTTAAAAAGTACACTTCTGCAGAGTTAAATGTCTTAGCCCTTCAAAATCATAGCAATACATGGAAGTTCTACTTACTGACACATTTTGGTGAAGGTAACCATCCATTTCTCGTGCACTCAACTACCTTTTCTCTATTATCAGGTTCAAAAGTAAATCCACTGTCACAGAGAATTCGAATTAGATCCCCTTCATGGTATAAAGTTCTTTGAGGTCGGAAAGAACCATTTGATATTCTTGGAGAATTGCATGTAATTTCTAAAGAAAATAAATCATATCTTATATTGGAAAAAAAAAGCTTACATTCATATCAGATTATGGGCCTTGCTTTCTATTAGCATAGAAAACAATACCATTATTTTTTAAATATCCATAGGACCATGAGACCATTTTCATTAGCAGTCATTCATATTGATGGGCATTAACTAATTTAAAACTGCCAATTATATCTAAAATATACTGTGAAAGCAACCAATTTGATTTAAAATACTTTTAGAAGCCCTTGGCTACTATTTATTTGGAAGATTGCAAATAAACTTAGCAAGTTGCTATAATTATTCTTCCCTTTCAACCTAAAGCTACAATTTGATATCTCTATTCTTGCTGTTCCATCCCACACTCAATCCCAGCAGTGTTTTCAGCCACCTGCAAAAGGATTGCAAATTAGAGGCTCCACATTGCAGTGGTTCAGCTCCTGCCTGAAGTTACAGTTTTGGTTAACAATAACAGGGGAAAGAAGTCAGGCCTTCAAATGCTTTTAAAAAAAAAACATAAACAAAGAAAACATAAAACATCTTTTTTGAAAGCAGTATGATCCCGGGTTACATCTCTTCGTACAGACACAAATTCAAGTTCATGCTCATTTTTATATTCTATTCCATATCTTATTACCATTCTACATTTTCTAGATAGCTTCTCCCCTCTTTTAACTTTATTTTATTTTATTTATTTCATCTCAATTCAAATCATTATACTTATATTCTTTGTCTGTCCTGTTTCAACTGTCTATTATCGTTCCTCATTAAACAAAATTTATCCTGTAATCACTGATTGGAGTATGACGCCTTTATATCTTTCCCCTAAAATTATAACACTTAATATAATACATAACTTCCATTTGGATTCTGCTTGGTACATTCTAAAACTACACACTGTATTTTAAAAAAAGAAAAAATTATAAATATATAATTAAAACAACAATCCATACCAATTTAATTCTATCATTAATATTAATATTCATTTAAATCTTAACATTTTACACATTACTTTTCAAATAAGTATCATACTTCTATGGGAACATTTATAAACTTTCGATAGTTACTTCCCCCCACCCACTTCGCTTATATTTTATAAAACATTGAGTAGTTAAAATGTTCCCATTCCTTCCTAATCCAATTCTCTCATTTATTTCATTTCATTTATTTTGTTCACAAAAGTTTCACTGAATTACACTTATTTTAACCCACTTTTTAATCATATGTTGTTTCCAATTTTCTAACATTATTTCTATTACAAATATAACAATACAATCTTATGTACCTTTACAGAATCCCCTTTTCAGTTAAATTTTCACCCATTATCTTTGAATAAGTCCTGTTTCTTTACATCTTGCTCCAAACCTTTGTAACTTCTCTTCCCTTCCTTCTTCCCTTTCTTCTTCTCTCTCCTCTTTTTACCCCCCTGTCTCTCCACCTCCATTTCCCTCTTCTGTATTCCCTTTTTCTGTTGCTTTCCAACATTATATCCACTTTTCACATTATTTTTCCTTTTTTGGGCTGTTTTTTTAAGTCTTAAATTCTCCATTCTCTTTCCCCCCTTTCCCCTTTCTTCCCCAAATAGAGTTACTTATTCATTAAAGATGGCTTCTTCTTTGTCCCAATCTTCTTGTTGCACAGTCTTTTCTTGTTGTTTCTCATAGTTGCAGATCTCCATTTCTAAGAATTGAAAAACGGAGCCAAAGGAGCCCTTCCCTTCTTGTGCCTCTTCTTTATATTTTTTAAATTCCATTTTCAGTTCATCCAGAAATGATGCCATTTCCCTTTTCACTTTCATTCGCTGCTTCTGAGTCTTCTTTGGGAGCGATGTTATCTTTTATAAAATTTAAATTCCAGGGTACCTTAGTTGTTGCTTTTTATCTCGGTCAGCCAAAACTTTCACTTCTTAACTTCCTCCTGCACTTTCTTTTCTGGTTGAGTGCTTCTTTGAGGTGGCCATTTTTGACCACCGCTGTTACCGCCTTTGGGAAAGGGAATTTGGCCAGCTGAGGAGGAGAGATGCGGCTCTCCTCCACCCTGCTGGCAACTGCCCCATCTTCACCACCTCTACAGGGTAGCTTAGCCCCAAAGCCAGCTGGCTCGGGACACTCCAGCGGCGAGCCTAGGCAAAAACCGTGCACGATCATGGATTCCTGCCTGCTGCTGAAGCCCTGCAAACTGGAACTCTCAGGCCTTCAAATGTTTTGTGATGTAGCTTGTCAGACTTGTTTCTTTTCCCATTCTGTTCAAATTCTGCTCAGAATTAGGAGCGGTCATCTATCTATGATGACAGCTCTCAGGTAGCGGATCACCAACAACAATATAGATGGACCATTGGGGTGATGATGGATGCATTGCTGGAAGTCCTGAAGAATAGATTGGGACAAATTTCCTGGAGAATATCAATGAATGAGATTTCTGAGAGTGGATATCACCTTCTTGGCATGTACTTAAACAATTAATTAGCTTCTCCTGGGATTGCCCTGGGAGTACTGTCAAAACATCAACTGGTCTAGAATTCAAGAGCTTGTATGCTCAGTATATACTCTTAGATCTGCTATGTTACATCACTGCTGCAAAAATTGCACTGGCTACCAATGTGCCTCTGAGTACAGTCCATGAGGCTGGACATGACTAGTTCTTTATAACTCAAGTACGAGGCATCTATGACATTGAGTTTTCCAACTAAAAACAGTTTGTCTAACCTGGATGGCAAGAGTCCCCAGCTTTCAAATTAGTCAGGGAGTGATATTTCCTTGCAACTCCCCTCCTTAGGAACAGCTGCCCTAAGTAGAGAATGGCAACCATTCTCCTGGTTTTCTTGAAGCCAGTAGTGAGTGTAGGATCACACAGATTTATGTCTATATGTGTGCATTTTTCTTATGATTTATTCTTGGTCATGATTTTACTGAATTTTAATTTTTGATTATTTTATCGCTATTTTAATAACTGTAAACTGCCTAGAATCCATAAGGATCAACAGGGTACAGAAATAGCATGAATGCATAAACAAACAAACATCTCCATGATGCTCTTCTGATGCCTCTGGTGGAACAGCTGGTTCTGGGAGATGTTGAACTGCTAGAATTGTGAGATGTCCTTCACTAGACATCCCGTAATCTGTTAGTGCTAAAATTAGAAGCACAGCAATATTCTTCACCAGTAACTAAAGAATTCCCTATAATCTTATTAGAAACAGAGTTGGAATTTATATTGATATTGATATTTAGATTTTTGTATGGAAATAGTTTATAAATTCTTTAAAAATGGAAACAATAGTAGCTCAGCTATGGAGTTTATTGCCAGCAAAAGCAATTACTGTATTTTTAAAGATATAAAAATATTGCCATGCAGATATATTACCCTATGTTGATGATACAGCAGACTATTTTTTGGTGAGGGGCCTGTAAATCTGAAGAGTGCAAAGTGCAGTTTTTTCATTTACTTGGCCATTAAACAATGGAGGATCTTTCATTGCACCACTCCTCTCCAGCAATCTGAAGCCTTTCAAGTTGCCCTATTTCAGCTATATCCCAAGAATTCTATTGGGCCTTTTCAGCATAGAAAAGTGCAGCCCAGCAGGGAATGTTTCAAGAGGAATAAAAATATTAGTACCAGTAAAGCACATAAATAATTGCAGCTTATTTTAGTTCTAATCATTAATAGACTCAAACTGAAGTGCTTTGGCTTTGTATTGGTGATAGCAGAATTATAAAATTAAACTTTTCAAGTCACCTTTGCATTTAGGAATCATGGATGGCGTCCCATCACACTGGATTACAAAAGCTGATTGGAAAGAATTTACTTCCAGGACATATCCTGTTTTACAGGTCAGCTCAACAGAATGACCACGTTGAATAAATATATTTTCAGGCACATCTATTTCATCTTTAACATCTATTTTCTGGCTTTCCAATTCGGTCCTGGAGATCACACAGGGATCTGAGGTGGAAAAAGAAAGCAAATCCTATTAGAAAAGGCTGTTGGGATCCAAATACATCATATTACCATTTTGCAAGATTTAGCTAGATTTAGCTTTCATCTAGTAGCTACTTCACCTCAGATATAGGACTGAAATTGTATATAAAGGAGAGCTGCTGCAGACAACATCAATTAAATCTTTTTTATAAGAGAAAGAGAGAGAGAGAGAGAGAGAGAGAGAGAGAGCAGTGAATCTTAATGATTAGAAATGCTCATGGAAATTGGATGAAGACTTTCTTTTCTGCTTACCCAGGCAAATGGGCACTTTTGTCCAGGTCCCATTGTCACAAAAAGATCTGTTCTGGCCTTCCATGGCATAATATGTTTGGCATCTGAATTCTACTGAAGAGCCAGATCTGTACCATTTCTCAGATAAACTAATAATGTCTCCGTTCTCAATTCTTGGTGGACCACTGCAATTTTGCCCTCCTTCTAACAAATATGAAAGCATGGATGAAAAAGTAAATAAACTAAGAATTTCTTCTCTAAGAATTAACAGGTTAAATTGATCTAAATCATCTAAATGTATTATATATTATAAATGTATACACACACATACACACATACACATACACCTCTTTCTGTGTGTATATATGTGTGTGTGTGTGTGAATAAGTTAAAATTACACATAAACATATTCTGTCATTATTATGGAATCTATAACAAAAATTTTACAATATCATTTTTTCTTTCCAGAAAAGAATAATCTTTTCAAAAATTGACGTTATACATTTTTGAATCCACTTCTGATATTTAAAGTAATAGCAGTTTTCCAAACTTTTTTGGCTATGCATGATATAACCACAAGTTCCTAAGAATGCCTTCATTTTAGAATGTAATTCAAAATATCAAAAGCTTTCACATCTTTAACATAAAAACATTTGCATATATTTCTATTTATTACAAGATTCTTCCAAAAGAAAACTAAAATTGGCCATGATCAAATTAAATTAGTTGATGAGCCCTTACATTTCTTACACCAACAACAAAGAAAATCTATTTCAGCCACACTCAGAAATTTTTCTGAAATAGTCTTTCAAGAGCACTATTAAACTCAGAAGAAAATTGTTTCATAAATTCATTTCAAACTCAAGTTACACTTAACACAAACACTTAACATGTTTTAAAGTCTTACATAAATTGATACTCCATTATCAAATATTCCACGTCTTTACCCCATAAGTCAGAAATATCAGCATTTTCAACTTTAAAGATATTTTAAAATTTCTGATATAGTTTCAAATTCAATTTGATTAAATTGATTATATTGCCACTCTTAAATTTGGGGGCAGGAAATTCTCGCTGAAGCTTTTGACATTCCTTAAAATAATAATTCTAAAGAAATTGGTTTAACATTATTACAGATTCTGTTCATTTTTTCCAATAAAATCAGGTATAACCTATTAGAACAATATATATATATGTATGGCATTCAACTTTGTTTGGGTATTTTCCCACATGATAATAGTGGTGCTTTTAAAGTTGTAGCAACATTTCAGCAGAATCTCATCTGCCATCATCAGGCTTCTGTATAATGTTCGTCTGTGAATCAGACTTTTACAGTGGTTTCAGATTTGGGGCAGCCTGAATCTGAAACCACTCTAAAAGTCTGACTCACAGACGAACACTATACAGAAGCCTGATAATGGCAGATGAGATTCTGCTGAAACATTGCTACAACTTTAAAAGCACCACTGCTATGACGTGGGAAAATACCCGAACAAAGCTGAATGCCATACATGTAAGTACCCGCGAAAACTTAAGAAAACATATATATACTAAAGGCCTCCAATAAAATAACACAATGTTGCCAGCCAATCAAGATACAAAAAGAGCCCCCCCCCGCCCCCCAAAAAACAGACAGAAGATATTAGTAGCAGAACACAGCAAACTCCAAGACCAATAAACACAGACCAAGACTCTCAACCAATCAGGAGGAAGAAAAAACCATTCTGACACAGCAATAGGCTGCCCCAAATTTAAATCTGAAACCACTGTAAAAGTCTGACTCACAGACGAACACTATACAGAAGCCTGATGATGGCAGATGAGATTCTGCTGAAACATTGCTACAACTTTAAAAGCACCACTGCTATGACGTGGGAAAATACCCGAACAAAGCTGAATGCCATACATGTAAGTACCCGCGAAAACTTAAGAAAACATATATATACTAAAGGCCTCCAATAAAATAACACAATGTTGCCAGCCAATCAAGATACAAAAAGAGCCCCCCCCGCCCCCCAAAAAACAGACAGAAGATATTAGTAGCAGAACACAGCAAACTCCAAGACCAATAAACACAGACCAAGACTCTCAACCAATCAGGAGGAAGAAAAAACCATTCTGACACAGCAATAGGCTGCCCCAAATTTAAATCTGAAACCACTGTAAAAGTCTGACTCACAGACAAACAACATACAGAAGCCTGATGATGGCAGATGAGACTCTGCTGAAACGTTGCTACAACTTTAAAAGCACCACTATTATGACGTGGGAAAATACCCGAACAAAGCTGAATGCCAGACATATATATATATATGTTTTCTTAAGTTTTCGCGGGTACTTACATGTCTGGCATTCAGCTTTGTTCGGGTATTTTCCCACGTGGTGCTTTTAAAGTTGTAGCAACGTTTCAGCAGAATCTCATCTGCCATCATCAGGCCTCTGTATGGTGTTTGTCTGTGAGTCAGACTTTTACAGTGGTTTCAGATTTAAATTTGGGGCAGCCTATTGCTGTGTCAGAATGATTTTTTCTTCCTCCTGATTGGTTGAGAGTCTTGGTCTGTGTTTATTGGTCTTGGAGTTTGCTGTGTTCTGCTACTAATATCTTCTGTCTGTTTTTTTGGGGGGGGCTCTTTTTGTATCTTGATTGGCTGGCAACATTGTGTTACTTTATTGGAGGCCTTTAGTGCAGCTTGGCTTCGGGTAAATGGACGGCTATCATTCATTAGGAAGCTGGGTTTCATCTGGGTGCCTGGTTGGGGTGTGTTTGAGCTGGAGGTATCAGGGGGGATCTGTTTGTGCCCAGGTGTTTGCCTGGCTTGTGGTGTGGAGATTTGTTTGTTTGTGAGTGCAGGCTTCCAAATGATTGACAGCCTGGTGGAATCATCTCTTCTGTTCATGCTTTCTGGTCTTTTTTCAATCTCTATGGCTTCTCTGATGATTCTGTGGCTGGGATTTTCTATGGTGGCTAGGGTTTTGGTGCCATTGAAGTTGATGTTATGACCTGTGGCTTCCATGTGTTGGACAAATGAGGAAGTGTGTTCCAGCTTTTTGACTGCATTTTTGTGTTCATCCAGGCGGGTGCTTATTCTTCTATTGGTCTGTCCAATGTATGTGGCCGGGCATGATGCACAGAGGATTTCATATATGCCTTGGTTTTCCAGGTCAATTTTGTCTTTGGGGTTCCTGAGGATGGCTGCTATTTTTCTGTCTGTTTTGAAGGCAGTCTTGATGTGGTGTCTGTATAGAATCTTACTAATTTTGTCTGTAGTGCCTCTTATGTAGGGCAGGACAGCTGTTCCATGGGTCTGTTCATCTTCTGTTTTCTTGTAGATTAGTACATCTAGGAATGGTAGTTGTTTGTTAGTTTCTGTTTCCATGGTGAACTTGATTCCTAACACACCTAAACAGCGCACACCCCAAAATCAAGTTCACCATGGAAACAGAAACTAACAAACAACTACCATTCCTAGATGTACTAATCTACAAGAAAACAGATGGCACACTAGGACACACCATATTCCAGAAGAAAACACACACCAACCGCTACCTCAACACCCAATCCCACCACCACCCAGCACAGATAAACTCTGTGGCTAAAACACTAATTATTAGAACCAAACGCCTGGCAGACAAGACACACATTAAGACTGAACTATGCACCCTGACTAAAATATTGACAGCCAACGGCTTCCACAAAAGCAAAATCACCAACTTGATCCACAAAAACACACTGAGACATAATAGAGACCCAGAAGATGAACAGACCCATGGAACAGCTGTCCTGCCCTACATAAGAGGCACTACAGACAAAATTAGTAAGATTCTATACAGACACCACATCAAGACTGCCTTCAAAACAGACAGAAAAATAGCAGCCATCCTCAGGAACCCCAAAGACAAAATTGGAAAACCAAGGAATATATGAAGTCCCCTGTGCATCATGCCCGGCCACATACATTGGACAGACCAATAGAAGAATAAGCACCCACCTGGATGAACACAAAAATGCAGTCAAAAAGCTGGAACACACTTCCTCACTTGTCCAACACATGGAAGCCACAGGTCTTAACATCAACTTCAATGGCACCAAAACCCTAGCCACCATAGAAAATTCCAGCCACAGAATCATCAGAGAAGCCATAGAGATTGAAAAAAGACCAGAAAGCATGAACAGAAGAGATGATTCCACCAGGCTGTCAATCATTTGGAAGCCTGCACTCACAAACAAAAAAATCTCCACACCACAAGCCAGGCAAACACCTGGGCACAAACAGATCCCCCCTGATACCTCCAGCTCAAACATACCCCAACCAGGCACCCAGATGAAACCCAGCTTCCTAATGAATAATAGCCGTCCATTTACCCGAAGCCAAGCTGCACTAAAGGCCTCCAATAAAGTAACACAATGTTGCCAGCCAATCAAGATACAAAAAGAGCCCCCCCCAAAAAAACAGACAGAAGATATTAGTAGCAGAACACAGCAAACTCCAAGACCAATAAACACAGACCAAGACTCTCAACCAATCAGGAGGAAGAAAAAATCATTCTGACACAGCAATAGGCTGCCCCAAATTTAAATCTGAAACCACTGTAAAAGTCTGACTCACAGACAAACACCATACAGAGGCCTGATGATGGCAGATGAGATTCTGCTGAAACGTTGCTACAACTTTAAAAGCACCACATGGGAAAATACCCGAACAAAGATGAATGCCAGACATATATATATATATATATATATATATATATATATATATATATATATATATATATATATGTATATGTATATGTATATGTATATGTATATGTATATGTATATGTATATGTATATGTATATGTACATGTATATGTATATGTATATGTATATGTATATGTATATGTATATGTATATGTATATATCTGCCTCTCTCTCTATGTTGCTCTATGTTGACTCAGATAATTGCCAAGATCACTACAGAAATATATGAAAAAATGGTATGTGGGAACGACCTTGGGAGAAAGGAAGAAGATATGCAGCCAAGGGAACTGTCAGATAAAAAGGTAACTCAGTCCATGCCAAGAATAGACCGGGCAAGTGGTTCAGAAGAGATCCTCCCAGTTTCATGGGCTATAAAGGGCACAGGGAGAAGGAATGTACTTTTGGATTGCAAGATTCTGTTAAAGTAATCCTACCTTAACAGTGGAATTAGCTCATCTGATCGTACATCCTCTACAATTTACTTTGCAAGGCTGACACATAATCACTTTCTAATACAGACCGTAAAGCAGGGGTGGGATTCTACCGGTTCTATCCAGTTCTATAGAACCCCTTGTTAACTTTCTAAGCAGTTTGGAGATAGTTAGAAGCAATCTCTGATTGTTTTTTTTCCACCCTGATTACATTCTTGGCAGACAGCCTAGACTTACTGTCTCCAGAGCTTTTGGGGCTTGGCTTTCTTAAAGGGGAAGGGTTGTTTTAAGATTTTACACTGCTGTTGGGAGGAAATACTTCCCTGGACAATCAGCACTTTGAAGAAATAATTAAATAATGAAGCAAAGCTTTTAGTGACAGGAAACTAAGATGAGTGGCATTCAGCAAGGATTCTTGGCTAGTTAGAAAGATGAACTTTCAAATGTGAATTTACATATCCTTTCTGAGTTTTGGTCTATGACTGGTTTTCTGTGAAAGTTAATTCTGTGCTTGGGGATGTTTAAACCTGTGTTTATTGATGGGATAATTTTCCCTATTTAGCTTCAACAAGCAACAGCTACTGTTATGTTTTAATTATTTGTATTGTGTTTGAATTTTTTTTTGCCTCATGGTTTCTTTTTCTACCTGGGGAAGGGGTCTTCCTCACTGCTTTAGTACTATCTGGTACTGTCCTTTTGGAGTATACTTCCAAGGGGCAGGATGCAAGCTTGGCAATGATTTTTTTTTTATTGCCTTTCCTTAAATTTGGATGATTTCCTTAGGATATCTTGTGAGGTGAGTGAGACCAGCTGGTATTTTTAAGTGGTGCAAACGGATCTAAGGATTGCTTTTCTTGGGTATTTTTTCTGGAGAGCTTAAATGACCTCTCTGCTAAAGGTTTCACTTTATGAGCAAAAATTGGTTGCTTGATAGTTATCACTTAATTATTTTCATTCCTCAAGGTGCTCTGGCACCCTGCCTGATTTGTAACTCTGGCTTGGGGGTATTTTTAATCTAATGATTGGTATTTAGGGAAGCTTTTTGCAAGTAAAGAAGCTTTTTGTATTTTTGTACAGGTAATCTTTACTTATAACAGTTCATTTAGTGACCATTCAAACTTATAATGGCACTGAAAAAAGTGACTTATGACCATTTTTCACACTTATGACTGTTGCAGCATCCCCACTGTCATGAGAGGGCAGGAGAGGAGAAATGCCCTTGACATGAGTGATGTCAAGTTGATCACACCCATCCAGTCACATGACCACCAAGCCACACCCACCAACTAAGCCATGCCCACAGAACCGGTTGTTTAAAAAACTGAATCCCGCCCCTGCCCTAAAGGTCTTTCAGTTAAATTATTACACATAGATAGATATAATTAAATAACTGAATAGTAATATCAGTGTTATATTATTGCTCTTTCTATTGAATCTGTAACTGTATCTGTTCTATTGTATATTCTATTGTATCTGTAATTCTCCAACCATTGTATGTAGATATTTTGAACTTTATATATTACTGTCTCACTTATACTAAACAACATGCAAAGAATTTACCTGTTAATTTACCAAACATCCAATATTTTAATTTTAAACTTTTCAGTTTGATCAGCATAAAAATCATCCATCAGCTCTGTGAGAGTAGCAAAGTATATTTTCTATTTATACATTGATTTAACCATCACATACCTTCCAAGTTAAATTATCTTTTAATAATATGAGATTAACATATTTTTATGAAACCTTTGCAATTTGTGATACAAATTCCTATTAAGCATATTACCAATATTATGCATATTTTCAACTACAAGGAAACAGAATTCTTAACTGAAGTTCAAGATTTTCGATTGAGCCTTAGAGACAATTTGTACATTTGGGGAAATACCAGAACATCCTTCTCCAATCTGACGTGCTTCAGATTTTTTTTTTTTTTTTTTTTAGATTACACTAATAAAATTCTAAGCTAAGAGGTGAGAAAGTTCAGTGAATATTAAATCACTTTTAAAAGATTGAGATTTTAGAAGCAAATGTTAATATTCGTTATGCTATATTACTTATTTTAATTAATTCTAATTTTGGAAGGAATCCATGATACTGACAGCATGCTTACCAGAGATACATAATGGGAAATCCATGTAACCATCAAAACACTTTCTGACAGATGGAGCCACAAGGACATATCCTTCATTACACTGAAATTGAACATTATGATTACTCTGAATAAGCCAAGCTTTTCTTTGACTCCCAAACACAAACAACTTTTTTGTTGCTAGCTGTTGTCTTGTGATACTGCAGGGTGCTAAAAAACACAGAAAATAATTCAGATCTTCTCAATAGAGATAATTGTCCATTAGTTTCCCTCTATTCCACCCTCAAGAAAATCAGTCTTATCTGCAAATCACAATGGATAGTTCCAGGTCAAAATGAAATAAGCCAAATTAAAGCACAATATTAATGATAATAAAATTATGATTCTGTTATAGACTTAGCACAGAGAATTGGCTTGTAGAAGCATGCACAAGCAGATGTTGTTTTGTTTGTTTCAAGTTAAGAATAAACAGCTTAACCCAAAATCTTCCGCAGAGATATTTTGAGTGAACTGAGTTATAGTGGAACAAAATTTGAAGACAGTTTGAATGTTCCATATTATGTCAAAATATGATGCAACATTTCTAAGCATTGAACATTGGCTCCTAGTTCTCTTGATTTTTTAGTTTTTCTTTTTTTGCTCATATTAATGAGCTTATGGTTATTAATAGTGGGGCAATTCAGTATCCTAACAGTCAATGTCCTTCCACCCAAGGGTTACTTCCAGCATTACAGGTTTGACAGACAATACTTTTAAAGCATTCTTTTAGCTATCCAGTAAATATTATAATGCCCCTTGTTGTGATGTTGCTGTTCAGTTGCTAAGTCATGTCTGACTCTTCACAATCCCATGGACCATTGCAAGCTATGATCCCTATCCTCTATTGTCTCCTGGAGTTTGCTCAAATTCATGTTTATTGCATCAATGACAATATCTATCCCTATCATCCTCTGCTGTCCCCTTGTCCTTTTGCCTTTAATCTTTCTCAACATGAGGGTCTTTCCCCTACTTCATTTTCTACTCCACAGCCAAATTTGTTATTGCTGTTATTTTGGTTACCTCAATTTCATATTTCTTGCATTCCAATCCCCTATGATCAGGGGTGGGATTCGACCAGTGTAACAACTGATTCAGTGAGCATGCTCTTCACTGATTCCCAAAATGTTGTGGTCCATCTTCCCATTTCATCTTCAATCAGATCCAGGTTACTTTGATTCATAAATTTTACATTCCAGATTCCTATGGAATATTGTTCTTTTTTTTTTTGACAAACTTTATTCAGTTTTCACATTAAAAACAAAAATCTCTTTTTGGTGGACAACATATTTCCGGGTCATCATCTTTACATACAAATATGACAGAAATTATACAATGATATATGCATACTTAATTCTATTATTACCTTTTCCATTCCAAATTTTCAGTAGGGAGAGAAACAAACACATCAATTCTAGCCTCTTTCCTTAATTTCAGTCAATTTTGTTTCATTTCAATTATTTCAAATTAATCCTTTAGTATTTATTTTTAAACATAAACAATATGTATTTACCTAATAAATACTAATAAGGTTTAATTCTAAATTCTTTCATTAATCCCAATCTAAACATTTAATTTAATTTCAATTATTTCAAATATAATCCTTAATATTTATTTTAAAAATACAAATAAACAATATATATTTGCCTAATAGTGGTAATAATGAAGTTACCAATGTCTCTCCTTGCTTTTTTTTCATCTATATTAAACTTATTAATTTAGCTGGTTCTTTAGTCTGTCACATTCCCTTTCAATTACACACATTTAATAAGTTCTAAATTGATACAGATCTTAACACACCCCCACAAAAAGAAAAAAGAACAAGTATAAGTTTCCTCTCTTTTACTATTTTGAGTGTGACACCTTAATGATTAGATTATACCTTTATTCCCTCATCTTAATTCCCAATAAACCATTAGTCATTACATCTTCTCAATTGGATTCCACAGCATATTTCCCCCACTTTAATAAGAGTTATCAATATCTATATTACCCTATTTTCTAAATATTTTTAATTGCAGAAATATTCTTATTACCCCTTGTCACCCTGCAGAATCCCCCTTTTAATTCATCAACCATTATCTCTGAAAAGGCAATTTCTTTTCAACATTTTACTAGTTCTGTGGTTCTTTCTGTCACATGCCTGTTTCTTACTGCTTCTCCGGTGCATTGTCCAGGGAGCGAACCCAAGTCTCCTCCCGCTCTCTTCCCCATGTCTTTTCTCATTCTTTCTACATTTCCTGACTTCACAAGTATTCCTTCTTTTAATTGTAAAGAAACAATTTCCTTTCAACATTTTACTAGTCTTACTGTTTCTCCTCCCTCTTTTTTGCCCATGACTTTTCTCATTCCAATTTATCTCCTTCTTAATATCTTCCCTTTCCCTTTTCTGCTGAATCTTCCTGCCTTTTCTAACTTCACAATTATTCCCTCTTTTAATTGCTTTCTTAATATTCAACTTTTTAATCTTCCTTCTTTCCCCACTTCTTTGTAATGTTCTTTGTGTTAATTGTCCATTCAAAATGTCTTCTCCTTGAGTCAATTCCTGCTTTTCTGAGAATCTTTCTTCTTGTTCTTCAATCTCCATTTCCATTTTTTTCTAGCACAGAGCAAAGTGATTCGCCTCTTTCCTGTAGTAATTCTCTCATATTTTTAAGTTCCATTTTTAAGTCCCAAAGAGATATCATCATTCTTATATTTTATAATCCTCAAAGTCCACAAAAAAAACCAACAACCACTTTTACTTTCCTTCTTTCTTCTTTCAATTTTTTAAAGTTCTCAGCTATTCCAGTTCAAGGTTCATACCAAAAACATCAGTCAGTCCCATAAACAATCTTTCCTTCCTTGCTTTTTCCTTTATTCTGGTTCTGCTTTCACTTTCTAAAATTCTTACTTTGTTTCAATATTTCTGTAACTTTATATCAGTTCATTCAAAAACAAAATGTTTTCCTTTTTATTTGAACTAAATTTTTATCAAAAGGTGACACTCTCCATTATTCGAAGTCTTCACTTTTTTTCCCCTATATTTTTATTTAAGGTTTTTCGAACCTCAATATTCCAAGACAATCCAGTCTCCAATTTATAAACTTTATTATTATTATTCTTTGGCAATATTAAATCCAGCTTTAATTTTCTACTTGATTATTCTCAAATTATTTTAGTCCAATTTCATTAAATCTTTAATTCCAGCTTCTTCCTTTCCCGATTCGAAGCCCCATTTAGCTGTCAAAAATATTTTCCTTTTTTTTTTCCTCTGTCCCTTTGTAATTTCACAGCTCACTTTTCTTTTCTTAAAAATTCCATATTACCTTAATCCCGGGGTACTTTTATTTGGTTATACTGCCCAGTTGTCCCGGTTCAGATGTTATTCACCTCTTTCTTCCCTCCTGCACAAATCTTAGTTAAGCTGAGTCATCCTCTTCGGGATGGCCATTTTAGACCATCGCTGCAGTTGTCTTCAGGAGGAAAAAAAGCCAAGCCCGGTGACACGACACCCGGGAGGGGAGATGCGGCTCCCCACAGACAGGCTTGCTGCTTCCTCTTACTCCGCTGCCCCTCCAAGGCAGTTTCAGCCCCTAATCAGGATAATTGGGGATCTCCGATGAAAGAGCATGAACGATTATCGCAGAGAGTTGCGATCTACCATCTGTCGGCGAGGAGGCTCTGCCTTCTTCCCCTGGAATATTGTTCTTATAGCACTGGACTTTCCTTTCATCACCAGACACATCCACAGCTGAGTATCATTTCAGCTTTGGCCCAGCTGCTCCATTCTTTCTTGTGCTACTTGTAATTGCCCTCCTCTCTTCCCCAGGCACATACTAAACACATTCCAACCTAAAGAGCTCATCTTCCAGCATCATATTGTTTAGCTTTTTGGTACTATTCGTGTGGTTTTATTGGGAAGGATTCTGGAGTGGGTTGCAATTTCCATTTCAAGTGGACCACATTTTGTCAGAACTGTCCACTATAACCTGTCCATCTTGGGTGGCCCTGCATGGCTTAGTTCATGGTTTTTGAGCTGCACAAGCCCCTTTGTCATGACATGGCAGTGATTCATGAAGGGGTTTGTTGAATTAATTACATCCTAATATCTATAACAAGCATAAGGAATAACCTTGGGGAACTGGAGGAAAAGTCACTACCAAGGCACAAGTCAGATAAAAGAAATCTGAATCCTGGTCAAAAATGTTTCAGTGAAGCATTTTGTCCTCTGAATAACAATGCTGAATTGTCTGAGCTTTTGTTAACTCCTAGACCAGGGGTGTCAAACTCGTTTTTCATTTGAGAGTCACATCAGGATTGTGTTTGACCATGGTGGGCAGGGCCATGGTGGGAATAGCCAGCTTGATGTCACTCATGTTGGGGCACCTGTTGAGGTCCAAGCACTCAGTGAAAATTGGCTCCCGAGCTCTGTTTTTGGTTGTGACAGCTCCCTGGAACTCTTTGCCCTTGAAATCGGAGCTCAGGAGGGCTGCAGGCAGCTCTCCCAAGCTCTATTTTTGCTGGCAGAGGCACTGCAGGCCAGTCCTTTGCTGTTTTCAGAACAGCCCTGTGGGCCAGATCTAAGCACCTCATGGGCTGGATCCAGCCCCGGGCCTTGAGTTTGAGTGACAGTCCTAGACAGTTTTTGCATAATGGATGTAGGAATGTGATGGATTACCCAACTGTACTAGCTATAAGGATGATGGGATCTAGTTTTTGTATTATTAATAGAAGAGGAAAGATCATGGAGAAATCTGAGTAACTGTGCTGAATAAATTGTAATTACTGGACTCAGAAGTTTTCCTTCTACAGCTTTCTACCTGGCTGAATTCCATAGCAAAAAATTCCTACTTTATTAACTGCCGAGTCTGTAACCAAAGGTAACTAAGTTACTCAGCATTCTTGAGAAGTGAGAATAAGCTTCCAATTGAATATCATTTAAATATATCCACTGTACATCCAACAATTTGGATCCACTGTACATCCAACTATATCCACTGTACATCCAACAATTTTAATTTTGGGGGAAGAAGATGACCCCAGCACAGTTTGTGGAAAGTCAGAGGAAAGTCTGGCTTCAGAGGGAAAACCTGAATGCAAATTCAAACCAATTCTCAAAGAATTTGGCAGCTGCAATTCTTCTCCTATTGGATGAATTCAGCATTTTCTCCCAGGTCTACAGTAGTAAAAAAAAAAAAAAGCATGATGGCTTACCCAAGCATTTTGGTGGATGAGGTGTCCATTTTTGTCCCTTACACTGAATCCATTCAGATCCTTCCAAGACATAGCCAGGGTTGCAACTGTATTGCACTCGGTCATTTTCCAGATATTCGGCTTTCTCAATGCTTACAATTTCTCCAAAGTCAATGGCCTCTGGTTCTTCACATGCTGGAATTATGTTTACATTAAATTATCTTATTTGCTTAAACAGGCTAACTTTTTCTATTTACTCTCATGAACTTCTAATGAACTGGATATAACAAACTTTCTGCTCTAACCCAAATTAGATAATTATTTCCCACTTTTGTCTTAACTAGGAAACCAATGCTTGATGGACACTTAATCCTATAACTATAGGTAATCCTCAATTTAGCAATCATTTGAATTCCAAGGAATTACTTGTGTAATGTTTATAACCCAGATTCAAAAAGTTGACACTCACCCCCTGCCTCAGTCATGAGTGCACTTTGGTGCTGGGCAACTGGGTTGCATTTACAGCCAATTGCAGCATCCTATGTACACATGACCCTATTTTATGAAAGTTTTGCTGAAAACCTAAGTAAGTAAAAAGCATTTACTTCTGGTTTACTGCAAAACCACATTGGTACCCTTAATAAATACATATTCACTTAATGACTGTGATAATTCATTTAATGGCCACCACCAAAATGTTTATAAAATCTAGTCACTCTCATGACTGATTCACTTTATGATCACAACATGTTGCAACTGTGATGGAAATTCTCCATTAAGTTATAACTCAAAGACTTCCTGTAATATGTAACCTTCCCTTGCTGATGCCTAACCTAAGTATTTCTGTGGATGGTAGATCGAGAGAGATTGGAGGGCTATTAAACTTGCCCCTCCCAAAGCAACTTCTTTGTAAGTGATTCTTTAGAATTTCCTCCTTATCATGGCTTACCATGGGTGGTAACAATAAATCACCCTGTGATTTTTGTAGTAATCATCTTTCCTTGTTCATCTTTCCTTGTATAATTCCTCGGCAATATATGACTCAAAAATGTTAAAGTCGGCAACAGCTCTTTTCCAAGAGAAATAAATCCATTTCTGACTCATACTGCCTTCCTATTACTAATTTCTCAATATTATTATCTATAGTTTCTTTCTTTTTATCAGGTTTAAATGGTGCCAGTTGAGAATTTATTATGTAGGCTATAATTCTCTCACCTTGTTATTCCCTTTTCTTTTCTTTTTTTAGAGATAGAGCATGATAGAACAAATTGTGAGATATTCATACATATATACACTACACACACACACAGAGAGAGAGAGAGAGAGAGAGAGAGAGGGAAATATTATGCAGTGTAGAGAGCACAAATATTCATTCTAAACAGCAATGGTGGGCAGAAGCAGGGAAGAAAATAATTGTAGAATATCTCTAAATCTTCAGCTATCAAATTTGAAGGTAAGAGCTTGATATGGGGTGGCAATCATTACTTATTGTACCAATGGTTTATCAGTTAATTTTACAATTATTGGGAAAGGAACACCTTCTGTGGTCTCTGTTGACAGGGCCAATGGTTTTCTTACTTTCCCCCCATGAATGACTTTTGAAAACAAGTTTATTTAACATAAATCAATTGATTAAAAAAGGGAAATAAGAAAGACCAGCAACTGTCAGGCAACCATCAAAAACAGTGATAAATAAATTATTGGCTCAAAGGTTTGATCAGTGTGAATATAAGCTAGTGTAATCTTAGCTTCAGTATCTTGAGATATGAATATTTCCCTCTTTTTCTTCTCCTAAAGGATATTATCACTGTGAATTAAGTTATACACTAATTGCTTTTGTATTTATCCTGATATAAACATAACTGAAATACATCTTTAAAATTTCAAACTTCTGACTTATGAAGACTCATCCCCTTGGAACAGGTTTCAGAAAACATAGATATGATTCCTAGATGATCAATGTTCTTATCTAGGTATTATGTGCTTTAGTGACAGCCCAAAGCATAAAAGAGGCTCTCATAAAATCACCTCATCTAGAAGGAAAAAGAGAGAAAAATTTGGGGAAAGTATAGATTCTACAGTACTGATATCATGCACTTGGTTAAATTATGGTAGAAATATATTCAATAAATATATTCCATTTTTATATCTCTTCATTTCAACTTTTGAGGATCTTTTTTGTTTATAAGCAAAATAAACCATTAAACATAAATGCTTCAATGAAATTGAAGCCTTTGCTTCAGTTTTAAAGTATCATTATTAGACATGGTAATCATTTGGTTATCATCATATCCAGTTCTTTATTAACTGAAGCAAACTTCTTTCCAAATGGGTGTAAATTTACAATAATGATGCAAAGAATTTTGCTATATACAAATCAGTTGATCAAAAATCTTGCATTTGAGGTTTCCGGTTTTTGCGTGGCTTCGGGGCAGCAGGAATTCCTGACCGCTCGCGATTCCTGCTGTGCTATCCGCCGAGGTACCCCCGATCCAAATGGGTCAGGGGGATATGGCTGCCTTGTAGGGACAGCCGAAGAGAGAGGGGAGCTGGATAGGGGGTTGGGGGGGTTGCAGACCCCCTCCTCGTCCTGAAAAACCCCTTTTTCCAAAGGCGGTGGAGCGGTGGTCAGCAATGGCCGCCCCAAAGAAGTCTGCAACCGGGTAAGATCGTGCTGGAGGAAGCAAGAAAAGTGAAAGTGCTGGCTGAGCCGGGTCAATCAACATCCTTTAAATTCGCTGGAACTGAGCTGTCTGAATTGCTGGAGGATACATTGTATCCCTAAGAAGATCGAAAGCGGTGGAGAAGCTGTTAAAGGGAACTTTTTTTTTTTCTTCACTCTCCCACCCCATGAAAAAAGCAAAAGAAGATTTGAAATTTGTTTGGGCACTGAAGGTGAAATATTCTGAAAGTTGCTTGGACATTGGACTTAAAAATTTAAGAAATTGGAAAACCTTTATTAGAGGTATGGATTTCTGATCATTTAAAAATTGATGTTGCAAGTGGGAAGGGAGCAGAAAAATATTGGAGCAGAAGTGGAAAAAGGAGGAGATTGCCAAGAATACTAAAAAAAGAAATATGGTAATTGGACCTCTTTGATTAAACAGTAACCCCAGAAAGAGAAATAGAAGAAGGAAGAAAAGTATTAACTTTTGGAACTTTCTTTTTGAATTACTTTTGACTAAAAATACTTGGGTGGTTGTTTTGGGGAAAGTTTTTCTTTTCAGGATGGCATCGCTTGTGGATGAACTAAAGATTGAATATCAAAAATATAAAAAGGAAGAACAAGATGGAAAAGATACTTTGGGCACTTCATTTCAATTTTTAGAAATGGCGTTATGTACTTATGAAAAGTTGATTACACAGCAAAATGACTGGGAGAAAGAAGAAGAGGAACAAGAAGCCATCTTTGATGAACAATGGGTTTTTTCCGGGGAGGAGGAGAAAGAGGATAAGAAAAAGGGGATTTTAAGGTTTGAAAAAACAACCCAAAAAAAGAAAAATGAGAGGAAAGGTGGATGCAAGGTTAGAAAGCAAAGGAAAGGGAGTAAGAAAAGGGAAGAGGAGAGACAAAGGGGTAAAAAGGGCAAGGAGAAGAATAAGCAAGAGAGAAAGGGGGGGAGGAGAAGCCTCAATAGTGGGAAGCAAGATCTAAAGAAAAAAAGCTTATTTAGAGAAAATGGGTGAATCTAATTAAGGATAAAAGGGGGATTCTGGAAGGTATATAAAATTGTGTTTTTATATGTGTATTTAGAGTATAAAATTTATTGTGTAAATTTAGAATTTATTAAACAGAATCCCAAGATAAATTAAGTGTTATATGAAGTACTTTTAAGTTAGGGTAAAGGCGTCACTCCAAATAGTGTATAGGAGAAGTATAGTCAAAGAAAAAAGATGAATGATAGTTGGAAATAGAACAGACAAAGAATGTTATTGAAAATGGTTATAAGCTGTTATGCTTTGATTGTTTGTGCACTGTTTTTGTAAAATTAATAAAATTGGTTTATTAAAAAAGAAAGAAAAGAAAATGATAACAAGATATGGAAGGATATATAAAATGAATATGATGTTTGAATTTGTGTCTGTGTGAAGAGTTTTAACCTGGGATCAGGCAGCCTTCAGAAAAGATGTTTTAGTTTATGTTTTGTGTATTGTGTTTGTAAAATTAATAAAATTTGTTTTAAAAAAAAAAATCTTGCATTTGAGAAGGCAATTAGAATTATACTGTAAGTCTATGATATGTTTAAAGAATCTGCCATTACAAATTTCCAGAAGGCCACAAATGGAAAATGGAACTCTTTGCTTTTGCTAAAACAAATTGTTCCTTTAATGAACACAGCAGAAGCTGTTTTCCTTAACCCTTTGCTTTCTTTTCTTCTTAACTTACCATTTTGAGAAGAGCTGCCTGGCCAGAGAAGAACAGCAGCAACCAGGAGTAGCCAGCTCTTCATAGCTCTTCAGGCAATGTCTGAACCACTAAACCTCAGTTCAGCAGTTTGGTAATCTCAGTGGATTTCTCCCAGCTACTACCATCCCTTCCTCATTATGGGAATAAGAATATGATCTTGCCAGCTAAGAGAGGATTATAAATAAACTTTGTGTTGCAATGATGAGAATAAGCAAATAAAGCAATACTTCAGCTTTTCAGGTAGTGTTTCCGATTCTTACGAAGGAAAAAAAAAACACTACCACTTGCATTCAAGAATCTTCCCAATGTCTTCAGCAGCAGCAGCTAACAGCAAAATTATTATACATGACATTTATGAATCTGACATATCTATTTTGCATTTATGATGTATAGGAACCACACATTGCAGATATCCAATATCTTCCTTAAAAAACTCTGTAGTTTTATTATCTTCAGTCAAAAACAGTTAATCATTAGCAATCACATGGGAGACTTTGATACTTGTTTGCTCCCGCCACCCCAAATTCTGGAGAACTAGGGTTGGATTTAACTTTTACAAATATCTAGGAGGTCAAAATAATATCAACTCCCAGGGGATATAAGAACAGAGAGAGAGAAAAGATATTGCCTCCTTATCCAAAGGATACAAGAACTTCCTTTCTCTTCTTACCTCATTTTTATAGCTGTGTATAAGAAATATTCTTTACTGTTATCTACTCTTTCTGAAGATAGCAATATGTATATTGTCTATTAAATACAGTTTGAATTGAGTCAAAATTGAACTGAGTCATCTTGTCTTTAGTGAAAACAGTGTTTCTCCCTCCCAGCAGTTAGAGAGACAGAGAAACTGGCCTTGGAGGACAAGAAGAGCCATTACCAAGGCAGCAGTCAGATAAGAGGAACCTGAGATCAGACCCAGAAAATAACTTGAGAAAAGTGTCTATGGAGATTCTCAGTCATCCAGGTTGTCCTGTAGATGCTTTCCCAAAGGGCAATTGGACTTTCTTGGGGTTTTTTCCCCTTGAAAATATTTTGCTTCTCAGCCAAGAAACATTTTCAGTTCTAACTGAGTAGTGGAGAATGGAAAGATTTATATTTTTTGCAGTCACCTGTAGTTCTCTCCCTAGTACCTTGTAGTGCGTATCTCTATTTTCTACAGCTTTTATATCTATAGTATGTTGAATCTGCATGTTCATGGCTCAGTATGGGGAAGACATTATTAGCTGTAGATCAGCTTGTAGACTGTTGATTGAAGAGAGTCTGTGACAAGTCTGGTAGTTGTTTGTGAGGAGGACTAAGCCATAGCTTTGGTAAACATTGCAAAATTAACCAGGAACTGGTAAAAAGGACTGTTTAAATGATATTTAAGTATGTATACGTACATACATATATTTGCTTACATATGTACATACATATATGTGCTTATTTTTATGTGTGTGTTTGTGTGTGTGTATATGTATGCATGTATATGTATATATGCATACCCATACCCATACATACACATACACATACACACTTATGACCACAATTGCGTCCAAAATTTCTGTTGGTAAGTGAAACATTAAGTGAGTTTTGCCCATTTTACAACCTTTCTTGGTACTGCTATTAAGTGAATCACTGCAGTTACATAAGTAGCATGGTTGTTAAATGAATCTGGCTTCCCCATTGACTTTGCTCTGAATCAGTTTCCAAGCATCTTAATTTTAATCACATTACCAAGGGGCTACTGCAATGGTCATAAATGTCCATTCTTCTTTCAGTGACATTGTAACTTTGAACGACCACTAAATAAACCTTTGTAAATTGAGGACTGTGTGTGTGTGTGTGTGTCTATATTGAGGACTACGTGTGTGTGTGTGTCTACGTGTGTGTTTGGTAGATAGATAGATAGATAGATAGATAGATAGATAGATAGATAGATAGATAGATAGATAGACAGCCCAGATTCAAGACCCGAGCTTTGTATAATGGGGTGAGCTGTCAGTACTTGCCACAGCTCCTGCCCATATAGCAGTTCAAAAGTCTGCAAATGTAAGTAGATTAATAGGTACCACTTTGGTGGAAAAGTAATAGTATTCCATGTATTCCTTTTGGCCTATAGCCATGCTGACCATGAAAATTATCTTCAGACAGTGCTGCCTCCCTCAGCCAAGAAATGGAGATGAGCATGGTGCCAGTGAATCAGACAAGATTGACAGGGAAACCTTTATCTTTATTTAAATTTAAATCAACACACATGAATGCTCCCTGTGAATAAAAGTGCTGTGAAAGAGCTTTGTAGGCATAAGCCTTAAGATAACAGAGTTGGAAGGGACCTTGGAGGTCTTCAAGTCCAACCCTATTGATGAACCCATTGAGCTCAATCAGCATCAGGACATCTATTCATCTTAGTTGACATCTGTGAAAATTTACATTTTTTAGAAAAAAAAATGAAAATCATTTTTACAGATGAATTTTATTCATTTAATAAACTCAACACTTCATGCTAAAATATCATTTTCAATATTCTATTGTCACTGCTTTAAGAAGAGATTATTGGTGATTCTCATTAATCAAATGTTTTGGCTAAAATGTGTACATTAATAACTTCTGGTACGTTTTGAAAAATGTGTATCACATATTATAATACTTAAAGACCGCCTATATATTTGTTGAAAACTGCATTATCATTTTATCAAAATTATCAATAATATCAAGTACTAAAATGTAGCTTTTAGAAAATAGGCTTTTATCTTCAAGATCCATTATGATAGTTGGCAGACAATCCAGAGTTCGTATATTTTCCAGAAGAAATACAGTGAAGTTTTATGCAGCGTTATTAAAGAAAATTATTCGTGATTACTGACATCCACACACTGGTAAAAAAGGGCTGCCATCATTCATTATTTGCAACCTACAAAATAAAATGTGAGTTTAAAAGTTATGCTTTAAGGAACTATTTCTTGCATCTCTTCCTCTGTGGCAGAATACAACCTAGATAATTTTACAATATTAAACTGATTTCACGCATAGGCAATATGGATGAAATATCAGACATTATTACTATATCTCTTACATTAAATCAAATGGCCAAAATAGAGACTCATTCTAGAGTAGATTGCCATTAAGCAATTCTTCTTTTCTTCCTCTATAAAATCACTGTTGATAACAATAAAAGTTTAAGCATTTTAGAAATATTGAGACTAATCATGATTTTTTTAAAAATTTTTAGATTAAAATTCTGGCAGGTAGAGTAGACCAGAATCATAACATTTAAGATGAGTAGGAGAACTTCACTGAATCCAAATGTACTTTTCCACAAAGTACATCCTATCAGAAATCTATTGGATAAGTTGGACGATTCATTACTAAATGAAATTTCTTTGCTCAATGGACTATTGGATTCAACCCAGGAATTTTATGTTGAAAAATTCAGACTGATTCAGAACAAACTTGCTGCACTGGGGTAATTGAAATCAGTGAGAATATCCCCCTGACAATAAATTACGGTTTCTACTTACTTCATCCCCAGAAGAGAGGAATCTGCCAGGATTCAAGAAGAGATGAAATTAGGGCAGCTGTTTGAATCTCTCTAACCCAATCTTCATTGTTTTTAAATATACCACTTACCACAATCATAGATACTTTCCCTCTGTTGTTCTGAATGAAAGGAAACTGATTTAAATCATGGGATCCCTAAGGATTTCCCTGGTGTAGAACAATTGCAGAAAGTAAGGTTGGTTTAGAATTTCATTTTATTCAGCAAAATCTCTGGGTTTGTTAAATATTTATAACCCATGTATACCCTTAATATATATATAAATTGTGTGAGTTCATCTAATCTTTCTCCCTCTCCATTATCTAAACGAGACCTTTTGGCTTAAGATGATTGAGAAGAACTCAACTTCCTTTCCTTTATGAGCCATATTGGTGAAATAATCTTATGTCAAATTTATTTTTAAAAGATGAGTTAATTTGGGCATAACAAAAAAAAAGTGATTCTATCCAAAATGGGATAAAGAAAGGCAACTATTGAGGCAGTGATGAAAAGTATAAGATGACTGAAAATCAGAATATTTCATTTGCATGCTGGTAATAAAAGGTGGGAAGAAAACAAGGAGAGAAGGAAAATGTATACATATATTAATGCCATATGGATAGTTCATTTTTCCATTTATGCAAGTAACTTTAAATGGTCTGGAATATGGGTGTAGCTGATAGCCTCTTTTACACAGAAATTCAACTGTATTTCCATTTTCCCCAATGTATTTTATCCCATTCCTTCCAACTCAGCTATTAATAATGTTGTGCCTCAAATCTTCTTCCCTTGTTATTCAAGAAACTGCAAAAATTGCATAAGCTATGGAATAACTTATATTGCTTTGGCCGTAAAAGAAAATGCTTTCATCCACTAATATTTTAAGAAATGTATCTTTCTACTAAATTTTTTTTTGATTGTCTCAAAATGGGATAAAGAAAGGCAACTATTGAGGCAGTGATGAAAAGTATAAGATGACTGAAAATCAGAATATTTCATTTGCATGCTGGTAATAAAAGGTGGGAAGAAAACATCCTTTGCTCTATATCTTTTTTCCTTCCATCTTTATTTCTCTTTCTAATTCTCAGCTTAAGATCTGGAAACATAGGCTGTTTCAGATACAAGGCTATCATTACATAGGTAAAGAAATGCATTGAACACCATTACTATAGATTGGATAGATGTTTGCAACCCTGAAATATAATTCACAATCCAGTAGATATGACTTTGGTCTCATACTGAATTTCTCTGCCCACTCTTCATTTCTAGCTAGACAGGGAAAAGAAGTGTTTTAAGATAAAAAAGTGGCACTTGGTTGCAGATTGGAAGAAGGGCTCCCATCTTCCCAGTAACCTCTCAAGAAAACTCCAGGAACCTTGAAAGAGAAGATGATTTGATTCAGATTTTGATTGTAAGTGGTAGAATATCTAGCCAGGAATGTAGTAGGATTTATATGTCCATTTTCTGGATGCTACTGAGTTACTTCAAAGTCATTGTAAAAGTTAGGGAGATCCAATGAATAAATTCAGCTTTATATAGTAGATTCCTCAGGCAGCTTCATAAGATATCATTTTAAAAAGTATCTCATGATCTCTAATGAGATTGCAAAACCTCACTAGTATCTTTGGGGAGATTTTCAACTTTTCAATTTCATAATTTCTAGTTTATACAGAAGTTGACCTTTCTCTAGAGTTTTGTTTATTTTTTCCTATCAAAATTTTTCCTCTAGCCCCAACCAGACATCATCAAGCCACAAAATTGATTAATGCAACACCAAAACATAACTAACATAAACCACAACTTATTTTACATATGTCAGGAGGATATTGTACAGATAAAATAAATTGTTTGCATAAAAGTTTGCATAATGACATGCACATGATAGCACAGATTCTTTCCCTTTCTGCAGAAACCCTTATAAAATTGCCAGCCATTTGGAGGACATCTATGGACTAGGATTAAAAAGGTTTACATTCCCCTTTTTTCTATGAAACATGTTATTGAAACCTTGATTCAATAGCTGGATATTGAAGCAGGATACAAATCTAAGCAGAACACAAAAAAAATACCCTCCAACAAAATTCCAAAATATATTTTTCTATATGATTCTTATTCAGATAATGATATTGCCATTGTTAAGTCCGCGTGGAAGGAAGCCAGGAGTCGGTGACTGTGTTTCAAGCTCTATTATTTGGTCAGGAACCGAACTGGGGCTAAGGGAAAACTTTGTGGCTTTTTATTTCCAAGCTGCAGCGGCCGCAGCCAATGGCACCACTTTGAATCTCCCGCGATTCGAATCAACCAATCGCGGGAGATTCTTAGCGAGCCAATCGGCGCAACTCGCCTAGCCAATCCGATCGCCCCGCGCTTTGGCCAATCAAAGCGCGGGGATCTCAAGAATTCAAATGAGGGGACAGAACACCCCTCCCCTCTTGGTTCAGTCCTTACATAGCATAGTCCCGTAGGTAGGCGGGGCTCCATCTTTGCCTACTGGACCTGCGCGGGTCAGTCGTGGGTTGGATCCCGGCCGGTTTGGTCGGGGTCTCTGTTTCTCCGGACTTCATCATGGGAGCCGCCTGGTCTGTCTGGCCAGGCTGCTCTCCACAGCTCCCTCCTGGGCTACCCGGGTTGGTTGAGCTGCAGGTTTCGCCGCTCCCACTCGGTCTTCCCAGGTTGGTTGAGCTGGCCTGGCTGTCTCTTCCTGGCAAGGTTTCGTGCTGGCTGCTTACAGGTGAGTATGGTTAGTTTCTTTTTTCAGGGTTTTGGTTCCCTGGGTATCCCCTCCCCTCTTGGTTTGTGTTGAGGGGGTTGGTTTTGCTTGGTTGCGTGTCGGTGGTGTCTTGTGTGGTCGTCCTCGATCTCAACTGATCGATGTGGCATTTCCACGCTCGTCCGTTGGTTGTTTGTAGCCGGTACGAGTGTCGGCCTGTTAGCTGTGTTATGATTGCTGGTACCCATAATGGGTCTCCGTTTAGGTTCTTCGCGTAGATGGCGTCGCCTGGTGCGAAGGTTCGGTGTTTGCTGGTGGAGTCTGGGGGTTTCTCTGGGTTGTAAGTGTGGTGTAATCTATCGAGTGGGGACCTAATTTTCCTCCCCATTAGCAGTTCTGCCGGGCTTTTATTTGTTGTGGTGTTTGGGGTTATGTGCTGTATGAAAAGTAATTTATTTATTTTGTCCTGGATCTCCCCGTGGTCTATTTTCTGGATGGTTTTTTTTTTGTGAATTGAATCATCCGTTCCGCCCTACCATTCGCCGCCAGATGCGCCGGGACTGTCAGTGCATGTTGTATGCCCCTTTCCGCTAGGAATTTTTCAAATTCTAGTGAGGTAAATTGGGGCCCGTTGTCGGAAATGAGGACGTCTGGGAGGCCGTGTGTTGTGAAAAGTTTGCAGAGTTCTTTGGTCACGGCCTCCGTGGTGGTTGTTCTCATGTTGCTTACCTCCAGCCAGTTGGAGTAAGCATCTACGGTTATTAAGAAAGTGTGTCCTTTTGTGGGCCCGGTGAAATCTATGTGGATCCTAGACCACGGTCCCCTGGAGGTTTCCCACTCTAGGATGGGTGCTGTGGGTGGGCTTGGTCTAGTTTCCTGGCATCGTTGACACCTTGCTACCCAGGCCTCGATCTGTTTGTCCATCCCTGGCCACCAAGCGTAACTTCTGGCCAGGGCTTTTGTCCTAACGATGCCCGGGTGCCCCTCGTGTAACAGTTCCAAAACCTTCCCTTATAGTTTTTCCGGGATGACCACCCTATCCCCCCATAGTATACACCCTTTTAATAACGAGAGTTCCGTTTGCCGGTTCCGGAATGTCCTGACGGACTCGTCGTTGTCCTTTTCCGGCCACCCTTTCTCTACCCAATGCAAAACCCGCGCCAGACGTTTGTCTTTATTAGTTTCTTGGGCAATGTCTGGCGCGGTTATGGGTAGGTTGGGTAGAGTCTCAATGCTGAGGGTGGTCATCGTGGGTGCTGGGTCAGTGTCTGGTTCGGGTAACGGTGAGCGGCTTAAGGCGTCCGCATGGGAGATAGTCTTACCAGGTCGGTGTGTGAGTCCGTAGTTGTAGGTGGCCAGGAATTCGGACCACCTTGTCATTCGGGGAGACAGAATGTTCGGGGTGGCCCTGTTCCCTGCAAGGATTCCCAGCAGCGGTTTGTGGTCAGTGATGATGGTAAACGTCTGCCCGTAGAGATACTCGTGAAACCTTTTTACTGCGGCGATGATAGCCAAAGCCTCTTTGTCCAGCTGGCTATAGTTCCGCTCCGGTTTGGTGAGGGTCCTTGAAAAAAATGCAATGGGTGCTTTCTTTCCATCGGGGAGAGTGTGGCTGAGGACAGCGCCGACACCGAAGGGTGATGCGTCGCATGTGATGGCTAGTGGTAGGGTCTCGTTGTACTGGATGAGGATGGCATCCGAAGTGAGCAGGTCCTTGGTTTTCCTGAAGGCGGCTTCCTCACATTTCCCCCAAGTCCAGGTAGCCGCCTTGTCCAAAAGCCTATGCAAAGGCTCTGCCGTGGTCGCCTTTTGGGGCAGGAAGACATTATAAAAGTTAAGTAGCCCCAGAAACACCTGCAGTTCTGTTTTTGACTTGGGTGTGGGGGCTTCCTTGATGGCTTTAATTTTCTTGTTGGTGGGGTGAATGCCGTGTAGGTCTAGGAGGTATCCTAGGAATTCGACCCACTCTGTGTACAGCTGGCATTTTTCCCTCTTCACTTTAAGCCCGGTTTCTTTGAACCTCGTTAGCACCTCCCTTAGGCGAGTCTCTAGTTCGGCCTGGTTGGTTGCCGATACTAGTACATCGTCGAAGTATGGGACCACCCCCTTGATGCCCTGTAAGAGTCTTTCCATGAGGCTCTGGAAAATTCCAGGTGCCACGCTGACTCCAAATTGGAGGCGGTTGCATCTAAAGGCTCCCCGGTGGGTGACTATGGTTTGCGCCTCTGTAGTTTCCTCGTCGACCGGCAGTTGCTGGTATGCTTGTGCCAGGTCGAGTTTCGCAAAAACTTTGCCCCCTCCCAGTGAGTGTAGGAGATGCTGCACTACTGGGACGGGGTAAGCACTTTGCTGTAAGGCACCATTTAGGGTGGCCTTATAGTTCCCACAGATTCTCACTGACCCATCAGGTTTAATTGGGGTGACTATGGGGGTCTCCCACCGGGTGTGGTCTATGGGTTGTAATAGCCCTTGCTTGACGAGCTTGTCAATTTGCTCGTTGATTTTTGGTTTGAGTGCGAACGGTACCCGCCTTGGTTTTAGGCGTTTCGGGAGAAAGTTTGGGTCTAGGCTGAAGGATATAGGGGGCCCTCGGTACTTGCCTAGGGTGCCGTCGAACACTTCTTGGAAGTCCCGGGCCAGTTGCTGCTCCCAGTCTGTTTCGCTCCCAGTGGTTGTCTACTGGCTGGTCTCTGGTCCTGGGGGGTGTGCTCTCTCATCTCCGCTCGCTCGGGTCCCATTGTCTGGGGCTGTGGATCTTCTTGAGGCGGCAGACGCGTGCGATGTGGCCCTTCTTGTCGCAGTGCCAGCAAATGGAGTCGAAGAACCGGCATTCGGATCTGGGGTGGTCGCCTCCGCAACCAGCACACGCGGTTCTCGACTTACGACTCCGCTGGCTGCGCTGGTCGCGGCCTGCCTGGAGACAGTGGATGTCTTCCTCCTCGTCTGACGTGCCTGAGGTGGAGTGGAGTTCGCCCTGGTGGGTGGTAGTTGCAGGTTGGGCTTCGGTCGACCTTGCGGGGTTGTTGTGTTCAGTGCAGTCCCCGGCGTTCAATCTCCACGTACGGTCTGCTGATTGTTGGGTTGCTTCGGAGATGGCGTTGGTGAGAGCGATGTTGCCCTTAGCCATCAACCGACTTTGGAGAACGGGGTCCCAAAGGCCGAGCATGATTTGGTCCCGAAGGGCCTCATTCATGTTGGAGAACTCGCATAGTCCTTCCAAGTGCCGCAGCTCTGCAACGAAATCACTGAAACTCTCGCCCGACCGCTGGTCCCGCTGATAAAATTCATGTCGTCGGATGAGATTGGGTACGGTTGGAGCGTCGTATTTCCGGAGTAATGGCTCGAGGTCCGCCCAATCCATCGCAGTAACATCGGCGGGCTTGGCTAGTGCTTTTGCCATCTTAAACACTGCAGGCCCGCAGTGTGTTAGGAATATGGCTCGTTTCTTCGGTCCCGTGGCATCCTTCAGATCGTTGCATTCGAGGAACATGTGGAATCTGTCCGTGTAAGATTACCAGTCCTTGCTGGCGGGGTTGAAGGGGTTGGTGGCACAATGCTGGCCATCTCGTCGGTTTGCTGGCTTCCGTCGGACACGTGCTTCGGTTCAGGATGAGGATCCCATCCTCGTCGCCAGTGTTAAGTCCGCGTGGAAGGAAGCCAGGAGTTGGTGACTGTGTTTCAAGCTCTTTTATTTGGTCAGGAACCGAACTGGGGCTAAGGGAAAACTTTGCGGCTTTTTATTTCCAAGCCGCGGCGGCCACAGCTAATGGCACCGCTTTGAATCTCCCGCGATTCGAATCGACCAATCGCGGGAGATTCTTAGCGAGCCAATCGGCACGGCTCGCCTAGCCAATCCGATTGCCCCGCGCTTTTGCCAATCAAAGCGCGGGGATCTCAAGAATTCAAATGAGGGGACAGAACAGCCATAGTATCAGATATCATATCTAATTGTGGTTTAGTATGACAAGGTAGCTCCTGACTTCAGAATTCTTTGTTTTTGAGAAGACCAGTGAACTCCTCATGAGTTACAGAGTTTGTGCTCAGTGATGGTTAAGCAGGAAACATGAAGCATTTTAGGAAAGTATTGCCAAAGCTCAACTACTGGGTCACCTTTTGGCTAATTTATTTTTTATTTGGTTGTTTCTCCTTGTTTCTTTAAGATTTTTTTTCAATGCTCAATTTTTATACAAAATTATTTTGGCATCAGAATTGCAACATACCCACACCTCCATTTAATTTCTCAACTATCAAATCACCATTGACAGTTTCTGAAAAAAAAAAGATTTCAATAGTAATTAAATAAAACAATTCATTTCATTCCTGAAGCCATTTGCCTTCAACCCTTTTTTGATGTTCAGGCTTATGCCCTGTATTACAATTAAATTCCTTGCATTCCTCACCTAATCAAAGTTCCTCAAGTTATGTTTCTGCTCCTTTTGTTGCAATCATTTTAAAAAGTAGATCTGATCAGGTGTTAGCAAATATGCATATGTTCCTATAGGCTCATCAACATTTTCTGTTTCTCTTGAAGCAAAGAAAATAGTTCATTTAGAGCATGGGTATCAAGCTTGATTGCATATTGTGACATATTGTGATGTATCACAATGTTTTTGCCTTTGCAGAGCTGAGATGGGTGAGACCTATCTTCCACAGCCTTTTCACTTTGGGCTGCCCAGGCAACTTTAGAAGGAAAATTTCCCTGTAAAGCCAGACTATAGCTTGCTTTATCAAGCACATATCAGAGTTGGCATAGGGATGCTTATGTATCTGAAAAGGGCAATTGTTGGAATACCTGAGCCACCAAACTCTGCATTGCCATGGATCAACATACCACTGAAAAGTGCAACAATTTCACCTAGTGTGAGCAGGTAATGTGTGGCAATTACTTTTACCTCCCTGCCCCTCCTCATCATTTTTGATTTGTAGCTAAGAAAGGCACAGAAGGATCAATCACTAGATACTAAACAACAGGGTGGGTTTTGGGCAAATCTATGCTACCTGTGTACATGGTGCAAGGACAGTTCACTGCTTCCCTAGTACATCTGTATGCTTCTGCCTGTATGTCAGGTTCAGATCCTGAGTTGGGCAAGTACGTGTCCCTGTGTGAATGTGTTATGTGTTAAGCTTTTAGTTCAGAAAAGAAAACAATAAAAGTTGTAAAGTTGCTTTTGTAGCACTGGATTTCCTTCTCTGACTATGACAGGATGTGGCTTCTTTACTACTGCTAGTTATAAAAAAAAAAAACTAGTCTCCTGCCACTATTATTATTTCATAAATAATCATTCTTTGTCAATAAAGTGATTTATCATTCATTAACAATAAAGCAATTTCTGCTCTAGAAAGAAACAAGGAATTTTTTTTAAAAAAACCACCTCACTGCCTACCTTAACAGGAAGGTGTGGGATCCCAACCTTTAGCAGTACATTTGGAAACCATTTTTTGGGTCTCTTATAAAGAAAGGCACTCTATAACAGGTTATCTCAATTTCACTGTTGTACCTGTAGAGATTGGCTAGGTTGAATGCAGCCATTCCTCACTTCTGGAGGGAAACACTGAATTTCTACAGAGGAATATGAATAGGAATTCATGGTCAATAAGTCACTGCCTATGAAACTAATGAATTGCTAAATGAGAAGAGATCCTCATGCTATAAACCTTGAAGTGGAGCGATGAATTTATTTTGTTTTATGATTTTTTTTCAATTTTCAAGTAACACAACTTGTGGGACCTTTCTCTGTCTATTGTGTTTCACTTCTGTCAGCTTCACAAGATAGCAATAGCAATAGCACTTCTATTGACATAACACTTCACAGTGCTTTACAGAGATTTCTAAGTAGTTTATAGAATCAGAATATTGTTCCCAACAATAGTCAATTTACTGACCTTGGAAGGATGGAAGGCTGAGTCAACCTTAAACTGGTGAGATTCAAAGAACCGAACTGCTGGCAATCCACAATCAGCAGAATTAGCCTGCAATACTTCATTCTTACAACCACCTCACCATGGCTCTTAAGATGGGTGGGCTAAGAAAGCTTAAGACTACCTTCACTGAAATTTGTTATAATAACAATATTTCACACATCTGATTGTCCTATATTTATCCTCCTTCATTCAGTAAATAGGAAAAAGTCCTGAGAGCCTTCAAAATGTTATCTTGATTTTCTGAACTTAAAAATCCTTCAGACTCCACCTCTTCTGGGAACTAAAGACCTGGGGAGAGATCTCTGAAGGATTTTTCCCTGGATTGTAGGCTTAACTGAAGGGACTGGCTTTCCTTCAGGTTTTATGACCAATCCGGTCATGGTTTGTTGAAGAACTTCCCCTTGGAACCCTCCAAATACTTATTAGAAGCAGAATATAAACAGATTTGACGTCCCTGTAGAATTTACAATTTAAGAATACATGTGACTTTCAAGTATGAACAATGGTAGACTACAATGTCCTTGAAGATATATTGTGGAGATGATATTGTGGTGATTGAAGGCCATGCCTTAGCCAGCAGAGCCTCCTTGGATAAAGAAAGGCCAAGAAATCTCCCACTATACTCTAGAAGATGTTTTCTTGTGAGTAGACTGCAGGACTTTAAGATCCTTGCAGTTGACTTGTAAGTCTGAGTGGCCAGAAGATGCAAAAAAGTCAATGAACTCTCTGTGCTCTGGCTTATGGATTACAGTTAGTGATAGCATGGAGCAAATCTTCTATAATATAACCTCATACTATGGAATGAGTTCATTATTATTTAATCTGCTTTAGTTATGCTTTTTTTTCCTTTTTGTGCAACAATTTTATAACTATTATAAAAGACCTTGGAACTATTTCTAAGAAGAAAAATTATGGAAATGTTATCATTACTACAGCTAGTTATAACAAACTAGTATCGTGCCACCATTATCATCTCATCTCATCCACCATAACATAGGTATATCATTCAGAAACAATAAAGGAAATTCTGCTTTAGAAAGAAACTAAAAACAAAGAAACTGCTTACCATGACAGTCAGGGGAGGGATCCCAACCATTAGCAGTACATTTCAAAATGTACTTTCTTTGGATCACTACAAATATAACCTGTTTACAACAGGTTATCTCAATTTCATTGTTGTACATGTATTGAGATTGCCTAGGATCAATGTGGCCATTCCTCATTTCTGGAGTGGGACACTGAATTTCTACAGAGGAATACAAATAGAGATACACAGTCAATAAGTTACTGCCTATGAAACTAGTGTACCGCAAAATGAGGAGAGATCCCCATGCTATAGATCTTAAAGTGTATCTAGAGAATTTATTTTGCTTAAAGATTTTTTTTCCAATTTGCCTTCTAAATCAAAATTTAGCAAATATTTGTATATTTTAGATATTATTTTTTCTTATGGTCCTAACAATATTTTATCTAATTGGTTTGTTTTTGTTTCAAATCTGAATTCTTCTAAATCTTTTTTTTTAACAAACTTTATTCAGTTTTCACATTAAAAACAAAAATCTCTTTTTGGTGGACAACATATTTCTGGGTCATCATCTTTACATACAAATATGACAGAAATTATACAATGATATATGCATACTTAATTCTATTATTACCTTTTCCATTCCAAATTTTCAGTAGGGAGAGAAACAAACACATTAATTCTAGCCTCTTTCCTTAATTTCAATCAATTTTGTTTCTTTTCAATTATTTCAAATTAATCCTTTAGTATTTATTTTTAAACATAAACAATATGTATTTACCTAATAACTACTAATAAGGTTCAATTCTAAATTCTTTCATTAATCCCAATCTAAACATTTAATTTCATTTCAATTATTTCAAATATAATCCTTAATATTTATTTTAAAAATACAAATAAACAATATATATTTGCCTAATAGTGGTAATAATGAAGTTACCAATGTCTCTCCTTGCTTTTAATAATCTATATTAAACTTATTAATTTAGCTGGTTCTTTAGTCTGTCACATTCCCTTTCAATTACACACATTTAATAAGTTCTAAATTGATACAGATCTTAACACACCCCCACAAAAAGAAAAAAGAACAAGTATAAGTTTCCTCTCTTTTACTATTTTGAGTGTGACACCTTAATGATTAGATTATACCTTTATTCCCTCATCTTAATTCCCAATAAACCATTAGTCATTACATCTTCTCAATTGGATTCCACAGCATATTTCCCCCACTTTAATAAGAATTATCAATATCTATATTACCCTATTTTCTAAATATTTTTAATTGCAGAAATATTCTTATTACCCCTTGTCACCCTGCAGAATCCCCCTTTTAATTCATCAACCATTATCTCTGAAAAGGCAATTTCTTTTCAACATTTTACTAGTTCTGTGGTTCTTTCTGTCACATGCCTGTTTCTTACTGCTTCTCTGGTGCATTGTCCAGGGAGCGAACCCGAGTCTCCTCCCGCTCTCTTCCCCATGTCTTTTCTCATTCTTTCTACATTTCCTGACTTCACAAGTATTCCTTCTTTTAATTGTAAAGAAACAATTTCCTTTCAACATTTTACTAGTCTTACTGTTTCTCCTCCCTCTTTTTTGCCCATGGCTTTTCTCATTCCAATTTATCTCCTTCTTAATATCTTCCCTTTCCCTTTTCTGCTGAATCTTCCTGCCTTTTCTAACTTCACAATTATTCCCTCTTTTAATTACTTTCTTAAAATTCAACTTTTTAACCTTCCTTCTTTCCCCACTTCTTTGTAATGTTCTTTGTGTTAATTGTCCATTCAAAATGTCTTCTCCTTGAATCAATTCCTGCTTTTCTGAGAATCTTTCTTCTTGTTCTTCAATCGCCATTTCCATTTTTTCTAGCACAGAGCAAAGCGAATGCCTCTTTCCTGTAGTAATTCTCTCATATTTTTAAGTTCCATTTTTAAGTCCCAAAGAGATATCATCATTCTTATATTTTATAATCCTCAAAGTCCACAAAAAAAAAAAAAAAACAACCACTTTTACTTTCCTTCTTTCTTCTTTCAATTCTATTCCAGTTCAGGGTTCATACCAAAAATATCAGTCAGTCCCACAAACAATCCTTCCTTCCTTGCTTTTTCCTTTATTCTGGTTCTGCTTTCACTTTCTAAAATTCTTACTTTGTTTCAATATTTCTGTAACTTTATATCAGTTCATTCAAAAACAAAATGCTTTCCTTTTTATTTGAACTAAATTTTTATCAAAAGGTGACACTCTCTTTTGTATATCTCATCTGCACTTGAAGGTATGGCCACCTATCTATAAATATTCTTTGTGTTTCTAATTCTTGAGTTGTTTTGAGTCTTCCTTGATTATCCAAAAGTTGATAATATTTAAGTTTTTTACTGATATCCAAAATATTTGGGTGGATCATTGCCTCCATAGTGTACAGCCAGCCTGGAATTTTGGTGTAGTGTTTCTTCCTGATTTCCTCCCAAGTATTTATCAGTGAATCTCGCAAGATATGTCTATAAAAGTAGGAGCAATTCTTATTCCTGGGGTCCCATATGAAGGCATGCCACCCTATTTGCATATCATGTCCTTCTAATATTAAGCTTCTCTTGTTTTCTAATTTAATTCAATCTTTAATCCATACTATCTAATTTTACTATCTAATCTCATTTTTGATCAAAATAGAATTCATATAGGCTCACACTGAATAAATGGCTTTTATCATGCTCACTGGGAATGGACAATAATCAGTCTTAATGCCATCAGTAATGCAGTTATTTTCATAATCAAATGAAATTCTTTCAACCATACCCAGTGTCTTCATGTTAATATTAGACAGAAGTGGTAAAGGTATGGAGCACTGAAGCAACCTGCAATCAGGAGCTGGAGGAAGGTAGATCTCTCCTCCCATCAACACTGATTAGAACCACCCCAGAGAAAGACAAAGAACCAAAGTAATACAATGAAACCTCTAAGAACATTGGGCTCACATAAAATCTTATTTTCTTAAGCACATTTGGATCAAAATTATTTTAAAGTTAAAGGGCATTTCCAGAAGAGCAAAACAGTTGATGTGTGAACCTTCATCCTGGATTAAAGAAAACAAATAACAATTTTAAGAATTTAAAGTCACCTGCAAAAAGCTTGACAGGAATGTGATGTAAGTTTCAAATGAATTAAAAGTACAGTCACATCTAAAATACTATTTTTACAAATCGTTCCTTAAAAAAGCCTAAACCAGTGTTTCTCAAACTTTGGAGCTTGAAGATGTGTAGACTTCAACTCTCAGTATTCCACTCACCTTCAAGTTGCCAAGGTTGAGAAACACTGAACTAAATAAACCATAAGTATCTTTAAAGAGATGCTTAGATTGCTTAGTGAAGACAGAATCGGTGGACTTTGCTAAATAATGACAAGGAAAATGCAATAATGCAAAAGAGAGAAAATTTGAGAGAGAACATATGATTATAAAATTACAGAGTGTCAGAAAGTACCAAAGTGTTAAGGACCTAGAAAAATAGCCAAAGCAGGACAGGAGGGGGAGAGATCTGAGAAAAGCTTCCCTTTACTTGACTCATTTTCCTTCTGGATAACAAATAAATGAAATAGCTATTGCTAGAAAATAAAATAAAAATGTAGAAGGAAGGAGAGGGTAGTTAAAGAAAAGAATATAAATTCATTTCATATTCAAATATGATTGCTGTAGCAATACTATTTAGCAAATTTATTTCAAGTTTGAAGTGATAAACAGTGAAAAAAGATTATTAATGAACTAGAAGCTTGCCTGAAGTGTTCATATTTAATATGAGCATGCAGAAGAATAGTCCAAATCCAATCCAGGGTTCCAAGTATCAGATTAAAGTTGTCAGCCAGTCCAATTGTCAGAGGTTCAAGATTTCTTACATGAATGAAATTCACAAGAACATCAAAATAGAACCAAGGCTTCGGCATTGTTTCCAGCAAAGGGAGCATGATCTCAGCTGCTCCTTAAATCAGGATGTAGCCAGTTGTCACAGATTTACTTCTTTGCTGGAAAAGAAATTCCATGGAATGATATTTGCTTGGCATAGGAATTTGGAGGCCTTACATCAATATCTGACTTCTTCAGCTGCCCAAGAAATCCCTGTTTGTTCAGCCTTATCTGAATCTTGTCTTGGTGTCTCCTGAGATCAATATTTCAAAGGGTCAACTGAAGCAACTTCTTCAGATTTGAATCTGAAATCAGGGTGATGACATTGCTAGTTATTAAGTTTAAATCTTCCTTTAAATATGGCCATCTTAGGAGACCTAGAAACCTTGCCTTTTCCATGGTAGCCCTTACCCAATGGAACACCCTTTAACTTTCCAGAAAGCATCCAGAAAGCATCTAGAAAGAGAGGAATCTTTCCAGAAGACTCACTATTGCTATTACCCTTTGTCACCAATTTCTATTTCAAGAATACTAAATACTAAATTATTTGTGAAATATTTGAATAAATAGTAAATATCTTAGTGAGGATGCAGATAGTTTAGAGTTTTAGCAAAGAGAGAGTTAGTGGAATTTGCAAAATAATTACAAGGAAAATGCAATAATGCAAAACAAAGGAAAATTGAGAAAAAGAGAGGGAGGAGGGAGGGAGGGAGGGAGGGAGAGAAAGTGACCATATGACTATAAAACTACAGAAAACACCAAAGACTTGAGGACCTAGAGAAATAGCCAAAAAGATGGAAAACACCAGAGAAAAGCTGCTCTTTTTCGTTTGTACTTGGCTCATTTTCTGTTTTTGGACTTTTTAAAAAATGAATTAAATGGCTTCTCCTAGAAAATCAGTAAAATGAGTAAAATTTGTAGTATGAAGGAGAGGATAGTTAGAACAAGCAGAAGAAAAAAGGATCACTCCAGAAATATTACCAAAAATGTTTGAACAATTAGGGAAGAATGGGTTTGGATGCGTTAAAAGATTTGACTGCATTTGAAGGGAGAATAGAAGGTTCATGGAAAAGAGGAGATGAAAGAAGATATTAAAAAAGACTCTTGAAGAATCTCTGGGACAATTAACTGGAGAGGAGAAACAAATTAAATAAATTTTAGTAAGTAAAACTGTTCTGTACAGTCATTAGCATACTTGCAAGTACCGCACTGTGATTGGCCAAAGCACACGGCGATCTCATTGGCCGAGCGAGCTGCACTGATTGGCCCGTAACGAATCCCCCGCAATTGGTGGAAACTAATCGCAGGAGATTCAAAGTGGTGCCATTGGCCGCGGCCGCCGCAGCCAGAGAATAAAAACTGCTGTTTTTCCCTTTGAATCCTGAGCCGATCTCGGGACCTAATAAAGAGCTGAAACTGAGTCACTGGCTCCGAGTCTCCTTTCCTGTGATGGACACGACACTGGCGACGAGGATGGGATCCCGAGACTAACCCCATCAAGCACGTGTCCTGAGGAAGCGAGACCGACAATATGGCCAGCATCGCACCGCCTGCACCCTTTAACCCAGCTACCGAGGATTGGGAATCATACACAGACCGATTCCTAATGTTCCTCGAAAGTAACAACTTGAAGGATGCAACCAGGCAGAAGAAATGAGCCGTCTTTCTAACACACTGCGGGCCCGCAGTGTTGAAGAGGGCAAAAGCTCTTGCAAAACCCGGGGACATGAAGGCAAATGGACTGGGCCGACCTCAAGCCATTGCTCCGAAACCACTATGCCCCCGCCATGCCCACCCTCATCAGGCAGCATGATTTCTACCAGCAGGACCAGAGATCGGGTGAGAGCATCAGAGACTTTGTGGCTGATCTACGGAGCCTAGGGGACATGTGCGGGTTCTCGGACATGGACGAGGCTTTGCGGGACCGTGTCATGCTCGGACTCAGAGACCCAGTCCTACAAAGCCGGCTGATGGCAAAAGGCAACATCGCTCTCGCCGACGCCCTCGCTGAAACCACCGCAGCCAAGGCAACCCGGAAATCGGTGAATCGAATGCGGAGACCGGACACCGGGGAATGCACCGTGACCACCGAAATGGGCTGGGCGACTGAGGCCCACCCAGAAGCAAGCCACCAGGAAACCATCACCCATCATGCCGACTTCCACTCCGCCTCCAACACCACGGACGAGGAAGAAGAAATACATCGGCTCCAGATGGAATGAGATCGGCGTGATCAGCGGAGTCGTATGTCGGGGACCACATGTGCCGGGTGTGGAGGCGACCACCCTCGATTGGAGTGCCGGTTTTTCGATTCGATTTGCCGACACTGCGTTAAAAAAGGTCACATCGCCCGAGTCTGCCGACTGAGAAAAGCCTACAGCCCCCGTCGGCGAGATCACAGCAACCGGAGACGAGATGGCACACCCCCCAGGGCCAGAGACTGCCAAGCCAAAAATTACTGGAACTGAGACGGATGGAACTGATGAAGCGGCAAAAAACGGCAGAAGGAGGAAACCCACCAGACGGTCATCATTGGCCATTCATCAACCACAAACGCCTGAAAGGTATACGTGGAAGTGGGCATTGAAGGTGAACCATGCAAAATGGAGGTGGACTCTGGGTCCTACCTCTCCATGGTTGCCTGGCGAGAAATCAGGCAATAGGTACTGGAAGTCCACAAGAGGAGATTGGAAACCCAGAAACTAATCCTCAGAGACTACCAGGGGAACCGCATCCCAGTAGTCGGAACCGGACATTTCGAAGTGACCTTCAAGGGCCGCACAGCAAGGCTTTCCCTGACGATCGTGGACCGAGACCGCCACAGCCTTTTGGGACTACAGTGGTTCGCACCACTCAGGATCGAGGTTACGGACATTGACCACGTCGCAGATGCCGACTGGGAAGAGCAACTGGCACGGGACTTCCAGGAAGTGTTCGACGGCACCCTAGGCAAGTACTGAGGGCCCCCTATCTCATTCAGCCTAGACCCCAGCATTCCCCCAATATGCCTAAAACCATGGTGGTACCTTTTGCACTCCGGCCCAAAATCAACGAGCAAATTGACAATCTCGTCAAACAAGGGGTCCTACAACCAATCGATCATGCCCGGTGGGAGACCCCCATAGGTACTGGAAGTCCACAAGAGGAGATTGGAAACCCAGAAACTAATCCTCAGAGACTACCAGGGGAACCGCATCAAGCCCGATGGGTCGGTGAGAATCTGTGGGGACTATAAGGCCACCCTAAATTGCATCTTACAACAAAGCACCTACCCCGTCCCAGTAGTGCAGCACCTTCTACACTCACTGGGGGGAGGCGAGGTCTTTGCAAAGCTTGACCTGGTGCAAGCCTATCAACAGTTGCTGGTCGACGCAGAAACCACCGAGGCGCAGACCATAGTCACCCACCGGGGAGCATTTCGCTGTAACAGACTCCAGTTTGGAGTCAGCATGGCACCTGGAATTTTCCAGAGCCTCATGGAGAGACTCTTGCAAGGAATTAAGGGGGTAGTGCCCTACTTCGACGACGTACTGGTGTCAGCAGCCAACCAACAAGAACTAAAGGGTCGTCTAAAGGAGGTACTAACCAAATTCAAAGAGGTCGGGCTAAAGGTGAAAAAAGAGAAATGCCAGCTCTACACAGAGCGGGTCGAGTTCCTAGGATACCTCCTAGACTGACACGGCATCCACCCAACCGCAGAAAAAATCAGAGCCATTAAAGAAGCCCCAACACCACGGAATAAAATGGAACTGCAGGCATTTCTAGGACTGCTTAATTTTTATAATGTTTTCCTGCCCCAAAAGGTGACCGCGGTGGAGCCTTTGCATAGGCTCTTGGACAGGGCGGCCACATGGACTTGGGGGAAACGTGAGGAAGCCGCCTTCAGCAAAACCAAGGACCTGCTCACCTCGGATGCCATCCTAATCCAATACAACAAGACCCTACCACTTGCCATCACATGCGACGCCTTACCTTTCGGCGTCGGTGCCGTCCTCAGCCACAAGCTCCCCGATGGAAAAGAAGCACCCATCGCTTTCTTTTGAGGACACTCACCAAACCAGAGAGAAATTACAGTCAACTGGACAAAGAGGCCCTGGCTATCGTCGCTGCAGTGAAGAGGTTCCACGAGTACCTCTATGGCCGCACGTTCACCATCATCACCAACCACAAGCTGCTGCTGGGAATCCTGGCAGGGAACAGGGCCACCCCGAACATTCTATCTCCTAGAATGACAAGGTGGTCCGAATTCCTTGCCACCTACAGCTACCGGCTCACACACCGACTGGGAAAGACAATCACCCACGCAGACGCCCTTAGCCACACACCGTTACCTGACCTAGACACTGACCCAGCACCCACGACAGCCACCCTCAGCATAGAGACTCTGCCCGATCTACCCATAACCGCTCAGACATTGCCTGCGAGACTAATAAAGACAAACGTCTGGTGCGGGTGTTACATTGGGTAGAAAAGGGGTGGCCGGAAAAGGAGGACGATGAATCATTCAGGACATTCCGGAACCGGCAAACAGAACTCTCATTACAAAAAGGTTGTGTACTTTGGGGGGATAGGTTGTTATTCCGGAAAAGTTACAAGGGAAGGTATTGGAATTGTTACATGAGGGGCACCCGGGCATAGTTAGAACAAAAGCCCTGGCCAGGAGTTACGCCTGGTGGCCAGGGATGGATAAGCAAATTGAGACTTGGGTGGCAACATGCAAACGTTGCCAAGAAACCAGACCGAGCCCTCCCGCAGCACCAATCCTGGAATGGGAAACCCCCAGGGGACCATGGTCCAGGATTCACATAGATTTTGCCGGGCCCATGAAAGGACATATATTCCTTATCACGGTAGATGCTTACTCCAACTGGTTGGAGGTAAGCAACATGAAAACCACCACCACGGAGGCCATGACCAAGGAACTCAGCAAACTGTTCACAACCCACAGCCATCCAGATGTCATTGTGTCAGATAACGGGCCCCAATTTACCTCGCTGGAATTTGAAAAATTCCTAGCAGAACAGGGTATACGACACGCATTGACAGCACCAGTACATCCGGCGGCGAACGGGAGGGCGGAACGGATGGTTCAATTTATGAAAAAAACCATCAAAAAAATTGAACATGGGGAAATCCAAGAAAAAACAAATAAAATGCTCTTTATACAACACATAACCCCGAACACGACTACCAACAAAAGCCCGGCAGAACTACTAATAGGGAGGAAATTAAGGTCCCCACTCGACAGACTGCACCCCACATACAACCCAGAAAACCCCCCAAATTCCTCAAGCAAAAACCGAACATTTTCCCCAGGTGACACAGTCTACGCAAAGAACCTTACCGGGGATCCACTTTGGGTACCGGCAACCATAACCCAGCTGACAGGTCCCCACTCGTATCGGCTGCAAAAAACCAACGGACGAGCATGGAAATGCCACATCGATCAAATAAGATCGAGAACAACCATGGGAAACACAACTGACATGCAAACAGACACAGACAGCCCCCATAACACAAATCAAGAGGGGAGGGAATACCCCGGGAACCAAAAACCTATAGAAAGAAACCAGCTATACTCACCGGCAAGCAGCCAGGGAGAAGCCTCACCAGGGAGAAGCAGCCAGGCCAGCTCGACCAGCCCAGAAAGACCAGGCGGGAGCGGCAACGACCATAGCTCAATCAGCCCGGGTAGACCGGGAGGGAGCTGCGACAAAAGGCCCGGCGAGGCCTTCCAGGCGGTTCCATCAACGAGGCAGAGAGCAATAGAGAACCTGACCGAACCGGCTGGGAGCCAAGCAACAACTAACCTGCGCAGGTCAAGTAGGCAAGTACGAAGCCCCGCCTACTTACGGGACTATGTTACGTAGGACTGTACCAAGAGGGGAGGGGTGTTCTGTACAGTCATTAGCATACTTGCAAGCGCCGCGCTGTGATTGGCCAAAGCACAAGGCGATCTCATTGGCCGAATGAGCCGCACTGATTGGCCCATAACGAATCCCCCGTGATTGGTGGAAACTAATCACGGGAGATTCAAAGCGGTGCCATTGGCCGTGGTTGCTGCGGCCAGAGAATAAAAGCCGCTGTTTTTCCCTTTGAATCCCGAGCCGATCTCGGGACCTAATAAAGAGCTGAAACTGAGTCACTGGCTCTGAATCTCCTTTCCCGCGACCGACACGACAAAAACAGAAATAATAAACAAAGAGACTGAAAAAAAAACCTTTCAGACAATCTGGCACTATTGGGACTAAGAGGAAAAAGAAATTTTGCTTGAGATTTAAAGTGGTCCCAGAGGACCCTGATAAAGATTAAGGGAGAGTTGTTTAATTTTTACATAATTACTAGAATGGGATAAAGAAAACGTGGAGGCAGCAGAGATTTATAAAGTACATAAGATCAGTACATATTCTGCAAAGTTATGAAATTAACAAGGGATATTTTTAGTGTACTTTGTCAGGAGGAAGAAAAGGGACCAAGTGCCTTTTGTTTCTCCTGTTTTCTGCAATATTTTAATAACAGATTAAATGTCAAAAATATAAATGTAATTATATTTTAAAAAATTCCAATCAGACTGTTATAAGAGAATAGGATATTTGTTTTTGACTGACAAGTTCAAAAGGAAGATACTATTTTGTTCAGAGGAGAGATGTTTACTCTTAACCAGTAGAGTTGAAAAAGCAAGAGATTTCCTAGAAACGTTTAAAGAAGGCTTAGAGATAATACAAACAAGGGTGACGGAAAGAATTATTACCACAGACACAACAAGAAACTGAAAGAGTCTATCCAATAGGCACTACAGGTATTGACTTTTCCTAAATTTTAACATATAAATTTTAATGTGAAATATATGGAACAAATTTCCCACCTACCTAATCCAAAATAGTTATTTTATTTCACATTCAAATTTGGTTGCTATGGAGATGCTATGAAGCACATTTATTTCAAGGTTGAAGAGATAAACAGTAACCAAAGAATATTAAGGAATCAGATGCTAGCCTGCATATTTATTTATTTTTTTAGCACAAGCGTGTGAAAGAATAGCCAAAATCTAATCCAGGTTTCCAAGAGCCAGGTCAGGGTTGTCAGTCAGTCCAGTTGTCAGAGATTCAAGAACTCATAAGAACCTTATGCAAAAACCAAATATTAAACAAAGGAAACATGGTCAGAGCATCTTCTTAACTCTGGATGTAGACAGCTATCACTAATTAAGAAGAATAGAATAGAATAGAATAGAATAGAATAGAATAGAATAGAATAGAATAGAATAGAATAGAACAGCTTTGCTGTCACTTTGAATATACATTAATAGACATACATTAAAATGAAATTTTGTTGCATACAGCTCTCGAAGGGTTGGTAAAATGTGGACCCAGATTGTTGGGGGCAATACGCTGACTCTGTAAAACTGCATAGAGAGGGCTATAAAGCTCTGTGAAGCAGTATATAAGTCTAAGTATTATTGCTATTGCTATAAACATGACAAAATTAATTAATTAATGCAAAATTATGCATATACCCATATGGATATGACATGGAGAAACATCACGGTCTAATTTGGATGTATATATGTACAGTACATGGCGAGAGAAATGAATCTTGCGAGTTTACCAGACAGATGGCATAGGGAACAAAGCTGTTACAGAATCTGGTAGTCCTGCTAAAAATACTTGGAAACCTCCTCCCGGAGGGGAGCAACAAAAAACAACCATGAAGTGGGTGTGTGGGATCTCTAACAATGGTTTCAGCTCTAAGCAGAGGACTTATAATCAGTATCCTGAATCACTGGAAGTGAGCTTCCTAGAATCTTCTCGGTTATCCTTATCACTCTCTGAATGGATTTTCTCTCTAGGGCACTGCTGCCCACACCAAACCAAACAGTGATACAGTTTGTTAGAATGCTCTCAATTGTGCCACTGTAAAAAATGGCCAGGACAAAAGGAGAAAGATGTACTATTCTCATCTGACACAGGAGAAAAGGAAAGAGGAAAAAAAAAGAAAAAGAAGAAAAGATAGGAAGAGAGCAAGGAAGGAAAAATAAGGAAAGAGGGGAAGAAAGGAGAAAGGAGAATGAAGAGGGAAGGAAAAAGAAGAAAAGGAAGAAAGGAAGATTATAATGAGAGTGAGGGTCTGAAGGAAGTCCTGCCTTAGCACTTGGCCACCACAGGTGTCCCTGACACGAGTGATGTTGAATTGACCATGCCCACCCTGGCACACCCATCCCAGCCATACCTGTCCCAACCACGCCCACCCCTGAGGTCAAACACAACCCTGATGCAGCCCTCAAATGAAATCAAGTTTGACATCCTTGTTCTAAAGCTATTCATTTCATACTTAACATTCAACATTTCCAGTTGTTTAGCAGCTTTTAGACCTGTTTTTTCTTTAGTTCAAAATTTACAGACTAGGTTCATCAAAATTTGAAAGATTCATTTACGATTCATTTACTAAGAGAAAGTAATACTATGTTATTTTTTTCCTTTATGATATGTTTATCTATCTGTCTGTGAATTGCCTATAACTTTGGTTATTCCTCTTTATTTGTCAAGCTGATATTCCACACCTCATTTCTTGCAAACATCCCACAAGTACAATTCTTCAGAGTTAAATAACTCAGCCCTTCTATAATCATAGTAATACATGCAAGTTCTACTTATGGACACATTTTGGTGAAGGTGATCATCCATTTATTGTGCATTCAACCACCTTTTCCTCATTATCTGATTCAAGAATAAATCCACTGTCACAGTAAATTCGAATTAGATCCCCATCATGATATATAGTTCTTTGAGCTCGGAAAGAACCATTCAATATCCTTGGAGGGTTGCATGTAATTTCTAGAGAAAATATAACTTATATTGAAAAATATCTGTGGTTCTTTGGATTATGGGTATTGCTTTCTAATAGCACAGAAAACAATACCATTATTATATTATATTGCACCATGAGACCATTTTAATCAGTAATCATGCCTATTGATGGGCATTAACTAATTTCAAACTTGCTATAAATATCTAAAATATACTGTGCCCTTGTATTTTTTTTTTTTGGAAAATCATTAATAAGTTGCTATAACTATTAATTCCCTTTACTTTAGTGTTGAATTGTAATATAAAGCTACAATTTGATACTCTCATATTTGCTATTCAGTCCTACTGTTGATCACAATAGAGTTTTCAACCACACGCAAGTATTGCAAATTATGGGCTCCACATCTGGATATGGTTCAAGAATGGGGTGTCGATGACATTGGATTTTCCAAAGAACCACTGTTTGTCCAGTTTGGATGACAAGACAATGTTCACTAAGAATTCCTAACTATCAATTTGGTCAGGAAATAATATCAAATATTCTGCTTACAGCTCCCCTCCTCTAGAACAGCTGTCCTAAGATGAGGATTTCAGCCTCTCTCCTGGCCTATAGGTGACTGTACAGCAAGAAAGACATGTGTATATAACTGTGCATATTTTGTTATTTGATTCCTATTTTTATATCTGTAAATTGCCTAGAATCCACAAGGATCAACATGATAGAGAAATAAATGCATAAACAAACAGCTTCATTGTGTTCTTCTGATGCCTATGATGAAAGTACTGGTTCTGGAGAAGTTAAACTGACAAAATTGAGAAATGTCCCTTGTTAGACATCTTCTACTGTATTAGTCCCAAGATCAAAAGTAAAGTAATATTCTAGCAGTAACTTTAAAAAAAACTTATATTCTTGTTGGAGCTGGAATTTCTATTGGTATTAATATTTAGTTTTTGATATGGTAACAGTTTATAAATTCTTTAAAAATAGAAACATATAGTAGCTCAGCTATGGAGTTTGTTTACAGAAAAAGTAAATACTGTACCATTCAATGATATAAATGCTATTGCCATACATATCTATTATCCAGACCTGTTGAATGAATTAAGGCTTGTTTGTTTGTTTTTGGAAAATCTTTCAAGAATGCTGTTTTTGCACTAACTTAGCCTTGATTAACATCGTGAGAAAGGTGGAGATAGATTAATCAAAAGTTGGAATTAAGATTGCTGGGAGAAATATCAACAACCTCAGATATGCAGATAATATCACTCTAATGGCAGAAAGTGGAACTAAAGAGCCCCTTGTTGCAGGTGAAGAAGGAGGGTGCAAAAGGTGGCTTGAAACTCAACATTAAGAAAACTAAGATCATGGCATCTGGCTCTCTCAATTCCTGGCAAATAGATGGGGAAGAAATGGAGGTAGTGACAGATTTTATTTTCATGGGCTCTAAGATCACCACAGATGGGGACTGCAGCCAAGAAATTAAAAGATGCTTGCTGCTGAGGAGGAAAGCTATGGTAAATCTAGACAGCATACTAAAAACCATAGATATCACACTGCCAACAAAAGTGCATATAGTCAAGGCTATGGTTTTCCCAGTTGCAATGTATGGCTGTAAAAGTTGGACCATAAGAAAGGCTGAGTGCAAAGAATTGAGACTTTTGAACTATGGTGCTGGAGAAGACTCCTGCGAGACTCTTGGACTGCAAGGTGATCAAACCAGTCAGTCCTAGAAGAGATCAACCCTGCCTGCTCTTTAGAAGGCCAGATCCTGAAAATGAAACTCAAATACTTTGGCCATCTAATGAGAAGGAAGGACTCACTGAAGAAGAGCCTAATGCTGGGAAAGATTGAGGGCAATAGAAGAAGGGACGACAGAGAATGAGGTGGCAGGATAAAGTCACTGAAGCAGTAGGCATGAGCTTAAATGGACTCCAGAAGATGGTAGAGGACAGGAAGGCCTGGAGGAATGTTGTCCATGGGGTCGTGATGGGTCCGACACGACTTCGCAACTAACAACAACAAAGCGATGATTTGTAAAATTAAATTCTTTGTGTCACCTTTGCATTTAGGAATCACAGATGGTGTCCCATCACAATGGATTTTAGAAGCTGATTGGGAAGAATCTGCTTCAAGAGCATATCCTATTCTACAGGTTAACTCAATAAAATGACCACTTTGCACAAATATATTTTCGGATGCATTCATTCCATCTTTAATGTCTATCTTCTGGCTTTCCAGTTCAGCCCTGGGAATCATACAGGGATATAAGATGGAAAAGTAAAAAAAATTGTTAAGAGAAGACAGTCAAGAATCCAAATGCATATTATTCTGTTGCAAATTTCTAACAATAGAATTTCACTTTTATCTACTAGCCAGTTCACCTCAGATACAGAACTGAAATTGTATACATCATCATTATGCGAGAGAGAGAGAAAGCAGCAAATAGATACTAATTATTAGAAATGCTCATGAAAATTAAATGAAGACTTTCTTTTCTGCTTACTGAGGCAAACAGGCACTTTTGTCCAAGTCCCATTGTCACAAAAAGATCTATTCTGGCCTTCCATGGTATAATAAATTTGGCATCTGAATTCTACTGAAGAGGCTAATCTATACCATTTCTCAGATAAACTAATAATGTCTCCATTCTCAATCCTGGGTGGAGCACTGCAGTTTTTTCCTCATTTTATTAAATATGAAAGCATGAAGTGTAAATCATTACTCCAAACTAAAGCTTTGAGATTACCCATTTCCGGATGGATTACAAAATACACCAATAAAGCTGTTTTAATGCGCATCCATTCACGTTGTATGTGTTTATAGTATTTTTAAAATATACACAGAAAAAAGAAGCAATATACATGTATTGAACCATTGATGTAATGGTTAAGGGTAATACACAAGCAGCTGAATAAGTGAACAAATTAACAATGCCTCCACTAAGAATTAACACAATAAACTGATATAAATCAGCTAAATATATTGCAAATTATATATATTTGTGCAGATTACACATTAACATAATCTGTTCTTTTTATGAATTTCTGACAAAACTTATACAGCATCATTTATTTTCTTAGCAAATAAAATAGCCTTTTCTATTTTGATAATTATATGTTTCTTTAATTCAGTCCTTGATATTTAAATAGTAGTGGTTTTATAAAATCTCTTGGATATTCCACATGTATGATATAACCTTGCAGTTCCCCAAAAGTAGTTAGTAGGATTGTCTAGTCCAATCTAAAACACATTCTCAGCATAGTAAAATATATTACATAAACATAAAATGCCCTCCATGTTAAATTACTGTGTATAAGTTTACATCATTCTTCCCTTTTATAATTTTAATTTTAAATTTTAAAAAACACATGGAAGGAAGGAAGGAAGGAAGGAAGGAAGGAAGGAAGGAAGGAAGGAAGGAAGGAAGGAAGGAAGGAAGGAAGGAAGGAAAGCAAAAGTGCAGAAAGAAACAAAAGAAAAAAGATATAATCCGTTGCAGTAAGTACATTTACAAAATTTACAAAATTCACTCTTAACCTATGATTAAAAAAGACTGCCTCATTTCATAATTTTGATTACTAAAATGTGATGTTGTTTTAAAATATTTCTATCGGAACTGAATAGAACTGAAATAGAACTGATGTTGTAATTGAAAATCTGAAAAAGATTTAGGGTTCCACCAACAAATAAATGATCAAGAGACAATGACAGTTCTGAAAAATATGATTACATTCTTATGGACTATTTTTTTTTTTTGTTGGTTACAAAGTATTATAACAACCAGATAATTAAACATCTTCAAGCAAAGACTAATAAAGTGTCTTTCATGACCCAAATAGGCTGGAACCAATACTTGCAGAATTATTAAATACAGTCATATTCCCAGCCACCTTAATATTACAATGGCTGTCAGGATTTCAGCAATCGCCCTAATTAAATCATGATTCCTGAGCCAAACTTCAAAAAGTTAGTATCAACTACTAAAACAGGCATAGGGATGTTTTATGAGTTGACAATGGCTATATGATATTGTCCAATTTCAAACAAAAGACATTTTGCATCATGCAAAATATGGTTCCCTAACCCTAATGATGTAATATCGACAATGTTTTAAACACTCTTTATACTTTTTGAAACAAATTTCTATGCTACCAATCTTTCTTTTAAAAAGCCTCCCATTTTACAGCCCACCAATCCCTTCATTTTGGGTAGATTTAGGATGACTGGATATAGCTGAGCATTTACTGGCCAGTTGCCCTTCCCAATGTCACATGGGTTTGCAGCAGATATTTTTACTTTGCAACCTAGGAGAGAAACATATGCTGAAACCTAGGATTGAACTTTCAACCATTGAGCACCTTCACCACTAGGATACCATATTGCTCATGCTATCAATATTTATTTGTATCTTTAATGACATATTAAGAAAAGTTCTTATCTAGATCCTTAGATTTTAGATTGAGTTTAAGGTCAACATAAAACTTTGGAGAAATGCCAGAATATCCTTCTCCAAGCTGCTTTAGGTGGGTTTTTTAATGTATAAGTTATTGCCACTAAAACTCTGAGCCAACTATAGCAATAGCACTTAGACTTACCTGCCACTTTACAATGCTTTACAGTCCTCTCTAAGTGGTTTACAGAGCCAGTATATTGCCCCCCAACAATCTGCATCCTCATTTTATTGACCTCAGAAGGATGGAAGGCTGAGTCAACCTTGAGCCTGGTGAAATTTGAACTGCCAAATTGCTCGCAGCCAGCACTCAGCAGAAGTAGCCTGCAGTACTGCATTCTAACCAACTGAGCCACCACGGCTCATCAAATATGAGTGATTTCAGCGACTATTAAATCACTCTTTTTAAAAAGGAAGTTTAGAAGCAAATGTTCATATTCATTATGATATATTAATTATTTTAATTAGTTACAATCCCAGAGGAATCCATCATATTGATAGCATGCTTACCAGAGATACATAATGGCAACGCCATGTAACCGTTAGCACAACCAACTTCAAACAAAAGATTTTTTTAATCATGCAAAATATGGGTCTCCCCTAATGATATGATAATAATATATTTTTATACAAACTTTGCCAAATTTGAAACAAATTCCTATGCCAACCAATATTATGCATATCTTCAACCACATGAAATTATAATTCTTAGGTGAACTCAAGATTTTGAATTGAACCTTAGAGACAATTAATATCTTTGGGGAAATGCCAGAGCATTCTTCTCCAAGCAGATGTGCTTAAGATTTTTTGTTTTAGATTACAGCCACTAAACTTCTAAGTCAAGATGTGATTTCAGTGACGATTAAATCATTTTTGAAAGAATGTGATTTAGAAGCAAATGTTCATATTTATTGTTACATTGATTTTTTTAATTAGTTCTAATCTCAAAGGAATCCATCATATTTGCCACATGCTTACCAGAGATACATAAAGGCAGCACACTTTCTGACTGATGGAGACACAAGCACATGTCCTTCAGGACATTGAAATTGAAGGTTATGATTACTTTGAATAATCTTTGTTTTTCTTTGGCCTCCAAACACAAACAAGTTTTTTTGTTGCTAGTTGTGATATGGCATGGGGCTAAAAAAAGAAAATAAGTTAGATATTATCTTTTTTATTTTTATTTTATTCAAAAGATTAAAATATAAAATACAAAGGGAAAAAATTAACAAAAACAAAACAAAGTTAGACAAGAATAATAAAAAGAAAAGCATATTATCCTCCCCTTCTCCGATCAATATTGTCAAATATATTGCAGCAATAATAACTCCCCCTGGTTGCAAAAGAAATCCAAAATTTATAAACTTCTACATCTATTTACAATCTAATTTGACCTGTCATACATTGTATCTTTGAAGAAAAAATAGTTCAAAGGTTAAACAACTGTAAAGTTAAAGTTCAAGGACCCTTGCTAATGATCTGTTATTGTATTTTACTCATAGAAAGTCTATAACAGCGGCTTCCAGTTTGAGTTTCTTCGGCGACAGACCAAAACCTCATCTCTGCAAGGCTTCGATCCGTGCTCGCCACTGGAGCACCCCGAGCCGGCTGGTTTCAGGGCTAAGCCACCCCATGGAGGTGGTGAAGAAGGGGGAGACTGCCTGCAGGGTTGAGGAGAGTCACATCTCTCCTCCCCAGCTGGCCATTAATCCCTTTCCTGAAGGCAGTTGCAGCAGTGGTTAGAAATGGCCACCTCAAAGAAGAACTTGACTGGAAAAGAATGTGCAAGAGAGAAAATCTTGGCTGACCAGGTCAAACAGCAAAAGCAACAAATAAGGTACCCTGGAATTTAAATTTAATAACATTGTTCCCAAAGAAGATTTTGAAGCTGTGAATGAGAGAGAGAAGGGAAAGGATTAGGGTTTTTTTTCCCTTCCTTATACTGACAGCTAAGAGACTTAAGCAAGAAATTGAAAAAAATCCACTTTGACATTAATAGGCATCTAAGCTGAAAATAAAAGTCAAAGGGATAATAAAGATTTCTGGATATTTAAAAGTTTTTAAAAGCAGGAAAGGAGAAAAAAAAGAATAAAAGGGCAGGATCTGGAAAAATGGAGGAGACTGCCTGGAACTAAGGAATGGAACTGTAACTAAAAGGAACTTACAGTGAAATTTCAACAAGATTCCTCAAAGATACATCTTAATTGAAACTTGGTAACAAAATAATAGAACCCCAGGAAGAGAAAGTGGAAAAAAAGAAGCAGAAAGAAACAGCCTTGGATTATTTGGATTACTTGGTGATTTTTGGTTTTTGCATCTGGATGACTAAAATTAACCGGGTGGTTGTTTAAAAGTCTTTAAAATGGTATCACTCTTAGAAGAACTGAAAATGGAACTTTAAAAATGGAAAGAAGATGCATAAAAAGGGAGAGGTTCTTTTGGCTTCGTATTTCAATTCTTAGAAATGGAGATCTGGAACTATGAGAAACAACAAGAAACGCTTGCAGAACAAGAAGATTGGGACAAAGAAGAAGCCATCTTTAATGATCAAATATTTTTAATTGGGGGGGAGAAAATGGGGGAAAGAGAGTGAAAGGTTTAAGACTAGAAAAAACAACCAAAAGAAGAAGAATTTGAAAGATAAGTATAATATTAGAAAGCAACAGAAGAGGGGATTACAGATGAGAGAGTTAGAAGTAGGGAGACGAGAGGGTAAAAGGGGGAGGGGGAAGAAGAGGGGGAAGAAGGCAAGGAAAAGAAGTTGTAAAAGACAGAAACAAGAAATGGAGAAACAGGGAAAAGATATAAGGATTGTAACCATAAGCTTGTTTAGAGATAATGGGTGAAAATTTAATTGCAAAAGGGATTTTGCAAAGGTACATAATATTGTTATATTATAAACAGAAATAATTTTAGAAAATATGATTAAAATGATGGATAAAATATTTACTGTAATGTAGTAGAATGTTTGGAAATAAATAAATGAATTAAAATGATTGAGAGAATTAAATGGGAACATTTTTAATTATTAGTAATGATTTATAAGTGATATAAGTGAGAAATATGGGGAAAAAAGAATTAACTGTGGAAAGTTTATAAGTGTTCCCAAGGAAGTGTGATATTTAATTAAAAAGAAATGTTAAAGATGTTAAGATTTTAATAAATATTAATGATAGAATTGAATTGGAATGGAATGTGTGCTTTATTTACATATATATATATATGTCTGGCATTCAGCTTTGTTCGGGTATTTTCCCATGTCATAGTAGTGGTGCTTTTAAAGTTGTAGCAACGTTTCAGCAGAATCTCATCTGCCATCATCAGGCTTCTGTATAGTGTTCGTCTGTACAGTATTCGTCCCACTACTATGACGTGGGAAAATACCCGAACAAAGCTGAATGCCAGACATGTAAGTACCTGCGAAAACTTTGTTCGGGTATTTTCCCACGTCATAATAGTGGTGCTTTTAAAGTTGTAGCAACGTTTCAGCAGAATCTCATCTGCCATCATCAGGCTTCTGTATGGTGTTACAGAAGCCTGATGATGGCAGATGAGATTCTGCTGAAACGTTGCTACAACTTTAAAAGCACCACTATTATGACGTGGGAAAATACCCGAACAAAGCTGAATGCCAGACATGTAAGTACCCGCGAAAACTTAAGAAAACATTATATATATATATATATATATATATATATATATATATATATATATATATATATATATATATATATTTAAATATAGTGTGTATTTTAAGAATGTACCAAGCAGAATTCGATTGGAAGTTATGTATTATACTGAATGCTATAATCTTAAAGGTATACATTGAAGCTTAAATAAGAGTTTGAATGGATAAAATTAAAAGATATAAAGGTGTCATACTCCAACTGGTAACTACAGGGAAAAATTTGTTTAATAAGAAAAGATAATATGAAATTGAAACAGGACAGACAAAAGTATAAATATAATGATTTAATTGAGATGAGATAATTAAAATAAAGTTGAGAAAATTAAAAGAGGGGAAAAACTATGTAGAAAATATAAAACGGAAATAAGATATGGAATAGAATATAAAAATGAGCATGAAATTGAGTTTGGTGTCTGCATGAAGAAGTGATAACCTGGGACCATGCTATTGTCAAAAAAGATGTTTTATTTGTATTTTGTTTTTGTGAAAACCCAAGTAAAACTTTCAAAAAAGAAAAAAGAAAGTCTATAACAGTTTTTATACATCACAAATCACCAGAATAATTATCTCTGGATCAAATACCTTTGTTTGATTTTTAATAATAAAACCATTGGTGGACTTCTCCCAAGATGGCATGCTATGTGGCTAGTGACTCTTTTTTCGCTCCAATTAACAGCTGGTTTTACCTCCAAAGCCAGTTATTTGGTGGCTTTGCTCTCTATTTTTTTAAGAGTAAAGTAGGAGACTAGGAAGGACCCAACATTACCTCTGATGATTGTATATCTACAGAGAAGAGAGCTTGTTGAAGATTTCAATTCTCAGTAAGGAGACTTCAGAAGGTCAGGTCTCTTACCATATTTTCCTTTCAGTTGTTTGTTTTTCCTAAGCAGGTCTGGGTTTTAATTGCACTTCTAAAGCTTTACCAACTTTTGATTCATGACTAGTTGATTGCTGACCACTTTAACAATCTTACATTAAAAATTTTATCACTTTTTTTTCCTGTTCCTTCACTGTTTACTATCAAACTCCAAACCACTTTCATTTTTAGTGTAAGGAGAAAATACATTGTCTGGCAGTGAAAGTCATCTGATTGGATTTATTGGATATAGAATTATGAATTTTGTTCTTGCTAGCTTTTTAAACCATATAAAGAGCTCTGATCTTTATTTTTTAATTATTGATAGAAAAATTCCCCCTTTTTCAGCACTTTTGATTTTGGGAACAAAACTTTATCTCATTCTTTCTCTGTGGAGGCTGGGTTATGATTTATCTGCTTCTCTTGTCCTTGGATTGTTTTTTTTTTTTTTCCAAAATATGCCCAAAAAGGAAATCAAATTTTCTGGGAAGCACTTGAAAAAAAGAATGCTGTCCAACTTATAGGTTTTACTTGAAAATATAAATTTAAAAATTGATAGGTCAATAATTGCTTTGAATCAAACCCAGGATGATATTCAAAAGCAAGAAATAACAAATGTATTTGATTTGCAGTTTGATGAATTGGAATATAATCTGTTGCTGCCAGATCATATTCCAAAAAAGTACTTGGTCTGAAAAATATGGATCTGCCAGAATAGATTGAAAGGGAATATGAATACAAGAAATGTTGAGATAATGGAATTGATGAAGGATAAACTGGACTTTAATGGCAAGATGAATGTTGTATTTTTCAGGAGAATTTTAAACTATGAATGCTGCAGAGGTATTTACAACAGACTTATGAACTTTGGAATGAGATGCAATTGTTGGGAAACTTTCCTATAAAAATTCTAAGGATAAATAAGGTAGATCTTCTCAAAGGAGGTAATTTATCCACTGGTTTCCCTCTATTCCACCCCCAAGAAAATCAGCCTGGTTTACAAAATGCAATGGATAGTTCTAGGCCAGAATCAAATAAGCCAAGTTACACCACAATATTAATGATATCCAATTTATGATTCTGCTATAGAGAGGATTGGTTTGTAGGAGCATGCACAAATAGATAGTCTTGTTTATTTCAATCTAATGTGAGGAGTGTATCTATTTTGTGACTCAAAACTCAAGATGAAAAAGGGAGTTTTTCCTTTGAAGTAAGGAAAGGCAGTTTCAAACACTGATTAGGATGTTGACTGATCTTGGAATGTCTTTGAAGCGCTGGGAATTATCACACTTTTTAGGAATGCCTTTGAAATGCCAGATACCAGTTATGTATGTTATCTGCTAAGGAAGCACCAATTGTATAAGGTAATAAAATGTAACTTGTATCCTGAAAAACAAATTGTAAATCAAGCCATTTGTATACTGGGGGGGTCAATTTTAGGATATAAGAATAGAGCCTTTAAGCTTTGCTTTTCGTTCTCTCCTCAACTGCCAGAAGGGGAGGACCCATCTGCAGATGTTTTATTCCAATAAAGCCTTTTTCCTTGGATCAACTTTGAATCCTGGTGGTTTTTCTTAGCCACAATCTCACAATTTGGGGGCTTGTCCGGGATCTTCGACGGCGGCCGACTGAAAAGCGGGGACCAGGTAAGAAAGTGGCCACAACCTTTCATTGAGAGGCATCTCTCCCCAAATTTGGTCAGACTCCCGAGGTGACTGGGAAATCCAGACGATCCTTGGGAGAAGAACTGAGACGAAATGCCGGCTGAGATTGTGTGAGAATGATCTGAATTGGGGACGCTCACACATCCTTTGACTTTGGAGAGTCCAGGAGTGATCAGATCAGGTAAACTTTGTTTCCTTTCATTTGCAGCCCAAAAGAAAGAGGTCCTTAAACTCTCTGGGAGAATCCAGCGTCTGCTGGAGGACTGGGCTTAGGAGTCTGAAAGAGAGGGGTCCTTAAACTCCCTGGGGGAATCTAGCATCTGCTGGAGGACTGGACTGGTGAGTCATGGCTCTGGGAGTCTGAAAGAGTAGGAGATTGGAAAGGGACAAAACAAGGCTCTGGGAGCCTGGAAGAAGCCTGTCTGGGACAGGGAAAATCTGACAATGGCAGAAAATCAATTCCGGTAGATTCGCCTTTGGGACAGCTACTCTAGCAGTGGTTCTCCCCGAATCTAAAGGAATTCACCAGACATCTTGAAAAGAGAAACATGATTTATCTTTGTCAAGACCGGTGGCCAAAATACTCTTTGATTGATCCTAAATTCCCATATCACTGGAGTCCTGAGGGGGAAACCAGTACCTATTGGATGACCAAATTGCGAGACTATATTCTCCAACACAAAATGACCACTCAAATTGCATACATAGATGTATGGTTTCATGTGAAATTTGAAGGTCCCGTCCCTCCAATTGAGGGTCAATACATGTCACAACAAAAAGACAATGAGAGTGAGATGGACGATTGGCTGCAGAGTCCACCGCCCGCAAATCCTAATTTGAATAACATGCCCGCCAATGTTCCTATGGCACCACCACCATTGCTGGTGGCACAACCCCCTCCTCAGCCGCCCCTTTATCCGTGGCTGAGAAAAGAAGTGGAAGGATTAAAGAGAAGTGTTCAGGATTTTCCATTCAGAGAAAAACCTGAAGTGGATGCATTTCCTTTTCCTAATGGGGTCAATACTGCAGGCAACCCGGTGGCAGTCTTTGTGGCTGTCCCCATAAAACCTGCTGAGCTGTGGGAAATGTTGATCTCTTGAAAGCAGCCCAACAAGCTTTTGTGAACAGAGACACTGTAAAAGCCAAACAGAAGTCACAAATGATGGTTGCAGCTGTACAAGCTGCAATGAAGAATGAGGTGAAGAAAGGTGGGAATTTTGGGAAGGGTCCAATTGGAGAAAGGAGAGAGAATTTTGGGGGATACAATCAGGAAAGTTTTCGGGGACATGGTAGAGGTTTTAGAGGAAGAGGCATGGGAATGAGACAACCTGGAATGGATAGGAGTTGCTTCAGGTGTGGGAAGGAAGGTCACTTTGCGCGCAAATGTCCTACCAACCGGGAGGAAAGGAGCTATGCATTGTATGATGATTAGGGTTGTTCTGGCTCCTTTAAGAGGACCTGCAGGGAGCCATTGGTAAACATTATAGTGGGTCCTAACCATCAGGAACGGTTGTTCCTGATAGATACTGGAGCAAGCCGGACTTCTGTGTGTGATCCGATAGAAGGTGCACATAGATCCAAGAAAGCAATAAAGGTGGTTGGGGTGAGTGGAAAATCACAGGACATGAGTGTGTTTGAACAAATCAGACTGGAGATGAATGAAGTGGTGACAGAAGCAGAAGTATTGTATATTCCTGATTCTGGAGTAAATCTATTGGGAAGAGATTTGTTGCCCGTGTTTGGTATCCAGCTGTGGGATACCGGGAAGGGAGTAAGGATGTGGAAGATAACTGTGGAAGATGAGAAAGCAATTTCAGATGAGGTTTGGGCAGGAGGAGAAAAGGCAGGGCGTATGAGCATTCAGCCAATTAAGATTCAAGTGCAGCCTGGGGTGACAAAGCTTTGGACTCCACAATACTCAATGAGTAGAAGGGGGAGAGCGGGGTTGATCTGAAGGATGCCTTCTGGGCATGCCCCCTTGAGGAGGGAAGTAGAGACCTGTTTACATTTGAATGGAATGATCCTGAGAGTGGAAGAAAACAGCAGTTTTCTTTGTTGTTTGGACAGGGTTTGAAAAGTTAGTGTCTCTTGAGATGTTGATTCAATAGGTGGATGATCTGTTGTTGACTGGGGAAAAAGAAGGAGAGGTTAGGGCAGCATCTGTGGCTTTGCTAAATTGTCTGAAGGAGCAAGGATTGACAGTTTCAAGGGAAAAGATCCAGTTTGTGGAAAAGAAGATGAAATATTTAGGGCATTATATCCAGCAGGGGGTGAGGTCCTTGGATCTTGAAAGGGTGAAAGGGATCATGAGCCTGGCTCCCCCCAGAAATAAGACAGAAGTCAGGAAAGCGTTTGGATTGTTGGGGTATTGCAGAGCTTGGGTGGATCAATACACTGTGTTAGCTCAATTCTTGCACAGGAAACTGATAAGAAAAGGAGAGAGTATAAAATGGTTAGAGGGAGATGATGAGAGATGGGAAGTTTTGAAGAAGGCACTGTCATCTGTACTGGTTTTGGCTTTGCCCAATTTGAAGCTCCAATTTCATTTGTATGTGTCAGCAGCTCAGGAAACAGCACTAGGAGTGTTGGCGCAGAAGGGGGGGTTAATACCAGCCCATCGCTTTTCTGAGCAAAACTCTGGAGCCGGTGGTGAGAGGATGGCCAGTGTGTGTGCAGGCTGTGGCTGCTACAGCTATGTTGGTGGTAGAAAGCAGGAAGTTAACCTTGGGGGGGGGCTTGTTGTGCATTCACCCCACCAGGTTACTTCTGTGCTAAGTCAGTTGGCAACAACTTGGATGACAAGGGCGGATTCTCAAATATGAGACCATTTTGAGAAGCTTCCGATTGAATATCATGTAATTATATTCACTGATTTGCTTGCTTATTAAACAAGTAGTTTATTGAAGTAGTTTATTTTTTCCAGCTTTCAAATAAAAAAATCTGACACCAGGAAAATGTGTGGCTTCAGTGTAGAGGGAAAATTTGGATCCAAATCCAAGCTAATTCTCAAAGAATTTGGTAGATGCAATTTTTCTCCTATTGGAGGATTTTTACATTTTCTCCCAGGTCTACACTAGTTAAAGAAAACATGATGGCTTACCCAAACATTTTGGTAGATGAAGTGTCCATTCTTGTCCCTCACACTGAATCCATTCAGGTCCCTCCAAGACATAGCCAAGGTAGCACCTGTATTGTACTCGGTCATTTTCCAGATACTTGCCTTTCTCAGTGGTTACAATTTCCCTAAAATCAATGTCATCTGGTTCTTTGCATACTGAAATTTATATATCTATATGTATCTATATCTATCTATATCTATCTATATCTATCTATGTCTGTCTGTCTGTCTGTCTGTCTCTCTGTGTGTGTGTGTGTGTGTGTGTGTGTGTGTGTGTTTTCTTAAGTTTTTGCGGATATTTATATGTATGGCATTCGCTTTGCTCGGGTATTTTCCCATGTCGTTATAGTTGTGCTTTTAAAGTTGTAGCAATGTTTTCAGGCTTCTGTATAGTGTTCATCTATGAGTCAGACTTTCACAGCCGTTTCTGTTTTAAATTTGGTGCTAGCCTACACTTTTTTCTTCATCCTGATTGGTTGGGAGTCTTGGTCTGTGTTTATTGGTCTTGGAGTTTGCTGTGTTCTGCTTGATTGGTGTTTTTAATATCTTCTGTCTGTTTTGTAGCTTTTTTTTTTTTGTCTTCATTGGCTGGCAACAAGGTGTTTCCTGCATTGGAGGCTTTTAGTGCAGCTTGGCTCCGAGTAAACGGACGGCTATCATTTATTAGGAAGCTAGGTTTCATCTGGATGCCTGGTTGAGGTGTGTTTGAGCTGGAGGTATCAGGGGAGTCTGTTTGTGCCCAGGTGTTTGCCTGGCTTGTGGTGTGGAGATTTTTTTTTGTTTGAGAGTGCAGGCTTCTGGATAATTGACAGTCTGGTGGAGTCATCTCTTCTATTCATGCTTTCAGGTCTTTTTTCAATCTCTATGGCTTCTCTTATCAGAGAACAGACTTATCAGAGAAGCCATAGAGATTGAAAAAAATACCCGAAAGCATGAATAGATGACTCCACCAGACTGTCAATTATCTGGAAGCCTGCACTCTCAAACAAAAAAATACACATACATATACACATACTCTTTGTGAATAAAAGTGTTATATTTCTGAAGGGGCTTTATATGCATAAGCTATGGTGAAACCATTAACTCAACCAGCACCAGGACATCTATTCAGCTTTGCTAATGTCTTTGAGAATTTACAGTATGTATCTTTTAAAAATAAAAAATGAAAATTATTTTTGCACATGAGTTTTATTCATTTAATGTGCTTATTTGTATCGAATTAAATCCATGTCAATGTTCTATTGCCATTGAATTAAGAAGGGCTGATGGCTCAAAATTCTCATTAATCAAATGTCTTATCTAAAAATTTATATATAAAAGGTATACATTATTTATTTCTGGTACATTTAAAAAAAATTACATCACTTTACATTATAATATTAAAGAGGGGCTATATATTTGTTGAAAACTACATTATTTTACAAATAATAATAATTGCTCAAATGTAGCTTTTATAAAGTAGGTTATCTTCAAGATTCATTGTGAACAGCTGCAGACAATGCAGATAAAATATGTTTTTGAGAACTCAATCAAGTTTCATGTAGCATTATTAAAGAGAATGATCCATGAATATTGATATCGATATGCTGGTTAAAATGGGCTGCCATCATTCTTTTCTTTGGAAAAGTGGTATTTAATCATTTGTGCACTAAATAGGTTCTTTAATTCATGGCAAGGAAGATGCAGTCCAATATACTGCATTTAGCGAGACTTGCTTTTGAGTTGGAGTAAAGAGGAGCAAACCTTTTCAAAAGGTCTTTATTCTGAGTAAACATGAGGAAATGGTATATGTAACTGATACCTTTGCAGGAAAGCTATTTATATTATAGTGATTAAAATAAACTAAATATAACAGAATAAGCAAACAATAGTAAAAATGGTAGCTTCACATGCAGAAGGTTTTTTCAAAGTTTTGTACTGGAAACTTTTCCAAAAGAAATGCTTTACATAGCCCTAACAGTAAGGAACTAGCTATCTTAGGGCAGACCCGGACATTTTACACACACACACCCTGTTACATCTGGCCCTTTTGGCTATCCCTGTCCAGCTCACATGAGGTCAATTGGAAATTAGAAATCAAATATAAATAAGGGGGGTGGATCCTTGGTACTCTCTGAGATGGTTTCCTGCAGACGTTTCATTACCCACACTGATTATGTTACCTACAATGAACTGTCTGCAAGAAAATCACCAAGCTCAGAGAATATCAAGGACCCCTCACTTCAATCCTGACCTACAAATATTCTTCTTTATTGGTACAAATGTAAATAAGTGTGTGTGGTTGGGAAAAGCTGGATTACGTTTGGCTCTGTGCAGTTGCCGTGCATTGCTTCAACTGGCCTGACAGCCATGGAAAGGAAGAAGGAAAAGCACTTTTCTGAACCTGCACAGTGCTTGCCCTTCACCTAGAGCAGCCTGAAGAGGTGGCAGTGGTGGTCATCATGTGAAGGGACCCAGGCTTGGTTACCGACCACTGCCACTGGTACAAAACATGGACTTGCAGTTGAGTTGTTGGAGTGCAGCCAGTGCTATCAGCCCTCCACAAGACTCCCAGTTCGTCAAGTTCTCCAGTTCTTCTCAGGGAGTCAAAATTGTCATTTTTTAAAAAGAGGATCAAGGACCATTTCTAAGCATGAAATTCCCAGCATCCATATTTTATTTCAAAATGAAATCTTAGTTCATTCTCTGTTATACGTGCTTTCACTGGCATCAGGAATTTTCTTCCTGGGGACCCAAAACTGTCCATTTCCAAAAAGAGGATCCCAGGATCATTTCTGTTTGTGAAATTCCACCTCAAATCTCATCCCAGTGTCTATTTTTTGCACTTGGGTCCATGTATTTACCACAGACAAAGAGAACTTTCTTCCCAAAGCAGAATGGTGATAAAATCCCAGGCAATTATGTATGCAAGTTGTGCCAAAATGGTGTAACAAGATCATTACATGCTGGACACCTGCTAAACTCAAACGTTAGTCACTTAACCAGTTCATTGACTGGAAAGTAAGAATAATCATGCATAAACACAGGGAAAATCTAAACCCCAAGGGAAAATATATAGAAATAAATCCTAATTTTCAAGTATAAAAAGGAAAACCAAAAGCCTTCTCTGAAGTGATTGTACTCTGGGGGACAAAATGTGATGCGGAACTCAAATTCTGTGTTCGTGATCAGAAACTGGATAGTCTCCGTGTTTAACAGAATATGCCCAGAAGCAAAATTGTTGTAATATACTTAAGTTTTCAACCATTTAGCATCTATTCCTGTATTACTTACCAAGAAGCTGGAAGAAATTGCCCATGAGTAAGTATATCATCAACAAATTTCAGAAAACCAGCTTTTCCCATAATGTTATCTGGCTAATATATGTTGTGTTTATTACTGAAGCATTTCTGTTTTCAATATTGGTTGAATGTAGCCTAAAAACAAACCTAATAATGCCCATTTTCTCCTCTTAAGATCTAAATATACTAAAACAGAGGTCCCCAACTCTTGTTCATGGGCTGGCACCAAGCTGTGGCATGCCAGAAATTGGGCCTCATGAACAAGCAAAGCCCCATTCGTGGATGCAGGGAGCATGCAATACCACTCCCCCTCTGTTCTACAGAAAAACCTCTCACAGAACTGGTCCCTGGTGCCTAAACGTTTGGGGGCTGCTACTAATATTCTGAGACCTCTGGAAACAATTCTGTCAGTTAGAAAGTTATGGGATGGAATATCTAATAAAAAGATTCAATTGACTGAAGGTGGAAAGATACTGACTTTGAACCAAATGATAGTACTTTGTACTAAAAAATATTTTTTTAAAAAATATGTATTTACTTATTAAATTTATATCTTGCTGCCATCTCACTGTCAAGCAACTCAAAGTGGCTTTATCATCATAAAAACAGTAATATCACTGTTAAGATGTTAAAATATTGAAAACAACAGCATTAATAGTTAACAAAAACTGGGTAAAATAGGAAGCTATTCACAAATTAGATGGAAGTGAGATCTTCTCAATCTATTAACTTAATTTTACATCTATTAGATATAACCAATGGGAAGGTTTAGTTATAACATTTATTAATGACATTGGTTGGACCAGCAGCATTTTCAGCTTCGGAGACACCTGAGATACTAGAATAACAACAACAATAAAAGTACTATTAGTTAAGCACATTATACACTGGCAAGACAACATGTCTGCAGGCAGAGGAAGATTTCCACCATAAAACAATCAATTAGCTGGATTTTCTGCTATAAGTAGATTTCGTTATAGAAAGCTTTAATTCATACGATGTTTGAGATCCTCAAAATGGTAAATAAAGCTTGCTGTTGCTTTTAACATATTTATTTCAGAAAATATATCTGTTTCTCACAAGACAAATTAACAGTGTGTATCTGTATATATAAATACATACAATATAAAAACAGATGTGAATATGTATATCAGTATTATTTAAATGCTGGTAAAATTCACCTACTGAAAACTTCTTCTTCATCTATATGAATCTGTAGAGTTGGAGGTGGGGAAAATGACCTAGGTTATACTGTTCTGTAATTCAGCTTTTGTAAAGTCATCTTTCGAATGAGAATGGAATAAAAACATTCACTACAGAGTCCTGGTTTTATTTTACAAAAAAAAAATGTGCTTGAAGTTCACCATTATTTCAAATGACATATGCATGAATACCTGGCAGAGTGTTCACACATGCTTAATAGGAAAACAGCAAATACCTTATATCTAGACTATGTTATCTATAATTACAGAAGAGAAATACATATATTGATATAAGACATTTAATAAAAGTTCCAGGGGATTCATTACCTAGAAAAAGGCATTATAGCGATGTTAGTCTATTGATAAAAATCTAAAATCCAAAGCTGGGTATTTCTTTATGCAACCATAATGGCACAAAATAAAGATAATTAAATGCATTTGAAAACAGGTCCGGTTAATTCAGTTATTATTAAAACAAATAGAAAGCAGTAAATAAAGATACAAAGCGATGATACAAAGGATCAACGAATCTTGGACCTATTTGTTGTAAGTTGTGTCTTCTGTGCTGTACATCTCAGATTTATAAACCATGGATTGCCTTGAGTTTATTACACAGGTGTGACTAAGCTTTTAAAGTTGAATCTTTCTCCAGTAGGATTCTACCTATGGCCTCTATATAATAAGCTATCAAAATAGATTTAGAAAGAAAGGCTGCTACCTCTCATTCTTCTAGAGTGTTTGGAGAAGAAAGAGGAGACTGGGTGAATTGTCTTTCACCTTGTTGATGGATCAATATCTGTAAAATAAACAATGCATACACAATTATTTAGGAACAGACACTTTGGAACTTAGATTCAATAAGAATGGTTCTAGCTACTGTTATTGCCCTTCATGTGAATTGGGAGAGAAAGAAATAACACCATGGTAAAACTTCTTTCTCTTTTGAAAACAGACATAGTAAACTAATGAACAAGCATGCTGAAAAAGCAGATGTTGCTGAATTGTAAAGTCTGGCTGGTAAGTCTGGAGCATGGTTGCAAATAATGGAGACGAGCCGGTAGAAACAGTGAACTTCAAACTCTTTATTTACATGGTATGACAGCTCAAACTGGATGGCTGCTATAGCCTTCCTTATATAGGCAACTTATTAACTATTCAACCAATAGCAATCCGGGAGCACTAGCTCTGTTAACCAATGGGAATGGCCTGTTAATGGCCAATCAGATGTTCCTGAATGGACCAATCCGATCCTGCCACTAACAGCCAATCAGAAGTGCAGGGCCAGAACCCTGCACTTGACTTCAAGCTCAATATAACTTTATTTGATTTTATTCATTCACAACACCCCTTTCCCCCGGCTTCTGCTTACGGGGTGCGGTTACATAGTTCTTAAGGTAGGACGGTTGTTTTATCAGTCTTTTTGATTTTCGCAAAGTGCCTGGCGGTTGGCTGCACTTCTGCTAAGGTAGATCGTTGTTTAACGACAGGGGTGCCTCTGGTTCAGAGTTCACGTTTCCGTCGTCACCAATATCTTTGGCCACTCCCTGAGGTGAACTCACTTCCATCCCCGGTTCCTGTTCCTGCGTTGCAGTTCCGTTATCAGTCCCTTCGAAAAGATTTTCCTCTAGTTGCAATTCGTCTTCCTCTGTATCTCCCCCCCCCCAGTTTGGTCATAAGGGAGTTTGGAATTGCGTGACTGCAGCCGTGATCGTAGTTGATCTATGTGGCACTTCCAAAGTCTATTGTCAGGGCACTGTACAAGGTACGATCTTGGGCCGGTTATGCGGATTACAGTCGCTTCTACGCACGGCGGATCGCCCGATAAGTTTTTAGCGAATACTAAATCGCCTACCTGGAAGGTACGGCATCAACCGCTGGATCCGAGTGGTTTTCCAGTTCGTAGGCTGGGTGTAACCGGTCAAGGTGAGAGCGGAGCTTTCGTCCCATCAGCAGCTCGGGGGGAGTTTTGTTGGTGATGCTGTGAGGTGTGATGTGCCGTAGGAAAAGGATTCGGTTGATTTTCTCGTCGATGTTGTCGTAGTCTATCTTTTGTAGTGTTCTCTTGACAAATTGTACCATACGCTCAGCCCTACCGTTGGCCGCAGGGTGCGCAGGCGAAGTGAGCACATGTCGGATACCGCAGTCAGCCAGGTACTGCTGGGGCCCATTGTCGGATACCAGAGCGTCTGGTAATCTGTGGGTTGCAAACAGTCTTTCCAGTCTTTTGATGACCGCTTTGGTGGTCGTGTTCTCATTCGGTGAATCTCGAGCCAATTCAAGTAGGCATTGATGGTTAGCAAGAATGTGTGGCCTTTAGTCGGCCCAGCAAAATCCAGATGGATGCGGGACCAGGGTCCCCGCGGCGTCTCCCATTCGGTTGGGGTTGCCTTTGGTGGAGCGTTGCTTATTTCTTGGCATCTCTGGCAAGTTTTAACCCACGATTCGATTTGTCTGTCAATGCCTGGCCACCATGCATAGCTACGTGCAAGGCCCTTCATGCGCACGATGCCCGGGTGGCCATTGTGCAAGGTTCTTAGCAGTGCCTGTTGGAGTCGTTCTGGGATAACAACTCTATCACTCCAGATGATACAGCCCTTCTGCGAGAATAACTCTGTTTGATGACTTTTGAATGGTGCAAAGTTGTCTGGTACTTGGTCCAATGGCCATCCGCGTTCCACCCATGTGAGGACTCGTGCTAAGATGGGGTCACGTTTTGCTTCTCTCGCGATGTCACGGGCAGTTAATGGCGGTATATGGAGTGTCTCGATCTGCAAAGCTGTCATCGTTGGTTCAGGATCATTGATGGTTTCAGGGAGCGGTGCATGTCTCAACGCATCGGCGTGGGGAATGGCTTTACCGGGACGATATTGTAGCTGATAATTGTAGGCAGCCAAGAATTCTGACCAGCGGGTCATCCTGGGAGAAAGTATGTAGGGAGTTGGCTTATCCCCAGCGATTATCCCCAGCAATGGTTTGTGGTCAGTTACAATAGTAAAAGCCCGGCCGTACACATACTCATGGAATCTTTTAACAGCTGATACAATTGCCAGGGCTTCTTTATCGATCTGGATGTAATTTCACTCGATTTTCGAAAGTGTTTTTGAAAAGTAAGCAACAGGGGCTTCGCTACCTTTAGGTAATACATGGCTCAAAATGGTGCCCACTCCAAAAGGCGATACATCACATGTGATATTTAATGGCAAAGTCTCATTGTACTGCATTAGTACAGCGTCAGAAGTCAGTAGTTTTTTTTACATTACGGAACGCCTGCTCTTCTCTGTGACCCCATACCCAAATTGCTTTTTTATCAAGTAGGCAATGTAAAGGTTCAGCGACAGTTGCCTTGTGCAGCAAGAATACATAATAGAAATTGATGAGGCCTAAGAATGCCTGGAGGTCGGCCTTGTTCCGGGGTCTGGGAGCGTTTTTTATTGCTCTCAATTTGCTATCAGTAGGGTGAATACCCTGACTGTCAATCAAGTACCCTAAGAATTCAGAACGATCTGTACACAGTTTGCACTTATTTTTCTTCACTTTCAGGCCTGCTTCTTGGAATTTTTGTAAAACCAGTTTTAAACGATCCCGTAAAATTTATTGAGTGGGGGTAGCAATGAGCACATCATCAAAGTAGGGGACAACACCTTTGATCCCCTGCAATAGCTCTCCATTAGGCTCTGAAAGATCCCCGGGGCTACACTGACTCCAAATTGAAGCCGCGTACACTTAAAGGCACCTCGGTGTGTTACGATAGTCTGTGCCTGTGCCGTTTTTTCGTCAAGTGGCAGTTGCTGATAAGCCTGAGCTAAGTCTAGTTTAGCGAAGACTTTTCCGCCCCCCAGGGAATGGAGGAGGTGTTGCACCACCGGCACCGGATATGGATTTTGTTGCAGGGCGTGGTTTAGGGTAGCTCAATAGTCCCCACAAATTCTAATGGAGCCGTCCAGCTTAATTGGGGTCACGATTGGTGTTTCCCATTAAAACTCCCTGGGCTATCAACTTATCAAGCTGTTCATCGATTTTTGGCTTTAGAGCGAACGGAACTCGATGAGGCTTAAGGCGGATGGGAGCTATTTTTGGATTAAGGCTAAAGGATATCGGGGGGCCCTTTTACTCGCCTAGCTTTTCCTCGAAGACATCCCTGAATTCGTGGGCGAGGTCTTCCTCCCAGCCACTGCCGCCGATTCGGTTAATGTCTGCTACTTCAGTGCCGAGTGGTGCGAACGTTGCAGGCCTAGCAGGCTAGGCCAGTCCTTGTCGATCACCATCAAGGGTAAGTACGCTGTGCGGTTCTTGAATGCAACCCGGACTCTACTGGATCCTACAACTGGAATCTGGTTCCCCTGGTAGTCCTTTAACATGAGCCATTGGAATTGAAGGTCTTGGCGCCGATAGTGGGGATGAGTTGCTTGAGGGTCTTCCAGGAGATCATTGAAAGAGACGATCCCGAGTCAACTTCCATTTGGCAAGGCTGATTTTCGATGTCTACTTTGACTCGAATTTTCTTAGCATCTAGTGAAGAGGCGTGGGCGATAGTGAGTGTTTGGTGGGCCTCTTCCCGTCTCGTTAAGCGATTCACGGGTTGGTTTCTGTAGGAGTGGTTTGCTGGTTCTCGCCTTACAGGGTGATTCCCTGTCGATTGGCGGAGATTGGTACCCTTTGAGGTCTGGCTGGGCCCAAGGAGACTTCTGCAGACCCGTCCGATATGGCCTCGTTTCCCGCACTCGTGGCAGAGCACGTCGTGGAATTTGCAATCAGAACGGTAATGGTTGGCCCCGTAGCCAGTGCACGGTTGCTGGGATTTCGGGTAATGGTTCCGGTCGGAGCACAGGTGATGGACCTCTTCTTTGTCGCTGTCTGATGACAAAGAGAGGTCCTCATGGTGAGTCGTCTGAAGCGGCCCTTCTGACTTAGGTGAAACTTCGCTGGCTGGTTGGTGTGCTGGAGCGCAATTTCGGCGTAGTTGGGCAGCCGACTTCTTGGTCGCCTCCGCTACCATAGCCTCAGCAATGGCATTGGCAAGGCTAATGTCGCCCTTAGCCATTATTTTGCTCTTTACGTTTAGAGCATCTAACCCGAGAACTACTTGGTCTCTCAAGGCCTCATCTAGGTCGGTGAAATCGCAAAGGCCTCCCAAGTTCCGGATTTGGAAGGCTGCTAAGGATACATTATTTCCAGAAAGAGTTACAAGTGGCGAACATTCTAAAAGGGAAAGTTTTTTTTTTTCTTTTCACTCTCCTTCCTAACGTGACAGTGATGGAATCATAAGAGAAATCTGAAAACCTGTGTTGGAGGTAATTGAATGTTGAAGGGATAAGGATTTCTGAATATTTAAAGGGAAAAAAAAAGAATCTTTTTTGGCTTTGAGTGGGAAGGGAGAGGGAAAAAAAAATTGGAGCAACTTGAAAATAAGGAGAAGATTGCCTAAAACTCTAAAGAGTTAATTTTAAAGAGTTACTAAACATCAATAAGACTTCCAAAAGATATATTTTAAAGAGAACTTTGTGATCAAACTTTAACCCCAGAAAGAGAAAGTGAAAAAGGAGAAAGTATTTAAAAGAGACAGCTTGTTTGGACTGCTTGATGACTTTGGAATTTCTGAAAATTATTTCTGATTAAATGCACTTTGGGGGGTTGTTTGGAAAAACTTTTTCTCTACATAATGGCATCACTTGTGGATGGACTAAAACTTACTTACCAAAAATATGAAAAAGAAAAGCAAGAAGGGAAAGATGTCCTTGGCACTCTTTTTCAATTTTTAGAAATGGCGGTTTGTACTTATGTAAAGTTGAATGAGCAACAGGATGATTGGGACAAAGAAGAAGCCATCTTTGAAGAACAAGTGACTTTGGTTGGGGAAGAAAAAAAGAAAGAGAAAAAGGAGAAGAAGACTTTAAGACCTGGAATCCAAAAAGAGAAGAATAAGGTGAAAAGGGGATACTATGCTAGAAAACAACAGAAAGGAGGAAAGCAGAATAAAAAGGGGGTGGAGAGACAAGGGGGTAAAGAGGACAAGGAGAAGAAGAAGCAAGGGAGAAAGGAAGGGATGAGAAGCCTTAATGGTGGGGAGCAAGATGCAAAGAAACAAAAGTTTTTTAGAGATAATGGATAAATTTTATTGAAAAAGGGATTCTAGAAAGGTACATAAGATTGTATTTCTATATCTGTACTTAGAAATAACCATAGAAAATCGGAAATAATATGCAATTTAAAATGTGATAAAATATTTAGTATAATTTAGTGAAATCTTTGTTAAGAAAGGGGAGTACTTTAATGAAACAATGATTTAAGACATGTGATGTGGGGGGGGAATAATTTTGGAAAGTATAAGAAGTGTTCCCACAAAGGCATGATATTTAATTGAAATGGGTAAAATGGCTAAGATATAAATGATTGTTAATATTAATGATTAGACCTATACTAGTGAAACTATTTGCGAAATGAGAGATTTGAAGAAGGAGAAGGGGAAACATGTAATGAAATAATGATCTATAATATGCTATGTGGGGGGGGGGGAATAATTATGGAAAATAGGTGCTCCCACAGAAGTATGTGATTTAACTGAAAAAAAATGTGTTAAATGTTTAAGTTATAAATGAATATTAATATTAACGAATTGATTTGTATTGTTTTGATAATACTGCATAATTTTAGAATGTACCAGACAGAATCCAAATGTAAGCTATGTATTCTATATTAAGTATTATAAATATAGGAGGAAGAGATAAAGGCGTCATACTCCAATTAGTGTACAGGAGAAGTTTTTTTTTGAAAGAAGAAATATAAATGGATAGTTGGAAATAAAACAGACAAAGAATAATAAATATTATGATTTGAATTGAGAGGAGATAAGTAAAATAAAATTGAGAAAATTTAAAAGAAAGGAGAAGTTATATAGAAAAATGAAAATGTTAATAAGATATGGAATGGTATGTAAAATGAATATGAATTTGAATTTGTGTCTGTACCAAGAGTTTTAACCCGGGACTAAGCAACTTTCAGAAAAGAGAATTTTTATGTTTTTATGTTTTGTATTTTTGTGTATCTATGTTTTGTATGTCTTTAAAAATTAATAAAATTTGCTTAAAAAAAAAAAAAGAATATATCGGCCAAGTGTTGGAAGTGCAACCAAACCCCAGGCTCATATTATCACATGTGGTAGACATGTCCGAAAGCAAAAAAATGTTGGACTAAAATACACACCTGGCTAGAAAAAATGATAAAGGAACATATAGATTTAAAACCAGAAATTTTTCTGTTGGGCATCATACCAAACAAATACAGTAAAAAGAATGAATATTTTTAATAATACATGTATTAATAGCGGCCAGAATAGTGTTCACACAACGTTGGAAGAGTGAGGAGATCTCCACAGAAGAAATGATAATAACAAAAATTTTAGAATGTGCAGAAATGAATAAACTAACATTTGAAATTAAAGAAAAGGAAGACACTAGGAATCTGTTTTATCGATGGTTAAATGAGAGAAACAAGAGTTAGAACTTCAAAAACTACAAGAGAAAGATTAGGGTTGACCACTGTAACTTATTAATTTTAATTAATTTTAATTAATACTAACAATTTATATGTATCAACATTATGAAGGAAAAGCACTGTTATTATAAGATTACTATTAAAAAAAACTATTATTATTATCATGATGAATATTATTCAAAAGAATTGTAACCAGACAACACATAGTTTATATGGATTTTGAATATGTTGCTCTTTCAATTTATATTAATTTTTAAAAAAGAAAGAAATACTTAGAAGGGATCTAAGTGATGTTTACCTGTAGAGACACAGTTCAGAGTGGGAAACCAGTCATTATTTCTGCATGTGGCTATTGGTAAATGGTGTTCAGGATAATATCCCATATCGCAATTAAATGAAATCTCATCACCATCTATGAAAGTATTCCCATAGTTATAAGTCACACGACCATGTGGCAAGTGTTTAGGAGGAATGCACTGTTCTAAAAAGAAAATAGATGCATATATTTTTATTAAAAAATTTAAACACAAATCAAAAACTAACAAACTAATATAAAGTAAGAAAGAAAAAATAAAAGGAAAAGGAAAAATTACAAACAAGGAAAAAAAACAAGAAAAATAGAAAAGAAAGAAAATACAATAAAAAATAATTTGATTGAAATTTTTGTGGAAATTGAAAAAATTCTCAGGGTTTTGGGATTTTCTGATAATTATTCAAGTGTAGCTTCTTTGACTACTCCCAATTTCTAAAAATGGATGAAATAAATGCAATATATAACACATTCTTTTTTCCTTTTCTTGTTAGATGTCAGATAATAGAAAACATATAAGAAAACTAAAATATGTAACTCTTTGCAAAATCGTATTTAAAAGTGTCCAAAACTGGTTCATAAATTAACAAAGCAAAGATGTTTGAAGAATCCCTCAATTTGTTTTAAGAAGTTGCAGAACTGTTTTGCCTTTGAATTCTCTTCAGCCCTACAAATGTGTTATGGAATGCTAGTAATTTTTTTAATAGATTTATGCTAATTATGACTTTAAAATAAAGTTAATATTATTGAAGCTTTCCAAACTCATAAAAGTGAAACTTAAAAATGATGCACTTACTATAACATTGTGGTTCTGGATCCCAGCCAAAATTAGTGCATTTGATTCTATCCCAATGCTTTTTATTTCTTGGCAGAAAACCGTGATTACATTTGAAACCAATTGTTTGCCCCACTTTTTTGGGAAAAGAGACATCGCTATAATATATGTTGGACCAGGATAGTGCTCCATTCTCTATATGAGGAAAGTCACACTGTTTTCCTTTGAAGAAAGTAAAGACAAACAATTAATCAATTCCAAAACATCAACATATTCCACCCATTTTCATCATTGTTAGAAAGCTCTCTTGTGTGTCATTTCAAAATATTAGCTTAATATACTCATCATCAAAATGGATTACCCAACTTTATACTATAAATTTTAATTTTATACTATAATGAAAACTTATTCTATTGATTTCAGCTGAACTTCTAAATACATTTAGGATTTCTGTCTTAAAGCTGAAACCATTATAAGTTTGAAACAGTCTTTGTTTTCACAAATGGAAGCATTCTGCAAGGAACAATTCTACTCAGGGAATATTAATGGTATTTATCTGTTTCGCTAACTTTCATCTGGAAGTCCTTTCTTGAAAGTCAAAATCAAAAATCCTCCATGAATGGAAAGAGCATTTAGGATCTGAATCCTCCACTCACCAATCTACCCATATTAAGGCTTCCAAAATTGATTAATGGCAGTCTATGGTAGTCATCGTATTTAAAATATGTTTACTAGTTCAACATATTTTTTATTTAAACAGTTGGAACCTAGGATATTTTATAAAATTCAATAACATGCAAATTAATTTCCAAGCTTCAGGAAATTTCTCACATTTCTCAATCTTACTGTGCATATTTTATCTGTCTACTAAATACAATAAAAGGAAAAACACAGCAGGGCATAACACTCAACTTGACTAGAGTCATGATTATCAGGATTAATGAAAAATTAAGGCCCAATTAGGATGTCATATTTCCTGTTCAAGAAGCTGTTGGGTTTTTTTATTCAGATTTGCATCACATGCTCATATCAATATGAAACACCACCTTAGAGGGACCTCTAAAATCTCTTTTCCAATTTAGACACTGGGAAAATTTGCATCACAGGAGACACTGAGATATTGCAGTGAGGTACTATGGAGTGAGATTGTGCAACAACAACAACAACAACAACAAAGGACAGGAATAAGAGCAACTTTGTGGGACGCCATCAGGAACATTGGAAATTGTGATCATGGCTCATTGCAACATCATACTTGACAGCCAAGCACCAAACACTCTAATTGTGATCATGTGACCACATGGATACCATAATAGTTGCAACTTCACGAATCATAAATCCCTCTTGTTCAGTGCCGTTGTAATATTGAACAGTCACTGATTGAATGCTTGTTACTCAATAACTATCTAAATTTATAAAGAAATCTAGTCACAAATATTTTAAAATGCCAGAAAATGCCCAATATCTTCATTCTGATGAAAACTGAACTTGCATAAGTGTTTTATTTCTGGAACTTTTCAACACTTAGGAAAGGGGAATAATGTTACAGTTATTTTACCTCTTTATATTCCTCTTTTTAATCCTGTAGTTATAATGTCTTTACCTTACTACACAGCATCATGCATTAAGCACTTTTTGATAGCTTTTTCAGCACTGCCTTTTTATTATTATTATTTTTGAAGCCTACATGATTCCTCTATGATAAAGGGTCAACTTTTAAACCAACTCAACCTTGTTCAAATTGAGCACTTTTCAAGTTAGCTAGACAGCATGTGAGAGAAAATATGGAGTCAGACTAGAATCTTCACTTGTTATCATATAGCAGTGTTTCTCAACCATGGCAACTTTAAAGCATGTGGACCTTGACTCCTAGAACACGGGTGTCAAACTCACCATGTCACATTGCTGTCATGTGACGTTTGTGACTTTTCCCCATTTGTGAAGCTGGGGTGGGTGTAGCCTATGCATGACACATCTGGCCCATGGACTGCCAGTTTGACACCCCTGTCCTAGTATTTCCTAGCCAGCTATGAATTTCCTAGCTAGCTGATGAATTCTGGGAGTTGAACTTCACATGCCTTAAAGTTGCCATGGTTGAGAAACACTGCTATATGGAATAGCATGTCATTTCTATTTTATCCATGATTAAATGAAAACAGCAATAAAAGACCAACTTTGAGTATTGCAGAGATATAGATGTGTACAACTGAATACATTATTAGCCCTTAAGATTTGGCATTGAATTAAAAAAAATATGCGGTATCATGAAAATTACTTACTGACACATTTTGGATTTGGCAACCATCCACCTTTGGTGCATTTAGAGAAATTTTTATGACTTTCAAGCATATATCCTGGTTTACATGTTGTGTAGATTATGTCTTCAATGTTGTAACTCATCCACAGAGGGAAAAAGCTACCATTTTCTATTCGAGGAGCAGGGCAAATGACTTGTATGGAAAAATAGAAATATTGTTATGAAGTTATTATGTTTCTCTATTTTCTATCAACATTCTGTAGCTTTTGGTGCCCTATATAATACCTATGCTCTAACAAAATAATGAGGGCAATCTGTGGTTCCAATGCAAATACATGTAATTGGAAAACAACATCTAGAAAGGTGATTAAATTTTTGCCCTTCTACTTTCTTAGGCTCCTTCCCTGGTTTATTTTTGAACCAAGATCATAAAAGATATGGAGTTTTTTTTTCCTCTCAGAGAATATGAAACAAACTGAACAACTGATTTTTCTCACAAAAACATTGTTGAAAAATAATAATGCAGTTCCTCATTTGCTACCATGAATTGTTATTACAGTTATGCTGCTTAAATTGGCATATGCAAAATGTAAAGGTCTCCTAACAATTAGTTAAAAGCAAGGAATTCAGCAAATTTAGTCAGTTAACCTGAATAAGATTTTGGTTATTATTTTCAAATAACCACAGATATGTTCAAATATCTGTGTATGATATTTGTTTGATTAGAACTGATGCAAGGAAACCATATCTTTACTGAATACCCCTTGTATTTTTCCTTAAAAATACTCTCAAAATGTTTTATTGGCATCATACTATTTTAATACCTGGTGAAGAGGAATTCAATACTAGTGGTAGCAGTCTCCTAGAAGTGATAGCAGCCGCAATAGAAGTCTCTGCACCATTAGAAGAACACAATACATAACATAAATTATTATGCAGATTCTTTCCATTGATTTTTAATGAATGTTGGTATCATATGCCACCTTTCTTTCTCATACACCAAGTTCTAGTTTGGAATTGTACGGTAGTCACAGTTTAAAATGTATAATTCCCTGATTATAATCAAGAATAACTTTGTGGAAAAATAATCTCATTTTCTCCAGTTGATTTAAACTAAGTTTAGAAATCACAATTGCCCTTCTATGCAATAGAAAGTTAACCCTGTCGACAGATTTTTGAAAACAGCAGATCCTAATTTTATAGAATGTTCTTCAGGACATTCAGATATTGTGTTCTTCCATTGTGTTTCTAAAAGGTAAATGACCAAAAATTCTCCTGCTTAAAAGCAGTTATTGTGTGAACTCAGGAAAATTTAAACAACAAATCATTTTCATTATACTATTCCTTATCTATGTGGAAAATATATTATCCTACTTCTGAAAATCTGGTTAACTTGGATAAGTTTTTATTCCACTCTGCTCCTTTTAGAAGCAAAACATTACAGGTAGTCCTCGACTTACAACAGTTTATTTAGTAACTGAAGTTACAGCGGCATTGAAAAAGATGACGTATGACTATTTTTCACACAACCATTGCAACATCTGCATGGTCATGTAATCAAAATTCAGATGCTTGGTAACTGGTTCATATTTATAATAGTTGTGATCCCCTTTTGTGACCTTCTGACAAAGTCAATGGGGAAGCCAGATTCACTTGACAACTGGGTTAATAACTTAACCACAATAATTCACTTAACTGTGGCAAGAAAAGTCATAAAATGGGGCAAAACTCACTTAACAAATTTCTCACTTAGCAACATTAATTTTGTGCTCAATTATGGACCTAAGTTGAGGACTACCTATATAACTCTCAAAGTAGTAAAGTCTCTGTGGCTGCTATGAAAACACACCAAATTATTCTTTGAATGCCATGTACATCTGTTAGAGCTTTGATGTGTTTGATAAATCTGGGTTTAGGTTTGGTCCTTTGATTGTAAAAAAAAAAAGAATATGTAGATCAGATCCAGTAATATAAAGTGAAATGGGGGAAATATGTAAAAAACAGGATTGGGTTTGATAACAGTGAGGAATCTGAGAAACAAATAGATCAAGGCGTGGCAAACGGGAAACATTTTTAAATAGGATATGAGTAAACCTAGGTCATATGTAGGTTTATGGTGGTCCAAATATATAATCTAAATGGAAAGAAAGCAGCAATCCAGGTAAATCAAAGCCAGGAAAAAGAAAAATATAACAATTAATTTGTTAAGGTTAAAATAAAGCCTGTTGAAATTGATTTACAATAACAGTACATTTACCAGAAGAATTACAGGAAGGTAAAGTTAAATTCCCATCAACACACTTTCTGACAGAAGGAGATACAATGGAATATCCTTTCCTGCATGTAAATTCTATTGTATGCCCATTTCTTATCCATTCTGAATGCCGTTGTCCATCATTCAAAAGAAGATTTCTATCATCAAGCTGCTGTTTTGTGAAAATACATGGTGCTAAAGAAAATTGAGAAAAAATATAGATTGCCTTTGTGCTAGAAGCTGATATTCCTTTATTTTAATTATATTTCTTTACCTAATTATAACTATATGTATGCATTTAAAAGAGTTATTTAATTAAAATACTAAAATACTAAAACTAGTATTTTCAGTAAAATACTAAAATACTGTCTACTGAAAATGATAGACAGCTTTCTCCTTCCTCAAGCAAATAAACTGTTGAAGCCACACAATGTTTTCAGGAACCACTGAAGCTGTATATCAGGGATGTCAAAATCACGTCATCACAGTGGTGTCACGTGACATATTGGAACTTTTCCCCCCTTTACTAAACCAGGCAGAGGCGTGGCCAGCATCCAGCCTGCGGGTGTGGAATTTGACAGTCCTGCTGTATACACTTACTGCTTGTTTTCAGCCATTTTCAGTGGTTTTTGAAAACATTGTATAGCTTCAGCTTTTCATCAGCTCAAGGAAGGATAATGCCATCCACCATTTTTAGTAATAGGCACTCTATTTGTAAGTATGACTTTTGGCTTACATACCAAAACAAGTTAAAAACAGAGTTAGGAACTGAAATAATTCTTAACCCAGGACTGCCTGTACTCCTGTGCTGAGACCTATGATCATCATCAAATACAACAGAACTTTCTTCTGAATCAACCTCTATAGGATTGTTCTAGCTTCACTAAAGGATGAGGAAGACATTTCTTTTTTAAAAAGAAAAGATTCTGTTGGCTCAATAAATGCTCATGGCTCACCAGGACCTGAATCCAAAGCCAAACCAAACATCTTAAAAATTATATTTGGATATGAGGATAACACCTTTTTAGGCAGATTTCAATCTACACAGAAAATTGCAGTTCTCTAATTTTAGTCTACATTCAAGAAATATCTCTGTATCTACCTTATTTTTTAAGTAGACGACAAAACTGGTTTCATTTGATCAGAAACAGAACAATTTCTTCTAAAGTAATTTAAAAATAAATAAATAGAATTGTGTATACTTTAAAAGTTTTGGGTTTTTTTTTTCAGAATTTATCCAAGTCTGCAAGAGCAACACCTCTCCTTCATTCACTAAAGCAAATTTATATCTGTCAGGTTTTAAGTGAGCCAAAACAAAGTGAGTGTGTCTTTATGTCTCCTGACATAAGAATTCAATCCTTAAAGTTAATACTTCTTTTAAAGCACTTACAGTTGTCATTTCATGCTTATGGAATAAAGAGTTGAAAGGTCCAGAGCACTTCTTTGAGATAATTTTCAAAGAATAAACAACCTTATAAATAAGTATATTTTGTATTCTTATACTGCTGTTATCTTCAATCACATTTTTGGGAATAGTTTTTTTATGCATAGTTGTTATTATATTCTGTCTATAATTTATTCTGTCTCATTTATTCAGAAGACCAGTCACTATAAACTGTCAAAATTTATTTAACAACATTATATGAAAATCCAGTACCTAGGTTGTTTGTTCATTCATTCATTTGTATAAGCAGCAATAAAATTATTTTTATTTGTATCTAAAAGTAACATATACTGTCCCATTCTAGAGATTCTGGGCAGATTACAGTTATAACACAACCAAAAAATAAGTATTCAAAACCAACAAAAGTAATTCAACAAAAAACATTAAATCATAACCAGAAATAGTAATATTTGGAGTTATAGAACTTTGTGCTTATTTAGAAGACAATATTTTACTATGCAGGAATAGCCAGCAGTGCCTCTGTTTTCATTCATTCATTCATTATTTATGCTAATTATCTGCTTTTCTTTATGACAGGTAGTTTTCAATTAGCATGGAAAATGATTCCTACAAAGTGGTCACATTATAAAAATTTGCGCCTGCACAATGATGTTTCTATGGAGAATAGGGTTCCAGCTCAACGGAAATAGGCAATTTAAAATTTTAAGCATAAATGTTATAAAGTTAGTTAGTTTACTTTATTAATTAGCCCATGGGCCATATCAAAGTGCAGAGTACCAAACAAAAATTACCAAAATCCAATAAAAACAATTTAAAATGGAATTGGAATAAATACAAAGTTATGAAATATTGTATAACCATAAAAAAATAAACCTATTTCCAAAGTGCACCTGCAGTCTCCAGTATTTCTGCTGTAATTCTTCAAATGAGCCTCTTTCCTTGAACAATCTTTCTTTCCTCTGTTTTGTATACATGTATATACAATGGTTAGCATCTTCAGCAGCTCTCCATATGTAGCCTCAACTGCCAATGTGCTAGCCTCAACTGTATGCATGCTAGTCTTACATTAACTGATTTTTGACTTGAATTTGACTATGCAATCTGGTATCAATTTATAATTTGTATTATTTGAACTCCTACCGATTGTGATCTACCTATATGTCCAGCTGGTTGTTTATTCCATCTTCTTTTTAAGGAATTGCTCAATTATTCCTTTACTTACATTACTCTCAAGCTACACTGAAGTAATCATTTCATCACATAGCCCACTTACCGAAACACTTTGGTGGTGGTATCCATCCTTCTTTTTTACATGTTATCCAGTCAGACCCTTCCAAATCATACCCAGGATAACAGTTATATTGTATTCTGTCATTTTCCAGATATTCCTTTTGTTTATTCATTTCAATTCTTCCAAAGTCAATTTCAGGTGGGCTGCAGACTGAAGTTACAATTAGCAGCATGCAGACAATTGTTTTTATTGTCTTTGTTTTCTTGGCAGCACAACAAATGCAGCATGATTTTCTGAAGTTAGATTCCAATTATTATTCCTTCTCCTAAAATTCATTCATATTCCTGTGCTATTTTTCCTAAAAATTGCCACATTTTTTTAAATAGCATCTAAATCTTCAATTGGTCTTTATCTCAGTCCACTATTCCATCTTGTTTGAAGGCTTCCACCATTTTTCCTCTGCCAGAAAAGTTCCCTATCAATAACCTCAATGATTATAGACCAGTGGCATTCACTCCTATTATCATGCTTTGAGAAATTGGTCTGCTGGCACATCATTTCTGATCTTCCGCATACATTTGATAAACACCAGTTTGCATACAGAAAAAACAGATCTACACAGAACACTATATCCATCACTCTTCACACTGCTCTGACTCATCTAGAATCGTGGGAGGGCTATGTGAGGATGCTTTTTGTGGATTTTAGTTCTGCATTTAACACTATTCTTCCACACAGACTGGTGTCTAAACTTCTGGACCTTGGGCTTTCCTGTCTGGCCACTCACAGAGGGTCAGATTAAGTAATTATACCTCTTCAGCCCTTATTCTTAACACTGGTACACCACAGGGTTGTGTGTTGAGTCCCTTACTCTATACTCTTTATGTGCATGACTGCATTCCCAATCACGTTAGTAATACTATTGCCAAATTTGCAGATGATACAACAGTGGTGGGACTTATCTCTGGGGGGGGGATGAGTCTGCCTTCTGAGATGAGATGGACCAATTGTTTTCATGGTGTGGAGACAACGACTTAGTCCTCAACACCAATAAGACCAAGAAGCTTATTGTGGATTATAGAAGGAACAGATCAGACATCCAGCCCTTGCTTATCAATGGAGACCGAGTGGAGCAAGTGGCCAATTTTAAGTTTCTGGGTGTTACCCTAAAAGAGGATCTGACCTGGGGTGCCCACATTGCAGTCCTGGTCAAAAGGACCCAGCAGAGATTATCCTACCTGAGGCTTCTCAGAAAACAACAACTGAATGAGAAACTGCTTGTGACCTTCAACCATTGCACCAAAGAGAGCATTTTAACATACTGCACCTCTATATGGTTTGCCAATTGCACAGTGGCAGATAGGAAAGCACTCATTAATGTCATTGCCCAGAAGATCATTGGTTGCCCTCTCCCCTCTTTGGAAGAGCTTTATAGCTCCCGCTGCCATAAGAAAGTTCAAAACATTCTCAAAGATCCCTCTCATCCTGGGCACCCTTTTTTTGAACTATTACCATCTGGCAGATGGTACAGAATAATAAAAACAAGGAGAAATATGCTGAAAAACAGCTTTTATCAAAGGGCAATAGCTCTTTTGAATTCTGCTGTAGAGTGCAGTGTTGGTGTGGTGTCGGGGGTTTCCAGTTCAATGTGTAAAGGGTGAAGGATGTGTGTTTGTGTTTATTTCCATGGTCATGGTCATGATGTGCACTGAAGATGGTGTTTTATTTCATTGTACAAGGTGCAATGTCAATAAAGTAAAACTAAACTAAACTAAGCTAAATAATGACCTTCTTAGCTCACTGCATTCCAATGTTTTTAATATTGACCACTCTGCTTTTAGTACTGATTGAACTAAGGAATGTAGGATATAAATAAACAGATAAATAAGCTTTTTTTGTTAAAGAATACAATTGTTATTGTCGCTATTAGCATGGGATTGCCAATATGCTATATGCTTATGAAGAATACATTTCTATGTATAGTAACACCAAATAAAAATGGCATGTCACAGCATTCTAAGAAGTATAACATTTTGCTGAACAACCTCATAAACATCTGTGTATTAAATCACTGTTCTATAGACACAGTTAACAGTATTAAACCACTGTTCTATAATCAAATTAATAATGTAGCTGTCAGAATTTTACCATTTTAAATTTTAAAAATGCAAAACTGATTTTTTTTTCTACAATTCTAATTCTTATAGGAATTTGTTGTACAATTGTGAAATAATTTATAGAATACTTTTTGCCACGTGTGTGTGTGTGTATTCTCATATAGCTATGTCCATATTAAAATATTGAAAACTTACCATGGTCAGAAGTACATATTCCTAGAAGAAATGATACAACGCACAGCAGCCAATCCATCATGAAGCTCATAGTGGTTTAGTAATTATTTTCAGAATGTGGTCTTCTAACTTTTCCAACAAATAATATCTTAAAAATTCTTCTTCTTCTTTTACTTCATCAATTGTTTGCCTGTGTGCATGTTTTACTGCTTAGTACATAAAGTCCCTTTATTTTATATACTATAACTTACCTAGAATTAATTTCAGATGTAAAATCCACTTAGAATTATCTGCTGAATTGATTAGTTCTGATTAGTTCTGAACAACAAATGGCAGACTGCAAAATTCAACAAAGAGCCTGTATCCAAATCTCAATTCTGAAATGTACATGGGGAAAGGGATAGGGGCTACTGAAATGTTTAGGAAATATCAGTGCCCTTCTCTGAAAAGCATCCTGCTAAAACTTTCACTGTAGTTACAAGTTTGAATCTCCTCAAATCCTCATTCTTTCTCAGAGTTTTTACCACCTAGGACATGTATCTATTTTTATTTTAAATAAAACAATATATGGAAGAATTCTGATATTATTTGTCCTGCTTCAGTAGTATTTCTTGAGTATTTCTAAATTAGCCTAATTCTATACTTTCAATCAACTGAACCTGAAGTCTGTAGAAAGATGATAACATGTAACTAGACTGCAATTTTCTGAAAGAAGACAAAACATTTTTGGTCATATCATTGTGATGGCACCACCCCAGAATGTTCGGAAGACTGTCGGGTTCTTATATTTAACCTTACAGATACTCTATTTCTTCCAAGAGAAATATTTTCTTTTGCTTTGCTAATTTGAAAATTACTGATACTTTTTCTCAACTGAGCTAGAAAAGTTTACGCTTTCAGCGTTAGGCTAATTTTAAAAATTAAACGCAAATTAGTTAAAGGTAAATTTAATATATTTTTGTGTCTGCTTTGTTTGTGCATGTTTTTGGAAGAACTCATTTTCTTTTTGCTTTCTTGATTCTTCTTCCAATAAACTTTAGGAAAACCTTTGCAACTTAGAGTTAAGACTGCAAAACTAAAAGTTCCAGGTCAACACACAATATAATCTGGTACAAACATAACTCATAATTACTTTAACACTGTTTCTTCCTTCTTCCCACAGGTATTACCAATGAATTATGAATTTGGGGCAGTGGTGTGCTAGAGTTGGATTGTCTCGGCTGACAAGAGATAATTGTTTGGTTTTGTAACTTTGTGAGGGTTAAAAGCAGAACTTAGCCACAATGCTTAGTGCACTGATCAATTGTTAGTCATCTAGTAGCTCAGCACAGCACAGCAATAGAGCTGGTATTTATCTTTACCAGTTTGGTGTTTGTTGCTTTATTTCTGATAGTATAGCAGACTTTGTTTTCCTGGTTATTTCATAATCAGAAAATTGCTTGGGACATGATTATCTTGTTTACTAATTAAATTATTTTTTTTTCTTTTTGTACATATTTTACAAATCATCCACTCATGGGGAACTACCAAATGTTGGATGCTTCCACATGGAGACCTTCCAATACAATTAATCAGAAGACATTCAACACTTACTCTTTCCTTCCTGTCTAACAGATTTTCTGTGGGATTGGAAAAGAAAACTGGTGTGAAAAACAACGAAAAACTACTAAAGGAAACAGTTCCATGAATGAGACCAAGTGATTGCATAATAAAGCACCCTTCTTCAATCCACTTTTTTGATGGTCCACTTTGTGATGTCATATAAAAGCCTTTTGACTTTTCCCACTTCTGGTATCCTTAAAAAGTGATTCATACTGTTGGAGTCTTTTCTGGAGCTTGAAGATGAAGAAAAGATAATTCACTTTGCTTCTATCCTGGCTGTCAGAAACAGTTCCTTTTTATCCCCTCAGTGGTTTTACCTTTTACTTTATTACTGCAAGGGAATAAATGACCGGTATTCTATTCTGAATAATTCTCCCCCCCCCCACTCCATGTTTCTTCAGGTTGCTAAGCAATTACTTGAGTAAATAACTGACAAGCTTCTCAGAAGTTGCTCATTGGCTACCACCACATGTGCAAAGTGCAACTGGTGAAAACTAGGTGAGGCATTTCCAAATTTCATAATGTGTTATGGTGACAGATTCTGGTTGCAGATATGAGTTGTAGCATTTTGTTTTAGATTAATTTTATTTAACTGTTTCCTCAATATTCAGGCACCCTGAGTTTGGCATGGAATTGATAAGAACTGGATCTCTGAATATGAAAGAGAGACTTTTACCTTTGCAATGTGTCTTCTTTGCCCTCCCGAAAATATGAATCACCAATTAATTCAGGCAAAGTAAACAGCCTTAATCAAGGGGAGTCTCTTTGTATAATACAGAAACAAATGATACATACATTTGGTGTATGTGATACATCAGGAAGCAAGGGATCAAAGAATAAAAGACATTGATAATATGTGTAATTTTTAACAATAACAAACATTGATTAATGTTCCTGCAAGTGGTAAATTTATGGCTTACATTATTTCATCCCAGCAGGTTTGTTTCTTCCTTATACCTTCTTTAACATTAACATATTAGAACAACTTAAGCAGTATGTAATTAGAATAACAATATGCAGGATGCTTTTAAACTTATCTCCCTTTGTACAAATCCCAGCTTTCTAAAAATGAGAGTTTTTAACAAGGATAAAACCTCATGCGATATTCTATGTATTGTATATAACATGAATTAAACAGATTATGGCAAACACACTAATTCTCACATTTCCTTGATGAATTGTAGCTTCTTTAATTACCACCAGGTAGCCTTAGAATTATTTTCAGTACAATATGACCTGCTCTGTCAGTTGCTATCCTAGTAAACTCCTAAAAGTTTTAAAGCAATTAATTTAACATTGTTTGTTTTACAAGTAAAGGGCTTATTTTTAATTAATGACTGAAAAAATAATTACACAAGTTATCTGTCACATGCACATTTTTAAAATAGAAACCATAGGCCAGAATGCTATAAGGATCATTTAAATACCAGTGTTAGAACACATAGCCCCATTAAACTAATCAGAGGCCACTACAGATGAAATTGATGAGCTGGCAAGACTAAACCAATCTTGGGGACAGTGTGAAGGCTCCAAACGTTCTTGGTTCATGGTGTTCATAGTGTCTCAGTAGTTTTCACAGTGCCCTTCAATTCATGAACTGGCTTTGATACCTTGGAGCATCATGGCACAGTTTGGGAATGAACTGTGGGACCTCACCCCCTTCCTAAGAGGCCTCTAGGGGGCGTGCATAAACGCACCAATTGTGCCTACCATCCCTGTCCTATTGTTTTTTATTTTTCTTATAAGTATCTATCTCATGTATTCAAAAGTATATTTATTCTTATACCTGTATCTTGTAAGTGATTGACAAATCAAATAAATACTAAATACTAAAACTATGAGCTTAGCAGAAACAATGAATTCACAAAGGAGTGCTGTGGGATATTTTAAATTTTCAAGGAAAAATGGTGATTCTCAATTAACAGTTTGTGCACTACAGATGTTGAATATCACTGTATTTCCCTTTAAAATATCCTGCAGTTTTCTAAGGGAACCTGAAATGCCACAGCATATATTCTGAGAACAGCAGTTTCTATGTACTAGGATTTTTACAATGGTCTACAGTTGAAAGATGGATTGGCAGAGTAATATACTGTAATTCCTCCCTTAGATGAGATTTCCAGATGGTACACAACATAATAATAAATCATTAGTTATTAAGAAGGGATGGGGAATTATGATTAAATGGGAAACTTGAATAGTACTTGTACTTATGAGCAGATAATAACACATCACTTAAGTTTCCCTTCTGAGCATTCTAAAGACCAAAGAGGTCACAAATAATCACCAATAGCAAGAATTGTCAGCAAGCAGTATAAGAATCAACACAATTTGCCCCTGTATTATTTATTTCTGATTTTTAAAAGTACCTTAAACTCAGGCAATTACATGCCACCATACAAGGAGAAAGTTATGCGAATATGTGTGAATTTTGTATAGATGAATTAGGAAATATTTAATTCTATTATACACATCTGGGATACACCCATGGTCCCTTTACACATTGTTTCATAAATGGTGATGATAATGGATGCTTAAGAAATCCTGGTTTACACTCAAACTCCATCCAATAATCAGATGCTCTCATAGAAGTTGACTTAGTAAGCCCCCTCAGTTGAATATTGTTACGGTCCATGCCAACTTGATTAGCTCTGCAGGTTTCTGAAGAATAAATATATGTACTTGTATATTAGATTCATATAGCATGCTAAAAATAGTGTTGAATAATTTTTGGTTTTTTTATGTCTTATGTTAAATTATGGATGGTAGTGAACTTTGAGGTATAACACAGATAAATTGAAGGGGCTAATAATCATATCAAACATGTTGATTTCATCAGATTAATAGAATTGCTATTCCTAACAATTAGAGACTTGTGGTAGTCTTAGATTTTGGATACTGATTATAATGATCTTAGACTCTGATCTTTATCAAACTCTTCTTATCAGACTCTGATAAGAAACTTATCCATTGAGTAAAAATTACTATATACCCTGCTGCAAATAAATATATCCATTTACACTATAGAATGGTGATTTGTATGTGTGTACATGTAATGCATGCACCCAATAAGCAATCCTGCAGCTATTGCCAAATAGAACAAAAGAAATAAACAATAGATCCAAAAAATTAAAAACAAATAATAAAATATATCCCAAATTTATCTTAAAGCATAACAAGCATCAAAAGCACTCTATTCTATTATATATATAGATAAGCATCTCTTGCCAGTGACATCTACCTGATCCATTAGAGGGAGGAGGCAGGGAATGCTGCGGGTCCCGCCAATGGGGGAAATACACCTGGTGGGACCAAGAAGAAGGGCCTTCTCTGAGGTGGCTCCATCTCTCTGGAACATCATTCCCCCAGAAATTAGAATGCCCCCCTCATTAATACTATTCCAAAAGGCACTGAAGACCTGGTTTTGCCAACAGGCCTGGGGAACCCAGAGAGGAATAGAACCCATCAAATGGCTAGTGTGACCCGCTGTTGTCGGGGTGGAGGGGTGGGAGTTGATTTTTGTTTTGTTTTGTTTTTTGTTTTCCCAAATTTTGTTCTATTGTACTTTACTAATTTATTTGATTCTTTTTGTTAGCTCTTATTGTTTTTATTTTTATTTTTTGTTTTAAATATGATTTTACATTGTGTAAGCCGTCTTGAATTGCCATGGGCGAATAGGTGGCAATATAAATCAAATAAATAAATAAATAAATTCTACTACTCATAATATTATTTTAAAAAATAGAAAATGCATTAAGAATATATGGCATATTAAGATGTGGTAGCAAAATGGGCATGACAACTATGGGAGAAATATAAAGATATGCTTTAAAACATAAAATACACTAAGATATAAAATGTGTCTTAAGGATAATAAAAATGAGGCTGACTATATTGACTTGGGAAGAGAATTCTAAGGTATTGGTGTTGCCATAGAAAAAACTCTATCTAAAGCATGCTTCTTTGCAGGGCAGAAAGAATATAAGAGTAAATGGCAATTTTTATGCTTTTGAGTTATGTTTAGGGTTATCATTTTTTCTTCGAAGGATATTTTGTCATCACAACAGGATTTATCAGTTAACTGTATATTTACGAACACATCTTGGAACACCTCTCCAATGACCATTCTCACACATCGCAATTGGCGTGCCCTCCATTTCATACAGCCTGTAGCACTGATATATCACAGATTCACCTGATAAAAATTCCTGTCTACCATTGCTTAGAAGCATTGCGTTACCAATAGCAGGTGGAGGACCACAAGTTGTTGGAATCTCTACAAGTGAAATATTTAATAAAAGGATATATTAGACTGACTAAGAAGTCAGTCCTGGGTATAATTGTACTATACAAAAGTATGGAATGAACAGAATGATTTTTTTTTACTCTGAAGGCCAATTTCAAAAGACTTTCTCCTATTTATCATTGGATTTTATATTATATTCTGTGACTGTTACTGCTCCTATTCAATTATTATGAGAAAGTATAGCCAAATAATATTTTAATTATCATTATTAGACAAAGATATATTTTATTTCATTATCAACAGTAATAAATACTAACAACCGTAAGAAAATTCCCGCAAAGTTATGAAACTGTACTAAAAACAATACTAAAAATATCTTGTTATTAAAAATCACCTTAATAAATTAATTCCAATCCAGCCTGATCATGAAGTAGAGTGATTTCCTCTTTATATTGCAAGCAATATATATATCTTCTGTGCCATTATGTATCTAAATTTTTGGTTTTAAAATACTCCAAACTTAGGATAGAATAATCTATCATATCTCAAAAAGTGGATCTTTCCAGAAACTCTCCATTTCTAATACTTCTGATCTCCCACTTTATCCAGCATTTATTAAGTAATAAATTATAATTTCTATTTACCACTCCCCATTTTTTGTCCATTTCTGTTATGAATTCTGTCTGGTATTAGGACATATTTTTTTGAAGAGAAACCATAGTTCGGTTACAGAATTAGTTTCTATTCCAGGAATCTCGGGTTAACAAAGTCATAGATTATAGTTATTCTTCATGAGTGTGTGTGTGTGTGTGTGTGTGTGTGTGTAAATATACTTCTTTCTGAATTAATATTGCCAGGTATAATATATGTTTGGCTCTGCACATTTTTCTAAAATTAAGATTTATTTTATTGTTTTAAAGTATTTAAAAAAATAAATTCTTAACTAATTAATAACATTGAATTAACATAATTAATCACATTTGTGAAAATTGAAACATTGAAGAGTTAGGACATTTTCATAAGATATAACAAGAGTATTTTTCTTAACTGACAATATACAAAGTTGACGTCATCAAGAGTTCCTAGATAAAGATAAAATATTGCACTTTCTAAGATCTATGATCCTAAGAAATCCACAATACTCATATGGCCCATTGCCATTTTATTAGCATGAAACAATAATATCGTAACTTATACTTTAAAGATATGCTCTTCACATACTGAAAATATATAACATATTGGCCTGGATTTAAATTTAGTGGAATTCTGTCAATAATTGGGATTCCAATTGTAAAGTCCTCCAGTGAATGGAAATCACTGATATAGTAGTTACAGTGATAACCTAGAAAACAGAAAACTGTGAGTTCTAGACCTGCCTTTGGCATGAATGGCAGTTGGATGACTTTGTGCCAATTGTTCTTTCTTAGGCCAACACATCTGATAGGAGTATCAGATATGTTTGCCACCTTGAGTTTGTATATACATATACGTATACATATACATATACATATACATATACATATACATATACATATACATATACATATACATATACATATACATATACATATACATATATGTTTTCTTAAGTTTTATATATATATAAAATCTCCATGATATACACTATGTGTATGTATATATGATAATCTAAGTTTGAGATTTTATTGTTTACTTGCTCAATCTTTTTAAAAAAGCATACACAGATGATCTCTAATAAGGTTTAGTGTCCTTCTTAAAATTCATTTTTTGATATAATACAGGGTAATTGAGCTTGTATCTTACCTGGCTCAGTAAGTAGATTGACCAAGTCATCATATGCAACTTGCATCTGCTGGGATACTGAAAAAGCAATGCAGATTGCAAAAAGGAGGTTGTAAATTTCAATTATATAAAGTTTTGTAGAGAGAAGAACTTAATTTCTATTCATGGAATAAGTTAAGGATCTTTTTCTGCACTGATAAGCTCTGCCATTTCATTGGGAGTAAAAATTCTTGCCTGTCATTTTCTGCAAAATGTAGATGCAATGGCCACTTCCCATTCTCATTTATAGAATTGTTTGTAAGTCCTTCTATGTATCAGAAAGAAACATCGTTTCATAGTAACGGATTCTGTTAAGTTCTGCGCATTGGCGCAAGGAACGGAGACGAGTCGGTGAACAGTGAACTTCAACTCTTTATTAATCATTGTGGAACAGAGCAAAAACCTAGGGCAGCAGCAGCCCTTTTATAGGCAAGTTGCTGATCTAGTAACCAATAAGAAACATGGAGTGTTAACCCCCTTAACCAATGAGAGTGGCTCGTTAACAGCCAATCAGATTCTCCTGAACAGACCAATCCGATATCGCTATTATCGGCCAATCAGAAGTGCAGGGCAAGAACCCTGCTATTTTCTAAAGCTTTTGATAAACTTTATTTAAGCATCTTTATTAGTTCACAACACCCCTTCCCCCCGGGTTCCGTTTAGGGGGTGCGATGATGTAATCTCTGAGGTAGGAAGGTTGTTTTGACTGTCTATTGGATTTACGCTGTCCCACCGGTTCTTGACTGTAACCTTGTTTTGGCGGGACGTTTTCTGGCAAGTCGGGTGCCGGTGGTTCCTCATTAGAAGACTCGGTGCTGCTAATGTTCTCGTTGTTGTCCTCTGGCCTTTGTGGACTTGCCTCTGTTGAGGTGTTTCTCTGTGGCAAGGTTTCCCCCGTCTCTGATCCTTCTTCATTTGTTACGCCCGGTTGCTGACTTCTTTCATTTGTGCTTTCCACCATCTCGAATTTGGTTTCTTCAGCATCCCCTCCCCCCTCAGTTTGGGAGTTACCGGAGTCATGGAAACTAGGTTGTAGCCTCGAGCGAAGCTGATCTATATGGTTTCCATATTATTCCGTCATGGGTTTTCATATTATTCCGTCATGGGTTTTCACCCAGTACGACCTTGGTCCAGTGACTTGAATTACAGTTGCTTTGACCCACAACGGTTCACCAGAAAGGTTTCTGGCGAAAACTAAGTCGCCTACTTTGAACTCACGGCATTTCCCGCTAGATCCACTGGGTTTCTCTGGCTCATAAGACGGGTGAAGCCGGTCGAGGTGGGAGCGGAGTTTGCATCCCATTAATAATTCAGCTGGAGTCTTGTTGGTGATGCTATGTGGAGTGATGTGTTGAAGAAGGAGTATTCTGATAATCTTATCTTCAATGTCCCCATAGTCCATTTTGTCGAGGGTTTTTTTAACAAACTGTACCATGCGCTTGGCTCTTCCGTTAGCCGCAGGGTGCGCCGGCAAAGTTAGCACATGGCGAATACTGCAGTCCGCCAAATATTGTTCAAAGGGGAGCGTGGTAAACTGGGGACCGTTGTCGGATACCAGAACGTCTGGTAGTCCATGCGTCGCGAATAATCTGTTCAACTTCCGGATGACGGACTCGGTTGTGGTACTTTTCATTTAGTGGATCTCGAGCCAGTTTGAATAGGCATCCACTGTTAGGAGGAACTTGTGTCCCTTAGTAGGTCCCGCAAAGTCAATATGAATGCGGAACCACGGTCCCCGAGGTGTTTCCCATTCTGTCGGCATTGCTTTTGGTGGGGCATTGGTAACTTCTTGGCACTTATAACAAGTCTTTACCCATTTGTTTGTCGATGCCCAGCCACCACGCGTAGCTTCGTGCGAGCGATTTCATACGCACAATGCCGGGGTGGCCCTCATGCAGTGTCTTTAATACCGCTCATTGTAACCGCTCTGGGACGATGACTCTATCCCCCCATAGGATGCAGCCCTTTTGCGAAAAAAGTTCTGTTTGCCAATTCTTGAAGGGAATGAAGTCATCAGGGGTTTGATCTACTAGCCAACCTCGTTCGACCCAGCTAAGAACTCGCATTAAGATAGGGTCGTGTTTTGTTTCAATCGCAATATCTCTAGCTGTTAGCGGCGGTGAATGTAGTGTTTCAATCTGGAGCATTGTAATGGTTGGAGCTGGGTCGTCGATGGTTTCCAGAAGTGGTGCACGGCTCAGTGCATCAGCGTGGGGAATGGCTTTCCCCGGGCGGTGTTGCAGCTTATAATTGTACGCAGCCAAAAATTCTGACCAGCGAGTCATTCTGGGTGATAATATATAGGGTGTTGGCTTGTCTCCCACTATAATCCCCAGCAAAGGTTTGTGGTCGGTAACAATAGTAAAAACTCATCCATATACATATTCATGAAACTGTTTTACAGCAGAAACAACAGTAAGAGCCTCTTTATCGATTTGACTATTGTTACGTTCAGCCTTTGATAAAGTCCTTGAAAAGTAGGCAATAGGGGCTTCACTACCGTTTGGTAACACATGGGTCAAAATGGCTCCTACTCCAAATGGTGACGGGTCACATGTGATTGTTAAAGGCAAAGTCTCGTTATACTGCATTAAAACAGCATCTGAAGTTAACAGGTTTTTCACTTCTTGGAACGCGTGCTCCTCTCGGTGCCCCCAGACCCAGGTTGCTTTTTTGTCTGGAAGCCGATGTAGGGGCTCGGCTATGGTTGCTTTGTGGGGCAGGAAGATGTTGTAAAAATTGATAAGCCCCAGGAAAGCTTGGAGATTACTCTTATTTCTGGGCCTTGGGGCATTCTTGATTGCTTTTAGTTTGCTATTGGCGGGGTGAATGCCTTGTTTATCGATTAAGTACCCCAGAAATTCTTCTTTATCTGTACACAGTTGACATTTATTTTTTTTAACCTTAAAGCCGGAGTCTTTAAATTTCTGGAGAACCAGCCTAAGGCGCTCCTTTAGTATTTCTCTATTCGGAGCAGCAATTAAAATGTCATCAAAGTATAGTACAACCCCTTTTATTCCCTGTAATAGTCTCTCCATCAAGCTCTGAAAAATCCCTGGGGCTACGCTAACTCCAAATTGGAGTCGGTTGCACTTAAAAGCACCTCGGTGCATAACGATCATTTGTGCCTCTGCTGTTCTTTTATCTACAGGCAGTTGTTGGTACGCCTGTGCTAAATCCAATTTAGCGAAGACTTTTCTGCCCCCCAGGGAATGGAGGAGGTGTTGTACCACCGGTACCAGGTAAGCATTCTGTTGAAGGGCGTGATTCAGGGTGGCACAGTAGTCCCCACAAATCCTTAACGATCCATCCAGTTTGATGGGTGTTATGATTGGGGTTTCCCAGGGAGCATGGTCAGTTGGTTCTAAAACACCCTGGGCTATTAATTTATCAAGCTGCTCGTCAATCTTTGGTTTAAGGGCAAACGGTACTCGACGAGGCTTAAGGTGGATGGGGGCTACTTGAGGGTTAAGGTTAAATGATATCGGGGTCCCCTTGTACTCGCCTAGTTTGTCTGCGAAGATGTCCTGGAATTCCTGGACGAGGGCCTCCTCCCAGTCGTCGCTGCTGGTTCGGTGAATGCCGGCTACCTCAATCCCAAGTGGAGCGAACCATTGAAGGCCTAACAAACTAGGCCAATCACGGTTGACGACAGTCAATGGTAAAGATGCAGTACGATTTTTGAATGAGACCTGGACTAGGCTGGATCCAACAACTGGAATTCGGTTTCCCTGAGTATGAGTATGATTAAGTATGATTCTTTGGGCTCTGAGGTCTTGACGCCGGATGGCAGGGATTAATTGTTTAAGGGTCTTCCAGGAAACCATCGAGAGGGACGATCCTGAATTGACTTCCATCACGCAGGGCTGGTTTTCGATGGTGACCTTTACTCGGATTTTCTTGGCATCTAATGATGAGGCATGACCAATTGTAATGGTTTGGTGTGCCTCTTCTCGTTTCATTTAATGGGCTAGTGGTTTGTTTCTGTAGGAGTGGTTGTTCCATTGGTGGTTCAAATGTTCCCGAGTCACAGGACGACTTCCTGTGGTTTGGTGGTAGTTGGTCCCCCTCTGAAATGAGCTGGATCCTTGCTTGCTTCTACAGACCTTTTGAATGTGGCCTCTCTTCCCACAAACATGGCAGAGCGCGTCGAGGAATCTGCAGTCTGATTGTGGGTGGTTGGCCCCACAACCAGCGCATTGATACTGCAATCTCTGGTTACGTTGATGGTGTTGGTCTTGTTCAGACCGGAGCCGGTTGACCTCTTCCTCATCACTTTCTGATGATGATTCGAGATCCTTGTGGTGGGTTGCCATTGCATGTTCCTCAAGGCGAGGTGAAGTTTCACTGGCGAGTTGGCGGAGTGGGGCGTTGGTGCAGCGCATTCGGGCAGCTGACTTCCTGGTTCCTTCTGCGGCAGTAGCGTCAGCAATGGCATCTGTAAGGCTGATGTCGCCTTTCGCCATCAGCTTACTCTGCATGTGTGGTGCATCTAATCCCAGAACTATTCAGTCTTTCAGGGCTTCTTCGAGGTCGGTGAACCCACAGAGGCCTCCCAGGTTCAGGAGATCCGCAATGAAATCTGCAATGCTCTCTCCTTTCCACTGGTCTCTCTGGTAAAATTCATGTCTTTGGACAAGCGTTGGTATGGTAGGTGCATAGTGGGCCCATAGGAGGGGCTCGAGGACGTCCCAGTCCATGGATTTCACCTCAGCCGGTTTCGCCAGTGCCTTAGCCATCTTAAAAACAGTAGGACCGCAGTGAGTCAGGAATACCGCTTGCTTTTTTCCAGTAGTGGCATCCTTCAAGTTGTTAGTCTCCAGAAACATCTGGAATCGGTCCATATATGAGTCCCAGTCTTCTTGTGCTGGGTCGAATGGAGGGGGTGGTATGGTGCCGCCGGACGTGGTTTCCGCCGTTGATGCGCCTTCAGCCACGTGCTCTGTTTAATGCTCTGTAGTGTTCAGTCAGCTCTGACATCTCCGTATCCCATCCTCATCGCCAGTGTTAAGTTCTGCGCATGGGCGCAAGGAATGGAGACGAGACGGTGAACAGTGAACTTCAACTCTTTATTAATCATTGTGGAACAGAGCAAAAACCTAGGGCAGCAGCAGCCCTTTTATAGGCAAGCTGCTGATCTAGTAACCAATAAGAAACGTGGAGTGTTAACCCCCTTAACCAATGAGAGTGGCTCGTTAACAGCCAATCAGATTTTTCTGAATGGACCAATCCGGTATCGCTATTATCAGCCAATCAGAAGTGCAGGGCTAGAACCCTACTATTTTCTAAAGCTTTTGATAAACTTTATTTAAGCATCTTTATTAGTTCACAACAGATTCCCTCCTTTCCCCAAAGAATTTTTTTCAGTTAGACTATTTTGCACCCACATTGAAATCAATGAATGTAGCCGGTTGCAAGGCTTCGGCAGCGGCAGGAATCCGCTTCTCTGCGGGTCCCTGCTGCGCTTTCCACTGAGGTGCCCCCAATCCATTTGGATTTGGGGGTTGTCGCTGCCCTGAAGAGGCAGCGGAAGGCAGAGGAGATCCAGGCAGGGGTCTGGGGATATCGCACCCCCCTTCCCCAGCCGGCTAGACTCCTTTTTCCTGAGGCGGAGGAGTGGCTGTCAGAAATGGCAGCCTCAAAGGAATCTTCAACCGGATAAGAATGTGCAGGAGGAAGTTTTTTAGAAGGAGAAGTTTTCTTGGCTGAACTGGGACATTAAGTTACTTTTAAAACACCTTGGAAACCTGACTTGTGGATTGATACATTTGTTTCCAAAAGATTGTTATAGCGGCAAACATGCTGAAGGAAAGTTCACTCCCCTTCCTTACGGAGAAAGCAAATGAGCACAGAAAAACCTGCTTCTTTAAGGTAAAAACAAGCTCTTTGTTATAAGTGGGAAGGAGAGGACTAAAAAAAAAAATCCTTAAATACTTGTTGGAGGAGACGCTTTGAAGATTATAAGACTAACAACTAATTGTAATACGGCTTTAAAAAATATTTGGGATTTTGTCCCAGGAGGAAAAGCTGCAAAGAGAAGAAGAGGAAATAATTTCTGCCTGTTTGGATTGTTTGATAACTTTGACACTTGTAAATTATTTTAAGATTAAAAACATCTGGGTTGTTTTTAAAAATTTACAATGGCACCATTGGTGGATCAACTAAAAATGGAATATGAAAAATTAAAAGAAAGAGGACCAAATGGCAAGAATACATTGGGAGCTGTCTTCCACTTTTTAGAAATGGCAGTTTCTACGTACCAGCAAATCCTTGAGGAAGAAAGAGAAAGAGAAGAAGAAGAAAAGGAAGCCATTTTTAATGGGCAAAAAAGTTTGATTAAAAAAGAAAATAGGAAGAGAGGAAGGGAAAATGAGAATTTAAGATTCAATAAAACAACCAAGAAAAAGAAAAATAAGGTGAAAAAAAGGTACAATGTTAGAAAGCAATTGAAAAGAGAACTACAAGAGAGAGGGGAAGTTAAAAAGGTGGAGGTTAGGAGAGTGGGGGAGGGGCAAAAAGACCAGACTGGAGAAGAAAGGGAGGCAAAAAGGGAAAGAAAGCCACAGTCTGAAACAAGATGCCAAAAAGAAAACTATTTTTAGAGATAAGGGATAAAAGATAGTGTATAATTAAAGAAAGATTCTGCCAGAGTACATAAAATAGTATTGTAGTATTTGCATTTGAAATAGTCTATTGGAATTAATATTTAACAAAATATTAAATTTTTAAAATGTTTAATAATGATAGATCTCAATACTTAATAAAATATTAAAGAGAATGTGTAAAATGATTAATGCTTAGTTACTGTTTAATTCGTTATTGTTTCAATGTTATTATCAATTTACTATTTTATCTTCTTATTCTAAAATAATGTATTAATTAGAATTAGAACTAGAATAAAATGCAACATGTAGAATGTACTAAGCAGAATCAGGAAGGAAATTATGTATTATTTTAAGTGTTACTTTAGGGGAAAGATAGAAAGGTGTCATACTTTAAAAGTGATTACAGAGGAAATTCTGTGCTAAAGAGAAGAGATAAATAGATGATTGGAAAAGAACGGACAAAAGATACAAGCATAATGATTTTGAAATAAGATGAAATAAACAAAATATCATTAAGAGAGTAAAAAGAAGGGAGAAGTTATATAGAAAATATAGAATGGTCAATGAGATATAAGGTGAGCATGAATTTGATTTAGATCTGTAAAAAAAGATGTAACCCGGGGCTAAGCCACTTTTCAAAAGAAGTGTTATGTTTTATGTTTTGTGTTTTGGTTAGCTATGTTTGATTGTGAATTAATAAAACCTTGGAGGAATAAAACTAAAAGGAGAGAAATTTGGAAAAGATATGTACAAATGATAATTAAGGAGGATTTATCTTTTTATGTCTTGTTTTATGTTTTGTGTTTTGGGTGTTTATGTTTGATTGAGAATTAAAAAAACCTTGAAAGAAAGAAATATAATTGAATAAGTGAAGGGAGAAATAATGAGGAATTTGGAAAAGATATATAGGTGTTTAAATGGAAATGTGATAATTTGGAAATATGCTGTATAAATGTCTATATTTGATTGAGAATTAAGAAAACCCTGTTAGAAAGAAATATAATTGAATAAAAGTGAAGGGAGAAATAATGAGAAATTTGGAAAAGATATATATGTGCTTAAATGGAAATGTGACAATGTGGAACTATGCCTTAAAAATGTTTTATTTGCCTTGTTAAAGTAATTTTTAGAAAGGAGGTTTTATGTTCTATGTTTTGTTTGTCTTCAAAAATTAATAAAATTTGTTTTAAAAAAAAGAAATCAATGAATGTAATTATTATGTAAAACTTAATTTTCATTAATTTCAAGGTCTGGAACCATTTCAATATTGGTTATGCATCCTTTCTGTGAAACCACTTTCCTTTTTCCTTTATGGTGCAGATTTTCTCCCCCAATTGTTTTGGAAAGGAGAAGATTGCAAATCAGGAATAGTAATGGAGCTTTTTCCTTTAGCATGATTCAGAACTAATTGAATCAACAGCTGTGTGGTTTGTGGGAAAGGCCTTGGAGGTTGGGCAAAGAGACACAGCCAAGGGAATGGTCGGATAGAATAGAATAGAATAGAATAGAATGGAGTGGAGTGGAGTGGAGTGGAGTGGAGTGGAGTGGAATGGAATAGAATAGAATAGAATAGAATAGAATAGAATAGAATAGAATAGAATAGAATAGAATAGAATAGAATAGAATAGAATTCTTTATTGGCCAAGTGTGATTGGACACACAAGGAATTTGTCTTGGTGCAAATGCTCTCAGTGTACATAAAAGAAAAGATACATTCATCAAGAGTCAAGAATCATAAGATACAACACTTAATAATGGTCATAGGGTACAATAAGCAATCAAATCATACTAGGAAACAGTCAATATAGATCGTAAGGATACAAGCAACAAAGTTACAGTCATACAGTCACAAGTGGGAGGGGATGGGTGATAAGAAGTGATGAAAAAGTTAATAGTAATAGTACTGCAGATTTTGTAAATAGTTGGACAGTGTTGAGGGAGTTATTTGTTTAGAAGAGTGATGGCGTTTGGGAAAAAAACTGTTCTTGCATCTAGTTGTAGATGAGAGAAAGGGAGATTGCACGATTGATGTTGGCACTACAGGATAAATCAGTTAGAAAAAACAACCAGATCAGCTGAATCTACTTTATTGTAATTGGCTATATTGGCAGAAACTTGTAAGTACAGGGAATCCTCAACTTATGACCACAATTGGGACCAGAATTTCCATTGCTGAGCAAAGTCATTATTGTGAGATGCATCCAATTTTATGATCTTTTTTCCATGGTTGCTAGGTGAATAGGTAAATAGTCATGTGGTTGTTAAGTGAACCAGCCTTCCCCCACTGAGTTTGTTTATCATAAGAGGGCTGCTGGGAAGGTCACAAAAGGCAATCACATGATCCTGGGATGCTACAGCCATTATAAATACATACTAGTTGCCAAGTGCCTGAATTTTGATGACGTGGCTATAGGGATGCCGCAATAGTCCTAAGTGCAAGGACCAGAAGTAAGTCACTTTTTTCAGTGCTGTGGTAACTTAGAACAGTCATTAAACAAATGGTTGTAAGTCAAGGACTACCTATAGGAAAATATAATCCTTCCTGTCTCTTTACAGCAACAGAAACTAGGAAGGATCTTTTCTGAGCTGCTTGCCTTTTGTATTATCTAGCTATGGGCTAATCTGTCTCTTACCTGACTATTCCCTTTGCATGATCTTTTTGTCTAGCCTCCCAAGGCCTTTCTCACATACCATTATAATTATACATTTGCCTGCCTACTGTTCTTAAGATATAAAGTATATTTGACCATGACCATGAAAGCTGCATTACTACTCAGACTTTTCTCCAGCACTTTTACAATGACTTCATACTTGCACACAACAAGTGCTGTGGTAGGGATCAAACAAGGAACCCCATGAGAAATGTCAATCTGTTATATAGCTCCAAGCTGCACACCACAGCCCAACATTATTGTTTAAAAGCAGTATCTGGTTTTCCTATATATTCTGAAACAATTATTCAAAAATTGAATAGGAAAAGAAAAAACAAACCACTCTACACACACACAAAGAAATCCTGGCCCTTGACCACGTGTGATATGCCACTTCACACTGTGTATTATTGTCCCACCAACTGTGGCACTTGTCCTCAGAGAAAATATTAAGTGCCGCCCTCAATCATGGATTCTAGTAATATCCTTCAGTGGATAGCTGTTATAAAAATAACAATTCCATTGTAATGTGTTCAACTGGGAAACAAAACAAAAATATTGGTGACTACTTGAAGCTTTTTAATGCTTAGCAAAAATTATTTTGTAATAAATTTTTGCAAACTTTACTGACTTCTTCAAATGCACAGGTTTGTAACTGGAGATTAGAATATAATGTGTATGCTTGCCTTGTCAAAGTACAAAATTGGTTCTGAAACCCAGCAAAATAATTTTGGCATGTGAAAAATTTTGCAACCAGTTTTCCCTGTCAGCAACTAGATGTAAGTGCAACAAATTACATAATAATTTGTTGGTCTTTCAAAACCTCCTAACTAAAATAGCTTTCTCAATTTCAGCCAATAACTGAATTATTAATAATTAATGAAAATCAGTTGATGATTGTTGATGAGAATGATGAGAATCTTCAATGAAGTCTTTCTGTTACTTACAACATAATATACCATCTGTATTTCATTTTCATCTAACCCGATTGTTTACCAATAATTTAATGATAAACCTACACATACTTGCCATAAGCAATTATTGCATCTGTTAAAGTAGAATATAGAACTCAAAAGTTTAAAATAAGATAAAGGTTATTTTAGAGGCCACAACAGATGTACACATCCATCCTTAATGGTGAGGTTCCTGTGAGTTCTGTAACTATTGCAAAATTCAGAAAGTGCTATCAAGTACCATAATGTATTACATTTCAGCACATAAACTGAATAGACATAATTGAGCATCTAACCACAATTATTTAGCCAATGTATATGAGCTGCAATATAAAGAACAATTCTATTATCTGATTTAGATACAAATATGGTCAATCACAATTTTCTCATGACATATTCTTGTTTTACAAAACTTAATTTAAAATGATTGATATTTTTCTCTACTTTTCCTAAAAAGTACTAACAAAACTCCATTTGCCCTGCAAAAAAGTTACAACCTTTACTTCTCTTTGAATAACTTACCTTTCTGGAAAACACAATTTGTCCATAAGAGGACAAAAATTATATAGCTAAAACAGTGCATATCAGTATTTCAGAATGTCAAGATCCACACTCTATAGTTGGGGCTTTTAATCACTGACACCAATTACTGTCCTTGGGAAGGTTTTTCAACTCTGGATCAACAAAACAAATTATTTACTTATTCATACTCCAAAGTCCACAAGACTTCTGTGTTTATTAGAAACCTGCATTATAAAGTATTAAACAATATGCTTACCCAAGATAAATGTTCTTCAGAATTTGTCAAAGGAAAAGACGATGGGGAACAGACTTTAAATTCCTAAACTAATTCATTATACAAAAAAAGCCACGTGGGATTTTCTGAGACCCACACCTCAGGCATGATATTCCCCTCTGAAAAAAAAAATCTGAAAAGTAGCCAGGGATGGAGGGGTTACCTAAGCACCTGCCGTGGTCTGCGTAGCGCCCCGGTGGGAATTAAATTGCCAACTTTAAGCTTTAGCAGAGTAAAGTAATCAAAAGTGATTTTTCAAGGTGAGTCTGCATGATAATTTTATTATTTGACAAAAAATAATAATAAAAAGCACCATGAGAATACTCTCGGGCAAAGGATTTCACATTTAAAAAATAAAACAAAAAAACAAAAACAACAAACAAACCCTGCTTAACAGACAGAAAAACAGCCACAATGCTTCATCTCTAATTGGACTTTTTCTTTGTTCCCTTTCCTTTGATCAGCATTGCTTCTCTATGCTTCTTTCTAGCTAGTTGAGCTGATAGCATAACTTTGAGTCTGGCCTGTCTTTTGGCTACAGTTGTCTTCCTCTTCAGTTCCAGATTGGCCCTCTTTGCTGCAAGCTTCTGTTTTATTGTCTTCAGTTCTTCCATAGCGGGGTGGGCAAACTACGGCCCGCGGGCCACATCCGGCCCGTTGGTCTGTCCAATCCGGCCCACCTCTGAAAAAAAATCACTGCCATTGGTCTGTCCAATCCAGCCCACCCCTGAAAAAAAATTGCTGGGCGTGGCGTATTGCCCTGTGCCGCGTGGCCCCCAAAGCTGCAAAATAGTGCGGAGCGGTCTCGGGGTAGGAAAGAAAAGAAATTTGCAAAGGCCTCGGCTGGGAGTTCGAAATCACCTTCAAGTGCGACCTCTCCGAAGGAGAGTCCCGCCGATCCCCCTTTTTTTTCCGGGGTTTCCAGGCTTAAACTTTGCAAAGGCAAAGCTTGCAGGCTGGAGCGTCTTCCCGCCAAGGAGCGGGAAGGGTTCCGCCCGGCGGGCGGGGTGGGCTGCTTGGAGCCACCTAAAGCTAGACCGCTGCTGGTGGAGCCTTAACCTGCCTTGGTGCCCCGTTTCCTGGCTCGGCGGTCCTGCTTGGGCGGCACCTTAAAAGCCTGCTCCCAGCACCTGAGCAACTTCCCAGCAACTTTCGGCTTTGTTTTAACTTGCGGGCACTCGCGCCTGGCCCCAAGCCATGCGGCAGAGGGGAAGCCCAGTGGGGGGCAGGCTGCTTGAAGGAGGCACCCCGGTGGCGCTCCGGGCTTCCCCTTCACCATGCGGCACGGGTGAGGTATGAGCGCCCGTCAGTTAAAACGAAGCTGAAAGTTGCTGGGAAGTTGCTTGGTTTTCCGGGGCTTCCAGGGCTTTGCAAAGGCAAAGTTTGCAGGCTGGAGCGTCTTCCTGCCGAGGAGTGAGAAGGGCTCCACCCAGCGGGTGGGGTGGGCTATTTGGAGTGGGCTGCTGTGCGGCTCGGCGTGAGCGCCCATGAGTTAAAACGAAGCCGAAAGTTGCTGGGAAGTTGCTCGGTTTTCCGGGGCTTCCAGGCTTAAACTTTGCAAAGGCAAAGTTTGCAGGCTGGAGCGTCTTCCCGCCGAGGAGCGGGAAGGGTTCTGCTCGGCGGGCGGGAGGGCTGCTTAAATTTTGCTCAGGTGGCACTTTAAAAGCCTGCTCCCAGCACCCAAGCAACTTCCCAGCAACTTTCAGCTTCCTTTTAACTTGTGGGTGCTCGCGCCTGGCCCCAAGCCACGCGGTAGAAGGGAAGCCCGGCGGGCAGGCTGGCAGGCTGCTTGGAGGAGACTCCGCGCTTCACCTCCGCCAGGCGCGAGTTAAAACGAAGCCGAAAGTTGCTGGGAAGTTGCTCGGATTTCCGGGGCTTCCAGGCTTAAACTTTGCAAAGGCAAAGTTTGCAGGCTGGAGCGTCTTCCTGCGAAGGAGCGGGAAGGTTTCCACCCAACGGGCGGGCGGGCTGCTTAAACTTTGCTCGGGTGGCACTTTAAAAGCCTGCTCCCAGCACCAGAGCAACTTCCCAGCAACTTTTAACTCACGGGCACTCGCGCCTTGCCCCGAGCCGCATGGCTGCCCGCTCCAAGCAGCCCGCCCCACCCACCAGGTGGAACCCTTCCCACTCCTCGGCAGGAAGACGCTCCCACCTGCAAACTTTGCCTTTGCAAAGCCCTGGAAGCCCCAGAAACCCGAGCAACTTCCCAGCAACTTTCAGCTTCCTTTTAACTTGTGGGCGCTTGCTCCTGGCCCCGAGCCACGTGGCAGAGGAGAAGCCCGGCGGGCGGGTGGGCTGCTTGGAGGAGGAGACCCAGCGGTGCTCCGGCAGCAGCAACAGGCAGTTCTGCCCGGGCTCCGCTCAGGTGTCTGGCTGGGGCTGTCAGGAGTTGCTACTGCCACCGCAGCTCCGCACGTTCCAGTCCCGTGTTGCCTTGGGAAGGAAAAGGCAAAACCAGGAGCCACTGAGCCTGAGCCTCCGATGCCACTGCTGCCGTTTCAAAGCACCGCCGCAGCTCTTTCTTTTTGCCTTTCCCTTCCCGAGGCAACGCAGGACTGGAGCCGCGCCGCGCCGCGCTGGCGGTAGCAACTACTGACTCAGAGGGCCTCCGAGGGGAGGGGAAGGAGGAGAAGAGGGGGGAAGGGTGGGGGGTGATTCCCAAAAAATCTTGTGCTGACCCGGCCCGTCTGTCAAATTTTAAAAGTCATTGCGGCCCCCGAGCCAAAAAGTTTGCCCACCCCTGTTCCATGTACAATTTATGTGCCCTTCTCATATTTCTTACAAGACTTGGATTCACTGGGTCATGTTCAAGGTCCTTCCTTTGATACTGCTGTACAGCAGACTTCCCTGAAGCCTTCAATGAGTATTTAACACTTTGAAGAGCATCAAATGTCCTTATGCCAAGGCAAGATGTCTTGGAAGTTATAATGTTACCCATTAGACTGAAAGAACTCTCAACTTGGGGTCCATGGAAGCAGCTCATGATTGCTTTCATCATCTTGAAGAAGCAAGGATATTTACCTGCTGAAGCAATCCCAGTCCAGTTGTGGCTCCAAGCTCTTTTTTTTTCTTCTTCTCTCTGTGCGATTTCCCGCAGGGGAATTTTTTATTAAATGAACATTGCTTTCGCTCTCCGGAGGGAGCTGCAGCCGTCTGGCTCTTTCCACACCTCCGCATCCCTAGGAAGCCTCTCCCTGCCTCCCCCACCTCTCAGGAAGTGAGGCTGCTCTATCTGGGCGATTGGACCTCCAGAGGTTTTTCTTTAAAGCCCCTTCTCAATTCACGGAGGACCGTGGGGATGCTCCGATGCACGCTGGTTTCCCCTACCGGCAGGTCCTCCTTTTGTGTGGAGGGCTGCAGGGAAAGGCACTCGCCTGAGAGGATCTCTCCCTCTCTCTCCCCGCAAGGTCAACGTCTGCACTGAGGAGGAGAGGGCAGGAGGTTCCTCCTGCTTGCTGAGAGGTGAGGAAGCTGCGGCTCGCCCGGCGAGATTTGGGAATGAGGGGCAGGAGGAGGCACGCACACACCCACGGCTCACTTTCCCAGTTCTGCCCAGCCCTTACAGCTCTGGCGTGGCCCCGGTGGGCAGCGAGTTCCTCCCCGCTGGACCCTCCGCTCATCCTGCCAGGGCCACGCCAGAGCCGTGAGGGCTGGGCAGAGCTGGGAAAATGAGTCGCAGGTGTGTGCGTGCCTCCTCCTGCCCCTCGTTCCCAAATCTCACCGGGCGAGCCGTGGCTTCCTCACCTCTCAGCAAGCAGGAGGAACCTCCTGCCCTCTCCTCCGCAGCGCAGACCTTGCAGGGAGAGAGAAGGAGAGATCCTCTCGGGTGAGCGCCTTCCCCCGCAGCCCTCCGCACAAAAGGAGGACCTGCCGGTAGGGGAAACCAAGCCGCGGAGGCGGGAAGGATGGGCTGGCAGGCGCTAACCTCACTCGTTCTCCCTGCATTGGGCTAAGGGTGGTTTCCGCTGCGAGCGGCTCAGACCCTAGGGCGCCTTCCGCCTTCTTCTCCTGGAGCAGCCCAGTCTCGCCTTTCTCCGTTCTCCCCCTCCCCAAACCCGGACTAATTCCAAGCCTCTAGAGTGCAACGAGTGTTCAAACCCACTTTGCAACGAGGTTCGCTTCCTTCTCGCATTCGCTCCCGCATCTCCACCGCCTGCCCTGCGCGTGCTCTTTCAGGGCCGGCCAAAAGAGACCCAGCGCTGCACACCAAGAAATCGCACACACACACCAACACGCTTCCTTTCCAGCCGGTGGTGTGGATCAGCTCTGGAGCTGGGCAGCTGCTTCCCTGCTCCTGACTCAGGGGGCCTCCGAGGGGAGAGGAAGGAGGAGAAGAAGGGTGGGGAAGGGTGGGGGGCACGATGAAAAATCGGAATTCCTATTTTAATCAGAAGAATATCATGTATGCAAATTAATATACAAACATGTGAAATCATCTCTGCCAAGCAAGAACAAAAGAATATTGGGAAAGACTGATTATTCTATATTTTGGAGAACTAACTTTTCCAGTTATATTTGTATATGTGTGTTTACTCCTGCTTACTAGATGCAGTACACATACACATTCTAAATAGGAATCATCTTCTGTTTTAAAAGGGGATGTTTTGCCTTTAAAGCTTCTCCTCATCCTTAGTTTAGGTAAAAAAAACTAAGGTAAAAAAATAAAACAATGGAACAAGCTGTAGCTGAGAGAATAAGGCCAATTAGAAAATTAGAAATTACTCTGCACAAAGAGCAGATAGGTCATCTAGAATTTTAGGCTTCATTTTTAGCATTTTAAAGGTGATATTTGGCATTTTTAGCATGACAGTCTAGGCCTTTTTTTAAAAAAAAAAATTTCAACGATTTTTTTTCTTAATCCAGGACATTTCTTTTGGTATGGGAGAACTTGCTTTTTCATCACTATACAATAGAGAGTGTATTCTGAAAGTCCATGAATACAATTTTAAGTTTTAAGAAAAATAACAACCCCAGCTGAGAAACAGAAATGTAACCCATAAATATGCCACTTGTGGAATGTTATGTGGAATAATGTTTTCTATTTTTCTGACAGGTAGTCAATGTCTTGTGTTCTTTGATCATTTGCCTTTTGACCTATTACATAGAAAAATGTATGTATCATTTGTTTCAATAATCATAATAATCAATACAGCTGGAGGGGACCTTGGAGGTCTTCCAGCCCAATCCCCTCCTCAAGCAGAAGACCCTATATTATTTCAAACAAGTGGCTTCCCAGTCTCTTCTTAAAAGCCTCCAGTGATGGAGGCACCCACAACTTCTAAGGCAAGCCATTTATCTGGTTAATTGTTCTCCATTGAATCAAAGGGAGAATCCAGGCTGGGTAGTCTCTAGCCTTGTTTCTCTACAGACCTAGTTGAATTCTGAGGACATCCCCCCTCCCCTGGCAATGGTCCCTAGTTCTTCACTCGGTCTCAGCTCATTCAGACCAGCCTAAAAGAGCTCTGAATTGTTGGAATTTATTGAAGAATTATTCTACTCCCTGGATTCTCTTCATCTTTTAGATTTGCGGAAAGGTTTGACAGCTGACCGGCTTTTCTGGTTCAGCTGCTTGTTGTTTTTCTCTTTTTCACACCTTTTAATTTTTCTCTTTTAAAATTTGGCTTGTTTTTGCTGAACAACTGGTTTTTTGGTGGTGTTGGTTAGATTCAGGGGTGGGATGCTACCGGTTCTGCCTGGCTCTATAGAACCGGTAGCTCTGAAGAGCAGCAGACACCGAAACGGTTCTGTGTTTGCTATCCAGCACAGCTGAGGTTGAAAAATCAGGAAAAAAGTGGCTTTTCAAATGCTGTGCGCCTGCGTGCAGCACTTTTCAGCTGTTTGGGGGCACAGCTTAAGGTTTTTTACACGCGTGTGCAGTGCACATCAGGCAAAACACAGTCACCGAACCAGTAGTAACACCGGTTGAATCCCATCCCTGGTTGGATTGTGGACTGAGAGTGCCCCAGAGAAGCCGTGTGGCCCAGGCTGGGGCTGAAGTAGGGGTGGGATTCCACTGGGATAACAACCAGTTCGGTGATCGCTCACTTTGCGTGCACATATGTGCTTTGTGCACTCTCTATCTGCGTTTTAAAAAAGCTCTAATACTCACCTTCTACTGCAGTCCCTGTGAATAAAACACTTATAAAACATGGCTAAAACACAAATAAAACACGGCAAACCTCTCTGCCGCGCGAATCAGCTGTGCTCCAAAAAAAAAGGAAATAAAGCACAGGAAAGAGCAGGAGCAGGTGTGCGGGCCCACATGCTTGTCGCAGTGAACTAGTTGGCTGCCAGCTGATCTTTGGAGCAAGGGGTTTGCCCAAACCGGTCCAAACCAGTAGAATCCCACCCCTGGTTCTCACTGTTATAAAGTTTCTCCTTAATTCCAGGTTGCCTCTCTCCTTGATTAGTTTCCATCCATTGTTTCTTGCCTTGCCTTTTGGTGCTTTGGAAAATAGGTTAACCCCCCTCTTCTTTATGGTAGCCCCTCAAAAGCTGCTATCATGTCACCCTAGTCCTTTTTTTCTTAATACTAGACATACCTAATTTCTGCAAAGAATTGATCATCCTTAATAAATCCTTTTGCTTTGCATTAATTACTTGGTGATTTGCATTTTGGGTATTTCCAATCATGTATAAAAAGGAGACAGATAACCGTTGTTATTCATCTTGATATCTGATCTTCAAATATCCCCATCCAAGATCAAGTAGTTGCTGAGGATGAAATAGCAAAGCATTCAGATATAGGTGTCTCCTTTATTCCTGGAAGTGGAGACTCAGTGTCAAGACAATCTCTCTACCTGAACTGTTGTTCCTACAATGAACCTCTCAAATCCAATAGCCAAAGTTCTGCTCTTGACTTTTTTCATAATAGAGTTCCTAAGTTTTTCTATGCACAATCATAGCCATTTGGGTTCCCACTGGAATTGTACAGTGGATGAAGTTAATTCATGAAAGGCCATTAAGATTTCTGTATTAGAAAAAGTGCATCCTGAAAGCCTAATATACACTTTCATTTTGTTAAGCAAATGTTTTAACAGGCTTTAGCCCCGAGAATGAACCTTCACCCTCAAAAGGCTTAATAAATAAAATGATTATGATTAATAAACCTCATATTACTGTGTCACATAAAAGTACCCGGAGTGTGCTGATTAATCTCAGATATGAAAAAGTCTTTTTAGGTATATTTTAAAAAATGAAGCGGGTAAATGCAAAGCTTTTATTGTAATAAATATGAATATTTATTTATCCGAATCCAAATCAGAATTATCCTGTTTGTAAGCATCTTCAAATAATGTTCCATGCTGAAGACAACAGCTATTCCAATAAACCTGAGTAACTAGTCTTCCAGCAGTTAAAAAAAAAAAGGTACTATGATGAATGTTAATTTGCATGTTTCTTGCAAGATGAAATGAGAAAGAGAAGTCACTCAATGATTTTTTTTCAATTTTCTTATCTAAAGAAAAACAAAATATGTTACTTACAAAGAGAGATAAAATATATAATTATATCCAGTACTTCTAAAGCTTGGTCTAGAATAAGGGTGTCAAACAGGATTTCTTCAAGGGTGGGTCAGCATTGTAGTTCTCCTCCATGGGCCAATATGGGAGGTGGCAGGGAATGAGAAGATGGGACTGATGCCTCCTGCAGCACTTTACTGGGCAAAATGGGCCATGGGGGCCGCATGCGCCCCCTGTACCTCATTTTTGCCCTCCATGACCTTCTGCAGCACTCTGCCAAGCAAAAACAGGCCTCCCAAGGCCCCTGTGTGGCCTATTTTGGGGCAGCAAAGTGCTGCTGGAGGCCGTTGAAGCTGAAAGCGGGCAGTACAGCCCAGAGGTGGTATTCAGCAGGTTCTGACCAGTTCTGGAGAAACGGTAGTGGAAATTTTGAGTAGTTCAGAAAACCAGCAAATACCACCTCTGATAGGAGATTTCACAGTATCCTTCCCCACGCCCACCAAGCTATGCCCACAGAACTGATAGTAAAAAAATTTGAATCCCACCACTGGTATAGCCCATTTTTGGTTCATTTTTTGACCCTTTTTTTATCTGTTTTTGGCCCATTTTCTGGCCCTTTTTAAATCCGTTTTTGGCCCATTTTTGGCCTGTTTCAGCCCATTTTTAGCCCTGTCTTCAGCCCATTTTTGGCCTGTTTTGGCCCATTTTTAACCCTGTCTTCAGCCCATTTTTCGGCCTGTTTCGGCCCATTTTTAGCCCTGTCTTCAGCCCATTTTTCGGCCTGTGTTTGCTAGCAGAGGCACCGCGGGCTGGTCCTTTGATATTCCCAGCTAGATTTAAGCTCCCAATGGGCCAGATGCGGCCTCTGGGCCTTGAGTTGGAGACCCCTAGTTTAGAATATCAGATTAATTATTCATAAGTGAGAAAACAGGAGTCCTACTCAGCTCAAAATAAAGCTTATATAAACCAATGTAACTTCCAAGTAACCTATTCTGTGTTTTCTGTCAACTGATCTCTCATCTAAAAAAAAAAGAGGACTAATTTTATAGCATGTTTTTTGCATATTCTTGAACAGAATATCTGTTCTGTCTAATGCATTAATCTCATTTTATGTACCCATACTAGAATACTTTCCATTTCTCTATTTTACAAGGTGTGTTATATAATTACAAGATACATTGTATAAATATCTATCAAGTCTTCTACATCAAGCTGTCCTGTAAGAGATATTTAATTTAATAGAACAGAACATATTTCTTTTTAATATTGCCAATAATTCAAGTTCAATGGAGCTTTGATAAATTAAAAAATAAAAATCTTCTATTCTTTTAATTATGGTAGAATGAAAGAAACCAAACAGGAAGTCCTTGAAAATTGATATTTTTGAGGTAGCAATAAATAAGTGTTTGAACATTTTGGATAAATATATTTAATATACATTGTCCCAATATCATTTTGTTAGTCAATATACCCAAATCCTTAAAATAAGGGCTACATAAGTATGAAAATATGATGCAGATAATGTTTTCCTTACCCTTTATTCTTAACGCATTGTGGATACAATAGTTGTCCATTCTGACACTGTGCTCTAAAATCAGAGGGTGAATTTGATAGAAGTCCAGTGTGATAAGCTTTGCATACAAATTCAACAAATTCTCCATGAAGAAAATAAGGTCGATTGTCAAAACTCCATCTCAAAAGTAAATTATTTTTTGCCATCTCTTCCTGTGACAAGGTGCATGGCTCTTTAGAATATAAATAAAATATTATTATTTTTACCATACCATGAAATATAATATAACATTTACCTTAGATATTAGGATTCTTTTTATAGTGCATCTGATAAAATATAAATATTAATGAACTAAACTTCATAAATTAGAATTATCAAGAGTTTATTTTTACTCCATTAGATTGCTAATTAGAAGATAAAGCTAGTATTCATTGTTGTGTTTCTTGTCTAGACTACTTCAAAGGACTAATACCACTGCTGTGAGCCAGGGCTTAAAATAATCTGAGATCAGATCTGTTTTGCATGGTGGCCATGAACTGCTGAGCTGCTTCCTGTTCCATATCTAGGGAAAGCAAGTTGAAGTCCCCCAATATTGTAAGTCTGGGGAACTCTAACACCAACATGCCTACTACAAGCAGCTCAAGCAGGGAATCTCAAGAAGACAATACAAAAGCAACAATTAAAGTCCAACTTTAGAAACCAATCTTATCAATGGGGCTTCACAGCTGATTAGCTGTGCGGCAACGCCTCTGAAAGTCAACAGCATCTCTCAGATGACAATAATCATTCCATCACCAAGAGTGGCAACTGAAGCCATGCTTGAAACCCAGATAGTCTCATTTCTGAAATGGGAATATACTCCTCCATGCCCAAGAACATTTCATTAATAGGTCAACCCTCTCATCCCTTATCAAATCATGAAACAGGGAAACATTATTACATGTCATCCTTTAATTCAAAACACAGGTTGCTTGAAGTTCCAATGATTTAACATTCAAGCTGCATGCAGAATGAGAAACACATTCCTCAAGAGCAGTCTATTCTCATTGTTAATATATATCAAATCTGAGCTTTCATTCCAGTGCTACAATGCATAACTGCAACATCTAATTCATTGCCATGTAATATAATTGAGCAATTGGAAAACTTTACATTAAGGACCCTCAATTTAGGCAAGAATACACCAATAATTTTCTAAAATGTATTGAAATGAATTGAAGCTGAATGTTTATTTGGTATCTATTTGCACTGTTATAATGATAACACTACTATACAATACCTATACAAACAGGTGGAGTAGTCCATTGGTTCCTTGAACAAAAGACTGTTATGGTTCCTTGCAAAACATGATATTCATTGCAACTGTACTGTACTGTTGAACCATCTTCATAGTTTTCTGTTAATGAGCTCATAACAACCCCATTTTCTATGGAAGGTGGAGGACCACAGTTAGTATTTAAGCCTGCAAAACACAGTGAGGGAAAAAATAAAGGCAGCATAAGACAGTTATGTTGATGGCTAAAGATGTTTTACTTGTATTTTGTGTGTTTGAAAACCCAAATATATATATATATATGTCTGGCATTCAGCTTTGTTCGGGTATTTTCCCACGTGGTGCTTTTAAAGTTGTAGCAACGTTTCAGCAGAATCTCATCTGCCATCATCAGGCTTCTGTATGGTGTTTGTGAGTCAAACTTTTACAGTGGTTTCAGATTTAAATTTGGGGCAGCCTATTGCTGTGTCAGAATGGTTTTTTCTTCCTCCTGATTGGTTGAGAGTCTTGGTCTGTGTTTATCAGAGAATCATCAGAGAAGCCATAGAGATTGAAAAAAGACCAGAAAGCATGAACAGAAGAGATGATTCCACCAGGCTGTCAATCATTTGGAAGCCTGCACTCACAAACAAAAAAATCTCCACACCACAAGCCAGGCAAACACCTGGGCACAAACAGATCCCCCCTGATACCTCCAGCTCAAACACACCCCAACCAGGCACCCAGATGAAACCCAGCTTCCTAACGAATGATAGCCGTCCATTTACCCAAAGCCAAGCTGCACTAAAGGCCTCCAATAAAGTAACACAATGTTGCCAGCCAATCAAGATACAAAAAGAGCCCCCCCCCAAAAAAAAACAGACAGAAGATACTAGTAGCAGAACACAGCAAACTCCAAGACCAATAAACACAGACCAAGACTCTCAACCAATCAGGAGGAAGAAAAAACCATTCTGACACAGCAATAGGCTGCCCCAAATTTAAATCTGAAACCACTGTAAAAGTCTGACTCACAAACACCATACAGAAGCCTGATGATGGCAGATGAGATTCTGCTGAAACGTTGCTACAACTTTAAAAGCACCACGTGGGAAAATACCCGAACAAAGCTGAATGCCAGACATGTAAGTACCCGCGAAAACTTAAGAAAACAAATATATATATATATATATATAAAAATGGGATAAAAAATGTTTCCCCATTCAAAATGAGAGATAATGTCATCATTTTGATTTTATGTATATTATTGATATTATCCATCTACAGCTATGTTTTTATATAAAAGAATAACATTTAGTTGCACATAACTGATGAATCTCATTACTGTAGTATAATGATTGAACTTTTAACCACCAGTGATATACTGGCAATCCATGTTTGCAATTGGTTTTGTCAACTCGTTTATTAAATAAAATCGCATTACTTGCTTGAAATTTTATTTTGATTTTTCTTTACTTTGCAGCATAAGAAGGTTATAACCCCAAATAGCTGGATGAGCTCAAACAGCAGGGAAATTTTTCAGAAATTAACTCATAAGGAAGCTAAATAAAAGGGCAAATCTATAACCTTTTCCCCAAATTATCCCACCATTTTCAGCGCTGTAAAAATTGGTAAAAAACAGAATGGTTGTTAATATTTACCTAAAATAATAAGCATATACACCATGGGGAATATACATTGAACAAATGCACTAGCACTGGCTGTTTGCCTAGCATGGTGATTCTCAAACTTTTCTTCATCATGGAACCTCTTTAAATACTTTTTGTGGCCCACGGACCCCCCAAGATATAACTTACGATTTAATTCATAACATTTCTTCAAGTCTTTGCAGACTGCCCATGATGACAGTGCCCCCTCAGAGGACCACGGACCACAGGTTCAGAACCACTGGTCCAGCATGCTTGCAACTGCAAGCCACAAGCCCCTTAGGAGGCACACAAAGCCTTTAATGTGAAACTGGTTAGGCATCAACTGCCAACTGGCCCATGACTCTAATAACTAATTAAGATCACAAAGCTAAGCTTATTAACTTGTGATTAATACATTTTAGGGACCTATTGCATTGAGAGCAAAGTAGCACAGGAAAAGGTAACTTATTTAAGCAAAATCCCTTTGCTCTGTAAAGGGGCAGGGGAATGGTTAGGCATAGGACAATGCATAGTAACTTATTGTAATGGTGAACACACAAAAGAGGGGATAGGGCTGCAAGTCATAAATATGGGCATTGCTTGGCATAATTAGAATAGAATAACAGAGTTGGAAGGGACCTTAGAGGTCTTCTAGTCCAACCCTCTGCTTAGGAAGGAAACCTGAGAAAGAAAACTTCCAGTATTGAAGTATTCACAACTTCTGAAGGTTGTTCCACTGATTAATTGTTCTAACTGGAAATTTCTCTTTTGTTCTAAGTGGCTTCTCTCCTTGATTAGTTTCCACCCATTGCTTCTTGTCTGCCCTCAGGTGCTTCTTGTCCTGCCCTCAGATGCTTGACTTCCTCTTCTTTGTGGCAAGACCTGAGATATCCGAACATTGCAATCATGTCACCCCTAGTCCTTCTTTTCATTAAACTAGACATATCTGATTCCAGCAACCATTCTTTATATGTTTTAGCCTCCAGTCCCATATTTGTCGCTCTTCTCTGCATTCTTTCTAGAGCAGGAGTGTCAAACTCAATTTCATTGAGGGCCACATCGGGATTGAGTTTGACCTTGGAGGGTTGGAGGGGGGGATTGGCATGGCCATGGTAGGTGTGGCCATGGTGGGCATGACACAGGACTGCACCTCCTCAGACATGGTTTATAAACTTATAAAAATAGGAAAGCGTACATTTCTGTGACTTTGTTTTTTTTAATATTTGCTTGATCTTCTTGATCACCTTATGAGAGAGAGAACAGATCAAGAAACTGACTCCATAGGAAGACTAGAACTATAAATTGTTGACATAGGCTATAGTAACAGAATCCTGCAAGCTTGAAAGGTAAACTATTTTACTTTTTCTCCCTTTCATAACCTTCTGAGTCAAGGACAGCCTCCTGGAGCACTGCAGAGCCTGGAAGGCCTCCTGGACCATTCCGGAGGCTCCATTTTTGGCCTGGAAGGCCTCCTGGACCACTGTGGAGACCAAAAGCAGTTGTAGAGAGGGAACGGGTGCCCCACCCGCATCCCCCTTTTGCTAGCAGAGGCACCACTGTCTGGTCCTTTGATATTTTCAAATCGGCCCCATGGGCCAGATCTAGCCTTGAGTTTGACATTCCTGTTCTAGAGTCTCAACATCTTTTTTACATCGTGGCGACCAAAACTGGATGCAGTTTTCCATGTGTGGCCTTACCAAGGCATTATAAAGTGGTATTAATACTTCATGTGATCTTGATTCTATCCCTTTATGCAGCCTAGAACTGTGTTGGCTTTTTTGGCAGCTGCATCACACTGCAGACTTGTATTGAAATTGTTGTCCACTAGGACTCCAAGATCCCTTTCACAGTTACTATTTGTGCGAGGTATTAATATACTGAATCTGTGCATTTTGTTTTTCTTGCCTAAGTGTAGAACCTTAATGTTTTTCACCATTGAATTTCATTTTGTTAGATAGCACCCAATGTTCAAGTCTGTCAAGATCCTTCTGTATCTTAAGCCTATCTTCTGGAGTGTTGGCTATTCCTGCCAGCTTGGTGTCATCTGCAGATTTGATGAGTTCCTCATCTATCCCCTTGTCCAAATAATTGATGAAGATGTTGAAGAGTACTGGGCCTAAAACAGCTTTTTTTATCATACTTTTTCATCACAGTCATGACTGTAAATGGTTGCTATCTCAGGATGTTGGAATTTGCCAAACCCAGATAAAACTTTTGTTAAGATCAGCATCTTTTTACCTTTGGAAATACACTGAGGGTATCTCAATTGCCCATCATTACATTGCACCAGCAATTTGGATTCTGAAACTAAAAGTGGCAAAACATATCCTGGTTTACATACAAATTCAATAAAATCACCATGCACGAAATACCATTCCTCTTCCAACTTCCATTTCATTTCTAGGTTGTAATTGTCAGGAATTTCTCTCCTAGCTAAACATGGCTCTGTAAGACAAGAGTCAACAATAATATATTAAGTTCTGTGATTAAAAAATTATCGGTACTCAGTAATTTACCAAGGCAAAAAACCTAATTGATTGCTGACATTGGGAGATGGACAAGGAAAACATTCTTCATTTATCATTAACAATGATTTGCTGCCTTTTATGGTCTCCTGCCTTAGAGACTAAAGCTTTGTGATGGTCAACAATAATATGACTATCAGAACCATGGTCCCCAGTATATATAAAAACAACAACTGATCAATCCTTTAATGTATTATTCACATTGCAGCAACTCAATCAAAAACACAAAATGCAGAGCTTATCTATTGTTAACTATTTCTTATAAAATAAAGATATATCAATTGTGATAACCAAGCAATATGTTTAAACACATGTTGAATATTAACTATGCTGGTCAAATGTTGTGTTTTAACCACACTTAAAGCAATAAGTTTTCCAATTGTTTTGGAGAAGACATTTTTGGAGAGAAACAACTATTATACTTTTAAAGAATAATTATGGGGGGTGGAGCTTGCATCACAGCAGTGCAGCATGTGATCTTTAAGCTCTAAGATCGCTGCTGATATCTCCATTGCAGGATGGTCCCAATGGACCTAAACCATCCCGTAGAGATGGTGACAGAGGAGGGCACATCCTGTCGATCCCAGGGACATTGCAAAGTCCCTGGTAGATCCAGGAGAAGCCCTTTTTTCCCCGCAGTAGAGAGGCAGCCATTAAAGCTGCTGAAGCTGGGACAGCTCCAGAACGGAAGAAAGCTGGAAAGAAAGTGTGTCAGTTTGGTGAGATAATTTCCTACTTATTTTTTTCTGGAGAGAACACCCTAAAAGACTAAAATTTAAATTTAAAAGTGAAGATAAAAGTGCTCAAGCAGCGAGATTAAGCACAAATGAAACCTTTTCTTTTTTCTTTTTTCCTTTTTTTCCTACATAATTGGAACCAATTGGATTAAGGTATTCAAGTGCCTGAAGATTTCTCCCTTCCCTCTTTTATTTTTATTTTTTATTTTTTTACTGGAGTGGCAATTGGCTGCTCTTGCTTTTTTTATTCAATTTTTCTATTGTACTTCAAGATGAGCAGAAAAATGCCAGCCTCAGCTTCCTCAATCCCGACTTCTTCCTCACCATCTGGAGGACAATGATCAATACAGATGATGTTACAACAAGAGAAGGAGAAAGAAGTGACACTGCAGATGATTATGCAAGGAATTCAAAAGATACAAGTAAAAACAGATAACATTGAAAAGAGAACAGAGAATTTCAAGCAAAGAACAGAAAAGACGGATGAAAAAATTGAAAATATTCAACAGATGATGATGCGATATGAGGAAAGAATTAAGAAAATTGAAGAACAAGATGTACAAAGAGATAAGAAGATTGGAGATATGGATACCCGATTGAGTGAAGTGGAAAGAGATAAGGGCAGATCTCTGCAATCATTGGGATGGGAAATTGATAGATCAGAATTCTATCTTAGATTTCAAAATATAGAAGAATAAAAGGGTGAAAACCTTGCTGAAATGATAACAGAAATCCTGGCAGAAGCATAAGAGGTAACTAAAGAGAAGGCGATGGATGGAATAGACGAGGTTTTTCGTGTTTATATAAGATATGCGATGAGAAATAAACTGCCAAGAGAAGTTCATATAAGATTTACTAAGAAAATAATAAAATCACAAATACTGCAGGCGGCAAGAGAAAAAACACTAAAGTACAAAGATAAAGAAATAGTGGTACTGAAACAGGTACCAAGAAAAGTGAGAGAGATAAGAAGAGAATATTTATTTTTGACCAAAGAGTTACTTAAAAGAGGAATAAATTACAGATGGCTGATACCCGAAGGTCTCATGTTTACCTGGCAGGAACAAAAACACAGAATTGATACAGTTGAAAAAGCGGAGTTATTCTATCTGGAATGTTTTAGAGGAGGGGAGGAAGATACAAGAAAAGAAGAGTTGTTAATTGAATTTCAAGAGGAATATACAGCAGTAATTGAAAAAGAGAAAGGAGCCATAGGTGGTGTACCCAGAGAACAATGAGAACCAAGATCTACTAGAGCAACAAATCCTTCTTGCAAAGTCTAAAATGGATGAGAAAAAATTGATTACAATTAATATAAATGGGCTTAATTCAGCTATTAAAAGAAGAAAAGTATTTCATAAATTAGAGAAATTAAAATTTGATACAATCTGCCTCCAAGAAGTACATATTAAAAAAACAACATAATTATATACTGAAACAACAAAAATTAGGGAAATTATTTACAGCGTTAACACATTGTAAAAAGAGAGGAGTGGTGTTATACATTAGAGATACAATCCCTGCGGAACAAATATATACAGACGATGATGGAAGGATTTTGATGGTGGAGATAACGGACAATAATCTAAAGACACTTTAAATAGCAATTTATGCTCCAAATGATAATCAAGAAGATTTTTACAGGAAATTACATAAGAAAATAATTGAACTGGACTATGCTAATATCTGTCTGATGGGGGATCTTAATGGAACAATAAATAACAACTTGGATTATAAAACACAAAAAACAGCAAAGAAAACCAGAAAGACATTGCCAAAATCCTTCTTTTGAATGGTAGATGAGATAAACTTAAAAGATGCATGGAGAGGGAGAAATGAGGAAAATAAACAATATACCTTTTATTCAAATAAACATGCATCATGGTCTAGAATAGATATGATATGGATGTCAACAGAATTGCTTTCTAACATATAAGACATTGAAACAGAAGCAAGTACTTGGGCAGATCACAATCCAATAACACTTGTATGGAAAGGACAAAAAAGGAGATCTAGATGGACTTTAATACAATATTAAAGGAATAAGACTTTAAACAGAAAATTGAGAGAGAATTGACTTTTTTCTTTAAAGAAAATACAAAAGAGGATACATCATTACAGAACCTCTGGGACACGATGAAGAGGTTTGATAATGGACTATACAAGGAAAAGAAATATATATAAGAATTTTTTTAAAAAAATATTGGAAGATGACTACAAGAAGTTGGAAAAAGAACTACAGAAATTTCCACAAAAAAGGACATTAAAATTAACATGGACATAACTGAGAAGGCAGAGCTTCGTTTCGGCGATACAGCTGTGATCTCGGGGCTCTGAGATCGCAGCCAATATTTTCGCCCCTGGTCGGTCCTAACGGACCTAAACCGTCTCATAGAGATGGGGATTGTGAAGGGCACTGTCCCAGGATCCCAGAGATATCGCAAAATCTCTGGTTTGATCCGGGAGAAGCCCTTTTGCTGGTGGCGGAGAGGCAGCCTCCATAGCTGCTGAAGTCAGGACAGGTCCGGAAAGAAAGTGGCTGGAAAGAAAGTGTGTTGGCTGGGTGAGAAACTTCTTTTGTGTTGTAAATTCGCTGAGGTTTGAAAGGGCATCCTGAACAAAGAAGAAACCTGTGAGATTTTTTTTTTTTTGACCAAAACTGTTTGAGCGGCGTTTTTTAAAGTGATGTCAAATTGAGGCTTGGATTTTTTTTTCTTTTTCTTACTTTTTTTCTGGGGACTTTAGTCTGACTTTGTAGGTAACTGGATTGAATTTTCTCTTATATATATTTTTATGCTCCTTTTGATTTTTTATTTTTCTTTAGGATAGAGGCTCCCTTTGGCTATTTTTTTTCTTCTTTTTTTGTATACATTATTCCTTTTTTCTGGCTGGGGGGGGGGAAAGAGCATTAAGAAACTTTGCAACAATGCCAACTGGAGGCTTGAAAATACTTTATTTGAATTGGAGAGAATTGCAAGAAGACTCCTTCTCAAGGACATTTCAACGTGATAAGATAGAGGGAGAGCACAGCAAAATATTATTACAGGTGTTTTCCTGGACTCTTATCAATATTTCAACACTTGAGGCTTGGCTTTGAAGCTGCTGGAGAAGAGAGTCATAATAAGAGCCTTGGATAAATAAATAAAGTGCAGTGTGCTTATATATATATAGCTGAATGCCAGATATATATGTATGTATGTATGTATGTATGTATGTATGTATGTGTGTATATATATATATATATATATATATATATATATATATATATATCTTTTGTTATTCGGGTTTTCTCCCGCGTAAGATTGGAAGTATCTAGGCAATGTTTCGATGAAGTCTCATTCATCATCTTCAGGCTTGGTCTTCAGCTCTGCTTCTCAGAGTGATGTGAGCTTGCAGCTGCTTCTTCCTTTTAACTGCTAGTGGGGGTGTGGCTTGATTGGGTGGGGGCTTGGCAAACAAAAAGAAGGAGCACCCATGGGATCACCCCACTCACCTGTCATTGCTAACCTCTACATGGAACACTTTGAAACACAAGCTCTAGAAAAATATGATCACAAACCCAAACTCTGGCTCAGATACGTAGATGACACCTTCATAATCTGGCCACATGGGAAAGAAAAACTGAACAACTTCCTCACACACCTCAACAGCCTACACCCCAAAATACAATTCACCATGGAAACAGAAGCTAACAACCAACTTCCCTTCCTAGATGTTTTGATATACAAAAAATCCAATGGCTCCCTAGGACACACCATCTACCAGAAGAAAACACATACAAACCGCTATCTACACGCACTCTTACACCACCACCCAGCACAGATCAATTCTGTAGCCGAGACACTCATCTCCAGAACAAAATGCTTAGCCGATAAACAACACCTAGAGACCGAACTACACATTTTCACCGGCGTGCTGACAGCCAATGGATTCCAAAGAAAGAAGATCATCCACCTAATCCAAAAAGAAACCCCAACCAAAATCCAAGACAGAGAACAAGAGAATGGCAAAGCCCTCCTCCCATATATAAAAGGCACTACAGACAAAATCAGCAAGATCCTCCAAAAACACAACATTAAGAAAGCATTCTGCACAAACAGAAAGATATCCACCATCCTAAGAAACCCTAAGGACAAAATCGAGTTAGAAAATCAAGGCGTATATGAAATCCCTTGCACTGCCTGCCCACCACATACATTGGACAAACTAACAGAAGAATAAGTGCATGCATTGAAGAACACAAGAACTCAATCAGAAAGGAAGAACCGACCTCTTCCCTGGTCCAACACCTCAAAGCCACAGGACATGAGATTGACTTTAAAAATACCAGAACTATTGCCAAAACTGAACACTTCAGCAGCAGAATAATCAGAGAAGCCATAGAAATAGAAAAACGCCCACACAGCATGAATAAACGAGATGATGCCTCCCGCCTACCAGCCATTTGGAAACCCACCCTCATGAACAGACGAGTACCTAACATGAAGAATGACACCAGACCCACACCCCTGAGAGCCACACAAGATGCCACCACCACACTTCCACGTAGAAAGCAGACTCACACCCACACAGAAGATGAGACATGACCCCGGACCAGAAGCCGCACTGCAGCTGCATCACTACCCAATTCAAACCCCTCTGAGCCATACATGAAGCGAACTGACGCCCACCATGAAGATGCAGCACGACCACGAACTCGAAGCCAAACAGCAAGATCACAGCTCACCAGCTCAAACCCTCCAGCAACTAAGACTAACCTGAGCACAACCAAGCCCCCACCTGAACAGAACATGCCTCCAGCCAATCAGAACACAGCCAACCCCCCACCCAATCAGAACACACCCTCACCCAATCAGAACACAGCCAACCCCCCACCCAATCAAGCCACACCCCCACTAGTAGTTAAAAGGAAGAAGCAGCTGCAAGCTCACATCACCCTGAGAAGCACAGAACTGAAGACCAAGCCTGAAGATGATGAATGAGACTTCATCGAAACGTTGCCTAGATACTTCCAATCTTACACGGCAGAAAACCTGAATAACCAAAGATCCATATATATATGGATGGATCCGTATATATATATATATATATATACTTATTTGTGATATCCCTACCCACCAGCCTTTTTTTTTTGTAAATTTCAATTCTAGTAATATTCTTATTTTTGCTTTTTATTTTAAGGGGAAAGCCTCAGAATTTTTTCTTTATTTTTTTTTTCTCCTTATTTTTATTGGGACTTCTTTGCTCTTTCTATCCATGTTTTTGGACCACTTTGTTTTTCTTTTTTGATTATTGAGACTTCTCAACTGGATTAAGGTGTGAAGAACCTGAAGGAATTTCTTCTTTTCTTCTTTTCTTTTTTTTTTTTTGCACTTAATCAATATTATTATTTTTGGGTTTGTTTGTTTTTTTCCTTTCTATTTTTCCTTTTTTATGGTGGACTACTTCGTAATTGGATAAGGGTCCAGAAAAACCTGAAGATCTTTCTTCTTCCTTTTTTCCTTTTTCTTCTTTGGTTTTGGGCCTTTTATTATTGGATTTTTCCATTTTGGATTATAATTGGCTACTCTACCAGTTGGATTAAAAGTCAAAAAGAATTTGAAGATTTGGAAGCATTACAATGACAGGAAACCAATACCATCTGGCATTTCTACTTCTACCTCTGCTTCCCCACCAGCTGGAGGACAACATTTAATTCAGACAATGTTGAAGCAAGATAAAGAACAAGAAAAAGTACCGTATATACTCGAGTATAAGCCGAGTTTTTCAGCACATTTTTTGTGCTGAAAAAAACCCCCTCGGCTTATACTCGAGTCAGATTCCCCTCTGAAAAAAAAATGGTGTGGAGCTCTGAAGCTGGGCAGCCGCTTCCCTGCTTCCGTGTTTCCTTTGCAACTTTTAAGCATGGGAGGGGGAGGCTTTTCTGAGCTCTAGGCTGAGAAAGCAATGCGAGCTGAGGTCGCTCCACTCAGTTTCATTTCCTCAGCTCCAGCTGCTTTCAGTCCACTCGGGAGGAGGGGGAGGAGGAGGGGGAGGCTTTTCTGAGCTCTAGGCTGAAAAAGCAACACGAGCCGAGGTCGCTCCACTCAGTTTCATTTCCTCAGCTCCAGCTGCTTTCAGTCCACTCGGGAGGAGGGGGAGGAGGAGGGGGAGGCTTTTCTGAGCTCTAGGCTGAGAAAGCAACGCGAGCTGAGGTCGCTCCACTCAGTTTCATTTCCTCAGCTCCAGCTGCTTTCAGTCCACTCGGGAGGAGGGGGAGAGAGAGAGAGAGAGAGAGATCATAAGAACGGCTCTTGGTTTTTTCTTGCAAGGGAGAGAGTGACTCCTGCCTACCACTGTCATCATCATCATCTTTTGGGTTAGTGAATCAATCAAACCTTTCATGATAGTGAGATCGTTTCCCAAATTTCCCTTAAATCAGGGAAGAAATCAGAAACAAACCTTTGGGCTGAGAATAAGCTTGTTCCTATGATGCCATTTTTGTTCACTTCAGTGTGAAAAGTGTGAAAAAACACACTTCTTTTTCTTCATCTTCTTGTTCCCTATTTACTGGTCTCTTTCAAAGAGGAAATTGTGAACATCAAACTTATTCTCAACTGTCCTAGTGAAAGTTTTTATTGGCATCTATTTTTATTTTTGAAATTTACCAGTAGCTGCTGCATTTCCCACCCTCGACTTATACTCGAGACAATAAGTTTTCCCAGTTTTTTGTGGTTAAATTAGGTGCCTCGGCTTATATTCGGGTCGACTTATACTCGAGTATATACGGTAACTTTACAGATAATTATGCAAGGAATCCAAGATCTCAAGATAAAATCAGACATCATTGAACAAAGAATAGAGAAGACTGATGAAAAAGTGGAAAATATTAAACAAATGATGGGGAAGTATGAGGAGAGATTCCAAAAAATTGAGGAAGAAGGAAAACAAAAAGAGGAGAAGATTGGAAATATTGACAGTAGATTAACAGTGGTTGAACAAGAAAAAAGTGGGATGTTGAGGTGGGAGATGGAAAGGTCAGAATTTTATCTCAGAGTTCAAAATATAGAAGAAGAAAAAGGAGAAAATTTGGCTGCGATAATGATAGAAATTTTGGCAGATGCTTTGGAAATTACAGAGGAAAAGATGATGGATGGAGTAGATGAGGTATATCGAGTTTATACAAGATATGCAATGAGAAATAAATTACCAAAGGAAGTCCATATTAGATTTACCAAAAAATCCATTAAAACACAAATATTACAAGTGGTAAGAGAGAAAACATTGAAATACAAAGGTAAAGAGATTGTGGTTTCTAAAACAAATACCCAGAAGAGTGAGAGAGATGAGAAGAGAATATCAATTTCTGACCAAAATGCTACTGGAAAACGAATTATAGATGGCTGATTCCAGAAGGATTAATGTTTACGTGGCAAGAGCAGAGACATAGAATTGATTCAATTGAGAAAGCAGAACTTTTCCATGCAGAATTTTTTGGAGGAAGAAGAGAGGAGGCAGAGAAAGAAGTCTCATTAATTGAGTTTCAAGAGGAACAACTGGAGACTGAAAAAGAGAAAGGTGCAGTAGGTGGACAGGTGGATAGTAAAGAACAGCATGAAGTGAGATCCACGAGAGCTGTTAGACCTAAATATAAAGCATAATCATGGAAGAAAAAAACCTGATTACAATGAATATTAATGGACTCAATTCAGCTGTTAAAAGAAGGAAAACCTTTCATAAATTAGAGAAATTAAAATTTGATATAATTTGTCTACAAGAAGTTCATATTAAAAAACAACATGAACAATTGTTAGTACAGCCAAAACTAGGGAAAATATTTACTTCTTTCATTCAATGTAAGAAAAGAGGAGTGGTTCTATACATTAAAGAGGCTATCCCAGCAAAACTGATCTACACGGATGAAGAAGGAAGAGTATTAATGGTGGAAATAATGGACAATAATATAAAAATACTTTTGATTGCAATTTATGCTCTGAATGATAAACAAGAAGAGTTTTATAAAAAACTACACATGAAATTAATTGGACTGGACTATGTTAATATAATTATGATGGGAGACATTAATGGAATTGTGGACAATAAATTGGACTACATAGCAACAACAACCAAGCAAAATAGAAAGGCTCTCCCTAAATCTTTTTTTAAAATGACAGACCAACTAACTTTAAAAGATATTTGGAGAGAAAGAAATGTTAAAGCAAAACAATATACTTTTTATTCAAATAGACACTTATCATGGTCCAGATTAGATATGATTTGGATCTCAACAGAATTAATATCCAATATTCAAGAAACAAATATTGAAACAAGTACCTGGGCAGATCATAGCCCAATGACAATTAAATGGAAGGGACAAAAAAAAAGATTGAGATGGACATTAAATAATACTATTTTAAAGGAGAAAGATTTTATGCAATGGATGGAGAAGGAATTGGCTTTCTTCTGCAGAGAAAATAAAAAAGAAGATACTTCAACGCAGAATGTTTGGGATACAATGAAGGCATATGCTAGAGGTTTGATAATAGATTATATAAGAAAAAAGAATATTAGGAAAAGGCAAGCTTCTAAGGCCTTGGAAGACGAGTATAAAAGACATGAAAAAGAATTACAGAAAATGCCACAGAAAAAAGATATTAAATTGAAGCTGGATGTAATTAAACATAAAATGGAATTAATAGAGAAAGAAGAATTGGCACAGAAAATTACAAACTCTAAACAGAATTACTTTGAAGATGCAAATAAACCAGGTAGATGGCTAGCATATAAATTGAGAAAGGAGAAAGAATCAAGAAAAATATTGACGCTAATAGATGATCAAGGCCAAGTTTGTTATGGCAATAAGGAGAAAAAGCAAATTATTCGAGATTTCTATGGGCAACTATATAAACAAGAGAATATTGATGAGGAAAAAGTCAAACAGTATTTACAGAATGCTAATTTACCGAAGATACCTAAAGAGACTGAAGAAATGCTAGAAAGCAATATAACAATGATGGAATTAAATGAAGCACTTAAGAAACAAAATAATGGGAAAGCACCAGGTCCAGATGGGCTTCCGGCAGAATTCTATAAAACATTTCAAGAATTATTGAGCATCCCATTGTTAGAAGTCATGAATGAAGTTATGTTAAAGAAGATGATACCCAAAACATGGTCAGAGGCTTATATCACACTTATTCCAAAAGAAGAGGCTGACCCACTGCAAATTAAGAACTATAGACCGATCTCCTTATTGAATGCAGACTATAAAATCTTTGCTTCAATTTTAGCAGAAAGATTTAAAAAATATTTAAATAATTTTCTTCACCCAGATCAAAATGGATTTCTGCCAAAGAGACAAATCAGAGACAATATGAGAGTAATCTTGGATACTTTGGAATACTATGAGGCTTGTTATGTATGTAAATAGTTGAATAAAGGCAAGCTTGGGGTAAAGTGCAGGGTTCTGGCCCTGCACTTCTGATTGGGTGTTAAGCGGCTAGATCGGATTGGTCGGGTTCTGAGAATCTGATTGGCCCTTAACGAAGAACTCTTATTGGTACTGGAGCTAGCGTTTCACAAGCTCCTGTTGGTTATTTCACATTAGCATTGCCTATATAAAGCAGAGTTGTTGTTATACAAGTTAGAAGTCACTATGCAATAAAGAGTTGAAGTTCACCAACTAAGACTGTCTCCATTCATTCTACCCATGCCTGAATCTATGACACTGGCGACGAGGATGGGATTTGGAGACATCTGATCTTAAGGAACTTGGAAGAAAAAACAGAGCATGTGTAAAAAACGGTGCCACCAACGGAAGCCATGTCCGGCAGCATCGTACCACCCGCTCCGTACGATCCATCCCAAGAGGATTGGGAATCCTACATGGATCGCTTTCAGATGTTCCTCGAAACGAACAACCTGAAGGACGCCACACCAGCCAAGAAGCGGGCGCTGTTCCTGACGTACTGCGGCCCGGCTGTCTTTAAAATGGCTAAAGCCCTCGCGAAGCCTCGAGAAGTGAAAGCAATAAGCTGGGACTACCTCGAACCTCTCCTGAGAGACCATTACGCGCCAACCGTACCCACACTCGTGAGACGCCACGAGTTCTATCAACGTAGCCAACGAAAAGGAGAGAGTGTGGCTGACTTCGTGGCAGACCTCTGGCACTTGGGAGGCCTCTGCGGGTTCACAGACTTAGATGAAGCATTGAGAGACCGCCTGATTCTGGGATTAGATGCACTAAACGTGCAGAGCAAGCTGATGGCGAAGGGCGACATCGGCCTTGTTGACACCATCGCCGAAGCCACCGCCGCTGAGGCAACAAAAAAGTCAGCGGCGCAGCTACGGCGAAGCCGAAACCCCACAAACCCACCAACAGGCGACATCTCACCCAGCTCAGAAGGGCAGTTGGCAACAACGCACTACGAGGACCTCTCTTCGTCATCAGACAGCGACGAAGAAGGGGTCCATCGACTGCGTTCTGACCGGGACCCTCGTCCTAAAACCTCACGCCCTTGCGCTGGCTGCGGGGCAAACCATCCCAGGGCAGACTGCAAATTCCGCGATGCACTCTGCCACGAGTGCGGGAAACGAGGCCACATCGGTCGAGTCTGTCGCAGTTTACCGGGACCAAGCCCGGCCTCAAAGGGAACCAACTTTCGCCAATCGGCAGAAAACCGTCCTGTAAGGCGAGACCCAGCAAACCACTCCTACAGATATCGAGCGTTGCAGAAAGAAGAGGCTCACCATACTATCACTATAGGTCAGGCCTCGGCCCTGGACGCTAAGAAGATTCGAATTACAGTAGCCATAGAGAACCAACCCTGCCACATGGAGGTCGATTCGGGATCGTCCCTCTCGATGGTGTCATGGAAGACATTAAAGCAGCTCATTCCTACCATCCAACGCCAAGACCTTCGAATGCAACGCCTTATCCTTAAAGATTACCAAGGGAATCGGATCCCTGTGGTCGGGTCTTGTCGAGTCCGCGTCTCATTTAAAAAGCATACGGCATACTTACCTCTAACGATCATCGATAGGGACAGGCCTAGTTTGTTGGGCCTCCAATGGTTTGCGCCACTCAGCATCGAACTAGCTGGTGTGAACCGAGTCGGTGATTGCGAGTGGGAGGAGGAACTTATGTCTGAATTCAGCGATGTCTTCACAGATCGTCTGGGCGAGTATAAGGGGACCCCAATCTCATTCAGCCTCGACCCTAAGGTCGCCCCGATCCGTTTAAAGCCCCGTCGAGTTCCGTTCACCCTTAAGGCCAAGATAGATGAACAACTTGACAAACTAATTAAACAAGGGGTACTGCAACCCATTGATCATTCCCCATGGGAAACTCCTATTGTAACCCCCATTAAACCAGATGGGTCAATCCGAATCTGTGGGGACTACCGGGCCACTCTAAACCACGCCCTCCAACAGAACGTGTATCTAGTGCTGGTGGTGCAGCACCTCCTTCATTCCCTGGGCGGTGGAAAAGTTTTCGCTAAGCTAGATTTAGCTCAAGCCTATCAACAATTGCCCGTGGACGATAAAGCAGCCCAAGCCCAAACGATAGTAACGCACAGAGGTGCTTTTAAATGTACCCGATTGCAGTTCGGGGTGAGTGTGGCCCTGGGAATATTCCAAAGTTTAATGGAACGATTGTTACAGGGAATCAAGGGCGTGGTTCCGTATTTTGATGACGTATTGATTGCAGCTCCTAGTAAAAAAATTCTGCAGAATCATTTAAAATGTGTGCTTAAAAAATTCCAAGAAGCAGGATTGAAAGTAAAAAGGGATAAATGTCATCTGTATACCGACAGTGTTGAATTTCTAGGTTATCGCATTGATAGGCAGGGCATTCACCCAACTGAGAGTAAATTAAGGGCGATTAGAAATGCTCCCAGACCTCGTAACAAAACTGATCTTCAAGCATTTTTAGGCCTTATCAATTTCTACAATGTGTTTTTACCGCATAAGGCGACTGTGGCTGAACCATTACACCGGTTATTAGATAAGAAAGCATTGTGGGTTTGGGGTTACCGAGAAGAAAAAGCATTTAGAAATGTAAAAAATTTACTTACGTCTGATTCTGTACTTATGCAATATAATGAAACATTACCCTTGGTTATAACTTGTGATGCCTCACCGTTTGGGGTGGGCGCTATTTTGAGCCATGTGCTACCTAATGGAAATGAGGCTCCCGTTGCATATTTTTCGAAGACTCTATCCCAGGCAGAACGTAACTATGGACAAATAGACAAGGAGGCTCTTGCAATTGTGTCAGCCGTAAAAAAATTCCATGAGTATGTATATGGAAGGACATTTACAATTGTAACCGACCACAAACCTTTATTGGGGATAATCGCTGGGGACAAACCAACTCCCTATATATTGTCCCCAAGAATGACTTGATGGTCAGAGTTTCTAGCTGCTTATAATTATCGATTGTTACATCGACCGGGGAAAGCCATTCCCCATGCCGACGCACTCAGCAGAGCACCACTACCAGAGACCCTTGACGATCCGGCACCAACAGTATCGGCGTTACAAATCGAGACGCTCAACTCGCCCCCAGAACGGCTCCAAAAGACGCTGTTACAAATCTTGCACGATGGACATCCCGGGATCGTGCGAATGAAGGCACTCGCACGGAGCTACGCTTGGTGGCCAGGCATGGACTGTCACATCGAACAATGGGTCAAGGCCTGCACCAAGTGCCAACAAACCAGCAACGCACCACCAAAAGCTGCACCGACCGAATGGGAGACGCCACGTGGACCCTGGTCCAGAATCCACCTGGATTTCGCAGGGCCAATCAAAGGACAGACATTGCTGTTGCCTGTCGATGCATACTCTAATTGGTTAGAAATTCATCGAATGGCCAATACAACCTCCGAGGCAGTCATTAAAGTCCTCAATAGACTCTTTGCAACTCATGGATTGCCGGACGTCCTGGTGTCTGATAACGGACCACAGTTTACAGCGCTAATGTTTGAACAGTACCTTGCTGACAACGGCATCCGCCATGCGCTCACCTCGCTGGCGCATCCTGCTACCAACGGCCGAGCGGAACGCATGGTACAATTTGTAAAAAAGACTTTACAAAAGCTGGACTATGATAATCTTAACAAAAATATAAACCGCATTCTACTTCTACAACACATCACTCCGCACAGCGAAACCGGCAGAACTCCCGCTGAATTTCTCATGGGGCGAATACTCCGTTCCCGCCTCGACCGACTGCACCCTGCTTACGAGCCAGAAAAACCTCCAGGATCCAGCGGACGCTACCGTACCTTCAAGGTAGGCGACCCCGTTTATGCAAGAAATTTATCGGGCGACCCAGTTTGGATTGAAGCAACGGTAATACGCGAGACTGGGCCCAGATCCTATATTATAAAATGTATTGATGAGAGACTATGGAAAAGACATATTGACCAATTACGGTCACGACTTATAACTGCTAGCCAACAACTTCCCAATGACCAAACTGAGGGGGGGGAAGGAAGAGAAGATGACGATATGCCAGGAAACCTGTTCCAGGAAAGCGATGAATCAAGTGAAACCCAGGAAATGGAGCAGGAAGAAGAATCGTACGTTCCAAGGGAAATCACACCAGAACGAGAAGCTGAGCCACTACAAAACAACATCCTACCTCAACGGGACTGCATGCAGCCAGTCCAAAGAAAATCTGACAGACCCAAGAGACAACCGTCCTATTTAAAGGACTACATAGTCACAAACTAATTGTGAAGCCAGGGGGAAGGGGTGTTATGTATGTAAATAGTTGAATAAAGGCAAGCTTGGGGTAAAGTGCAGGGTTCTGGCCCTGCACTTCTGATTGGGTGTTAAGTGGCTAGATCGGATTGGTCGGGTTCTGAGAATCTGATTGGCCCTTAACAAAGGACTCTTATTGGTACTGGAGCTAGCGTTTCACAAGCTCCTGTTGGTTATTTCACATTAGCATTGCCTATATAAAGCAGAGTTGTTGTTATACAAGTTAGAAGTCACTATGCAATAAAGAGTTGAAGTTCACCAACTAAGACTGTCTCCATTCATTCTACCCATGCCTGAATCTATGACAAGGCTCATCCTGAAAAGCAAATGGCTTTGATATTTCTAGATGCTCAAAAGGCATTTGACAACGTGAACTGGAGATTTATGTTATTACTATTGGAACAGATGGATTTTGCTAAAAAATTTACTCAAGCAATAGAAGCCATATATAATAAACAGACAGCAAAGGTAATGATGGAGGGGGAATTTACAGATTTTATTAATATAAGAAAAGGCACAAGACAAGGGTGTTCCCTATCTCCTTTGCTATTTGTGTTGACCTTGGAAGTGTTGAATAGAAATATTAGGGATGATAAAAGCATAAAAGGTGTTAGGGATAACATTGTTTACCCTAACTGGTTTAGGTAAAATAATAAATATGTAATCATAGTTTATAAGTTAAAGTGTCTGCAACTTTAAATATGGGAAAGTAATTAAGGGAGTGGTTGTGAAAGCACTTTAAAAGAAGCAAGACGACAGCTTGCTCTCTCTCTGGCTTTGATGATCCCTAATTACTGCATGGACTCAACACTGTGTTACTCCAACGGGAGAGAAACAAAGGACTGATTTGTAAGTGAACTGACATAGGATATTCTGCACGGACTTTGCTAACTGAATATCCCTGAATGGACTGACTAAATGATACATGACTATTGGACTGTTATTTTGACTATGCTATGAACTCATAATGGAATAAACTATATTTTTGATAGCACAAGCGTATCTGTTATTTTTACTGTATGTTAACAAACATACAAGCTTAGCTCACTCATTTATCTGTATGCCTATCTGACTAACACTGCACATTCTGTTTAGCTTGTCTCCTTAACCCTGGTTGGGGAACCCAGGCTTAACAAAAGGAATGAAAATTAAGAAGGAAGAATTTAAACTACAAGCTTTTGCTGATGATTTAGCTTTTATTCTGGAAGACCCGTTAGAAACAGCTCCAAGGTTATTGGAAAAGATAGAGACATATGGTGAGATGGCTGGTTTGAAAATAAATAAAGATAAAACAAAGATTTTGACAAAGAACATGCTATTGAGACAGAGAGAAGAACAGGCAGATCTTTTGAAAATCCAAGTTACAAATAAGATTAAGTATCTGGGGATATATTTGACAGCAAGATGTAGCACATTAAAAGAGAATAATTATATTAAACTTAAACAACAGATAGCTACAGATTTGAAGAAGTGGGAAAACTTGCAATTGTCATTAATAGGTAGAATTTCAACAATCAAGATGAATATTTTACCCAGAATTTTATTTTTGTTCCAAACAATACCAATTAGGCTTGGAAAAGACTATTTTGAAGATTTAAATAAAATCATGTTGAAGTTTATATGGCAAGGTAAAAAAGCGAGAATAAAGCTAAAGCTTTTGCAAGATGCTAGAATTAGAAGAGGTTTTGGCCTGCCTAATTGGGAATTGTATTATCAAGCTGCAAGTTTGATGTGGGTCAAAGAATAGATAACATTAAGAAAGCATAGATTGTTGACATTAGAAGGGCATGATTTGCTGTTGGGCTGGCATGCTTTTTTATGGTATAAGGGAACTAAAACACAGGGTTATTTTAGAAGACATTATATGCGGGAGTCTTTGCGGTTAAACTGGGAGAAGATAAAAAGACAATGTTATTTGAAAATTCCAGTTTGGTTATCGACTATTGAAGCATTTTCCTATCCTATAATTTATAAGAAGGAACAAACAGTTAGATATGGGGAACTCTTGGATGAAAAGGGTGAACTTAAATCCAAAACTTAGAGGAACAAGGTATAAGGATGAATTGGTTTTCATATGCGCAAATACATTCAAGGTATGATGAAGATTCTAAAATGGAGGGATTCTATGATAAGCAGACTGATTTCGATAAGATCTTGATGGGTATTGATGAGAAGGTGATTAAAAAATTATATGGTTATTTACTGGGAATGAAATTAGAGGAAGAACAAGTCAAAGAAACTGTGATTGTTTGGGGGAAGAATTTTGGATATGGGATTGATCTAGAGAAATGGCAAAAATTGTGGTCTCAAAATTATAAAATGACAATGTCAACAGCATATAAAGAAAACTTGTATAAGATGTTTTACAGGTGGCAATTTCCCCCGACAAGAATAGCAAGAATGTTTAAGAACAAATCTGAAAAATGCTGGAAATGTCATCAGATACCCGGCTCATATTACCATATGTGGTGGACTTGTGTGGACGCTAGAAAATATTGGACTAAAATTCGCATGTGGTTGGAAAAAATGACAAAGAAACACATAGACTTGAAACCAGAGATCTTCTTATTGGGAATTTTACCTGATATATATAGTAAAGATTTGAAATACCGATTGTAAATGTATTAACAGCAGCTAGGATTGTATTTGCTAAAAATTGGAAGAGTGAGAAAATACCATCAGAGGAAGAAATTATTAAGAAAATATTGGAATGTGCTGAGATGAGTAGATTGACATTTGAAATTAGAGAGCAAGAAGATAAACAATTTTATGAAATTTGGGGTCTTTGTTATCAATGGCTAGATGATAAAATACGATAATAGAATATTTAGAATGCTGGACAGTAAGGAATATCTTTATTTTGCTATTTTGTTATTACTTTGTTATTTGACATTATATTTATAAAGGGTTTTTTAGGATTGATTTGGTATGATTATATAATTTGTTGCAGAATAAACTGGTTAAAGTATTGTTATCTCATAAAGCATGAATGATTAAAAGTATAGTCAAAAAATTCTTTTTTTTTAGTGATATTAGGATATATAAGTTTGGATTGACAATATGAGTTGTTATGTAACATAATTGTAATTGAGACTACAAAATGAATGCACAAAACTGATGAACCAACTGACACACTGGATGTACATATGAGAGTTGATGTTTTAATGTTTTGTTTGTCTTGTTTGTTTGTAGAAAATTAATAAAATCTTTTTCAAAAAAAAAAAATTAAAATGGACATAACTAAGCATAAAATGGGGCTAATGGAAAAAGAAGAAAGAGCACAAAAAATTAGAAATGCTAAGCAGAACTATTTTGAAGATGCAAATAAACCAGGCAGATGGCTAGCATATAAATTTGAGAAAGGAAAGAGACTCGAGAAGAATAAATCAATTGATAAACGAACAAGGACATGTATGCTGTGGAAATGCGGAGAAGAAAAAATTATTCAAGATTACTATGGAAAACTGTACCATCAAGAGAATGTTCAGGAAGAAAGAATTCAACAATACTTACGGGAAGCAAATTTGCCCCAGATACCCAAAGATATTGAAACAATGTTAGAAAGTAACATAACAATGATGGAATTAACAGCTTTAAAAAAGCAAAACATTGGGAAATCACCAGGTCTGAATGGCTGGAATTTTATAAAACATTCCAGGAAACTTATTAGAAATTATGAATGAAGTTATGACAAAGAAGAGAATACCCGAAACATGGTCAGAAGCATATATAACACTTGTACCGAAGGACACAGACCCACAGCAAGTTAAAAATTACAGACCTATATCACTATTAAATTCAGATTATAAAATTTTTGTTTCAATTCTGGCAGAAAGACTGAAAAGATATTTAAACAATTTTATTCATCCTGATCAAAGTGGATTTCTGCCGAAGAGACAGATTAAAGATAATATGACAATAATTTTAGATACACTGGAATACTATGGGGCACATCCTGAAAAACAAATGGCTCTGATGTTTATAGATGCACAAAAAGCCTTTGATAATGTGAATTGGCGTTTTATGCTGTTACAATTGGACCAAATGGGCTTTGATAAAAAATTTACTCAAGCCATCGAAATGATATATCATAAACAAACTGCAAAGGTTATGATAAATGGAGAGTTAACAGACTTTATAGATATAAGAAAAGGGACCAGACAAGGCTGTCCACTGTCACCTCTGTTGTTTATGTTAACACTGGAAGTGCTGAACAGGAACATCAGAGAAGAAAAAGAAATAAAAGGAATGAAAATTAAAAAAAGACGAGTATAAATTATAAGCTTTTGCAGATGACCTGGTATTTATATTAGAGGATCCATTGGAGTCTGCACCTAAACTGATAGAAAAGATAGAAGAGCGTGGGAAAGTAACACGTTTGAAAATAAAAAAAGATAAAACAAAGATTTTAGCAAAGAACATGTAAGTAAGACGAAAGAAAGAATTGGAGGAAGTTTGGGGGATCCAGGTCACAAACAAGGTAAAGTATTTAGGGATACATATAACACCAAGATGTAGCACACTTAAGGAGGACAATTATTTCAAACTTAAACAATAGATTGCGACAGATTTGATAAAATGGGAAAATTTACAATTATCACTGATTGGGAGAATATCTACAATTAAGATGAATGTATTGCCCAGAATCTTATACTTATTCCAGACAATTCCAATCAGATTAGGGAAAGAATTTTTTGAAGATTTAAACAAAATAGTGCTAAAATACATTTGGCAGTGGAAGAAAGCGAGAATAAAACTTAAATTGTTACAAGATGCAAGAATAAGAGGAGGATTTGCTTTGCCCAATTGGGAATTATACTACCAAGCAACAAGTCTGATATGGGTAAAGGAGTGGATAACATTAAGGAATACTAGACTCTTGAATTTGGAAGGACATGACTTGCTGTTAGGGTGGCATGCTTTCCTCTGGTGTAAGGGAACTAAAACACAGGGGTAATTTAGAAGACATTATCTTCGAGAAGCATTGTTTCTAAACTAGGAGAAGATAAAAAAGCAATATTATTTAAAAGTTCCACTATGGTTATCTACTATTGAAGCTTTTTCCTATCCAATAATATATAAAAAGGAACAAACAGTTAGATATGGTGAGATATTGAATGAAAAGGGTGAACTTAAATCTATGCAAGCGTTGGAAGAACAAGGTGTAAAAATGAATTGGTTTTCATATTTGCAAATACAATTTAGATTTGATAAAGATGTTAAAACAGAAGGTATCCATGATAAGTTGACTGATTTAGATAAAAATTTGACAGGTACTGATGAAAAAGTAATCAAAAAACTTTATGGACATTTGCTAGAGTTTAAACTAGAGGGAGAACAAGTAAAAGAAACAATGATTGTGTGGGAAAAAATTTTGGATGAGGGATTGACTTAGATAAATGGCAAAAATTGTAGTCTCAAAATTATAAAATGACAGTGTTAACTGCATATAAAGAAAATTTGTATGTTTTACAGGTGGCACTTACCCCTGACGAGAATTGCCAGGATGTTCAAGGATAAATCAGATAAATGTTGGAAATGTCATCAGATACCTGGTTCATATTACCACATGTGGTGGACATGCTCGGATGCAAAAAGATATTGGACTATAATCCACACATGGTTGGAAAAAATGACAAAACAACACATAGACCTTAAACCTGAGATATTTTTATTGGGAATTATACCAGAAATATATTGTAAAGAATTGAAATATTTGATTGTAAATGTTTTAACAGCAGCTAGAATTGTATTTGCTAAGAACTGGAAAAATGAAAAAATATCTATGCAGGAGGAAATTATTAAGAAAATCATGGACTGTGCTGAAATGAGTAAATTGACATTTGAAATTAGAGAACAAGAGGATAAACAATTTTATACGATATGGGATTTATTTTATCAATGGTTAGATTAAAAGATGATAAAGAAATAGACTACTAAGTCTTACAATAAAAGTTAATAGATTGATATAGAATACAATATAAAATATATAACCATTGGATGAATGTATAAGATTAAATCATAATGAAAATTAGAATATCTCATATAAAATGATGGAAAAATAGTCAAATGAATGTTTAATAATTGATATTATACAAGCACAAGCTAGATCGATAAGGTGAGAATTTATATAACTTGTGAGTAATGGTAAAAAAAGGATAGCACAAAAGATTGTAACCAACTGACACACTGTATGTATATAATTGAAAGATGGTTTTATGTTTCTATGTTTTGTTTGTATGTTTGTTGTAAAAAATAAAAACTTTGTTTTTTTAAAAAAAAGAATAATTATCAGGTAGATAGAAATACAATGCTGCATTTCTTTCACCTACTTTGTAAGTAATAATAATAAAGTAATTTCATAGAATAGTAATACACTCTAATGGTCTTTCATTCTAATGTCTTCCATCTGCAATATATAAATAGGATTAGGCATCCAGAGATTCACTGTGGATGCAGAATAATATAACACATCATTTTATATAAAATAAAAAGATGATATATGTAGCCATATGGGGATGGGAACAAATTTAAAACACAAAGTTCTGAGCACATTAATCATTCTTGAAGAAAATGTCCATGATAACTGGTTCTCAATATTCCTGCTGTCTAGAAATATTTCAGAAGGTCTTGAATAAAAGCTGGCAAATATGTTAAATTTAAAAATATTAAGATCTGGCATTACATCATTTCTTTATTCAGGATTTCATAGGATTCTTCAATTTAATCATCTATATCATGTGCAGTATTTATTCTTCAAGGCTTACCTAAACAAATTGGTGGCTCAGTCCAAGATCCATGGATACAATGAACTGTACTGGATCCTTTCATTATATGTAAAGGACGACATGCATATTCCACTAAAGTTCCAGGGTTGTAACTTGCCAACTGAACAATATCAGTAACAATAATACTATTCTTAACTACAGGGGGGGAATTGCAGTTCCCACCAGTTTTTACAGTCCAATAATCTTCTGTGGTTAATGTCTTGCTCATATCTGAGAAATAAAAATGATGGAAACAGAAGTACAACAACAACAATCTAATGATGCTCAATTATATTTTACCAAAATTATTATCTATATACAGTAAATGACATTTCAACCCTCTTGCACTTTTAAGCAACAAATTTCCCTTTTTTCTTTCTCAACATGCTAACTTTAAGAGAGCCAAAATCATAGCTAGGAAAATTCAAAACTCAGCAAAAGGATGTGCTTGGTACTAATCAATTTTCTCCTGCTTCTCTGACTTATAAAAGGGAGACTTTTTAGTTCCAGGAATAAAGATATGCTTACATAAATAATATCATCTGAATCTCTTGGATAGAACTAGCTATCCAGAATGCCTGATATCCAAAATACTCTATTTTGGATGACTAAATATCCCCGAATGCATATCACATTTATATTTGAAGAGAAAATACACAACACAGGCATTACATTATATAGTAAAATTCCATCTTCCATTATATAATTATCTAATACTAATATTTAGAGTCAGACCTATGCATTTGGGAGGTGAAGTCCATTTCCCATTCTCACATCGGATTTCTCCAGTTCCATTAAGCTGGAATGAATGTTCACACTGATAATGTATCATGTCACCCTGACGGTACATTCTTAAATTGGTTAACAATCTGGTATTTGGGGGCTGAGGTGGGGGAGGGCATTTGTTTCTTCTTTCTGTAATCAGAATAATAAATAATAAACAATAGCAACATACCATTTTGTTTTAGTAAAAGCTTTATGGAATATTCTTTCAGAAAAGCTATGTCCAAAGAAATCTTGGACTAAAACAGATACAAAACATCTTTTTTTTTTCTAGAAAAAAAAATCAAGCACATTGCATTTACTACACTTTTCAAAGATAACAAGTGAAGTGAAATCAAAAGTAACCAAAATGTAAAATACACTTACTTGGAAAAAATAATTGTAAAGATAAACATACTTTATATAGAAAAGGAACACTTGGTTTCTGGTCTTCAGTTAATGATTCAGTATAATTTTTCCCTCCTAACTATTTCTGCAACATATTTAAAGCAAATTACATAATCAGTTATTTTGATGAACCCTAGGGAAAAGGAATATATTGTATAATGAGAATATTAATGGAGGTTGTTCTACCAAAATGGAGGCTCGTGTATGGCTGGTAGTCTTAATTCTATGGTAAAAGCTTAACTCTTGTCCAATGAACCAGGTTGCTCTAACAACTCTGTCTCTAGAGTTTTAGTTGTTTGTGGGCTATGCCTCTTGAGTAACAAGCCCTGATTGATAATTGCAAAATGACCTATTCTTTAAATCCTGGAATCTGAATCCAATACTGAAGCCAAACAAGTATCTTACTGCCTGATTTGTCTCAAACTTGATTTAACATCTGCTCTGTTGGAAGACAAATTTAATAGGACATCCTAGGAGGAGTGCATTTGCCTATTTGAACTTTATATATGGCACAAGACTGGGTTATTTGAGGTACTGCCTCTCCACAATCACATCTATCCATCCCATCAGCTCTGGCAAGAAAGACATGTTGGAGGTCCTATCCACAAAGGAAGTTAATCTGATGGGACCCAGTAGGAGAGCTTTTTCTGCTGTGGCACCCACCCCTAAGATAGGCCCTGATCTTGCTGACTTTACTGAAGGGCCTGAAAACATGGCTTTACCATCTGGCTGTGGGATCCAGTAATGTACAGTAGGCATGGAGCCTGCCTAGTGGTTCTGTTGCTAGGGAAATTGAGTGAACTGTCTTTCAGATGGATTTCTAAATGATTTTCAGGTTTTTTTAAATAAAAGAAGTACCTTCACATATTGGAAAGTTTGGATACCAGCCAAAGTAATAACACTGAATTAACTCAGATCCTTTTAAAGTATAACCTTCCAAACAGATAATCTGAAGTACATCTCCTTCTTCATAACTGCTTTTCTTGGGATAGACTTTTCCATGTTCAACAAGATTTGGAGATGAACACTCTGATTCTTAAAAGCAAGACAAAATAAGAATGAACATGAATGATTTATTTTTTAGTGTTGACAGATACCTACCTTGTTAGGAATGTTGGTTTTGCCTAAAGCAAAATCCTGTAAATTTACTTACTACTACATTTGGGAACAAGAGACCACCCTCGAATCTGACAAAGCACTTCTTCTGTTGTGTTTCCTCCGGCTGTAACATATCCATCCATGCATTCGTATTTGAGCTTGTCATTCACACTGAACACTTTCTGAACTGTATGATAGTGACCATACAACAGATCTGGAGCCAAGCAAGTCCCTGAAAACAAATGGCAGAAAAACCAAAAAGGCATTGAAAAAAGGAAAATAAATTGTGCAGGAAATAATACAACATATAGATATCATTATATTTGTTGTTGTTGATATTTTTAATTCACTGACACTTTAAGTTATCTCGAGAGAAGCCTAAATATGGAAGCAATGAGTCATAAATTAAGACAGGCATAGCATAGTCAAAATAACTCAAAACACTTTTTTTTCAGATTGACTTCAGCTGATCAATTAAAGGTCCACTTTAATTCTACTGGTCTCTTGGGTTATTTGTCAGGTTCTGTGCAAGTAGCTCCAAGCCTGGCCAGAATGGCATTCTCAATATTTGCAAGATTTTTTTTTATGTTGGGGAAGATGGGTGTTAAAGGATGAAAAGTTCTGCAACTTTCAGAAGGTGATAAAAGTGGGAAGATAGGGAGGGAGGGAGGGAGGAAGGAAGGAAGGAAGGAAGGAAGTTTTCCAGTGCTTACTGCCAGCTTCCCATAAGGAAACTCAATGGGGAAGACAACAGGAAGTCTCACTGATTTTTTTATCCACCTGTGGTCATTCAGATTTTTTTTTAAAGGAAATATATTTGAAACAATGACCCAATGGGTCATGGGTTGTTTAGTATTACCTAAAGGTTCTTTAGTGGCTTCCATACACTGTGGCTGAACTGACCATCCATCTTGAAGACACTGTATACTTGCATTCCTCTTGCCTTCCGGAGTTTGGTAGCCTGAATGGCAACTATATTTTAAGCTTTCCCAGATGTCATAAGACAATTTTGTACCAGAAAAAACACCATTATCCAAAGTAGGTTGGACACATTTCTCTTTAGCGTGTTAAAGAAAAAGATGAGAAAAACGTTATATTTTTTTCTTTGTTCATAAAAGTTAAACTCTTACATGGCAAGAATATTATAGAAATGACCCACAGTCACTTAACCAAATCCTATACGTCAGGAAGCCATGTTAATAGATTGATAAATCTACAGATAATCCTTGCTAAATTACTGGATACAACTATTCAAAGTTACAACAAACTCTCACAAAAGGTACTTTATGACCCATCCTGCCATATCCACTCATATTGTCATTTGATTACATTTCAGGTCCTTGGCAACTAGCTCACATTTGCAATCAGTTGCAGCATCCCATGGTCACAGGACAGCAATCTGGAACTTATTTGTCAGTTACTTAACTATCAAATTGTATATACAGATTGCTCATCCTATACTATATGTAACATTCAATTTTTCTTACAATATGAAGAATACTACATTTCTTTTCTAACCAGACTAGATAGAAAAGGATGTGGACTTACTATAACATTTAGGAACTGGTGTCCAGCCTTCATTGGTGCAGTTTACCCTTCCATTTTGACTTCCAGTTTCAGCTGAATACCCAGCCAAGCAGGTATATGAGAGCTTTTCACCTTTCTTCATTGGAAAATAATGATTTTTAAAACTATAATAATATAAGGCAATCCTTCCATTTTCAATATTGGGGAAGTCACAAGCTTTGTCTAGAAGAAATGTATTAATAGTCAAGTAGGAAGAAATGGAAAATATACCCTCTTCAACCCATTTCATTTCAACCAAGGGCAGTAGGCAAATGGAAAAAAAGACTGGAACACATGTCTTTAAAATATGTAATCAGTGACTATGCTCAGAAGAATCCAGTTAAATACATCATTGTTTCTACTTCATGACTCAAATTTTGACAAAAATCTCCTATATATGTAGGTTTGTTCACTTTATAAGAACTAGACATTCTGGAAAGTGTTGTAGAACCTATTGATTAAACACCAGTTCTTTAAAAAATCTTACAAAACAACGCAATTAAAATGCGATTAAATTAAATTAAATTAAAATTTGTAATACGAGGCTTATTGTATAATGATCTGTTACATCCCGATAAACGTGATCGTCTATTTGCCATGTTTCCCTCTCACACACATAAAATTTGGTTAAGATTAAATTGTTATCCAAAATCCTTTGAGTGCTAGCACAATTTTCAACCTTTTGGGATGCATGCAATCATACATCTTTACATATATTCTTAAAAATAAAGACGTAATCAGAAGGGGATGATACACATGCCACTTTTGAACCTAGGATATCAGTTTCTATTTCCTTAGTTGTTGAAAAAGTGTGTTACATTTTAACCACATTTTAACATTTTAACCACAACATATTTGATTTTTACCTTCAGCAAGAAGTTTCTTTATTGCAGCAAATATTAATAGAAATGAAAACATCCACTTTTTATATCCCATGCCGAGTGCTTTCCTTTCCTGGCAAGTTTGTATTTTTCCACTTTTGCTAGTTTACTCCATTTCTGAAGGCAGTTCGGTTAATAATTTATAGGAGAGCATGACAGGATGGAAGGTTTCAGAAGATAAGTTGAAAGATTATTTCTGAAACAGCTACTCAGTCTAGGTAGTGGCTATTTGAGGCTTCAGATTCAATCAAAAATGCCTCAGATTCAATCTTAATTAACTCACTTTAATCAATCTGGGAAATTCCTATTATATCCTCTTCTGTATTTACTCCTAGACTAGCATAAAATATTTTATTGAAATCCGTATCATTTTTAGTTCTTTGACCTTGCCAGCTGTATGAAGTCTGACAGATAAAAACTGTTCTTTTCACTATGAAACTTTATTCCCCAAATAAAATTATGTATATCTACATCTAAATTGTAGGAAGGCAGTATCTCCTTTAGGATATTTCACAATATACTATTCCAAGTTCTACAAATGTAACATTAAAAGTGTGGGAAAATATTTAATTACTAATTCATAATTAATTTAACATTAATTCATCAGATTGAGTCAAATGTGGAAAAAAATCTGTAATGCTTATGTGATCTGTTAAAAGGTCTTTCATGTGACTGGATAGTTCTAGGCTAATTTTTAAATAACTATACATAATAATCTGCATTTTGTTAAACAGTATTTCCCCAACATGGAAGTGATTCATACCTTAATGATCTCATACTTGGGATTATTGTACTCCACTATATATAGGCTATCATTCAAGGTGGCATACTTTAATCAGTGAAGGATGGGGTTGCTAGACTGTTAAACTGAAAGCTAAACAGGACTAGACAGCACTATTCCTAAAAATACTATGGTACAAGTTCATTGTTAAACATTGATATTCAATTGCCCCATAAACAATTTATGAATGTAAAGTACAATAAACTGGGCTGGACCTATTCATAATCTCAGATGGTTCAACTGTTACTGCAATTGCAAGTAGAACATTTTCCAATTATAGAACTTTTCTGAAGGCTGCCTCCTCCCCATTCACATATTTTTTTAAAAATTAAGTAAAATCATGTTTAGCAAGATAATTACAAATAAACATAACTTTTAGGTTACCTATTACTGTTTCTGTTAAAATGAAATTTACATTATTTTTGTATCTATTATTGAGTGTTGGTTTTATTACAATACTTAATATTTTTTATTTTTCTGTTGTAAACTATTCTTGCCTCCTCCAGGATGAAGAAATAAATAATAGGTCGAATCCTTAGGTTGATGCGTTTTATCGAAAGGAAGCTTTGCAATCAACTATTTAAAAAATAATAGTTTTTACTAACAGCCTTGCTAGCCATACACATTGACAGACAATAACACTACCTCCAAGGCATTTAAACATGCAGGGATTACTTTTAAATCTTCTGTGATTTGAAGGAAAATCAAAAGCTTATTCTATGTCAAATTATTTAGGATTCTACAAACTTCTACGTATCAAGTCTTATAATGAAATCTGCAAAATCCTTGTGCCTTTTTTCTCTCATCTGAGTGATGCAATAGCCTCTTCCTGTTTGGGCAATAGAACAAATTTTCATCTTCTCCCATGTTAATGAATACACCATGTATCAGGCTATGATCACATATATCTCACATTATATAAACAGCCTGATATGTGGATAGATGTTTGTGTTAAAAACAGTAAAAATCAGAGCAACTGATACAATTAAAAAGCCTTAATAAACTAATCTTTTGAGTCCGTTACTAAATTATGGGAAATGAGGTTTCTTAAACTCCAGAGTTTGTTTCACAATATGAGTCCAACCACAGAAAAAGAAATATGTAGGCATCAAATATATCAGTGGAAGAAGATACAAAAGATGACAATAAAAGTGGCAATTGAAGAGTATGGGATGAACTGAATATAAATTGCAACTACTGATTGTTTGTTTGTTTTTTCATAATTTTGATGTTTCCATTTAATAGTCATATTTTGTGAAATCATGAAGTAACAATAGGAAACTTGGGGTTCATAGTGGTAAAGCAAAACTGTGAGAATTCTATGGATGAGAAAAGCTACCCTCCATTTGTAAACCAGAAAATAATTTTATGAAGTAAAAACGAAATGTAAAGAAAGATTTTTTTTAATGTGTTGCAAGGGGAAAACAATTCAATATTTTGGGGGGAAGTAATCCTATCAGAGCTTTAATTATCTTTTTCTGGTGTTGTCTTTCAATAATCCTGTTCAGTTCTTTAAAATACAATTTCCCCTTCGCCTTAAACAAGTTTTACATGCTCATTTTATGTTATTAAGCTGTTAATATGTTTCAAATTTCTCTCTAAAGCAAAAGAAATACACTTTACATTAACCTGTTTTTCCATTTTATTGTATAAAACAACTTATTATATTGTACACAGTATATACTTTCTTATAATAGTAATGCTTGAGATTTTATTAATTCAATAGATAAATATCAATAAGAAGTTTAATTTGATTGACAGATGTGTTCAAACACAGGTAAAACCTTTATAAAACAAATGCATAATATGTACATTGATACACAAGTCCAGTCCATTTCTTTTTGTAACTGTCAAAATTATAAACTCTTTCATGTTTTAATTGCAGGAAATTCCAAGTGTGTTCACTACCATCTCAATGGCTTGCAATGGATCAACAATCTCTCTTATATTATCTTTCCTTAAATCCCAATCTGGCCTCTGCCTATAGGATGAAAAAAAATATCCATAAAAATAAAAGTATGATTTCAAATAGAAAATTTCAAATAGAAAATTTACAATAATTTAGACTTACCTTGAAACTATTTTTGTTTTTACAGGAATGGAACTCTGTCCATTTATGTATGCAACTTTTTTTTGTTTGGCAAGCTTTCTTTGGACATCCATTTGATGTTTCCGGGCTGTAAGTCTAAACAATCTCCGAAGGCTAGCAACTGTTTTATGATTGTTTTGAATCTCCTAAAAAATAAGCCACTGTTGTTAAAATATAGTATTTTGTTCAATGAAATCTCACAGCTATATATCTTTGAAAATCCTTTCAAATTTTCAATTGGACCAAGGTTTTTTCTATAATCTTGGTATGCCTCATTTACACCAAGTACTTCATTTTAAAGCTAGTCTCAGGCTATATTTTACAAAATTCAGGATTCACTCGACAGAAAAAGACAAATTCAAACACTTAAAATAAGACATATTTTGTTAAAACATACAATAGAATTGTATAGAACAGGGAGAGCTAGTAGTTTCTCAAAAAAAAAAAAAAAACAATCCCATAAAGTAGTATGGTCTACCATTTATGAATAGTTTGAAATAAGTTCTACTTTTAAAGGCTGTTAAACGTTGTGGGATCCAATCAACCTGATTTATAATCTAAGTACTAAATGGCAAAGAACTATATTCCCCAAGGAGGGAATAGGACAACTTGCCACAGCCAACTTGTTGCAGCCAATTTACCACAGTCAACTTGCCAGAGCCAACTCATCACAGCCAACTTGCTGCAGGACAATTTAACAATACTATTTAATTATTTAAAATAAATAACAATATTTTAATTTTTGTCATTCAACATTTCACTCTGTCCCTCCTTTTGCATCTTTTCTTTAATGATTTTATGCCACCATTTTTTTGATATTAGTGTACCGTATTTGCCTGTGTATAAGATGACTGGGCGTATAAAACGAGCCCCCAACATTTCCACTCAAAATATAGAGTTTGTTATATATTTGCCATATAAGACGACCCCCCCCACTTGGAGGCATGTTTTTCAGGACAAAAAAGTTGTGGGGCTCATCTTATACGCCCAGTCAAGTTGTTTCTTAATATCTTTCCACCTCCCCAACCAATTTGTCTCCAAGGGTGCACCACACTGATTGCAACATTAATTATTTCAGAGAGAGGGTGGTGGAGGGAGAAATCTTTACCTCCTACTGTGGCTTTTTCCTGCACATCGTTCTGGCTGCACTCGGATGGCGAGCTGGCCGGAGCAGTCTGGTGCATGTGCAGCTCACCGTTGGGGGCTGGGGGGCGTGGGGGGGGGAGAGAGAAGGCCTCCTAATTTCCACACGGGGAGGCTCGGTCGCTGGATTGTGGACGAGCGCAAAGGAGAGAGTTCTGAGTGCGAAAGGGCCGCCACTGATCAGGCACAAGAAACTGGTCCTTTTTTCCCTTGGCTTTGTGGTTGTTACTTCTTACAGGGAGGGATAATGAGATACCCACGCTGGGAGAAAGCGGAAAGGATGTCTATTTTCCTGCTCACTAACTTTCCAGAAAGCGTCAAGTTCCTACCCCGAGACTTGCCAAAAGTCCAGTTCATTCATTTGCTACCTTTCTCCAATGAGATCCAGATCTGTTTCCACAAGGCGCTTAAGATCTTATCTTATTATCTTATTAGTCTTGCTCGGTCCATCCAAGAGAGAAGAAGGCAGACGGTTTTGCGTTCAGGGAGAAAGGAAAGGAGCCTCTCGTTCACACTGCACACTGCCCCCCCCCAGCAAAGCTTAGGAAAAGAGTTACACAAGCATCCTATCCAGAAGTGAATCTGGGGGTGGTGGTGGTGGGGGAGGATACGAAGCAAAGGCTGAAACCGGGAAGAGAAAACTTCCCCAAAAAAATCGCATGAGCAGCATCCCATTCCTGGGAGAAAAACAAAAAACACGAACTCTTCCCGAAGCGCAAAAGCAAGGATGGCCCTTTCTCAGCTTTGAGCGGCGTCACTGCTCTCCCACCCGCTCCACTCGTCCCCATGTGCGATGAAGTTTCTGCCACTGGGGGCTAGAGGGGGGTGGAAGGAGGTGAGGGATGGGGGCAAAGCCTGGAGCCTGCCGGTCTGCTCACACGAGCGGAGTGAGTGGGAAAGGAGAGGCCGCGCTGCTGCCTGCAAGTGAAAGTGACGCGCCTGCCCCCTCCCCCCGGGGAAAGTGAAAGGCCTCCTCCCTTAAGCAGCCCCCGCGTGCGCGCCATCGGGACTCCAAGGGTGGGGGTTGGACAGCTGCCAACTCACTCTCTCTCTCTCTCTGTGTGGTAATTCCGGCTATCTCTTCCTACCCCGAGACTTGCCAAAAGAGAGACTCCGGCTGGGCTTGAAGGGGCTTCACAAGTTGCGGAGCTCCGCCCCCGTCGCTCTTGCACCGAGTGACAACGTATTTGCCGGCTTATAAGACAACTCCCCCACTTGGAGGCATGTTTTTCAGGCCAAAAAAGTCATCTTATATGCCAGCAAATACGCTAACTCTTGTCCCAGAGTTGTTCAGTGGCGAGATGGCTGTGGCGAGTTGTCTTGTAGCAAGTTGGCCATGGTGAGTTGGCTATGGCGAATTGTCATAGACCCCTTCACAAAGAAATAACTTCCTGTCTCCCTTAGTACATTTAAAATGTCAGCATAGTTAAGAGAAGCAAATCCCATTGTTAGAATTTAATATTCAAGATTTGCTTTTAACTATATGATAGTCCTAATTTAGTGACTGCCTCATTTAGTGCCTGAAGACTTACAGTCAATGAAATGATAGCCCTCGCGTTTACAACCTTACAACCAATTCACATCACCCGCCCTCACTTTTACAAACTTCACAGGTCTGAAAGCTGAAGTAAGACCATAAGCACAGTCATGTTTTCACTTAGCAACTGCTTTGGTTAACAACCAAGTTGTCAGTCCCAATGGTGGTTGCTAAATGAGGATTAGCTGTACTTAAGATGAATCAGCTGCATCCTATATGAAACCATTATATATAAGCAAGTATTAGTTGGCCAGATATATATGAAATAATCATAACAGTGAACTTATGTTATTTTGCCCACTCACAAAATACATTTTAGTTTAAAACAACCAATTTCACTGTGGGAGAGAGCGAGTTCTCTATTCAGTTCTAAAATATGTTTTTAAAAAAACCTCCAGCAACTACACTGCTACCTCTTAAGTACTAGTTTCTGTATCTGAATCTGAAGGCTAGTTCTAGCTATTTTTTGGCATGCAGGCCGAAACAAAGAAAAACAATTTGCATTTCAATTTTTGAATATATTTATATTTGAATATGTACTTTGGCAACTCCTACAGAATGAAGACACAAAAAGTTAAGAAAGAAAACTTACAGAAGCTCTTCTTGAGTCCTTTGAGAGATGAGCAAATAAGCAGCATGTCTTGGTAAAAATGCTACCACTTTTTTCTGAAGTTTTGTCCCCAGCTCTTTCCCTGTACATCTGAAGTAAATCCAACAGTGTTTCTACTGAATTTTCCACTGAATAAACAGCATCAGTAGTCCTTTCATACTAAACAGATGAGAAAAGTTGTAAGTTAATTCTCAAAAAAATCCTAGGATTATCGTTTGTGAAATCATTATCAAAACTGTCGAATGACAAATGTCAATGATTTATAGCATCAATACATAGACACAAATAAACTCATTCTTGTCTATTTATTCGTAAGTGTGAACAATATAAGGAGAATCAACTAACTTTATTCTAGCAAATATCTTAATTTCAGATTAAAATATTGTACTTATTATGAATTGACTGTAACTTATGAACTGGGGCAGATGTCTTCTTTTACTAGCAAAAATAAGACCTTGCACTCCCTCACCTCTAGAACATATAAATGCCTTACTACTATAATGTATTGAAAATTAACCTGAAGATTTTTTATTGACTAATGAAATTCAATTTCTTTTCCAATGCTTAAACAGAGCTTTTTTTTCTTAACTTTCTCTCAAAATAGTTTTTCCAAACCATATTTTGACTTTATTGGGAACTGCAACAGTGCTTCTCGACAGTACTTTTTCAGTACTACAAATATATTTTTCCAAATACAATACAATACTGAATTCAACTAAAACTCACTAAAGGTACATTATCATAAATTATTTGATAAGCAGTTCCAGTAACTAAGCATGTTACTTAGTCCTACTTTATTAATTTTTTGTAATGAAATGTTTTGTTCAAGTACTTTTTGACTATTTGGCAGACTGACACAAGCTACAAGAACAATGAGTAATTTTTTTGCAATTGGAATCATAGCACATTACGTGAAATGCTAATCAATTTTAGACTGAAATATTTTTTTGAAAACCAGTATCACCGCATGAATTATTTGGCCCTGCAGTTTTGAGTTGTGTTAAATTAAACTTGAAATAAGCTTCAATGGTGTGAATAAGTTTAGCTCTCATTTGAAATATAACCTGAAATTTAAATTCTGGCACTTATTATAAATGAGAAAATAATACCAGTTGTAAACTTTATAATACAAACTTACAAAAAAAAAAAAAACTTAATTTCAACAATTATGAAAATAAATTAATACCTTTGATAAATTAAGCAAGACTTGGACAGAATATTTTATAACTTCCATACTAGGGACACTTCTATTGCAGCTCCGTATCAAAGTAAAAATAGTGCAGACTGCTTTACTTTGGGCCATATTTTCACAGCAAACAGGAGACAATCTTGTAACAACCTCTGACAAGAGAAAAACAGGAAAAATATTAACATATTTTAATATACTAACATCTTTTAATATCAAACTAATACCGAAATATATTGTAGAAAGAAATATAAATTTGGTGAACAATCTATTCCTCATACAACTGAAACCCCAGAACTGATTGCACGTATCAACTCTTAGTCTAGTGTTATATTTATTTATTTATTGCAGCTTAGGGTCTGAACTCACAAAATTAAAATGCAACATTATTTAGAATTTAGAGTTCCTACATTCTACATTGCTAGTCATATCATTATTTAAACCCAATTTCTATGGCCTGTGAGGACTTCTCAATTGCACAGATTTCAGCCTTACATGTGGAGGATAATCAGAAAACTATCAATAAGGCAAGATAGGTTATAAAGACATCATATTCCCTCTCTCCCATACACATGAATCAAACTGCACATGTATAGCAATTGATTATGGTAGCAATCCATAATCAATTTTGGTAGCAAAGTAAAATATTTGTTTCAGACACATATTAATTTTGGCCTCTCTCTCTTTCTGATTTTCTTTCATTTTAGACACCAATGCTTTTAAGTCTAAAGTAATGACAATAAAAACAACTAGTTTTTAGTTACTTTTGCCTGTTTTTCATTTTGTACGTAGAAGAATGTTTGTATGCTGATATTTAAAAATAAAGACTGTTCTTGAATCAAATTACTAACCCAGATCCTTCAGAGCTGCCAGAATATAAGAAAAATGTTTATATTTAAGAAGATAATCAATGGCAACTGCAGTTCTATTATATAGCTTCTTCTCTTCTTTGCTTTCTTTATTGGCAATGATCAAACTGTCTCGTAGAGATCTGGTTTCTGGAGTATCAGTCTTCTTCCTCCAAGAATATCCTCTCCACAGTGCCTTATAAGGAGAGAAGGGAAAGTTACATGTTTAAGGACGAAGAGGCAGAAACTTCCTAGAATATAGCTTTTATTATTTAAAAATAAATGCCACTATTTTTTTCAGGCAATTCTCTCTCTCTCTCTCTCACTTGACTATTTTTTATTCTTTTAAAATATTCATATAGCTGCTCATCTTAAAACTGTATAGCTTACAAACAATAAAGCAATGTAAACAATTATAAAAACCAACAATAACAATATAAGCAAAAAAAACCCTATGCCTCAGCCCTTTCTTTTATGCAGATATTCTCATCCCAAACTGGGCTTGCCCTATTCTATTGCCTGTGGGAAGAACCGGGTTACTTTCTGGGAGAATAGAAGGGTAGGGGTCTATTAGACCTCAGAAGGGAGGAGCTGTTATAGAAATGGTATACTTCTGAAGTCCAACAGATGATGACATTTAAGTTTCAGGTACCACCTGAAACTTGGGGAATTAACACTTCAGAGAACTTCCTTCCAAATACCTAGCTGGGGTTGATCAAATAAAGATCACATCAGCCCTCTTATTCATTGTTAAGTTATGAACATAAATTTCTTTACAAGCTGCTTCAATTTCTTTTATCTGGATCATTGCATGCCCAAGGGAAAAAAAATCACATAGAAAATATTTGGGTTTGAAACCAAATTTGCTTGTCTCTTATGTACATTCCTAAACAGTATCATTTTTCTGAAAATTTACTTACCTGAAATTTAGTTACTCCAGTGTTAACATTTTTGGGGTTTATATCTTTTGGAATTCCACCTGTATTTATATTTCTGTGGCTAATCCATCTTCTCACGATTCTTTGTGTTATAATAATTTTCTTACGATATTGCAGGTATTTCCTCCTCTGCCAGTTACCTCGATACCATCTCTGTTTTAAAGGGATATAAATGAAAATTGAGCTCATGGCCTTCTAATATTAAATTATGAAAGCAGCAGCCTAAGAGAGGTGAGGGACAGCTATAAAATGATATTCCATATCTTAAAGGTAGTGGGCTTACATAATTTTGCTTCTAATTTGTAGTTAAATTGTATCAAAGGATATTTAGAAGAGCTGCGATGGTGCAGTGGTCAGAATGCAGTACTGCAGACTACTTCTGCTGATCATCAGCTGTCAGCAGTTTGGCAGTTTGAATCTCACCAGGCTCAAGGTTGACTCAGCCTTCCATCTTCCGAGGTCGGTAAAATGAGGACCCAGATTGTTGGGGGCAATAGGCTGACTCTGTAAACTGCTTAAAGGGCTGTAAAGCACTGTGAAGTGGTATGTAAGTGTTATTGCTATTTATTCAAGCTTATTCTACTGTCATAGGAAACAATTAATGCTGGAGAAAACTGGATTATTTAAATACCTGTATTTTTATCGTACTTCTTTTCATTCTGGAAAATCTCTGTCGTTCAATGAAACCTCTCACTGTAGCTTGCAAAAGAATTATTCTCTTACGCGTTTGCAAATAAACCGTTGAATGATATTTCATAGTCAGGTAAGATCGGTAACGTTCTTGTATTAAAACTGCAGCTTTCCAATATTTCTGGTATTGTTCTCCGGCTTTATTTGTATGGCACTCACTCTTTGATTCAATAGCTTCAGTTCTATCATTCACAGCCATATGACACAACTGCCTGTTTCTTGCTACACGCATTTTCTTTGTTTTCTTGCGTGCTACCATTCCACGAAAGGCAGACTGAATAGTTATCACAGCCCACCATATCAATTTGTAATGCTTTTGCTGTACATACATCCAATAAAGAGATTGGGTGATAGTTGCTGAAATATGCATTATGTCCAATTCTGGCAGTATTTTTGTTTCTCTGCAAGTGACCTGACTTCTTCTAGATTTCTGAATAGCCTGATGTGTATTTTGATGTTTTTCCTGTAGATGTGATCGATAGTACTTCTGCATGGTAATAGTAGCATATCTCAGTTTCTGGTAAGCTAGTTTAACTTTATACATTCTAAATGTTGCCTGAATCACTGTTGCTGCTAAATGCTGGCGTTTGACTTCTTTCCGTATTTTAAAGCCTCTATAGAAAGACTGCACGCAAATAATTTTTTTACGAACAGAAGCATATTCTTTAGTTTGTCTTCTCATCACAACCAATGCTCTGTACTTTCTTTGAAAAGATATAGCAGCTGCTTTTAAGGCAAGGTAATTTTTACGTGCTCTTTGCATTTTTAAATTCTTCTGAAGCAAGACAGCAGCTTCCTGTCTTCTTTGGTTTCTTGACTTCATCCTGCGAAAAGCTTTCTGAATGCAGATGGTAGCTTTTTTAATGGAGCAATACTGCTGGACTGCCGCTTTGCTCTCTTGGTTGGCTCTGACTTTTGCCTGTACGAGTCTGACTGCCCACTGAATATTTTTGTAGGACTTCCATTGCCTGTGTTTTCTATAGTTACTTTGTAGGACTACTGCAGCTTCATGTTTTTTCTTTAACATATGCCTAACTTTCATTCCTCTGTAAGCTGCCTGAAGAATTAAAGCAGACTGATGCTGTTTTAAATACAAATCTCTGATTTGCTTAGTTTTTTGGTATCTTCTATAATGTTGCTGTATTACAATCATTGCTCTACGTAAATTAAGGAATTTCTCACGTTGCTGTTTTGAAAGTACAGTTGCTCGATACCTTCTCTGAATTGTTACAGCAGCCGATTTAAGAAAAATAAATTTACGCCTCTGAACAAAAGCTTTAAAATTTCTCTGAATGATGATGGCAGCCATGTGCATCTTTTTCAACAGGACTCTAGTTTTCATACCTCGGAAAGCAGCCTGGATTTGGAGAGCAGAAATCTTCATCATTTTGTATTTATATATCTGAGCATTTGTATCTCTGGAAGCACGATACCATTGCTGAATCACTTTTGTTGCTACAACTAGCTTTAAATAAGCTTTCCGTTCTCTGTACATTCGATAATATGACTGAATAACTAGTATGCACTGGTGCCTACTTCTCAATTCCTGTCTAATTTTCATGCCTCTGTAGGCTGCTTGAAGAATGAGAGATGACTTTTTAAGTGCGAGATATTTTTTCTGATCTTTCTGTCCTCTGCAGAAAGCTCTGTATCGTGCTTGAATTATCGTAGCTGAGCTTTTCAGGGCCCTATATTGAAAATTACATTGATGCATTTTAAACATGGATTGGATACAAATAGCTGCTTGGTTCAAGCGCTGGATTTTTCGCCTTTCTCTCAAACCTCGGTAAATTGCCTGCATTTTAACAGTTGCTTCCTTTAAAGCAAGGTATTTCTTTCGTGTATTACGGGCTTGAATAACAGCACGATACCATTTCTGAATTGTAACTGCAGCATCTATGAAATGTTTAAACTTAGCTTGAATCACATGCATCCTATAATAGGACTGAATAGTCACTGCAGCCTGATGCTGTCTTTCTATTTGCCTCCTCACAATAATTCCTCTCCAAGTTGCCTGGAATAATACAATGCTATTGTAAATAATAATATATTCCTGTTGTTGTTTTTTACTTGAGATGTGAGCCCGATAATGCTGCTGTATAGTAAGAGCAGCCTGTCTCACCATCCTGAATGTTTTCATAGCTTTATGCTTTCTGTAAGCAGATTGAATAGTAATTGCAGCAGCATGCTGCCTCTGAAGCCATTTTCTCACTTGCCAACCACGCAAAACTGCCTGTAAGGAAATCACAGCTGCTTTTGTCTTCTGATATCTTTTTCTTATTTTGGATCCACTTTTAGAAGTCCTGTACCATTTCTGGATCACAATGGAAGCTTGAATCAAACTTTGATATTTCATTCTGGCAGCATAAGCCCTGTACGTAGCCTGGATTTTAGTAGCAGCCATGTGTTGGTGTCTTAGCATTCGTCGTACTTTAAAGCCCCTGTAGCTTGCTTGTAAACGCAAAGTTGCCCTTTTGATTTGCAAAAACTTCTGTCTCTGAAAGGTTTGTTCTCTTTGTGCACGATAGTATGTTTGAATGACAGATGCAGCTCCGGACATTTTTAAAAACCGCTTTCTCTCTCTCTTCATTCTGTACCAAGCTTGAAGGACAATTACAGCCTCTTGCCATCTCTAAATAATAATAAGAAAACACAAGTTATACATTTCATTTGTTTGTTGTGTTTTTTTTAAAATAAAATATAAAGGCCAACAAATATTCTATTAGTGAAACTTTTATTTATTTGAAATTTAATCGCTTCAGGAATGAAAACTACATATCTTAACTATTGTAAGCAAAAAAATGGATTTTTTTTTTGGATCTAAATGGATATTTTGCTCAAATGGTTTTATACCAAGTCAATTATACCTGGATTGCAATTCTTCCAGTTTCTTCTTGCTTTGCCTTTTTTAATTTCTGAAGTTCCAGTATAGCCAAATATCTTCTCCAGTGCTTTTGAAGTACAACTACAGCATTAAATTTTTGCTTCTTGGTCTGGAAAAAAATAATAATATAAACAATCCTCTTTCCTTCCAATAGCAGTAGTCTGAGTTGACTATAATAAAGAGCAAAATAGAAAGCAACTGAATACCTCAGTAAGTATTGTCAATCTGTATTTTCTCCAAGCAGATTGAATCAACTGAGCTGCTCGAATCTCTTTAGAAAGACTTATAAGTCTTGAACATAGAAATGACACATAAATAATGACTACCTAAAAAGAAAGAACATATAAACAGAAACTTACTTTATGTTGTGAGGAAGTAAAACAATTTTGAATTTTTATGACCTGGCTGATTACCTTCTCGTCAGGTATTGTATTTGACATGTCTGAATGCTGAATCATAGCTGGAACACCTCCCAGATCAGAAACTGCAGCATTGATCAGTTGAAAATTTCTCTTTTCATTATCAAGGAGTTCTTTATAAAGCACAGAAGTACTTATAGCTTTGTAAACAGAAACATGAAAAATGAATATATGAAAGCAGAAATAGTAACTCAAAATTTCAACCTGCTTTGAAGCCAGCTCTATTTTTAATGAACTTACTTTGATCAAAAGTTCCATTTATGAGATTTAGAGAAGCATCAGAGTCAGAAGAGGAATTCATCCCAAGAGTGCCACTTCTGGTACATTCTATTGTTTGAGTAGTGAGTTTACATATAGCCTCCAAAGGCACATAACATGGGTGATAATGATGAATCAAATAACATAATACTCTTCCATCTGAAAAGGACACTGTGAAATTTTCCACCTAGAATAAAGGAATATAAAATGTCCCAATGGTGCTCTGTGATGGTTGTAAAAATCTAATTCTATAAATAAATAAATCATAATGTTAAAACAGTTCTGAAGTATTCATTATGAGTTAAATAACTTCCTTGGGACATATTCCTCTGGATATATTTTTTTACAAAGATCTTTTATTTTTTAAAAATAAGTTATAGAAAGCTACGTTTTCTTACGTACTAGCCTAAATTGGGTCATTTTCAGGCAGTTTAGGATTGGAGACAAGCAGGCTGATAGGAAAGAAAAAACAAGGTCTATGAATAGTAAATTGTGGCAGAAAGGTCATTTTATTTCTACAAATATTGTCTTCAATTTTAACTATGAAAGAAAATTTGTTGTAAGTGTGTAGTCTTAAATGATGGCTAGGAAGATTTGTGCATTTTCTAAAACTAAAAAAAAAGTAATGCTAAATAGTTTGGAAATCCTTGCTTTAGAGAATGTTATTCTGAGAGAGTATTCTACAACTAGATGATACAGTGGTTTGAGGCGGGGTGGAAGACACAGCGAGACAGATCTTTTGCTAAACTAAACTGAAGCATCAAGTTTGTATTTAAGCTATTCTTATTTAAAGATTTCAGCACATAATTTTTCTTTAGTGTTTTTTAAACAACTAGTTGCAATTAAAACAGAAGAATATATGACCATATTAGAAAGCTATTTAAAAAATGAGATCAAGTTAAATAATTAACTTACCTTAAGAACATGCACATTAATTAGAATAAAATTTAGTGTTTAAAAAGAATCAGTGTCACACAATATCTTAACTGAAGTAATGTACAAATTTAATCTAACAATATGGAATATATTTTTGAATAACATATAGTATTATTTTATACTTTAAGCCCAATTGTACTGCCAGGTCATTATATTTATACCTTTTTTTGTGCCATAGGTTTGAACCATTATCTTCCATCCACTAGCAAGCAACTATTTACATGATGCCATTTAGCATCAGTGAAGTATACCAAGAAGAGACAAGACATTAGCAAATGCTATACAGTTACAATTAATTTATTATTATAATCAACTCTTACTTTACTATTTTAGTTTTACAGCAGTAATAATCCATAACAAATATATAATCAAAACATAAATACACTTCTCTCAACATTTCAATTCATTTTTATTACTTTTGATTAAGTTTAATACTTATCATACTCAGAACAGTGTGCTTTGTGAAATTGTTTAAGGAAATATTTACCTTAATATTGTAAAATCCACAGACAACATTCACCCAGTCCATCAGCAGTTTTACATTTTCACCATAACTTTCATATGAATAAGACCTACTGGTGTCATTTCCCATGCTGTTAACACATTCCACATCATGTCTTTTTAATTTTGTAACTTGCATGTTTTTTAAGAAAGCAATTTCTGCTTTTAACTGATCCATGTCAAGAGAAATGTTCACCTAAATAAGATCCAAACATGATTTTATTCATCATTCTGAGATTTAGGATCTTTAAACACACCAACTCTTAACAAGTTGCTAAGACAAATTATCAAAATTAAAATAGCAACAAGTAAAGGGTTTTGGATAGTACACATTTTCAAAAATGTTTATTTTGTTCAGGTTAAAAGAGCTTACAGAAAGTTCTAATAATTCAGAGAGACTGTGAAAATAATGTATTAATCTAGTAAACCAGTATTATATAGCTATATATGTAAGCCTACATTATTTGAAATAAACCAATGAGGATTCTGCAGTGCTTTGCTCTCAATTTTAAAAAGATGCTTCAAAATATGCAAAAGCACTACTGTAAACTCTACTTGTAATGCTTTAAAGCAACTGTTTTTTTCTTGGAATTATGCAGCTACTTTTCACAATTGCCGTATGGTCAGAAGACAGGGCTGCTGTAAAAAGTTACACAGTGCTGAAAAATCATGTTGAAACTTAATGTCTAAATAATGATAGCACTCAATTTCTTGATAATTTCTCTGTGTATTTTAAAGGTTTCAAATCTTAATATCTGTAGCTGCTATTTTGTATGAAAGCTTTTCATGAAAGCCCTCCAAATGTAAATAAATGTACCCTCATCGGTGCTGCCAACTATTTTGAATTTTATGCATGAACCTGAAGTATACCATACTAAGTTTCATGCACAGACCATTGTTTGCTGAAATTCTGAAGACAGAGAATACACTTTTTTATTTTATACTCTAAAGATAAATTAAACCAATGTTTATTCAGTACCTGAAAAGCAAACACTATTTTCCATAACAAAGCAAATGTTTTCTCTCTATGTCGATCTACAATATCCTTTGTGTCAATGGTTAAACCTATAAACAAATTAAACAGATTAATGAAAAGCAAAGTAAACAGACTTGTAGGGTACCACCTCCACATTACTTTCTAGTACTTACCATGTTCATCTTTCAACTGAATTCCATGATTATTCAATATCTCAAAAGCAAGCTTAACATTATACATCTTCTGAAGTCTGCTGATTGCGGGCACTCTTAACTTTTTGGAAAGAGTCCAATCTGACGACAGCAATTCTAAAGTTCTCCTTAAATACATTAATATTTCATATTATAAAGTAATTAATTTCTTCATGCAACATATTTTTGTAACTTTAATGACAACATTCAGCAAAAACTTACACAAGACGAATGCCACATTGTAAGTCTGTAGCTAAATTTGTAACAGCAAAATCAAATTCATCCAATGGAGTCTGTATGTGTTCAACAGGGAAACCCAAGAAGCCAAGATGACGTGAAAGATCACCTTCTCCACTTAAAAAGTCCCGGGAAAATGCTAGTAATATTTCTTTACTAGACTAGGAAAAAAAAAGGGAGGGGGGAATCAGTACACATATACAATAGAGCTATTATCCAATGTAATTAATGAGTCTTCAGTCACTGAACTATAATATTACAGCTAGCTGTATACTATGTTTTTAATATTATGGATATTAATTACAACCATTAATGAAACCGCCAGTTACATATTATGCAGATCAAAAACTTGTAATAAACTAATTGCTGATTAAATTCTGATCAGCTCTGAAAAAAATATTGAACCTGATATCTATTATTTTAAACAGGCATGATATTCCCCTGTGAAAAAAAAATTGGGGCCGGCTAAAAGAGACCCCACGCCGCGAGCCAAGAAATCGCACACACAACACCAATGCTACAAACCCTTCCTTTCCAGCCGGTCACATGTGGATCAGCTCCAGAGCTGGGCAGCCGCTTCCCTGGAGGTGCGGCCGAGGCCGCCGCCCGGGGAGTGCCCGCTGCTTTCCCTCGCCAGGGCCAGGCGGTGGCGTGTTGCACGGAGAGATGGATGGTCTGTGGCTGCCCAGCTCCCTTTTCCTGCCGCTTAGCGGCCTCCGCTCAGGTGTCCAGCTGGGGCTGTCAGGAGTTGCTACCGCCGCAGCGGCTCCGCACAACTCCAGTCCCGCGTTGCCTTGGGAAGGGAAAGGCAAAACCGGGAGCTGCTGCACCTGAACCTCCGGTGCCGCTGCTGCTGTTGCAAAGCGCCGCCGCGGCTCTTCCTTTTTGCCTTTCCCTTCCCAAGGCAACGCGGGACTGGAACCGCGCTGGCGGTAGCAACTCCTGACTCAGGGGGCCTCCAAGGGGAGGGGAAGGAGGAGAAGAAGGGAGGGAAAGGGAGGGTGGGCGATTTCCAAAAAAATCAGAATTCCAATTTTAATTGGAAGAATATCATGTCTGTTTAAAATATATATTCTAAATAAATAAATATGACTTGTGTTTTTGAAACACACAAATACATACAGATTATAGGCAAACATGATTCAAGATAAGTTCAAGTGAGAATACCTTAAACTCTGCATTTTTGAAGAATAAGCAAGGGTCATGTTCAATAATTCGAGACACTTTGGCACGATCAAGGAAGCAAACCAGTAGTAGTAGTTTTTTCAGTGTAAATTTGGACAATGCTTCTTCATGACCTATAAATGCAATATTTTACACAGAGATGCTTCTTGTAACTATTTTTTTAACCTTTGTTCTTTTTAGTCAATCTGAATTCCTACATGGATTTTTTTAAAAACATTTTTGGAAATATTTGCCATTTCCTCCTTCTTAGGATAGAGAGGATGCTCAAGGATACCTGACTCATGACTAAGGCAGCACTTAAAACTCATAATCTTCCAGTTTCTAACCTGGTGCTATTAACCATTATACCAGGGGTCAGCAACCTTAAACACTCAAAGAGCCATTGGAACAAGTTTCCCACAGAAAAGGAAACACTGGGAGCCACAAAACCCTCCCCATGCCTGACTATTTCCTGAGCGGCCACAAAACTAGCATATGTAGTTGAATTAAACATTCTGTTTTCTTCTGAAACTCTTCTTGGATTTACCCATGGTTGGCCTACTGTGAGTCAAAAAGCCCAAATTGTGTGCCAATGGGTGTCACACACATTGGTGGTTGTGACACATATTTTGAGTGGCAGGGAGCTGCAACATAGGGATGAAAGAGCCACATGTGGCTCCAGAGCCGCGGGTTGCTGACCCCTGCACTATACCAAGCTTGCGCTCAATTTTGAAGTACTATTACGTAATTGCAAAGAAAAACTTTACCATCTCGATAAAAGTGAGGCACAGTTGGGTGTCGGTATTCAGCTGCTATATCTGGGTTCCACAACAAGCGATTTAGTATAAACATTGCCAAACCCATCACATCACTATTACTTTCCAAAGCAATCAGTTCGCCAAAGATTGTCTGACAAAGAGACAAGGGTGAAAATAATTCAAACTTATGAATAAAACTATTATAGCAATAGGATGACATTCAAATTTTTGAAACAACTTGGTACATGAACATATCATTAATTTCACTGAGTCTGCATTGCTATAAGATTATCCTCACAGAGTATTTTAGCAAGCAATAGAACAATGTATGGGAAAGGAAAAAAACTATATTAAATTATGTTAATGCAGCTGTTCTCATCACTGAAAATCAGCTTAATGAGCCACAAAATACTGCACTTGTTTTGGCCACTGATACCTATTCATATTAAGCATTATGTTCTCAAACAGAAGAATTTTGTATTAAAGAATATTTTATCCTGATCTTCAACATTTCCTAGTAACACAACAATTATTAGACTTTACAAAATAGCATATTGCTTACAGAATAGTCATTAAAAAGTACAAACTCACTTCCAAACCTATGCGCAACCACAGTGGATTGTAACATAAAAGCCAGTTGAGGATTTTCTGTCGTTCTCCTGAGAGACAGGCACAAAAGTATTATGTAGTAAAAGCATTTCTGAATAATATTACAGAAAGATATTGATCACATTAGTAGTAGAGACATGATCAATTTATTCATCAATTTTCTTAAGTTGTCAAAAAAAAAAAAAACCTCTAAAACAGAAGTCCCCAACCTTTGGGACACTAGGGATCAGTTCCATGAAGATTTTTCTGTGGACCAGAGGGAGTATGGTTTTGCATGCTGCCTGTATCCCATGGATGGAGCTTCACTTGTTTAAGCAGCCTGGTTGCTGGCATGCTGCAGACAAGTGCCAGTCCATGGACCAGGGATTGGGGACCCCTGCTCTAAAACACAACCATATTCTTACCAATATCCTTCCACAGATGTCTGTCTTTTCGAACTAGCAAACGTTTTGCTTCAATTTCAATCTCCAGCCTTTTTATTGCTTTCACCATTTCATCACAGGTAAACAAGCGGCAAGCTGACCTACGAAGTCTGTTTAATTTGCATCGAGTTGTATATGCTCTTAATGATGCTTCTTCTTTTGTTGGTGCTTTAGGAACACTGGTTTTATAAGTCTCTGTTCCCAGGATGAGACACGCTGCATTAACTAATAAAGAGAAAATGGTTGTATGCGTTTAAAACTTAGACTATCTCAACTTAAAAACCATAGAATTGTCATTAAAAGGACAGCCAGATGGCTGAAACTTGCTGAGCACACTGACACCAAATCCTAAGCAAGTCCAACAACCAAGAGAAAAGATCTTGTAATCCGATTGCTAGGTTGACTTCAGATAATAGTAGCAGGTCCAACATAACTATATTTCTAGCTGTTTGTAATAAATGTGATGATGCATGAAAGAATTGTAATGAAAATTTTTAATGCATAAACACACAGCTAATTTCTGGAACTCGGAACAATTCTTATATTTTGCAACTACTCTTACTTAACCCTTGAAATATTACGGTGCCATTGATCAACTTTACCTTGTGAAATGTCTGTTTTCAGAGTAAAATCATCAGGAGTAAGTACAAAATTCAACCACCATGTAAAACCTCGTTGTTGTTTTTCTTTCCATTGTTCATCGTAAAACATATTCTTTGCTGCAAAAGGCATTGGATGTCTAGGAATATCTTTTAAAATAATTAAAAGTTATATTATTGTTTTTGCTGAAACACTGAAATCCTTATCAATATATCAAAGCTCCATTCCTAACTGCAAATGGAGACTAGGAAGTGATGGACAATGGATTGGAAATGGATATTTCTTAAAGTGCATAACCTTTACATTGTAACTGGCTCTTCTATTTAGCGTGACTATTTTGAAAGTTGTTCCAGTTATTTGAATATGAATGTACATTCACAAAAAGAACAGTTATAACCGCCAATAAGATGAGGCAGGTCTGCATGCAGATTGCTTCTCGGCTTTTTGGCTACAATCAAATGCAATGCACAAAAAGTTGTGGAGACAAGCTTTCAAAAGAGCAGAACAAGCCTTTCAAATCACATGGCTGCTTTAACACTGATAACATATGCGTGGTATGAAAATGAAAAGAATGCAAATCATATAATTCTACTAACTTTTGCTGTTTTTACTATTTCACCCAATGTATTTTAAATACTTTGCCAAAATTATTTCAAATGGTATTTTCTTAAAAATCTCTTTTTCAAAGTGCAAAATGCCAGCTTATATTTACCTGTTTTTAAAGGCTTCACAAAAGTCAGTTGAGACTGTGCAACAGGAACAATATTTTTTGTCCTTTTAAAATTCTTTGATTTTTGAGATGAAGAACCTGGGAAAAAATAAAAATAAATTTCTAACATCCTAAATGTAAAATTGAAACTTTAGAAAAAAATATCCCTCTGGATTCAGTTCCAAGTGGGGAAGAAAGACTGGAAACATGGCGACTGTTTGAAAATATAGTTTAATGGTAGACAGGATCATATGTCTGGGAGCTCCTGGGTGAAAAGGGAAGAAATGCCGAGTCCCTTGGTTTTATGCCCTCTGTTGCAGAGGTGGTATTCAGCAGGTTCTGACCAGTTCTGGTAGCGGAAATTTTGAGTAAAGAACCAGCAAATACCACCTGACTGGAGATTTTATAGTATCCTTCCCCTGCTACAACCACCAAGCCACGCCCACAAAACTGGTAGATAAAAAGTTTGAATCCCACCAGTACTGTTGGGATTTTAATTTGAACTTGTATTCTGACTGGTTGTCAGACTCCCATGGGGCCATACGGGGCAACTCTGTAGGCTGTCTTGAGTCCCAGGCTTGGTTGAGCCTTGCTGGATGATGATGTAATGAAAGGGCTTTGGGAAATTCTTATTATGGATCTACTTGAAGGAGATAAGATCTTCATTATGTAGACTACTCTAGCCCAGGCCTTAATGGCCCATTAACAAAGGCGAGAATGCGGTGGCCTAATGGCTAAGCTTGTTGATCAGAAAGGTTGGCAGTTAGAACCCCGAATACTGCGTAATGGAGTGAGCTCCCGTTACCTGCCCTAGCTTCTGCCAACCTAGCAGTTAAAAAGCATGCAAAACTGCAAGTAGAAAAATAGGGACCACTTTGGTGGGAAGTAACAGCATTCCATGCGCCTTTGGCACCAGCCACAACACAGAAACATTTTCGGACAGCGCAGGCTCTTCGGCTTTGTAACGGAGATGAGCAGCACCCCCTAGAGTCAGAAACGACCAGCACATATGTACTAGGGGAATCTTTATGTAACAAAGGTGTGTGGGGAGGTGAGTTTCTGCCTGAATTTCTACTTTTCTTTTAGGGGAAATATTTTGCCTTTTTAATATATCCTAAAATATTTCATTCTTTAGGAAAGGGGTGGATTTTAACTTCCAACAAAGCAAAAGATCAAGAATGTATATAACAAACTATTCTATTATTTTGTAATCACAAGAGAATGAGAACAAAATATTGGATCATTCTGAGCTTCATAAAATATCATTTTTTCTAACAGAATACCAATTCAAAATTAAATGCTTTTTTACATTACCATATCTCTTCTTTTGCTTATCTCCATTCTGAGATTTGCAAACTAATAATTTCAAAGCACTCTTGCTTCCATTTCCATTATAGGACTTCAGAGTTCTTTTTCTTCCTAAATTTTCTGCATATTCTCTTCCATTCTTAACATCTTCTAAATATTCTCCACTTTTTCTTTTACGGTTATGAGGTGATTCCAAATAAATGAACCCGGCTTTATCTTTGATACATTTAGTTTCATTTGAAACACTTTCTATAACTGGAAGTCTTGATAATGTGTCCAGGTTTGCATTTTTAGGGATAACGTCCATACAATGCTCTATTGCAGTAGAAAGACATTTTTTAGATTTTAGTTTTAATGTCTTTGTTTCTTTTCCCTCAGGATAGGGCTTAGTTTTGGTAACAGTGCTAGAAAGCAAAGGCTTTTTTTTGTTCTGAAGGCAGCAAGCTTGATCACTTGCCTTTGATTTGACATTTTGTTCAAACTTATCATAGGAACATGTTACAGGATTTCTTTCATTTATATTGTTGGGAGGTCTAGTGGAAAGCTGAGGTTCCATAAAAAAAGAAACTTGTACCTTTTCTTTCTGTTTTAAAAATTTGGCTGTTGACATACATGATTTCACATCTGAAGAATAGGATACTGTTTTACATTCTGAGATTGGCTGTATAACTACTCGATTTTCTCTTAAAAACTGATCAGGTGAAATAGGTATTGCTGTAGCTGCATCAAGTTCTGTCACTTCATAACTATTATTTATAAAAGAATCAGGACTTAAAATCTTCCTATGATTCAAAGATATATTCAATTGTTGTGGTGTATTGACTGAATTTGCATTTATTTCTGCTGAGTTAATATTATGTTGGCATACTTTCTTCTTCTCCAAAACATTATCATATAGAGTTGTAATAGGGGTTTTTGTTACATTTAATAACTTATGACATGCTGGTGTTTCTGGAACAGAATATGTAACTGATAGGGGAGTATAAATGACATGTTGGTTTTTCGGACTGATGGGACTAATAGAGGAAAGAGAAATGTTATGTTCTGAAATGATTAAGGAATTTTCATTAGGTGAAATTCTGTTTGAATTCACTTCCAGATTCTCACAGGACTGAAGAGGGCTTCTATTTTTCTTTGTTTTTTCAGACACCTGAAATGTTTTATTTATACTTTTAATGACTGGTACTTTTTTTCGTGATTGCTGGGCAGGAGTTCTTCTTTTAATAGTATCCCAAAGATTTTTCTGAAATGACATTAAATACACATAAACAAGTATTATAATTTTCCTTATTTCCCTATAAAATTAAAAGCTCATACTGCCTGACATATTTATAAGTAAATAAATATAAAGGAACAGTGATTCTCATTTTTAAAATTGGTATCAGTATTGCATCATTTTAATGCTATCATTTACATATCTCTACTGCATATTTATTTACAATAGCTATTTTTTCATTTTGTTGAATCCAATGTTGAGGAAAATTCAAGATGCTAAAAACCAAGGGAGTTATATTAAAATTTCAGAGAAGGTACAAGAATATATAGCAGATATAAGTGTTGTGGAGATTTGAAATATTATAAAGCTCATAGACCTATGACATTTCTGCCTTTAACTTTAAAAGTCCTCCTTTAGGGAAAATATTCTATTCTGTCTTTTTTTAATATTAAGAATAAAGAATATTTTATTTGGTGGGAGGGGGGTTGTTTTCTACAGGACTTCCTACCTTTTTCTTTATAGGCTGCTCAGCATTCCCCAGCAAAACTGCTTGATGTTTTACAGCATCATTTACAATAAAAGTTATGAGCTCTCGAACTTTGCCGCCTTCTAGTGGTGTCCATGTTATGAATATATAGATCCTCTCTCCAGGCTGCAAAAGAAAAACATAAAACAAGCAGATGGCATATACATGAAGAATATATTCAGTCTGACAAATACATATAGTCTGACAAATACATGAAGAATATATTCAGTTTCAAGTGCAATCTTGTATAAACCTAGTTTCTTTGAATGATAAAAGTTATATTCCAGGAGTATATTTAATTGTATCATTCTCCAGAAAAGTAAGGATCACTAGTAGATCAAATTTTGCTTTGTGTGCAATCTCCAAATATGCTTGGAAACTTAAGAGCTTTAAATAGCAGAACTGTGGTTTCCTTAGTGTAGTCCTAAATATAAAGTCAAATTATGTTTAAAATAATGTATGAGAATAAAATCATGCTTATTTATTTTGTGAGTATGGCAGGATGTTTCTCAATACAAAATGTCAACATCAATCAACTGGAATAGAGCTGGACCTTGGCCTTCTAGCCCAACCCCCTCCTCAAGCAGGAGACTCTAAAAATACCATATGTATAGTAGTTTTCCTGGCACTATTACATGCAGAAATGATGTTATGACATTGCCTTCTTCACATTTTTTCCAACTTCCCAACTTTTCTCTCTTTGTAGTGAGATTTTCTGGCAAGTTTTCTATCCATGGAAAAATTGCTTAGTTTTTGAAGATTCATCATTGTAAACTATGTACTGCAACCTAGCTAGAAAAGTAGGTAGACCTATTTTTGACTCTTACTCCCAATATCTGATATTACAAGTTAAGTTGTATAATAAAAGCCAGTTTGGGTGTTCAAAGCCATCTGGCTAGAGACTGGTAAACCATGAATTCTAAGCACTTTGCACAAAGATAGCTCGGATCAGTCACTTTGTTCAGCCTAGGAAAAGGCAATGGTAAACTTCTGAAATCTTGTCAAGAAAATTGCATGCACTATATCCATCCAAGTAATAGGCACACCAAATTGCATAGCCATACTGAATACACACCACATAAACAGAGACTATACTTTTTATATATTATCATGTTCATGTTAAACATTAGTCTGTGGAAAGTATTTTATTTTAATAATCTCTACAGACTCAAAAGAATCTATTAAGTCACACTTCCCTATACCCACAAATAGGCTGTCCAGACACAGCAAAAGGCAAGACAACAGATACCAGGGAGGACAATTAAGACTGACATTTTGATAGTCAAGCACTAGAATCAGCACCTATATACACAACCCCAGCCCATGCCAAGGACCAGTTTCCCATTTTCTCTGCAGCCTACAACCAAGAACAAGCTCTTTGCTTTGGGGAATAAATAAATCTTCTCCTTTCCACTTGCAGCGTACCTTACATCTTATTTTTACCCTGGCTTGGAAAAGGGACCTGGAAAATTCTTTTAACAAGTCCTAATATAAGTACAGATAGTTGTCGACCACAGTTGAGCCAAAAATTTCTATTGTTTAAGTGAGACATTTGCTAAATGAATTTTGCCCCATTTTACGAACTTTCTTGCCACAGTTGTTCAGTGAATCATTGCAGTTGATAACTTAGTAATCCAGTTGTTAAGTCAATCTGGCTTCCCAATTGACTTTGCTTGTCAGAAGGTCACAAAAGGTGATCACATGAGCTTGGGACACAGCAATGGTCATAAATATGAATCAGCCAAGTATCTGAATTTTGAACACATGATCACAGGGATGCTGGAATGTTTGCATATTCACCAGATGCTGCTCAATGGATTCTCCAGGTTGCGAACTGGCTCTGTATAATTGCTTTATCTGTAATTATCTTTCTTGATAATTGCACAGTATTGCATGCTAACACACTCATATGCAGTCCTTAATTTCTGCCAGAGTTCCTATGCAGTCTTTAAATCAGCTACATTGATAAACTGTTCATCTTGTAAACTTAAGATGATATAAGTCATTGCTTTATCATGCTGTCTCTGATCTGCAACAGGTAAGGGGGTGGGTTTTCCACAATATCCCACAGTTCCTTAGCTTTCAGGAAACATTCCATCTTCGCAGCTCATATAATATATTTTTTCTGACCCAAATGAGGCAGAGAGGTCTCCTTAATCTTCTCAGAAAGATTTTCTTTGTCTTATTTCTCCTTTTAAACACACACAGTCTCTCTGTTTATTTACAATTTAGTCTTTAGGTGTATTCTGGTTCTGGCTGGGCCTATAACCTTTTAAGAGTTTGCAGCATAAATTCACGTCCAGAAAATACCCAGACTGATTCAGCAGGATCATTAACTTTTTTATAAATATATCAACATGAATAAAGTTTACAAAACAATTTGTAGATTCTTCCAATGCAACATAAGCAAAAAGCAGCTCAGAGCAGATACTTCTTTTTTAGCAAGCAAGCTAATCTAGTTTCCTTTTCAATTCTCAACAAAGCACACAGCGCCAAACTATCAGGCTATCAGCTCCCATTGGCTGGTCTGTTGCCATGCTTACTCACTTGCTGACTTTGTTAACCATGTCTTTGCCAGTAAATGAATGTACTCTGACATTGAGTAAGAGGACACTCAGAAAGATAGGAATTAAACCATGATAGAAAACAAACCCAAAGCCCCTGACATTACAAAACAAATACAAAAAGATTAACTTAGCTACCCCCCCCCCCAAAAAAAGGGCCAGGATGTTGCAAAAACAAAAGATTAATTACAAGGAGCAAATGTTAACCAACGGCTATAAACAAAGATTGGATTATAAAAAAACGATTCAAGCATATTCAAACACCTTCCTCCACCCACCCACCCCCCATTACCCTCAGGACGGAAAGACACAACCACAGGGCAGGATTAGAGCCAGTAAAATAACTAGGAACACAAAAAGACAATAAACAAGTTCGCTTCGAATCCTTCCGCCGGGTGTCATTCCAGCCGGGAAAATTTGAAACCTCGAAGTTTCAACACTGCCAAAAACAATCCTCATAAAGAGAACCTCCTTTGGGGAGACTGTACATTTATTAACCATTAACATACCCCAAGAGGGGAACCTTTCCTAGAAACAGTAAAGAAGAAATTAACTTATAATCTTTTTTAAAAAATAAGATTTTTGGGACAGCATCAACAGATATCATCCATAACGTCCCTGATCGATCGAAAGTTATGGAGTAAAACCTCCAAATAACTGCAGAGTATTGCTACATTTGTCGTTGCCATTTAACCGTTCCTTTATATCGGTCAATCTTTCAGGCTACTGATGCAACATGAACGTTAGTCCCCGTCCGCCTCCGGCTTCGACCCCAGCACTAGCATTTGAGCCGCCCCCTTCTAGACCACATCGCCTCCTCGCCTTCCCCTGCTTTAAAAAAAAAAAAAAAAAAAGCACCTGAAGGAGGAAAGAGTCCTGCTCCACCGTGAAGCCTTTGGAGGCGGGCGGCGGGCGGTAGACCGCCCCATGGACAGGCTCCCCGTTAGGGTTCTCCACGGCCAGGCGGCGAACGCACGAAGTACCGACGCGGACAGAGCCGAAACTGAGAAAAGGAGGCCGGGTGAAGTGGCCGAGTGACAGCACGGCGTCGTTTCCATCCCCGCAGCCTGGGGAGGCAACCCTGCGCTTGCTCCGCTCCGGAGGACAAGACTTCTGAGGCCCGGCTGGTCCCACACCTTGCCGTCTTTCTTCCATACGGGGGAGAAAACGATCCTCACCAACCTCTCCCATTGACAACCAGAAGCGCTTTCGCCCATCCGAAATTCCCCCCACCCCAAAAAGAAAAAAATCGAACGCGCAACTGCCGCTTATAGAATTCAAACTCGCAGCCTCCACCAATCAGGGGGCTTGACAAAAAAAAAACGCAAGCCGGTTCGCACGTAAGATTTTTCTCCAATCGCCAAGCGCCTCTGAACAAAGATACGGCCAATCGCTTGAGCCGTTTTGTTTTGTTTTGTTTTGTTTTTATCCTCATTTCAAATCTTTTCCCCCAGACCAATGCTGGGGATGTCTTCACGAGACGCGCTAATTACGCACCAAGCGAGCGCTCAATTTATAAGCGACTCTTAAGAAAATGAATTGTCTTCTTTCGGTTGTCCCAATGGAGCTTTTTTTTCTTTTTTTCCCCAAGAGGCAACTGGACTTTCTGGTGTTTCTTTGAAGACGTTTCGCTTCTCATCCAAGAAGCCTCTTCACCTCTCGTTCCTCAGCAACTTCTTGGATGACACCAGAAAGTCCAGTTGCCTCTTGAAAAAGCACCCTTGGGACAACCACGACCTGAATGACTCAGACTCTCCACAGACATAAACTTTTTTCTGCTGTTTATTCCTTCAAGTCCGCCTTCTGCTCCAGAGGCGAGGTTCGACGTTACGCTGCAGTCGCAGCCCGAACGAAGTTCAGAAAGGTTTTTTTCCTAGCCATTGCCAGTGAAGAGCCACCAACGCCGTCTAAAAAAAGATCCTTTTTTCTAGAAAGCCTCCCGAAATTTTATTTACGTTAGTAAATAAACAAACCTTGGAAATGTTCGTGGTGATTTGGAACCAGTGCTCAGATCTGTTTGGCCCCTCACTTTAAAAACAAAACAAAACTGGGTTTTCTTTGAATCAGAGAAATTTATTTATGAGAGTAAAGAATAGAAGCCATTACTTATCTTGTCAAAAGGCCAATTTAACTGTGACTTAACAAAAAACATACCATTTATTGTGAGCATAAATCAAGGGTCGCGGGGAGGTCGGGCCAGCGCGTTTGCAGCTCCATTTACGCAAACAGCTGCGGGCGGAGTCGCCCGCTGTCTGCGCAGAACCCTCTCCCATCTTCCCGTATCCGACCCCACCCCGCCACTGCTGGCCGTCGCCGGTCTGCAAAGTCGGAAAGGTTGGGCACCGTTGTATTTACATGTCTCTGGAGTGGCTCGCAGTTTTGCAATGAATAGCCTGCAAACGCCCATTGGGAGCCGCAAAGTGAAGAGAAACCTCTCCCCACGTAGCGACCACCCCTCGCTTTTCCTCTTGTTCCGCCTCGTTTTTCCACCCACGTGCCATAGAGCCGGAACGACAAACCTGCCCAGCTTCCTGTCAAAAACTCGGCCTGAGTGACGTCACCTTTACACACACACGCGCGCACCCTCTCTCTTCCCCCTCCCCACCCACATGGAACCCGGAAGTGAGGGCGAAACCTGATGGGGGATAACGGGGCGCTACGGGGGGTTTTGTTTTCTTTTTTTCTTTTTTTGAGGGGGGGAGTGTAAATTTTATTTCTTTTTTGGGGGGGCACAACTGCCTTTTGGAACCGGGAGGCTGGCCTGGCGACGGCAAATGGGGAAGAAGCGTGTTTCCCGAGAGCGCGTGCCTGGGACCGTTATTTGCCCCTTTCCTCAGCGAGGGGAGGAAGGTAAGTAGGAGGCTCCTCCCCTCGTTGGAGGCCGGGTGGGTTCAGGGGGTTTCCGAGGGGCGCACTTTTAGTCTCGCCATCCAGGTGGAAGGGGGTTGTAGAGGGAGGCGACAGTTCGGCGTGCCTGGGGCTCGGCTTTAGTTTGCTTGCCGCTTCTGAGCGAACCTGGCCTGTTAAGATCTCAACTTAAACCTAGTTTGATCAGCCTGATCATTGTTAAAGGCTGTTGGAGGAGAGGGGTTGAAAAGAGGCACTGTCACTACCTCGTTGAGAAAGGGAAAGCAACTGGCCGCAAAGAACAATTTCTTCCGCCGCCCACCCTGCCACAGAGGCCAGGGAAACAGCGATGAAGAGGGTTGGGAGAGGGTTCCTTCCTTGTGGAAGTCCCCTGAAACTCGTTCCCCTCGCTTCCTTCCTTCTCCGTTGCGTTGCATTGGTATGCAGGCTAAATAAAATGTTTTTATGCTCCTGCCGCCTTTCTCCTTGTTCAATCTCTTACTAGCACAATAGAAGGAAGGGTTAGGCCCAGGAGGGATAAAAACTTAAAATCAGTCCCGCTTGCCTATTTTTTTTCCTGCCCAAGGTGTTTCCTAGAGGACTATGATGGAAGTGCTTCCTCTCTGATCTGCTCCTTGTTCTAATAATGTGACAATTGGGCGGGTTATTTCACCCACTGAAAGAAAGAGCTATTTGCAGATAAGGGTGGTTCAAGGCAGGAGTCCCCAAACTTGACAACTGTTATTTGTGGACTTCAACTACTCATGCTTGCTGGGCAATTCTGGGAGTTGAAGTTTGGAGACTCCTGGTTTAAGACCACCTATCACATCTCTCTTGCTCATCTAAACATAGCAGGAAGGATAGGACCAATATTTTGGGTGAGGATGCTGGTGAACATGTTCCAATTCCTTTTATGTGGCTCCAGAATCATGCAGACAAAAGGCATTAGCAGATAAAAAACTGAAGAGGAGGCAAAAAAGAGCAGTTCTGTGAGGGGCAGATAATAATAACAGTTGAGCAGTCATGGTGACGTGTGGGTAGTACTCACCTAGAGCAGGGGTCTTCAAACCTGACAGCTTTAAGACTTGTGGACTTCAACTCCCAGAATTCCTCCTCCAGTCATGTTAGCTCAGGAATTCTAGGAGTTGAAGTTCACAAGTCTTAAAGCTGTCAACTTCGAAGACCCTTGACCTAGACCAATAGCATTTAAGCAAAAGAGGGAGATGGCTAATATTACCTCCTGTCTCTGAGTGGATAGATCAAGTCACAGAAGCAGCCACATTCCCCCAACTAGTTACCTGTTTTCACCAGCTATACAACATCTAGACTGGGTTGTGAAAAGAGCAAACGTTATCATTTCACTTGCTATATTGAGTTTTCCCTGGACAGCATCCAATGAACCAGATCTTTCCTGCAGAGAAAGAACCTATATGGAGAAAATAACAATTGCAGCTTAGGGAGTGGGTGAAGACAACTGTTTTTATACAGAGCCTTCCTTATAAGGAACAACTAAGTTGGTTCACATGACACACTAAATTATAAGGTAGTTTCTTTGGTCCTGGCTTCTGGGTTGTGTGAACCCAGCACTTGTTTGTAAATCATAGTTATTACTTTGATATTATTATTTTTATGGGCCATCAAATCATTGCAACTCTTAGCAAACACACAGATTTTATCCATGATCTGTTCTTAACCAGGTATTTCAGGTTTTCCAAGGATAAACTCATTGTAACTTCAGTTGAGTTCATCCTTGTTGTTGCTGGTCATCTTCTTTTTGTCTTTCCTTCCATCTTTCCCAGCATTAAAATCTTCTCCAGAGAGTTAGATCTTCATGTAATGTGTACAAAGTAGAATAATTTAACCCTAGTAATTTGTGCCTCAAGGGAGAAATCTGGATTGATTTGTTTGATGAGACATGTAAACCCACTAATGGGAGAATTAATAATTTAATATGTATTAAATCATAGTTTAGCAAGATATGTGATGCCGTACTATTCATAGTTGTTGCTTATTAGCTCTCTTACAACTTTCTATCTTGGTGGAAAATCCATGGACTCTATTTCAATATGCTTGCATATTTTAATTTTTAAGTACAAGAAAAAGGATTAGAATTAAGTCATATACTCATTTGTATCTGTCTTGAGCAATTATAACTATTTAAACGGATCAGTGAGTGACTACATTAGAGATGACTGCTTTTTAAGTGATCAACTGTTTATTCTACAGTGAATAAATATAAATATCTTTGTCATTCAAGCCCTGGTCATATCATGTCTGGACTATTTCAATGCATTCTACATGGGGCTTCCCTTGAAGAGTATTTAGAAGGTACAATTAATGCAGGATGGGGCATGACAGACAGTTCTTGGGGCCCCTAAGGTGGCCCATGTTACATTGCTGCTCCAGTGACATTGGCTGCCAGCTTGCTTCCAGATGCAATTCAGCAGGTTGGTTATCACCTTTAAAGCCCTTCATGATTCGGCCCAAGTTTTCTGAAAAGCCATCCTACCCCACTAGTCAAGGATTTTTGACTGATGAGGTATAGGAGAAGAGCCTTTTCTCCAATGACTCCTGCCTTTGGAACATCATACACTCCAAGGTTAGATCTGCATCCACTCTTTTGATCTTCCACAAGAGCCTAAAGACCTGGTTCTGCCAGTTGACCTGGGTTCCCAGCAGGGTATCCCATTTTGGAGGTAGATGTTGGCTTAGGAAAAACCCCACCTCTCCCCATGTACTTCATGTTCCCCTCCTCCCTACCTTTTCACAGTATCTATTGTTTTTATTTATTGTCCTATTGTTTTAATATTTTTAAGCAGCCCAGAATCATCTCTGATGACATGAATGGTGCACAAATATTAAAATTTAAATATTAAATCAATAAAAATAAATATGCAGAGGTATCTGTGTTGTTTTCCCTGTACATAGTAGTAGTATGGCTGCATTATCCCCTGCTTTGCTTAAAGATGAGCAAGAGCAATTAGGTAAGAATAATTACAACTTTTTTTAATCTATGTCTTTTTGTAATATTACTAGTGGTAACATTCTAACGAGATAATGCAGCTTGGGACAGATCTAAATGCTTCCTGGTACAATAGCTTTTCCTGGCTATTTTCCCGATTATTTCTGTTAATAAGTAAAAGAATAAGTACTATTTACAATTCAATAACATGCATGTGACTTGAATGTTTTGGTTCAATTCAAAATGAATTTTTGCTTTCTACAAAGAGGATGGGTGCCAATTCTTAGGACCTCACCAAATGTGGAAGTAAATTAACTGGTGTTAAAAAAAAGGAATGAATCTAATATTTTTTCATTGGTTTCAAAGAAAATTATTTGATCCATTTGCAGGTCATAACTTCAAGTATCACTGAAGCAACTATTTGTTTGGAAAAGTTTGGCTTATTTATAACAGTTCTGATTTTAACTTGGCACAATTGCAATGAAGAAGAAAAGAAGGCTTAATGTAAATGTAGATGACAAAATACATCTTGGTCACCGAAGGGAGCAAACTGATAAGATTCCTGTAACAGATTCTGAACAGGAAGCTCATGTTGATTCTGCAGAAGTAGCTACTGCAGACCAGCTCATACATTCCAAAGAACTTTCTCTGCTGCCTGATCAAAGAAAGCTTTTAACTTCTTTGCAATACAATAAAAATCTACTTAAATATTTAAATGATGATCGACGGAAGCGGCCTTCTTTTTGTGATCTTCTTATAATTGTTGATGGAAAAGAATTTAGCTCCCATAAAGTAGTAGTTGCTGTTGGGAGCAGTTACTTTCATGCTTATTTGAGCAAAAATCCAAATACAAATGTTATTACCTTGGATCATGTAACACATTCAGTTTTCCATCATCTGCTTGAGTTTCTTTACACATCACAGTTTTTCTTAAATAAAAATGAAATACCTTTAGTTTTAGAAGCAGCAAAATTTTTAGATATTATTGATGCAGTTAAATTGTTAAATAGTGAAAATGTTTCCAATTCACAATCTGAAGAGAAAACAAAAAACCCATCTCAGGTCGAACAGACATGTGAACAAACATCTAAAATAGCCACCAATCATCAATGCACTTTATGCAATCGTAATTTTTGTTACAAGAAATCATTAGAAAATCATTTGTCCAAAGCACACAAATCTTCTGCACGAGAAAAAGAACATGGGCGAAAAATGGTTGAGAAGTCAGTAATTTCTACTAGACGATCAATGCGAAATCGTAAATGCCTAGCCAAGTTTGATCAGAGTGACAATGAAAGTGGTAATGCATCAGAAACCAATTTAGATACAATTGTTCCTAGTCAGGAGAGCAATGAATCTGAAGACGGTGGAAGTGAATACAACACTGATGGGCAGGAAGAGGACACTTTGGGAGATGATACAGAGTCTGAACAACACAGTGAAAAAGAATGTGGAGAGGTTCATGAGCCAGATGATGCAGCAGGAAATATTTCTGAAGATAATCTTTCCACATGTATTCCACATATTCTTCAGAACAGCAGCAAAAAATGTTTGCAGTGTCCTAAGTGTGATAAAACATTTGATCGACCAGGTAAATCAGAATATGGTTTGTCTTTTATCTTTGCAGGGTGGCTGTGATAGGTTTAAAAGCAATCAAAAAGTCATTTTCAATCTTGGGTTAACATCCCTGGTCAGATTCAATGTATAGAATTGTGATTGTTCTTTAGATCTTAAATATATCCATGGTGTACTTAACAATACATGCAAAACTTTAGGCATCCCTTGTAAAAAATAAATGCTTCATTGTATCCTTAAATCAACAGAATGAAACACAGAAATTGGGTTATTTAATGACCACATCTGTGTAGTTGTCCTGACCTAAATGAATCACTTCATTGGACATTATTAACAAGTTTATTGTAAAATAAAAATGAACTGCAAGGTATCTACACTGCTGTACTTCTGCAACTGGATTGCAAGAACACTGTGAACATGCGCTCATGCATACACCCAAGTTGCAGGCAAACAGTATTCAGATTAATAAGTAATGTTAAATTAGACCTCAGAAATATAGACAAAAAGTCCCCCCCCCCTTTAAATGTTTCATCTCTATTCAAATTCTACCTGTGTTGTTTTGGGCCTTCAACCAATATAGGAGCGAGCCCCTATGGTTGTGAAAATATATTATTGTGATATACACTATAAGCAGTACTAAATTCTACATATTGTGAAACCTAATGTTCATTCAATAAACAGCAAATTGGCTTCGCTGTTATATAAATTCCAGACAATGAAAAATGCATATAGTTCATTTCAAACACTGCAGCAAACTTAAATATATTTGGTAGCATTTATTTGTAGAAATTTTTGACTGTTGTACTACTGAATTGTATTACACCATCAGTTGTACTAACAGATTGTTGGGATCTACAATTCAACAGCATCTGGAAAGCCAACAGATTATTGGCCTGCCTGCCCTTTAAATTATTGCTCCTTGACTGGCGTGTGGTAACTTTGATAATTGGTTTAAATTGGTTTACTACTGTATCAACAGCATCATAGCCATCTCAGAGAAGAAAAATCAAGTCCTGATTCTAGATACCCTTTTGCCCAATATGCAATTTTAGGCTTGCAGTTCAATAGAAGGATATATTTTTAATTTAATTTTTATAACTGCCTATCTCAATAACTCTGGGCAGCTTAACAATGCAAAAATATGTTATAATTAAATACATTTTTGAACAATAAAAAACATGAAATAATTTGAAGATGCCTTTTATGGCTGCCAAAGTTCATGTATCTGGAATATGAAGTGTAAAGACATACATGAAGACTAACCAACCTGCATTCTATGGATTATCAAACATCTGAACATTTCAAGATAAAAATAAAGTTACATTAGCTTATCATTTTGTAGTATGGGCTTAGAATCTTAGTTTATTTAAAGTTAAGTTAAATCTTAGTATAGTTCTCAACATGTTTAAAGAATCATGTTCAGATCTTTTTTAATCCTTAGTTGCTTTGTGTTCCAGGACTGTAGGAATAGGAATTGAAAATAATGTGTAAAATTAGTGAGAAAAAGAATCCCAACCCTTTAGCAACTTGTTGTAAGACAAGGACGGTTCCGTTGCTAAAGATGAAAATAATGTGTTTCTACACAATTTACACCCTTTATATAAATTTCATTTGTATAGATTGAGAGCTAGTGTTAAATGATGCAGTAGGATGGCAGTTATATACCATTCCTATCACTTGTAAGTTCTGCCAAATGAAAAAACATGATGTTCCACCAGTAATTCGAAAGGCTTCTTTAAAAAATAACACATTACAAAATAATCTGTGTTAAAACTTTCTTACAGACTTCATACAGCACATACTATTATTGTGATAATATTAGAGGTTAATATTTATCAGCTGTTTTTCATTTTAAAATATATTTTATTTTGTAGGAAAATTTGAAAGCCATGCTCGAGTACATACGGGTGAAAAGCCTTTTGAGTGTGATATTTGCCAGCAGCGTTATTCAACCAAATCTAACTTAACAGTACACAGAAAAAAACACAGCAGTGAAATGGAATTTCATAAAAAGGAGCACAAATGTTCATATTGTAACAAACTACATGCCACCAAAAAGACCCTGATAAAGCATAAAAAAAGGCAAGTGTCATTGAGTCATACTGCAATTTGGATAATATAGCATGATCTTTTGATTTCCTTTTATTATAAAATTATAAAACTGTATGTTGCAGAAAATTAAATATAGTCCAGTTAAATACATGGCGACTTATTTTAAATATGTCTTATTTCTTATGTCATATCCGTCATTGGACGTTGGCGATCATGTTGGCGATTTAAATGTGTAGGATGTTAAAAGCATGCATAACATACATGAGCCCTTCCCAATCATATCCTGCTTGGAGATGATGAAAATCTGGAGGACCTCAGGCTGGATAAAATTTTATAAAGTAGTATATCTGTAGTATAGTCATCTTGAATCAAATCTGGATATATGCTGTCCACCAAACATACACATGTGAAGTGAGATATCAGTATGTTCAGTAGTATTAAATATTCTATTTAATGCAGGGGTCTCCAACCTCAGCAACTTGCCAGTAAAGTTGAGGAATTCTGGGAGTTGAAGTCCACAAGTCTTAAAGTTGCCAAGGTTGGAGACCTCTGCTTTAATATATGCCCTGCTATTCTGTTTGGTGAATATTGAAAGGTGGTTTAAGTAAATTGGGGCAAAAAGTGCTTAAAGAGGATGACTTAATTAATTAAAAAACAGTTTATATTTGTGCTGATCCATATAACTTTTCAAACAGGAATATAGAATAAACTCAAATATTTTGCTTTTTTTATATGCAGTACAGAATATTTCTTTATGTTATTAATACAACTAGGCCAGCAAGCTGTAACAAAATGCAAACTAGTGATTTGCTTGTTGTGTTATATTTATTAAATAAATAATGTCTTAGTAGATTTCCTCCTCAGATTTCATCCTGAAGATGTACAAGAGTTTCTGTCTACCAGGAAGAAAAAAAGCGAAGGATGGAAATGTGAAGTAAGTATGATTTTGGTTTAATTGAAATTATTTGATACCCCTGACTTATTTTTTTAAAAATCTGTGACTTGAATCCAGAGCAGAGGCTGTGCATTTATTTACTGAAGTTTTTGAATTTGCTATTTTAACTGCTACCTAGAATTATTGTAAATTGTTTTAGAATGTTTGTCAAGGAGCTGCAGTAGGAAAGGAATTTTTGAAATTCCAGAGCATGGACAAAAGCTTTTCTCCATGCTCTTGGTAATGTTGCTATTTTTATGCTGTGAGGGTAATATGCAGATGTTGTTTTAGTACATTGACCTGATAAGTGATAAGTGCCTAAAACAATTTAAGTTACTAAATTATAATATTAGAGATGAATGGGAAATCCTATATTTCATTATGTGCTTTGGTGTGTAAATAGTGCATGATGCAGTTAGTTCAGGATATTAAAAATTAAAAGTACCGTAATATGGTTTTATGGTTTATTGATACATGATCTGTTTTGGTCAATGGTTTAATAAGGTAACTTTTTTGGAGAAAATAGTATGTAGCAATGCATGCTGAGTAAATCACCATATATGCTAGTTATGATAAAACTTGAAATTACAAGATTAACAGAGAAGCAAATAGTCATAACTATGCAATTGCACAGTACAGTTATTTCCAGAAAGCTATCATATGTATTCACATATACACTTGTCAGTAAATAAGCCAACACTCAATTTTTTAACCAAACTATTATGAAAAATACACTATCTATGGATAAGCCAATCCACATTTTTCATTATATTGTGGTTAAAATATTTGAGAGTCAACTTATTTAAAGATAGATTCATGTGAGAATGTACAAGAATTATAAGTACTATTAAAAATATACCTGTGGATAAGCCTCTCCTTGGATAAGTCAAACCCATTTTTGAGTATATTCTGACACCTAAAATTCTCAGCTCATTTGCAAATGCAAATGCTTATTTATAATTCATTCCTTTGAGCAATAAGATTGGGTTTGTGTATATATTTTCACAGATAAATTGACTTTCTTCAGGGAGTTCAAAGTTGTGTATTTTACTTAATCATTGCATATTGTTGTTGCTATAGATTTGCAATAAGTCTTTCACACGAAGACCTCACTTAGAAGAACACAGAATTCTTCACACACAGAATAAACCTTTCAAATGTACATATTGTGAAGAGCATTTTAAATCCCGCTTTACAAGATTGAAGCATCAAGAAAAGTTCCATTTAGGTAAGAAAATATTCAGTGCACATATGTTTTTAATTCATTAGCTGAATTGAATTCTGTACAGCAATTTTCCAAATCTCTATTCACAGTGTTTGAACATTTTCTTAAACTGTTTGAAGATGAGGTTCACATTTTGGACAAATTAATTAAATGAATCCTTATTTAGAGGCTGTTTGGAAAAAAAAACCCAAGAAATTTCAGTTAATCTAGTTACAATTAGGGATTTACAGAAGTCCGAGGATGGGTGTCTTCCACCTATCTATTTGATTTGATTAGATTTGATTTCATCATTTCATTCTGAAGTTAGTGGAAGGCCAATTTTCCATTAAGTTGACCAATTACTTGTTTTTAACACTAGCTTAAAATTATAAAAACTGTTTTTCAATGAATTCTGAAAAATGCAAAAAAAAAAAAAAAAAAAAAGCCCATCTGTCAGCCTTGTCTCAGAGTTTATTTGGTTTGGAGTTTGTTAGTTAGAACACTGACACCAACAACAGAAGAGAGGTGGGGAACGTTATCAGGGTCACTCCCTGTTTATTTTTTAAAAAAATGTAGCTTTGTGAGCTACTAAATCTTTGGACGTATTATTTTCCCAAGTTTTCTTGGAAACAGTAAACTTTTAGACTTTGTACAAAAATGATTAAAAATGTTCTTTTAAACCATTTTCTGTGTTGCTGAGAACTAAAATAACATATGAAACATTTACCAGTTTACATTTTATTATTTGTTTAGTTGCAGGTAACAAATTTGTGCATTGACTGAATAATCAGACAGATAAAATAACATTGACAATTTTTTTGTTAATTTTGTCACTAAAATCTGTTAGGAAAAAAATTGCTGCAATTCTATTTATTGTATCAGCACAACTGTATTACCTTTGAAATAGAAAGATTAGATGACATTTATTTTTTGAAGTATTTCTCTAACTTCGAGTTATTGGACTTCTACAATACATGTAACATGGAAGTTATAACTACACTTAACATTTTTCCCTCTCCTTGCTTTTTGAGCTGTAAAAGCTGTGGTTATGATGTTGACATGGAAACAGCAGATTTGATTGGATTCAACAAGCTACAGAAGAGGGGATATCTATTTCCAATTTTTTCTTTATTGTAATCCATTCATAATGATACTAGAATACCTGTTTCAAGAATGGTAATGTTCAAAAAGCAAAATATAAACCAGGGGTGGGAAACTGGATTTCTTCAAGGGCCAGATCAATATTGTAGTTCCCTATGGGCTGATGGAAGGTGTGGGATGGATACCTCATGAAGCACCCTGCCGGCCATTTTCAGGCCCATTTTTCAGGCCACTTTTGGGCTGTTTTTGGCTGGCAGAGTGCTGCAGGAGGCCATGGAAAGTGAAAACGAAGCATGGGGGCGCACAAAGCCCGTTTTAGCCCCCCAGAGGCACCACCGTTGATATTTCCAGGCAAGCCCCATGGGCCGGATTTAAGCACCATGCGGGTCAGATCCAGCCTCTGATATAATCTCTGCATTCCAACAGGATTTTGAAATTTTTGAGGCAAAAGCTATTTGGAAAGTACCATCATGCATTCTGCAGTTTGGTAAATCTACTGGCCCTTTGAAAATGAAGCAGAATTGAATAAAAGAATATGGGATTTGTATTGTGAAGCTTAAGGGCTGTTTTCCTTTTTCAGATATAGTTAAGAAAATGGCCACTTACCCACTGCATGAACAGCTGCTATGTTTCTAATTTTGTTTAAGGGTAAATGGATTTTATAAAGATAAATCATGGCTCTGCTTTTCAAGAGCTATTTTCAATCTGACACTTCTTTTCTGCAAGTCACTATTGGTAATTTGGTACATTTTGAGGGAAATTGTTCATTTAATAAACATCTGTTAAAACAGTTGCTTTCTTCTGTCCAAGAATATTTCAAGAGGCAGCGTGGCTGTTTTTACTAATACAATGCTAAACAATTATTTGAGTCAAACAATCAAGTTTTAAAACCTTATGGATAGATCAGCCCACTTTAGCTATGTTAGACCTAGAGTTTTAGATATTGGAAAAAATACAGAAAACAATTACATGGCAGACAATTCATAGATAAACTGGTCCAGGGAGTCACTATTGGTAGTTATGACATCATAATTTAATGGCTTAGCAACTTGTCCATAAAAATGTAATATCAATGCATTTGTGTTTAAGTTTTACAAAAAGAAGAGAATGCAAAAATGCTATACAAGATATCTTCCTTTTTGGTAGTTAAGTTTTGGTAAACTAATTTATTGTGAAGAATTAGCATTAGCACCTTCTGGGGAAGAAATGATGGACTGCTTAAAAATGGAAGATTAAAATGCTTGTAGTTAGGTTTTTCAAAATGAAGAAAGTATTTTGTTCAGTTTTGTATTTTTGTGTTCCAAAATATGTATTTATTAATTATTCAAATCACTTGCTAGTTGCTTAAATGTAAAATTGAATCCCTGTGTCTTTTTAGGACCTTTTCCATGTGATATTTGTGGTCGTCAATTTAATGACACTGGAAATCTGAAGCGCCATATCGAATGCACTCATGGAGGAAAGAGAAAATGGACTTGCTTTATTTGTGGAAAATCAGTTAGAGAAAGGTATGCTTAGTACACATGCTATGTTTTATAAAAATTAAACAGAAAGCAGATCCATGAATTCACCAATATTATAAAAAAACATTGCAAAGGCAATTGAACAATGTAATTGTATAATAGAGAACTGTTGATGCTAATTAGCACCCATGTTTCTCAGAATATTCCATTCCATTTACTTCCCAAGTCTTTACTCATCAATCAGCATTTGTATCTACTGAGCTGAGGGAAACTCCATTGAATTTTAGTGTTTCAGATGTATGTTTTTATTCAGTGTACAAGCCTCATTTATTTTATATAACTGAAGGCAGAATTCATAATGCTCCTTTCTCCTGTGATCTTCACAACGACCTTTGAGATAGGTTGGGCTAAAAAAGAAACTGCTTGAAATCACCCAGCCAGTTTCTATGCCGAAGGGAAGACCAGAGTTTTAATCCAGCACTTGTTACACCAAACTGGCTCTCCATATTTGTGACAGTGATTTTTTTTTGTTTTTTTTCTGCTGTTCAGGTTAGATAAAATGAGTATTGTACAGCACTTTGAATTAAAAAAGAAAAACTGCTTTGCAGTTCAGAAACTCATTAATAATATGTCAGCAACATCTTCTGGGATTATACAACTGCAGAATGATCCTAAAGAAAGATGTATTTTATTTTGGGAAGTGCTATCTAAATCATCATTTTCTTCTTTGTAATGAAAATTTAACCCACTTAATAAAGATAGGCATTTGAGACTTGACTATTAGTACATACTAAGAAAGGCTGAGAAACAGAACCCAAATAAAGACTGTGCAGATCAGCAAAGGCTTGATTCTCAGTAGCTGTAGACAAAATATGGGCAGGCATAGGCATTCTTTCTCTTGTGAGACATTTTATGTACTATTGGCACACTTAGTTTATTTTATATGCTGTGTATTTACATATTTAACTATATAGCATAGCAGAATTCTCAACTTTGTAACTCCATATGACTTAAACTGATAACTGACTTCCCCTGTATTCCTATCAATATGAACAGTGATTTTATGAGGAATGGAATTGAACAACAGATTGATTTTTAAAATTAAAATTTAATCTATATACCAAATAAAATGATAAAATCTTATAACTTTAAAAAAAAATATAAAAATACTTATCTTCACTAACGCATATACTTCTACAGAGATTGGATATACAGTACATGGTATCCCAAAGTATTGCACTAAAACTTTTAGAATGTCCTGGGTGCTACATGCTATGCTGGCAAAAATGCCAGAACCATACATGTATTTCCGAAAAAAGCCAAACCCAGCTGTCAGTTATCATTGGCAATGGATTAACAGCATATGGTAACAGTTTGTCCATTATTAATAGATATCAGTTGCACTTTGCAGAAAATTGGACTGTGGCCATTTTACATTGCATTACATTGAAATGTATTATTATATTATTGTAAAAGGATTAGGAAATAATTTTCTCATATCTGAATTTTTTCCTTACAGAACAACTTTAAAAGAGCATTTGAGAATTCACAGTGGAGAAAAACCACATCTATGTAGCATTTGTGGGCAGAGTTTTCGTCATGGAAGCTCCTATAGGTAATACATTCTATATTGTTATGCCACAATCAGTTATGCTCTGAAATGACTTTGTTATAGTATTTATAGGTAGTTTGTCATTAAAGAGTAGAATTAAAATTCAATGTGGATTACTACAATAAGAGAAATCCCTATAGAAGTTATTTTTAGATTTTAGCAAAAAATGGACTATTCATAAGCAATCCTTACCAAAGTTTGCTCAAATGAATTGTCATATTTCCAAGTAGATTGGTATAAAATTTAAATATAATAAGACAACTAGACTCCAGGAGCCATTTTTTCCAAAATTCAAAACTATTTAGATCAGTGGTTCCCAAAGTGGGCAGTACCACCCCCTTGGGGGGGGATGCCTTAGGGGGGCACTGAGAGGCAAGGGGGGCAGCAGGGGGGTGCTGGAGGTGAGTGGCAGGGCACAATTCAGGGGTGAGAAAAAATACCACCACTGCCGCATTCGAGGCAAGGCCCCGCAGAATCATCCTATTGATTTGCACACTCTGGTGCAAGGAGCTCCGCCCACGAATGCAGCGTTGGGAAAGGAGAGCAAAGCCACTCTGGCTCTCCTTTTCAAACATCCTCTTGCCACCGTGTTCCACCCCATTGAGCCCCTTGCACCAGAGGCACCTGCCCAAGCAAGTCCAAACGGAGCTGTGCATGAAGTCAATGGGGTGAGCCTGAGAGAGGGAAAGAGAGAGGAAAGAGAGAGAGAAAGAGAGAAGGAAGAAGAGAAAGAAAAGGGAAAGAAATAAAAAGGGACAAAGAAAGAGGGGGGATGGAAGGAAGGGACAGAAAGAAAAAGAAATAAAGGAGGAGGGAGGGAGGAGAAAGATAATGAGATATCTATTCTAGTCCAATCACCTGCTCCAGCAAGGTTAAACAGGAGTGTGTGCGTATGTGTTCTTGTAATTTACCAGTTCATTTTGGTTTTGCCTTCTTCAGAATTGGCACTGTAATACATTGGGGAAAAGTAATTTTTTAGGGTGGAGATCTGGTCCAATGGATCCTGTTTAAAGCCTCAACAAAATGTGAGAGATTCCTGATAGTTTTGGCTGTGTTTTGTCCACAAAAACCTTTAATTAATAGAAGCCAAAGATATTTCATTGTGCTGGCAAAGATGCTGGCAAAGATGTTTCAATGTGGAAAAGGGCCTCTAAACTAGGCCTCATTTCAATCTGATGCATCAGCGCTATCTCTCTCTCTCTCTCCCTCTCCCTCTCCCTCTCCCCCTCCCTCCTCTATCCATCCATGCCCCCCCTTCTTTGTCCCTTTTTCTTTCTTTTCCTTTTCTCTTTCTTTTCTTCCTTCTCTCTTTTCTCTCTCTCTCTTTCCCTCTCCCAGGCTCACCCCATTGATTTGATGCACCGCTCCGCTCGGACTTGTTTGGATAAGTCCCTCCAGTGCAGTGGGCTCAATGGGGTGGACCTGCGGGGCCGGCACGTAGAACGCGGCAGTGCTGGCATGTTTGAAAAGTAGAGCAAAGCCAGAGGTTGGATTTTTGCTGCAAAGAATCACAAAAGCTTCTGGGTTGTGCACAAGGAGGGACACACATGTCAATGCAATTCAGCAACATAAAATAAAGAAATACAAATAAAACAAATCAACAAGAATCGGCAAAGCATCTCTGATTAGATTTTATTCACTACTAGAATCTAATCAGAGATGCTTTGCTGATTCTAGTCCAATCACCATCTCCAGCAGGGTTGGAAGGGAGTATATGTACATGTGTGTGCATGGCTGTCAAAACTCCAAAAACAGGTCAAATAGTTCTGGGGAGGCCAGTCATAAATTAGAACACTTGCTAAGCAACTGGCCATTAAATGAGGACCACTTGTATTTGGTTTGCCAGTCACCAAGCCACACCACCCATCACGTGACCAGCAAACTACGCCCACCCAGTCATGTGACCAGCAAGCCACACCCACCCAATCACGTGACCAGCAAACCACAACCTCAAATTACACCATGTCCACAGAAATTTGAATCCTGCCCCTGGGTGAGGGGCATTGAGGATGAGTTTGTAGCATCAAGAGGGCGGTGGACTGAAAAAGTTTGGGAACCACTGATTTAGACTTAATAAAATCAGTAGGAGCATACAGTACCTACCCAGTACCTACTTCTTTGCTCCAGAAATAGTATAGAAAACCTCTCAGAGTAGCTGGTGTTATCACTGAGTTATACTAATTTAGATTTTCACATTTAAGTTATAATTAATATAAGTTATGTAAACTTTAGTGTAAGTTATACTAATTTAGATTTTCAAATTTGAATATCATGGCACATTAAGCATGCAGATGCTAATCTTGTATTCCTGTTAATACTGGCTTCATCTGCGAGTCCACCATGATGATAAGAGATATGAATGTGAAGAATGTGGAAAAACATTTATTCGCCATGATCACCTTACAAAACACAAAAAGATACATTCAGGTAAGGAGTGGCATTGACATTACCTTTCTCAATCAAAGAATCCAGGAACATAGCATTCATTTATATTTCACAAAATAATGGACTGCTGAAAGAAAGGATATCTGTTTTCACCATGACTGGTTAGAGATGAAGATTTATGCCAACATATGTGGCCAGACTGTTATTTGCAGAACAGATATTCCATGAATGGAAAGGCTCCTTCTCATGGAAAACATTGAGGTATACCAGAATGCAACTGTTTTCTCATGGAGGAACTGCACATTTTAAAGTTATTTTTTCAGGTCACAAAAGGTAGATCAGTGGTGGTACCAAGACACAGTAATCTCAATTCCATCCCTCCCCTCCCAGACCTTCAGAATAATAAATTTAATTTTAAAAGACATGTTAAGCCCATCATCAGTTTATTTATTAATATATTATTTGACAAATCCTATTTTTTGTCCCTGCTCCCAGTCTTGGTGACACATATATTATAACATACTGATGAGCCATGAATATTGATCCCTAATTTATTTATTTTAATTATATCCTGCCTTTATATAGCTCAAAGTGACTTTTATAATATTCCTTCCTCTTACTTTTTCCACAATAACCCTGTAGGTGGGTTAGACAGAGAGAGAGTGACAGGCCCAAAATCAGAAATAGTTGGATGCCTCTGCCATTTTTTTAATGCTTCCTGGAAATTTTATTAAATTAATTCAGAATATATTATTGCTTCATCTTAGGAGAGAAAGCCCATCAGTGTGAGGAATGTGGAAAATGCTTTGGCCGAAGAGATCACCTCACTGTTCATTATAAAAGTGTTCATCTGGGAGAAAAAGTGTGGCAAAAGTAAGTCTAATTTAATATTGAAATATATTCAATATTGATATAATGTTGAAACATATTCAACATTTGAGGATATGTTAGATTGATTTGTATACACCAAATAAAACCAGGGTCAGGTTCTGGTTAAATCAGAGTTTAATTGAACTAAAAATAGTCTTATATGAACACATTCTTTTTACCCCTTGAGTACTAATGCTGGAATATAGTGTATTATGGTATGATAAGATACAATGTTCAATTATTATAAAAAGTATGAAAATATAATTTAGATATCACATATAAAGTAAAATATACCTACAGGTGGGGCATTTCAAGTCAGGGAAAACATCATTGGAGAAAAGGTTTCAATAATGCATGACATCTGTTTCTTGATATCCAAAACAGTGAGAAGCAAACAAAGAAGATACTAATTATGGATCTAAATGCCTTATCCAATTTGATATTCTATGGGGGGAGGGGGTGTTATCCTAAATAGGTGTGTATCAGACAATTGAAAGGGGACATGAACTTAAAAACAACAAGGTCAAGGAAAATAAGATATAGAAAATGTGGTTTAATATTTAATTAATAATAACACATTCTTCTCCAACTGTTCTGATATGTAGCCTTCGAGTCATGAAGTCCCCAAAAGAGCATAGAATAGCTGGATTTTGCAATAATCCTTTACACTTTTGCACTGGAGAATATGAATGTTGACATTACAACCCTATATATGACTAACAGAATAGCAGAATTGGAAGTGACCTTGGAGGTCTTCTAGCCCACCCCCTGCTCAAGCAGGAAACCCTATATCATTTCAGAAAAATGCAAAACATAATGAAGTTTTATATGCAGTACATAGAATACAGTACATAGAAATACAGTACATAGAAGCCAGTTTTATATACAGTACATAGAATCACAGCATCATTAAGGGTCTTTTTCTTTAAAATGTCCCATTTACAAGAGATAGAACCAGTGAAAGCTAGTAAATGTTTTAAGGACCAGCTTTGCCAACTCCATTGCTACCACCATGCTGCTAGCCATCGAAATCTGATACATGTGGCTCAGCTCTGCCTTCAAATTGATTCACAAATTTGCCCCAAAATTTAACAACTGTTGGCTGTCGTGATTCCAGCCTCATCACTGGATAGAACTGTGTTTCTTGATGGATTACACATTTCTTTGCATTAACATTTCTTGTGAAGGTATTGGAATTGTCCACCAGCAAACAATTAAATGCACCTATATTCTACAGAAACAATTTAAAAACGGGAAAAATTAGAATAAGCCTGTAATGGTAATTTAGTTTATGTAAGCCTGAACACATTCTTTGGTAAACAGTTTATTTTCTAATATATTCTACTTACTTGCTTTTCTTTCCAGGTACAAAGCAACATTTCATCCATGTGAAGTCTGCAAGAAAGTTTTTAAGGGGAAATCAAGTTTAGAAATGCATTTTAGGACACATTCAGGTAAACAATCAGAGTAGCCTAAAAGCTCTCTTCTATTTTTAAAACTTGCCTGCAGCAGAAGATAATGCTTGCATTTCTTTGTTTTTCAGTTTCCTCTATTTTGGGTAGTAGAAATAATTAATCCAGTACATTTTGAGCATTGTTCTTAATTCTCACAGTTTAGTGATTTGCTAAAGAATCTATTGAATTCTTAATCTATCCCAATTCCTTTCCATGCTTTATGCTATATTCCATGTTGTTGGACTCTCCAAAGTTCCCCAGTTAACTAAATATTTGCCCAATCCAATACTTTCTTTAATAATGTTATCAAAATGTTTTAAAATAGTTCTTTTAGCCAACTTTTCTGCAAGTTGAGTGCCTGATACTATTCAGCATGGATTTCTACCCCTTCTGTCATCATTAAAACAAAAAGCAATTTTGACTTCCCATTCTTAACCCTAATGCAAAACACAAAACAGTCAAACAGTTTTCAAAACACAAACAAAACTAATGAACTGTGATTAATGATGTGTGAATTTTAAAGAATTATTTTTGATTTGATGAACTTTTGAGGGAAAAAAAATCTTCTTGAAGCAAAACTACAAAATTAAGACTTCATTTGCCTCCTCGTGCCCTACAGTGTTTTCTGTTAATCTAAGTTACTCAGCACATTTTTGATCCAAGACTGGCAATCCACGTGAATCAGCTCTTCTGAATGTATTGCAAAGTATCAATTAATGATGTTGCATATCAGCTTTGTGTATCCTTATGCTTTGTTCTAACCTGAAACAAAGTTTCATGGAAATGGAAGGTTTTCTGTATTCTTAAAGTTAATTATGTATTCTTTTAATGAAATGATAGTAAACATTAACATGACTTTTGTGGGTTTTTTCCTCAGGTGTGTGTCAAATGTTCTGTATTCTATAGAAATTACTTAAAACAATGTTTTGTTATATAACAAAGATTAAACAGATAGGATATGAAAAATAGCATATTTATTCTATTAATATTGGCTTTTTAATGCAGGTGAAAAACCGTACAAATGCCAAATTTGTAACCAGTCCTTCAGGATTAAGAAGACATTAACTAAACACATGGTTATTCATTCAGATGCTCGCCCTTTCAACTGTAAATACTGCAATTCAACATTTAAACGAAAGGATAAACTAAAATACCATACTGATCACGTACATGGAGGGAAGTCTACAGAAGAACTGCAAAACTCATTGTCAGAGGAAAAAATTGTGACATTACCAGCTCAGTATACATCAGATGATAAGGCTTTTCAAGGTGATTCTAAACCATTTGTGAATCAGAACACAACTTACCAAGTAGATACCAAGGCAATGCTACAGAATGTACCATCAGACACATGTGTACCAGTGACACTGATATCTGTTCGAATGCGTGAAACTCAGTCTGATCTTGTACAACAGCCTCCTGTTATATCTTCATCTCACTCAATTCTTCCTCCACAACCCCCTCCAACGGATTATCAGCAAACAACAGAGCTTGAATTTCTTGAAAAATATACTCTTACTCCACAACCAGCAAATATAGTTCATCCAGTTAAACCTGAACAAATATTGGATTCTAGAGAACAAACTTCTCTTGGAATGTTACTTGGTATTGATTCAGCTCCTTCTGTACAGAACATTTCAAATAATGAGCATTAATGATCATGTCTATGAAATGCGATATTTCATTAGTCTTGAACTGTTAGCCATTTTGAAGTCTAACAGTATTATATAAGCTGTTGTCTATTTCATTAAATGAATGGGGTATTATGTTGAAATAGGTGTGTGTATATGTGGAGAGAGAGAGAGGAAGGGAGGTGAAATGAAATGTAGAGAAATAGAAATTGTGACAAGTGTCTTGTCAAGGATCCAGCATTCTTCTGTATGATAGAAGACAAAAAAATCTGGATACATGAAAGTAATTATACAAACTGTATTTAGTTAACCAATTTAGTTTTCAAAATCATTTAAATGAATTAAGTTCATTTATTGTTTAATCACTAAATGGAGACCAAGTTCCATTATCGTACACTTAAGAGAGCCACATTTTTATTTAGATTTGGTCAAAAATGTGAGGAGGGGGAAATTGCTTTTAATGAACAGTAGAAAAGTGCTATGGTTACCCAAGATCAAAAACACTTATTCTAAATTATTTTAAAGACATGCACAGTTGTTGTAAAGAAAACTATAATTTCTTTAATGACTTTCTGACTGCAGTGTTTGTTATTCTGCGTATGTATAATGTACAGAAAGACCAAGAGAAAGTGTTAATATTCCATTCATTACATGAAGAATGCTACAGTACAAAAATTTATAACATAGTTGGCCTTTATGGTGTCTGTTTGTTTCAACAAACTAAAACAAGTGTTCTACTGAAAAAAACTTTTAACAATTGTAGAGTATCTATATTTTCTTTTACTTCAGTTATTTTAAAGCTGTTGAGCATGAAAAATTATTGTTGCCATTTTAATGCAGTGGTTTAGCTTTCAAAATCATGTATTTTTCTTTTAAAATGTAATTTTTAAAAAAGATTCTCAGAGTAAAAATATTGATTTAATCAATTATGGATTGAAGTCCCCTTCCTATGTTTTCACTGTGCACATATCTCATTTTGTATGTTATAAAAAGCTTTACAGTTAAAACAAAATATGTCTTTCTTTTTATTGTCTCACTTTTAAAACCATTTCTATTTCAATATCGAGTAAAATAAATCAAGGTAGCAATACTATTTCAAAGACAATGTCTTTAGTATCAGAAGGAGTCATTACTATTAGAAATCTAAAATACGTACATCCAGGAATCAACCATGTAAACCTAGCTTTTGTTTGTGGCTTCCTTAATCTTGCTTTTTTATGGAGAGTTTTGGGGGGAAATAATAATTTAAATATAATTTGTTGTAAATAAAAACCTGCACAAATGAAGTCTTGTGGAACTGAACTACTAATTTGCTTTTATTATAAAAAGGGAAAGGAATTTTGTTGAGCATGAGGAAAAAAATCCATGTAATTAAAAACTAAACAAAATAATACTGGTTAGTGCTTAAATCAGCTCTGCACAGATTAGAGTCTTTTACTTATTGAAACCTAATACTATCTGCATACAAGGATTTAATTTGAAGATTATTTCCAAACTCTTAAAATTATAATATGCAAGACATACTTTAAATATAATAAACATTCTAACTTTGGTAATAGTTCTTAGAAACTTAATAACATGCACTGCATATATTTTTATTATATCACTAATTTAAGAATCTAAATGTAGATATAATTTTTTACACAGATTAAATAGCTAATCATGAAAGTTTACCTTTTAAATTATAGTAGCAAGATCTATTGCATTAAGTAATGACCAGAGCTATACAGGCAAAGATCTTTCTTTTCATCTAAAGTCAAAACTCATACTTTTACTGCTATCAAGAGCACTCAAAGGCAGGATAGAATCTTATTCCAATAGAATTTTGATTGTTGTCCCAAGGCAAATCACACAATTTTCAGTGTTGCAATATATTTTATGATACCATTTTTTTTTACCATAGGGAATGTTGATTTTTAATGTTTTATGTAGGCAGGACTTCAGAGGTGGTATTCAGCAGGTTCTGACCAGTTCTGGAGAACTGGTAGCAGAAATTTTGAGTAGTTTGGAAAACTGGCAAATACCACCTCTGACTGGCCCCCATTTATTTTCTGCCTCTTGAGTCCCAGCTGATTGGCTGGGCCTTTTGTTCCGTTGCACAAGAGAACGGAGCTGGAAAGCAGGTTAGTGGAGTGGGGAGGGAATGGGGATTATGCAGTAACCTTCCCCCTGGAGTGGGGAGGGAGTAGAGATTTTACAGTATTCTTCCCCTGGAGTGGAGTGGGAATTGAGATTTTACAGTATCCTTCCCCTGCCACTCTCACCAAGCCATGCCCAGAGAACCGGTGGTAAAAAAAATTGAATCCCACCACTGCAGGACTTCCTCCTAGAGGCTAAAAAATAAGAGTGGAAGAAGTTTCATGTCATCTGGGTATGATGCAGTTCCTTTGGAGTGTGGAAGAACCGTAGATGAAGGCCAAGTGGTTTTAGGAGAGGTTCAGTTTGTGACAATAATAGCAATACTACTTAGACTTATATACTGCTTCACAGTGCTTCACAGCTCTCTCTAAGCAGTTTACAGAGTCAACATATTGCCCCCAACAATCTAGGTCCTCATTTCACCAACCTCAACAAAGTCAAGAGGGAAGCCAGGATCAAGAGGGACAAAATTCATTTAATAAATGTCTCACTTAATAGAAATTTTGGACTCAATTCTGGTCATCAATCAAAGATTACCTGTTGCAAGTCACAGGTACCAAGGAGTTAACTGAAGTTTTCCTCCACATCCTTCCAGCTCTGAAGTAGGCAAGGTCAAGAAACAGGCATGATATGGATTCCAGAACTGTTGTAGTAGAATGCAATAATAGAATTTTGAAAGCCTGTCCAACTTTCTGCATGCCCCATTTTATAAACCAACTTGGAATTATTCTGAGCGTGTGTGCTTCTTGATTGTGACAAGAAAAAGTCTTGATCTGACCATTTATATTTTTTTTCATTCAATTATTTGAGTAAATAGGTCAGGATAGGATGACTTATGGCGATGGAATTCTTTCAGGACATCAGAATATCCTGTTTGCATTCAGCCTCAGCTATTCCACAGCCAACAGCAATGAAACCAGCCAGCTGTTAGTTAATTTCCAGACATAACTTGAACCTGCAAAAGAAGTTAATGTATTTTGTAGATGTGTTTCTGATATTAATACAAATATCAGAGCATCCTTTGCAAGCCATACTATTACTGCAAACTCTGCTGTATGTTCCTACAATCCCATTGAAAATGCAAATTTTAAGATACTTGGAACTTTAGAAGCCATCATTATGAGGTGCATTATGTTATCATTAAGGTGGTTTTTAAAATGTTAACAATTCTGCCAACTAATTGCTAATATATACTGTAAACAGAACTGTATGAAATAGATTATGCGCCCACTAGGAGGTGCAATTTATCAGTTTATTGCAATATGCTCCACTGTTGCTATATTCCTAAATCACAGAAAACTAAAATCAGTAGTCATGATGGAAACAACCACAACGGGGAGTTATTGTCTAATTTTTGGTTCAGTTGTGATGGGTAATTTGTTAATATTGTACACATTTTAAGATGTACTTTAAACTATCCTGAATTTTGGAGGCAGCATACAAATATATGTACAAATATATAAACAAATATGACAAGTTTACAGAAAGAAAGTAAGTAAGAATTGAAACTTTTTGTACAGCTCCAGTTTAACTCACTCATCACAATAATGAGAAATTATGTATCTTTAAGTGTGTTTAAATATATACCCACATAGATTATATATAACAGAAATCTGGAGTCTTAATTCCATCACCGGAATGAATTTTTCTGGGTAACCTCAAGTAACATACTTGGGCAGGACTCATTCTTTCTTAAAAAATATGATTATCACAATACAAAATGAAAATGAAAATAAAGATAGTAGAGAAATAGGAAAAGAAAAAAGAGCAAGGAGAAGTGAAGGGTAAGATAGGAAAGGGGAAAAAAGTATTGACTTCCAGGTTTTGTTAGTGTAGCAAAATACAAAATAGAATTGCAGACTTTTTTAAATTTACCAATTTAGCAAGCACTAGCCATTTCTATAACAGCAAACAAATCAGCAAAACCCAAAGTCAAGATTTCATTTTTTTTCTTTCTCGAGCACAAAGTTCAAAAGCAGTTTCCAGGTATAAAAATCCTGGATGTATATTTTTCTAATTAAAAATATCAGTTTTGCCATTTTTGCTGGCCTCATCACTTCTTCCATTCTATTATTTTATTGTGGGAACTGACATAGGGTGACATTCACTCTTAACATAGGTTATGGTTATACAATGCACAGAACTGGCCAGGTTTCTACAATATATGAAACCATAAGCCATGATTTATAGTGCCCAATGGCTGGTCTACACAACAGTAAGTGAAAATCATGGATACTATGCTATGACTTAGCCCCATGTGTCAGGTCTATGCTTTAGTCTCACTTGAATGATTGAAAAATAGGAACATCAATTTAATTACAAATACTTCTATACCAATGACAAAAAGCTCTCACACAAAATTTATAATCTTATAGCCCAGTCTAGAAAAGTTTCAATAATTTGTTATGTTTGACCCTATTTTTAAATGTATTTTCCCTCTAAGAACATGGCCTGCTAAAAGGGCAAAAATACTATGAAATTGTTCAGTTTTTCCCAGAAACATCTATATCCTCCCACTTATTATGAACTGTTTGGCATTTACTGAGCCACTGTATTATAGTAATTAAATATTAGATTTCTTTAACAACCAATCAATTGTAAAACCAATATATACAGCTAAAATAAATCAAATGTAAAACCGTGCATATTTAAAGGGATGTCCTATGATACTATGTAATATGCATACATCCTTAAAAGGTTCAGATATTGAGCAGATGTCAGGCACAAGCAACTAGAAACACTTGTGGATAGACCCAAGTAGATATTTCATTGTGCATCACCTATATTACTAGAATCTCACCAGACTGTCTTGCCTCCTCTTCCTCTTTAGCCAGTGGTTCCACCGTATCCTCATTCTAAACACAGAAGGACTTTCCATATCTCAAAAGGAACTATCTCTCTGTATGATCCAGAAGAGTTGGAAAGAGATTTATTTCTATCATGGAAAAAGATAAGAGATTTGATGGGGGGGGGGCTTTAGGTAGTATAAGAGGTCTCTGGGGACTAGAAGGAAAAACTTGGATGTCTTCATGCAGTACAATAATTTGGGTTTCCACCTCTTTGTCTTAAAATTGGGTTCGGATATTTATTTCACTTTATATTCAGTTAATTCAAATGTATGCCAGACTAAGTAAATGTGCTTTATAAAGTACCAATTAAGCATTAAAATAATGTATATTGGGACAAATTTTAAAAATTGCACCACTGGCTTTCCCAGAGCTATTTTTTAAATTGAACCAAGATTAGCTGGGCATCTTGAGAACCAGATAAAGAGAAGAAGGTGGTGGACCTCTGCTCCCCACTTCTCTCTGTGTGTGTTGTAAATATGAAACAAAACTACTGAGAGGTATATACCATTTCAAGTTAGTGAAATGTGAGTCTGGCAATGTACTGTAATCTCCTCCATTGCTCCTTTTAGGGTAAATCCAAAATTATGGTGCTTGGCTTTGACATTTAAAAATATTTTTTTTAATTTATGATGTTTCATAAATTAAAAATAAACTTTTAAAAATAATGTTCAATGCTTATTACATGGATTTATGTGAAAGCACAATGTCACTTAGCAAATTTGTTTACTGCAAAAAAAAATCAGCAGGCATTCTGGTTTGAAAGTCAGACTGATTAACAGTGTGACTCTAATTTACATTCTTCAAAACAGTATTTATTTGCAGTTTGAGCACCCCTCAAGGTTTGAGTACAAATAACGAATGTTAGAATGCTAAATGATCCATTACCATGACAGGAATTTCTGTGATAATTCACCTTTGGAAACCTGATATTCTTGAACTCTTAGAATTACCTGATTTAATCAAAATATTTTTTTCATCATAGCACAATACATGTGTGCATAAATGGTGGCTGATTTCCATAAAATTGCTTCTAATCATTTTATGGCCAGATGTTGTAGGTAAACATCTCCACTCTACATCAAATTAATATGTCAGCCTGAACGTTAATAGAAATCAACTTTTTAACATTATGCACAGCATTGATTCCCACCCCCAGGATGTAGTCCTAAACATGCTCAGTAGTGAATATATCTCCTAGAACTTGATGGAACTTATGTACATTCCACAAAGTGAAACTGTACATCTTTTTCTGAACCAACCCATTTCAAGCTGTTTGATGATTATGCTGAGATAAAACATTGCAGAATAGAAAGTTAAAATAACCAACCATGCCTGGTGGATCTCTTGGTTTAATGTATTTCAAAGGTTTCTTGTGAAGATTTAAAAAAATGGGAGGGGACTTATATATGCATTTTTTAAAAAAAGTCTGCAAAGGTAAAACTCTTTGTTTTTTGTCTTCATGAAAAAATATATGGGAAATCTGTATGTATGTATGTATGTATTTATGCATGCAGATAGGAAACAGGTGGATAACAGAAAATCTCAGTATTATTATATTATTAACCAAATCTAAATGTGAAAAAGACTAGAGATAGGAAATACAAATTGTAAAGTATGAGAGAAAAATTAATGCAGTTACTTATAACCTGAGATTGAAACAGACATTGATGGAAGGAGTCTCAGTTCCTTTTCAGCATAGCTCTGAAAGAAATAAGAGTAATATGATCCATTGCCTGTTCAGAGAAGAATCAAAATAGAAAACAAGAAACAACATATGGGTTTCATTTAGTGACCATTCAAAATTACAATGGCACTGAAAAAAGTGACTATGACCATTTTTCACACTTATGAACTTCGTAGCATCCCTATGATCACATGATCAAAATTCAAATGCTTGGCAACTTATGATCATTGCTGGGTCCCAAGGTCATGTTCATCTTTAGATCAGTAAAGTCAACGGGGAAGCCCGATTCATTTAACAACTGTGTTACTATCTTATCAACTGCAGTGATTCACTTAACAACTGTGGCAAGAAAGGCTATAACATAATTTTTTTTTAAAAAAAAGAAAGGTCATAACATGGAGCAAAACTTAGTTAAAAACTGTCTCACTTAACAATAGAAAGTTTGGGCTCAATTGTAGTAACACACAAAAATTAATAATTTGGATTAAATAATCAGAATTCAGCCTGATTGGCTGCAACATCTGAAGCAAATTAGGCAGAAAACGAAACCAATATATTTGCTACTCTGAAGTGTAGAGCAATGTTCTAAAACACTATAATTGCATCAGTAAGATGTCACTTACAATACTACTTACTGTAGCAGATGAAGAATCTGTGACCCTTTAAAAGTTGCTGAGGTAAAACTTGCAGTATCCTTCACCATTGGTGCTTCTGGCCTCCTACAGTTAGAAATTAAGCAATTTATAGAGAACCGTGCATTCTCTATCTTTGTTCTGGGTACATCTAGGCATCCTTACAGGCTGTGGGCCTGTGTTCCTTTTTCTTTTCTTTATACTTTTAAAAAGGTAAGTCTCAGACCTTCTGAACCCAGCACTGATTTCTATAAAAGGCTTGCATTAAAATCCAATTTGATTACCATAATATCAGTATTTGGAGCATTCAGTGGAGCTAATAGAAATGAGCTCTTAAGGAGCTGAAAATATATTCCAGAATCAGATTGCAATTTGACAAAATAGAAGAAAATAAATACCTTCTTGTTTCCATAGTTACCTGGATATGAAGCCTGTACTATGGATTTCATCAGTGGTCAGAGGGCATTTTCAGAAAACCACATTTTTTTACCAATTAGCTGATTATCAGAGTTACATTATTCATGAAACAGTGCAAAAATTTAGTCTGAACTGTTAATTTCTAGACATCCTGAAAGTCAATCCAGTGGGAGAATCTGCTATAGTCTAGTTTGTTGTTTTAACAACCAATTTGCCTGTGCAAAAGATCAGATTTATTGTCTATCATCCAGTCTTTAGCATGTGGCTTTTCCAAACTTTATTCCTGTCTAGCTATACCTGGTCTGCAAAAAAATCTGGATAACTATTAGTGCTGGTAGTCAAAAGTTAGCTTTTTGGTAATCATCTCAATTTTTGTAACTCCAAATTTGGTGGCATAATCTTGACAGCTGGCAGTCCTCTCCTCAAAATAGGAACTGAATCCCATTCACAGATTAGCTTAGTGGAAGCCTGGATGCTTCATCTATCCATCACCAGAAAAAAAAAATTACCATATAGTACTTTTTTTTTTTTACAGAATCAGTTAACAAAGCAGCTATGAAATATTCACTGAACCCTGCCTTCTACAACAGTGCAAGGGCAAGAGAAAACAAATAGTAGAAACAAAAGAAAAGTCTTTCCATTCTTCCATTCCCAAATAGAAAGGAGTTATAAGATTTAAGTTCACCCTTTTCATTCAGTATTTCACCATATCTAACTGTTTGTTCCTTTTTGTATATTATAGGATACGAAAATGCTTCAATAGTCAATAGCCAGACTGGAATTTTCAAATAACATTGTCTTTTAACCTTCTCCCAGTTTAACCACAGAGACTCCTGTATATAATGTCTTCTAAAATACCCCTGTGTTTTAGTTCCTTTATACCATAAAAAAGCATGCCACCCCAACAACAGATCATGTCCTTCTAATGCCAACAATCTAGCATTTCTTAGTGTTATCCATTCCTTAACCCATATCAGGTTTGTAGCTTGGTAGTACAATTCCCAATTAGGCAAACCGAATCCTCCTCTAATTCTAGCATCTTGCAAAAGTTTTAACTTTATTCTCGCTTTCTTACCTTGCCATATATATTTCAACACAATTTTATTTAAATCTTCAAAATAATCTTTTCCAAGCCTAATTGGAATTGTTTGAAACAGATATTAAATTCTGGGTAATATATTCATATTGATTGTTGAGATTCTCCCTATTAGTGAGAGGTGTAAGTTTTCCCATTTCACCAAATCTAGCACTAGAAATACTGAATGAAAAGGGTGAACTTAAATCTATGCAAAAATTAGAGGAACAAGGTATGAAGATGAATTGGTTTTCATATGCGCAAATACATTCTAGGTATGATAAAGATTCTAAAACAGAAGGTTTCTATGATAAATTGATTGACTTAGATAAGATTTTGACAGGTACTGATGAAAAGGTGATTAAAAAATTGTATGGATATTTATTAGAAATTAAACTAGAAGAAGAATGAGTTAAAGAAACTATGATTGCTTGGGAAAAGAATTTTGGATATGGGATTGATTTAGAGAAATGGCAAAAATTGTGGTCTCAAAATTATAAAATGACAATGTCAACAGCATATAAAGAAAACTTGTATAAGATGTTTTACAGGTGGCATTTTCTCCCGTCAAGAGTAGCAAGAATGTTCAAGAATAAATCCGAAAAATGTTGGAAATGTCATCAGACACCTGGCTCATTTTACCATATGTGGTGAACTTGTGCGGATGCCAAAAAATAATGGACTAAAATCTACATGTGGTTGGAGAAAATGACGAAAAAACACATAGACTTGAAACCAGAGATATTTTTATTGGGAATTTTACCTGAAATATATAGTAAAGACTTGAAATACTTGATTGTAAATGTATTAACAGCGGCTAGGATTGTTATTTGCTAAAAACTGGAAAAATGAGAAGATACCATCACAGGAGGAAATCATTAAGAAAATATTGGAATGTGCTGAAATGAGTAGATTGACATTTGAAATTAGAGAACAAGAGGATAAACAATTTTATAAAATTTGGGATCTTTTCTATCAATGGTTAGATAATAAAGTACAGTAATGAAATATGTAGATTTCTAGAAAATAATAAATATATAAAGATGTACTTCTTTCTTATTATAATTACAAAATGATTTTAGGATAGATTTGGGATGATAATATGAACTGTTATACAATAAATTAAGTAAATTATGATTATCTTGTAAAACATGAATGAATAAAAATATAGTCAAATGATTGATTAATAATGATACTAAGGTATTTAGTTTTTGATAAACAATATGAGATTATATGTAATGTAATTGTAATAGAAGACTACGAAATGGAAGCACAAAACAATTTGTAAACTAACCGGCACACTGTATGTACACCTATGGAAGATAGCTTGATGTTTTTATGTTTTGTTTATGTTTGTTTTTAAAAACCAATAAAATTTAATAAAAAAAAAGAAAGGAGTTATAAGATATTTTTTGCCTCTTAGGATACATTGTGGCTCTTCCTGGCCCCTTAAAACAGGTCAGTTTTTCTGCTTGCACTGAAATCTCTCATAATAGATATTGAAAATTACAGATTTTTCAAAAAATGTCTCTTCTGCATACTGAGTACTGTCATACCTTTTCACTTTTTCACTCTTGAAGTACCTGCTGTGTGTTTGTGATTCAATTCCCTCTGGAGGCAGACCTCTAGGGCTTACCTGGATATTTGGGGGCATGAACTAACTGAGGTCTTCCAGTTCAGTAATTCTAAAGCCTATTTTACATAAAAGTTCATCAGGTGAAAATTGTTCCTAAGTATATTATTTTGACTGCATTTGAATTCTCTGCATTAAAAAAGGCAGAATAACATCTTTGAAACCAGAATGCATCATCCATCTTCCCATCGTGGTTTATAAGAAGAAAGGCAGGAGAGAGAAATAATGAGTGGCTACATTGCATCGCATTGGATGTTTTTGCAAAAATGTGCTGTTTACTGTTGTAACAAAGTTGTACAGGAAACAAAATAATATCTTTTATTTAGAACATTTTCAAACCTTACTCTGTCCATTTCCTAAGTCTGGACATTTAAATTAATTTGAGAGGTTTCCTAGTTATCTTTACTCCCCCACCCCCCCATATATGTCTATATTTGTACTGTACAATTACTGACATATTTATGGGAAATTCCAGATGGGGATACAGATCATATCAGATGTCAACTCTGCCTCTCACCCCTAGGCTATCAAATCATGATAGTGTAACATTGTTCTATTGCACTGCATTCTAGCTGGTCCTGTTGTTGCAATCAAACATTTTGCGAGTGTGGAACTCTGATTGGCAGATAATAAATAACAGCATTTCAGCATTTTTTAAAATTTTTATTTTGCATTGGATGGATTTAGAATTTATTGGAAAGAATGCCTAATTTGTCAGGTCTCCCAGATACTGATATTCTAGCATAACATATGAATATCAATGTCAGGTTAAAAACCCTAATACCTTATCAAATTGCCACCAGAAGAGCACTGTTTAAAATGTACATTCACAGAGAGAAAAGCTAAGGGCAGGACAGAAAGCATCAATTGACTAGACTATTTCTTGATCATTTGGTCAGGAAAGGGAAGCTATAATTAGATGTTGATTTTTTTGCAAGTATTGCAGACCCACATAAACTTGAGAATATGCATACTGGAGACTACAAATGATTATTATGAAAGGTGATCATAAACTGCCTGAACAACACCCTCAAGCCCCAATTGATTGATTTCTATTATATCCTGCCATAATCAAAAGTGATTTTTTGTTTTGATTGTTAATTTCATTGTCAGATTCAAAAGCTTGATCAATAGGAAGGTGTATTATGAAAACTACCTTGTATTTATAATCTAGAACTTGCAGAGAATATCAGCCATATACTGCTCACCGTTGCTGTTTTCCAAACTTGCCAACAGTACATACTGTAGCTGTTAAGTATTGAACATGGGTCGGAGTAAATGGAGACAGCCTCTGAATAGTGAACTTTCAGCTCTTTATTTGCATAGTGACTTCTCGAAACAACAACAGTGAACTCTGCCTTATATGGGCAACCCTTGTCAGAATTGTCCAATAACGAGCTATGAATGCTAGCTCTTTTAACCAATAAGAATTCTCTGTTAAGGGCCAATCGGATTCCTCAGAACTAACCAATCCGATCTGGCCGCCCAATAGCCAATCAGAAGTGCAGGGCCAGAACCCTGCACTTTACCTCAAGCTCATACTTTATTAACTATGGTACATACACAACACCCCTTCCCCCTGGCTTCTTAATTATGGTGTAGTTATATAGTCCCTTAGATAGGACGGTTGTCTTTTAACTCTTTCGGATTTTCGTTGGATTGGTTGGTTGCAGTCCTGTTGAGGTAGATTGTTGTTTGGCAGTGGTTCTGCTTCTTGCTCAGCTGCCATTTCTTGCGGTGCAAACATTTCTCCTTCCTGCTCCATTTCCTGAGTATCACTTAGTTCGTCGCTCCCTTCGAGCAGATTCCTTGGAACTTCATCTTCTTCCGTACCTCCCCCCCCCTCGGTTTGGTCATGGGGGAGTTGTTGACTGGCCGTTGTGAGTCGTGACTGTAATTGGTCGATATGCCGTTTCCACAGTTTATTGTCACAGCATTTCACTATGTAGGATTTAGGGCCGGTTACTCGTACTACTGTCGCCTCTATCCATAACAGGTCGCCCGATAAGTTTCGTACGTAAACGAGGTCTCCTACCTGGAAGGTGCGACAGCGGCCGCTGGATCCTATTGGCTTTTCCAGTTCGTAAGCAGGGTGCAACCGGTTGAGGTGGGAGCGGAGTCTTCGTCCCATCAATAGTTCGGCGGGAGTTCTGCCGGTGGCGCTATGTGGAGTTATGTGTTGCAAAAAGAGAATTTGGTTGACCTTGTCATCGATATTGTCATAGTCCACTTTTTGCAAAGTCTTTTTAACAAATTGGACCATGCGTTCAGCTCGGCCATTGGTCGCAGGGTGCACAGGCGAGGTGAGCGCATGGTGGATGCCGTGGTCAGCGAGGTACTGCTCGAACAATAGTGCCGTAAACTGTGGCCCGTTATTGGACACCAGGACATCCGGCAATCCATGGGTTGCAATAGAATTTTGATCACCGCCTCGGAGGTCGTAGCCATCATACGATGAATTTCTAACCAATTGGAGTATGCGTCGACTGTCAGCAGGAAGGTATAGCCCTTGGTTGGTCCCACAAAATCCAGGTAGATTCTGGACCAGGGTCCACGTGGCATCTCCCATTCAGTAGGCATGGCTTTTGGTGGGGTGTTGCTGACTTGTTGGCAATTGGAACATGCTTTAACCCACTGCTCGATTTGCCGGTCCATGCCCAGCCACCATGCGTAGCTTCGTGCAAGCGCCTTCATTTGCATGATGCCGGGGTGGCCGTCGTGCAGAATTCGCAGCAGCGTCTTCCGGAGTCGCTCTGGGATAACGACTCTATCGCCCCAGATGATACAGCCTTTTTGGGAAAAAAGTTCAGTCTGTTGAGATTTGAATGGTGCGAAGTCATCTGGTACTTGGTCCAATGGCCATCCGCGTTCTACCCAGCCTAGGACTCGAGCTAGGGTGTGGTCTCGTTTGGTTTCTCTCGCAATGTCTCGGGCAGTCATAGGCGGCTAGTTGAGTGTTTCAATCTGCAACGTGGTTGCTGTTGGTGCCGGATCGTCGAGAGTCTCTGGAAGCGGTGCTCGACTTAATGCGTCGGTGTGGGGAATGGCTTTCCCCAGGCGATATTGCAGGCGATAATTATAAGCAGCTAGAAATTCTGACCATCGGGTCATTCTAGGGGATAATATGTAGGGGGTTGGCTTGTCCCCAGCTATTATCCCTAGCAACGGTTTGTGGTCAGTTATAATGGTAAATGTCCTTCCATATGCATATTCATGAAATTTTTTTACAGCTGAAACGATTGCGAGGCCTTCTTTATCAATTTGTCCATAGTTCTGCTCTGCTTGTGAAAGAGTCTTCGAAAAGTATGCAACAGGGGCTTCGTTCCCATTAGGCAGTACATGGCTCAAAATGGCGCCCATCCCAAAAGGCGATGCATCGCAGGTTATAACTAACGGCAAAGTCTTGTTATACTGCATAAGTACAGAGTCAAATGTGAGCAGTTTTTTAACATTCCGGAACGCTTGCTCTTCCCGGTAACCCCATACACACAATGCTTTCTTATCTAATAATTGGTGTAACGGTTCAGCGACAGTTGCCTTGTGCGGTAAAAATACATTATAGAAATTAATGAGGCCTAAGAACGCCTGGAGATCGGCCTTGTTGCGTGGCCTGGGAGCGTTTTTGATCACTTTTAATTTACCCTCGGTAGGATGAATGCCCTGGCTATCAATCTGGTACCCTAGAAACTCAACATTGTCAGTATACAATTGACATTTATTTTTTTTCACCTTAAGTCCAGCCTCTTGGAATTTTTTTAGAACGCATTTCAAACGGTCCCGTAAGATTTTTTGGGTAGGGGCTACAATTAATACGTCATCAAAATAAGGGACCACGCCCTTCATTCCTTGAAATAACCTTTCCATAAGGCTCTGGAAGATCCCCGGGGCTACACTAACTCCGAATTGCAATTGGGTACATTTAAAGGCTCCCCTGTGCGTTACAATTGTTTGGGCTTGAGCCGTTTTTTCATCCACTGGTAATTGTTGATAAGCTTGGGCTAAATCTAATTTAGCAAAAACCTTACTGCCCCCGCAAGGAATGGAGGAGGTGCTGCACCATCGGAACTGGATACGCATTCTGCTGTAGGGCGTGGTTCAAAGTGGCCCAGTAGTCCCCACAAATTCGGATTGACCCGTCTGGCTTAATGGGTGTTACAATAGGGGTTTCCCATGGAGAGTGATCGATGGGCTTCAACACCCCTTGAGCAATTAACTTGTCGAGTTGTTCGTCGATTTTTGCTTTAAGAGCGAACGGAACTCAACGGGGCTTCAAGCGAATGGGAGCTACTTTTGGATCTAGACTGAATGAGATCGGGGTCCCCTTATACTCACCTAAGCTGTCCGCAAAGACGTCGCTGAACTCAGAGAAAAGGTCTTCCTCCCACTCACAACCACCGACTCGGTTCACGCCGGCCACTTCAATGCCGGGTGGCACGAACCATTGGAGGCCTAGTAGGCTAGGCCTATCTCTATCGATGACCGTTAGAGGTAAGTACGCTGTATGCTTCTTGAAGGAGACTCGGACTCGGCAGGACCCGACAATGGGGATTCGATTTCCTTGGTAGTCCTTGAGGATGAGGCATTGAAATTGGAGGTCTTGGCATTGAATTGTGGGGATAAGTTGCTTGAGTGTCTTCCAAGACACCATTGAGAGGGACGATCCCGAGTCGACCTCCATGTGGCATGGCTGGTTCTCGATGGCTACCGTGACCTGGATTTTCTTAGTGTCCAAAGCTGAGGCGTGACTGATAGTGAAAGTATGGTGAGCCTCTTCTCTTTGCAAAGCTTGATTTCTGTAGGAGTGGTTTACTGGCTCTCGCCTTACAGGACGGTTTCCTGTCGATTGGCGATAGTTGGCCCCTTTTGAGGCTAGCTGAGTCCTGGTAAACTGCGGCAGACCCGACCGATGTGGCCTCGTTTCCCGCACTCATGGCAGAGTGCGTTGCGGAATTTGCATTCGGCCCTGCTATGGTTGGCTACACAGCCAGCGCAAGGGCGTAAGGGCTTCGGGCGAGGGTCCCAGTCGGACCGCAGTCGATGGACCCCTTCTTCGTCGATGTCTGATGACGAAGAGAGGTCCTCCTGGTGCGTTGTTGATAGGTTCCCTTCAGGCTTGGATAAAATGTCGCTTGTCGGTGGTGGTTCCGGAGTGCGGCTTCGCTGTAGTTGTGCAGCCAACTTTTTAGTTGCCTCTGCTGCCGTGGCTTTGGCGATGGCGTCGGCAAGGCTGATGTCACCTTTCGCCATCAGCTTGCTTTGCAGGCCTAGTGCATCTAGTCCCAGAACTATTCGATCTCTTAGTGCCTCTTCTAAATCGGCGAACTCGCAGAGGCCCCCTAAATTTCAGATGTCTGCCACGAAATCGGCCACGCTTTCCCCTTTTCGTTGGTTCCTCTGATAAAACTCGTGGCGTCTCACAAGCGTAGGCATGGTTGGCGCGTAATGGTCTCTCAGGATGGGTTCGAGATCATCCCAGCTCATGGCCTTCACTTCTCGAGGTTTGGCGAGTGCTATAGCCATCTTAAATACGGCTGGGCCGCAATGTGTCAGGAAAAGCGCCCTTTTCTTTGCTGGTGTGGCATCCTTCAAGTTATTCGTTTCGAGAAACATTTGGAAGCGATCCATGTAGGATTCCCAATCCTCTTGGTTCGGATCGAACGGAGCGGGTGGTACGATTCCGCCGGACATGGTTCCGTTGTTGGCGTCGTCTATCACGTGCTTGGTATTGCTTCCTGGCTTCTTCGGTTCAGACGTCTCCACATCCCATCCTCGTCGCCAGTGTTAAGTATTGAACATGGGTCGGAGTAAATGGAGACAGCCTCTGAATAGTGAACTTTCAGCTCTTTATTTGCATAGTGACTTCTCGAAACAACAACAGTGAACTCTGCCTTATATAGGCAACCCTTGTCAGAATTGTCCAATAACGAGCTATGAACGCTAGCTCTTTTAACCAATAAGAATTCTCTGTTAAGGGCCAATCGGATTCCTCAGAACTAACCAATCCGATCTGGCCGCCCAACAGCCAATCAGAAGTGCAGGGCCAGAACCCTGCACTTTACCTCAAGCTCATACTTTATTAACTATGGTACATACACAACCGCAGCCAAAGAGTTTTCACAGATTATGAATGAGCAAAAAAAGAAATCCTTTCACACACCACTTCCCAAAAGGAAAATGTTGCCCTTTTCCATGCGATTAGCAAAATTTCGCTTTGAGAGAGACTTTATAGTAGGGAGGGATTAATGATCAGAAATTCCAGCCAATCTTCTTGTGCGCAGTTCACAATAGCAGTAGCAAAACGTGAATAGAAATGCTCTGGAATGTCTATTATAATAGTGAAGAGTAACATGTCTGCATTATAATACCTTCCTAAATGGTTATGGTCATGGCAGACATGTTGCAAATTTAGAGTAGAGGGCAGGAGTGAAGAAAGATTGCCTTCAAAGAATACATATGCCAGCCTGAACCTCTAAAACATTAGAAGCAGATCTGCTGAGATATGTCCTGCTTTTGCACAGAGATGAAATGATCAAGTTGAATGCAGGAACTTGGATGCATGTTGTTCTGATCCAAGTCATGCTGGCAAGGCAGAAGTCAAGTAGGGTCTGTTTATTGCTCACTTACCACAAAATCAAATGATCCACCAATGATCATTTGGTGAATCAGCCCTTAGGTTTCCCTCAGTCCAGATTCCCCGGCTCTATAAACTAGGCCCCAGCCAACCCATGAGCCAAAGAGGGAAGTAACAATACTCACAAGACCAAAGTTCCAACAACCAAAGACAGCTTGAGAGCCAAAAATCCACATGCAAAATCCAAGGTTCAGATTAAAAAAGCACAGTCTAAAGATCAAGGAATAAGATCCAGGAAAGCCAGGAAGGTGCACCAAAAAACAAGTAAGTGCTTTTGACAAACACACCTTCCCCCAGCATCTGGTTAGATCACCCTTCCCCAGTTGTTCCTTGTGAGAAGTGGGCGGGGCTGCTTCTTCACAAGCAGCCTTGCTTCCCTCCTCTGTGCTTCCCTCCACTCTGCTCGCCTCACCTGCAGATTGAGCAAGAGGCAGCTGTTCCTCATTAGAGATGGTATAGAGCCTGTCATCTCTTCTGCAGCTGCTCCACTTCTGCAGCAGTTCTCAGTCCAGTCAGCCACCTCCCCCACCACCCCTGCTGCCAGACCACCCTGGAACTTTCTCATCCTTGGCTCCTGGATTTTCATCTCATTCAGAAGGGACCATGTCCTCCTCATCTGACAGTCCCAATTCCAATTCCTCCTTCTCTTCTGAACCAGGATCTGACAAAGCCATGCCACATGTCCATAATCCCACACACTTGGGTTGCCAAAATTTTAACTGCTCAAACTAATAGGATCAGAGCTAGGGTTACCTGATGAGGAAAGAGATTTTGGAATTATGGTAAAAGGTTCAATGAAGGTGTCCACACAATGTGCATCTGCTTAAAATAAAAGGCCAACAGCATGTTAGGGACTAAAGAAGCAGTACTGGAACCAGAACCAAAAATTCTAGAACAAGAAGTCATCCAATGAAATTGTATCCTAGAAAAATCAGGACAGGCAATATTTTTGTTGTTTTGTTTTGTTTTGTTTTACCCAATGTACAATTCAGCTTTGGAATTTACTATCATAAGATGTAATGCTGGTTTGGCTGCTTTCAAAAAAGGGTTGGGCCAGGTTATGAAATCTTGGAGATCAATAGCCATTAGCTTTCATGACACTGTGACTGTCTCTAAAGGCCTTCTTCTGGGAGGCTAGTGGACTTCCTTGTGCAGTTGGTCAGATTAGAGGGCCGAGGATCTGATCCAGTGGTTCAGTGCTTATGTTTTTATGTGTATGCACACAAGCATGTATATGTATGTATACCAATCAGCTGAGTGTCTTATGAATTTTTCCACTATCAAGTAACAATAGTGATTTACTGCAGAGTTTTAAAGATAAGAGAGCTTCTCCTCATTAGAGAAAATAAAGTGGAAGAAGAGTTAGTCAGTCTTCCAAATATCTCTCTCTGTCTCTGTCTCTCTCTTTCACTATATGAGAAATAGGACAGCTCCTGTCCTATAAACTGACAGCATATTAAACAATAATTATAAATCATTCCTCTCTAGGACTAAGCATTGAGAGAAATGGGAGATCTGGTTCCAAATATTTTTGGCAGTAACTGGTTGAGGGCAACACTGGTTAGCATTTCTGATGACAAGAAGGAAGATTCCTTTTCCCCAAGCAGAAAAGAATGAAAGCAGATATTAGAAACATGGAAAGACAAGACAGATGACCAAGCTGAAATTTATTTTTTTTGCTGATGAGTAATTTTGTAATTCAGACTGCAAAGCCAGAAAGAAGCTGAATTCCCATCTGAGTGAGAGGCACACAATGAACTCAATTTATTTTAAATTTGTATTGAGTATATGTCAGAGAACCATTTCTTTATGTAGAATGTCTGTCCTGGGGTCATGCTTTAGGATGTGGAATGGCCATTAGATAGAATGGATATGAAGTTTGTCAAATAAACAGCTATATATGGTAATAGTAAGATCTAGCCACAGATACATGGGAAATACTACTCCTTGCAAAAATAGTAGTTATTTTCAAAGACAATTTTGGGATTTGGTAAATAATGCTTCCAGTAACTAAGGTTTCCTCTACCTATTCGGGGTACTGTGCTATCAGTAGCAACTACAAGTGGAACTGAATAAAGCTGTTGTACTGGCATATACAGTGGCAGGGATTACATATATCCATCTGGCAGTGCAATAGTGATGTAGAAGGGAATAGAACTGCCACACTACATTTTTCCAAGCAAATCATCAGTGGATTAAAAAAAATAACACTGATAGTTGCCAATCTCCAATAATAGATGAAACAAAAAGAAAAGTCTCTAGTGTTTGCTTGCTAATCTGTTTGAAATGAACTAGTCTTCCAAATTTAACTCATATTCTCTCTCTCTCTCTCCTTCTCCCTCTCTCTCTCAAATTTATTTATTTATTGTTTGTTTAACTTGTTAGCTACTGTCCCTCTTGCTTAAATTAAGTAAAAAATGGGCTTTTTTCCAAATAAAGTTGCTATCCAGATACATAGAATCTATTTGAATGCAGCTCTTCATACATAGAGATAGCCACAGTGATTTCTGTGACAGTGGTGCATAGAGAATTATTTTACCTATTTTTGAACTTGCTAATAACTTAATTCATACTAATATTTCTGTTGCTTTGTCCAAGTATTGGCTATAGCTGCTTGCATTTAAGGTAAACCTCCTGATCTGGTCATGCACAATGACATGTAAGTAAATATAAATGAAAATGAGAGCTACAAAAATGCATAACATATGTATTATGTCTGTGCACAAAGTGCTCTTTAGTGATATCTTATTTGTACAAGTGTGACAAGGAAATGCAAGTATAGATACTACTTTCAGATGTATGCTAATGAGTATGATTAATGAACACCTATGAAAACATTTGGAGGTGCCACATTTGCAAAATATGAACAAAATAATGAAAGTCACTTTTCCTTGACTCTTCCTCTTCCTCTGTGATTTATATTGAGATAGAATCTGTGGTTTCTGCACACATCTTGACTCAGTCAAGATGTTTCAGGACATAAGGTTTTGTCCATTCAGTAATATGTTGCATACTCTTATGAGCTCTCTTCCAAACATAGCAGTTAATAGCAAAAGCAATAGCAATAGTACTTAGACTTATTCCCACCCTTAGTGTTTTATAGCAGGGGCCGCCAAACTTTTGGACCTCAGGGACAGCCAAACTCATAATTTTAGATCCCAGGGACCACAAACTGGTTCTGTGGGCATGGCCTAATTTGTGAGTGTGGCTTGGTGGTCATGTGACTGGCTGGGCATGGATTGTATGTAAATATTATAAATATTTATATAAATACTGATTTTTTTATAAAAAAAGAACAACTTTTACCCAAAATCAGGCAAAGCAGGCAGATTGAGTTGCTCACAGAATCATTCAATGATCTCTCTATCTGCCATCGGCTAGCTCAGTCTCTCAAATTTGCTTGCCCTGAGTCTGCACTGAATTTGCTTGCAAGCAAACCTTCAGTCCTAAAAGAGGCTCGGCTGTGCTGAGCCAAAGATCTAAAGATTAGCTAGAAAGCAAGAAATCCAACCATTTCCTGCTTCCTAGCTAACCATTTTGTGTATAATAATAATAACAACAACTATATTTACTGTATATATTTGCTTTGAGAACATCAAGCAGAATTAGTGGGAGTCTGCCTTTGTTGTATTCACATAATGAAATGGTGAATTAATTTGCTCTGTGTTCATCTGAAGTCCCAAAGTGATCTCATTGGTCAAGTGGGGATTTGAAGCAGAATTTTTCTGTTCCTAGTCTAAGTTAAAGATTATGTTACTCTGACTTTCACATTTAATGATTAGTGCTTGTCTAATTCTAATATTTGATGGTATAAAGGCTAAAATATTCAAATAGCAATATTGTATATTTGCCATTCAACTTAAATTAAACCTGACTCAAGCCAAATAAAATTAATACATGACAAGGAATAATTTCATCAGTGATCAATTTTGGAATAACTCAGTGAGAAATCACATAAGTCCATGAAGAGGATTTCAGATCAGTCCCTGTATAAAAGAATCAAGAATGAAAGACAGTTCTGTGAGAAATACTATAGAGTAAGCACAAGCCAAAAACTGAAAAAGGAGATTCCTATATAAAAATAACAGTTTAAATGACAGTGGCTTACTGAGCTGAATCCATCTTGAGAGCCGCTTGGTTTCCAGGCTTTTAGTCATTTATCTTGAATGTCATTTCAACCTAGACTGAACAACATATGTGTTCATACCAGGAGGGAATGCAGCGCAGTGATGGAACAGACTCTTTCCATGCAGAAGGATCTAGTTATTTCAATAGAATTGGAAGACAATGGAGAGTTTCAGCCAATGAGGATAATTAATGGATTGATGATGAAAAATAATTTAAAGCAGTTTCTTCTGTGACCAAGTCCCATGTTATCTCAGGTCTAGAGATTAAAAAAAATACATCCCTGGCCAATGGCAAGTATTGCTAATGTTTATTTCTCAGAAAAGAAAGGTGCATTCCAGTATTTTTCCCTGAACTGTCAGGTGTAGAACCAGGATAGTATAATGCTTAGGTATAAATTGGCAGCAGGGAGACCCAGGTTCATCCTCAGCCATAGAAGCTCACTCAATCATTCTCTTTCTGCCCAATTTATCTCACAGGTGGGTTGTTGTGGGGGAAAACGATAGATTGTCACAGGAGAGAAGATTATCAATTCAGATTGCAATTGTGGCTAAGTAATTCATTGGCAGGAGGTTGAAGAATATTAACTAAATTATCTAAAACAAGAGCCAACAGAATTCTCTTTTATGGCTAATGGTATTAACCCTACATTCTGAAGTTATATATCTAGATAGACTTCAAATTTGTCCCCACACATATGCTGATGCTTCCCTTGATAATATATGATGTATTTTGTATAATTCTCTGTGCATTTGTATTTATATTCAATGTGTCCATAAACATTTTGTACAGTTGTATATGTTCATGTTATGTCTCCCCTTTAATTTCAGGTGAGCAAAACAAAGTTCAGCCATTTCAGAATTAATCAAATCAAAAACAAACCCCCACAAGAGAACGGCTGGAGTAATTCCAGAACACAGCAATAAATCCACACTCTGTCCGGCAATCCTGGTGTAGCAGTAATTCACAAGCCTCAGAGAGTTTGCTGCATGTCTTCACTCCATTTAGACACTTTGCTTCTGGCGAGTTCCACCAGCCCAGCCGTATCCTTTTATCCACTTATGGAGCATGTTAATTTCCCTAATTAGTTACTGGCTCGATGCCTCCTCCCAAATTGAGATTGGCGTCTGAGCCTCCTTCTGTTTCTGACGTCAAGCCGTAAATTCTCCAAGTTTTCTTCTCCACTGGAAAACTCTCTCATGCCTTCCTTGTCAGCCGTTCCCAGCTGCTGCTCAGATAAAGAACCAGAGGAGGTCGAAGGTCCTGACAACTCCATTAAATCAGGTTTATCTCCCCTTGTTAAATCCATCTCCTCATCCTGGCTACTATCCAAGTCACTAAGCAATGCCAGCTCATATTTTGCTGCCATATCCTCGTCACTTGAACTCATATCTGCCACAGGAGCAGATTCCAAACCCGGAGTCACAACACTATCCTTCACCACAGGGCCCTTCCCTCAGGTCTGATGATCCAGATGCGGTTTTGAAGGGAAACGTTCATGGAAGTCCCGAATAATGTCTGAAGCATGAACTGCAGAAGCATCTGTCCACGAAAAAACCTCCGAGTCATCCGCTCTCCTCCCGACTAAGTATTGGAAACGACCCTTTAGCCAATGCGAATCAGTAACGCTGACCACTGTGTCATCAACATCAGCCTCCTCACGGGGCGTTGATGGAGAGGCCATACCAGCAGGAGCATGCAGAGGACATTCCAGGGAGTCAGGAACCAAGAGGGAATGATGGAAGACAGGATGAATGCGCATGGAGCGCGGTAAGGTGAGTCGATATGCCACAGGGTTGATGACCACTTCAATCGGGAATGGACTGATGAAACAATGGTCCAGTTTCCTAATTGGGCGATTGACCCAAAGGTGCCTTATGGATAACCACACCTTGTCACCCACAGCTAACGGAGGCGTTGCTTGATATGACTGGTCCGCAAACCGTTTGTAATCTTCTTTCGCCCTTTTGAGTTGTTGCACTACTAAATGGTGAACCGCTTGTAATTACTCCAGAAAATCTTGTGTCTCAGGAACCAGGGAATCCATCAAAGTTAATGGGAAGAATCGCAGATGATAACCCACATTCGCGAAAAACAGCGTTACACGAGTGGAGGTATGCTGAGAGTTATTAAAGGCGAATTCTGCCAATGAGAGGTATTTCGCCCAATCGTTTTGTCGATGATTGACAAAACATCTCAAATATTGAGTGAGAATGCCAATAACCTTCTCAGTCCCGCCATCAGTTTCCGGATGGTGCGCTGACACTAGGCACACCTGAACTTGTAACGCCGTCATTAACTGTTTCCAAAACTGCACAGTAAACTGGACCCCACGATCCGAAATCACTCTATCTGGCAGTCCATGTAGACGAAAGACCTGCTGTAAAAATAACTGTGCCGTAGTGTGGGCCGATGGTAATTTCCGACAGGGAATGAAATGAGCCATTTTAGTCAGCATATCTACTACCATGAGCACCGTCATGAAGCCCGACGAGGATGGTAAATGCATGAGAAAGTCCATGGAGATCACTCCCCATGGTCTGCCTGGAGTTGGCAATGGTTGGAGGAGTCCAGGGGGCGTACCCAACGCCGCTTTCGCTTATCTACATTGTATGCAAGAAGTAACATAGGAAAACACATCGTGTCGAACCCGAGGCCACCAAAAAGTCCGGATGATCAAATGCAGAGTTTTGTAAAATCCAAAATGACCAGCAGCGGGGTTATCATGATATTGCGTCATGATAAGAGTCTCATTGACCTGGTGGGTACATACAATAAACCCCGATGTCTTAGCAAGCCCTCTTCAATGGACCATGGGGAATCAGGTCCAACATTCCCCCATCTCTGCTGCGTCCACGCGTCCAAACATTGCGCCTCCCATATGCGAGCCCGCAAATCTACTGGATCTTGAAGTACGGCCAAGGATTCCGGTGGCAACACCGTTCGTGGAGGAAGAGGATCCTCAGGACTGATATATTCAGGTTTCTGAGACAATGCGTCTGCTCTCCGATTCTGTCCACTTGAAACATAAGTGACAGAAAAATTGAACTTTGCAAAAAACACCGACCACCGGATCTGGTGTTGGTTCAACTTCTTGGCGGTAGACAAATGTTCCAAGTTTCGGTGATCCTCCACCTTGTGCCAAGCCCCCTCTAAATGATGTTGCCAGGTCTCAAATGCAGCCTTAATAGCCAACAACTCCTTTTCCCAGATGGTATAATTGTGCTCAGAAGCTGAGCTTCCTAGAATAGTATGCACAGGGGAAAAGAGGTGCACCATCCTTCGGAGCTTGCAACAATACCGCTCCGATAGCTACATTAGAGGCATGTGTCTCGACCACAAATGGACGATTCGGATCAGGATGCCTCAATATTGGCTCGGCCACAAACACTTTCTTTAAAGTTTCAAAAGCCTGTTGTTGTGGGGGCCCCCACAGAAACTGGATTTTCTTTTGAAGGAGCTGAGTGATGGGATCCATTAACTTAGCAAAGTCCGGAATGAAAGTCCTATAATAATTGGCGAACCCCAGAAGAAGTTGCACGTCCTTTACTCGACGAGGGGCTTCCCAACTACACAGGGTCTTGACTTTTTTAGGGTCCATAGCAATGCCCTCGGGAGAGATGATATGCCCTAAAAACTCTATCGATGACTGAAAAAAGAAGCATTTCTCCAGTTTTGCATAGAGTTTATGCTCCCGAAGACGCTGAAGCACTTGACGAACCTGCTGAAGGTAGTGATCCCTGGACTGAGAGTAGATCAAAATGTCATCCAGATACACCACGACAAACCTATCCAGCATGCCCCGGAAAATGTCATTCATCAAATGCTGGAATACCGCGGGAGCGTTGGTCAGACCAAATGGCATGATGGTGTACTCAAAATGGCCATAATGAGTACCAAAAGCCATCTTCCACTCGTCCCCCTTGCGCATCTGAACCAGGTTGTAAGCCCCACGCAGATCGAGTTTAGTGAAGATAGTAGCCTCCCGCAACTGCTCCATCAATTCCGGAATGAGCGGCAAAGGATAACTATTCCTCGCCAGCGTTCAACCGGCGGTAATCACAACATAAACAAAGCTCTCCTGATTTCTTTTTAACAAAAAGAATGGGAGCCGAAAGAGGGGACGAAGAAGGTCGAATAAATCCCCGAGCCAAGTTTTTATCTAAAAACTCATGGAGCGCAACCAACTCGGGCTCCGACATGGAGTATAACTGACTCTTTGGCAATGGAGCATCTGGTATCAGGTCCACGGGACAATCATAAGCACGATGTGGTGATAATTGATCTGCCTCCTGTTCGCTGAAAACATTGGAGAAGTCCGATAGTTCCGAAGGTATGGAGACAGCAGGAGTGGTGATATCTTGGCCAGCGCAGATGTGTCTCAGGTGGTCCACACCTTGGAGACTTGGAAAAGAAATGGCGTTCTTCGCCCAAGCCACCAACAGATCATGCAAACGCAGCCAGGACATGCCGAGAACCAAAGGGAGATGAAGGTTCGAGGTGACATAGAAACTTATCACCTCCTCATGATCCCCAATAATCATATGCACTGCCTGGGTGGCGAAACGAATGGGCCCAGACTTGAGCTCACACCCATCCACGGTTTCCACCTTAATGGGTGGATCCATTGCAATCAATGGAATTTAAAAATGCTTGACAAAAGCCCAGTCCATAAACCTGGTTGTAGTCCCTGAGTCCACCAGCATAATGGTGGGAATTCCCTCCTTCTGGGACTGCAAAAAGATTCAAGTGTCCAAAATTAAATGCCGAGGAGGGCCAGGATTTACTTCAGCCATTTGGGGTGAAGGTGTAGAACGTGCCCGACCTAGGGTTTCCCTGAGGTCAGGCCTATCCCGTTTCCTGATGGGTCAGGAGTGGTTTCAGGCACAGGTCTACGAGACCCTCTCCGAGTGCAGGAATCAGCAAAATGTCCCGGACGCCCACAATAAAGGCATAAGCCTTCCTGGAACCTTTTCGTGCCGTTAAGCGAGGGTGGAGTGCGCCTAACTCCATCAGCTCCTCAGTCTTAACTGGAGTTTGAAAAACTTTCGGTGGCGTAGTTTGTGAGCAAGAAAAAGAAGGTGGTTCCACAATGGGCCGTCTGCTTCCGTACTGTTGTAAACGGGCTTCAATATGTAAGCACTGTATTACTAATGCATCCAGAGTTGAAGCCCGCTCTGCATGTACTAACTCATCCTTGATAGTATCAGACAAGCCTTCCTGGAACGCATCCATATGAGCCGGTTCATTCCAGTTAGAGTCCATACACAGTAAATGAAATTCTGCAATGTATTCCTGCAGGGGACGTTTCCCCTGATAAATGTCCTGTAACTGTCTAGCCACAGTTTGCATTTTAATTGGGTTTTCAAACATAACCCTCATTTGTTGTAGAAAACCCTGAAAATTGTCCAACAATGGTCTATCTTGGATTAACAAGGGAGTAGCCCATTTGGCAGCCTGCCCAGATAATAGGCTAATCATAAATCCTACCTTGGGAAGTCTTCAGGCCTCAAAGATATAAATAATTGGCATTGACCCATAAATGCCAGGAACATGTCCGTTTGCCCTGAGAATTTCTCCGGCATGGATACCGGGCTTTTCCTCAAAGGAGGGGCTGAGGGAGCAGCAGCAGGACTTTGCAATCTGGAAACATGATTCACCAATTGTGTCACCTGATTTTGAAGAATCTGGTTACTCTGAATCAATTGAGTTATCTGCTGCTGTTGCTGCTCCACCAAATGCTGCAGTTGGGTTTGGTCCATCTTGCTTTAAATATGGTTTGTGTGGCCAGAAGCAAAAATGTTATGTCTCCCCTTTAATTTTAGGTGAGCAAAACAAAGTTCAGCCATTTCAGAATTAACTCAAATCAAAAACAAACCCCCACAAGAGAACGGCTGGAGTAATTCCAGAACACAGCAATAAATCCACACTCTGTCTGGCAATCCTGGCATAGCAGTAATTCACAAGCCTCAGAGAGTTTGCTGCATGTCTTCACTCCATTTAGACACTTTGCTTCTGGTGAGTTCCACCAGCCCAGCTGTGTCCTTTTATCCACTTATGGATCGTGTTAATTTCCCTAATTAGTTACTGGCTCGATGCCTCCTCCCAAATTGAGATTGGCGTCTGAGTCTCCTTCTGTTTCTGACGTCAAGCCATAAGTTCTCCAAGTTTTCTTCTCCACTGGAAAACTCTCTCATGCCTTCCTTGTCAGCCATTCCCGGCTGCTGCTCAGATAAAGAACCAGAGGAGGTCAAAGGTCCTGACAACTCCATTAAATACGGTTTATCTCCCCTTGTTAAATCCATCTCCTCATCCTGGCTACTATCCAAGTCACTAAGCAATGCTGGTTCATATTTTGCTGCCATATCCTCGTCACTTGAACTCATATCTGCCACAGGAGCATATTCCAAACCCGGAGTCACAACATGTTCATATATGTGCAGTCACACTTATCTTTGTGTGCTCATGTACATACATTTTGTTGTGCTTTCCATTGACATATTCATAGATGCCTTGCATATTTATATTTTACTGTTGTTTTGTATTTCTGGTTGGATGCTACCTGCATTTTGTTGCCTGTATTCATGGCAATGACAATAAAATTGAATGTAATTTAATCTAATCTAAAAAAAATTATGACCCCAATTGAACCCAACATTTCTGCTGCTAAGCGAGATAATGGTTAAGTGAATTTTGTCCCATTTTACATCTTTCTTGCCATAGTTGTTAAGTGAATCATTGCAGTTGTTAAATTAGCAGCCTGGCTGTTAAGTGAATCTGGCTTCTTGGATTAACAGATTAACAGAGTTAGAAAGGACCTTGTAAGTCATCCAGTCCAACCCGCCCCCCCGGCTAAGCAGAAGACCCTACACCATTTTTGACAAATGGCAGTCCAATCTCTTCTTGAAATCTCAAGTGATGAAGTTTCCATAACTTCTGAATGCAAGCTGTTCCAATGCAAGCTGTTCCACCTCTCCTTGTTCAGTTTCCATTCATTATTCCTTGTCTGGCCTACAGGTGCTTTAGAAAATAGCTTGACCCCTTCCTCTCTGTGGCAGCCCATCAAATATTGGAAGACTGCTATATCATGTCTCCCCTGGTCCTTCTCTTCACTAGACTAGTCATGCCCAGTTCCTGTAACGTTCTTTATATGTTTTAGTCTCCAGTCCCCTAATCATCCTGGTTGCTCTTCTCTGCACATTTTCTCGAGTCTCAACATCTTTTTTATAGTGTGGTGACCAAAATTGGATACAGTACTCTAGGTGTGGTCTTACTAAGGCTTTATATAGTGGTATTAGTACCTCACTTGATCTTGATTGTATCCCTCTGTTAATGCAATTCAGGATTGCATTAGCTTTTTTGGCTGCTGCTGAATGCTGCCAGCTCATATTTAGCTCGTTATTTAGCAGGTCCCTCTCACAGTTGCTGCTATTAAGCCTGGTTTCACCCAGTTTATGTGTGTACTTTTGATTTTTCTTGCCTAAGTGTAGGACTTTACTTTTTTCTATATTGAATTTCATTTTGTTAGATAGGGCCCAGTGTTCAAGTCTATCAAGATCCATCTGGATTTTGAGCTTATCTCCTTGGGTGTTAGCTATTCCTGCCAGCTTAGTATCATCTGCAAATTTGGTAAGTTCCTTTTCTATTCCCTCATCTCAGTCATTTATGAAGATATTGAAGAGTACTGGGTCTAAGACAGAACCTTGTGGCACTCCACTTCTTACTTCCCTCCATGTAGACTTACCGTATATACTCGAGTATACGTCGACCCGAATATAAGCCGAGGCACCTAATTTAACCACAAAAAACTGGGAAAACTTATTGACTCGAGTATAAGCCGAGGGTGGGAAATGCAGCAGCTACTGGTAAATTTCAAAAATAAAAATAGATACCAATAAAAACTTTCACTAGGACAGTTGAGAATAAGTTTGATGTTCACAATTTCCTCTTTGAAAGAGACCAATAAATAGGGAACAAGAAGATGAAGAAAAAGAAGTGTGTTTTTTCACACTTTTCACACTGCAGTGAACAAAAATGGCATCATAGGAACAGGCTTATTCTCAGCCCAAAGGTTTGTTTCTGATTTCTTCCCTGATTTAAGGGAAATTTGGGAAACAATCTCACTATCATGAAAGGTTTAATTGATTCACTAACCCAAAAGATGATGATGATGACAGTGATAGGCAGGAGTCACTCTCTCCCTTGCAAGAAAAAACCAAGAGCCGTTCTTATGATATCTCTCTCTCCCCCCCCCCCAATAAAGTCAAGCCCTTTCCAGCACGCGCACGCGATCCACCCCCGCCCCTTTGCACCTTGCAAATGCAAAACCCCAGGGTTTTTGCATTTGCAAGGTGCAAAGCGGCAGGGGCGGATCGCGCGCATGTGCTGGAAAGGGCTTGACTTTATTGGGGGGGGGGAGAGAGAGAGGGAGAGAGAGATATCATAAGAACGGCTCTTGGTTTTTTCTTGCAAGGGAGAGAGTGACTCCTGCCTCCCACTGTCATCAACATCTTCTTCTTTTGGGTTAGTGAATCAATTAATTTGGGAAATGATCTCACTATCAGAAAACAACGCGAACTGCCACCACCACCTCCTCCTCCCCCTCCTCCCGAGTGGACTGAAAGCAGCTGGAGCTGAGGAAATGAAGCTGAGTGGAGCAACCTCGGCTCGTGTTGCTTTCTCAGCCTAGAGCTCAGAAAACGCGAGCTGCCACCACCTCCTCCTCCCCCTCCTCCCGAGTGGACTGAAAGCAGCTGGAGCTGAGGAAATGAAGATGAGTGGAGCCAAAGCAACCTCGGCTCGCGTTGTTTTCTCAGCCTAGAGAAAGGGGAAGGGGGCTCATCTGGATCAAGGGTAAGTCTCCCCCTCAGTTTCCCCTGAAGGATCTTCCGTCGCTTTTGCCTTCTCCCTACATCTTCCCTCTGTTAAAATCCCCCCCACACACACACACTTATTTTCGGTTGGATAGATTTCGTGTCTGAGCATTCTCACATGGCGGTGGGTCTTCCCCCCAAAAAAAAACAGTTAAAAAAAGAAAAAACAATATATCCTCAAGCAAGAACTTTTCTGCTTCCAATTACCGCCATGCTTAAAAGTTGCAAAGGAAACATGGAAGCAGGGAAGCGGCTGCCCAGCTTCGGAGCTCCACACCATTTTTTTTTCAGAGGGGAATCTGACTCGAGTATAAGCCAAGGGGGTTTTTTTCAGCACAAAAAATGTGCTGAAAAACTCGGCTTATACTCGAATATATACGGTAGATACATTAAGGACTACTCATTGAGTACAGTTTGTCTCCATTTATTTTGCTTGTCAAAGATCACAAAAGGTGATCACATGACTGCAACCATCATAAATATGAGTCAATTGCCAAGCGTCTGAATTTTGATCATGTAACAATGGGGATGCTACAATAGTCGTAAGTGTGAAAAACGGTCATTACTCACTTTTTTCAGTGCCATTGTGACTTTGAAGAGTCACTAAATGAATTGTTGTAAGTCAAGGACTACCTTTATGTGCAGGAACGCAACAAAGAAAAGGGTACCCAAATTGTACACTCAATTGAATTAGGGTGCTTCCCGTATATTCCTGCAGTATCTAGTTGGAAATTGGTTGGTTTCTTCCTACAATGCAAGGAACTTATCAATAGGGCTGCTGGGAGTTTGCAGGGGTTCAGAAGAGCCCCTAACTAAGATTCTGTGCAGTTTGGAAAACCCCCAAATCCCACTCCTGGTTGGTCCCACCCACCCACCTTGCCCCTCCCAGGAGTTTCCACGCAGCCCATTTTGGATGCAGGCAAGTGCAGGGCATACACGGAGCTCGGAGAGGGTGAAAAACAGGTGTCCCAGAAGTTCAGGAAGGCTGGAAATGGGCCCATTTCTGGCTTCCAGAGAGCCTCCAGAGCCTGGGGAGGCCATTTTTGCTCTCCCAGATGCTTGAGGAAAGCCTCCAAAGCCAAGGGAGGGCAAAAACACCCCCCATGCCATGGTGCAGGAAGCCAACTAGGCCATGCCCACCACAGCCACGCCCACCCAGCAACCAGGCAGAGAACCCATTGCTAAAATTTTTGAAGCCCACCTCTGATAGTATGTGGTGCATAGATTAAAATACAGGTGACTATAGGACTGTAGCCTGTCATATTTTAGACCATAAAGTTCTCCATTGTAGGGTATGTGTTCGGAGAGTAAGAAGGTGACTGAGAAACAATCCAACTGCCAATAGTTAGGTAAATGTGATAAACTGAATGGCAGTGGAAGCAACTTTATTTTCATTTAGGACATTGTGTTTAATAAAAATAATTTAATGAGTCCATTTTGAAGAATATTCTGCCTTTGGTGTATTTCCTCTGTTGCAAGAAACAGAGTTGTGATTTAAGAGCAACCTTCCTCCAGTCAATTCTCTCTACAGTAGATGATTCTCATGCTGTGTGAATGCTCTTTATCTGCACTGAAGTTGAACCTAGAGAAATACCCACAAGGATGCTATAAATTGTTTTGTTTGTTAAACATTTGACTTGCCCATCACTCTGAAAATCTTGGCACTTCCTATTCCATTTACAGCCAGAAAAAAGGATAATAAATCTGACATTTTATTGCAATCAACATAAAGAAAAATGAATATTAGTGTACAATAAGTATACAACTCAGTGTGATTGTTAGAATTCTCAAAACTCAAGATCCCATAAAAATGAGATTACAGGTTCCATAATTCTGAATGAAATCTGAGCAGACACAAGGATAGAGAAAATAGGAGCAGATTGCCAGATTTTATTTGTGTATATGCTTTCAAAACTCAACTCAATTTTGACATTCAGAAGTTAGTATTATCTTTTAGCCTAACCTATTCAAAGAACTGATATGAAGTTAATACAAGAAGAGGATTATGTACCTGAAATACAATCCTTTGGTAAAGGTGTTCTTGTCATTTTTTATAATAACTGAATGAATATATATAATCTGAATTATTTTGACATGCTTCCCATAATTTAGAAGCACTCCACATATGCAATGAAAATTTTAATAGTTATATCAAGAAATCAGCAGTGAAATAAAATTCACTTCTTCCTCAAGTAGTTGAGATAATCAGGCATTTTGAAGTCCAGGAATTAAATTTGGGGAAGGGGGAGGGAGGAATATATTGGATGTCTGATTGGCAGCCTGATGAAAATTAAGCATAATTAGATGGATTATCAAAGCAAGAAATAGATAGGAAATTGCAATCATCATGAGAGGTGCAATCAGAGTTATAAGAGACCAGAGGACAGTAAAAAGGTCCATCTTGCTATGTGAAGAAACCAAGTAAGCTGAAGTGGAACCTCCAGCATGATTATTGATTCCAAAATCTATCAAGGTCAAAAAGCACTGCAATTCTATATTGTCTTCATGCAAATATTACCAAAATATTACCTTTTCTCCATATAGGATTTGCAAGTGGATTACTGATGAAAAATAATAAAATAGACAGAAGTATTTATACATTTTTCTAGAATAACCCCAGTATAAAAATACTGTACTCAAACTTTTAAATTTTTAAGAATGCTTTTCATAAAAAAGAAAGTAAAGACAAAGATAGGCTTGCTTTGTTCTGTTTCCTTTTGGTTAGTTACTTTGAGGATAAGAGCAATGTATCTCCTTCCTGCTATCAGGCCTCTGTAGCTGATATTCAGAAGCAACATACAAAGGTCACAGCTCAGTAAATTATTGATATAACACTTTCTTCACAAATAAATTGCACTTGAAGCAGTTGATAGACTAGATCAATAATCATATTGTGACATACTGAGGTTTTAACTACCAAAACTCATCCAAAACATGAGTATATATAGATAAGCATGAAACCAATCAATAAAATATATCCAACAATGTCAACAATGTAATTTTTTAAAGCAATTCATTCAGCAGCCCACATTTAAATATGAACCAGTCCACAGCTTCCAGATCAATTCAGATGCTGGTCATCACTTATAAGCTCTTTGTAGTGTAGGGCCTGATTATCTGCGGGACAGCCTATCTCCAGTTATTTTTTGTTCTCCTGGTATATAGCAGCAGTGATACAAGGTCATATGGGAGCCATATGTTGTATTTTGAACCTTCCAAGTGGCAGCTTCCAGATGGTCTTTAATGGCAGACCCATGTAGAGTGCATTGCAATTGTCCAGTTGTGATGTGACCGGGATGTGAATAACCAACTGAAGTAACCATCATCGTAAAACCAACATGTTAATGTCTATAATAAGGCCGTCCTTTTATAATTCTTCAGAAATCCCCCCCTCCTTTTTAACTATTGTGAATAATTTGATGTAGGCCACAACTTGATCATTTTGATGGTAACATCATGACAGTAACAAAAGCAAAAACAAAAGCATTTTTTATATTCCTTCATTGTGAGAGTGATTGATCAATTATTTGTTATCAAATCAGTGTCAACATTTAATGACCATGTAGATTTCCTTCATGATGAACTAACCTGGTTTTTCCCATGTCCCTTACCTAGTTTTTCAAGATTGGTAGACCTATAATTCTTTCTCTCTGCTTCCTGTTTGTTGAAAACTATTTGATCCCCTGACTTCTAAATTTGCTTAGGTGCGTTGGATGAGAAATTTGGTTTGGAAATCTTAAACTATTAACTCTAAAGAATCATCTTTACTGATATACAGTTGTGGATGCACAATAAATGGGTGTCTAGCTCTAAGTGAGAATGATTGTTTGAATCTTTTTCACTTTGTTCAATGCCACTTAGTTAATTTCGAAAGACTTGTGGCAGAGGCTTAAAATCTGAATCTCAAACCTAAGTTATTCTGGACTAAAAGTAATATTAATAAAAACATATAGTATTTTTCTCATAAAGCTTTAGTCTTTTTTTTCAGCTGAAAGAATGATCCACAATATTAGTGAAGTTGGCATGCTCATTAAAAGGTTTTTCTCTATTTTATGAGATCTAAAATAACATCAGATAATAATTGCTAAGATTTACAAAGAAATGATAAAGCTTGTTTTGCCCTTTAATTTATAAAGGGCTAATACTCCTACAATGTGATATTGCTATATAATTTGGGAGAAAAAATAGAACTAATATATCTAAGAGCCTTTTATTATGAGAAAAAGAAAACTTGTGGATATGGTTTGAGGACATTTTATCTGTCCAGGAGCACAATTGTCCTTAAATCCACAGGGGACATGAGAGACTCCAGTCCACTAAGCTGAAAAATCTGCACCAGGTTTGAGTCACCACCCAGTGCTGCAAGAATAAAATGTTAGCAAGCACAAATGCTTTTTAAATGGAACTCTGCAGGTTTGCTGTTCATGCTGCAAGGGACCGAAGCAGAGATGGGATATAGTAGACCTTATCCCTTGACTGACTTTCTGGACTCCGGGCAGGAGTAGAAAGCAATAACCATCCATCCCCTGTGTAACTGGAAACTTTGAAAGAAGATGTTCTATTGGAACGAATAATATGGCTCAGTCAAGAACTAATTTTCTTCTCTTCTACCTCAATTTCTTGCTGCTCTTCAGTTTAAAAAGTAAGCATTAACTCTCTTTCTCCTGTCATTATTTAAGGCCTGTGTATAAGACAAGAGCTAAACTATTCCAGCAAAGATATTTGAAGGCAATTTACATATTTTAAGGGAAACTCTGGGTTATATGAATCCATAGAATGGTGGCTTGGAAGCTATTAAAGTTCAAAATTTTTGATTAGACAGGACAAAGTTTTGAACAAATGGTTGTTCTGGAATACTCATGCAAACATAAGTGTTTTTAGATGTACGCAACATTATAAAAACTCATTTTCAAGAATAATATTTGAAAAGGCACCTATGTTTCTGTGTTTCTGTATGTACCTCTATTTATATCCTTCTTTTCCAATTTACTAACATCTATTTTCGATGGGTTTCATTCTTAGATTTGTCATAAATAAAGTAATAAAACATTGTACAAAAACTCTCCCTCAAAAATGACTTCTTTAAAAAAAAGTTTCAAATATCATAGGATTACTTTCAGCTTTGTAAACATAATGTCCCATTAGCAGGACAAAATGAGCATATGCACTTGATTCTTCTTTTTATTTTTGTCTTTTTAGAGAAGCCATTTGAATAAACTCCTGCTGTACAGAAGAATATCTTTTATAAAGCTTTTAAAATTGTCTTCTTTCATCATTTTGTCAGAAGGATGACAGCTATGTACAAGTTGTAAAAAATAAAAAGAGGTTAAACTGGCAAGATTGATGTGTGTTTATGAAAGAAAAGATCTGCTGAACAGGTTTGAAAACTGTGTGTGTTTGAAGAGGCTGTTGTGATTTGTGCTTGTCAAATGTGAATCTTAATCAGAGAAGCTTACAACAGCTGCTGTTAAACAAGATTTGGCATTAATGTTCAATGCCCTGTAATCTGGGTCACCTTCTGTTGCTGAAGCCATCAGATTGTTGGCTAACATAGTTTTATAAGTTGGGTACAAAGTTCTTGGCTAAGACCAGTTCGTCATGGATAAGAAAATAATCTAATAGAAGAAAAACTTTAAACAAAGAATATGATTCTGAATAACTTTTTGAACAACTTTCTCATATAAATGACATTGTGTGATGATAGCTAAAATAGCAAAGAGTTCTGTATTACCAAAATGTTTAACTTTTTTTTATTTCTACCAGCAGTGATTTTCAAACATAATAAGGGTTGAACTAAGAAGAAGACAAGAAAAAAAGACAATAATGGTGAACTTTTTCCATTTATGTCTCTTTCCTAACTTTCTGTCTTCTTAATTCTCAGCTTTTAAAAGAGAGATTTTTAAAACAGTTAAAATGCTTAATTCTGATTCACACTTCTCTTATCCAAATCTCTAATTCTGTAATTTGCCATGTTTAAGTGTTTAAAAACTACAGGGAAGGGAATGTTTATTGTTTTTAGATTTAACCAGACACCTCTCAGGTTATTACTAACAAGAATAAACATTGCTGTCCCTATAATTCTTTTAACACTTAATTCAGTAACAACATCCAGAGCATTTAATTTCTGTTTCTTTCTTTTACTTTATGTTATGTTATATTCTCCAGAACTAAAGCACAGCATTTTATATATAATCAATACAACAAGACAGTCTTTGACCTTGGAATTGCAGTCAAAGAAACATGAGACTGAATGAAAAAAATATAGGAAAGGAAAAAAGCAAGCTCAAGCATGATTTCACAAAAGAAATTAATAGTTCTTATATTTCGTGCATAATAAGGAAATGGAATAGAAATTGTTAGGGAAGAAAAAGAACCCAGAGCTGCTCATGTGTCAAAGGATTTAAAAGATAGATGGAAAAGCAATGCTTTCTTTCTTTCTTTCTTTCTTTCTTTCTTTCTTTCTTTCTTTCTTTCTTTCTTTCTTTCTTTCTTTCTTTCTTTCTTTTTTCTTTTGGCAGTCTGCTGGGGTTGATGTGGCCTAACTATCAGTTCAGAGAGGAGCTCAAGTTTGTATTAGTGAAGTCTCAGCAATACAATGACACATCTTGTAGTGAAGCACGTTGATTTATTCATGTAACACCACTACACTGAAAAGCTAGACTAAATGCTGGCAATTCAAAGTGTGAATTCTTACCTTTAAAGCCTTTCGCGTCTCAAGACTTGGGTATCTGAAGGACATCCAACTCTATCTGTTTCCCAATAAGACCTGAGTGAAAAGTGCAGAACTAGCATCAGGACAAGACTTTGGGATGAAAGTCAAGGACCTGTTGGAAGAATGAGCATATAATTAAATTTTAGACATAGTTCTTTTTTGTGTTTTTAGATTACAAAGAGTCCTCAACTTATAACAGTTCATTTAATGACCATTCAAACTTACAACAACACTGAAAAAGGTGCCTTCTGACCATTTTTCACACTTATGACCTTTGCATCAGTCATCATGATCAGGTGATCTAAATTCAGATGCTTGGCAACAGGTTCATATTTATGACTGTTGCTGTGTTCCAAGGTCATGTGATTACTTTTTGCAACCTTCGGACAAGCAACGTCAATGGGGAAGCCAGATTCATTTAACAACCAGGTTACTAACTTATCAATTGCAGTGATTCACTTAACAACTGAGCCAAGAAAAATCATAAAATGGGGCAAAACTCACTTAACAAATACCTTACTTAACAATATAAATTTTGGGCTCAACTGTGGTCGTAAGTCAAGGACTACCTGTATTATCCTGTCTTTTTTCTCATATACAACTCAAGGTAACAAACATACCAATACATTTTCTTCCTCCTATGTTCCCCAGAACAAGCACCCTGAGAAGTGAATTGGGCTGAGAGGGAATGATTGGCGTAAAGTCACCCAGCTGACTTTCATGCCTAAGACAGGATTAGAATTCACAGTTTCTTGGTTTCTTGGCCAGCACCTTCACCACTACACCAAACTGGCTCTTATCTTTAGATGCAGATTCTTTTTTAAAATAATTAGCCAGCCTATAAAATTACATAAGCCCATCATTAGGAAAGAGGAAGTTCTCATGGTGGGATGAGATGTTGAACCCTAAGCCTCCGTTTTCCTTCCATTTGGACAGATATGAAAATTGTTTCTGTGGCATGGTATGTTTATATAAATCAATTTATTTCACAGTAAGTATGTGACATTTGTTTTTTTTCAGGCATAGAAATAAGTTATCTATAAATATATTGTACAATATATAAATATATTACAAGCTTCAGACTGTAGGCACCTACTTTCAGTATTTAAACTCAAAACCTGAAGGCTTCCAAGTTCCCTTAGCTTTTGTCAGGGTTCAAAGGGGATGAATATGAAGTGAAAAAGTTGTTTTAGCAATCATGCCTTCAGTTGAGCTATCATTAAATTAGCCCATCTTTCTTCCAAAGGTTTGATACATTTTATGGAACAATAAAGGGAAACGTTTAAACTTCTTTCGACCACTTGGTCCCAATTGGGCCACCAGGCTATTACTCATAGAGAAAAATCATAAGGGCATCTGCAACTGCATTATTTCTTTGATTGGTTGATTGATTGATTGGATTGATTGATTTAATTGTATATTACAATTAAAATCTTAAAACCATTTTAAAACACTAAAAATATTAAAATATTAAAAACATTAAATGTCTAATTTGAGTACATACAAAGTACATATTTGATAATTTAATCCATTAAAACAGTGGTTTTTGTATCCTTGTGGTTGAGTAAAGATTTTGACATAGCTGTTCCCAATCCAAGTTCTACCAATTTGCTGTACATTTCTTTTTTCCATTAGGGCAAAGGAAGCAGGTAAGTAATATGACAGCATCTTCAGAGAGCGTGAGCTGAAATTATTATTCTTTCAGTATTGATGAAAGTATTAAACCAAAAATCTATCAAGAATTGAACCTACATCTTTATTTTTAAAATATCCCATCAAAATGAGAGACTGGATATAGTATGACTGCTACTTGGCAGTAAGGCTTTAGATTCTGAAAAGTATTTCATATCCTATAAGGCCTGAATATGCCAACTGATTGCAATTCTTTAAAGTATACACATCTCAGTGTCACCTAGGAAGTGTAGCCACATTATGTTTTTTGGGGGTGGGGAATCAGTTGTTTTAAAGAATTATTGACATGTTTTATAGGTTGCCATTAAAGAATGGCCTACTATCCAAAAATTTGATGACAAATATATATATTGGTCGAGAAATTATTGTTGGAGATTAGGGACTGTAGGATAAAAAGATACAGGCCTGAAGCAACAGGACGGTACCAGTTTGATTATTTCATTGTATGGCTTTTTCTACAAAAACACAATGAAAAATGTATCCAGAAAAGAATTCACTACAAGCATATAGATGTGAATCAATATATAGGGATTCACAAGGATGGGCCCCTTTTTCATCTCCTCTGAAAGACCACTAAATTTCAGCAGGCAAATCTTGAGAAACCTCAGGACCAGTCAGCTTGGCCAGTATTTATGTATTAGCAATCCTTTCACTCATTTGTGTAAATACAAACTTCATTGTGAGAATAATTTTGACTAATTTGAATAAGTCTAGACTTTAGAGCATTAGAAAGCCACCAGGGGTTTTTGTTTTGTTTTGTTCTTTGGACAGTAGATCAATCTCTATATCAGCATGTACTATGAGATCCATTTTTAATATGCCTTTTCTTCTCTTACAAATTTATATGCTTTTCTTTGTTTCATTGTTTTATCTTTCTCTGAGTTAATATAGGCAACCAGTCAAATAATTTGGTGAAACTTCATATGAATGTGTCACTTTATGGTGTGAATGGAAGAAATGTCTTCATTAAATTTTTGATATGCAGTATCAATAGCACAGACAAAATTGGTGATGATTTTTAAGTTTGTATGCTCAGAAATATATATAAAAGTATTCCACAATGATAACTCAACCTACAATCTAAATCAATATGGCTCTAAGATCTCATGTTTTACAATATATTTGAAAACTATTCTCTTTTTCTTTCCATGACATATAAAACTTAAAAGAAAACCATCCTGGTTGTGATGCTTTTAAATATGGCTCACTTTGGATCAGAGCAAAAGAGAAAACCATCAGTTTAAGTCTATGCATACAATTGATATCCTTTGAACTGGCCATTGTAGTGATGACTTCAATGTAACCTTGATGTACCTCCATTAGCAGATAAGACTAGCAATTTCCATGCTGTGAAAACTCTCACCAACTAAGGTTAATAGAAAAAAAAATGCTAAGGACACATGGGCATGTTCAATTTTTAGGGTTAGTTGGCACCCCTACCATATTACTTATCTGGCATCTCTTTGGGCATATGTGGAAATGCTTTTGTGTTCTAGCAAATGTGAAATACAGCCAAACATTACATCTGGGGATATCTGGGGACATTTCAAAGCATGTTCTAAGTGGTTCTATTTCCTGTGAAAGGGAGCTCAATATATAACACAGGGGTATTTTATTAGTTGTGATAGCTGACAATCCCTTAAAACCGCAGCAGCAGAATTTTCTTTTTTGAACAAAAGGTGTGATATGATTTCCTAACACCATATTTTCTCTAAAGGAAAGTTTCTGACATTGTGCAAAACATCTAATTAATGTTTAATTATTGGGGGAAGATAAAAGATCAATTGAGAAAGGGAGACAAAGTTGTTTCTCTGGCTGGTGAACATCCTTTACTTGTGAAGAAGACAGGAAGAACCAACTGCTTTCCATCAGAGACAGAGAAGCACCATTGTTGGCTGATGCACCCCTTGAAGGTGCTTCAGTCAACTCTCATTAGCTGAAGGAGAAAGAAGTGCCAGCAAGGCTGATGTTCTCAGGACCAGGGTTTTTCCTGTAGGGAAACTTGGCTGTCTGTCAAAAAACGATTACTTGCAATTCAAACAAACATAGCCTGAGTCCCCGGGTAGCTTCTCAGAAAAGGAAGAGAAAAAGCAATTTCTGGGATATCAAACAAATGTGCCTGTATAATACGCTAAGGTGCATTTTCCCTTCTTTGCTCTCACTTTCATTAATACATTCATCAGTACATTCAGGCTTTTCACACTGGTCCTTTTGTTTGAACCCAGCTGGGGACAGCGTTTTAGCATCCTACTAAAGTAAAAATTGATTCCTGAAAAATGGAGTCAGTTCAAACAAACGGGCCTTTTGAGCAATTACCTCAGCAGGTGGTAACACCTGGCTAATTTTGTCATGCTCAGGCCTAGTTAGTGCTTGGATGAAGATCTCCAAGGAATTGGAGGGTTGTAAACTGTCATAGAAGTCATAGAAACATCCGCAAAAGGCAGCGACAAACCAGTGCCATGTTCTTCTCAAGAAGCTATACACTGTAGCTGAGATGGGCAGCTATATAAATTGAATAAATAAATACATCGAAGAGTCTATGACATCCATGAGATCACCAGAAATTGTGCTTGGCTGAAAGACTTTATTCATGTCACTTTTCTTTTTTATTGTTATTTTTATTTCTTCTTTTATTAATACACGCAATCCTTGACCCAGGGCCACAATTGAGCCCAAAATTTCTGTTACTAAGTGAGACTTTTGTTGAGTTTTGCTCCATTTTATGAACTTGCTTGCCACAGGTGTTAAGTGAATTACTATGGTTGTTAAGTTAGTAACACGGTTGCTAAGTGAATCTGGCCTCCCCCTTGATTTTGCTTGTCAGAATGTCACAGAAGGTGATCATATGACCCCAGAACACTGCAACCGTCATAGATATGAACCAGTTGCCAAGCACCTGAATTTTGATCACATGGCCAAAATGATCGTGTGCAGTGGTGGGATTCAAAAATTTTTACTACCGGTTCTGTGGGCATGGCATGGTTTGGTGGGTGTGGCTTGGTAGGTGTGGCAGGGAAAGGATACTAAAAAATTTCCATTCCCTCCCCACCCCACTAACCTGCTTTCCAGCTCCATTCTCCTGTGCAAGCCAACAAAAGAAGATCCAGCCAATCAACTGGGACTCAGGAGAATAGATGGGGGTGGGGACAGTCAGAGGTATATTTGCTGGTTTTCTGAATTACTCAAAATTTCTGCTACCGGTTCTCCAGAACTGGTCAGAACCTGCTGAATACCATCTCTGATCGTGTGTGAAAAATGGTCATAACAGGGTTGGGATTATACAGGTTTGCACCTATTTGTTAGAACCAGTTGTTAACATTCTAAGCAGTTCGGAGAATCAATTGTTAGAAAAAATTACTGGCCTAATCCTGTAAGGAAGGCAGGAAGGAAACATTCTGGTGTTGCTTACAGAAACTGTCTCTCTGTTAACCCTTATTACATTCTTGGCAAACTAGACTTCCTGTCTCTGGAATTTTTTTCCCTTTCCTTTGCTGGTACTTTGCTTGTGTGGAGTGACCATTCAAAGTTACAATGGCACTGAAAAAAGTGACATGACTATTTTTCACACTTACGACTGTTGCAGCATCCCCACAGTCATGAGAGGCCAGGCAAGGAGATGCGTGCCTTGATGTGAGTATTGTTGAGTTAGCCACACCCAGCCAGTCACATTACCACCAAGCCATGCCCACCAACTAAGCCACGCTCACAGAACCGGTTGTTAAAAAATTTGAATCCCACTCCTGGATCATAAGTCACTTTTTAATGCTGTTGTAACTTTGAATGGTCACTAAATGAATGATTGCAAGTCAATGATTATCTGTAACAAAAAGAAAAAGAAAAAAACAAAGCACAAAGATGATATTGAAGGCAATATATACACTGTCCAACAAGGAAAATAGAACACAATGCTATAATGACATAACATACTATATTTTTCTTTGTTGAATTTTTTTTTACTTTTTTTCTTAAAGGACTTTTATGTATTCTTTTTTTCCTTCTATTCATCTCATGTTTTTGAGCAACTGACTTAAAAAGGTTTGTTCCTGGAATTACAATAAGAATTTATAGAAAGAGTCACAATCACCATCTCTTCTTATCTCTAAAACAGAATCAATCTTTTTGATATCCTGAGACTACAAGGTCCAACAATCCCAACCAGCATGAATAATAGTAACTTGTAGCCCAACAATAACTGCTGGTTCATACATTTTCAGCCTGTTTGAAAGAATATTGATGTCACATTGCACAGAAAAGTGTCGGAAGCAACTTTAGGAAGCATGGACTTCAATTGACTTCAATATTTTCAAACCCATCTCTTGGTATTCAGACCCATGGAAAACCTCTACCCTCATGGAGCAGTTGTCCAGAGCACAAGTGGGGGATCTCCTGTCCTCTCCTCACCCTGCATTCCTCACCTCTTTGTTGCATTCCTTGGCCCCATATTTGCAGATCTATCTTTAGTTTGCCATACCTCCACCAGAAGCCCCTGCATCTGTTCATCACTTTTAACTCATTTCCAGACTCATTGAACTTGCTAAGCTTGTAAATCACAGTAACTGCACTTTTTATTTTTTCAAACCTAATTGGTTGTTAGAAATATATTACGTAAAGGGGCTTTAAAACTTTTTCCATAACAGGATAAATTTCTGAGATCAGAACCAAATTTGGTACATAGGAAAGAGAGTGAGTAACAGAAAAAAAAGAAAAGAAAATGGTCTGAAGCAAACCAGAGCCTATGGAGAGAGCCCCGGTGGTGCAGCAATTAGAATGTAGTATTACAGACAAACTCTGCTCACAATCTGGAGTTCAATCTTGATAGGAACAACAAATGTTCGAGTTGGGCATACCACCTAAAATACTCAATGAAACATTAACCTATTACCTGTTTAAATACTGTCCAGGTAAAAAACAAAAAAGCAAAGAGAGCCCTGGTGGCAAAGTAGTTAGAATGCAGGTAAACTCTATCCACAGTAAAGAGTTCAATTCTGACCAGGCTCAAGGTTGACTCAGCTTTCTATCCTTCTGAGGTTGGTCAAATGAGGACCCAGATTGTTGGGGACAATATGCTGATTCTGTAAACAACTTAGAGAGGACTCTAAAGCACAATGGAGCACTATATAAATCTAAGTCCTATTGCACAGAATTTTTTTTAAAAAATCATACATTTATAGACACTTGCTGATGCTACATGATGGGAGAACAGAAACATACATGGAGATATGAGATATTATTAAATCATTACATAGAAGAAAATGTAGACACTTAAACCACTGCTAGTACTTTGGCTGGGGGGAAAAAAACATCAGAAGCCACCTGTGCTAACACGGATGTTAAATGAATCACTGTTAAGTTCGTAACAGCGTTCTTAAATGAATCTGGCTTCCCCATTGACTTTGCTTGGTTGTAAAAGATGATCACATGACCCTGGGACACCACAACCATTATAAATATGAGTCAGTTATATAAAAAGGATTTCCAAGCAATGAGATGAATGGTGGGAAAAGTATATCTGTTACTTCTTTATACTTACAGTTGTGTTGGTTTTATTGTTACAAGTAAAATGCAGTTTTGCAGCTTCGTTGCAATATTTGAAGAACGTTGGTTAAATGAAAAAAGAAAATGCCCAGATTCATCTTCTCCAGAAGTGCTGAGAACAGTAATGATCCTTCTCATTTTCTACCTTGTTATATATCCATATTATTTATCATTTCCAAGAGACAAGCAAAAGGAGAGAAATAAGGAAGCACCACTCAACAGCCTCTGCTATAATGAAGAAGCCAGGCCAGGGTTCAAGAGTTCTCCTTGAAATTTGTCATGCAAAATTTCTTCTATCCTCATCAAGCCTGCCATTAAACCTTTCAACCAGCAAGGGGCCCTTTCCCCCTATTGACCCAAGATACACTTTGGGTTATGAACAAACCATTGTTCTTTACTAGCATTCAGAACCACTGTTCTTTACTGGCATTCAATACCATAGCAGAGGTCCCTTTGACTCCTGCATTAAAACAATAACCTTAGAAATTTCCAACCAGACTCATACAGATTCAAGACTAACTTTATACAATAATAGCCAAGGAACTCTGTGGCAATATGTCTTTCATTCCAGTCCAGAGAAGCACACTTGGAGAATTCAGTTCCTCTCTGTCATCCTACAGCCGGACAGGATCTTTTTAAAACCCACTTTTGTATACAACTCCCTTTTCACAAACTTGTAATCCTTTAATTCAGAGTAGTAGTGTCAGGGCAACTGGATGGAGCTGAGTGTTTATTGACCGCATGCCTTTCCTGACTCCATGTGATGTTTTCAGCAGAAATGTTCTCTTTGCCCACTAAGAAATAAATATCTGCCGCTACCTAGGATTGAGCTCTCAATCTTCCAAGTGGAAGGCAAGCATCTTCACCACAAGGCTCCCACACCACTCAATTTAAACCTCACTATAACTTCACACAATTCAACCTTTGTTGTCTTGCAAAAGTCACATGGAACACTTTCTCTTTTCTTCATTATGGTTCTGCTGCACCTCCTTCTGTCTGGCCCTGATTCAAATCTAAAGGTTTTGGAGCCATATTCTTCTTCCTCAGCCTGCACACACTAAGTGCACCTCACCTCTTCACCCAAATTCTCTCCCCAGCTGACATGTTGGATTGGTCTCCTTTGCAGGAGGAACTTGCCAATCCACTTCCCTTGAACCCAAACTGCAGGCAGGCTTACCTGCAGGGTACACAGCAGGAGTTCAAACTTGTGCATTCTCCCTTCATCTCTGGATCCTAAGTAATCTTTCTGTCTCTCCCAACTGTGAGGCTTTGTCTATTATCTCCCTTTTGTCTTTGTAAGCTGCCTGACTCACCAGTATTTTTTATTACACTTTAAAGCTTTGTTCTTATCTCCTTTACTGTCACATGCTTCTTGTCTCATTTTAAGTCTCCAACTCCTACTTATTTCCTCAGCAAACTAATCTCTTCTTTTTGCTAGCCTTTTCTTCAAAACATAAAAATTAGAGTTCCTGTATCTGTAGGATTTTATACTCCCAGTTCCACAATTTTATAATTTGCCAAACTCTGAGGCTTTACTTTGTGCACAAAGATGTCCCTTGTCTTCTTTTATTTCTTAACCTCCTTATTTCTCCTCTTAACTTCCTCTTTCCAACATCCTGCTAGTTAAAAGGCCTCAGATTTGTAGCACCGAAGGAATTTTCTTGCTTCTTATATATAGTAATGCTAAACTCTGTGCTCCACCTTCAATCATTTCTCCCGTTTTATTGCAACTCTCCAGTTACAAAAAGGTAGCGGGAAACTTGAGATAAGGAACTGAAGACAGGAAAGGATATTACATGATTGAGCAAAAAATCTAAACACCAAAATCAACAGATATTAAACATATAAATGGATATTATTCATCACTGCAGAATATCCATGTACAAAGTCTAACATTTTGGAGCCAAAATTGTAGTGGAAGTTTATTGCTGTCAAACTTTACAAGTAGTCCTTGATTTAGTCCTACAGTTGAGACCAGAATTTTGATCACTAAGCAATGACATCATTAAGTGAATCATGGCATGACCAAACCTGATCTTACTATCATTTTACTATGATTATTAAGTGGGTTTTTTTTATATGACTCAATATAGTCTTTGTTGAGGTAATTCCCCATTAGGAGAATGAGTGCATACAGGGAGACGTATTGAGAGTACCATTTGAATAATACACACATAACACACAGATACACTGTACATTAAATGTAGGTTTTTACTTCCAGAAAGGTTTAAGCAAAGTTCAAAACAAGCAGTCCAAAGTCATTCATGGTTAAATCAGTCAGTTTGCAGTCCAGGAATAATCCAATAACACAGTCCAGTATCATAAACAGTTCAGTATCAGACTTACATCAAATCCAGGAATAACAGTTAATTAGCAGGAACAGCAATACTCTCCAACAGAAGGAAAACAGAGACTCATTGAGACACACTCTCTTCTGATACTAAGACTAAACAACCCAGGTTTCTGGCTCCATCTTATGGTTGTTTTAGAAACCACACCCAATTACAGCTCTGCATTTTCTTAAAGAGATAGTATTAAAATGTTTGTCCTGGTTTATATATTGTCCAACCCAAATAGCTGTTAGGTGACTTATATTCCTAACATTCTCCCCTTTTGGGTAGGACAATATATACACCTTACATTCTAAGTCCATAATCTTCACAGCACGCCTTATGCTTTATAGAGCCTTGAGCCTTTGTAAATTGATCTGCTATATTGTTTTCTGACACACAGTATTCTAGCTTAATCATCTTACTTTGCACACATTGTTTCACATTTAAATATCGTAAATCTGTGTGTTTCGTTCTTGTTTTAACAGCAATATTTGAAGCCATCTATATTGCTGATTGGTTATCTTCATAAACAACAATAGAATCTGTTACATCAATTCCCATATCAATTAGTAATTGTTTATACAAAACTAAATCTGTACATGATAAAGACAAGCATGAGAATTCAGCCTCCATTGTTGACAAACTTAGATGTTCTGTCTAATAGATCTCCATCCAATTAATGCTTTTCCCAATAATACTACAGTACCCGATGTAGATTTTTGTGTATTTATGTCTGTAGCAACATTTGCATCAGCATATGCAGTGAAACTCAGTTCATCTTTAGGCCCCAAATACAATGCATAATTCATTGTTTGTTTGAGATATCTTAACACACATTTAACAGCGTGCCAGTGCCTTTCAGTGGGCTCAGCATTAAATCTCGCTAATTGATTAACACTGTATGAAATATCTGGCCTTGACCAATTACTGAGATAAGATAAACTACCAATCAAGGATTGATAAATGTTCTTTTCAAAAATAGGACTTTGAACATCATTATGGCTAAACTCTTGGCTCATGGTGTTTTAGCTGGCTTACAAAGTTCCATTTTAAAACTTTTTAGTAATTGGTTAATTTTATCTGCCTTGAGATCTTGTATCCTCCCCGAGTTCTACTATCTTTAAACCAAGATATTGTTTGATTTCTCCTAATTGTTTTATTTTAAATTTCTTCTCTAACAGTGAGATTATTTTAGTAGCTTCTTGTTCAGTTTGGGTGATTAATGCTATGTCATCAGTAAACAATAGCAACAATGACACTATACCATCACTTTCCTTTTTAAACAAACATGGATCAGCCATGCCAGCTACAAAACCTATCTTAGTTAATTCTTTAACTATACATTGGTTCCACTCATCTCCTGATTGCTTTAAGCCATAAAGACTCTTTTTCAATCTCCAGCAATCAGTTGTATTATCATTTTAATACCTAAAGGTTTCTTTAAATATATAGTGTGTTGCAATGGTGCATGCAGACATGCCGTCTCTACATCCAAATGATTTATAATGTATTTCTCCTTAGCTGCCCACACCAATGCTGCCCTTAATGTAGTAGCCTTCAGACTAGGTGCAAACACCTCATCATAGTCATTTGCTGTCTGATTGAACCCCTGTGCTACTAACCTGTCTTTATGGATGACAGTCCCATCTACACCTGTCTTCAGTTTATATAACCATTTACATCCTATGGCATGTTTATCAGATAGTAACTTAACATTTTCATACACCTCCAGTCTTTTTAATGATTCCAGTTCCTTATCCATTGCTTTCGGCCAAGCAGCCTGATCCTTAGCAGGATACAGTTTTAGTTCACTATAATTACTTGGAACTGTATTCACTTGGTGTACAACACTAGCCTGATATCTATCAGGTGGTCATGTTACTCGGGTTGAACGTCTTGGTAATACAGGGCTTTCCTGTGCCACCTGCTCCTGTCCTTCTACCTCCTCCTGTGCCTGTTCTACTACTTCCTCCTGTTCTTCCTCTTTAATGGCTATTCGTGATTTACTGATTTTATCTTTAGGGACTATTTGGGTGTCAATAATAATATCATTTCTGGATTCCTGTTCCAGTTTATCCACCCAACATGCTCAAGAAATTTTGCATTAGCACTACAATAAATATGAGCTGTGCTTTGATCCCAGAATCTAAACAATCTATGGTTGGCCTCATAACCCACAAAAAAGAACTTCTTAGCTCTATGTTGCCCTTTCAGTCTTACTTGTGAGGAAATATGTACCCATGCTGGAGCTCCAAATGTGTGTAGGTAACTTAAATTTGGCTTTCTGCCATGCCAACGAGTGAATGGCAATTCTCCAGTTGTTGTATTAACTACATTGTTTAAAACATGGTTACTACACATTATGGCCTCACCCCACAGTGTTTCAGGTAAACCTGAATCAGTTAACATAGTGCAAACCATGGTTTGTAATGTTTGCCCTCTTCGTTCTACAAACGAGTTATGTTGTGGTCTGTAAGGTGCAGAACATTTATGCTCAATACCAGCCAATTTCAACATAGTTTGGAATCTTTTGTTAACAAACTCATTATCAGTAACTAAAGTAATTACTTTACTCCTCATTTTTCTCTCAGAAATCCTTAGCCAGTTAAAGAAATGTTGGAATGTTTCTGTTTTGTTTTTCATGAGATAGCAGAAACTGTACCGTGAGTCCATTATACTCAAAATATAGCAGGCACCTCCTAAACTAGGTTTCTTTGGACCAATTATGTTAGCAAACACAACCTCTAAAGGTTCTTTGTTCTTAAACCCATTAAGCCTGTTTGCTGGAATAACCTTGCTCTTCTCTTGGCTACAAGCATTACAGTTTAAATACGTGCTACAGGGTTTCACTTTTACTCCATCTGACAATTCAACAATTTGTTTCAACATTTTGAAATTAATGTGCTCCAGACGTCTATGCAGTAAATGTATACATTCATCATGTGGCTTAACATTATTATAAACTGAGTTAGCCATCTTCAACTGGTCATCATGTATCACATATAAATCATTTTCTAAAATAGCAGTAACACTTTTACCCTCTTTCTCTATTATACAGTTATCTCCCCTAAAGGTTACTACATAACCAATATTAGCTAAAGCCCTTACTGATAACAAATTAAATTTCAGTTTAGGTACATATAGCATAGTTAAATGCTCATTTACACAAGAACAATAGGCAGTACCTTCACCAGACGCTTTCATCTTCCATCCATTTGCCAATGATACATGTTGTTTACTCGTAGACATCTTTACAAACCTCTCTCTATCTTTAGTAATGCACTGCGATGCTCCACTATCAACAACCCACAAATCATGGTTTACAGTTGATTTGCTATACATAGCTAAACTAACATTCTTCTTGGCCTTCTGGTGATTGCCAGTATTCTGTCATTTTCCCTTCTTACAGAATCTAGCTATATGTCCCCTAGCCCCACAAGAAAAAACATTTCCTAACAATACAGGCAGTTGAACATAAATCCTCTTCTTGTGGTTGTTCCTTTCTCAGTTGGTCCCTATCCAGTCATCTTCTTGCTTCTTCTAACAACTTTCCGGTTATGTCAGTCAATGTCAATTTTATCTCTGGGCAGGACTTCCAGTGAAGATACGTAATCATCAGAACTTTCATCCAATGAGGAAAGAATGATGTAAACTTGATGCAGCTCTGAAAATATCAGTTCTTCTTCATGTAGCTCTTGAAAAGTTCTTTTCACAAAGTTTAAATGAGCTAACATATTTCCACCTTTCAGAAGATGTGCTCTAAACAGTTTACGTATAAGATGTATGTGTGCACCTACACTGTCAGGAACATAAATCCTCTTCAAATTCTCCCAACACCTAGCAGCAGACTCTTCTCCACGAATATGGACTAGCTGCTGGTCACTCAGTGTTAGTCCAATTATACAAAGAGCTCATTCATTGTTCTGTTTAAAGTCAGCTAACTTCTTGGCATCATCCTCATTTTCTGGATCCCAAGCATTTATATCCGGTGGGTCTTGAACTACATTCCATAACCCTTCTCTACGCAGAAATAGACTGCACTTCATAGACCAGGAAACATAGTTTGTTCCATCCAACTGGGTTATCAGTGATAGATTTGTTGAAGTGTCTTGTGCCATCTTTACCAGGATAGTAACCCACAATTAAACAGTAAACAGCTGTCTGTATATGTTACTGTGCATTCACACCAACTCTCAGTTATCTGAGCCAGGTATGGCCTGGGCCCATAACCAGTGTTGAGGTAATTCCCTGTTAGGAGAATGAGTGCACACAGGGAGCCATAGTGAGAGTGGTGAAGAATAACACATACACAGCACACAGCCACACTGTATAGTAAAATGTAACTTTTTACTTCCAATAAAACAGTTAAGCAAAGTTCAACAAAACAGTCCAAGTCATTCACAGTTAAAGCAGTCAGTTTTCAGTCCAGGGATAATCCAATAACAAAGTTCAGTATCAAAAACAGTTCAGAAATAGTTCAACTCCAAGACGAACTATGATCAATAACACTCAATAGGAATGGCAACACTCTCCAGAACAACAGAACAGACCAGGTTTCTAGCTCCATGTTATGGCCGTTTGAAGAACCACACCCAATTACAATTTTAGCATTCCCTTAAAGAGATAGTATTAAAATGTCTATCCTGGTTTATATATTTTCCAACCCAACTATTAGGTAACTTACATTCCTAACAGTCTTTAAGTGAATCTGACTTTCCCAATTGATTTTACTTGTTGGAAGACAGCTAGGAAGATTGCAAATCACAAGATTGTAATTGCAAGATCTTGTTTACCTCATAAATGTGAACCAGTGGACAAGCACTCCAATTGCAATCATGTGACCCTGGGGGTGTTGCAATGATTGTAACTTTGAGGATAGATCATATGATAGCCTTTTTCTGAGGCTGTCATAATTTTGAATCATTGTTGAATGAACTGTGGTAAATCAAGGACTACCTGTACTTGAAAACCAATTAGAGACATTTGGTTGCTCACTATTGAGTATCTAGGCTCTTTTGCCTATTTTCCTAGGGTAAAACTTCACTATGTACTACAGCATGTGCATAGGTCAGAACTGATAAAGAACTTTGTGATAAAGAAAAAGGGGTTGTCCTTTGATATGAGCAATCTTAAGTCGGAAACCTATATTTAATGTAGCCATCCTTGCACTGTATTCTTAATATGAATATTATTTATGGATTCAGAGGTAGATCTGACCAGGACTATTATGTTTTATATTTTGAGTTCCTCCTTCAGTCTCCTTTGTGATTCTATATCAGGTTCTATATCACAAGTGAAAAACTATAATCCAATACATGCTCAGCATATGTAGGATCTGAGGAACAGGGATAATATGTGTCTCTTTCCAAGTCCATGCTATTATTTCACGTGTGATTTACATATGCGAATACTATATAGAACCTGCAAAACTCCAGATAATTGATAGATGGCAGCAAAGAACTAGCATATTCTGAGTGCTCTTCTGGATTTTTGCAGCCCAGATGGTATGCCTATGGAATGCACTAAACAGTATGGTTTATGGTTTTTCTTAATCTCCAGTGTAGCCATTCAAACTTGAGGGTGTGTAAGTATGTTCATGTATTTTGCTAACAATCCAAAGATAAATCTGAATTCTCAACTCTTTATCAAAAATCAAGTAGTCTTAACAATTTCAGGGATAATACATAATCCTGTTCTCTGTTACAAAGTAGCATGGAAATGATAAAAAGCATTAGAAAAGTATTTGTCATTGTGTAATGAAACCAAATGCATTTGGAAAAGTTCCATTTAAATTTTAAAGTCGCCCTACAGTTCTCCCACTCTGAAAAATTCTTGGCAGCCTGAATAAAATAGAAAGAGATAATGAAATATTAACGAGCATATAATCTTTTTTTTCTGCCGGAGAGTTTTAAACACATGGTTAAAAAATGATCAAGACCATTAGTAATAACAACTGCAAGAAAGGGCAAAATAAGCTCTAATTCTTTAATTAGAGAAGTACAAACCAAACCCCACACTTAAAATACAGTGTGGTACTGTTACCTTTCTGTAAAGAACATTTGTCTTGGGGATTGCCCTTGAAACAACTGAATCCATTGTAGCCTCTCACTGGTGACTCATTCATGAGATAAATCAAGACTGAAGATGTGCTAAAAAAATATAATTCATTTATTCTAATTTATACACCACCTATCCATTTGAATAAGTATTCAAGGAAGCTAACAGAATTTTAAGAAACAATAAGAATGTAAAAAACATAAAGCTAACATTAAAATCAATTAACAATTTAAAACAGCTGGGCATTTACAGATTTTTCTAGATGCAAAAAATGTGGACATCCAGAACATTCTCAAAAGAGTACTTTCCATAGTTTGGGAAGGTCAAGTCTTGTAGGTAGATCAGCTCAGATTATGGGGACATAAGTGGAAGAATGTCTCCAGAAGATTTCTACTTGAGAATCCAAGGAACTTGCACTTTGCAGAAGAGATTTACTTTTTCAAAGAAGTGCAACTTCATTCTAGACAGGCTGAATCCCCATCTCATAAACCAGTTTCCTCTTCACCAACAGCATTGCTGATTTATATAGTTTAATCTCATCTTGTCAGGCCTGTTCCAGCCTACTTTTTGAGATTATTCAACATTCAAGAGTACCAGCTGACAAGGGGAATGTGCGTAGACTCTCCTGTCAAGAGTGCCCCACGGGCAGCCACGCCTCACCCCAAAGCGGCTGGTGACTCTGCCTTTGGGGAGCTTCTATTGGCCGATTTTCTATCAGTAGGAGATTGGGGTATTCTACCCTAGGCTACCTGCAGGGCACTCCTAAAGGCAAGTTTTCTCCTTCCCCCCATTTCGATCGGATTGGCTAGGCAAGCCACTTCGATTGGCTCACTGAGAATCTCCCGCGATTGGTCGGTTCGAATCGTGGGAGATTCAAAGTGGTGCCATTGGCTGCGGCCGCCGCGGCTTGGAAATAAAAAGCCGCAAAGTTTTCCTTTAGCCTCAGTTCGGTTCCTGACTAAATAAAAGAGCTTGATACAAAGTCACCGACTCCTAGCTTCCTTCCACACGGACTTAACACTGGCGACGAGGGTGGGATTCTTATCCTGAACCGAAGCACGTGTCTGACGGAGGCCAGCTCAACCAATCCGGGAAGACCGAGCGGGAGCGGCGAAACCCGAAGCTCAACCAACCCGGGTAGCTCAGGAGGGAGCTGCGGAGAGCGGCCTGGCCAGACAGACCAGGCGGTTCCCACGACGGAGTCTGGGGAAACAGAGACCCCGACCGAACCGGCTGGGATCCAACCTACGACTGACCTGCGCAGGTCCAGTAGGCAAAGACGGAGCCCCGCCTACCTACGGGACTACGCTACGTAGGACTGAACCAAGAGGGGAGGGGTGTTCTGTCCCCTCATTTGAATTCTTGAGATCCCCGCACTTTGATTGGCCAAAATGCGGGGCGATCGGATTGGCTAGGCAAGCCGCGCCGATTGGCTCGCTGAGAATCTCCTGCGATTGGTCAGTTCGAATCGCAGGAGATTCAAAGCAGTGCCATTGGCCGCGGCCGCCGTGGCTTGGAAATAAAAAGCCGCAAAGTTTTCCTTTAGCCTCAGTTCAGTTCCTGACTAAATAAAAGAGCTTGATACAAAGTCACCGACTCCTGGCTTCCTTCCACGCGGACTTAACAGAAGGATACTGTAAAATCTCCAGTCAGAGGTGGTATTTGCCGGTTCTCCAAACTGTTCAAAATTTCCGGTACCAGTTCTCCAGAACTGGTCAGAACCTGCTGAATACCACCTCTGCCCTGCTCTACCCTTCTCAGCCTAGGTTCTAGGCTAGTATGTTGCTGAATACAATCTTGTTCAGAAATCTGATTTAATTTCTACTCAGAAATAATCCCTGCTGAATTCAAAATAACTTGGATCCAAGAGTGTATTTAGGACTTTATATTTCACAGAAAGAAGACATGAATGTTTGGTATTTCTAAGACATTCCCTCAAACAATAAGTTAAATGATCAACCTTCAGCCTGCCATTCCTCCCTTCCATTCCTCCAGCTATCACATGCTTCATTTCTTAATCTTGTTTTAATTAGTTCTGTTTCTCAGCTAACTTCTTTTAAAAAAAATTATCCATGATGGTTTAGAGTTCATAAACTTTGATTGATATTTTGTCTGCAACTTCCTTTTTTCACAGAGTGCTCCTGATAATAAATCTTATTTCCAATTGCCTGGTAAAATTTTTAAATGTCATTTTACTAATCGCACTTAATTAAAACAGGGATCAGGGATTTTATCTTACCTTTGTTATTTTTATAAATAAGTCATTCCTTCTCCTATTTCCCCACCCCCCAAAAAACCCCTCAACCCTTTGAGGTAAGTTGGGCTAATAGAGATCAGCTAGCCCCAAATCCTCCAACTGGATTTCATGGCTAAGGCAGGACTTGAATTCATGGTCTCCTGCTTTCTATCCTGGTGCCTTAATCATTACACCAAACTTGCTCTCATATTAATATCTCTTAATATTATGAAACAACAACATTTGCCTATCCCAGGTCCTTGGAGAAGGCACAATAAGTGGACAAAAACACCAAATCCAGTCTAAACATCTGGTGGACCATGGAACCAATCTGAATAATAGTAGTATAGAGTGATAAAATTCTTATTTTACTGATATCTAGTGAAATTTAAAGCTGCTAACAGGGTCTGTTCCAGATATATGTTCTTCCTTCATATATTAGATAATAAAATAATAAATATTTTTTATGGCAAATGCTATCTGAAAGGCTTTTGGGAGCATAGATAACAAAAAATTCTTTTCTAAAATATGCCAGCTAGAATGCATAATCTAAGTTTACCGAATATTAAGTGAAATACTAAATGAATAATGAATTTCCTTACATGGGTTAAGAGATTAGAATAGTTCTTTGACTACATGATAATAGTATCAACTTCATTCACTAACCTGTTTCACCTTTGATAGGCAAAGAAAAACCTGGGATGCCGTTTTAAAAAACATGTTTAAGCAAACTTTCTTATCTTTAAGAATCTATAAATGGTAGCCCTGGAGAGTTAATGTTCTATGAAAAATAAATAGTATTTTTAATGTCCTATGAGAAAGGAAGAATACATTACATTTGAAAGCTCCTGCGCTGAACTCATAGACTACTGTACTCTCTGCTATAAATCTGTTTAATTCAGCATCTCCTGATCAGGAGGCATACCAAGCACAGAGATTCCTGCAGCTACATTAAGGCAGAGCTTCGCTGGACAAAAATTAATTCTTGTTTTTATAAATTCCAAAGAGAATCCCCTCTTTGAGGCATGCCATGTAATCACACCAGCATAGACTCAAAAACTGTTAAATATCCTTATATCTGAAGATTTTTTAAAAGATCAGAAAGGCTTTGGCTGCTGTCCTGTTTCAGGGTAAAGTAGAATGGGAAATGAAATTATGTACTGTACTTCCTACTTTAAACCAATTTGCAATTCCTAATTACAGTATCTTCATAGTACAGGTAGCCTTTAACTTACAACAGTTGATTTAGTGATCACTTGAAGTTGCAACAGCATTGAACAAAGTGACTTATGACAATTTTTCATACTTACGATCTTTGTAGCATCTCTATGATCATGTGATCAAAATTCAGATGCTTGGCAACTGTTTCATACTTATTGCTATGTCATATGATATGATCACATTTTGTAACATTTTTGCAGCCTTGCGCATGGGGGCAAGGAGCGGAGACGAGGCAGTGAACAGTGAACTTCAACTCTTTATTAAGCATACTGAACAGAGCAATCACCTAGGGCAGCAGCAGCCCTTTTATAGGGTTGGCTGCTGTCCTATTAGCCAATGAAAAACATGGAAGTGTTAAACCCTTGAACCAATGAGAGTTGGCCCGTTAACAGCCAATCAGATTTCCCAGAAGGGACCAATCCGATGTCGCTATTATCGGCCAATCAGAAGTGCAGGATTAGAACCCTGCTTTTTACTTAAGGTTGTTAAAACTTTATTAAACGCCTTTATTAGTTCATCACAAGATTCACTTACAGTAACTATCATATTACTAACCTATCAACTCTAGTGATTCACTTAACAATGGTGGCAAGAAAGGTTGTAAAATGGGGCAAAACTCACTTAACAAATGCCTCACAATAACAAAATTTTGAGCTCAATTTCAGTCAGTAAGTCAAGGACTACCTGTATCACCCAAAGGTCAGTGAATCAATATAAAATCCTTCATCATTGTTATTTTGGCACAATAATGATTGCCTGAATGGAGAAATTTAAAACACTGCCTCTCCCTAAAGGCCTGTCCAACCAGTCAGATAGCTGGATACATTCCAAGTCCAAACACTTAAATGTTGTCTTCTAATGGGACCTAGGAGGCATGACTTCTTCACCCTCTGTCCTCTTGAAATCCAGAGTACCGCTGTCCAGAAGCCTAGGAAGTCCTGATTCTTTCTCCTAGAATTGAGCTAGGATGGGAGTTGAAATCAGAAAACATGGAACTGTGTGATAAGTGCCATAATAGGAAGGTTGATAAAATATGGGATTATTGTTTAATTTGTTTATGTTGACAATGAGCTGCCTGATAAGTAGAAATATAATTATGTATTATGTAATACAAATTAAATATTATGTTATACAAATTATGTATTATAAAGAGTTTCAGAGTAACTCTGTCTTAATGAGGCAATCTAACAAATCGATCTGAAGAATTGCTTTGGCAGTTTTTCAAGATTCTGTTGCATTACCTTACTAGCTAGAAAGATCTTCCATCCAAATGGTTAACATTTCCTGAGTTTACCAGGTTCAATAAGCTTGAATGTTAGATTGCAGAAGACACTTGTGTTTGTGAGGAATCCTGCTTGAACCCTTTGTATGATCTATCTGTCTGTTTGGATATCCATCCATCCATCCATCCTGTTAGGCTACTGATGAAGCTGCAGGTAAAGAATCTCAGATAAATGAGAGTGATGCTGAAGTCAGATCCCCATTGCCACTGTTGAAATGGTGAGTTTGTTTGTTTGTTTGTTTTGGCTCTAAGGAAACACTGACCTGCTCGGAACACACAGGCCCTTTCTTCACTTCTCTTAATAGTCCAGTATCATTAGAAGCTGCACTTTTTCCTCTTTTATGCTTCCATTATTGTCTGCCCCTAGAATTTTTAATTCATCATTTTTGCTTTTCTTACAGCTGACTAATCTCATGGCTTCTCACTTGCTGCAGATACAGTGAAGTAGATTTAGAGGACAGGGAGGATAGTAGAATTCTCCTCTTATTAGTTGATGGGACTTTGGGAGGAGCCATAGCTGTAGGTGCTTAAACCATCAGAACTATGGAGCTGAAATGATGTGAATCTAGTAGAGTTTAAGAGATTCCCTAAGGACATTGATATTATCAGAATAGTAACAGGGCTGTTGCTTTTACTATGATAGGGTTATCAACCTCTTTTGTGAAAGAGAAGATAAACTTTTTGCTGTGGGAAAGGAGTATCAATCGTTTAAAAATATCACAAACCCTTCCTTTTGGATGTATTTGATGTACAGAACCCAATGTAACATAGCCAAAGTGGCAGGGGAAGGTGAGTGAAAATTAGTGATTTTGGCTCTCTTAATCAACAGTTGCATCATTAGTTTATTTACTTTTGAGAACATTTATACATCCACCCAGCTTATAACCACCCTAGGGCAGCTTAATCAAAAGGAAAACAACATAAACACTATAATAAAATGTAATACTAAATACATTAAAAAGATTTAAAACAATAAAAACCTGATACCAAGTCATACAATCCCTTATCCCAGTTCTTGAGGGGAAAAATAGGTCTTCAGAGCTTTACAGAAAGATAGGAGAAGAGAGGCCTGCCTCTAAGTTTTGGGGAGTAGAGGTTTGATAGAGGAAGGGGTGGCCATGGAAGAAGCACACTGTTTGGTTCCCATTAAATGACAATATTTCAGGGAAGGGACTAGGAGCATGTCTACCCTATCTTATCTGGGAGGACAGTAGATGTGATTAGGAAATGTGATCCTGCAAATAACTGACGCCATGCCCTATGCACCCAGAAAGAAGCCAGTGCCACTTGGACAACAGAGCTATTCCATGGGCAAACATGAGGCCTCCATTATTGTGTGCACTGTTGCATTCTGAATCAGTTGAAGTTTCCAGATGGTGTTCAAGGGAAACCCCATGTAGAGTACATTATGGTAATCCAAATCATCATCAATTCCCATTGTTATCATATGAAACAATGATGATGATGACCTTACAATGATAGCTCCCAGAGAGTGTTTCAACAGTGCCAGCAATCATCATTACTAGTGGTAAACTGTTGTCTCCAGTCCCTGCTTGTTTATTGCTTTCCAAACTGATCATTTCATTTGGAAAGATCCAAACAATAAGCCAGAAATTAACTGGTGCAACACCATGGGTCCTTGGTGTTCTCTTGGTTGTTTCACTATTATTCTACTATTATTACCATTCATTTCATTACCATTAATGACAATGAAATGTTTGCAAGAAAACAACCAAGCTCAGAGAGCACCAAGGAGCTCACAATTCAAGCCTGAACTACAAATATTCTTTTCTATTGATGCAAAATCTGCAAGCCTCTGATCCATTCAACCTTGTGTTACTCACCTACAATTCCTTTGCATGCACACTCACCCACATACACATTAAGTTGGGCTTACTTTCTGAATAGAAGGCATATTAGAACAGATTTTTGCAGATGCATTTGGAAGACAGCTACACAAAGCTAGGAATAATTCTTATTTGTATATATTCAACATGCCTTTGAATTTTTATTTAAAAACTTACAGCTTGGTCTCAGTAGGATGGTTGGATTGGACTTTGGGATGGACTGCAGTCTAAAAGTCTTAAAAGATCACACCAAGAGCAATGAACAGCAGTAAATAGCAATAGCACATAGTGCTTTACAGCCCTCTCTAAGCGGTTTACAGAGTCAGCATATTGCCCCCAACAATCTGAGTCCTCATTTTACCAGAAGGGTGGAAGGCTGTGTCAACCTTGTAATGTGAGGATCGAACTGCCAAACTGCTAGCAGTCAGAAGTCAGCAGAAATAGCTTGCAGTACTACATTCTAACTACTGTGCCACCATGGCTCTTACACTTATAAAGTACATTTATCTTTTAAACTAAGGCCCCATTCTTGATTCCTGGCTGACTGACAAAAGGGGGGGGGGAAGCTTGTGATGTAATGTTGACTTAGCTGCATACAGCACTGACAAGGATGAGTGTCTCCAAGTTTCAACCATGGTTAGAGTGCAATACTGCAGGCTACTTCTGCTGACTGCTGGCTAACTGCAATTTGGCAGTTCAAATCTTACCAGGTTCAAAGTTGATTCAGCCTTCCATCCTTCCAAGGTGGGTAAAATGATGACCCAAATTGTTGGAGGCAATATGCTGACTCTGTAAACCACTTAGAGAGGGCTTAAAGCACTGTAAAACAGTATACAAGTCTAAGTGCTGTTGCTATTGCTATTGCTGTAAGAGAAAACATATTCTCTATGCATTAAAAGTTGGGGAACAGAACTTCTGGAGCTGAGCAAGAAGGCCAAACTTAAAAAAAAAAGCTTACAGCAGACCAAATTATTATGGAACTGAAGTTGACCTTTGGGATATTTTGCTGCTACTGCTATTTCTTTTTTATATCATTTCCATGCCATGAGACAAGGAAAAACTTTTCCAACTCCTTTCTATATCTTTCCATTGCATCGGTGTAAGCAAAATGGAACACAGATGTGACTGTTTTGCAGAGAAAACTGTCATTTTACATATCCTGTCTCTTGCTGGTACCAATTTTACTATATTTATAAGACAGACTCAGACTAATATATAGTACTTGTTAGATAGGAACAGCAAAGACAGTACACAGATAAAATAGTAGTGTAAGAAAAGAAGCTCTACAGTTTCCACTGTCATGTCCATCTCCTCTTCTTTCTTCTCCTCCTCATCTGGTTGGTTCTTAATGATGGTGTTTTGGAGTTGTTGTTTGTTGTTCAGAATTTGGGTGGTTTGGGACAACCTATGAATAATATTAACAAGCAAACCAACAAAACAGGCTTCAGGAGGCCACACATGGAATGAAGCCAAATGCAGTCCATCTCAAGCTTGAATCATTCTTGGATAATTCCTGGACCAGTTAAGCTTATTTTGGCTTTAGAAAATGTTTATGAGGTTTATTGCATGAGTAGACAGCCTGCAATTGGATTATATGTAGCTTCTTTCTGTAGTAAATAAGTTACAATTAAGCTAATCTAATCCTCTCTCTCTCTCTGTGTGTGTGTGTGTGTGTATGTGTGTGTGTGTGTGTGTGAACCCTTTACTTAGGTTAATTTCATTGCCCTGGCTTTTAGTATTTTCGATGAATCCCTGTTTTCACAAGGGTAAAAAAATAACACCAGGTTTGCAAATTAACTAAAACATAATCAAAATTCATGAAGAAATAGCTTGGTCCAAACTGGAACCGTACCAATTTGAATGCCAAACATCATATTAAAATTTGCTGCTTCTTTTTTTTTCTTTATTTGTTTCTATATATAATACCACTTTCTCCTTGCTGGAGAAGGTTGATGGTACTTTGCTTTTTCACTCATACAACTATGGAGTTTTTTTTGTCTTTTCTGATTTAAATGTTTTTTGGGGGGGTTAACGAAATAATTGGCTCTTTCTTACGGAAACAGAACCACCACTTCTTCCTTTTGTTGCCATTGCAGTTGTTTTTATTGATTTCCATGGCAACGTTCTCCATTCAAGGCAATAAGCCATGCATAAGGTTGCCATGGCAATTTAGGAGGATGCTTCAAAAAACAGGCCTGGAGTAAATAAATTCTATATTTAGTGCCTTGGCGTTTTTACGGCCATAATGTTTCTGCTTCTGCACAAGGTGTGACCTAAAGGCTTGTTCATTTTTCTTTTGCGATCCAATTTGTCATTAGCTTTCTGGAAAATATAAGGAATGCCTTCCAAATTATTTATTTATTTACAGTCCTGCTGCTGCCGCTGCCATTGCTGCTCTTCATCTTTTTTTCTATCCCTCTTATAGTGCAGTCCAACCTTTTGCGCTAGCCTCACTTTCTTCACCTTTATTTGGGACAAAGAATGGAGATATTACCTCCATTAGCAGTGAGAGCAATATTTCATTCCTGAAGAACACAGAGTTCCCTCTGTTCTACTGGAATTTGATACAAAGTATTTTTTTGTTTTATTTCATTTATAATTATTTCATTATTAAATTTGTTTGCTGCGCATCTCGCTGAAAGATAATGCTACTTTGATAGGGATATAGGGTGCTATGAGCCTTATATGTAATGCATTTGGACAAGTCTTGCCTGGGGAAACAGGAAATTATGAGTTCATTTAGAAAAAAATATAAACATAGAGCAGGGCTGTCAAACTCCTGGCCCGTGGGCCAGATGTGTCACATGCTAGCCACACCCACACCCAGTTTGGAGAAGGGAAAAAAGTCCCAATACATCACGTGACACCGCCATAACGATGTGAGTTTGACACCCCTGACATACAGCAATAAGGAAATAGAATGCTTTGCAGGATGAGTGGAGAAGTTTAGGGGGAAAAAAGCTTGACAATGCTGCAGCTATACACATGAGAGTAAGTTGTGGACTTTCTCATTCATCTATTGCAGTTGAGAAGATTATTTTGCTCGTACGCTATTGGAACAGATAATGCATTTATATTTTGTCCACGAATGAACAGCAAGGGGCTTAAGTGAGCCTTACTCCTGGAAAAAGGAAATGATAATGGACTGATGAAATCTAGTAGTGTAAATCTTGAGGACTGGCAATGAATATGAAGGATATAGAATGCCACAATCAACAGTACTACCATTTGCTTATCAACAGTATTGCCTGTGATACACAACAGAACAGATCAGCAGCTTTGTGGTCTACAGAGATCCTTGACTGGGTGAAAATGCCAAAAATAAAACTTAGTGCTTTTCTGTAGCCTCTCTGCCCAGCTTATTTTAATTCATTGCCTACTGTTCCATATGATTCAAGTATCCCATTTCTCTTTCTTTTCATATTGTATATGACTGAGAAAAAGCATTCCATGTCTCTTGGGCTCTTCATAAATTATATACTTATGTTCTTATTCTTTTTGGCATCCCCTTAAGAGTCATTATGTAGCACTAGAAAACTCAAGATAGCATACATGGTCTTCTGGGTTTGATTTGCTAGGGAGTTCTTAGTAGGTTTACAGGATGCCTCCTTCACTATCTGTCACAACCCATTGCAAATAAATTGAGACATACCTAGGTATACCAAAGCAATAAATTCCTTAATGCCATGCTTAATACCTTAGGCAACAAATATATGTCCAACAAAATATGTTATTTCAATTCCTATTTAGGATTTGAAGATATTTTATTGGTACCATGAATTGAACATGGTTGGGTATAATCTCATTGGCAGGTTGGCCTGCTTGAAATAACCACTTGACTACTAAAAATATTTGTACAATTCTAAGATACAGAAGAAGAAAAAAACCTTTGCTGATGCATAGAAATCAGCTCTAATTGTGGCTGTTTAATTTTAGGGAATATTGCAAAAGAATTTTTTATTATTTACTGAATATGTGTCTGGTTAAATAGTTATTGAGTCCCCAAATAACGGAGGTGATAAAAAGAGGTCAGCTAATAGGCCAAGTTTAAAGAGACTGGAACTGAGAGAAAGGTAGAAGGGAGAGTTTCAAGAGTCTAAAATGGCATTTATATCAAAGTGGGGCATTAGATCTTCTCAATGCTTCTCTTTCTTGGATAATTATCAACAGGTTTTGCTCTTCTTAGGCAAAAATCAGTAAATGAGAGTCCCATGTTCTGTCCTCACAACGCATTGCTCTGTGTGCAGCTTGACATGCAGCTAAACCTACCTATCCTCCAATAAAACAGACTGTGTGCATGGATCTGGATGCTTTATTGAAAGAACAGGATACAGTGAAACAGCAATGCTCTTTGTGTGGGATGTGGGTTTGTCATTGAATGAACATGTACCACAGATTTAAGATGGATTCTTCTTTGTGCTTCTGTCTCCAAATGCTAAAGGAAAATGGAGTTTGGCTTCCCAGTGGGTGCTTGTTTTGAGAGTATGGGCTGATGGGTAAAGGGGTTGGGTCAGCTTCAAAACAATATAATTGGTATTTGTCCCTCTGACCATTAGATGGTGCTAGAGAGCAACAGTAGAGATAAAAGTTATGTGCTGGGGCATGACATCCCATCTGCCAGGAAGAAACAAAGTAAGTTTGCTGCAACTACTACTTCTTTGCCTTTAGTAAGGGACACATTCATGGCTGTGATGTTTTTAGCCAGTTACAAAGCATGGACTTATGTGAATACTACTTGCTACGCAAACCACTCTAGCCTACCATCATGCAGGTCATTTCTTATTATTCTCAATTCCGTTTTTTTTTCTCCTGCAAAGTGGATCCATATCCAAATAGAGACTAAGTAGTAGCCACCCATCATTTTTATTTTTTAAAAGAGCGTATGGATTATGGAAGCCATTTGAGGCTCAGGGCCAATCTTGAACAGAAACATTGTACTGGAAGCTGAAAATCCTTGTTTTGCAGCATTGCAGCTTAACAGTTCTTAAATTAAATTAGTTTTTAATGTAGAAAAATCACACATATCTGAAATGCAAGAGGTGACAAATGAGGTGTCCATGACTACATTGGCACTCTCAGATGCCACACTGAGAATTCTTGCACTATGGCCTGCTGACATGCAGTGCGGGTCATTAACAGTCCAGAAGGCTATTGTGTTGTTCTGTGTTGTACTTTACTGTACTGTGGTCACTGTAATGATCTTTGTGGAAATACAATTTGCATGAAGGAAATGGCAACTATTATTGTATTCTGGAGTACTACTCTTAAGATATGTGGGTCTAGAAGCTAAAGCAAAAATGGAAGGCTGACATTGCATACAATCCTAAATTCAGCAATAAATTTAAAAACTAATATAACATGTGAATTGAGGGGGGGGGAGCAGGAACATTGGAATTTCATTTCATTTGTAAAACCTCTTAACATTTTATGTGTGTCTTTCCCTAATATCTAAACTATGATATTCTTGTCCCAACAATACACGTTTTTAGGCATAACATGATGGATTCTTTTTGGTTTATCACACCATTTCCCTTGAAAAGATTCCATTACAGATTATTCTGATATCCCTGCTCTGTTATTAAAAAAATATCCCATATTGCTATGGTTTCAGTTCTCTGTAGGCCTAAATTCTCCCATAACTAGAAAGAGTCACAGGCCGGTGTATTTTGCCAAAGGGACAGGCTATTCAATGATCTAGGAAAGAGGTGTATAAAACACATCCCACAGACTGTATTAGAATTCCTTCTATTGCTCCTTGAGTCCATAGAGTGAGATTTCAGAGACTCAGAATGCAAGAACATTAAGACTTACAGAGATTTAAAGCATTCATTTCATGTTTAAAAGAGAAAAAAAAAACCCCACTAACTACCACAAATCCTTTTCTGAATACTCCGAATTTACCTTAAGAATGCAGACCTCAATATAATACACAGGTCTAATGCAGCCTTGAACCAACAAAGCACATTCTTGCTCTAGAAAAAAAAAAAAATTACCGAAAACTTTAAAGTGAACCCAGTTCCTGGAGAAAAATAGATTTTACTTATTTATTTAGTCAATTTTTATAACCACCCATCTCACATCTCTTACTGTGGGTGACTCGCATTATTAAGATAAACAAATAATATAACCAGTAAAAAAAAGAAACCCCAAATCAATAAGTAATGTAGTAAGTCCTCTTTAAAACCCAAAATTAAAACCAAAAAATATAAAAGATAGGCAAATGAAAGTTATCAATCAATCAAGATAGCCATCGGGCAGGTCCTAAATTGTCACTTGATACCAAGGCATATTGACACAACTATTGATAGATCCTTTCAAAAGACAACTAGGGCCAATCTAACTTCTAGGGGAATGATATTCCAAGAGGCAGTGGTGGGATTCAAATATTTTTACTACGTTTCTGTGGCGTAGCTAGGTGGATGTGTCCAGGTGGTCATATGATGGGTGGGCGTGGCTAGGTGGTGTTTTTTCCCCCTTTTGCAGAAACCCCCCCCCCCCCATTTTTTGCCTACTGGGCCTCAGTGAAGCCTGGGAGCAAAAATGGGGCATGGGGGGGCCACACAGTACCACCCTTGCACCCTGTTTTTTGCCTACTGGGCCTTAGAGAAGCTTCCTGGTGAGGTAAGTACAACAGTGAGGAGGGAATCAGCTGTGCTGGGTGATTTAGATTAGCTGGAAAACAAAAAAATCCAATGATTTCCTGCTTTCTAGCTAATCTAAATCACACGGCACAGCTGATTGTCAGAAACACCAGTTTGGCTAAACGGGTAGCAGGTTTTTTTTACTACCTGTTTGACCAAACCGGTAGCATGTTTTACTATCAGTTCGCTTGAACCGGGCCAAACCAGTAGAATACCACCACTGGTGGTATGGCAGAAAAAGCTCTCCTCTGGGGTCCCATCAGATGACATTCCTTAATGGATAGCGCCTGTAACTTTTCTGCTAGACCTGATAGGACATATACATGTAACTAGGAAGAGACGGTTTCATGGAAATAACTGTGCAGTCCTTCCTTCCTTCTTTCCTTCCTTCCTTCCTCCCAGTGGGACACTCATTACCACAGTGAGTCCACTCACTTTTCTGCTGGTTGATCACTTCTGTTTCCATCCATCTTTTGCCAGTAATGTAGACTTCTCAAAGGATGTCTTTTATGCCATGTACTATCTTTTGTGCTAGAATGGTGTGCATTGATCACATTCCCTAAAAAACATAGACAGGAAAAACATGACATTTCATTTAATTAAAAATATTATCTTGATTCATTTCAGTTTATGTATCCCATGTATTTAATAATTTCAATCATATTAACAATTACAATTGAGCAGCAACTGTACAGATTTTTCAAAGACTCTGAAGGACAGTCACTTTTCCATAATATCTGGCTTCCTGATTTATACTACAATTGTGTTATAATATCAGGTGTCAATCCTTCTGTGGGATTTTTTTTTAGAAAAAGAATTTCTGCTATATCTTGATTAATACTAATACTAGCCAGTAGATGGCAATCTTTGATGTGAACAAAATCTTTCTGGGAAAACTCGTTACTTCAAATGTAATATATTCCATTTTCTAAGCGGGAAAATCCTCTTGCCAAGCTTCTCAGTTACATCAAAAGGCTTTAACAATGGGGTAAAATGTTTGGCACTAATTATTTGAATAATTAGTTTAGTGCCATAATGTCTTTTAAATAGACTCTGAGCATTACTTCATGTATCAGTCAGTCTAAATTTAGAATGATCAGCAGTTTATTTTAATATTTTTAGATGTTAAATTTTTCTAAAAAAAAATTGTCAAAGCAGGTCACTGCTAAGTGATCTTAACTGGTGGAAAACAGAAGAGAATTTGTGTGGTTCTAATTCTATATACAAAGCTACTAAGACTCAGCTCCCATCATCACTGCGGGCTTTAACCTATACCCTATCCTTTCTCTCACATTCTCTTTACTCCCTCCTGACAGTGTTAATTGGGACAATATTCTTATTTCAAGAACAGATGTTTGTAGCTCAAGCATGAGGAAGCACTTGTGCCTGTACACAGCATGATTTTACCCCCTAGCAAGGGTTACTCACAAAATAGGTCAGTATATACAGGAAAGGTAGTTCCCATGGAATCAGATACTCACTTTCCTGTGCGAAAAGGCCAAACTCCGGGAAGTTATCTATGGCCAAGTAAGCCCTGTGAAGAAGGAAATTATGTCTACTTACAAAAGAATTTCCTACATCTTCTAAATATCCAGACGTTTAATGAACGCTCATATATTTTGGACCAGGTCACATGTGACTTTTCAGTATATTTTTAAAGACAAGAGTGCTGAGGTGTAAATGTGAACACACTTTATATTCTAAGGCAGAGGAGATTCAATACCGTCTTTCAATACCGCCAAATCTTGTTCTCAAAAATTTTAAGTATGGCAAAGTCTAAAAACAACCTAGGGAGAGATATTCACTTTTATAAGTTTATGCTGTCACCAGCATCTCCCCTTATATTTTTTTAATCTCATAATTATACTATATAATTATACTATATAATTACTATATAATTTGCCATATAAGAACTACTGCAGGGAAGATATAATCTCCTTTTTAGGCTTTATTCTTCTTTGAGATGTAACATTTGCAGCTTTCATTTGCATAGCTGATACATAAAATATTTTTCTAAGTAAAAATTTGGGGAAAAATGTGGCATAGAGAGAGGGAGAGGGAGAGGAAGGGGGAAGAGGAGGAGGAGGAGGAAGAGGAGGAGGAAGAGGAGGAGGAGGGATAGAGACTCAATTTTGCAGCTGTATAAAAAACAGCATCTTTAGAAACTAGAAAAATCTACTTCTTGCTTTGTGGTAGTTGATGATTCTTCAAGCTATGATCTATCTAGATCCCTCCGTAACACTCTATATTTACATTTTAAATAATTGATACAGTAGGGTTTTTTTTTTAAAATACACACACACATTCTCATATATTACATGTTATTTTATTTACATTTTAAGTCACCTGAAAGAAAGTTTGTCTGATACTTCCTACCATTCAACAAATTACAATAGGTGCATGAAATATTATTTTCATGTTTAAATAGATCAAGCATTATGCTTACTGTTCTGCAGAACAGATCCATGATCTTCATCTACTGTCTTGAAATCCAGACTGAATACAGACAGAATATTTTACTAAGGAAAGGGAATTGGGGGGGGGGGGGAGGATGGGGGAGAAAAATGGGTGTGTGTGAATCAAAATGAACCTTGTGCCAAGTATAAAAGTTCAGCTCCTTTTTTTTTGTAGTGCCTTTGAAGGTTTGCGAATTATCCATATAACAGTAGAAGTAGAAATGAGAGTTCCTACTCATTTGGAAGAAAAAACAGCTTACCCCAGAATAACTATGGCAAAATAAGGAATTGTAAAATAATTATGTATATAGAACGGTAAGATACGTTTGTCCCAGTATTGGTTTGTAAATACTTTGAGGACTTCCTGATTATGTGATACAGTATAGAAATGCACTTTTAAGCCCTGAACAAGAGAGCTTTTTCTATTAAACTGGAAAAGGGGAGTGCAAGTTTTTCTTGCATAGCTCATTTGCTGATTTGCTAAAAGCTGTCTATTAATTTTTCTTTTGTATTTCTGTTATTTTTAGAATCACTTTGCATGAATGATGGCCCCAAGTGCCTGTCCGGTTCTTGCCAAAAGGACTCTGAGTGCCATGCGGCTGCCACGGCCACTAGTTGCCACTGTCTGGACTCATCGGAGGACATTTCGGCAGAAGATTGTATTAAAGAAGCGCATGATCCTTGCTCTTCTGTCCCTTGCCTTCACAATGCTACTTGTGCAAGTGTTCCTGGAAACCTTGACTTTACTTGTTATTGTCCCATGGGGTACACTGGCACTGTTTGTGAAACTACCACTAGTTTGTGTGACTCATATTTCTGTAGGCATGGAGGCACCTGCCAGGATGAACCTGGTGGTTTCACTTGCCTCTGTGCCAAAGGATTCACAGGTACACACTGTGAAATTAACATTGATGAATGCCTTTCCAATCCTTGCCTCAATGGAGCTTTGTGCAGAGACAAGATCCAGGGATACTCCTGCTACTGTGTCCCAGGTTACCAAGGGAAATATTGTCAACGGGACGTGAATGAATGTGCTTCTGAACCTTGCCTAAATGGTGCCACTTGTTTGAACCTCATAGGGAAGTATGAGTGCATTTGTCCTCTTGAATACACAGGTAAGAACTGACAAAATTAGTATACACAGAACCTATATTTTGCAGGGGGGGGGGGGGCAAGACACATTCCAGACAGCTGCTCAAGTCCCCTTGTTTTGGCAAACCTATGAAAATTCTATGAACAGGCAGTGGAATCCTTGTATTTGTAATTTGGAAGTGGGTATGCCAGCATGCTATCGGGGACGTGGTGGCTAAGACGCTGAGCTTGTCGATCAGAAAGGTTGGCAGTTCAGCAGTTCTAATCCCTAGCACCATGTAACAGAATGAGCTCCTGTTACTTGTCCCAGTTTCTGCCAACCTAGCAGTTTGAAAGCATGTAAAAAATGCAAGTAGAAAAATAGGGCCCGCTTTGGTGAGAAGGTGTTCCATACGTCTTTGGCATTTAGTCATGCTGGCCACATGACCACATGTCTTCGGACAGTGCTGGCTCTTTAGCTTTGTGATAGAGATGAGCCGGAAAGGACTAGCATGTATGTGGGAGGGGAACCTTTACCTTTATGTCAGCATGCTATGCTCTATCTGTGGAATACACAGAGAAAAGATTCTCTTGTTTGATGTTAAATTGCATTAGTGATGGTGTCACCTAGGTGGGTAATGAAATGTTTGCAAGCAAACAATAAAAGAACATCAAAGTTCCCACAAAAGCATGTTTTACTTTGTGTTTGCTGTATGTGTCTGATCAACTGAGTGTACCTCATTGTCCAGGGCAAGTATTAGGATATAATGTGGGAAATAACATTCTTAGGTTTCTGTGTCCTCCTTGAGTTCCTTTTCCTTTCCACTTCCCTTTTGAGAAACTTTGTTGAACAAGATATAACTATCTGGAACTCTGTTGTCTTCTCTTTTGAAGCTGAACTTCCATAATTTCCACTTCTATCAGTCTTTACCTTCTTGGACCTCCATGCTTGATAGTTTACTTATTGATCTGCTTGACCTACTATACTGTATACAGCCTTCTCTCGCATGCTAGGAACTGTGAAGTTTCATGCTGTTTTTCCACTCAGCAGTGCTACACACTGTTTCACATAACATATGCTGTGGTTTCACTTTCCCTTCATTTCACTTTACCAGCTGTAGACTGCAATCTTGTTATGGACCTAATATTCCCTTACCATTTCACCCTGGGATTGCAGCTACAGGGATTCGATAAGAACCACTCTAAATTATGCATCAGATTTTCAGATCACCTTCATCAAAGGCCACCTTGTTCTCCACCTCTTAGAAAGAGACATTTTCATATGTCTTGACAAGGTGGTTATGCATTCCTGAAGCTTTGCCTTATCTCTCATAATGCTGCATATTTTTCAGCACATAAGAATATTTCTGTGAATCTTAAATTCACTTTTGATTTTTATCTATCTATTAGATTATTGTCTTGCCTGTCAAAGAAACCATAGGGTTATCTAACCACTGTTCAGTATGAATCATTTATAGGGTAAATTCACAAATCCCAAGAAAAAAAAGCACAGTTGGAGATCAATGCAATATGTTCTTGTTTAACCTCACTTCATACAATATCATGTGAAATCTCACCATGAAATTTCCAATAATATTTCTTAATATTACACATTGTTTCAATAGCCCATTGCTGTATTTCAGCAACTGTACATGAAAAGACAGAAGATATTTACTTGCAATTCAAATTTCTTATTGTTCTGTACACTCATTTGCATTCTTGAAACCCCGCGCTTTGATTGGCCAAAGTGCGGGGCGATCTGATTAGTTTAGCGAGCCGCGCTGATTGGCCCGCTAAGAATCTCCCGCGATTGGTGGAAACAAATCGCGGGAGATTCAAAGCGGTGCCATTGGCCGCGGCCACCGTGGCTTGAGAATAAAAAGCCGCTGTTTTTTCCCTCGGAGCCAGATTGGTTCCGGGGACCAAATAAAGAGCTGAAACCTAGTCACCGCCTCCTGGTCTCCTTGCCGACGGACACGAGACTGGCGATGAAGGTGGGATCCCGAGTCTGAACCCCATCGAGCACGTGTCCGACGGGAGCAAGACTGACGAGATGGCCAGCATCACTCCGCCCGCGCCCTTTAATCCCGCTAGCGAGGACTGGGAATCCTACACGGATAGATTCCGCATGTTCCTCGAATGCAGCGACATGAAAGATGCCACCAGGCTGAAAAAACGAGCCATCTTCCTGATACACTGCGGGCCCGCAGTGTTCAAGATGGCGAAAGCCCTAGCGAAACCCACTGACGTCACAGGGATGGACTGGGCTGACCTCGAACCTTTACTCCGCAAACACTACACCCCCGCTGTGCCCACCCTCATCAGGCAGCATGAATTCTACTGGTGGGACTAGAGACCGGGCGAAAGCCTCAGCGACTTTGTTGCAGAGCTGCGGAACCTAGGAGGCTTGTGCGGATTCTCCGACATGGACGAGGCCCTATGGGACCGAGTCGTGCTCGGATTTCGGGACCCAGTCCTACAGAGTTGGCTGATGGCCAAAGGCGACATCGCCCTCGCCGACGCCATAGCTGAAGCCACCGCAGCCGAGGCCACCCAGCAGTCGGCGAACCGCATGCGGAGACCGGACACAGGGGACCGCACCGCGACCACCAACCCTGGATGGGCGACCGAGGTCCAACCGGAAGCAAGTCACCACGAGACCACCACCCACCACGGCGAATTCCACTCCGCCTCTGACACTTCGGACGAGGAGGAGGAAATCCATCGGCTCCAGGCAGGACACGACCAGCACATTCGACGGGGTCGTAAGTCGGGGACCACATGTGCCAGTTGCGGAGGCGACCACCCTAGATCCGAGTGCCATTTCTTCGATGCAGTCTGCCAACACTGCGAAAAAAAGCGTCACATCGCCCGCGTCTGCAGATTAAAGAAAGCCTACAGCCCCAGACGGCGGGACCACAGTGAGCGGAGACGGGACAGCACACACACCCCAGAACCAGAGATCACCCAACCGACAGCCAATGGGACCGGAGTGGGCGAACCCGACGAAGTGGCGAGACCCGGCGGAAGGAGGAAACCCACCAGATGGTCATCATCAGCCACGCATCAACCACCGATGCCCGAAAAGTCTACGTGGAGATAGGCATTGAAGGTGAGCCATGCAAAATGGAGGTGGACTCCGGGTCCTACCTCTCCATGGTTGCCTGGCAAGAAATCAAACGCTTGGTGCCTACCATCCAAAAGAAGGGACTGGAGAACCAGAGACTAATCATTAAAGACTACCAGGGAAACCCGGTAGTCGGAACCAGACAATTCAAAGTGACATTTAAGGGCCACACTGCAAAGCTTCCCCTGATGATCGTGGACTGAGACCGACCCAGCCTTTTGGGACTGCAATGGTTCGCACCGCTCGGCATCAAAGTCACAGGCATCAACCACATCGCCGAGACCGATTGGGAGCAACAACTGGCACGGGACTTCCAGGAAGTGTTCGACGGCACACTAGGCAAGTACCGAGGGCCCCCCATATCCTTCAGCCTAGACCCTAACATTCTCCCGAGACGCCTAAAACCAAGGTGGGTACCTTTTGCACTCAGGCCAAAAATTGACGAGCAAATTGACAAGCTCGTCAAGCAAGGGGTCCTACAACCAATTGACCATGCCCGGTGGGAGATCCCAATAGTCACCCCCGTCAAGCCCAATGGGTCGGTGAGAATCTGCTGGGACTATAAAGCCACCCTAAATTGCGCCTTGCAACAAAGCGCCTACCCCGTCCCAATAGTGCAGCATCTTCTACACTCGCTGGGGGGAGGCAAGGTTTTTGTGAAGCTCGACCTGGCCCAAGCGTACCAACAGCTGCCGGTTGACAAAGAAACCGTGGAGGCGCAAACCATAGTCACCCACCGGGGAGCTTTCCGATGTAACCGACTCCAGTTCGGAGTCAGCGTGGCACCTGGAATTTTCCAGAGCCTCATGGAGAGTCTCTTGCAAGGTATCAAGGGGGTGGTGCCCTACTTTGACGATGTGCTGGTGTCAGCAATCAACCAGCAAGAACTAGAGGGTCGGCTAAGGGAGGTGTTAACCAAATTCAAGGAAACTGGGCTAAAGGTGAAGAGGGAAAAGTGCCAACTTTACACAGAGCGGGTCAAGTTCCTGGGGTACCTCCTTGACCGGCACGGCATCCACCCAACCACAACCAAACTCAGAGTCATTAAGGAGGCCCCCACAGCCAGGACTAAAATGGAACTGCAGGCATTTCTGGGACTGCTTAATTTTTACAATGTTTTCCTGCCCCAAAAGGTGACCGCGGCAGAGCCCTTGCATAGGCTCTTGGACAAGGCGGCTACCTGGACTTTGGGGAAATGCGAGGAAGCCGCCTTCAGGAAAACCAAGGACCTGCTCACCTCGGACGCCGTCCTCATCCAATACAATGAGACCCTACCACTCGCCGTCACATGCGACGCCTCACCCTTCGGTGTCGGCGCCGTCCTCAGCCACACCATCCTGGATGGAAGAGAACCACCCATCACTTTCTTCTCCAGGACACTCACCAAACCGGAGCGGAACTACAGCCAGCTGGACAAGGAGGCCCTAGCCATCATTGCAGCAGTGAAGAGGTTCCACGAGTACCTCTACGGCCACACGTTCACGATCATCACAAACCACAAGCCGTTGCTGGGCATCCTGGCAGGAAACTGGGCCACCCCGAACATTTTATCTCCCAGGATGACAAGGTGGTCTGAATTCCTTGCCACCTACAGCTACCGGCTCACACACCGACCCGGTAAGACCATCACACATGCAGACGCTTTGAGCCGCTCGCCGTTACCCGATCTAGACACTGACCCAGCACCCATGACGAGCGCCCTCAGCATAGAGACTCTGCCCAATCTACCCGTTACCACGTCAGACATTGCCCGAGAAACCAATAAAGACAAACGTCTGGTGCAGATGTTACATTGGGTAAAGAAAGGGTGGCCAGAAAAGGACAACGACGAAACATTCAAAACATTCCGGAACCGGCAAACGGAACTCTCATTGCAAAAAGGGTGTGTACTGTGGGGGGATAGGGTGGTTATCCCAGAAAAACTGTAAGGGAAGGTATTGGAATTGTTACATGAGGGGCACCCGGGCATAGTTAGAACAAAAGCCCTGGCCAGAAGTTACGCTTGGTGGCAAGGGATGGATAAACAAATCGAGGCCTGGGTGGCAAGGTGTCAACGCTGCCAAGAAACCAGACCAAGCCCTCCCATGGTACCAATCCTAGAATGGGAAACTACCAGGGGACTGTGGTCTAGGGTCCACATAGACTTTGCCGGGCCCACAAAGGGACATACATTCCTAATAACCGTAGATGCTTTCTCCAACTGGTTGGAGGTAAGCAACATGAAATCCACCACCACAGAGGCCGTGACCAAGGAACTTTGCAAACTCTTCGCAACACAAGGTCTCCCGGATGTCATCGTGTTGGACAACGGGCCCCAATTCACCTTGCTGGAATTTGAAAAATTCCTAGCAGAACGGGGCATACGACACGCACTGACAGCCCCGGCGCATGTGGCGGCGAACGGAAGGGCGGAACGGATGGTTCAATTTTCGAAAAAAAACCATCCAGAAAATCGAACACGGGGAAATCCAAGACAAAATAAATAAAATGCTTTTTATACAACATATAACCACGAACACGACAATAAACAAAAGCCCGGCAGAGCTACTAATGGGGAGGAAAATAAGGTCCCCACTCGATAGATTGCACCCCACATACAACCCGGAAAAATCCCCAAACTCCTCCAGCAAGCACCGATCCTTTGCACCAGGCGACGCCATCTACGCAAAAAACCTAACCGGAGACCCACTATGGGTACCGGCAACCATAACCCAACTGACAGGTCCCCGCTCGTACCGGTTGAAAACAACCAACGGACGAGTGTGGAAACGCCACATCGATCAAATAAGATTGAGAACAGCCACAAGAAACACAACCGACATGCAACCAGACATAAACAACCCCCTTAACACAAGCCAAGAGGGGAGGGAATACCCCGGGAACCAAAACCCAGAAGAAAGGAACCAGCCATACTCACCAGCAAGCAGCCAGCTTGAAACCTCACCAGGGAGAAGCAGTCAGGCCAGCTTGACCAGCCCGGAAAGACCAGGAAGGAGCGGCGAAAACCGCAGCTCAACCAGCCCGGGTAGACCGGGAGGGAGCTGCGACGAGCGGCCCGGCAAGGCATACCAGGCGGTCCCATCGATGGGGCTAAGAGACACAGAGAACCTGACCGAACCGGCCAGGAGCCAACCAACGACTGACCTGCGCAGGTCCAGTAGGCAAGTGCGGAGCCCCGCCTACTTACGGGACTACGTTACGTAGGACCAAACCAAGATGGGAGGGGTGTTCTGTACACTCATTTGCATTCTTGAAACCCCGCGCTTTGGTTGGCCAAAGCGCGGGGCGATCTGATTGGTTTAGCGAGCCGCACTGATTGGCCCGCTAAGAATCTCCCACGATTGGTGGAAACGAATCGCAGGAAATTCAAAGCGGTGCCATTGGCCGTGGCCGCCGCGGCTTGAGAATAAAAAGCCGCTGTTTTTTCCCTCGGGGCCAGATCGGTTCTGGGGACCAAATAAAGAGCTGAAACCTAGTCACCGCCTCCTGGTCTCCTTGCCGACGGACACGACACTTATCAAGTGTATTCCATTAAAATTGTTGTAACTGATGTATATAAGGGGCACTATCCACCATTACTGAAATCAATAGAATTAACTAATGGTGTTTTGATGGTAGGCCTATTTTCAACAAAAACATCAGCTTTTTTTTCTTAAATACTCTAGTAGGCTATATTTTACAGTCTGATACATTTAAAATAGTATTATAAGGGTTTAAAAAAACAGTTAAATTGAAATTGCTCAGTGTTTTCTGTGAACCTGGTTCAATTTCATTTCTTGTGCTTATTTGAATAAATTTGTCTTCCAGAACCTCACTGGCACCATCTAATTGATCTAATTGGCCCTTTGTATTTATTATATTATCTCATTCACTCTCTCTGAAGGATAGAACATCTATTTACTTTGAAAAAGAATCAGTATTGAAATAAAGGGATGAAAGCTAAACAGGAGGTGTGCTAACTAGGCTTTGAGAGTAGGGCCTTCCACATTATTACTGTTTTCATTCCCCAAATTATGAGAATCAGTTCACTTCTGCTGACTTTGGGACAAATCTAAATTGCTGTAGCAACAGAAATACTCTCCCTCATTTCACTCAAATGGGGATAGAAGGGAGGAACCCTTGAAGTCCAGTCGACCCAATGCTTTAGGATCTCTCTAAACTCTTAAAGAGGAACCGTGAGAACTCTCAGGACCTGAATGTTGGAGTCAAGAAGAGCAGAAAAGCAAATATTCTTATCGGTGGGAAAAAGAGTTTGCAGCCATTTTAGATGCAAGGCAGCTGAGCTGGAAATAAATCTGCTCAGCTCTCCAGCACCACTCAAGTCCTGGGGACATCACAATCTGGATCTGCTTTCATACTGGCACAAATCCTCATGCTGAAGTGCCCTGGGTGCATTCCTGAATGTATGTTGTTGTTCCGGAGAATTATGTGGTTTCATCCTGAAAATTTTAATCAGGAGCATAGCTGACATGTAAAACAAATCAGAACAAATAACCCTCCAACAAATTAAGTTTAGCAAGCAATTTCTAAAAAGATAAGGAGCTTTGGAAGCCAATAACATATAGTATACAAAAATCTCTTCTCCACCCCTGGGAAATAAATTGTCAAGGAGTATGGGAAATATGTCAAAAAGTAAAAGTAAATCTTTTCTGTTGAGTGGCAGAGACTTTATTTTGATGTCTGTCTTCAGTTAAGATCCAACACATGGACACCAAATAATATTTCAAATAAAAAAAATGTGTTGCTTTCCTGCCACCCTGCTGCTACCAGTATGTGTCTCGGTCCAGGGCAAGTGATGAGAAGAACTACAGAGCCACAGGAAAGACAGAAAGGAGAGAGATGGAAAAGCCCATTAACTGCCAGTACGGCTGCTCAGAAATGATCACATTCAAACTGGACCTCCTGTTGTATGTAGGAAGCTGCATGACATGACTCTGTTAGCTAAACCAAAGGCAATAGCTGCAGCCCAGGAATAAATTCCTTGATGAAGCGGAAGACAGGCTCACCATTCAACAACAAGAAAAAAAACTAGTATTAAAAAGAGGGAAAGAGAAAATTAAATCATCCAGACAGGATTTGGGATTGCTCAGCAGGGCTGGTGGCCTATATCGGGAAGAGAAACCTGAATATCAGATGGAAGAAAGAGTAGTATTGTCCTATTTCAAAACTTTCCCCCTCTCCCCATTTTCTTTTTAACATTTGACCAATCATTTGGCCGATCATTTACTGTACCATGAAACATGCCAGAGATAGAAACAGAATTTTCTTGTGCATTTGTTGCTTCAGTCACCTTACCTAGAAAAACGTCTTCCTCCAACTGCCAAAAGCAGAAAATTTTCTACAGTAACATTCATACTTTTCTACTTCTCCCATGCTTTGCAGTTTTCTATCCAGTTGAAAACTGAGCCAATCCTGGATTGTTATGAAAATCCCTTTCTGGCAATTCTGCCTTTGATTCTTTCCCATTTAAGCATAATTTCAAGTTGAGACACCTGCAGGAAAAAAAAAGAAAAACAAGAGCATTCTCCCCGGTCACTAGTCCTATTGCATATTCTAGGAAAGATGTCTGTTTTTAAGTTTATTTTGTGTGGCTCCTTCAATTCAGTAGCTTTGTTTAGGGAAGTATAGCACAAGAATCCAAACATATGAGCACAGAATTGTCATAAGGGTTAAAAACAGCAAAGAAAGTGTGCCATAAAATATAAACCCAAAGAGATGTGCTGAGATACCCTCTGGAGAATAGTTTTCTAGCGTCCATGCCTAAAATAATAAGAGTAATAATTCCATAAAGGGCAGTTTTGTGTTTCTGCAATAGTAAAAGAGTGGGGTTTTAAAGCCCACTTAACAGAATGATTTATCAGCAGCTCCTGCTGTTGTTCGGGTGGTTGTTTAGTTTTCTGCAGCTCACTGTGAGTGAGATGTGTTAAATGCACAAGCCAGAGGGAATCTTGCATGAAACTCCCAAGGTGTCACTGCTGGTAATAAAAATCCTCATTTACTCAGTCAGAGGGAGCTTGCCTCTTGCTATTAGCCCAGCCTGACACCATGAATCACAGTGGGAAATCATCCACCCTCATCTCATTTCCCTGGGATGTTAAAAAAGCTTATAACTTTTGATATATATATGCTGAGAGCTCGCAATAAATCAGCCACAGTAATGCTAACCAAATGCTCTCGTTACTGGCTCTGGGTTGCAAGTTGCTCTGTGAGCTCTCCAGACAGTTTTCTGCAATTGATCTGCTGGATGATTTTTTTTTTTTGTCCCCTCCATCAAAGAGCTAAGAAATGTCTCATATAATTTTCACTAAAAGAAAGGGGCTTAGTATGCCTGAATCACAGGGAAGACTGAACATTTAGGCAGCCAGGAGAGCAGTGGGAGGAGAATCTGCATTTTTATTGTGCTCATTTTATATCTCTATATATACATATATAGATATATCTTGTATATAGTGCTATGGAGCGCTGGACATATAGGAAATAAAAAATAGTTGTGTTTCATTATGTAACCATTCGTTAATATGAAGAAAATATAGAATTCCCCAGAGAGATTAGGTTCCTGTGTTCCTGTGGCACTATAAAGCGTAGTTAAGATCTACCTTGAAGAAAAGTGTTGACTTTCAAAGTGAGCATTATACAGAAGGATACTGTGGATTTTCTTAGATAACGTGTCAGCTAAGAGATTAAACGTGGCTTGTTAAAAGATTGAAAACTGGAGTCTATTATTTTTTTAAATGGCTAATAATGTTTCTTTGCTGGGTGTCATAGCAACTTTGTTGGATTACACTTAGTACTTTTGTTTGAATAACAAAGGCTATTTTATCTGCAGTAGGTCGTTAGGTGACAATTTTCTTCATCATATTCTTTTCTTATGGAGAAGGTCAGGGATGTCAAACTTGCAGTGGTGTGGTGGCATCACATGATGTATCGTGACTTTTTCCCTCCTTCACTAAACTGGGCATGGGTGTGGCCAGCATGTGACACATCCGGCCCGTGGGCCACAATTTTGACAGTCCTGAAGTAGGTGATAGACTATTGTTCAGCTTATAGATGGAACTTGAGACCACCACATAATTATTTGCCCAAGTTCCCATGCTGCCACTTCATTTATTATCAAAATGCAATTTCTGACTTAAAATAATCCAAGCCATATACATATACACATACACATAATTTTGTGTGTATTTTATAGTATCTGTCTGTATCTGTTTATATTTTCCATGGAAGTATATATAATATCATTGCAGTGGCTACATTTTTGCAGTGGAAAGAGCTTTTTTGCGCAGTAGCCTAAGGCAAGTTATTGGTTTGATGCACCAATGGCCTGATCCAGCACAGTAAAATCAAGCTGTAGTTTCATGTTAATGATAATGTGGGAGATGGGGAACGAGGAGTGTATATTTGTTTTAATATGACTGTTCTGAGATTTATATACACAGTTCGTTTGTTATTGTCACTGTGTTATCAAATCTTCACAGGGAACTTCTGTTAACAAGTCCTGACAGATTTACGATCACTAGATAGTGTTTGGTGTGTGTGGGTGTATTTGTGTGTGTATAAAAACCTGTTACTTATGACAATTTTATTGAGAAACAGACCCCTCCCATCCTCGAGATGTGCCTATTGTTCCTCGGTATAATCTTTTTATTATTCTTTTCTTAAACTTCAAATTGTTTCAACAATTGCAAAACATGGGGATTCTGTATACTTTGTGACATGACAACAATTCTCACTGTTAAATATATTGCCCATTGTCTCAGGGTAAAGAATATGATGTGTGTGTCTAGAGATCTTTTTCATTAACAACATGGTGGTCTGATTATATAGTTGCTTGCACACGTGTTTTGAGAATAAAGCATGTTCTTTGGGAGGAACAAGAGAACATGCATTGCACAAAATATTCATGCAAAAACTGTGTGAAGCAGTTTTTATGGTATTTCATGTACACCATTCATGTTTCACAATATTACGGGCAAAAATCACACTCATCAGTGCATAACCTCCATTCAAATGAAATGAATTCCATCTTCAACCTGAATCTTTGAACTGAATTCGTTGGAATCCTTTGAATTACTCTGGAGAGTTAAAAGTGATTTGGAATTTCATAGAATCATGAAGTTGGAAAGGCCATTTTAGGAAACATCCTGAATGCTAAGAATAAATTTTAATTAATGTTTCCATGACATTTGAGTGTCCAGGTCATCTTGAATTTTTCAATGGAATAGAAACTCACCCCTTTCCTTGGTAATTAGTTCTACTGTCAAACTACTCTTGCTCTTAGATCAGGGGTCTTCAAACTTGACAGCTTTAAGACTTGTGGACTTCAACTCCCAGAATTCCTGAGCTAACATGACTGGAGGAAGAATTCTGGGAGTTGAAGTCCATAAGTCTTAAAGCTGTCAAGTTTGAAAACCCCTTTCTTAGATAATAATTTAATACGCTTTCTTGGTTTTCATCAATTCAAAGATTATAATATTTTTCTATCCATAGATTGGATAGGGTGTTGCACAATATAATGTGTTGCTGATATTGACGTGTGGCTGCCAATGAATTTCATTATCTCTGCAAACTCTCCTTGTCCAGGTGCTTGGAGAAATTCTGCTCTTCTATTTATTTCTCAGTCTTCTGTTAGAATTGTTTAGGCAGGTTTACCTGCCGAGATAGCAAGAGGTTTAAAGGAATTCTGCTACTCTTTTTAGAAGTTTGATTTCCTCTTCCTTGTATAATCCTCAGAATTTCCACAAATCTGTGTATTTCATTATTGTTCCTTAACTCAGTCTGCCAAATGATCTGCAGTATAATTCATGGTAATCTCTGTGTAAATTAATCATGTCTATAAACTCAGAAAAGCTAGTGGTGGTGAACTCTTTTGTAAGAATTACTTCAACTTTAAACAGTTGTTAAACATTTTTATTTAAAAGTTGGACTAGGACATTTTCTGTATTTTTATAAGCTCTTTGTTGGACACTTTGGAGTTAGCAGTACTGTCCTTCATTATTTTTATTTTATCTTCCCCAGAAGACATAATTGAAGTGGTGGTGGGACATATTTCAGAAGCTTTTTGTTAGAGAACTGTTTCATCTATCCAGATGATACTTTGTTCAGTTAAGGATCTCCCTGCTATTTTCATCCCATTCTGTTCAAAGTTGAAATAGTTGCAGTTATTTTGACTTTTTATAGGCTATGGTTGAATATTTTGTTGAATCAAATCTTCATTTGGATTACATCAAATCTTTATGCCCTCAAATCTCATTTATGAATCAAATTTCAGTCGATTCGCACACCTCTGATGTTTATGCCATTATCCAACTACCCTTTGCCCAATGCTTGGATCCAAATCATGTACCAGTATGCTATATTGTGCTCATGGTATAGAAATATCTAAAGCTAGCTTATCTCAGGAAAGTAGGTGATATGTTATCAAATAAGATCTAGTTCACCTTTACAGAATTATCTTCTGGACTGGACTAGCAACTGAGCTGTATTTCATTGGCAATGGTGTCCTCCATTGCATCTGAGATACTAAGACAAATATAGAGTCTAGAAGACAAGCCATGTAGTACATGTAGCTCAGTGGTGGTATTCAACAGATTCGGTTCGGTTCTGGTGAGCTGGTAGGAGCGATGAGCAGCAGAGACCGAACCAGTTATCTCCACTGCTCTGCTGTTGGGCCCACCTACCCACCCAGCCTCCCATACTCACTTTTATCTGCTGAATTTGAAGCGCAGCTGCTTCACGTGGCACAGAATAGTGTCGCACGTGGCAGCTGCTGAAGCGACTGGGATCGTGCAGACTTGCAGGAGGTGAGTAAGAATGCCTCTGCGCCTGCACAAACACCTCTGCGCCTGTGCAAAGTGTGTATTTGGTGCACACATGTATGCCAAATGTGTGCATGCATGCAAAGCGAGCCCACCAAACCGGTGGCAACAGTATTTGAATCCCATCACTGATGTAGCTGTACTCTCCAGGCGGGAACTCAGAAGGATTGTCCAGAAACTATCAGGGATGTCAATTGAGACAGATGCTTCACTCTGCCTTATGGCATGGTTGGAATAGCTGACTTAATGGAATTCATTAGCTAGTTATACCAAGGAAACAGCCACGATGAAACCAGAACTGATGCAACTTTTAAAAATCATATTTGTTGAAAAATGGCAAATATTAACAAACCAGGCCTGATGCAACTTTTTGGTACAACCAGACAAATATATCCTATTAAGTAGCCAAAGTTTACTATATTTACTATATGATACATTTTGATAAAAGTTTAATATATTTAGTGATAAATGTTGATATTTGTAGCAAATCTAAATGTGATAGCTTGATACCAAAAGCTGGTGTCCTGTTTCCTGTTGTTTGCATTATTAGAAAAACAAACAGCACAACCAAATGCCTAAAAAAGAGCACAGCTCTTCACAAAAATAGACATAAGAAGGACTAACCCATTAGTATCTTAAATTACATGTCAAGCAATTTATATAAAGAATAATGGCCAAATCCAAGTGGCCTCTTGGGTTATTTCAGCAATTTGAATTTAAAGATCTGGATTGTTGTTTGTTATGAAAAAAATATTCAAATGTGAGTAGATAAAACAACTTGTTATTCAAGGAGGGAAATGAAAATGCATAACACACACATACACACACACACACACTACTCCCTTTTAGGGTAAGCAGCAGTGGTGGGATTCAAATTTTTTACTACCGGTTCTGTGGGCACGGCTTGGTACGCATAGCAGGGGAAGGATACTGTAAAATCTCCAGTCAGAGGTGGTATTGGCCGATTCTCTTGAACTGCTCAAAATTTCTGCTACTGGTTCTCTAGAACTGGTCAGAACCTGCTGAATATCATCTCTGGTAAGCAATATTATGCAGAATCAGAAAAGAAATAAGAAATAGCCAAAGAAATTAAGACATTAGATAAGGAAAGAAACATTGTTAAAAATAGTTTACATCAAGTCTTTTCACAATGCTTCCTCATTATTTTTTTCCGCAACAAAAATCATTGCTTCCATTTCATTTATACCACATCATGCATTGCCTGCTATTTTTTTAAACTTCTAACCTCTTTTTTCAGGATTTCACTAACTTTGCTTTTCCTTCTCAATAAGTTCACTCTTCCTCCATGTGTTTATTTTGCAAGTCAATATTCTCTCGCTCACCAAACCATCTTAATGCATTTCTTTCACCACTCACTTCTGTTCTGAGTCCACATTAATTCAGCATTTACTCAGTCCTAACCTTATCACATCCAGTTTTATCACATACACTTGTTAAACATCCCACTCCCACCTTACTCAATTTTTCCTGGCATACTCAATTCTCATTTGCATATAACAAAGTGAGCTGAAGAACATTATTATACACAGCAATTGTTGCTTAATTTGATAAATATTCATTTCTTGCAAGAAATCACATAATACTGCTTTTCTATTAGTGTTTGCATATCTTAAAATTTCTTCCTATCTTTCATCTTAAATAAGCATTTTACCAAGGTACAAAATTCATCTACTTGCTCTAGTTTTTCACAATGTATGTGTAACTTGCAATTATTCACTCCATTTCTCTTGTCAAATACAACTACTTTGGTCTTTAATAATTTTTTTTAGATTCACATAGCTTATTGCATCATATAAACAATCTGACATCTGCAGCAAAATCATTGGGGATTTGTTGCTTAGACATATATCCACATCACCAACCCACACACTAATAATATTGCCACAAATATTCTTATCCATGTTCATTAAAAAATCAGTGAGACATCATCCATCTTTATCTTATCCCAGTTCAATGCTGAACCAAGCATTCAGCTTATTCTCACATGTCCTTTGTTTCTCTAATATTCCTTGCATTGCAGTCATAAAATACTGTAACTCAATATCATGTAAAATATTCCATACCTTGAGTCAATTGACTTTATCATAAACTTTCTCTAAATTAATCAGCATACAATAAATGTTGTTACATTAATAGCATTTTGGATTATATACTGCTCCACAGTGCTTTACAGCTCTCTCTAAGTAGTTTACAGTGTCAGCATACTGTATTGCCCCCAGCAAACTGGGTCTTCATTTTACTGACCTGAAAAAGAAGGAAGGCGGAATCAACCTTGAGCTGGTCAGGATTTGCCCTGGGCATGGGCAAAATTAGCCTGCAATACTGCATTTTAACCATTGCACCACCATAGCCATTAATGTGTTTTTCAGTTGAGCGAAAAGCAAAAATTTTGATCTGCCTGACAGATCCATGCAGGTCTTTTTGCAACATTTCAGAAGTTGTTTGCCAGTACCTTCTTCTGGGATGTTTTTGTATCTCCCATTCAATTGATTCATCCTTAAGGGAAGACTAGAACATGGGTCTAGTAGTCCTTGTCTAGTACCTTTAACTATTATACAAGAGCAAGTTGTCTCTTAGTAAACTTATACATTGTGGTGACACACAGCAATACATTTAAATATTGTCTATTAAAAAACCTCCACAAAGAATTATAAATATTAAATCTTATAATCTTATAGTCAGTAACATTTTTTTGTTTGATAAAGTCAAATGAATCAACACATTGGTTTAACGTGGATTGTAGAAATATACCTTTAGTAAAAAAAAAATTAGGGTACTTCCCTAATTTTTTTCATATTTTTTGACATGCATTTTAGATCATCATTCAGAATTAAATCTAAATCCTTCACTTCGCTGTACTGTGCTCATCAGCTTTACTATATAAGATCAGACTACCTTAATTCAGATCTATTACTTCCTTCTCCTTTTTTTTACAGTTTTATACATACACAATGTATAATTTCCATCATTCATTTCAAGGATACATTAATGCTCTTTACAATATAATACTGTTATCTTCCAAGTCACAATCCAATAAGCCATTATTATCATGAGAAGGGCTTTACTGTTTTTGGTCAGCTGAAGCTTTCACATAATATATAGAAAACTAGGTTACTAGCCTTGTTTATATCTGTGCCACAATGAATGTTTTCTGCTAAAAATCTAAGATACATGCTAAGGATCTAATACATGCCAAGAATCAAACACATTTGATACATTTTGACCTGCATACAGGGATTTCTTTGGAGCAGATAAACGATGTGGAAAACTTGGACATAACCAACCAAAGCCCACCCCTTTATATGTGCATGCAACATGCATGAAAAAGTGAAGGAACTTAATTCTATGAACATACCCAGCATTTTGCTGTTGTTGGTCCCTCTTTGTGGATCTCCCTTAAAATATTGCGTGAACCTGGTCAGTTCACAGAATTTTCAGAACCTTAGCGGAGAACGTTCTTTGGATAGAATATTGTTATATTTTAAAGCTGTCTCTGAGGAAGTAAGTTCAGTGACTGGACTCTACAGACAACAGTGTTAGAAAATGAGAGCTCTGTTTTTTGTCCTCATTAAAATCTAGATTTCTGCTTCTTCCCTCAGATAGGAAACAAAAAATAATCATTGTAAAATTTGGAAACCAAAAGAGTTTCAAATCATTGTATAAGGCTATAAATTGTCATCTATTTTCATACCAGGCACTTTCGACATGTCTTCAAATTCAACTTTCACTGCAGGTATCAACTGTGAACTAGAAATCAATGAATGTTTGTCAGAACTTTGTCTGAATGACTGTACCTGTCATGATACTCTAGGTGGCTATTACTGTTCCTGCCCCCTTGGCTTCCTTGGTGATCACTGTGCCATCAACAATGATGAATGTGCAAGTCAACCATACCTCAATGGGGGGCAGTGCATAGATTCTATCAATGGGTATGTCTTCTTACATATTGGATGACTTGTTTACAGTAGATGACAAGTACTTTTTTTTTGTTCCACTTAACTTCCTGAAAACACTTGTCAGTTATGTAGATAAACATGTGGATTTTGTGACTGGAGTTTGATTGACTAATTGCAACTGGAATTTGGATGAATTAGAAAATACAGGTAGTCCTCAACTTACAACAGTTCAAAATTACAACAGTATTGGAAAAAGGTGACTTATGACCAATTTTCATACTTAAAACTGTTGCATCCCCATAGCTGTGTGATCAAAACTCAGACGCTTGACAACTGACTCATATTTATGATGGTTGCAGTGTCCTGTGGTCATGTGTTCACCTTTTGCAACCTTCTGACCAGCAAAATCAAGGGGGAGGCCAGATTCACTTAACAACCATGTTATGAACTTAACAACCGTAGTGATTCACTTAACAATTGTCACAAGAAAGGTCCTAAAATGGGGCAAAACTCACTTAACAAATGTCTCAGCAACAGAAACTTTGGACTCAATTCTGGACTACCTGCAAAGCCAGAAATAAAAATCTAAAATGGTATAAAATGGTATTGAGAAGGAGGCGGGACTGGAAGACTTCCAAGATCCCTTCCAGCTCATTCATTCTATTCTATTCTAAAACAAAACAAAACCCCAAACTAACCTTATTCTTATTTCAACAGTTTTAGTATTTAAGATCCATTTTCTCTATTTAAGATCTACTGTATAATTTAGACCCAACAGTTTAATTCATTAGGTCTCTTTCAGTTTGAATATGGTTTATTTCATCATATTTGCAATGTTATCAATGTTACAATGAATATTGGCTTAATATGCAATATGTATCACAGGAAACATTCTCATGAATTACTTAATAAATAAAACTCTAAAACTCTGACAAGAAGCAGTTGGGTCTAACAACAAGGGGAGGGAGATTGAGTTTAGGCTACAATCATGAAATTGGAATAATTAATAGAGGAAGGCATAAACTGGCTTGAATTAAGCCAGCTGCAGATGTTGTTAATGCAACAGCTGGCTCAACTTCACTGAACTTGAAAACCATTTGGGACTTGACTAAGAAATGCCAGGACTGTAGTTTTAGACTTGATAGCCAACAACTGTTCTGAAAGGAGATAACAGAGAACCATTTCCATAGAGCCATCAGGAAGACAATATGGATGCATCCATGAAATCAACAGGACTTGAGTTCAACTCAAAAGAAACTTTAGAAAGGGCATTGATCCTTACTGTGAATGGATCCAGTTCCAAAGGAGAAAAGGTGATTCTGAGCATGAGGGTACTTACCTGATATTGCTTAGCAGAAGCTGCATCACTCCAGGAATAGGTACAGCTTATCCAAAGATTTGTAAGCTGCCTTGAGTTGCCATGTGAGAATAGGTGGCAATATAACTTTCTTAAATAAACAAATAAATTTGCTGAAAGGTGTGACACAACGGAACCCTCATGCTTGGAAAAATTTTCCTCCTTTTGAATTTGGAACATGTTGCTACTCTCAATTTCATCTTTGTCAACATACAGATTCCAGGTTAAAAAAACTCCAATTATACAATAATGTAATGCTGAACTGTGGAAAAATGAATTCTATTACAGAACTTGCAGTTGGTTGTTTATAGCGGCATAAAATCTAAGGATACTCTACCTGATTTTTTTGTTAATATGGAGAAATAATTAAATTCGTAACATGCCACCTGTCGGCAGTATTAATATAGCCCAAATTCTCAAATCCATGTTTACCCCATCTATCAATGAATATGGAGCTGCATTTTTTAAAAAAAACAAATATTGCTGCTTTATAATCAAGGACATTTCAATTTAAATTGAAATAATCAAGGCACTTTTCAAAACCTGAACCCATTGTTTACCTCCCTTCTTTCCACGTTTCCCTCGAAAATAGCATTGCACAAAGCTGAAATTTATCCTAATGATTCCTTTCCTTCTCTTCCTCTTGTGGGAGGGTGTTTGTGTGAGTGCCAATGTAATTACATAATTAAGGAGACCCTCAATACCCAAAATAGAAATGATGGTTTTAATAAAGGTAGGGTCCCATTGGGAATTCAAGCTTCAAACTGTAAATCAGTACACTATCCTATCAGAAGAGACCAGACATCACATTGGTATAAGGTTCCCTTTTCTAGTTATATTAAACAATAGCTTTTATTATGCTGCTGTATGAGGGAGATAATCAAGCTGTCTACTGAAGTAATGATTCTCGTGACAAAGTCAGGGTTTTCTGCTCTTAGCAGATAAAAAACATGCAGCTTTATCCAAAGCCATATTTTGGGGGGTCTTTTAATGATCCCATGATCCCCTGCATCGGGATGGAGTCAGGGCAACTGAATGGAGCAGAGTGCTTACTGGCCGGATGCCCTTCCTGTTACCAATGCAGAGTTTGCAGCTGATATTTACTCATTGTGTCCAGAGAGAGAAATATCTGCCGTTACCTAAGATTGAATTCACAGATTCCTGATTGTGAGGTGAGAGTTCCACCTAGAGACCACTACACCACTCAGATTCCATGGCCAATGCATATTTTCAGTATTTTTGACTCTTGTGAATATTCTCCTTTATTGGTTTTGACTCATTAAACTAGTCCCAAAATCCACTGGTGAACTCATATAGAAAATATCAAGCATTAATTGCCAAAAAAGTTTCATGTAGGCACTACACAAAATGCAGCAAAGCATTCTTGAATATTTTATGGTGCTCTTTATTTTCAGGTGTTCTCTATATATAACAGGGTTATATACATAGAACATATAACCGAGAACATATAATATATAACCAAGAACATATAATAGTAATATATAGTAATATATAACAATTATATTATATATAACAGACAACATATAATATACAGGATGTCTTTTACCACTGTTCCAGAGAGTAATTTCTTCAGTATAACTTTATCTATCTTTAATAGTATTGCACAAAGTATATTACATTACATATTTCAGTTCTGCTACTAGTAAGGGTGAATGTATTTTCCTCTGCAACAATTAAAAACTGCATCACAGTTTTTAATTACAACTGTGCAAATGCTTATGCACATAAAACCAGATGCAGCAGACAGACCATAATACCACATAAATTCAATGGAATTACATACACACACACACACACACACACACACACACACACACACAAGACAAGACAAAACATAGTTATTCCAAGAAAGCCAAGTTAATATGATATAAATAATCATAGCATGACTTTCACTGTTGCAGAAAACTAAACAATTTTAGTCTTTCCTTATACATATACCTGATGGGGTAACAGTAATTGTAATATGAATATATGTGCATGTGTGTATGTTTAAATATATTTGCATAAGATATACTGTATACACACACACACACACATCTTTTCTTAAATTTTCACGGGTACTTACATGTATGGTATTCAGCTTTGTTGGGGTATTTTCCCACGTCATTGTAGTTGTGCTTTTAAAGTTGTAGCAACATTTGGCAGAATCTCATCTGCCATCATCAGGCTTCTGTATTGTGTTCGTCTGTATATACACATACACACACACACACACACAAATATATATATATATATATATATATATATATATATATATATATATATATATGTTTTCTGAGGTTCTCGCGGGTATTTGTATGTGGATCTTTGGTTATTCGGGTTTTCTCCCGCGTAAGATTGGATGTTTCCTAGATACTTCCAATCTTACGCGGGAGAAACCCGAATAACCAAAGATCCATATATACATATATATATAATATAACTATTTCTTAAATCCTGAAAGGCTTTGTTAAGAAAAACATGTCTGATCTGGTCCTCCATGTTTTTCAAATTTTTCAGTCCCAAAGCATTCAAATGTACAACCCTTGTATTCAAAAGGATCCATTGAATGAGCATTTTCAGTTAAATGAAGTTTTCTTTCCTGTCAATCTTTTCCTGAAGTCTGACCTACATATATAATCTCCAAATCTGTCACAGAAGAATATATATCCTACCTTAATTTTACGTACTGCAGTGTATTGTTTTAATGAACATTTTTATGGAAATTGGAATAGATGAAAGCCCCAAATTGTCTCAGAAGAATTCTGCTAGTCTCAGCAGTAGCTTTGCTTTCAGCCTAGTCTTAAAGTTGGATCAATGAGGAAGGATTATGTTTGTAGATGATGAGATGCAAATTCAGGAATATGCCTAGAAATACAGATATGAAAAAAATAAAATTAATAAAACTACAGTTCTCGGTTTCATTTCAGCTTTAAATGACTGGTAAAACAAGGAAAAGGTTTCTCTTAAGCATTAAAGGTGATTACAAAGAATCTACTTTTGAAGCGACCTATCACAGTTGAATGTAAAAATGAGGTAAAATGAAAAAAAGAAGAAAAATGCAGGTTTCTCAGTGGTGCTGGAAAAGATTAGCTAAAGAAAACAGGATTTTAAAAAAGAGAATTAATATCTTAGCTGGGAAATCTTCAGGGAAACGAGACTCTTGCTTTACCAATAAACAGCCATTAAAACAAAGGTCAGTAACTTGTAGCCCCAAAATTCCTTCCTAATTTTGAAATCATTTTGGCAAGACTAATCTGCCCCTCTTCTGACAACTGAGAGATGGTGGGAACAGAATAAAACAATGGGAAAAGCTATTACATTACTTACATTCAAATAAAAATCGTATATAACAAGAAAAGCATGCCAGTGGTTCATTCCCTAACAATGTTCACTGCATTTATAATAATCACATTGTTTGTTTAGTCTTTTTTTACTGAAATCATTTGAGGAATGCTATATATTTCATCAGGATTCTTATGGGCTTGAATAATGTGCACACACACACACACACAATCATCTATACAATGGAACAATGGACAATAGAGCATGCTTTATGTTATGTTCTGCGTATGGGTGCAAGGAACGGAGACGAGGCAGTGAATAGTGAACTTCAACACTTTATTAATAATCGTGAACAGAGCAAAAACCCTAGGACAGCAGCAGCCCTTTTATAGGGCAGGCTGCTGACCTATTAACCAATGAGAAACATGGAAGTCTTGAACCAATGAGAGTGGCTCATTAACAGCCAATCAGATTCCCAGAATGGACCAATCCGATATCACTATTATCGGCCAATCAGAAGTGCAGGATTAGAACCCTGCTTTTTCTTTAAGGTTTGTTAAAACTTTATTTAAGCGTTTTTATTAGTTCATAACACCCCTTCCCCCCGGGTTCCGTTTGAGGGGTGCGGTGACGTAATCCCTAAGATATGTAAGTTGTTTTAACTGTCTATTAGATTTGTGCTGTTCCACCGGTTCCTGTCTGTAGTCCGGTTTTGGTGGGACATTTTTGGACATATCTGGTACAGGCGGTTCCGTATTCTCACTGGACGACTCGGTGCCGCTAATTCTGTCGTTGTTGTTGTCCTCCGATCTTTGCAGGCTAGCCTCCGTTGAGGTATTCCTCTGTGGCAAGGACACTCCCCTCCTTGATTCTTCTTCATTTATCGTGCCCAGTTGCTGACTTCCTTCGCTTCTGCTTTCCACCATCTCAAATTCGGTTTCTTCGACATCTCCTCCCCCCTCAGTTTGGGAGTCACAGGAGTTGCGGGAACTGGGTTGTAGCCTAGAGCGAAGCTGATCTACATGGCGTTTCCATATTTTTCTGTCGCAGATTTGCATATGGTACGATCTGGGCCCGGTGGTTTGAATTACGGTTGCTTCGACCCATAATGGTTCGCTGGAAAGGTTTTTGGCAAAACTAAGTCGCCTACCTTGAACTCGCAGCATTTTCCGCAAGATCCACAAGGTTTCTCTGGCTTGTAGGAAGCCAGTCAAGGTGGGAACGGAGCTTGCGTCCCATCAACAGTTCAGCTGGGGTCTTGTTGGTAATGCTGTGCGGAGTGATGTGTTAGAGTAGGAGTATTCTGTTTATTTTGTCATCAATGTCCCCATAGTCCATTTTGTGGAGAGTTTTTTTGACAAATTGTACCATGCGCTCGGCCCTGCCATTAGCCGCATGGTGCACTGGCGAAGTTAGCGCATGGCGGATGCCCTGATCCGCTAAGTATTGTTCAAACACCAGGGCGGTGAACTGGGGTCTGTTGTCGGAGACCAGAATGTCTGGCAGCCCGTGCTTTGCGAATAGCCTGTTCAATTTTCGGATGACGGACTCCGTTGTAGTATTCTTCATTTCGTGGATCTCGAGCCAGTTGGAATAGGCATCCACTGTTAGGAGGAACGTATGTCCTTTAATAGGTCCCGCAAAATCAACGTGGATGCGGGACCATGGCCCCCGGCGGGTTTCCCATTCTGTTGGAGTTGCTCTAGGTGGGGCACTGCTGACTTCTTGGCACTTTAAACAAGTCTTTACCCAGGCTTCTGCTGCAGTAGCGTCCTTGATGGCATCAGCAAGGTCGATGTCCCCTTTGGCCATGATCTTGCTCTGCGTAGTGTGGTCATCTAATCCCAGAATTATTCGGTCTCTCAGAGCTTCTTCGAGGTCTGTAAACCCACAGAGGCATCCCAGGTTCCGGAGATCCGCGATGAAATCTGCAATGCTCTCTCCTTTCCGCTGGTCCCTCTGGTAAAATTCATGTCTTCGGACAAGCATTGGTACGGCGGGTGCATAGTGGGCCCGTAGAAGGGGCGCAAGGATGTCCCAGTCCATGGTTTTCACCTCAGCCAGTTTCGCTAATGCCTTGGCCATCTTAAAGACAGCAGGCCCGCAATGGGTCAGGAACACTGCTCGCTTTTTTCCCGTAGTGGCATCCTTCAAGTTGTTGGTCTCCAGAAACATCTGGAACCTGTCTATGTCTTCTTGTGCCGGGTCAAATGGAGCGGGTGGTATGGCGCTGCTGGACATAATTTCCGTTGTCGATATGCCTTCAGCCACGTGCTCCATTTGGTGCTCTGTAGTGTTCAGTCAGCTCTGATGTCTCCATATCCCATCCTCGTCGCCAGTGTTAAGTTCTGCGCATGGGTGCAAGGAACGGAGACGAGGCAGTGAACAGTGAACTTCAACTCTTTATTAATCATCGTGAACAGAGCGAAAACCCTAGGGCAGCAGCAGCCCTTTTATAGGGCAGGCTGCTGACCTATTAACCAATGAGAAACATGGAAGTGTTAAACTCTTGAACCAATGAGAGTGGCTCATTAACAGCCAATCAGATTCCCCAGAACGGACCAATCCGATATCGCTATTATCAGCCAATCAGAAGTGCAGGATTAGAACCCTGCTTTTTCTTTAAGGTTTGTTAAAACTTTATTTTAGCATTTTTATTAGTTCATAACACTTTACATCAACCCTATAAAAAAGTGCTGTACTCATAATTCCTCCTTTTTCTAAACACTTCCTTATTTTCAGGCATGTCCTGCTTTCCTTCATTTTGAATGTAGGAAAAGGCTTAGACATCTTGAACAGAATAAAACAGGGGGGAAAGACTGCCTATCTTTTAATTTTATTGCTGTTTATTTGTATTGTTTTAAAGTGATGCTTCAGAACAGTGAATAAGGGTGGCTTGTAACACCTTAAATATAAACACATTGCAACGCCCCAAACCAGCCATCTAAGCAGTGTAACATAGACCTACGGTGCAAAATATGTTCCCTGCTCCTGTATTAGATCATTTCTAGAGACCCATTGCTAAGCCATGCAGGGTTTCTTCCCTCAGGATAGAGAAGACTGCACAATTGTTCAGATCCAGAAGTATGGACGGAAAAAATATGTCTGTGTTTCTTTTATTGCAATGCAGATATAGCTGCAATTGTACAGGCAATGGATACATGGGTCTACACTGTGAAATACATGTTCCCTTCTGTTGGTCACATCCGTGTCATAACAATGGTACCTGTGAAGATACCACACAGAGTTACATGTGTCACTGCTGGCCAGGTAAGCTCTGCATTATTTTACAATGATGCATCTCTGCTGGTTATCTTTTGCTGAATTGAGTGTTTTGTTTTGTTTTAAAAACATCATACACACACACAGGGACACATCTATGATCAGCTCTTATATAAATGAGCGGGGTGGAATTCTTTTCTTTTTCTCATTTTTATTATTTTTACAATTTAGTCTTATTTTTTTTTCTGTTTTATTAAAGTGAAAAAAAAACATGCATTTCTGTAATAGTGGTATATACCTTGTGTAAAGCAAGTAGACACAATTAAACAATTCCTCAACTTAAGCAATATAGAAGCCTGAACTAGATTCCAAAAAATATTTAGAATACATGTTCCATATCCTGATTTAGCATACAGCATTCATTTTACTTCTGCTTGCAACAAATAAGGATAAAGTAAACCCTGAGGCTCCAACTTGGATCCATCTAAGCCCATTCTGATGATTCTGCAAAATGTTGGCAATAGTATCAAGCTTAAAGCTTAGCCCTTTAGTATTAAGGGTGTTAAAGTCTCCTTTAAAAATCAAAACACACAAAAATAAAAACTTGATTTTAAACACCTCCTTCCCTTCCTTCTTTCTGGCACCTTCATAGAATTCCTGTGATTATCTCACTAATTTTAGAACTGTGGCCTCAATTGTCTTTCTGGTAAACTCTTTGTGGATTATTAATTACTTGGATTATTTGAAAAAGGACACCATATTGGGTTAAAAAGAGCAATGTGTTTCTTAACTAAATATAAAGGAGCATCTGAAATTGTAAGATGATTCTAAATGTAGTAAGAAGAAAAGGTTGCCACAATAAGTAGCATCAGTCTTACTGGATCTCAGCATGCCATTCCTTTGGAAAACATTTGGGGAAGTTATAAAATAAACAAGGGAGGCTGCCATGTGAGGTATTAAGATAGGGTTGGGTCCAAACTGCACTGCATTTCTGCCTTTCATTCCTGTAATCAAAAATGGTGCACATTAAGGAAAAGAGAACAGAAATATGTGCATGGAATACTAATACGTTTGAATATTCTGTAATCAGACTTTTCCCCAGTGGTGGGATTCAAAATTTTTACTACTGGTTCTGTGGACATGGCTTGGTGGGCATGGCAAGGCTTGGTGGGTGTGGCTTGGTGGACGTGACAGGGGAAGGATACTGTAAAATCTCCATTCCCTCTCCACTCCTGGGGGAAGGTTACTGCAAAATCCCACCCAATAACCTGTTTTCCAGCTACGTTCTCCTGTGCAGGACAACAAAAGAAGACCCAGCCGATCAGCCGGGACTCGGGAAGCAGAGAATAGATGAGGACGGGGGCAGTCAGAGGTGGTATTTGCTGGTTCTCTGAACTACTCAAAATTTCCACTACTGGTTCTCCAGAACTGGTCAAGAACCTGCTGAATACCACCTCTGGTTCTGACTATATTCAGGCCACATCTAGATATTGTCAGGCAGGAAAGACCAGATCCACATATAAAGCTTCAATTGAATAGATTTCTTGCTGAAAGCCTATGGACAGGAATCTTCTCAACTAACTGTCCGTACCTGGTTAGTTTGTTGTGGCTACATAGGGATTTTAGGCTGATTCCTCTTTTAACTCTTCCCTTATGTTCTGCTATTGCTTCTCCTACAGATATCACTCTAACTTGTAATATGCTTGAGATTTTGTCTTGTAGTAGTGGATTAATACAATAGCACTGCAAATTGTGATTTGTAAAACATGGTGTTTAGTTTAGGGGCCGTCCAAGTACACCCCTGTTTCAATTTTGGCTCCAGACTTACCATCCACATGATATTGGCTTGTTTCAATTGCTGAATCAGTATTTTTCTGGCTCTTAAGGGACTTTTTTGGGGGGGAAGAGAATGCTTGTTCTCAATAAGGAAAGAACCCAAATTTGAGAATATAACAGTAACTTTCATCAATGTGCTATGATAAAGGACCGTGCACCTGATTCGACTTTAGATAGCCTTGCCTCCCTCATTAGTAAACATTATTTTAAAAAAAGAAGTAGGCCAGGCTTAAAAGTATGCTGTGTAGGATGACCAAGGAACAATAAATAGGTTGGCTCTCTCCTGGATTAGTTTCCATCCATTGTTCTGCCTTCTGGTGCCTTGGAGAAGAGATTGAACCCTCTTCTTGTGACAGCCCCTTAGATATTAGAACACCACTTCAATAGCATCCTCATGGAGCTACTAGGAGTGGTCATCCATGAGTTGGGAAGCAATATTGACTCCCCTAAAGAGTCAATAGAAAACATCATGTTATGCATTGCTAACCCAGGCTGAATAGGTGATGCTACTGAAGTTGTGGAACCTAAGCAAGATAGAATAGCTGTACTACTTCCTAAAGGACAAACATCCTTGAGGAGCAATTGCATGATCAGGGTGTGTGGGTCAGGGGTGGGATTCAAATTTCTTAACAACCGGTTCTGTGGGCGTGGCCTAATTTGTGGGTGTGGCTTGGTGGTCAAGTGACTGGGGTGGGAGTGGCTTGCTGGCTAGGCATGGCTAGGTGGTCATATGACTGGGGTGGGTGTGGCCAGGTGGCCATGTAACTGGCAAACCAAATGTTAATGACCAGGTCCTTGCTTAATGGCCAGTTGCCTAGCAAGTGTTTTTTGCCAGTTTCCAAGGCCTGGAGAGGGCAGGGCGAGGCCTGGGCAGCTACAAGGAGCTACAGGGAGGGCTGCAGAGGGCTGGGCATGGCCAACTCAACATCACTCACGTCAAGGGTCGCTTCTCCTCGCCTGACCTCTCATGACAGTGGGGATACTGCAATGGTCATAAGTGTGAAAAATGGTTATAAGTCACTTTTTTTCAGTGCTATTGTAACTTTGAATGGTTACTAAATGAACTGTTGTAAGTCAAGGATTACCTGTACAAAAATACAAATATATTGGTATTACAAATACAATATACAATATATTGGTATTTAGGGCAGCTTTTCTTGCAAAAAGCTGCCCTAAATACCAATCATTAGATTAAAAAGACCTGCAAGCCGGAGTTACAAATCAGGCAGGGTGCCAGAGTACCTTGAGGAATGAAAATATTTAAAATGCAGTGATAACTATCAATTAGCCAACTCTTGCTCATAAAGTGAAACCCTTTAGTAGAGAGGTCATTTAAGCTCTCCAGATAAAGCAGACCCAGGAAAAGCAAGATCCATTTGCACCACTTAAAAATACCAGCTGGTCTGACTCACCTCACAAGATATCCTAAGGAAATCATCCAGATTTAAGGAACGGTCACATGCTCCCCAGAAAGGCAGTAAAAAAACCAGTGTCAACCTTGCATCCTGCCTCTAAGAAGTATACCCCAAAAGGACAGTGCCAGATAGTACTAAAGCAGTGAAGGAAGACCCCCTCCCCAAATAGAAAAAGAAACCATGAGGTAAGAAAAAATTGAAACACAATACAAATAATTAAATCACAACAGTAACTGTTGCTTGTTGAAGCTGAATAGGGAAAATTATCCCCATCAATAAACACAGGATTAAACTTCACCAAGCACAGAATTAACCTTCACCAAAAACCAGTTTTAGACCAAAACTCAGAAAGGGTATGTAAACTCACGTTTGAATGTTAATCTTTCTAGCTAGCCAAGAAGCCTTGTTGAATGTCACTCATCTTAGTTCCCTGTCACTAAAAGCTTTGCTTCATTATTCAATTATTTCTTCCAAGTGCTGATTGTCCAGGGAAGTATTTCCTCCCAACAGCATGTAAAAATCTTAAAACAACCCTTCCCCTTTAAGAAAGCCACAGAAGCTCCGGAGATAGCAAGTCTAGGCTGTCTGCCAAGAATGTAATAAGGGTGGAAAAAAATGGGCATTGGTTCTTACCTGATACGCCTTTCTCGTGAAACTGTGTAGAGCATCCAGCGAGTGGGAGGTGCTCCAGTCTTCACTTCTCACAGGCTGAGCTGAAATTGAGGAACGCCCTCCTCCTGCACTTGACTCCTCCATGCGTTTCCCCCAGTTTTAACAAAGATGAGAGGATAACAACAACCCTCTAATCTTAAGTATTATGCAACTTGAACTACAACACTAGAAATCATTGGCCGAAACAGGATTCCCCCCCTACAGATGGACCAATTAGGGTGGGGCTGGATGCTCTACGCAGTTCTACGAGAAGAGGCGTATCAGGTAAGAACCAACGCCCATTCTCCGTAGAACTGCTGCGAGCATCCAGAGAGTGGGACATACCAAAGCAAGTCTGTCCTACGGGTGGGAGTCCGTCTGGATTGGAACTTCCCCAGGATCTCTCACCACTTGCTGCAAAACTCACCTGCCAAAAGATGCCTCAGCTGAGGCGTAAATATCAATCTTATAATGTCTTATAAAGGGAGATGGGGAAGCGCAGGTGGCCGCCCGGCAAATATCAAGAATAGACACCTGAGTAGCCCAGGCTGCCGAAGTAGCTGCACTTCTGGTGCAGTGAGCGGTAACCCCACTGGGAACTGGAATAGCTTGAACTAAATAGGCCTTGGATATGGTAGCCCTAATCCATCTTCCTACCGTGGACGGGGAGACCTTACAGCCTAGTGTCTTTGGCTGAAAGGACAAAAATAGAGACTCTGTCTTTCTGGTGGACTTCGTGCGAGAAATGTAAATACGCAAAGCCCTTCGAACATCAAGGGTGTGCCACTGCCTCTCTTGCTCGCGCAGAGGCTTCGGACAGAAATTAGGCAGGACCAACTCCTGTGTCCTGTGAAACACTGAATTGATCTTTGGCATAAATGCTGGGTCTGGTCTCAGAACCACCCGATCAGAATGAAAAATGCACAGATCTTTTCTCATGGATAGAGCTGCAATTTCAGATATCCTTCTAGCCGAAGTAATAGCCACCAGAAATACTGTTTAAAATGTAAGAAATTGAAGTGACGCCTCTCTGAGAGGCTCAAAGGGAGATCTAGTCAAGGCCAGGAGAACTTTATTAAGGTCCCATGTCAGGTATCTGTGCACTACTGACGGGTGCAAATTAGAAGCCCCTTTAAGAAAGGCCTTGATTCGAGGATGGTGGGAAAGGGGACCGAAAGGATCGCCAGCAACCACCGTTGAGTGAGCTGCTACCTGCCTCCTTAAGGTGTGAGGTGATAAACCTCCATCTAGGCCATCTTGTAAAAAGGCCAGGATCTGCGCAACTGAAGGAGAGCGTGGATCGATGAATGATTTGTGGCACCGGTTACAGAAACTGTTCCAGGTTGCATCATAAATGCAAGTGGTAGAAGGCCTTCGAGTCACCAAAATGGTGTTAATGACCTGGGCTGATAAGCCTTCCTCAATCATCCTTTCCCGCTCAACCTGCAAAAGGCCAACTGTAGCCACTGTGGCTCTGGATGAAGCAGCGGGCCTTGCGACAGCGAAATCTGATCTAATGGGATCCTCTATGGCAGAGTTACCAACAGATTGCAGAGGTCCACAAACCACAGCCTCCTGGGCCAATATGGTGCCACCAGGAGGATTTCTGCTTTCTCGGCTATCAATTTTCGAATCACCCTGGGGATCAACGGAAGTGGAGGGAAGGCATACAGTAGCCCGGGAGGCCACGGGCAACGCAAGGCATCGTGATTCTCTGCTCCGTTGGAGGGATAACGGGAGAAGAACCTTAGTGTTTGCGCGTTGAGCGGAGATGCAAAAAGGTCTACTAGGGGCTGACCGAACCTGGCTGCTGCCTCTCTGAACAGGTGTGGGTGCAGACGCCACTCTGCCTGGTCCAGTGTTGTCCTGCTGAGCCAGTCTGCTTGGACGTTGGATGCTCCGGAGATGTGCTCCGCTCTGATGGACGAAAGATGCGCCTCTGCCCATCGACACAGTCGCTCGGCCTCTCTCATGAGAAGGATGGAATGGGTGCCCCCTTGCCAATTGATGTGGGCCTTGGTTGTAGTATTGTCCGTTAGGACCAAGACATGGCGCCCTCTCATTCGATGAAGGAATGTTCGCAGAGCTAGGTACACTGTGTGAAGCTCCAATCAGTTGATGCTCCGACTTCGCTCCGCATGAGTCCAAACTCCCTGTGCCGAGAGAGACTGCAGGTGGGCCCCCCATCTGGAAAGACTTGCATCTGTCGTGAGAATAACCCTTTGAGGCTCTTTGAATAGCTGTCCTCTGTTGACAGATGGTCGCATCCACCATAGGAGGGAGGCGAGAACCTTCGGCGGGATCTTCATTACAAACCTTGATGTGCTCCTTCCTGAACACTGATACAGCAGGAGGAACCATTGCAAGGATCTGGAATGCAAGTGAGCCCATGGAATAATGGAAATACAAGAAACTAGCTTTCCGAGCAGCTTGGATTGAGCAAATCCAAATTGAGCAAAGATGTTTTCCCAGTTCACTGGATATCCCTGATAGTTGTGCGGATACTAATAAGTCTCTCCTGAGAGAGGAAAACCCTCCCTTCAACAGAGTCAATCACAGCCCCCAGATGGGATATACGAGTGGAGGGGATAAGCTGACTCTTCTCAGTTCACTAAGAACCCATGGGACTGAAGTACTGAGAGGGTAGCGCTAGTATCGCTCTCAGCCTGATGTCGGGAAGGGGATGCAACCAGGATATCGTCAAGGTAACAGTGGATCCGGATAGGAATTTGTCTAAGGTGAGCTGCAAGAGCTGCCAACACCTTAGTGAAATCTCGGAGCTGAGGCGAGACCAAAGGGAAGGGCTACATACTGGAAATGCTGATTATTATAGCAAAATCTGAGGTATTTGGAATACGAGGAATGAATGGGAATATGGAGATAAGCCTCGGAAAGGTCGACCGACGTAAGCCAGTCCCCTTCTCTGATGCCCTGTAAAATAGACTGTAGAGTCTGCATTTTGAACTTATGGCGTACGACAAAATGATTTAACCTCTTAAGATCTAAAATGGGTCTCCAACCCCCGGAATGTTTAGGCACCAAAAATAAAACGGAATAGAAACCCCTTCCCTGTTGGGAGGGAGGTACAGGATGAATGGCCCTAATATCAGATAGATGTTTGATGGCGGAGGCCATAAAGGCCCGCTTAGCAGGATTCCTAGAGATGGGTGAAATCCTGAAATGCTCAGGGGGGGGGAGTGTGAAACTGCAGGGTCAAGCCAAAGCACACTGAATTTCTGACCCAAGTGTCTGAGGTGGATTCCTCCCACTTGTTGGCAAAATGCCTGAGGTGGCCGCCTATGATAGGAGAACCTGCAATCCTACCTGGGTTGGCGGGCTGTCCTACTCCCGGAACCCCTAAAGGGCCTTCTGTAACTGCCCCCTCTCCTGCTTCTGTCTCCTGAGTCACCCCGGTCCTGGTAAGATGACCGGAATGAAGGGGAGCCCTGAAATCTAGGAGTGAATGATGACTGGAAAGGGGGACGAAAGGAGCCCCTCCGAAAGGGCTGGGAACCCTTGGCCTCCTGCCTACAAAAAAGAGAAGGCAGAAACTTTTTCTTATTTCAAGTTTCCAAAAGCAATGGCTCAAGAGCGGGCCCAAACAATTTCCCTTTTGATATGGGGGCTGAAGCCAACTTAGACTTATTTTTAATATCAGCCTGCCAGTGTCGAAGCCAAAGCAATCGTCTGGCAGATACATGGGAAGATATAGCCCAGGATGAGAACTTAACCGAATGAAAGGTGGCGTCGGCTGCAAATTCCGCCGCTGCCGTGATTTTTGTGATATCTTGATGGGCTCTGGTGTCAGCTAGGGGGATGTGTTGCTTCAGCTGTCTGAGCCACCTGATGGAGGACCGGGTGAAGAAGGAAGCGGCCATGGCCGACCAGATAGCCCAAGCATCAGCGGTGTGAGCCCACCGGAGCGCCATCTCCGCTCGCCTATCCTCCGGCTTCAGTGCCTCCAGTGCATCAGTAGGATTGGAAGAGGAGGCAAGTCTTACAATCGGATAATCTACTTCCAGTGTGTCTAACATAGCGGAGAAATCCGGATCCAGGGTAAACAACCTCTTGTCCTGACTAGAAGGGGCCGGAGAAGGACCCACCGAGGCCAACTGCTTTGCAACCAGATCCGAGAAGATTGGGGGGGGCGGAATAATGTCCGCTGCCACCGCCGGCTATCTGAACATAAGGTCATCAGGACCTTTTGAGCTCGATGGAGGGGGGTCAGAGGGAGACTGAGAGGCCAGACCTGAAACGTTCTTTGCCTTAAATAATAAGGACTTAAATAAATGGTGTTTAAAAAGACCCACAACAGCAGGTTGCTCGGGGGAAAGACCCTCATCTTCTGACATTTCTCCCTCCATTAGATCTGCCTCCAGAAAGGGTTCAGAATACTGCAAGGATCCTCTATCAGAACCTTCGTACTCTCCGAATGGTTCAAGGCCCACTACCTCTTCTTCTTGGGTATCCTCCCCCTCTGGGAATGGGGCATCCATGTGAGGAGGTACCTGACCATGTTGAGACGCTGGTGCAGAGGGAGACCTTCCGGATAAAGATTCAGCTTCGGGAGTCCTCCCTTGGGAGTCCGGTCTAGATAGCTGCTGCATTCCTTCGGCTATTCCTTAACGGATGGCAGACTGCATCCATTCTCTAATGTCATCAGGTATAATGTTTGGAGTAGGATCTCCAAAACGTAGGCCTGCAGCGGTCGGCGTAAAGGTCACCTCTGGCACACGGGAGGGCTGACAGCCTTGGGTGGAGGTACCGCCCCTGGAGGAAGAGAATTGGCTTGGCGGGGGGGATAGAAGGAAAGGCAGGTGTTATAGAATGTGACTCTTTAGCCCGCTTGCTAAACTCCCTTTCTAGGGCCTTATGATGCCGTAAAGCATCTCTTTGAGAAGCACTGGAAGATTCCTTGTCCCTTTTGCGAAGGTAGTGCGTCTTTGATTTGGCCTTCAGAGAAAAGCCAGTAGGATTAGCCTCTGCCATAGTATTGAAAAAGGAAATGGCGGTTGGCACGCCGAGGAGTTCGGCCTACTTATGTAAACTGGTTTTCCTAAGATTGGGTCACATCCCCCTTTTTGAAAGAAATTTTATTCTAGAACAGTGATTAATTAAACTAACTATCTATCTATTTAAAGATCTCCTTTTTTTTTGAACTCTATGCAATAAAAAGGAAAGAAAAATAATCTACCCAAGGTTATTAAATATAAACCCTGAATATATACACTAACAATTATCATACAATTGAGGGTCGGGTTCAAGTAAGGAAGACCAAACAGACCCAAGAAATAACAGCAAAAATACCTACTAGCAAAGGCCTAAATTCCAAATGGACCAAATGAACGCTGAGGCCAAGCAAATATACAAAAGGCAAGACAAAAGGGGCCTCTGTAGGCAGCCCCCCAACAACAATGGGGAGTACATGCCTGCGTCTCTGAACTAGCTGCGGGCCAAGGAAGAAAGCCAACAATAGCTAACCAAGAGGGACAACAGGGCACGGAGCCACAGTGCCTTCCAGGTAAAAACGGAGGCTTCACGCAGCCTGACAGTCCCACTAAGGGCCTACAAAGGCCTTGCAGCTCACCCTTAATTCCAAACAATAAGTCTTACTTGATAAGAAAAACAAAATGGCGCCGGCCACGAGGTGCACCCAAAATGGCCGCCCGGCTCAGAGCGCACCAGCCCACCGCAACTTCAAGGTATGAGAAGGAGAAAAAAAAAGGGCTGGGAGAGGAAGCACTGCCTCCTCTGAGGCGTTCTAGGGGAGAAGACGCAATTGCACGCTAAATATATAGCGCGGAGCCAAGCGGCTGAGTCCAGCGCGCTTGGAACAGCAGAGGAAGAATGAGGAGGGATGGGGGGGCGAAAAGGCTCCAAACCCCTTACCTCCCTCCTGAGAGCGAAATCGCTCTGTAAACTAAATTTGGGGGCACACTACACTCTGCAGGGACAAGGAGGAAGAAAGAAATCAAACCTGAAGCTAAAATGCAACAACACCTGAAATGGCCAAGGAATGGAAGAAAAGCTGCCTGTCTTTCTCGAAGGCTGAGCTAAAACTGGGGGAACACATGGAGGAGTCACGTGGAGGAGGAGGGCGTTCCTCAATTTCAGCTTAGTCTGTGAGAAGTGAAGACTGGAGCACCTCCCACTCTCTGGATGCTTGCAGCAGTTCTACGGAGAAACAACCTGTTCTCCGAACTTCTTAGAAAGTTAACAAGGGGTTCTATAGAACCGGATAGAACTGGTAGAATCCCACCCCTGTTGTGGGTGCTCTTTCTGGACTCCTGCTGAATGGGCAGGGGGAACCCAACTGGTATGCCAGTTGCAGTTTTGCCTGGAATTGGAGGATCTTGAATGCAGTTGTTATTGTGCCCTCATGACTACCCATCTGGGCTACCGCAACATTCTCCACATGGGACTATCTTTGAGAATCACTTGGAGATTATACTGTTGGTACAAAATTCAGCAACCTGCCTATTAGCTAATACTGGGTGCTGTAAAGATGTTTTATTGTATCTTTGTTGTTAGTGCTGCATTGTATACTAGTAGGTTTTTGGGTGAAATTCAAAGTTCTGGTGCCATAAGGAAATGTCCTTTGTATGTGACATATTTCCATCCAATTATGACATACATTGTATCACAAACAAATGCATATACAACTAATTTCTTTTCTTCTTTTCTTAACTCTTCCTTGACCCTCCTTTAAAGCCCTTCACATATGCTCTAATACTTTCACATTGTTGCTTCCAAAGTTACCAATAGAACCCCCAATCAGAAATAAGGGCAATGATTTATAATTCTTTCCGTTGTTTTCAATACCACAGGGTATATAGGTTCTCACTGTGAAATAGATATCAATGAATGTAGCAGTAATCCATGTCTCTGTGGGAGTGAGTGGGTGGAATTGTCATGATCAAATTGTTATGGAAAAATTCCAGAACTACCTTCAGTGTTCAGCTACCATAAAGCATCAGGTTGTGTGCAACTGTCCTTCTGGATTCACAGGTGAGCCTCCAGCTCTTCAATTTGGTACACTACGCTTGTGTTATAATCAAAAGGTTCCCCCTGGTGGACAACTACTCTAATGACTGAGAGTTGTTTCATTACTTCAAATGATAGTCCATAGAGAAGACTGTAATAAATATAAAGCGGTGAGCAAGAAACAAATATTTCTATGCATATGATTGATAAGAAAACAGAAATTTCCCTTATGAGTGGCTATCATGCATAGTGTTGTATACTCAATTCTCTGCAAGTACGATATTGGTAAAGAGTATTACCTGTATATAGCAATGGCATATTAGCTACTTCCTACAGTGGAATATGTTCCAAACTCTTGGAATTAGAAACAAAATCCCTCAAACATTTTCTGTTGTCTTAAATATGTAATTTATTAAATATATTTATTTATTTGACATGTCATTCATTTGATTAGTATTAGAGATTGAACTAATTAACTGATAGGTTTCTTTGCACTCAAGACTTCAAACTAAAGGTTTTTAAAAGGATGTAAGCTGAACTAAATCTGTATGTCATATAAATAACTCAAGAGTTCTTTCTACAAAAAGTATTTTGGAATTGAAATGAAAATGCAATTAGGAAAAATATCCAATTCTAGCTTACATATCATACTGAAATACACTCAAAATTTCATCTTAGAGAATAACTCAATCTTTCAACAAAGATCAACCAAGGAAAGGGCTGTTAAATGGGGTGGCAGAGGATTTTGTTGGGTAACACCCATTGCTAGGTAACAGCACCTCTCTTTCCAAAATCTTCTGTAGGCCCACAAATATTTCAGCTGAAAGTTGCTTTTATCATAATATTTGTAAAATTTTAAGACAAGTATTTTCAAGAATATGCCATTCTATTACATTGTTTACATTCAAATAAAAATCATATATAACAAGAGAAGTATGCCAATGGTTCATTCCCTAACAATATTCACTGCATTTATAATAATGACTGTTATGTTCTGAGCATGGGTGCAAGCATGGAGACGAGCTGGTGAAACAGTGAACTTCAAACTCTTTATTTACATGTGAAAACAGCTCAACTGATGGCCACGATGGGCCCCTTTATATAGGCAACTCTTAACTTGTTTAACCAATGAAAACACAGGGAGCGCTAGCTCCATTAACCAATGGAAGAGGCTCGTAAATAGCCAATCAGATTCTCTTGAACCAATCTGATATCGCTATTATCGGCCAATCAGAAGTGCAGGGCCTGAACCCTGCACTTTACTTCAAGCTCTTAATGATCTTTATTAAGCATTTATTGATTCACAACAATGATGTTGTTTGTTTAGTCTTTTTTATTGAAATCATTTGAGGAATGATATATACAGTATTTCTTCAAGATTCTTATGGACTTGAATGATATGCACACACACACACAATCCTCTATACAATGGAACAATGGACAATAGAGCATGCTTTACATCAACCCTATAAAGAAAGTGCTCCTTTTACTAAACACTTTCTTATCTTCAGGAATATCCTGCTTTCCTTCATTTTGAATGTAAGAAAAGGCTTCGACATCTTGGGCAAAGCATATGTTTTGAATGTGCGAAATTATGTTTTGATTTCCAAGTTGTGAAGGTTCCTCTGACAAACATGGAGAAATTCTGTTTGGTTACTACTGATATAGATGTTACTAAATTACTTCAAGCCATAGGATGTTTGAGCTAAGTCCGCTTCCTATTTTTTGCTGTGAATTATCCATGGAAAGGCATAGCATATTACTACTATTAGTATTCCTCCTTACATAAGGATTTATATTGACATTTCAACTTTCATGGAAATCTTTCCATATTAGTGAAGGAGAACTACTTACAGTATCAGCAGGAAATCTCAGGAATTTAAAATCAATTAGTGCAGGAAGTTTGCAAGGTCTGATGACTTGCTTTGTTGACTTCAGGAACCCAAAGCATTCTGTGTAGCAGCCCCGCTACTCCTATGAATTAATGCTTCTGAAACACTAGTGGACAAATGTCTTTACAGCTTACCTGCTTTTACCAGTCTTTTGAATGAGAAGCTCCTGATAAATTTTCAGGCATTCTATCCTCCCAGGGAGAATTGGATCTTGAGAAATCCCTTGGCAATGTTCTCTCTGGCAAGAAGACTTGTTTTCTCTCTTAGCAAGCAGACTCAAGAGGTCTCTTGGAAATGTTTCTTTTTTCTGATATCAATGGATCTCCAACATGCTATATTTTAAAGTTTTTCTTTCAATCTACCCAAATGGAATCTCCAATACATTGCACAAAAGTAAACTAGTGGCCTGGTCAAACTTCTCAGTCTAGAGGTCAAGAGATAGATGTCAACACTAGACATCCATAGACAAATGGGCTCTGATAATTGGCTGAAGATGTTGACACTAACATCAGACCTATTGCCCAAACAGAGTTTGAAAGCTACTGCCTGAGAACTTCTAAGGGACGCTAGTGATGGACAAACCAAACACTATAGTGATAGTAGTAGTAATTATTTCTAATTCACAGAGCAGCAGCCTTCATACCAGAATGATCCAAAGACTAAGTGAATGCATCTATCAATAACCAGCTTTTTCTTCTCGCAATGATCACACACTAATAAGCTTTTTTTCCCTAATGATTCTTGCAGGATCAGTGATGCATGTTGTTTTTTTTTTGGGGGGGGGGGGTTACTTTGATAATTTTTCAACAGTTTGGCATGATAATTTTGAAATCAGTTGCCTTCTTTGACAGATGAATTTTAGGATTTATTTAGAATAAATTTACTAATAGTTATGACCAGTGAGCAGATTAACGGATCAAAGCAATGATTTGCTTTGAAGCAGTGAATTGAATCAGGCACTTTTGAAATGCTTTGTAGCTTTTCAAAGAGCTTTGCAGATTTAGTGGCTTTTCTACTGCTTGTAACCAGCCTTTAACTCTTTACTTGTGTTAATGGAATATTTCACTGTAAACTACCCCATCAAGAAAACAGAGACCACAATTTGGCTCTCAAGCATTTTAAAGCATAGCTGCCCTTACTTTGCAATTTTGTACAGTCAGGACAGGTTTAAAACTCTTGACAGTGAATGAATTGGTGCCAGGTGAATACTTACATGCAGTGCCTGAACCTTTCCTGCTTTAAATATAGCAGTGAAGTATTAAGTTTAAAAATAAATTTTCTCAGAGCTGGCACTTTCTTTGTATTGATTCTTGTCAGTTTCTGTGGTATTATATTTCACTATGCCAACTACTTTCAGTGTCTTTGCCAATTAACCTAGAATATTTCCACCAATCCACAACTCTGACACTACCAAGTCTTGCCCCTTTCTTTTTTTTTTTGAAAAAAGATTTTATTAATTTTCTACAAACAAACAAGACAAACAAAACATTAAAACATTCAACGCTCGTATATACATCCAGTGTGTCAGTTGGTTCATCATTTTTGTGCATTCATTCTGTAGTCCCAGTTACAGTTATGTTACATAACAAATCATATTATCAATCCAAACTTATATATCCTAATATCACTAAAAAAAAGAGAGAGAAATTTTTGACTATACTTTTAATCATTCATGCTTTATGAGCTAACAATACTTTAACCAGATTATTCAACAAATCATATAATCATACCAAATCGATCCTAAAAAACCCTTTATAAATATAATATCAAAGAACAAAATAATAGCAAAATAGCAAAATAAAGATATTTCTTACTATCTAGCATTCCAAATATTCTACTATCGTATTTTATCATCTAGCCATTTATAAAAAAAGATCCCAAATTTCATAAAATTGTTTATCCTCTTGCTCTCTAATTTCAAATGTCAATCTGCTCATCTCAGCACATTCCAATAATTTCTTAATAATTTCTTCCTGTAATGGTATTTACTTATTCTTCCAATTTTTAGCAAATACAATCCTGGCCGCTGTTAATACATTTACAATCAGGTATTTCAAATCTTTACTATATATATCAGGTAAAATTCCCAATAAGAAGATCTCTGGTTTCAAGTCTATATGTTTCTTTGTCATTTTTTCCAACCACATGTGAATTTTAGTCCAATATTTTCTAGCGTCCACACAAGTCCACCACATATGGTAATACGAGCCGGGTATCTGATGACATTTCCAGCATTTTTCAGATTTCTTCTAAAACATTCTTGCAATTCTTGTCGGGGGAAAGTGCCACCTATAAAACATCTTATACAAATTTTCTTTATATGCTGTTGACATTGTCATTTTATAATTTTGAAACCACAATTTCTGCCATTTCTCTAGATCAATCCCATATCCAAAATTCTTCCCCCAAACAATCATAGTTTCTTTGACTTGTTCTTCCTCTAATTTCATTCCCAGTAAATAACTATATACTTTTTTAATCACCTTCTCATCAGTACCCATCAAGATCTTATCTAAATCAGTCTGCTTATCATAGAATCCCTCCATTTTAAAATCTTCATCATACCTTGAATGTATTTGTGCATATGAAAACCAATTCATCCTTATACCTTGTTCCTCTAAGTTTTGGATCGATTTAAGTTCACCCTTTTCATCCAAAAGTTCCCCATATCTAACTGTTTGTTCCTTCTTGTAAATTATAGGATAGGAAAATGCTTCAATAGTCGATAACCAAACTGGAATTTTCAAATAACATTGTCTTTTTATCTTCTCCCAATTTAACCACAAAGACTCCCGTACATAATGTCTTCTAAAATAACCCTGTGTTTTAGTTCCCTTATACCATAAAAAAGCATGCCAGCCCAACAGCAAATCATGCCCTTCCAATGTCAACAACCTATGTTTTCTTAATGTTATCCATTCTTTGACCCACATCAAACTTGCAGCTTGATAATACAATTCCCAATTAGGCAAGCCAAAACCTCCTCTAATTCTAGCATCTTGCAAAAGCTTTAGCTTTATTCTCGCTTTTTTACCTTGCCATATAAACTTCAACATAATTTTATTTAAATCTTCAAAATAATCTTTTCCAAGCCTAATTGTATTGTTTGAAACAAATATAAAATTCTAGGTAAAATATTCATCTTAATTGTTGAAATTCTCCCTATTAATGACAATTGCAAGTTTTCCCACTTCTTCAAATCTGTAGTTATCTGTTGTTTAAGTTTAATATAATTATTCTCCTTTAATGTACTACATCTTGTTGTCAAATATATCCCCAGATACTTAACCTTATTTGTAACTTGAATTTTCAAAAGATCTGCCAGTTCTTCTCTCTGTCTCAATAGCATGTTCTTTGTCAAAATCTTTGTTTTATCTTTATTTATTTTCAAACCAGCTACCTCTCCATATGTCTCTATCTTTTCCAATAACCTTGGAGCTGTTTCTAGCGGGTCTTCCAGAATAAAAGCTAAATCATCAGCAAAAGCTTGTAGCTTAAATTCTTCCTTCTTAATTTTCATTCCTTTTATGCTTTTATCATCCCTAATATTCTATTCAACACTTCCAAGGTCGACACAAATAGCAAAGGAGATAGGGGACATCCTTGTCTTGTGCCTTTCCTTATATTAATAAAATCTGCAAGTTCCCCCTCCATCATTACCCTTGCTGTCTGTTTATTGTATATGGCTTCTGTTGCTTGGATAAATTTTTTAGCAAAACCCATCTGCTCCAATAGTAATAACATAAATCTCCAGTTCACGTTGTCAAATGCCTTTTGAGCATCTAGGAATATCAAAGCCATTTGCTTTTCAGGATGAGCCTCATAGTATTCCAAAGTGTCCAAGATTACTCTCATATTGTCTCTAATTTGTCTCTTTGGCAGAAATCCATTTTGATCTGGGTGAATAAAATTATTTAAATATTTTTTAAGTCTTTCTGCTAAAATTGAAGCAAAGATTTTATAGTCTGCATTCAATAAAGAAATAGGTCTATAATTCTTAATTTGCAGTGGGTCAGTCTCTTCTTTCGGTATAAGTGTAATATATGCCTCTGACCATGTTTTGGGTATCATCTTTTTTAACATAACTTCATTCATAACTTCTAACAATGGGATGCTCAATGATTCTTGAAATGTTTTATAGAATTCTGCTTGGAGCCCATCTGGACCCGGTGCTTTCCCATTATTTTGTCTCTTAAATGCTTCATTTAGTTCCATCATTGTTATATTGCTTTCTAACATTTCTTCAGTCTCTTTAGGTATCGTCAGTAAATTAGCTTCCTGTAAATACTGTTTGACTTTTTCCTCATCAATATTCTCTTGTTTATATAGTTGCCCATAAAAATCTCGTATAATTTCTTTTTTCTCCTTATTCCCATAACAAACTTGGCCTTGTTCATCTATTAACTTCAATATTTTTCTTGATTCCTTCTCTTTTTTCAATTTATATGCTAGCCATCTACCTGGTTTATTTGCATCTTCAAAATAATTCTGTTTAGAGTTTCTAATTTTCTGTGCCAATTCTTCTTTCTCTATTAATTCCATTTTATGTTTAATTACATCCAGCTTCAATTTAATATCCTTTTTCTGTGGCATTTTCTGTAATTCTTTTTCAAGATTTTTATACTCATCTTCCAAGGCCTTAGAAGCTTGCCTTTTCCTAATATTCTTTTTTGTTGTATAATCTATTATCAAACCTCTAGCGTATACCTTCATTATATCCCATACATTCTGCGTTGAAGTATCTTCTTTTTTATTTTCTCTGAAGAAAAAAGCCAATTCCTTCTCCATCCATTGTATAAAATCTTTCTCCTTTAAAATAGTATTATTTAATGTCCATCTCGATCTTTTTTTTTGTCCCTTCCATTTAATTGTCATTGGGCTATGATCTGCCCAGGTACTTGTTTCAATATTTGTTTCTTGAATATTGGATATTAGTTCTGTTGAGATCCAAATCATATCTAATCTGGACCATGATAAATGTCTATTTGAATAAAAAGTATATTGTTTAGCTTTAACATTTCTTTCTCTCCAAATATCTTTTAAAGTTAATTCATCTGTCATTTTAAAAAAAGACTTAGGGAGAGCCTTTCTATTTTGCTTTGTTGTTGTTGCTATATAGTCCAATTAATTGTCCACAATTCCATTAAAATCTCCCATCATAATTATATTAACATAGTCCAGTCCAATTATTTTCATGTGTAGCTTTTTATAAAACTCTTCTTGTTTATCATTCGGAGCATAAATTGCAATCAAGAGTATTTTTATATTATTGTCTATTATTTCTACCATTAATACTCTTCCATCTTCATCCGTGTAGATCAATTTTGCTGGGATAGCCTCTTTAATGTATAGAACCACTCCTCTTTTCTTACATTGAGTCAAAGAAGTAAATATTTTCCCCATTTTTGGCTGTACTAACAATTGTTCATGTTGTTTTTTAATATGAACTTCTTGTAGACAAATTATATCGAATTTTAATTTCTCTAATTTATGAAAAGTTTTCCTTCTTTTAACAGCTGAATTAAGTCCATTTATATTCATTGTAATCAGTTTTTTTTCTTCCATGATTATGCTTTATATTTAGGTCTAACCGCTCTCGTGGATCTCACTTCATGCTGCTCTTTGCTATCCACCTGTCCCCCTACTGCTCCTTTCTCTTTTTCAGTCTCCAGTTGTTCCTCTTGAAACTCAATTAATGAGACCTCTTTCTCTGCCTCCTCTCTTCTTCCTCCAAAAAATTCTGCATGGAAAACTTCTGCTTTCTCAATTGAATCAATTCTATGTCTCTGCTCTTGCCACCTGAACATTAGTCCTTCTGGAATCAGCCATCTATAATTCACTTCGTTTTCCAGTAGCATTTTGGTCAGAAATCAATATTCTCTTCTCATCTCTCTCACTCTTCTGGGTATTTGTTTTAAAACCACAACCTCTTTACCTTTGTATTTCAATGTTTTCTCTCTTACTACTTGTAATATTTGCATTTTAATGGATTTTTTGGTAAATCTAATATGGACTTCCTTGGGTAATTTATTTCTCATCGCATACCTTGTATAGACTCGATATACCTCATCTATTCCATCCATCATCTTTTCCTCTGTAATTTCCAAAGCATCTGCCAAAATTTCTATCATTATCGCTGCCAAATTTTCTCCTTTTTCCTCTTCTATATTTTGAAATCTAAGGTAAAATTCTGACCTTTCCATCTCCCACCTCAACATCCCACTTTTTTCTTTTTCAACCGCTGTTAATCTACTGTCAATATTTCCAATCTTCTTCTCTCTTTGTTTTCCTTCTTCCTCAATTTTTTGGAATCTCTCCTCATACTTGACCATCATCTGTTTAATGTTTTCCACTTTTTCATCAGTCTTCTCTATTCTTTGTTCAATATTTTCTGATCTTTGTTCAATATTTTCTGTTCTTTGTTCAATGATGTCTGATTTTGTCTTGAGATCTTGGATTCCTTGCATAATCATCTGTAAAGTTACTCTTTCTTGTTCCTTATCTTGCTTCAACATTGTCTGAATTAAACGTTGTCCTCCAGCTGGTGGGGAAGCAGACGCAGAAGTAGAAATGCCAGATGGTATTGGTTTCCTACTCATTTCAATGCTTCCAAAGCTTCAAATTCTTTTTGACTTTTAATCCAACTGAGCAGCCAATTTTAATCCAAAATGGAAAACTCCAATAGTAAAAGGCACGAAACCAAAGAAGAAACAGGAAAAAAGTAAGAAGAAGGATCTTCAGGTTCTTCTAGACCCTAATCCAATTACGAAGTAGTCCACCATAAAAAAGAAAAAATAGAAAGGAGAAAAACAAACAAATCCAAAAATAATAATATTGATTAAGAGCAAAAATAAAAATAAAAAAAGCAAAAAGAGAAAAAACAAAAAGTTCCTTCAGGTTCTTCACACCTTAGTCCAGTTGAGAAGTCTCAATAATCAAAAAAAGAAAAACAGAGTGGTCCAAAAACATGGATAGAAAAAGCAAAAAAGTCCCAATAAAAAGAAAAAAAAGAAAAAGAAAGAAAAAATTCTGAGGCTTTCCCTTTAAAGTAAAAGGCAGAAATAAGAATATTACTAAAATTGAAATTTAGAAAAAGGCTGGCGAATGGGGTATATATATATATATATATATATATATATATATATATATATATATATAAGAAAGCACACTGCACTTTATTTATTTATCCAAGGCTGTTCTTATGACTCTCTTCTCCTGCAGCTTCAAAGCCAAACCTCAAGTGTTGAAATATTGATAACAGTCCAGGAAAGCACCTGCAATAATATTTTGCTGTGCTCTCCCTCTATCTCATCACGTTAAAATGTCCTTGAAAAGAGGTCTTTTTGCAATTCTCTCCAATTCAAATAAAATACTTTCAAGCCTCTAGTTGGCAGTGTTGCAAAGTTTCTTAATGCTCTTCCTCCCCCCCAGCCAGAAAAAAGGAGCAATATATACAGAAAAAAAGAAAAAAAAATAGCCAAAGGGAGCCTCTATCCTAAAGAAAGTTAAAAAATCAAAGGGAGCATAAAAATATATATAAGAGAAAAATCAATCCGGTTACCTACAAAGTCACACTAAAGTCCCCCCCAAAAAATATAGGAAAATGAAAAAAAAAATCCCAAGCCTCAATTTGACATCACTTTAAAAACGCCGCTCAGACAGTTTCAGTCAAAAAAAAAACTTCACAGATTTCTTCTTTGTTCAGGATGCCCTTTCCAACTCTGCGAATTTACAACACAAAAGAGTTTTTCTCACCCAACCGTCACACTTCTTTCCAGCCACTTTCTTTCCGGAGCTGTCCCGACTTCAGCAGCTAATGAGGCTGCCTCTCCGCTGCCAGCAAAAGGGCTTCTCCCGGATCAAACCAGAGATTTTGCGGTATCTCTGGGATCCTGGGACAGTACCCTTCTCTATCCCCGTCTCTACGGGACGGTTTAGGTCCATTGGGACCGACCAGGGGCAAAAATATCAGCTGCGATCTCAGAGGCCCAAGATCACAGCTGTTTCGCCGAAACGAAGCTCCGCCTTCTCCCCAAGTCTTGCCCCTTTCTAAGAGACTCTAATTTATCAACTGACTATGCCAGTTCTTCGGGCATCCCAGAAATCCAAACAATCAAAAACCACAAAGTTGTAACTCTCATAAGGGAAAGCCATTTGTCATTTTCCAAAGGCCTGCCCTGAAACTATCTACTTTCGCTAATTTGCCCTGCACCACTGTTGAAACTGGTGAGTAATCATAATGGACCATATTTGCCAACCATGATAAACTTTATTAGCCTCCCAGAAAAAAAATGACATGAAACAATAAGTTACAGAAGAAGTTGTTGGTCATCCTTTAGGGACATGCTTAACCTGGCATCCAGAAAAGCAAATGGAAAATTTTTTTAATGAATTCTGACAGCATATTCAGAAAAACTTTCTTTCTGGGAATTTTGCTGGAGAATCTGACTGATGTGATGTACAGTAGAATACATTCCTAGTACTCTAAAATTGATCTAGAATATTATTTCAAAACTTATTCCAATAAGTCTTTGGAATTAGAGGTGATATTCAGCAGGTTCTGACCAGTTCTGGAGAACCGGTAGAAATTTTGAGTAGTTCAGAGAACCAGCAAATACCACCTCTGACTGGAGATTTTACAGTACCCTTCTCCTGCCACACCCACCAAGCCACACCCACAGAACCTGTAGTAAAAATAATTGAATCCCACCATTACTTAGGATGTATCTATCTGAAATGTGGCAGGCCTAATTTCTTTAGAGAGTACAATATTTTCATCCGATTTTGTCAAAAATATAAAGCAATTAAAGGTGGTCTCAGGTCTGTAAGCCCATTAGAGTCAGCAGGAATCAAGTAGCATATAAAATCATTTGCTTGAGATGGGCAGCAACAGAAATTGAATAAATTAGAATGCAAACAAACAAGCACCTGCCACAAAACATCCCAGATTTAACAATGCATAAGAAAGACAGAAAAATCTGCACAGTGGAGGTGGCAGTACCTGGAGAGAGCACAATAAACAAGAAATAACTGAAGAACAAAATAGAAGGATATGTTTATTCTACTGCAAATAGAAGTAGAATGGCTGTGGCCAAAGAAAGCAAAAATAATAGATACCTTGGGTGCAATCCCAAAACATCTGAAGCATTACTTGAACAAAACCACCTTTAGTAAATTGCATTGACAAAATCATCATTAGTTAGTCCAATCTCTACGCTTGTTTTTTATTTTAAAGGGAAAGCTTTAGTATTAATGTTTCCTTTTTTTTTTTTTAAGGGAATAGCCTTTTTTTCTCTTTTCCTGGCATTTTTGTTTTTTCATCTACCTTTCTGGTTTATTTTTATGCACTCTTTTCAATTTGAGACGTCTCAATTGGATTAAGGTGTTGAAGAACCTGAAGAATTTTTCCTTTTTTTTTTTTTTTTTTGAAGCCTTTTCCTTCATCTAACTTCTGATTGGATTAAGGTATAAAAGAACCCGAAGAAATTTTGTCCTCCCTTTTTTTTATCATTACTATTTGGCTTATTTTTTCTACTATTTTTATTTCGAACTACAATTGGTTATTTCACAATTGGATTAAGGTTTAGAAGAACCTGAAGATTTTGAATTGCTTAAAATGAGTAGGAAATTTACAGCTCTTTGTTCTTCAACTTCTACTTCTTCCTCTCCACCATCTGGAGGACAACTTTCAATACAGACAATGTTAAAGCAAGAAAAAGAACAAGAAAAAGAAAAAGTGACCCTGCAGATGATTATGCAAGGAATTCAAAACTTTCAAACAAGATCAGAGAAAATTTAAAAGAGAATAGAGAACATCGAACAAAGAACAGAGAACATTGAACAAAGAACAGGAAAAACCGATGAAAAAGTTGAGAACATCCAACAAATGATGATGAAGTATGATGAGAGACTACTAAAAATTGAAGAAGAAGATAAACAAAGAGATAAGAAGATTGGACACATTGATACCAGATTAACTGTGGTTGAACAAGATAAAAATGGTATGCTCAGATGGGAGATGGACAGATCAGAATTTTATCTCAGATTCCAAAACATAGAGGAAGAAAAAGGACAAAATCTAGCTGATATAATAATAGAAATATTGGCTAAAGCTTTGGAAATAACTGAAGAGAAGATGGTGGATGGAATAGATGAGGTTTATCGAGTCTTCACAAGATACACAATGAGAAATAGCCTACCAAGAGAAGTTCACATCAGATTTACAAAGAAAGCCATTAATACGCAAATATTGCAGGTGGCAAGAGAGAAAACATTGAAATATAAAGATAAGGAGATTGTGGTTTTGAAACAAGTATCCAGAAGAGTGAGAGAGATGAGAAGAGAATACCAATTCTTGACCAAATCGCTACTTTAAAAAGAGGTGAATTATAGATGGCTGATTCCAGAAGGTTTAATGTTCATTTGGCAAGAACAGAGATACAGAATTGATTCAATTGAGAAAGCTGAATCATTTTATACAGAATTTTTCAGAGGGAAAGAGGAAGAGGCAGAAAAAGAAATTTCACTAATTGAATTCCAAGAGGACTGCCAAATAACGATTGAAAAAGAGGAAGGTGCAGTAGGTGGAAAGGAGGAAACCAGAGGACAATGTGAACCAAGATCCATGAGAGCTGCCAAACCTAATTATAAAATATAACCATGGAAGAGAAAAAATTGATTACAAGTAATATAAATGAACTTAGTTCAGCTGTTAAAAGAAGGAAAACTTTCCATAAATTAGAGAAATTAAAATTTGATATTACCTGCCTACAAGAAGTACATATTAAAAAGCAATATGAACAATTGTTGATACAACCAAAACTAGGGAAAATATTTACCTCCTTGACACAATGCAAGAAAAGAGGAGTGGTTTTATATATTAAAGAGACCATTCCAGCAAAATTGATTTATACTGATGACGACGGAAGAATACTTATGGTGGAAATAATGGACAATAATACAAAAACACTCCTGATTGCAATCTATGCTCCGAATGACAAACAAGAAGAATTCTACAAAAAATTACATATGAAAATAATTGAACTGGACTATCCTAATATAGCTGTGATGGGAGATTTTAATGGAATTGTAGACAATAAATTGGACTATACAGCACAGAAAACAATAAAGCAAAACAGAAAGACTCTCCCTAAATCTTTTTTTAAAATGGTAGATGAAATAAACTTAAAAGATACATGGAGAGAAAGAAATGCTAAAACTAAACAATACACATTCTATTCAAATAGACACTTATCATGGTCCAGAATAGATATGATATGGATGTCAATAGAATTAATAACTAATATTCAAGAAATAAATATTGAAACAAGTACTTGAGCAGATCACAATCCAATGACAATTAAATGGAAAGGACAAAAAAGAAGATCTAGATGGACATTAAATAATACTATTTTAAAGGAAAAAGACTTCACACAGTGGATGGAGAAAGAATTGGCTTTTTTCTTTAGAGAAAACAAAAAAAAGAAGATACATCAATTCAGAATGTATGGGATACAATGAAGGCATATGTTAGAGGCTTGATAATAGACTATACAAGGAAAAGGAATACTGTGAAAAAACTAGCCTCTAAGGCCTTAGAGGATGAGCATAAAAGACTTGAAAAAGAACTACAGAAAATGCCACAGAAAAAGGAAATCAAGCTAAAAATGGATATAGTTAAACATAAAATGGGTCAAATAGAAAAAGAAGAATTAGCACAGAAAATTAGAGGGGCTAAACAGAATTACTTTGAAGACGCAAACAAACCAGGTAGATAGTTAGCATACAAATTGAGAAAGGAGAAAGAATCAAGGAAAATACTGCAATTAACAGATGACTAAGACCAAGTTTGCTATGGTAGTAAAGAGAAGAAGGAAATCATTTGAGACTTCTATGGGAAACTATATATGCAAGAGAATATTGATGAGGAAAGAGTTAAACAGTACTTACAGAATGCTAATTTACCTCAGATACCTAAAGATTGAAACAATGTTAGAAAGGAATATAAAGATGATGGAATTAACTGAAGCACTCAAGAAGCAAAATAATAGAAAGGCACCAGGCCCAGATGGACTTCTGGCAGAATTTTACAAAATATTACAAGAATCGTTGAATCTTCCATTGCTAGAAGTTATGAATGAAGTTATGTGAAAGAAGAAGATACCTAAATCATGGTCAGAAGCCAATATTACACTTATTCCAAAAGAGGAGGCTGGTCCATTACAAATTAAGAACTATAGACCTATTTTTCTACAAAATGCAGATGATAAAATCTTTGCTTCAATATTGGCAGAAAGACTTAAAAAATATCTAAATAATTTTATTCATCCTGATCAAAATGAATTTCTGCCAAAGAGACAAATTAAAGATAATATGAGAGTAATCTTGAATACTTTGGAATATTATGAGGCACATCCTGAAAAACAAATGGCTCTGATATTTCTAGATGCACAGAAGGCATTTGATAATGCGAATTGGCAATTCATGTTATTACTGTTGGAACAGATGAGTTTTGCTAGAAAATTTATTCAAGCAATAGAAGCTATATACTATAAGCAAACGGCAAAGGTAATGATAGAGGGAGAACTGACAGACTTTATCAATATAAGAAAAGGAACAAGACAAGGGTGCCCACTATCACTTTTGTTGTTTGTGTTAATTTTGGAAATGCTAAACAGAAATATTAGAGATGAAAAGAATATAAAAGGAATGAAAATCAAAAAGGAAGAATTTAAACTGCAAACATTTGTAGATGATCTGGTTTTCATCTTAGAAGACCCTCTAGAAACAGCACCAAAATTGATAGAAAAAATAGAGACATATGGAAAGGTGGCTGGTTTGAAAATAAATAACGATAAGACCAAGATCTTGACAAAGAATATGCTATTAAGACAAAAGGAAGAACTGGCAGACCTATTGAAAATTCAGGTCATGAATAAGATCAAGTACTTGGGGATATATTTGACAGCAAGATGTAGTACACTAAAAAAGAATAATTATATCAAACTTAAACAGCAGATAGCGCTAGATCTGGTGAAATGGGAAAATTTACAACTGTCACTAATAGGGAAAATTTCAACAAACAAGATGAATATATTACCCAGAATTTTATATTTGTTTCAAACAATTCCAATTAGGCTTGGAAAAGATTACTTTGAAGATTTACCGTATATACTCGAGTATCAGTCGACCCGAATATAAGCCGAGGCACCTAATTTTACCACAAAAAACTGGGAAAACTTATTGACTCGAGTATAAGCTGAGGGTTTTTTTTTCAGCACAAAAAACTTCTGTACTGTTGATCTAAAAACTACAGGGATATAGATGAAACATTTAGATAAACCAGGATGCCAAATAATTGGTGAGCTACCCCACTGCTCCATTTCTTAGAAGGCATCCCATTAAATTATTGGCAAAGAATTCAAAATTTTTATAAGGACATAGTCAGATCAATGATGGAATCACAGTTGGTACCAGAACTGAATGATAAGATTTTTTTAATTTTATAAGGGTGTATAGTACTGAAGCTTGAAATATGAGAAGCATGAATCAGGTAAAAATTAGACCGTCAAAATAAGCATGAAGTGCAAGCAAAATGTTACTTCGTTTTTTATATGGAAGAATACAGTTATACATAGATAAAAATATCAAATGAATAATCAGATTTCAGAAAAGAAAGAGATAAATGAACAGAAAATGAATAGGGTCAGGGTAGGGTAGAAGAAAGAATATTTAAAATTTATCTATCAGTTATAGTCTTAGATTTTATTCAACACAAACTTGACTGAACGTATTAATATGCTTAAATTTAAATACCCAATCTTCTTTTAAATTTTTGAAACATGTAATCCAGGTTTGTATAGCAAACATTAACAAACTGCATCTACACAACTTAATTTCTTTTTTTTTTATAAACAAAAATATAATAGTAAAATCTAATATAAATGAAAGTTAAAAACAAGCCAACACAGAGAACTGGTTCTTTGATTATCATAAAAATTTAAAATATCCACATCCACTAAACAGACTTTAAAAGGCTTCAGAGGATCAACTGTACCTGCAGATCAGTATAAAGATAATGTGTGTCTTTCTACTACAAAAGACCCACAAGAAAATACAACAAACACATACTATATAAAAATATAACTTAGTTACTGAGGTGTTTTTAACATAAGTCTTCAAAATAAAAATACTTTCTATTGTTTTTATATTATAAGGGCATCAACATAAAAGAAATGAAAGAGAGATTGACTATGAAGTACCTCTCCCCGAGACAGGCCAGGGGGAAGCGGGGCTTTCTCCGCCTGCTGCTGCCAGAGGGGTATCGGGGTGGAGTGCGGGGAAAGGGGGTTTGTGCCGAGGCTCCGCAAGCCACCGCCGCCTCCTCCAGATGAGCGCCCTGACGGGAGGCGATCGCAGCCGCGACAGCAGAGACCGCGAGGTCAGACAGAGACGAGGGGCGCCCCCCAAGAGCTCCGACTGCAGCGAAGGTGAGCGGCCACCACTTCCCTGGTGCGTGGCGGTGGGGCAACTCCTGGCGCAAAAAGCCAAGAGGAGGACACCCGGGCGGCTGCCGCCCCTGGATCCTAACTGGAAAGACCCCATCAGAGGGATCAGAGGGTTCTGCCTGCCCTCATAAAGAGGCGATTACCAGATTTGCAGCTCCGAAAGTCTTTGGCGGGAACATGGCTGCCCGGGGCAGCATTGGGGACTGAACAGGAGAGCCGCAAACGCCGCGCTCCCCAAGAGAGGGCGGCCCTCTTCCACTCGGCGGCTCCCACCACGGCGCAGCCAGGCACTTTGTCTCGCTGCCCCCGGAGTGCATGCGCTCTTTGCCACTAGGGTAGGGGGCGGAGGAGGCTGCCTGAGCCTGACAGTTTGTTGGCAAAGCTGGAAGCGTGCAATGCAGGAGCTCGCGGGGGCCCCGGGCGCCCGTTAATGGGGAAGGAGAGTCCACTTGGGGTCGCCTGTGTGGCCCTCAGTGGGTAGACAGCCGCGGCGGCGATGCTGCCCTGGAGGCGCGATCGGTTGCAGCCACGCCAGCGCAGGCCAGGCATGGTGCCGTAGCAGTTGTTGGAGGAACTGCGCCGAGGCAGAGGAGGAAGGAAGGCAGGCACGGACGGGCAAAGCAAGCAGGGACCCCCTTCTCCAGCCCCGCTTGGGGTGAAGATTAATCGCACGGGCAGCAGGTCAGAGGGGAATCTGACTCGAGTATAAGCCGAGGGCGGTTTTTTCAGCACAAAAAATGGGCTGAAAAACTCGGCTTATACTCGAGTATATACGGTAAATAAAATTGTGTTGAAATATATATGGCAAGGTAAGAATGCGAGAATAAAGTTAAAACTTTTGCAAGATGTTAGAATTAGAGGAGAATTTGGTTTGCCTAATTGGGAGTTGTATTATCAAGCAACAAATCTGATATGGGTTAAAGAATGGATAACACTAAGAAATACTAGATTATTGACATTAGAAGGACATGATTTGTTGTTGGGGTAGCATGCTTTTTTATGAACTAAAACACAGGGGTATTTTAGAAGACATTATATACAGGAGTCTCTGTGGTTAAACTGGGAGAACATTAAAAGACAATGTTATTTGAAAATTCCAGTCTGGCTATCGACGATTGAAGCATTTTCTTATCCTATAATATACAAAAAGGAACAAACAGTTAGATATGGTGAAATATTGAATGAAAAGGGTGAACTCAAATCTATACAAAAACTAGAGGAACGAGGTATAAAGATGAATTGGTTTTCATATGCGCAAATACATTCAAGGTATGATAAAGATTCTAAAATGGAAGGTTTCTATGATAAATTGATTGATTTAGATAAGATTTTGGCAGGTACCGATGAAAAGGTGATTAAAAAATTGTATGGATATTTATTAGAAATTAAATTAGAAGAAGAACAAGTTAAAGAAACTATGATTGCTTGGGGGAAGAATTTTGGATATGGGATTGATTTAGAGAAATGGCAAAAATTGTGGTCTCAAAATTATAAAATGACAATGTCAACAACATATAAAGAAAATTTGTATAAGATGTTTTACAGGTGGCATTTTCCCCTGACAAGAATGGTCAAGAATAAATCCAAAAAATGTTGGAAATGTCATCAGACACCTGGCTCATATTACCATATGTGGTGGACTTGTGCGGATGCTAAAAAATACTGGACTAAAATCCACATGTGGTTGGAAAAAATGACAAAAAAAAACATATAGACTTGAAACCAGAGATATTTTTATTGGGAATTTTACCTGAAATATATAGTAAAGACTTGAAATATCTGATTGTAAATGTATTAACAGCCACTAGGATTGTATTTGCCAAAAACTGGAAAAATGAGAAAACACGATCACAGGAGGAAATTATTAAGAAAATATTGGAATGTGCTGAAATGAGTAGATTGACATTTGATATTAGAGAACAAGAGGATAAACAATTTTATAAAATTTGGGATCTATTCTATCAATGGTTAGACAATAAAATACAGTAATGAAATATGTAGACTTTTAGAAAATAATAAATATATAAAATGTACTTCTTTCTTATTATATCTACAAAATGATTTTAGGATAGATTTGGGATGATGATATGAACTGTTATAAAACAAACTAAATTATGATTATCTTGTAAAACATGAATGAATAAAAGTATAGTCAAATGATTGATTAATAATGATACTAAGGTATTTAATTTTTGATTCAAAATATGAGATTATATGCAATGTAATTGTAATTGAAGACTACGAAATGGAAGCACAAAACAATTTGTAAACTAACCGGCACACTGTATGTATACATATGGAAGATGGCTTGATGTTTTTATGTTTTGTTTGTTTATGTTTGTTTTTAAAAACCAATAAAAGCTTTTAAAAAATCATCATTAGTTAATTGCAAAAACAGCTTTACTTTGAACAGCTTACATCCTGCGACTGTACCTTTAACAGTGTCAAACAAGAATATCCCAAGTCATCAGGTGGGCTCAGATGGATGTATAAAAACAGGCAAATTCATTCTGAACATCTGACTGACTTTGCGACCAACAATAACAATATCATCAAATCAGATTCCCCTTAAATCTCAGATTGCAGTCTTGCATTAAATCATTACCTCTTTGAGTCTCAGATTTCCAGTTTATGTTGAATTGGCACAAGTGAAATGGTGAAGAAGTTGTCATGGAGTTGTTACCTGACCCTAAACATCAGGCTTAAACTTTGATTTTCCCAGATTTTGTATACTTCAGTTGTAGATTTTTATTCAATGTGTAATTTGGATAACTGATAGCATATTTTATACTATTGTCTATTGTGGATCTCTTCAATTTTGATGTATGCTCATTTTAATTTTTTTCAACTTTTGTTCTAATGGTTAGGGAGACATCACACATCAAGGGTCTTTTGTAGCAAGTTCTATTAAAATTAGTAATTTTATTCAATTTTGTGAGTGTTAGCTACAAAAATATCATGAATTGTTGCTAGGTTATTTTGTAATGCAGCCTCAAAATATGGTGTAAGACAAAGGCTTTGGACAGAGACTTCTCATAGAAAAATACTATTATGGTTACATTTAGGGGTAGGGAAATCTCCTAACTATAATAAATAGATGTTTCAGAATTTGTATATTATTCCCAATCCAAAATAGCACTTGAGGTGTATCTTCCATAAGGAAGGCTCTGCCTGCACTGTGTCTTCCCCCACCGTTATTGGTCTTGGCATTTTCAGTCCCCAGAGGGGATCCTCAGAGTCTTTTGTCCTTTCCAACCATGTGGAACCAACATGAACAAATGTAACGTAATGGCACTTGAACCATATGTGCTATAATTTCATGGCTAGAGAATGTAGTGATATTTCCTAGGGGTGACAAAGTCACCAGCAGACAAGCTTCAAGGAGAGAAGATACAGAATTACAGTTGCCCATCCAAATACCGATAATAATTTCTTACTAGACTTCTTCACCCTGCCACTTGCAGTTGTGTTGGGATTGATATCCAGAATCTGGAAATTTTGTAGCTTGTCATCCCAGCACATCTGGGGAGTGATATAAGCAGCCTTCTTCCAGGAGAACAGATTTAACATTTGTCTAATCAAATATTCCTGCAAGGTGAAATACCACGGAGGCTCTATGTTGTCATTCTTGTCTAGCACAATGGATAGGAAACTGGCCAAACCTAGAACTGTTATAATACTAACTGAAAAACTGGACTTGTATTCTTTATAATGAGCCCAAGACTAGAGGTCAGGATGCTCACAAATATGTTTATCTAAGACAAATCTGCTCTTGCTTCAACATACATAAGAAGCATATATCAAGAAAAATCACACATAGCAAAAAGATTTCCTTTAAATCTGGAAATGTGATGATAGTTAGCTTTTTAAGGTTTATATTTCTGAAACAAAAAAAATGCTGCAATTAAGAAAAGGTTGGCTAGAGCAGGGACTAAAAGCTCTGATTACACAGAGCTCTCCATGGTGCTGCAATTTCAGTTTGTCCTGGGTTGTCACTATTACTGCCTGTGATTCAGTAGAATGATTGTATGTATGCATGATGCACTGATCAAGCACTAACCACATCTATTCAGCTTGCATTAGCATTCATTCACCACTTATGCACAAAAGTAGTAAAATAGCTAAACCAAAGGAAAGCCTGCCAGCTATGTCTTTATATAGACAACTGTTGTGTAGACAATTATTTCTTCTTGACTTTTTCTGACAAGCAAATAAATTGTGAGTATGTGAGTATGTTGGACTAAGATGAGAAGATCTAAGTTCAAGTTTACCCTCAGACAAATAAACTCACTGGGTGGCTTTGGACCAATTACTTCCTCTGTCCAACCTACTTAACCATATTTTAGTTGCAGGAGAATGGTTTGGGAGGAGAATTCATTGCTCACTGCCTTGAGTTCCTGGGTATAAATATCGCAAGCAAACAAGCAACACATATGTATAATTGTTGGACTGTTCTGAGGACACCTCATCCTTATTTTGCATATCCTATTTGCAAAATGTGTTAGGTTTCAGTGCCTTTGTGCAATGAATGTCCATTTTCACTTTCAGCCATTGATTAAGACAAATCAAGATCGATGATATAATTATTATTTTTGCTGAATAAGATGACTGAATATATAATGGCAAATCTTCCTTAAAAGAAGAATCAAACAGTTGATTCCATTTTAGCTATTATTTCATTATTGGGCTTTAATAGAGACAAGGCAGATAGGGAATCACTGAGGAGTATTCATTACCAGATTTTGCATAATAAAAAGAAGCAAACTCTCAAAGCTTCTTTGTATTTTTCTTTGAATTTATTGTCCTTAGTGGATGTACAGTTCTGGCTATTTTCTTTGATCTCCCCCTCCTCACAAAGTATTAATTCAGGTCATTGACATGGAACTGATGGCAATGGTATCTATGAACATTCTATTATAGGAATTACCATTCATTTCCAGTCACAAGTACTGCACCAGTATTGTTTTTTTGGGTTTTCCACTAGCAGGAACTTCTACAATTATCTATTTTTGATTCTGAGAGAGATTAAATGAGATATAACAAAACCCATCCATTGATCGTGATGTCTGATTGGAAGTTGAGGGTTTGGTGAAATTTGATAGAATTCACTGGATAAATTTTGAGCAAATCATGATTTAACCTCAAAAGTTATTTTGGGAAGAAATAAGATAATCTGTAAAGTAATCTGTAAAATTAAATAATCTGTAAAATGTGCTAAGAATTCCAGGCAGCAAGGTGGGATAAATGAATATAACATCAAAGTGAGAACAGCTATGCTAACAGGTAGAGGGAATTATATTTATTTTTCTTTTTAAAAAGGCACAAACTAAGTCTTGTACACAGCTCAGAAATGCAATCCATACCAGGTGTTGTCCACTTTTATTGCATTTATTGTTTTATTATATTTTATGCAGAACAAGCTTTTGAGAGCTTCATATAGAATTGATGATCTACCTAGTTCAAGAATTCCCAAGCTTCTAACAAGTGAGATTTCTTTATGCTTACCCATCTCTACCAGAGAGTTCCAAAAGATTAATGAATCCTAATGATTTAAGCAACTACTTGAAAGGCAGTGGCCAATTAGTTAAAAACCTTCATTATTTTTCATTAAGTAATGGTAGACAAATGAACGGCAGGCATGTTCCTGATAGGCTTCTCTGAGGAAAAACTCAGCAGATTATTCCATAAAATGAAAAGGCACTGTTCCATGCTTTAGCAGATCTTATTTCACACATAGCTGAAACTACAGAACTTTATTGCTTAAACAGAGAGATCAATATATATTTTATTTGGGAGAAATTGTTCTCTAAATTGTATATAAGCCCATATTATGGATACAGTGATCAGAAATATAGGATTAAGACTGTACCTTATATACGTTTTCCTATCAATAACATTAATTGAACTAAGTGAATCTTACTTTTGATTGCATTATAATATATTAGCCTCTAAAGAACATAATGGAAATTCTAGGCACTTCCCATGTATTCAAAAGAAAGAAAGAAAGAAAGAAACAATTAGCATTTTAAGGCACTTTCCCCTCTTTCTAAAACTCCTTGATCTTGAAAGAACATTTGGAGAAGTTCAAAATAGATCTTAAGATTTGTCTTTCTGCCATTGTGTTAAAGCCTTTGTTTAATCCATCACATCCTTATTACAAAAAACCGTTAACTTTGACTTAAGCTACATATACAAGAGCCTGATTATTTTGTAGTCTTTTTTTTTTCCTTTTTGCTGTTGATTTTCATGAGATCTTTTTTGATTTTGAATAAATTCTGACGAAGTGTGCTCTCTGAATCACTTAAACCTAATTCAAAAAATGGGAATTATTGAGAAACTTGCATGTATTTATACCAATAATTCATTTTGCTAAATCCTAGTTTTCATTCCTTAGCTCTTGTGTATTGGAGATAGTATTATACATTTACATAATTCCACAAAAACACAAAAGTAATCTTTTTCTAGCTATAGGATACAAATTTCTGAAAATGTGAAGTGTTTGTTCCTTTTTAAAAGAATATGTTTCTAGTAATTATCAATCTAAAAAGTGTTTCAAAATTTGATTTATGTGTGCTAAAATCTCAAAAGCTCTATGTTCCCATTGTTGAGTGAAATTTCTAAGGGTTGGGCTGAAGCTGCAGAACCCTTTGACCATTCTCATTGCTAAGATAGAGTCTACAAATAAAACCCTTTTTTATAAGAAAGAAAAGGAGAAGGGACAGACATGGTAGTATTTATATATTAATCACTACATAAATGGGATTGAATTAAATTGATTGAATTGAATACTTTGGCTAAGTGTGATAGGACATAGAAGGAAATTTCTCTGGTACAGTAGCTCTGAGTGTACATACAAAGCAACAGAAAAATAATCATAACAATACTAGCAATTAAAAGGAGGTAGTAAAGAAAGTAATGTCAAATAATACTATAGCAATCCTATAGAGATAAATACACATAGACATTATATGATAGAATTTGTTCAAGACCATTGCTTCCTAATAAACATGAACAGGGAGACATAGGTTGGTAGTCTCTAAGTTCACAAAGAAAGCAAAAATCAAATAATAATTTTGTGTGTACCTGTCTGTATGGAAATAGCGGATGTTTGAACAATTGTGCGATTGAGATGAGAATAAAATAACTTTGAAAGCCTGTCAAATTCTTTATGGCCATCTTATAACCCAGAAAATCTAGGCAATGTTACTTAGAATTTATTTCCCACAATTTCCTCTTCCTCAGGACCAAGAACAGTGGTGGGATTCAATTTTTTTTACTGCCAGTTCTGTGGGCATGGCTTGGTGGGCATGGCAGGGGAAGGATACCGTAAAATCTCCAGTCAGAGGTGATATTGGCCAATTCTCTGAACTACTCAAAATTTCCACTACTACTTCTCCAGAACTGGTCAGAACCTGCTGAATACCACCTCTGACCAAGAAATCTTTTTCTGAACACACACACACACACACACACACATGCCTTAGCAATTTACTTTTTTTCTTTCTCATTCCTAAAGCCTGGACTAGATGTTCCCACACAGTGGCATAATAAGTCTGCATAATATTGAGCTTGACTAAGCAGGCCTGACCTGCTTAGCTTCCGAGGTTGGATAAAATGAACCACTTACTCATGTTGATTACAAGATAACAGCCAAAAGTTAGTTTTCTGCACCTCTTAGTTGCCATCTAGTGATAATTTAGCCCAGGTATTTTAAGCCTAAATTCTTAGGGCCCAACACATCATCGATTGTTGCCCATGATTGCATTATTATCTCCAAGATATACATCATGTAATATCTACCTTTATTACACTTCTACGCAATCAGAAAAAGGAGATTAATATATTACAGCCAATCAAATTAACACAAACAGTTGTGCAAGTGTTCAGCTTTGTATGAATTTTTCTGCAGACACAGTGTTATATAAAACAATAACAAAAAGGAAATAAAGCAGGAGAAATTCTAAAACTTGAGCTAGTTATTGAAAATTGTGAAGTTTGACATTCATAACTGTTATGGAACAAAGAAAATAGTGGTTCCTTTGACCCAGAAATACAAAGGCATTTATACTGAGGCATTTCTACTGAGTTGATAGAGTTAAGTTTACAATCTGCAAAGTGTTCAATTTCATCATGCTGCAGTAATGTGAAGAGAACATACCTGGCAAACCATTTAATTACAATATATTGGAGATGCATATGTCAGAGGAATATGAAAACCTAATTAACAGAAAGATCCATATATAATAGGTATAAATACATATACGGAATCAATTTAAGCTTATCAGTAAATCTAGACCATATGTACTGTCTTCTCACTTTTACAACACAAATACTTTTTCAAAAACAGACAATAAACTTGGATCTATTCCTTAAAACCAGAAAGTGTAAAACTATCCTTTCTACTGTACCTCAAGCCTAAACTATGATAACAAATTCCATGTTTTAAAAATAGAGCTATGCTTCACACTGAGATCATCACATTTAATAGTTCTTCCTAAAATTCTATTACCATGTACCTGAAAACAAAAGAAATATTACAGTACAATAGGGCAAGTCTATTTTATGAGGTTTTTAAAAAAATCTTCAAATTTCTTACATTACCACCATAAAAAAAAAAAAAATGAATGACCCTCCTTTTTAAATATACTTTGAGGGACCCAGTATATCTGAAATAATATTTTCTGATGAATGGATTTCATTTTTAGTCTTTGGAAGAATGTTTCACGTTTTTTAAAGAAAAATCTGGAGAGCACTCCAATTCTTCCTTCCACTGGTGAAGCATAAAACTGATGTTTGCATTTCACCTTTTAATATCTTATCAAAGTGAGTTGTTCATTTCCATTCAAGCACAGCATTTCTTAAAGACGCCAGAATTATAGGTAACTCAGAAATTGCTGAACCATCAGCTATACTGTTGGTACATATTTTGATTGCATTAAATTGCCAAGCATATATTTGGGATAAACTGCACACGCTCAAAGTCTTTAAAGGAGCCATTAAATCAATTGACTTCAAGTATGATATTAATTCTTTGTTTAAATCTGGCTTATATTTGTCAGCTTCTTGTGTGATTTGGGTTCAACATATAATCATTTATTACCAAATATACCTATTAGCTCTCAAAACAGGTCTAGTATATCTAGATTAAAACTTCAGAACTTAAAACACATTTACTCTTCAACTGGGCCCAAAGTAATAATAAGTGCCATTCCTCATCCCTCTGAAATATTGCTATAGTAAAAGCCCAAATGCTTCAAGTGAACACCAGATAGTTTAAAACTTCCTATCCTCATAAGAGATATTCTAGGAGCACAAGAAATGGATTATCTGAAAGTTCTTCAAATCTGAGCATTAAACGAAGATGGTACTGATTGCACTAATAAATTATTTCTGTCATACTTTGGATGGAGGAAGGCCTACCTATTCTGATTCTTTTAGACTTCAGCAGCTTTTGGTACAATTGGGTTGGATTGCCTTCTGGGGTTAAGAATTGGAATCACTGTGTTTCATTTCAGTCCTTCAGTAAGCAGCTCCAGTGGGTGGTAGACAAAAGAAAGATTAGCCTGGTATCTACTCTTTCCTGCTTAAGATCGATATGAAGGCTCCAGATTTGAGGTTCAGTATCATCAATATGCTGAGGATACATTGCTGCCCCAGACCAAACAGTGATGCCATTAAAGCTCTGCCTCAGTGCTTGGGAGATGTGAAGGTATGGAAGGAAGAGAACCCATTTAATCTAAATCCTAGAAAGATGGACTTATTCTTTATCCAATGGGATTTTCTGTCTGGCCAGTGGTATCTCTTGACTACTTCTAAAGGAGCAAGTCCATAACTTGGATTCTCAACTCCTGCTACAGCAGCAGGTACAGGCAATGGACTAGGAGTTATTTCCTAGCTTTGGCTGAGGGACCAGAAGAGACTCGTGCCTTCATTACTACCTACTTAACTCAAAATAATTTGGACGCTGTAGTTCACCAGTGTCAAGCTCACCATGTCACATTGCTGTCACGTGACATATCATGACTTTTTTCCTTCACAGAGCTGGGGTGGGCGTGGCCTGCATGTATTGCATCCAGCCTGTAGGCCACCAGTTTGGCACCCCTGCTGTAACTCATACAGAGTGCCATGGTCTGTCTGCTGAGTGGCATTTTCAAACCCTACCCTAGTTACCACTAGACTCTAATTTAAGCTGCTGTTATTAACCTATAAAATCCTATATACCTTATGCTTAGTTATCTGCAGAATTGCATTCTCATAATGGGATTGACCCAATCACTTCTATCTACTCGGGAGAAACTGCTAGTGTCTCATTATAGAATGCAGATTTCTTGTTCCATCTACCATTTAAAGTAGCATTATGGAATTTTCTCTCAAAATATAACTGGCCCTATGTGTTAAAAGTCCCACTAGTTCATCATTTTTCTCCTTCCTTTTCTGTCTCCTCTTTGACCACTTTGAATTCAAATTCAAATATAGCAGGAGAATGGATGATAACAGAGTTCAGAAGAAGTGAGGGTGTAACAGTGAAGGTGAGAGGTGTTAAGAAAAGCAAGGAAGCTGGTCATTATGTCTAGTTTTGTTCATGCACAGGTTCTCAATTAGCAATACATAAACCTGATACAAGTACAGTTACTAAGATTAAGGTATGTTAAGATGTATGAAAAAATATGTGCATTTTTTCACTCATGCTATCTTTTCATCCAAACGATTCTCTGCACCAAATCACTGGATACTAATGAGTACCAGCTGTTCCTATTGGAAATATCTGAGCTTCCATTTCAGCTGCTTCAACATATTACTTTTCTGGGCATGTTTTTTGGAGAGAATATCTAAATGAAAAAAAATATGCCATTAATAGGGACGGAAATGGAAATTTCAGCAGGTATCAAGAAAAATAGGAAATGGCTCTAAGAAGGTTTAAGATGAAATATGAAATGCTTCTCGTTTCTATGGGGCAGAGTTTGCAGAAGCCCTAGTATATATTGATCATAATATTTAATAACAATGAGAAATTACCCTTCTTCTGTTCTTGAAAGCAACCAGAAAGTTATCTATAAATTAAAAACAGATTAAATATCCTGATAGTTAGATGCATATTTGCATCAGGGTTAGAGTTGATGAGTGAAGTATAAATATGCATTACCATTCACATTTTTATTTATCTTTGAATACTCTGCAATTAGGGATCGCCTAGGTAAAAAGATAATTGAGATGACATTGCCAGTTCAAATATACATTCTCCAGTATCTGTTTACACACCTCAATCTGAATGTCTTATAAAAGACTCTTGTATTGCTGTTGTGAGCTTATTCATGAAGCTCAATTATAGCAATTAGACACGAATTCCAAGAGCTCCCCCAGTGTATGGAAAAACCCTAATTCTTTTTTCTTGACTTTGTTGAAGGAAAGATTCCACCTGGTTCATCATCCGATAACTGTAATAATTGATCCATTCCATATCATTCATAGGGGAAAAAAATCCACAATACCCAATAATGCAGTTGGTTCCAACCCAATGATACAGTTCAATTAAAGATTTCTGAATAATAAAATATTAGTTTTAAAATGACTATATTTTCAGAAAAGCTACAATTGGTTTGACATCACCAACTATTATGTGAATAACATTTGTCCCAAATTTGAGACATCCTAAATTTGAGATACAGCAAATTTAGATTGCAAAGTTTTGCAGATGAAATGTCTAAGGCAGGGTTCACATAATTTAGTTAAAACGTATCTATTGCATCTCTAATCATATTGAGGTTTACATTTCATGGAGTTGTTTAGATAGCACACAATCTTTCAGACCTTCTTACCTCATTCCAAAATATATTATATACACATATCTGAACTAAAATAGTGGTTCATTCCAGATGAATGACATTCAGACCATCTTCTTCAATGCTACTCCAAATGCTGTTCCCTTTTTTCAACTAATCCGTCCCTATTAAAACTATCATTTTCTACCTTGCTAGCTCTTAGACTTTATTATAACATGATTTGACAATGAAATTATGTAAACCTAGCCAGTTTTACATATTATATATAGGCATTGCACTTCTGCAATACACAATTCTCACAAACCACTGAACTGTTTTCTCCAGCTGCTGTATCCCTGGGCAAGATTTAAAGGTAGGAGCAGTTTCACACTAGACAGCACAATGGATGTACATGCCTATCTCAATTAGACTGAACAAGAAACAGCCAACAAGCGACAAGATACACAGACCTTTTCACAGCAGATTGGATGTTGTCCAAACCCTCTGTGTAATTGCATTCAATTGCATGCAAGTGAGCATGCTTTAAAACCTTAAGTGTTTTCAGGAGTGAAAATGAATTTTCTTACCAATCTTGGTACAAGATCTTCATTCCAATGAATTTTGAGCTTACACATTTGCGCAACCTCATGAAAGCAAACAAAAGGCACTGGAGGCTATGTATCAAACAAAGCAGGGTTATTTTGAATTTCTTTGCCATGTCATGAATCCCTTTCCCAGGACTAATTTATATATATTTTATTTTATTTTCTCTTCACTGTTCCTGTATATTTTCACCAACCATTATCTTTACATCCCTCTATACAAGCATTTTGGAGAGCTCAAATTGCTTCATCTTCTCTGCATCCCAACCCATTCTCCTAATATACTCTGAAATGTTGGGGAGTCCTTTGGACAGATGTGGGTAACAACAGGAAGTGACACCAGGAAGGAAGAAAAGGGAGGATTCCACCATGTAAGCAATTTATTCTAATGGTAGCCATGACTGCAATTCAATTCCAAAATAACTTCATGCCATCACACAGTCAGAAACACATTAAGAACTCAGAGTAAAACAATGTCAAGTTTATCGTGACTGACAACAAAATAGATGAAAGGTCAGTAGTGACTGCTTTAACATTAACATATAACATATTTTTTTATTTTGCATTGTCATTAATTGTAAACTTTTCTGAGATATATGAGAAGTAATAAAGACAGACTAAATAAATGAGTACACTCATCTAAGAAAACCAAATTAAAGCAGCCCATTTGTCCTATTTTTTTCCAAGTTAAAAGAACTAGATTCTGAACTGAATTGACTTCAAATTCACATTTTGCTTCCCCCCGACATTTCTTTTTTTTTTGAAACAAATTTTATTAATTTTAAAGACAAACAACACATCATTAACCATTAAGTACATAAAACCTCTTAACATTATAAATTTTTACAAGTCGGATAAAACATTATTTTTATACAACATAATTCTAATTTATCCCATTTCCATATGGACACATAAATATCTTTCAGCAAATTTCTCATTATTTCTCTTTACTCTTATTCAATTTCATTTCTTTTCTATATTTATCCATTTTATAGTCATCATATTCATTTCTTTCTGACTTGTTTACAATTACATTCCTCCAATCCTTTTTAATTTTTAATTTTTAATCCTTTTTTTTTTTTCTCAAAAAAAATTTTTTTTTTAATAATTTTACAGAAGACACAATACACAAACATACAAAACACAAAACATAAACAAAACTAAAAGATTTTTTCTGAAGATTGTCTGATCCCGGGTTAAAACTCTTCACACAGACACAAATTCAAATATCATATTCACCCCATATATCCTTCCATATCTTATTATCATTTTCTTTATATATATATATATATATATAAACCATTTTTATAAAAACAATGCACAAAGAATCAAGGCATAACAGCTTATAAATTCTTTTCTAGGAAAAAATAATAATAAAAAACCAATAGAGCATAACAATTCCAAATTATAGTATCAATACTTTATCTATTTAACTTCATATCTTATCCCTACTTCTCCTTTTCATCCAAATTATTTCTTGTTAATTAAAATTTTATTGCCTTTTATCAATATACAAAATCTAAAAAAAAAAAACCCATAACAAAGCCTTTATATATCCTTCCATATCTTATTACCATTTTCAATAACATTCTTTGTCTGTTCTATTTCCAACTATCCATTCATCTTTTTTCTTTTACTATACTTCTCCTATACACCAATTGGAGTAACATCTATAACTCATTACCCTAACTTAAAAGTACTTCGTGTAACAATTTTTCTTGGGATTCTGTTTAAAAGATTCTAAAATTACATAATGAATTTTATACTCTAAATACACATATAAAAACACAAACTTATATACCCTCCAAAATCCCTCTTTTATCCTAAATTAAATTCACCCATTGTCTCTAAATAAACTTTTTTTCTTTAGATCTTGCTTCCCCCCATTGTCTTCTCCTCCCCCCCTTTCTCTCTTGCTTATTCTTCTCCTTGCCCTTTTTACCCCTTTGTTTTTTCTCCTCTCTTTTCTTACTCCTTTTCCTTTGCTTTCTAACCTTGCCTCCACCTTTTCGCTCATTTTTCTCTTTTTTGGTTGTTTTTATAATTCTTAAAATCCCCTTTTTCTTATCCTTTTTCTCCTCCTCTCCGGAAGGGACCCATTGTTCATCAAAGATGGCTTCTTCTTCCTCTTCTTCCTTGTCCCAGTCCTTCTGCTGTGTAATCAACTTTTCATAAGTACATAACGCCATTTCTAAGAATTGAAACAAAGCACCCAAAGTATCTTCCTTTTTATATTTTTGATATTCAGTCTTTAGTTCATCCACAAACAATGCCATTATGAAAAGAGAAACTTTTCCCAAAACAACCACAAGTATTTTTAATCAAAAACAATTAAAAAAAAATTCCAAAAGTTAATACTTTTCTTCCTTCTTCTCTTTCTCTTTCTGGGGTTAATGTTTAGTCAAAGAGGTCCAATTACCATATATCTTTCTTTGGGATTCTAGGCAATCTCCTCCTTTTTCAGCTTCTGCTCCAATTTTTTTTCCTCTCCCTTCCCACTTAAAATGTCAATTTTAAATAATCAGAAATCCATACCTCAAACAAGGGTTTTCCAATTTCTTAAATTTTTCAATGTCCAAAAATCCTTTTATTCCTTAGCTTCAACTCTCAAAACAATTCACTTTCGATGTCCAATATATCCAAACATTTCTGCTGTTTCCATAGGGTGGGAGAGTGAAGAAAAAACGAAAGTTCCCTTTAACAGCTTCTCCGCCGCTTTTGCTCTTCTTAGGGATACAATGTATCCTCCAGCAATTCAAACAGCTCCGTTCCAGGCAATTTAAAGGATGTTACTTGACCCGGCTCAGACAAAACTTTCACTCTTCACATTTCCTCCAGCGCAATCTTACCCGGTTGCTGGCTTCTTCGTGGCGGCCATTGCTGACCGCCGCTCCACCGCCTTGGGAAAAAGGGGTTTTCCGGAGAAGGGGGGGGTCTGCGACACCCCCACTTCCCTGTCCGACTCCCCTCTCTCTTCAGCTGTCCCTACAGGGCAGCCATATCCCCCTGACCCATCTGGGTCGGGGGTACCTCGACGGCTAGCACAGCAGGAATCGCGAGCTGTCGCGAATTCCTGCTGCCCCGAAGCCACGCGAAACCGGAAAACACCCCCCCGACATTTCTTAATGATTCTGGCTTTTTTCTGTTGTATTGTGTTGTATCCATTCTTTAAAACGTACATGTCATTTTAATTGCTGTTATATCATGAATTTTTAGGGGTGGTGCAGATGACTTGACTTCTACTTACTTTTGGTTCTTCCTGTTCTGTTTAACAGTACAGGAGTCTTCCATGAAGAAGAAGCAACCCAAATTCTGTATGTGTAATGTTTACACTAATCAGTAGTCTTCTCATAAACATATCTTGCACTAGGAATATGGTCGCCTTCAACACCAGATATATCTAAAGATGCCTGTTGATTAGTACAATTTAGTGTAATTTGAAAAGAAATGGAAAGATGGCATGCTGCCACAAAGGAAAGACTTCAATATCTTGTTTCTAGTCTATGTGTAAACTGCAGAGGCCTGTTAAAGTGAAAGAGAGAGAGAGAGAGAGAGAGACAGACAGACAGACAGACAGACAGACAGACAGATGATAGCTATAGATAATTTGTGTCTTCAAATCTGTGTCTAATTCTTGCAACCATCTGGATGAATTCCTACAATTTGCTTGGCAAGATTTTTGTAAATAATTTACCATTGCCTGTTTCTAGGGGTTGAGAGAGAATTACTGGCCCAATGTTATCCAGCTGGCACTGTGCCTAAGTCAGGACTAGAACTCAGAAAGCTGGTTTCTAACCTGGTGCATTGACCACAACACTGAATTGATTCTCACATAGATATAGCTTGATGCAAAAATGTAAGCTGAGGTGATCATGGAAAGCTGCAGAAGATGGTAAAAAGCTATCTCTCTGGGACTTCCGGTTTGCGTGGCTTCGGAGCAGCAGGAATTCGCGACAGCTCGCGATTCCTGCCGGCTAGCTGCCGAGGTACCCCCGATCCAGATGGGTCAGGGGGTTATGGCTGCCCTGTAGGGACAGCTGAAGATAGAGGGGAGCCGGTTAGGGAGGTGGGGGCATCGCAGACCCCCCCCTTCTCCGGGAAAACCCCTTTTTCCCAAGGCGGTGGAGCGGCGGTCAGCAATGGCCGCCACGAAGAAGCCAGCAACCGGGTAAGAACTGTGCTGGAGGAAGTGTGAAAAGTGAAAGTTCTGTCTGAGCCGGGTCAAGTAACAACTTTTAAATTGCCTGGAATTGAGCTGCTTGTTGCTGGAGGATACATTGTATCCCTAAGAAGATCGAAAGCGGCGGAGAAGCTGTTAAAGGGAACTTTTTTTTTATTTTTTTTTTTATTCTCTCATCCCACGGAAAAAGCAGAAATATTTGGATGTATTAGACACTGAAAGTGGATTGCTTTGAAAGCTAAGCTAAGAGACAAAGGGATTTTTGGACATTGAAAAATTTAAGAAATTGGAAAATCTCTGCTGGAGGTATGGATTTTTGATTATTTAAAATTGTTATTGCAAGTGGGAAGGGAGAAAGAAAAATTGGAGCAGAAACTGAAAAAGGAGGAGACTGTCTAGAACGTCTTGGTGGATCCCAAAAGAAGATATATGGTAATTGGACCTCTTTGATCAAAAATTAATTTGGAAAGAGAAAGAGAAGAAGGAAGAAAAGTATTAACTTTTGGAACTTTTTTCTTTTTTTCCTTTTTTTAATTGCTTTTGATTGTCTTGGATTAAAAATACTTGTGGTTGTTTTGGAAAAAGTTTCCCTTTTCATAATGGCATTCTCTGTGGATGAACTAGAGATTGAATATCAAAAATATAAAAAAGAAGATACTTTGGGCGCTTTGTTCCAATTCTTAGAAATGGCGTTATGTTCCTTAGAAAAGTTGACGCAGCAGAAGGACTGGGACAAGGAAGAAGAGGAAAAAGAAGCCATCTTTGATGAACAATGGGTTCCTTCCGGAGAGGAGGAGAAAAAGGATAAGAAAAAGGGGTTTTTAAGAATTATAAAAACAACCAAAAGAGAGAAAAATGAGCGAAGAGATGGAGGCAAGGTTAGAAAACAAAAGAAAAGGAGCAAGAAAAGAGAGGAGAAAAAACAAAGGGGTAGAAAGGGCAAGGAGAAGAATAAGCAAGAGAGAAAAGGGGGGAGGAGAAGCCTTAATGGGGGGAAGCAAGATTTAAAGAAAAAAAGTTTATTTAGAGACAATGGGTGAATTTAATTTAGACTAAAAGAGGGATTCTGGAGGGTATTTAAGAGTGTGTTTTTATATGTATGTATATTTAGAATAAAAAATTTATTATGTAATTTTAAGAATTTTTTAAACAGAATCCCAAGAAAGATTTATATGTAGTATTTTTAAGTTAGGTAATGTGTTATAGATGCAACTCCAATTGGTTTACAGGAGAAGTATAGTAAAAGAAAAAAGATGAATGGATGTTTGGAAATAGAACAGACAAAGAATGTTGTTGAAAATGGTAATAATGGAAGGATATATATGCTTTTTTTGATTTTGTATATTGATAAAAGGCAATAAAATTTTAATTGATAAATAATTTGGATGGAAAAGAGAAGTAGGGATAAGATATGAAGTTAATATTATATGAAATATTGATATTATAATCTGGAAATGTTATGTTTTATTGGTCTATCATTATTATTTTTTTTTAGAAAAGAATTTATAAGCTGTTATGCCTTGATTTTGTGTGTATTGATTTTAGAAAACTGATAAAAATGGTTTTTATATATATATATAAAAAAGAAAATGATAATAAGATATAGAAGGAGACTTAGGTTGAATATGATGTTTGAATTTGTGTCTGTGTAAAGAGTTTTTAACCCGGGAACAGACAACCTTCAGAAAAGATCTTGTAGTTTTGTCTATGTTTTGTGTTTGTATGTTTGTGTATTATGCTTATGATAAAACTAACAAAATTTGTTTTTTATTAAAAAAAAGGAAAAAAGAATCAATAAAACCTTGGAGGAATGTTAGATGAGAATAATTTAAACAAGTCAGAAAGAAAAGAATATGATGATTATAAAATGGATAAATATGGAAGAGAAATGAAATTGAATTGGAGTAAAGAGAAATAATGAGAAACTTGATGAAAGATATTTGCGTGTCCATATGGGGATGGGATAAATTGGAATTATGTTGTATAAAAATATTGTTTTGTTTGACTTGTAAGGATTTACAATATTAAGAGGTTTTATGTGTTTATGTATTTAATGGTTAATGATGTGTTGTTTTATCTTTAAAATTAATAAAAATTTGTTTCAAAAAAAAAAAAAAGCTATCTCTCTGATTTGCCATCTGGTCAATAAGTCTTTCATTACAGGCCATATATTTACTTATTTTTAATTATTTATGTCCCAGCTTTATTATTTTTAAAAATAACTCAAGGCAATGAACATATTCAATATAACCTTCCTCCTCCTACTTTCCCCACAACAACCCTGTGTGGTAGGTTGGGCTGAGAAAGAGTCATCCAGCTGCTTCTGATGGTTAAGGCAGAATTTGGTCTCACATTCTCCTGCTTTCTAACTTGGTGCCTTAACCACTAGACCAAACTGGCTTTTATGTCATCACAAACTTGTGTGAGCCATTCCATGAAAAGGCAACACTGTCCCCACAACACAACCATTGTGAGAAAACCCACAGCTTAGTCTCCTCATTCCTGATGTGTCCCTAGCATTTAAACTTGTAAAGCTATAAACATGTACTGATGATCACTGACAAGAGTATTAGTCAAACTGTAACAGAGTTGGAAGGGATCTTGTAGATCATCTAGTCCAACACACAACCCACCCAAGCAGGGGACCCTACACCATTTCTGACAGGTGGCAATCCAGTCTCTTCTTGAAAGCTTCCAGTGATGAAGCTTCCTCAACTTCCAAAGGCAAACTGTTCCATTGATTGATTGTTCTCACTGTCTGAACATTTCTCCTTATTTCTAAATTGAATCTCTCTTTGATCAGCTTCCATCCATTATTCCTTGTCCGCGTGAAACAGCTATTGACTATCACTGGAATTGAGTAAGGTACTATTATCTCAAGCATCTGCATCATCACTCGGAATGAAATCTCGCTAAATTTAATGGGTCTTAATCCTAGGTAAAAAAAAAATTCTATGGACTAAGGAGTAGATTCCCAATGAATTTAGCAGCATTCCACAGAACCAGAATCTATTCTACAGAAGAAAAAAAATGCCCTCTTATATTATGCTAGGCACAACAAGCACAATGTAATGAGCAATACTAGTCTAAATGGATTGCTTATGGTCAAGTGCAAGACAGTGAAAACAGGATATCTAGCCTAAAGTATAATAAAAGAAACATATAGCTTCTGAAGTGTAGGCAGGGGTGGGTTTCTACCAGTTCTGTCCACCTCTGTCGAACTGGTAGCTCTAAAGAGCAGCAGATATAGAACCAGTTCTATGTCTGCTGATGTTTTTGCCCACCCTTCCACCTGGGCTCTTATCTGACTTTTATTTCCTGATTTTTTTTCAACTTCAGCTGCCATGCGAGGCACAGCTGCAGTTAAAAAAGCAGGAAAAAGGGGGCTTTTTGAAAGGCTGCTTCTCTGCACGCAGCATGCTGATGACGATTTACAGTGCGCGTGCAGGGAAGCACATTGTAAATCACCAAATCTCATAAATGACCAAACTGGTAGTTAACCCTGTTGGATCCACCCCTGAGTGTAGACATGACTTTAGATATGTATGTTTCTCCTGACTTCACTGTTTTCCCAACTCTATTTCCAACAGTTCCTCCATGCATTAAAAAAAATGTTTCTGTGGAAATCCACGTGTACTTTTTTCCACAAGTACATGTGGATTTCCACAGGCACATTTACTAATCTCTCTCAAAATATATACACAAATATAAATACGACTTCAGCAACAGAGTAGTCAATGTCTGGAATACTCCACCTGACTCTGTAGTTTCTTCCCCAAACCCCCAAAATTTTAACCTTAGACTGTCTACTATTGACCTCACCCCTTTTCTAAGAGGTCTATATGGGGCGTGCATACCATCCCTGTCCTATTGTTTCTTTTATTTTCTTATATGTACCCATTTAATGTATTCATAAATATTTATAAATACTTATACCTACTTATACCTAAGCAACTGACAAATCAAATAAATAAATAAAATAAAATAAATATATGCTCACATGCTTATTCATAAAAGGTCTGCTTTGTTATTTCTAAATTTGTTATCAGTTTATCAGAATATAAAATGCAAAAAAAAATGAAAATAATGGGAAACTAGGGGAGGAAAAGAGGGCAAGAAGAAAGTGTGGTGTCAGCGGGGAAGAAAAGGCATTGACTTCTGACATTTTAGCACAGTAGAAGCTAATAACATCACAGCCTCTACTTTTTACTTTTAGACAATAATATATACTAGCCATTTCTATAACAACAATCCTATCTAAATCAGCAAAACCAAAATCAAATTTTTATTTTTCCCATCAGAAGCACCAAATCCAGAAGCAGTTTCCAATGGAAACAAAATCAGATACAGTACTTTCTTTTCTTTGAATAAAGCAATCCATTTAACCATCATAATGGGTCTGCTTTTGACAGTTTTATAGATGTAAGCTTAACCTTCCATCCAGCAGTTGAGGTGAATAGTTGGCAAATGATTGCTGATTCTTATAGAAAATTGTATGCTTATGCCCTGAAACATAAGGGTTAATTATCATTATTTTGGCCTGACTGTTTTATTTCCTTGCTCACTCAACTTTTCTCCAGCCCCAAGAAAGTTCATTTCCTTTTTTTCAGCAAAGAGCAATTATCACTTGACAATTAGTGACACAGATGTGGTAACATCTGAATTTCCATGATTATTCAATAAAATTTGATGTAGCACTTCAGAATGAACAAGCCTTTGAATATACTGAACCTTAAAGTATGCTGCTCTTATTCATTATATTTTCAAAAAGGATCATATAAGATATAAGGTGCTAAAATTGGATAAGAAATTACAGTGAAATACTCTCTCTGTGTGTAGCTAGGCGGAGAAGTGGTTGTAAAGTCATTCCTATTGGGTTCAATAGAATCTACTTTCATGCGATTAATTTATCAGAAGGCACCTTTGCTTATTTTTCCTCTCCAAACTATAATGTTTAAATAAACAATTTACACACATAAATGTTTTCAGGGATTTCTAGAAGCTACAACAACAAAAATATAAAGGATCTTAGCTCATTACAAAGCAAGTAGCTTTGCATGGATTTTGGACCTTCAAGCAGAGCAAGAAAAATTTCTGGAGTTGCCAGTCAGTGTTGATTATACTAAACTCGACAGATTCTATAAAAGGCAAATTCCTATAATCCTAATTGGATTATAATATTAAAAACCTGTACTCACTTTCTTAGCAATAAGCCTCTGTAAAACTGTACCACTTATTTAGAAGCATGCAAATACATCTGTATTTTACTCTAGGCCACTCTAGAGGCAATTACTGGCAATGTCTAAATATCATATATTTGATAAGGCAATGCAGATCTTTGGATCCAGTTTCAAAAGATGCTTCATAGCAGCTGTGTCTGTTCCAATGATATGTTTTTAATAAGACAAAATTTTCAGAGCAACACTGCTCTAAACTTAGGATCCAAAAAGTCTAAAAAATCATTACAGAGTATACAGTGAAATATTGAGTTTCCAGATTTCCAGGGGGTTGGCAAATTTTTTGCAATGGATACAGGTCTGCTGGCTGAGGAACATAGCAACTGTTGGATCATGTTGGCCACCAGCAAGGTTGCTGCTAATAGGCCATCCCACCAGTTCAATATATTCCCAGTTGTTTGCCATACCCCTTAGCCTGAGAGCTCAGCTGCCTATCTGCTACCTGCCCTCCCAGCCTTGACTTGTGTGCTGTATAAAAATTGGTGGTAGACCTGATCTGGCCTGCTGCAGGCTGTAGTTTGCCAATCCCTGCCTTAATATACCAGACTTCATAAGCAGTGGGCTATATTTTCACAGCATTGCATCATTGCTGTAATATAGCATCATGCAAATGATGCATTGTTTATAGAAAAGTATCATGACACATATTATATCAAATAATACAAATGGCATCAGTACGGAAATGACTTATATTACCATGATTATCTTACTTTGCAATTCCAACAGAATTCTGTGCATAATCCTCCTTCGCTAATGAATCTGTTACATTAGAGCTTCTCAACCTATGGTCCACAGACCTCTGGTGGGAATGCAAAGTTTTCACAGGGGCTCCATGAAGGCTTGAAGAAAATGTTATGATTTAAATCTTCAGCTAAGTCTTGGGAGTCCATGGCCACAAAATATATAAATGTATTTAAATGTGATGAACAGGTTGAGAACCACTGCATCACATCATCATTTTGCAATCTAATTTCTTTGACATCAGATCCACTGCAGTCACTCAGCTTGAAAAACTACTCAGAAAAGATCTCTCTTATTAACTCCTAAACAAATTTCTATGTAGTATCTGTCCTATACAACAAGTCAGTCTTTTCCAGGCCAGATGTGTTCCATCACTTTCTCTTTGTATGTTCAGGTAGCTTCAGCAGGTAGCGGCACTATATTTGATTAGTGATAGAATGCATTGACAATGCATTGGAAAAACATTATATGTCTTAGCTATTGACAAACCTGCCAGAAAAGTACATCACTGCTAAATTATGTCCAAAATTAACATCCAGGTTTGCTTGGAATCGCACCCAAACATATAACACACAACCATTGCATAAGCACCATAATAAGATTTATGTTAAGCTTACTTATCTGGCTGAATTGTCAGTCTGCACCGGCACGACAAGCATATTTACAGACCCTCCGAGTCCTCATTTTGAAATGGATTAATGCATGTCCCATGGAAATTGCTGATAGAGGAATCACATCTACTTTGGGGGAAAATGATTGGAGTTAGGATACAGATTTGGGGTCTTTTCATGGCAATGATCACAGGTATTTTTTTTCCTTTTCATTCTAACTCAGTGTAATCTGAAATTTACAATTTGAATTTCAGTTTGCTTCTAATGCAACAGAATATATTTTGAAAAACTATGGAAAAATAATGCTAATATTTATTTTTCTGAAACTTAACAATTAGTATGAACTTGAAGGAACTGGTTATGTGGAATGTACTTGGGTTAACTAAGATATCATGAAATTAAACATCTAAATAAATTATCAAAAGAAAATTTTATTTGTAAATAGAATAAAAATAGGATATGAGTCAAATCATTTGAAAAAAATCATTAGTGTAGAATATGAGAACTACAGAATGGTACAGAAAGAATGAAATACCTAAACTACATTAAATCAGAAATTTTATATATAGGTAGATTTGGTTTTTTTTCTTTGGTTTTTTTTTTTTTTTATGTAAGAACATGCAGGACTTTGGGATTATGGCTGAAAACAATGAATGTCTTGAAAATGTAATTTTTAATAACTTTCCATTGAAGTCTTTCTATGGAACTAATTTATGAGTCTCACAATTTGATTGTATTACATTCAGTGGTTCCATAAATGTTTCTTAATCCTTTTAACACAATGACAGTGGCCTTTTCTTCCAGTAAAGCAATAAGAATTATTATCCACATATACAAGAAGAGTTTGCAGAAGTATTCATGAAAAGTAGATGTATACATTTGTTTTTCAAGTTAAACATTATTTTGCAGACTTAAAATGAAACCCCTGAACCAAAAATGTAATACATGCTCTCTATTATTTAGTAATATATTTTCTATGTCCCTTCCTAGTAAATCATTGCCACTATCTTCCTTAATTTTATGTAGAAACATATTATTTAATGAATTAATAAAATACATACAATTAAAAAGAAGTAAAAAATAACTTGTCATGTATTCTTCAGGTTTTTAGATCAACTAGGTGTTTCAGTAGTAAATATTCAAATGAGCAGCAGACGTTCTTATTAGCATACAAATATATAAAATATATCAGTTTGACTATTGTGGGGTTGTGTAATATTCAGATTCCCATTTCACAAACTATGGAGAGTGATATCCAATGGTCCATTTATTATTTCTCTGTTATACCTTAAAGAGTCAGACGAAGGAAGAACTTGAATCAGAAGGTTATGTTTGCCATTGGTTTACCTATCAACAACTGGAAAAAAAGGTTTAAATTGGATTAAAAAAATGTTATGGATTCGACTTTGTTAAAAATGAATTGGAAATTCATCTAGAGTTGGTTTAATGTCAGGGTTCCAAGTAGTAGATCCATTGCAAGCAAAAACTCCAAGGCAGTGAATTCCTCAAAGAATAGCTTTATTGGAAATATCACATTGGCGCATATCTGGTGAAAACCAGCTCTGAGAGGCCCCTTGGTTTCCACCTAATTAAAAGCAAAAGTTTTTCCCTCAACCCCAAACAATCAGTCACATGGCCCAATCAGGTAGCCTCCACAGGTCTGATGACATAATTCCTCCTTACTCCGGCCAGGTGTGAGAACATCCATGGTTCCCAGGGGAAAGTATTTTATTTTGACTACATAGCCTCAGCTATCTCTAATCCCCCTCTCCCTCTCCCTCAACTCTATTGTGGTAGCACTGAGGCTCCAAGATGGCTTAGACCAGATCAGTTTCAGGGTTGACAATGTGGCAATATAAATGTATTGTTGCTAAGATCTATAAAATGTTATTGAAATTGAACTTGGAAAGTGAACATGTAAAGCATTGTATGATTTAATAGGCAAGGAATTTTGGCTATAATGTGATGCTTGAACAAAATATGTGGACACAGGGTTTAAATTTTACATTAAATTATAATCTAAAAGAAAATTTCTATAAGATGATGTATTGTTGGTATTTAACACCAGGTAAGTTATCTAAGATGTATAAAGGTATGTCAAATGAATGTTGGGACTGTTTATCATCCATGGTGGACATGTGATAAAGCAAAAAAAACAAACTGGAGTATGATTCATATTTTAATACAAAACATTTTGAAAATGGAGATAAAAATGAAACCAGAACTTTTCCTTTTGGGCTAAATGGAAAAATAACTGGAGAAAAAATTTGGAACTTTGTTACTATATATGCTGACAACTGCAAGACTATTGTATGCAATACAAGATGGGAGAACACTACTATGGACGAATGGTTGCAGAAGTTGATGGAGTTGGCTGAAATGGCAAATTTGATCACTTTGATTAAAGAAAAGAACAAAAGTATTTTTGTTTCCACATGAAGACTGCTTCTGAACTTCGTGCTTGATGTGGAAAAGAATGAAACTCTGACTTTGGGTTTTGCTGATAGATCTTTATAGAAATGACTTGTTCATACTATTATGGAAAAGCAAAAAGCTGTGATTTGATGTTAATGCCTTATTTTACTGTAACAGAGAGAGTCAAAAGTCAATGCTTCTTACCTTTCTTCACTTCTCTTTCCCCTTCCCCCTGCACTGCTTTTCTATTTATTTTGTATTTTATAATACTTTATAACTCAATAAAAAAATTAAAACACAAAAAGAGTCTTAGTACTACAAAGTAAACCAAGCTAAGACATTGATGTCAATAGGTCAAGGCTACTTTTATTATATCAGCCATAGCAGCAGAATTTTGCAAATCTAAATGTGGTTCCCCCACTGCTTCCTTCATTTATCTTCATGGGAACTATGGAAGAGCTTGCCTGAGAAGGTTTCTCAAGTTGTTTCCTTGGCCCAGGCTTAAGCTCCTCTTACCTGACCATTGCCTTGGTAACAGTTCTACTTCCTATCCTTCAAGGCTGTTCTCTACAAAAAGAAAGCAAAAAAGGAAGAATTTCAAATAATGTTAGGATTGCAAATTGCAGAACTAATGTACAAACAGGCAGGGAACTGTCTAAAGCTAGAGTTGCCACCATTTTCTCCAATTACAAAACTTTAAATTCAACATGGAAGAGGAGGCAACCTCAGTAAATCTTCTTTCCCTGCCTCCCTTTTTCTCTACCTTCCTTTCTTCTCTCTGTACACAACATCGGGGCATCTACATACAAAAAGTGGGAGATACTATCTGGAGAACTATGGGGAAAAGACCAGTGGTTTGTTCTGATGATTAGACAAGATAGATAGTAGAAAGAAGAGAATTATGCTGTAACGATAGTGTCGTGTCCGCAAAATGATGCCAGGAGTCGGTGACTTCGTACAATGCTCTTTATTTCAAAGATTGGAACCGAACCGGCGAAAAGAAAAAAGCCCGCGGCTTTTATTCTTTTCGCCGCGGCGGCCGCGGCCAATGGCAGCATTTCGAGTCTCCCGTGCTTTGAGCGAGCCAATCGCGGGAGACTCTTAACGAGCCAATCGGCGCGGCTCGCCTGACCAATTAGAAAGCCCCGCGCTTTGGCCAATCAAAGCGCGGGGATTTCGAGTATGTAAATGAGGACAGAACACCCCTCCCCTCTTGGTTCAGTCCTTACGTTGCGTAGTCACGTAGGTAGGCGGGGCTCCGTCTAGTCCTACTTGACCTGCGCAACTCAGTCGTAAGCGGGATCCCGGCTGGAGCAGTCGGGTTTTTGGTTGCTCTTGCTTCTGTGCGAACCGGCTGGTTGATCGGGCCGGTTCCTTCTCCGTGGCTCCCACCTGGGCCTTCCGGGTTGGTTGAGCTACGGGTTTCGCTGCTCCCGCTCGGTCTTTCCGGGTCGGTCGAGCTGGCTTGGCAGTTCTTTTCCGGCGAGGGGTCGTGATGGCTGCGTCTCGGTAAGTACTGCTGGTTTATTTTTTCTTGCGCTTGGTTATTCGGGTATTCCCTCCCCCCTTGGTTTGCGTTTTGGGAGGTGGGTTCGTTTGCTGTCCTAGACCTGAGTTGGTCAATGTGTCATTTCCACGCTCGTCCGTCTGTGGTTTGGAGCCGGTACGAGCGTGGGCCTGTAATTTGGGTGATGACGGCTGGGATCCATAGGGGGTCCCCCGTCAGGTTTTTCGCATACACGAGGTCCCCGGGTGCGAACGTTCGGTATTTTGTGCTTGAGTCTGGGGGCCGCTCCGGGTTATATGTAGGGTGTAACCTGTCGAGTGGGCACCTCAGCTTTCTACCCATTAGCAATTCGGCTGGGCTCTTGTTGGTAGTGGTGTTCGGGGTTATGTGTTGTATAAAGAGGAGTCTGTTAATTTTGTCTTGGATCTCCCCGTGGTCCATTTTCCGGATGGTTTTTTTGGTAAATTGGACCATCCGTTCCACCCTACCGTTCGCCGCCGGATGCGCCGGTGCTGTTAGTGCGTGGCGGATGCCCCTTTCCGCCAGGAACCTCTCGAAGTCCAGGGAGGTAAACTGGGGCCCGTTGTCGGAGACGACGACGTCTGGGAGGCCGTGTGTTGCAAAGAGTTTGCAAAGTTCTTTGATCACGGCCTCCGTGGTTGTTGTCTTCATGTCGCTTACCTCCAACCAGTTGGAGTAAGCGTCAACTGTTATGAGGAAGGTATGTCCATTCGTGGGTCCAGCAAAGTCCAAATGGATTCTGGACCAGGGCCCCCTTGGTGTTTCCCACTCCAGGATGGGCGCTGTGGGTGGACTGGGTCTAGTCTCCTGGCACCGCTGGCACCTAGCTACCCAGGCCTCTATCTGTTTGTCCATCCCTGGCCACCAAGCGTAGCTTCTGGCCAGGGCTTTAGTTCTTACGATGCCAGGGTGCCCCTCGTGCAACATTTCCAAAACCTTCCCCTGTAGTCTGTCCGGAATGAACACCCTGTCACCCCATAAGATGCACCCTTTAAGCAGCGAGAGTTCGGTTTGGCGGTTCCGAAATGTCTTGACGGACTCTCGTTGTCCTTTTCCGGCCACCCTTTTTCCACCCAATGCAAAATCCGCGCCAGACGCCTGTCTTTAATAGTTTCCCGGACAATGTCTGACGCGGTTATGGGTAGGTTGGGTAGGGTCTCGATGCTGAGGGTGGTCGTCGTTGGTGCTGGGTCAGGGTCGGAGTCCGGTAATGGCGAGCGGCTCAAAGCGTCCGCATGCGAAATCTTCTTACCCGGTCTGTGTATAAGTTCGTAGCTGTAGGCCGCCAGGAACTCGGACCACCTTGTCATCCGGGGAGACAGAATGTTCGGGGTGGCCCGATTTCCTGCAAGGATGCCCAGCAACGGCTTATGGTCTGTTATAATGGTGAAAGGGCGGCCGTAGAGATATTCGTGGAACCGTTTTATGGCGGCAACTATAGCCAAAGCCTCTTTGTCCAGTTGGCTATAGTTCCGCTCTGGTTTGGTTAGGGTCCTCGAAAAGAACGCGATGGGTGCTTCTTTTCTATCAGGAAGGGTATGGCTGAGGACAGTGCCGACGCCGAAAGGTGATGCGTCGCAAGTGACGGCCAGGGGCAGGGTTTTGTTGAATTGAATGAGGACGGCGTCGGAGGTGAGGAGGTCTTTAGTTTTTTGGAAGGCGGCTTGCTCCTGTTTCCCCCAAGTCCAGGTTGCCGCCTTATCCAGGAGCCTATGCAAAGGCTCCGCCGCCGTCGCCTTTTGGGGTAGGAAAACATTATAAAAGTTCAGTAACCCCAAGAATGCTTGTAGTTCAGTTTTTGATTTAGGGGTGGGGGCCTCTTTGATGGCCTTGACTTTTTTACTTGTGGGGTGAATGCCGTGCCGGTCTAGGAGGTAGCCCAAGAATTCCACTCATTCCGTGCACAGTTGGCATTTCTCCCTTTTTACTTTAAGTCCCGTTACTTTAAATTTAGTTAGGACCTCTCTGAGTCGGCTTTCTAATTCGGCTTCGTTTGGCGCCGCCACTAGAACGTCATCGAAATAGGGTACCACCCCCTTGATGCCCTGCAACAACCGCTCCATCAGGCTCTGAAAGATGCCTGGTGCCACGCTGACTCCGAATTGGAGTCGGTTGCACTTGAAAGCCCCCTGGTGGGTAACGATGGTCTGGGCTTCCGCCGTTTGCTCGTCGACCGGCAACTGTTGGTATGCCTGGGCGAGATCGAGCTTGGCAAAGACCCTGCCCCCTCCCAGTGAGTGCAGTAGGTGTTGCACGATTGGGACGGGGTAGGCGCTTTGTTGCAGCGCGCCATTTAGGGTGGCCTTATAGTCCCCACAGATCCTCACCGACCCGTCTGGCTTGACCGGGGTTACTATGGGGGTCTCCCACCGGGCATGGTCTATGGGCTGCAATACCCCCTGTTTGACGAGCTTGTCAATTTGCTCGTCTATCTTAGGTTTTAGGGCGAATGGCACCCGCCTAGGTTTTAGTCGTTTGGGGGGGACGCTAGGGTCTAGGTCAAACGAAATAAGGGGCCCCTGGTACTTGCCCAGGCTTCCGTCGAAGACTTCTCGGAACTCCTGGGCTAGTCGCTGTTCCCAACCGTCGTCGGTGACGTGGTTGACTCCCGTGAGAGTGATGTCGAGTGGGGCGAACCATTGTAGTCCCAGCAGGCTTGGGTGGTCGCGATCGACGATTGTGAGGGGGAGTTGTTCGGTGCGCCCCTTATATGTTACGTTAAAGTTTTTGGTGCCCACTACCGGGACGCGGTTTCCCTGGTAGTCTTTTACAATAAGTCTTTGGGCGTCTATGTTCCTCCTTTGGAGGGTAGGCACCAACCGTTTTATCTCGTGCCATGCAATCATGGAGAGGTAGGACCCGGAGTCTACCTCCATTTTGCATGGCTGGCCCTCGATGTGAACCTCGACGTGGACTTTTCGGGCGCCGTCGGAGATGGCGTGGCCGATGGTTACCGTCTGGTGGGTCTCCTCTCTCCGCCGGTTGTCGCCGCCTCTCGAGGATTGTCCGGTCCGGTCCCATCGGCTGTCCGAGTGGCGATCTCTGGGCCGGGGCGGCGGGCTTTCCCTTCTCCGGTCGTGTTGGTCCCATCGAGGTGGACTGCGAGTTTTCTTCTGGCGGCAAACCCGGGCGATGTGCCCCTTTTTTTCGCAATGCCGGCAGATGGAATCAAAAAACCGGCATTCTGACCTGGGGTGGATGCCACCGCAACCGGCACAGTTGGTCCTCGACCTACGACCTCTGCGGTTCCGTTGGTCGCGCCCCGTCTGCAATCGATGTATGTCTTCTTCGTTTTCGGACGTGCTGGATGCAGAATGGAAATCGCCGTGGTGTGTGGTTGTTTCGGTTTTTTGTTCGGTCGACCTTGCCGGGTTGTTGTTTCCGCCGCGGTCCTTCGTGTCTGGTTTGCGCATGCTGTCGGCGGAAGTACGGGTTGCTTCTGCGGCTGCGGCTGCGGCTGCAGTGAGGGCGTCTGCTAAATTGATGTCGCCCTTAGCCATCAGCCGGCTCTGGAGCGCGGGGTCCCACAGGCTGAGCACGAATCGGTCTCTCAGGAGGTTGTTTAGGCTGTCAAATTCGCAGAGCCCCCCTAGGCGCTGCAGCTCGGCGACGAAGCCGCTCAATTTTTCACCCGGTCTCTGGTCCCGCCGGTAGAATTCGTTGCGCCGGATCAGGATGGGGACCTCGGGAGCGTAATGTCGCCGAAGGATAGGTTCGAGGACGTCCCAATCCATGGCGGTTGCGTCGGCGGGCTTGGCCAATGCTTTGGCCATCTGGAAAACTTCGGTTCCGCAATGGGTGAGGAAGACGGCGCGTTTTAGCGGGCCCGAGGCGTCCTTCATGCCGGTGCACTCGAGGTACATGCGGAAACGGTCGGAGAACGATTCCCAGTCCTCGGTGGCGGGGTTGAAGGGGGCGGGCGGTGCGATTTTCGCCATCTCGGTGCTAAATCTGGCTTCCGTCGGACACGGGGTTCGGTTCAGGGTCTGGATCCCATCCTCGTCGCCAGTGTCGTGTCCGCAAAAAGACGCCAGGAGTCGGTGACTTCGTACAATGCTCTTTATTTCAAAGATTGGAACCGAACCGGCGAAAAGAAAAAAGCCCGCGGCTTTTATTCTTTTCGCCGCGGCGGCCGCGGCCAATGGCAGCGTTTCGAGTCTCCCGCGCTTTGAGCGAGCCAATCGCGGGAGACTCTTAACGAGCCAATCGGCGCAGCTCGCCTGACCAATTAGAAAGCCCCGCGCTTTGGCCAATCAAAGCGTGGGGATTTCGAGTATGTAAATGAGGACAGAACAGATGGAGTCCCATTTTATGTCCTGCCCTCTCTTGGTGTTTTTCCTTACCTCAACTGTATCCT